>OX438986.1:17989345-19459163 GCA_949316085.1 Hypercompe scribonia
ATCTTACTAAAACAGAGAAAACTCTTCACTGCCATCAGACCTGCACAAACCAAGTACAAGGCGATATTGAAACTATGTAAAAATACTGCTTCCAGACTTTCTTTTAGGGCTTAGGGCTCCAAAAAAGAGAGCAATGGCTTAGAATGATCTCTCAGGCACCAATGGTTGCCACTGAGGTATAAGGCCCAAAGATGGTCAGCTGGTAATTAATATTTATTATTTTGAATAACTATAATAACTATTGACTGCTTCCGTGGCGTAGTGGTAGTGTATACGACAGCTGTGTTTGATTCCCGGGTCGGACCAAGTGTTTGTATGATTTGCAAATATTTGTTTCAGAGCTTGGGTGTTTTCTGTCTGTAATATATACTCGTATGTATTTACAAAAAAAGTAAAATGTATTTATATCAGTTGTCTTATACCCATAGTACAAGCTCTGCTTAGTTTAGGACTAGATCGCGTTGTGTGTCAGATGTCCATAATACATGGCTTAGAAATTTTATCAAAACTATATTTTTTACATTTGAATACAACATAAATGCGCAAGTTATTAGGTAAAAGGTATTACCTTCTTATACATATTGAGGTGTCTGGATTAAAATATGATAAAAAATTACATGTCCTTATGATATACACAAGTAGGCAACCACTTTGACAGGTAATCATCTTGCTTCACATATCAAATATTGGATCAAATAAGGCTATAATATTTATAAAGTTATACGTAGCTTATGACTTGTCAATCCTACTTTAATATATTTCAGATTAGAAAAAGATAACGTTAAAATATGATGTATGTGAATATATATGTTAATCTAATACAGTCTGTCGTTTTTGTTGAATAAATATTGTTTTTGTTCTCTCTAATTGGTCTCCTTGTCTACTTGTTAGTTTTGACTATTAAGCTCGTCGTGGGTTCGATCACGACATAGACATAGACAATTTTTTGTTTTTAATTCATCATCATCATCAACAACCTTTTATAGTCGACTGCTGGACATAGGCCTCTCCTTGGCAAGGTTTTGGCTCACTATACCACGCTGGCCAGACGGGTTGGAATAGGGTTTGTTTCAAGTTTTCTTTCTCTTTATAACGATGTTGTCTTGCATACTTTGTTCCCTTAGTCGCCTTTTACGACACCCACGGGATGAACTATGTATTCTTAATCTGTCACCATTTCATTAAATTAAATTAAATTAATTTTCCGTTTTTAATTACACTGCCCATATTAGGCATATGTTCTGTGTATTATCACAAGGAACACCTAGTCTAGTGTGTCGTAAAGAACACCTAGACTCAGAACAAGAATTTGTACATCACACAACTCACTCAGCGCACTCACACACTCAGCGCAGTAGAGCATCCCTGTACGATTTATGATTTGTGTGTGTATGATGTCTATAACATGTCTGTATTTAAAAATTAAGGTAAGTTTATCAGCGAAATGGTTTCCTGCCTAATTTGAGATCAGACTGCCGCGTGTGAGATACTCGTATATAAAATTGTTCTAACTATTGATGACCTATAGAGTAAGTATCGCGACAATATCCGCTTGGTGATGGATTAAGAACATGATGTGTCACCATCCTTATTTATCACATGAGTGTCGTTAGAAATGACTAGAAACTAGACTAGACTAAACTGACAACTTCAGGACAACTTCATTAGCAAAAAATGGAAAAATTAAAACATTGGTATCTGGCCAACGTGTTATTGTAGACCAAACCTCATTTCTAAGGATAGGTCTATGTTCAGTAGTGGACCTCTCAAGCTAGTAATAAATCCCTATTAATGATATAAATGCGAAAGTTACTGTCTGTTACGCTTTCACGCCTAAACCACTGAACCGATTTTGATGAAATTTGGTACGACGATAGAACGGAACTTGGGAAAAGACATAGGAGACTTTTTATCACGAAAATAATGGTAGAAAAGGTTGAAATAGGGGACGAAAATTTGTATGGAAGTTCCTTATGAGCAAACATAAAATCATGATATTTCCTTTTTTGTTGTCCAATTTTGACGAATAGTCTAGACCTTGGAAAAGACTATAGGCTACTCCTTATCATATTGCGCGATATAACCGAATTCCACGCGAGTGAAGCCGCGGGTGGAAAGCTAGTAACTAATATAAGTAATAATAATTGATGTAAAGTGATAACGCAAAGCAATTGTTTTACTTTTTGCGATAATAAAATGTTTATTTGAATGCTTGATAAGCAACTTCTCATTGTGAAAGTCTGGTTTTTAAAGTGTAATATAAGAAAAAATCAATATTAAGCTATTTACTTTCAAGTACTTTTGAAGTGGGACCACTTCAATTATTTATCAACGCTGATTAGGTAGACTTCAAATCAGTTACAGTACGTGGAAAGGTAGTTGCTAATTTTTTGCACCAATTTGCACCATAAAGTTATCATTTCACATATAATTTCAGTGAGAATGTCGGCAAAATCGGAGTCCTGTAAATGATTGCCTAAGTATAGGAGACCACTTAGAGGAAAACCAGTCCAAAATGTGAAAACACGTAGCGCAATCTGTTATGCTTCGATCGGAATTCAAGCATACATCACTGACCTTATCTGCATCTGAAAAAGATAAATAGAAGCAGAACTTTTGTTTCGTACATATTTCTATAATCATCACTTTGTTCGTACTTTAGTACAAAAATAACAGCTTCACAAGCTCCTAAGAACCCATTTCTCATCTACTAAAATAACAAATGGTACAAGTAAATAAGAAAATTCATCACATTTCTCACATCAAAAGGCTGAGATTTATTTATTCGAAGTATCCTCAACCAAGAAAATATTCGTTACTTTTTCCATTCCTTCGAAATTATCGTAAATATTTATTTTACTCACTTCGCAACGTGTGAGATGCTTCTTGACACATTTTTTTTGTGTATCTTTAGTGATTTTATACAGGTTACGCTTAATATTGATTAATTTCCTTTTGACTTGATGATTTTTTTTAAAGTATGAATTTCCTATATTGCTACAAATATGGTATAGATACTTCAACTTTGATTGACAGTTTCCCCTCGAGCTGCTCAACACTAACGAAATTCACATAACGTCATCGCGATGTTCTGTAAACTATTTGATGGTTGACGTGATCGCTGTTCAAGTTTATTCTTAATAAAAGTGTACTTTTGGTCTTAGATGTGTAACACTAAGAAACACAAAAACGTTTAGTGGCTTGAATTTATTTAATACCATTCATAGTAAATAACTGCTATCAATTATACTATCAATATGGCGAAGTTTATTGAGGTTCATGTCATTAAAATTGTGCCCCTTAAGGATTTTCGGTTTGGATTTGAGGAATATAGTTTGCACATCAGCAGTTGAAGTCTTGTACAGAGAAATATTAAATCATAACATGGAAAGTTATCAGCTGAGCATTACCCATGCTTAGCGATAAGCTGAGCTGAGGAAACAAGTATAAGATCGAGGAGAGAAGTAAAGATAATTATGAGTGGTATTTAGGGGCAAGATAGATCGAAAATACTAGTGAAGGAGGAAGTATGGGAGTTTGTTTTAAGTAAGCTTGAAGAAGGTGGCTGGTAGCAGACGGATGCGAATTGCCCAAGACCGGGATCATTGACGTTCCTTGAGGGAGACCTTCGTTCAGCAGTGGACGGTGATAGGCTTATTGATTGATTGATTGAAACATGTGGAAATTTCCTTTACAGACAGTGTGTCTGTGAACAGGTATAAGGTTGAATTGAGAGATCTATAATAATATGACAGAAGTAGTTTTTTCTTAGGTATGTGACAACCTTACTATCAGCGCCTTCATTCAACCATTTCTATTATAGTTGCAGTTTGGAGGTTAGTACGATGTTGAAGGGAGATATGGCTTAAGCTATGATTCGAAAATAAGAATTGCATTAATATTCCTACACAAAAAGTTGGTCAGCATCTCTTGGGAATGTGTTGGAATACTCTCTATGTCAACTACAACAAAACTTTTAGGTACATTGGAAAACTGTTCTTAAAGTTTTAAGGCAGTGACGATATTCTAACAAAACTAGACTTAAGATTATTAGTTGACTTAAAACTATATTCATCATATGCACTTGTGCTTGATATATGTAATAACAAAATAACACTATATATAATAAACAGTATTAAAAATATTATAAGTTACTAGTTATTTCGTGCTAAGAAATGTACGCACACTTACACAAACACTGTATTTCAAGATGATTCATTTTTAATCTTTGAGAAGACACTTTCGCATTGGCAATATATCCTGCGTCACGGGGGACTATAAAATATTAACGAAATGGACACAAACTTCTAGAAATTGTTTAGAATAGTTCGGTTTCATTTAATTATGTATGTATACGTTGCGAATTGCCTAAAGTTTCAAAGAGGTTATCCGGCTCCATGTGGCACGCCTTTCATCATTGAATGCATAAGACGATTATTCATTTATCTGCACATCATCGATCTTTGATATCGGTACATACTACAAAAATTTCCAAATTCTAAATGTGTACCGTTGAAATAATATCAATAAAGTCATGAGTAGTCAAAATCTGAATGGCAAAAACAAAAGTTCAAAATAAATCTATGCATAAACTAAATGTGATACAGGTAATATACAGAATATTTCATAGCCAATAATAATAATAATAAATAAATATTTCGGACATTTGACACACAATCTCATCTAGTTTTAAACTAAGCAGAGATTGTGCTATGATAACTAGACTGACTGATAGAATACTTATATACTTTTTCTTTTGTAAATACATACATGTTATACATAGAAAACACCCAAACTTCGAAACAAATATTTGCAGATCATACAAACATTTGGTCCGACCCGGGAATCGAACCTGAGACCTCAAGCACAGCAGTCGCATTCGCTACCGCTGCGCTACTGAGGTAGTCATATCAGTACTTTATGATACTACATTTGTTATTCCATTGCTATTGGTTCTCCACAGTTTCACTTGGATTTCAGTAAATTCTCTCTCTATGTAAGTAATGAAATAAGTTCTGAAGCTATTACTACTCTTGCATGAGTAAAATGTCGATCAATATGTCGATTGTTATATGACTCATGTCATTGGTGAAAGAGTAATAAATATACAGATTTAGCACATGAATATGAGATGTTGAAAACTGTTTCCACCATTGTAATATACATACATTGATTTTGAGAAATTTTTTTTTGGAAACCAAAGGATCAGAGTAGGGAAAAATAGGGGACAAGTAGTTCAACCAAGTGCTGTGTAATAAGAGAGGTCTATGTCCAGCAAGCGACTGTGATAGACTGATGATGATGTGTTTTTTAAATACAGTAGAAAACAAATTAGAGCTAACAACACATGAGGGTTGTGCAATTGAAAATGTAGCTAACAATTCCAAATTTAAAGTTTAAAAATACGTCATTGTAATACATTATATCAAGAGTCCATGGGAGTGATGTAGTCCTAACCGATTTCAGTCACGGCGGCCGGTCTCAACGTAGGCCAGCCAGCTACATAGGAGATATAACAGTGCACCAGTGTGCGCCAGCACAGGTTCACTCTTTGTTTCCTCGCTCTCACAATCCAATGGGACGGTTATCTAAAAAGATCTGGGAGAGATCAGATGCAAGATTTATAAGGCTGTTCTGAAAATTAATAACAATTTAATTAGAATCAAATCAAAAGTATAACTAAGAAAATCTTTAGCAATAGCTGATGTAATATAGAAGTTTACAGAACACAGAAAATGAATTTACATTTAAACACAAGTTCTACTTAATACAATACAACTTGATTTATATACATTGCTTAATAATATTACCAATTAATAGGAAGTTTAAGAAAAAATACAAAGTATTTTTCCTTTTGGGATTTTATACAAATAAATAAAAAGAAAACAGATCGCTCATGCCACTTTGTTGCAGCAACTGATAATTTTTGTTTACCCCAATATAGATGTGCAACGTAAGTGCATTTTTTTCATCTTATGTATGTACGTAAAAGTTTATTTTTATTGTATGTTTGTTATAGTTAAAATTTGATGCACAATTTCCTAGTCGAATAATTGATTTACATATACTAGGATTGGCCAAATCCTTCAGGCGATCGGCGAAATATATTTAAATTTGCGTCTTTAACTGTTGCGATTTCGGTGTCAGGCTATCCTAATCAAATTTGTCTCTCCTAGCTTTGACGAAAAATCCTTAGTAAAGACTGAAAAACGTATTTTATTTGAGCTTTGACTAAGTCAAGTCAGACCTGAAGGCTAATCAGTCCAAACTATGATTACCAAGGAGAAGGAGCCGGTGCAGAACCGTAGGAGGTATCGAGTGTGTCTGCAGTATATATATTGATATATGTAGTGCTAATTTAAAGTTTAATGGTTATGTGTGAATAAGGTTCATCACTTGTTAACAAAACTATTTCAAACTGTCAAAATGTATATAGCATTATATTTCCGTATCTTGGTATTAAGTCCAACTTTGAACAGGATGTGCAATAAGTCTTAAATAAATAAATATTAAACAAATAATTACTGACGTGAAGACCTTGTGGATTTATTTAGAATACGGAGTATCACCACCCTTACCCATCTCGTTATTGCGGTAAGAGCCGACTTAGGTAGCAAATTACATAGGAAAACTGAACAGCACTGTAAAGAGAAGGAAAACTGAACAGTAATACCTTCCCACAGAAGAACAACCTAAAGCGCCAGCATCCGTGTTGTCGTATTTCGTTGGTTAGTGTGACATCGGAGGCCCATTGATGCAGGGGTGACAGTTATCGTGGTAACTGTGTAAGTCTTACACTGTCACAATGACTGTCATACCTTTTACGTCCCCAAGCGGGGTGTGAAAAAGCGTCTCACAAGGCCGCCATAGTGTGGGTCACCATACTGCATTGTCTGCATTTGCAATGAGTACGGTGACCACAACTGTTGGATTCTATTCATGCTTTCCATCAGGCAGAGTAGAGTCACTTTGGCAGGCTCTTAATATAGAAATGTAGAAAAACAACCAACTCATCTGGGATGAATATTATAGTAGACCAAAACCTCCATTCTTAAGAGAGGCATGTGTCTAGCTATGTATACTTTGTTTGAAATTATTGATAATGAAATGAAATACGTGAAATTAAAAATAATGAATAGACCTGAGCAAGTAGCGATGATAAAAGATTACATTTACCGCCTTTGATGATCAGTAGATTGGTAATAGAATTAATGTTAGGCTTTATTCGCGTTGCTGTAAATTTTGGTTACACAAAAAACTCATATTTTACACAAGGTTTGCAGAGGGTCTACCAAAAACGGGTTATGCCATTGAGTTTATACATAAATAATGCACAACCATGGGTGCTGTTTACCGCAGGGGTAGACGTCGCCACCAACTGTTTCAGAAAGCTTCCCTTCGTGGCTAAGTCTTGCATGAAATGGTAGTAAAGGTACACAATAAATTTAATGTATTTTTATGGACTTTTCATACAAATATAATAGTCTCGAACAATACTATAAATGGAATTAATTTGTCTAAGATATAACATATCAATTTAACTAAACCTCTTAATATTTAAGCATTTGATAATCCAATATAAGCCTGATAAATCCTGAATATAAGCCTCTTATTAGAAAGATACGATATAACATTATTATTTTCAATTATAGACAAACTATTAGAATCCTAGTTTTATCATGATAATATTTATGCAGTGTATCAGGGCAAAAGAACACACGGGTTTCATGCTTGTAAAATACGTTTGACCGTGGACATCTACAAACACAAAACTTGTTGCAGAGTCACCTTTCTCCTATAAGTGCCATAATGTGGGTCACCATGCTGAATTGTCTGCATTCGCAATGAGTATGGTGACCACAATTCTTAAATTCTATTCATGCTTTCTATCCGACAGAATAGTCACTTTGATTTACGTAGACACAGATTGTTACCCTGAATAAGATATTTCTAAAATAAATCACTCTACACATTATTAAAATACTATTGTTGAATTTAAATTGTTCAAATAAACTCAGGACAATGTTAACAAAAGCCTCAAATAATCTTAAGTAAAAGTGTGTACCCAAAGATAATACACATAGAAAAATACGCTTTATTTTCCGGACACAAAAGCTGTATTCACAAAATCTAATTTATTTTAAAGGTGTCCCGCATTGTCATTTATTTGATTAACGTGATTCTGGACAACGGGTCCGTAATTTTGTTTTAAACTATGACAGAAATAACATTAGGTTGACAGACGAAATAGGTAAAAGAGTATCAGCCTATTGAAATATGCGGCTTAATGACAGAAAATTCTGGAAAGGTTAGAAAAACTCTGTGGTAAATAATTTAGTAACTACTTTATTTGTTTAAAAACCGACGTTTTGTTGGAGTCGTGCATGCTTAATTAACCAGGATTAATTAAATAGCTATTAATTAAGCGTAGATAGGCCCGCACTAGATGGACTGACGACATAATCCGAGTCGCGGGTAGCCGATGGATGCTGTTGGCGTCCAGTCGTACGGCGTGGCGTTCTAGGGGGGAGGTCTATATTCAGCAATGGTCGTCTTTCGGCTGATGATGATGTTGATGATGATGAAGAATTAAATAACTTTTAATGTAGTTAATTTTGTAAATTATTTGGAAGAGTATATTAATATTTAATTACACTACACCAGAAAATGATAATTTATATTTTGACCGACTCCTTCAAATTCCTCCACTTGTCTCAATTTTGTGCTACTTCTAACTTAACAATTTTGAACAATTGGTCGACGAAATTTCGAACCTTTAACAGATGCTGTATAATTAATGCCCTTCCTATATTGATTACTGTACTGAGAAAATTAATATTTTGTGAGTTATTGGTACACCACTGGTTTATTAAAATTTTTGGTAAATTCTTACTCTACCACGTTGTGGTAATTTATCGTTGTTTATACATACCAAAATTATTTTTCAATGTCTTGGACTTCCTAAACTCGTGAGTTAAAGATGCAGTTGTATAAAAATCTACGCTTCTTTTTTTTTTTTTAACGTGTGGAAACCCCCTCGAGCCGTCACCCCACCGGGGTTTACGGCGAGGTGGTGTGTCGGAATCGGACCGACTAAAACCACACGGTGTGCCACTCTGCCCCTGACATAGGAGGGATCCAGGAACCGCTGCTATTACGACATCCAGATCCTCCTAGGGCCTGCCCGCCAACGCGGGCACCATCTGCGGACAAACTCTCTATTCAGGCGACGTACGGCACACACGCACGCCGCCTCCTCGCGGCTGGCCATTGTAGCGGATGGAGGGGAAAACCCGTCCCGTCCACCCGCGGCCACACTCATGGCGGCATGAGGCGCTGATATGCGCGCCTCCGCCGCCCGGTTCGCCGACGGCGAATTGGGTCTGAATGGAAATCGTCCTCCCGGGCCCTCTCCGCCGCCTCCTTCCGCGAAATTACGTCTTCGCAGAAGGTTGCGACCGCGGTAACACAACTGTTGCTACCGGCCATGGAGCGTATGACGGCCGGTAGCGAGAGATCTCCTCCAATAACTGCAGTGAGGACCCCACGCTGCGCCGCCCAGGCGGAACAAACCGCTAGCGTGTGCTGAGCCGAGTCCTCACTGCAGTCGCAGTGGTGACAGGCGGGACTCAATTCCCTTCTGGCGACCGAGTGCAGATACTTCCCGAAGCAACCGTGCCCGGAAAGGACCTGCGTCAGTCGGAAGGAAAGGGTCCCGTGCTGCCGCCCTGCCCACTCGGCGATGACCGGCTGGAGAGCCTCCACGGCGGCAAAACCAGCACGTGGAACTCCCAGCCGGGACGACCAACGAGCCATTGTGGCTCGACGAGCGGCCTCTCGCCACTCGCGTATCTCTTCGGGCGGGGGCCGTATGCCGCTACACGCCCGGAAGTCAACCGTCCGCCTATAAACTTCGGCGAGCACTCCCGCCTCCAAATCCCACGGGGGAGTTCCGGCCAAGGCACACGCCGCCTCCGTCGATACGGTGCGGTAACCGCGTATGGGTCTAACCGCCAATATCCTCTGAGGGAGCCAGAGGCGAGCCCTATTTTGTGCGGTCAGAGCCGCCGCCCACACCGGTGCACCATACAGCGCCATTGACCGGACAACCCCCGTGTATAGCCGTCTCGTCGCGACGCTAGCTCCACCCAGATTGGGCAAAAGTCGCCCAAGGGCAGAAGCAGCGCCGACCAGCTTTGGAGAAAGGTGTCGGAAGTGCTCGTCGAAGAGCCACCTGCCGTCGAGGATCAGGCCCAGATACTTCATCTGGGCCTGAACCGGTACGAGGACCGAATTGACCACGATGGAGGCGCCGGAGGGTGGACCACGACGGGGCCCATGGAACAAAAGGGCCTCCGTCTTGTCCAGGGCCACCCGCAAACCCAGCGCCTCAATTCGCCCGACCACCAGAGAGACACCCGTGGTGGCCAGGCGCGCCACCTCTTGAAAGTTCATGCCCCGGGCCGTGACCAATGTGTCATGTGCGTAACAAATTACGCCCAGCCCGGGGGGAAGACGACCTCGAAGGGCCCAGTCGTATCCCATGTTCCACAGGAGTGGTCCGAGGACAGACCCCTGTGGAACACCGCACGACATGAGCCGCCGCCTTAGAACACCGTCTCGGTCCTCGTACATAACGGTACGCTCCTCAAGATAGTCTGCCACAAGCCGCCTCAGGTACTTTGGCACCCCGTGGTAGTGGAGTGCTTCCCTGCTGCAGCTAAATGGCAGACTATTAAATGCGTTGGCGATGTCCAACGACACCGTCAACAGCACGCCGCCACAGCTCACCGCCTCTTCGGTAACGGCCCTCAGGCGCAGCACGGCATCGACCGTCGAACGCCCCGCCCGAAAACCAAATTGGGCGTCCGACAGATCGGGGCCCACCTCGCAGAGGTGCCAGACGATGCGGGCAGAGAGTATTCTAAAATCTACGCTTCTAGCTCAAGCTGCAAACTATTGCTTGAATGGTTAACTATGATATTAGTTCTTACTCAAATGAAGGCATTTCGATATAAATATCTACTAGTCTCTTTAGTCCTTGAAAAATACCTGATCAGTGCCGAAGTCAATTCATTGCCAGCAGTTTTATCAGAAAAATTACCACATCTTTTCAAATACCGTCATAGTTACCACACCATTTCCTACATCGATCGGGTTCCCTCCCTCATACAGGATTACACTTTTTGTGATCTTTAAATTTTATTGTTGCTCTAAGTTGGGTGTTTTTGTGTCGTAGCGCAGCAGTTGTATTATCAAAAGAAAAAGAGAATATGTGACTTTATTCCATGACGCAACAATCATATAATTACGACGACACCCTTTTTAGTCACATGTAATAAATCAACTTATCAGTTGCAACTAAACGTACCTACAGCCGATAAGTAATGACATTTGCCGATAAACAATTGAGTCAGCATGATAAAGCTTTCCTTAAATTTTCATATTCCACAAATCTGGATATTTTATCATTATCGTGTAGCTTCAATTACAGTAGTCATATATCTTTTACGAAATATTATGTCGTCAGTTGGAAGATAAGATAACTGTCATTAAAATCTGAAATTTTCCAGATTCTGATTTATATTATTTACGTGGTGTGCAGTATGATATTGATTAAAACCACACCTTTTTGGAATAACTTCTGTAGGAATAAATTAATTTCTATGTGCTGATGGACTAAAAATACAGGATGTTACCATCTTCATTCATACCGTGAGTGTTGTAACAAATGGCTAAGGAAGTACGCTATGCAAGACAGCATCATTGCATAGAAAAAGAAAATTTGACATAAGCTCTATTCAAACCAATCTCCAATCTAACCAAAACCTCCCATCTAAGGAGAGGCCTTTGTCCAGCAGTAGATTACTAAGTAGATGATGATAATGATGATGAAACAAAATAATAGTACCCTCATAAAATAACCTCACACGTACCACACACGGCTTAGCTAATCCATAACGAAAGCCATACATGGTAAGCAAACTGACCAGATACCTGGATGTTTCTAACTAAATGGATATAACAGGTAGGTGAATTACATCCAGACATGGAATAAATGATCAAACTCATAATTATTTATCTAATTGAGAATCGCAACCACGACCAGATACTTAGCGGATCAACATGCTACTATTTTAATAGGTGTATTAAAATAATAGGCAACGTGTTAAATTTAATTTAGATAAACATCTTTTCCTTCATTTCTTACTAAAAGTAATATCTTCAAAACTAATTGAAACTACTCAAGTAAGAAAAAAGATTTTAAGCACTCAGAACTTTAAAGAAAAGTTTAAAGGGCGCTTCCCACTGAGTAAATAGGACGAGATTGAGATTCTAAGCGTTTTAAGAAATAAATGCGGTAAAATTTCTACGTTAAGCTTTTTGAATTTTCGCTAAGGCGCGTAAGATGTTCACTAGGAGGAATTTGGAGAAATACTAATTAATTTGTGTTAGATAATAATTTAATATGATAAGCTAATATAAATTATATTTTGTTTAAGAGACACATTTAATAAAATACTCTAACAAAATATTTAAAAGCATTTTTCAACTATTCCGATAAAAATCAAATTCGGAAAAATTCAATAAAAAAACATATAACGTATATAATTCTTTAATTTCAATTTTATTAATATTTACAAGATGATGTCCGAATGTAATGACATTATAAATTAAAAAAAATGTAGGAATCTTTTTTTAAAAACAAACATACACTGTTATAAAAAAAACGGACAACTCACTCCAAGAGTGTTAAAAATATTACAGTAAGTATAGAAAATATCAAAGAAACCTATTTCATAAAATTTGTCAGTAAATTTGTTAACAGGTAAATATTTTATATAAATGAAATCACAAACACCACTATGAACAGTAATTAAAATAAATAATTAATATTCTTACTCAACGTTAATTTACTATAGTGGAAAATAAATAAATGCCAAATTAAACCTAACCTAAACGAAGGATAGTACTTTACTAATTTTAAAGTATTTGGTCCCAAGCCTTTCAATTGCCAACAATAGCACTCGCACAAAATAATTGTTTTTTAACACTTCTGATTTTAGTTCTGTCTTCACACGTGAAAAAAAAATATAACTGATAAGCTTGTTCGATCTAAAAAAAATACAAGTTCTTTTACTGCTAATCACTGCAAAAAACCACACTAACTAACACATACTTACTTATTTCTATTTCTACGAAATTAACAAATTTATTCGTTTTATTTTGTACTAGTAATTGAAAACGTTTAGGAACCCTTCACTGAACAACGACTGTACTGCATAGAAAAGTGATACTTTTAATATTGCAGAATCTAGTCAACCCATAGCACTAAGTATCAGATGCATTGGAGAGATAAACTGTAAAGTAAAACAGTTCATAGTACATTTATGTAGGGATGTCGTTAAAACGCCACAGACTGCATAGCTACTAAATATAATTTGTGTTTCTAACAACATGTATCACGTGAGTGTATTGATTCTTTAATGAAAAATGTGATTTAATTCCGACGGATGACGTGTGGTTATTGTGTATGCGAGAGACATGCTTAAGCACAGATTGATCGTCAGTAAACTGTTTAAATCCTAATTCAGAAGGTAATTAGAGCCAACCCAACAGAAAAAAAATGCTTCATGATTGTTCTCTGACTGCATTCTTACGATGATAACATAAACTCGTGATGAATGGTTAACATCTCTATTAAATTCATATCTTATTACGATATATATATACCAAAATATCTGTAACATATATCACGTACAAAATATCTAGGATGTGAATCGTGAAGCATTTTGTCTAGAACCTCATAACATATTGCATACATTTTAAATTATTACCCGTGATTACATATATATGATGATTGATTATACATATTGATGATATACATATGTGTCCAACACAAGTTTAAATTGATATGAAAGGAATCTGAAAATTAAGTACATTTAGGCATCAATATTTCTTTAAATGTTAAACTATTTTCTATTACTTTCATTTCATGTAAAGACTTTGTAACAAAACTTTCATTACCACAACGCACTTTTATTTTTTCTTCTCCTTTGACATTTGTCATGTAACTGCGTATTCCTTTTCCAGCTACACTTTCACACACAAAGTAAATTTTCAATATCAAATTGATTATCGCACATTTTCAGTTTCGGGTCTTAATAAATCCTTTTATGAAATTGTATTATTTAAAACTAATCGAGTATGCACAGCAGATAGCACTTATGTAAGGAATACTACTATTTACACTTAGCATTAGATTTATTGCTGAGAGAATTATTTCTTTCATCCCAGATTGCTGGTCTTGCTAATATTACATTTATATTTAGTTTGTGCTTGGCCCATGAGACAGATTACAGAAAGATTTGATTATTTCTAATACATAAATTATTAATCTAAACTTAAAAACTGATCACACATTTTTCAAATTCATCGACATTAAATAAATTCTAACCTATACTTAATTCTTGTTCATTTCCTAACAAAATTGATACTTAAGAGTAAAATACTGACATTATTATTATTTACATGATCTATTAAACTAATTTTGAACTATTCGATCACAATCACTCTTAGTTTTACGTCTTAAAACACACTATAAATCTAGTTTTAGTTTCTCTTTCTAGATAAAAATGCATCCTGAATTTGAGCATTTGACAGACCCTTAGTTTCTGGTACAAAGAAGTATGAGAATATTGCATTTGCCAAACCTACAATACTAAAACAGTAGAACGTGCCGTGAATACCAAACAGACCAATCATATACGGGAAAACTGCTATGATTATGAAGTTTGTAAACCAAACCAGTTCGATGACTATCATTGAAGCTAAGCTTTGAACCTGAAAAGAATAACACATAAATTTAAAAGCAAAGAAATTGAAAAATGAGAGTAGAACCTTGGCATGAAAGGTTTCATACGTAATAAACTTGTTTTATTACTACTTAGGTCTGACCTAAAACTTCTATATCATAAAAGGTATGATGGTAAAATTACCTGACACAACTAAAAGTATATCTATATAAAGTTGCAACTTCAACTAATTTTGTAAATAATTTATCAGTATTTTATCCGTGACACATTGAGTCCATAGATTGATAGGCATTCTTTACTGCACACCAAACATATGATACAATCTAGACAAGATATTAAGAAACAGTACGAAGGGCGATCTTATCGCAGTTTATGAAAATTTACGAACAAGCGTAGAAAATCATTTGTCAAATCAGAGCGAATTATATTTCATCACAACCTATATTTAATTTTAAATATATTTTCATATTTGGCTCTCGTATGTCATTGTATTTCAAGGCATTTTAACAACATTGTCACTTTTATAAAATAATATACATATACTCGTATATATGAGTAGCAAAAACTACATGAATTAAATTGACCAAGTCTACGGATAAGAATGAATTTGAGATTACTTTTGATAAACAATATTAAATTTAGCAGCTGATAGCTGCTAAATTTAATTAAAATGGTAACTCACCTCAGGTATGAAAGCTTCTGCTAATAGCACGTACGGGATACTTCCAGCCCCCAACATGAAGCAAAATGAGTATACAAAAATCATTATCACAGTAACTAGTGGAGGTGCAACATTAGAATGCAGCAAATAACCAAGACCAGCCATGCATATAAATACTAAAACTGATGAAGGAATTATCAGTGACTGAAAAGAAGAAAATAAAGTATTTTATTAATTGAAGATGAAATATGTTTCCATGAGTACTGAACTACGAACGAACACAAGGGCGTGGGGAAGAAACTCCAATGTTCTAGTAAATATAGCAGATATTACGCAATAATTATTCCCTACAAGTTTGGTTTCATTTTTAAGATACATCGAAAAAATACCAGATATCATCAAACAGTACTAGACTATTGGAAGTATCGAAATTTATTATACTTCTATTTTGACTTCATTTAAAATTATAGCGACAACTAATATACACTCAATAAGATAATTTTTAAGCTTACCCTTCTTCCAGCTTTATCGGTTATAACACCAGAGACTGCTGTTCCACTAAATAATATGAATGCAAAAATGATTGTGTAGAAATCAGCTCTGCTAGGATCCGATTGCATGAACACTTGTTTTGCATAAACCTGGACGCTCACGCATCCCATGAAAACCTATAAAATAAAAATATTTTGTAAGTAGGTATTTAATAAAATAAGTAAAGTCTGATAAAAGCAACGATAACGTCATAAGAATTGTTTGAGTTTTTTTGAGTTGTAAGTTTAATATGTGTATATATAATATTTTTGTTAAATTGTTGGCCAACGCAAGTACAGAACTGTACACAATTATTGAAATATCGGAGGGCTAAGTACAGTCTTAACTGAATAGGATAAATATAATGTGAACAAATGTTTAGTAGTCACATTTACGAAATCAGAGACCAGACTTAGGTGGTGGTGGTGACAGAGGGATGACAGTTATCGCGGTAAGTGTGTGAGCCTTACACTGCCGCGATGACTGTCATGCTTTTTACGTCCCTAAGCGCGCCGTGAAAAAGCATCTCACTAGGCTACCATACCGTGTGTCATCATACTGGATTATCTGCATTCATAATGACTATGATGACCATGACTCTTGGATTCTATTCATGCTTTCCATCAGACAGAGAAGAGTCATTTTTAAGGCTCTTAAAAAAATTGTGTGTGTGTTCTAATGTGTGTTGTATAACATTTTTACTTAGTATAAGAGCAAATTGATTTCGGTTCTTCCATCAGCATCGTTTCTTTCTCATCGTAGTCATGTAACAACTAGTTATAAGGAGTAAGAATCAAGCAATTTGTTTTTTTTGTATTTAAACTTACCTGCATTGAAATAATTGTCGATACTACAATGAATGCCCATCTAGACGCTGGCTGTAAAACTGAAATTAGAAAAATACACTTCTTTTTTTAAATTTCTAAAGACAGTATGCACTTCCTAGAAATTTGATGGGGAGTATAGAACTTTTATTTATCATCATTATCATCATCATCCTTAATTTTTTTTTAATTTATTTATTGTGTACACTTTTTGCATAACCTAACGTATTAAGCAGGCTTAATATTGTTTGTATTTGCCTCCAGTTAACGTTCGTAGTGTCCAGAACTGTGTATGGCGGGTAAATATTTAAACTTTATAAATATAAATATCATCATCAATAGCCTTTTATTATCCACTTGTAGACATAGGCCTTTCCTAGATCGAGGGTTTAAGCATAGGTTTTAGCTTACTTATACCACGCTGGGTAGACGTATACGTAAAAGATTTGTATTTTGCGTAATTTGCTCCCATACTCGCCTCTTATGACATCCATGGAATGTATAAGGGTGGTAACACCTGTACCCTTAATCTGTCACTTCACGAATGTTTTTGTAATACTTAAAATACTAAAAATTCTAGATTTAGTTATGTTGTTCCTCAGATATATCAGAGTAATTATTTTTCATCATGTTTGGGAATAACTATACCGTATTGGGCAGACTTTGTGAGAAGTGTCTGCCGTTAATACCACCGTAGATAGATCAGAGATATCACATAATTGGTTAATTAATAATTTAATACTCTATTAAATTAAGCTGTGTTGGTACTTATTTAATGATATTTTACTTACATAATAGCTTAAATGCCGACGTAGACTGAGGTTTTTCTGGCACTTCTTCGACTTTCAATTTCTCTTCTTCTGCTTCTTTGTCCGACTTCTGACTTTCTGTAATGAACATTTTATTTTATTAGTTAACAGGATAAAATTCACATTATTTTTATAATAAAATTGAAATACTGATTGACTTAAAACGATCACAGACTTTAATCCCAAAAATGATTATTTTTTTTAAACAGATTCCTTTATTGACAAAATTCTTAACTTAAAATATACATACGTGCAATTATTACCTTTATGTCTTGAACGTCCTGTCCAATTTATTTTTTTTTATTTATATCAATTAATACATTTTTGACTTTGTAAAATCACCTACCTGACATAGGGACAAGTTCTACAGACGGCTGCACCTGTTGCTTCAATTTGCTTATTTCATCCAACACTACAACCGATGCAACTGGCACCCCACGGTATTTGGCAATTGAAAATCTTGCATCCTAATATGTAAAAACAAGGTATTCACATTATTAAAATTAAAAGTTATCAGTGAAATATGTTCAATTTTTGAATTAGTTGTCTGTAGATGTGGATAAAACTTCGAGATATTCATAATATCAACATACTTACTTCTTCTCTGTTTTGCCGTAGATAAAACATAGGGCTCTCCGTCACCAATGCGATGAGAACAGTACCCGTGACACTAAGAATCACGTTTATCCAAATTATAATGTGGTAGGTCAGAAATGTGCCGATGATGTACGAAAGAAGCGTTCCAAAACAATAAAGGAACATAGATGCTGGAACAAAAAATTTGGTTTTATAAAAGGCAAATTTATAAAAATTCATTAAGGAGATGAAATTAGATCAGTTTGATTTTTATACGACTGCATCAGAAGGAGGGTAATGTTATTGGAGTGTGTATGTATGTATCTGGATATGTATGTTCATCTCTTTGGCATGACGTACAGCCCAAACAACTGGACAGTTTTTGGTATGTGATGTGTCGTTAAAGTCGCTAACATTCTGATAGTAGATATCAATTTTGGCACCCGCAATTGAAAAAGAAAGGAAGGTGGGTTTTTTTTGTACCTTATCAGTATGGATATCGATTGATAAATCATGAAAAGACCATTTCATGTATATATCATATCATGTTTACATTACAATTTTAAGGCAAATTGTCAAAAAGCATGCCAATTATATTTTGGGATGCCTTAAGATTCATTTTTTAACAAGAATGTATTCAAGTCAGGAATGACATTACCTGTACTTGTCGGTTAACAAAACTAAAAAGTCTGAAATAAAAGTATTATTATATAAACAAAAACCCAACTGCTTAAAAATAATGAACTGAAAAGAGAAAAATAATCATGCATTGATTTATAAGCTTACTTAATCTAAATGAGTTAAACTGAATACTTTATGGTGTTACAGATGTGAACAAATAATACTTTATTACCTATGGGTTGCAGTTGTCGAGTTTTTTGCTTTTATAAAATAATGATTCGAAAATCTTTTGCAAAGGTCCAAAAAACATGAAAATGTATAGCTTATAGACTCGCAGAAATATTCTCATAGTCCATCAAATTAGTCAACTGAAATGATTGTGGCCTGGTCATATTAGCCGTATAGATGATAACCATTGTGGTAAATGAGTTCTGGAGTGAAGATCGTGTCTCGGTGAACGTAGTGTAGGTCACTCACAGGCTAGATTTAGTGACATGATTTGGTATTCAGTGGTAGGAGCTAGATACGAGAAACCCAAAATCGAACAGTGACCTACACTGGGAGAGAGCTATGTACAGTAGTGGACTACAATAGGTTGATGATGAGATGTCCAGTTCTCATGTGCAATAATTATTTCCAATAAAGATTCAAGGTTAAATACATGAGATATACACGTTTCAGTAAAATATTTTACGTTGATGTTCATGAAAGTCAAGAAAATAATCATTAAATTAATATTGATACATGCATAATTGTATATTCTATTAAAATAAATATTGCAAATATGAACCTTCTTTGTGATATATAAAATTAATTGCTATTTAAAATAATATTCTGAGTTTCACATTATTCTAATATTAAAGAAATGAAAACGAATAGTATTTTGTAGTATATTGATGCATGGATGCGAGAAATCGGTATTGCATGAGGAACACAAGCTTGGAAACGTTTCCACAGAAATGATCGCGGCAATTCTTTAAGAACCATGTGTCTGAGATTGATTAATAGAACGAAGATGATGGGGCAAAAACTACTAAACAGTATATGAAGATATAGTAAGGAGTGGGTTTCGAAAAGATTCACGGAAAACGAATTGCTAAAGAAAATTTGAAGGCTTTTATAAATCAAAGATGAGGAAAGGCATTGCATGTATGCTGCCCAGAAAATTCATATCATGGCAGATGGTGTTTTATCGTTTACGTCCACATCGTGTAATCATATTGTATTACGTGTATATGTGCTACTATGAAACATAGAGTAGAAGTTAACATCTAATCTTTCGAATCGAATAGTCCTCGAATTGAACTTCAACCTCTCAAAATATAGGTCATATTTTGAGCATAACAAATAATGTTATAAAATATTTTAATATTTAAAATAATAATTTTATGATGATTCATTTCACTTTAAAAAAAACAAGTCAATTCTATAATATAAAACATAGAAACCTTACCTGACGCTAAAGTTCCTCTAATAGAATCTTCTGCTACTTCTGATATAAAAATAGGTGCTATTACCAAAAACGCACCACCAGAAACGCCACCTAAAAATCTCGCTGCTAGCACCATCTTCATTGAACTTGTTGCACTCACGATAGCCCATGATATCTGCAATAAATTATCACAAAAAAGAATGAAACTATGAATTGAATGAGTAATATCGGCAGGCAGCAATATTAATAATCATTTGCTTTTAATCAATTTTGTTTTATACAATATCATACACGTGTGTTGAGTTTTTAGTTAGTGTACGTTATAGTGAGTTGTTAATTAAAACTCAGATATTTGTTAAAGGAAGTTATTTGAATGTGTGCTCATTTTCCATCTTCATAACCATTGGAGCTATTAACTAACCAGCTAAATCCATTTAAGTAGTGTGAAGCTCTCTAGCGTCGGTACGTTTCCATATTTTCTGTTGTGTTATAACAATATAAAATATAATATATGATGAAACAATGCTTTTTATTCATTACTTAATCTAGAAACAAAAGATGTGACAAAGTGATATTCTATAAAGTTTCATTTGTTATTTGTATATCTTACGATACATTATTTTTAATATTTTTTGCCTGATTGCCGTAACAAAAATGTAAATTATAGACAAGGCATTTTTAAAGCGAGATGAAGATATTTTTGTGTCTATGCAGGGTTGATACGGCACCTATTGTTATTTTCTCAATTACTTATAAAAGAATCTCCAAATAAACTATAATCAAATAAAATAAGTACAAAGTTATGAAACGTAAATAAAATTGTGAATGTAATATAAAAATCACTACTAGGTTTGAAGTAAAATTTAAAGTTAATGTAACCACAATACTTACCACAACCGGTAATGATAATAAAACACCACCATTTCGTCTTCCCAGTCTATCTACTAATAATCCTGGTAACAAAGAACCAATCATAGCTCCTAAAGAAGGCAAGCTTCCGAGAAGAGATTCTTCAAATTTGGTCATGGGCGCAGAAAGCGGTGTAGTTGTGTTTGAAAAATATATCTCAGCAGTATATGAAGGCCATGAGTTGACCAAACTCATCAAAAAAGATCCAAACCCACCTGAAAGTAAATCAAGTGAACTAAATTCAGATGTGACTTTAAAATTTGCAAGATAAGGATTTCAGAATCATTTTACATCAAATTTATCGACAAAATGCGTATTTTGTTAGCTATAATTTTAGCCACCAACAGTCTATTGATAATTAATATTACTAAGACGAGTACGATCATTTATTCTGTTTTGAATAGTGATCAAATGCCGACATCTGACTTAGCTGTCAAAATTGTTACCTATTACACTAATAAGGTAAAACTTGGTCAAAAACATTAGATCACTGAAGTATGTTAACTAATGTCTAACTACTGTCAGTAAGTGATTTAGCTTCAGCAAAAATTAATACCTCAAACAATTTTGAAGTTTTAGAAATAAAGCAAATTTGAATATATAAGAATATAGACGTCATATTTAAAAAAAACTCAATTAAATAAATGAACAAATTAAAAGAGAGTCTTCAGAGAACTTCGATCATACGTCGTTCATAAGCCTATCAGGATTTAAAACCACCGAAAATTAAACACATCAGTATATAGAAAATAATAGATAATGATACATGTGGTATCATTTTTTTATCAAGTCACACTACTGTTTTACACTTTCTACACAGATATAGAAACAAATAAATACTAATTCAAATAATGCTTACACGCTACGGCGACATGGAACTGTCGAAATTTTCCAATACCCATCTTGCTGAACACACTTTCAACTGCTTGGCGTCAAACCGCTTACTGATGTTTTAGTTTAGTTTGCCAAAAAGTAAATTATATAAGTAAATTAGATAAACAATTTCCTCGAGAAAACCGTGTGTAAATAAAGATTTATCTTCTGATAACGAAGACTGCCACTCTTTACACATAATATATTGGAATTTCAATATGTCTGTGCATTGACATCATTGTTATGTTCATCATCACCACTAAAACAAAATGTTGAAATTAATAAATTAAGTAATTTAAAAGGTCAATATTTATCATCAAACAAAATTGTTTTTTTGTAAACGTAAGGTTGATAATTAGTTTTGTTACTTAATAAATACGTCATCATTAGAGAGCCAATGTAAGTTGTCGAATTTTCGTTTTGATTAGCTAAGAGATTCCTTAATTTCATGTCTCAGAGTTCATAAATTGATGTAATATTTTAATTTATACTTAAATTTATGACACCCCTTTATAAGTGTAACCTCCGTGTCTATCTGTCAAACGGATATCTATGTGTGGCAAGGCTAGTTCAGGTTGCTATATATAGCCTTGAGCACTATTTATATTATTATCATTGTAATTTAGTTTGTCTTTCTTACAAGACTCACCATAAATTTTCTTCAAGTTACGTTACAATATTATATTCTTAAGTATTTTTATAAAAATATTGGCAAACAGTACTATAAAACAAATAATATTAATTTGCTTTGAATAGGTAATTTTTCATTTCAGTAGTAATTTTATTTATTTTTACATTAAGTGTTTTATGTGAAGAATTTGTTGTCATCATCACGCACATTGGACAGAAACCGAAAGTTTACTATAGCCTACTAGAAAAATAGAAACGGATGAGATATTTCATGAGACTTTTCTTCTATCTTATCAAGTTCATATCAGATAAAGATTTCGTCCTTCTGTATGTCGTGTTGTATCTTGAAATTATTCCAAAATTATGCAATCTTATTTCAATATATCTCAGCTCTTCTTTTGGGATTTATAGTTTTTTAAGTAAAAACTTCTTTAGCTGCGTTTGGTAGGGGAAAATCAGCGGTACTTTGTACACGTACAGACTTTGTATAACCAATTGTGTGTGTGATATTACTTGTTGCTCGAAGTGCTTATGGATATAAAAGTCCACTAATGTTAATATTTTTTGTAAAACGATTATGAGATTTTAGTTTTCAATATTGCAATCAATTTGAAATTTCAAAAAATAATTCTAAGTTTTCATTTCTGTCGACAGTCCTCGTGAGTACTTTCTTTTTTTTTAATAAATTTTCGTGTTTCTTTGATTCTTCTTTATAATTCAGAACTTTAATACCTGATTCACAAACTATGTTATTTAGATAGTAATGTGAAAATTCTATTTAGTACAATTTATCAACTTTATACAATGATAATGAGTTACCTTGTAAGGTTAGTTCTTTATCATTTAATACAATTCGAATATTTTAACGAAAGTGAAGATATCTGATAACTCTAAAGTATGTACATAAGATGTTCTCTCTCTTCGGTTGGGATATCATGAGAAGATCGTGTAGTGTTTCACAGGGTTCAGTCCAAGGGCCATGATTGGTATTAAAGGCTGTATGCCAAAGTTTCTCATGGTACGTAAATTTATACTTTGTAGCGGTTGTTGCCACAAGTAAGGCTTATGATACCATAAAATTTTTCTCTGGAAGGTAATCATAACCCTTACTTAACTTCGAGTCTTTTTCCACATCAGGTTGGAGCAACTCTATATCAACTACGATACAGTTGAATTCTACAACCCCAGTACTAAGATCCAAATTCTGTAAAATACTGTTGTCAAACTTATTTGGGCTCAGACGATTGCCAATTGGTGTTTGTATTGCACATAATGCGAGGTGACCACGATAACATAGCATTTTTTTCTACCTTCTGATGCCATTGGAGAAACTCAAAAAATGCTGTCACCAACCAGCATAAGGAAAATTCCTCGAACCAATCAAGGTGATTATGTTTGCCGGTCCAATATTTGATGTGACGTTGGATATATATGAGTATTATCGGGAGCACTTTAATTGCACAATGCAAGATCAGTAGTTACTAAGAAATACAAAAGCCTTTATTAAACGACGTTGAAGCATGATTTTACTAGATTTGTATGAAGAAATCACCAAACAGTCCAAGGTTCAACGTTAATCCTATATCAAGAGCTGCCATAAAATGATAAGAAGGACTTTTCTCATGAAGTTTTTATGACTTTGGGAAATCCTGTAGCCGCTGCAAGATGTTCAAGAAGCGGTTAAATCAAACATTTTCTATCCCAGAAAGATTTTCCAGCCTTATATTATAATTTTGCCGCACCTTTTACTTCAGGAGATCAAAACAGATTTTCTTAACTTGCCATTGAGTTGTTTTGTTTATTTATTTACTACATACGACTTATTCATATATTATTTGGATTTATTATCATATATTACACATACGTACTTGAAGATTAATTTTTCGTCAAAATCATTTGGTCTACATTCTTCAAATACATATAGATAAGATATCTTTGATTTGTATCTGTTTAAGGTGTTTGCGTCACTTCTAAAGTTGTAGTTCTTGCTGTCACTAATTACGCATTAACAAATCACTAATCACTTTTTACAAGGTCCAATGAAGCGATAATACAGACGTTTTACAAAACACGTAGTGTTTGGACGCAATGCAAATGGATAGTGGACGCAGTTAACTCGTATTAAGTCAAGTGTCATTAACCTGTCAAAATTAAAGTGAAATATTTGACATCTATCAAAACAGTGAGCGAATGAGCGAATGGCCCAGGTATGTCAGTGTTATCTAGAAATCAAAGTGAACTAGTTTAATCTAATTACACGAATGATAGTGATAGTGACAAATAATTTATTTTTTAATAAAACTTGTAACCAATATTTAATATACGAGTTCCGAAAAATTTAAATGAAAAGGTGAAAAAGTGTAATAGTATAATAACAATAAACTCATTATGCACTTAAATGGGAACCCAGATTTTGAATTCACATCAACCATTCAGGACACTATCCATATTTAGGTAGGTATTAAGAAACAGATTCGTGCTCTTGCAGAATTTGAGTCTCTTGAAAGGTTCAGTTCCTTTAACCCAGTGGAGCTAACGTTCTTGATACATGACTGGTGTTATCAACATCATCAACAGCCTTTTATAATCTACTGCTGGACATAGGCCTCTCCTTAGCAAGGAGGTTTTGGCGTACTAAACCTCGCTGGCCAGACGGGATGGAATAGGGTTTCTTCCAAGTTTTTCTTCTCCTTGTAATGATGTTGTCTTGTGTACTTTGTTCTCTTTGTCGCCTTTTACGACACCCACGGGTTGAATAGGAGTGGTAACACTATGTATTCTTAATCCGTCACCACACGGACAAGCAAAATAATAAGTGATCATATGCGTTTTTCGTACGCAAATCCTTGTTCTCCAGGGTTTCTTGCCAATAAACTGTGATCAGATCATATCTAAAGACCCTGTTGTGTTTTTATCAGACACCTTAGAAAAATATTCAATGTTATAGTTGTTAAATTCCAGTATTTCAATATGGTTTAGATTTGAAACTAGATTGTGTAAGTTAACAAGGCTGTTACAGTCGCTGTAGAGGATAAATATAGCGCCCACGAGTTACCAACTATATATAGTTACCATAATCGTCATCATCATCAACATATTTGTTATATATGCTGCTATATTAATTTTTATAATAGCCGAGCAAAACTGTTATTTTTCTATTTAATCAAACTACGCTATCCCGGAAAACATCTTGTGACCATAAGCCTTTAGTAGCGTAAATACTCTCATGGGAAATACATGAAAGAAATTTATCTTTAATAATACAATTATTTTTATTTAGCTTACTTTCAATAACATTGAAAATCGATGCCAAGAGTATGATACATTATTTTATACTATTTTGACTTTTATATGTTCACGTCGTATAAAAATTTAAGAGAGGAAACTTCTATATTGACCATTCTCTTTTATTTACCTATATAAACTTAAAGAACTATTGCACGATTTTGGCTTTAACATTTTAAGATTTTCAGCAAAGTACTTACAATTTGTTATGTTAAATATTCTACACAGTGCGAGAGTTTTGTCGAAATTGTTGTATCTCTTTACGTGGAGAATATTCAATATTGCGCATCGCACATCAACTTTTGGACAGCCGGTCTCGTGCCACCCGCATCCAGCGGCTTCTCGCGACCCTCATTAGATCGTCGGACCAGCTTGTGAGGGGCTTTCGAGCATTGCATTTTGCAGTATGTCGTTCAAGAACTTTATTTCTCCATCGACCATCGTTTCTGCGTACCATGTGTCACACCCACTGTAACTTAAGTTTAACAATTTTACGTACAATATCGGATGCTTTGGTTCCTCTGCGGTTCTCCTGATTCCTGATATGATCACGCAGAGAAACTCCGACCATTGCCCTCACCAATACTTTAGATACTTTAACCATTAAATAATTTCAATAAAAGACTTTTTTACATTTATTTTCTATGTTGTCCATATTTTTCCCTGGCGTTGCAATGGTTCTTGTGTATGCATTTTACACAATGCACACATTTGACACTGAGTATCAATATTTTAGACACTCGACGTTTATTAACGATTTTTATTTTATATTTTTTCAAACTGCCTCAGTTTCGCAGCGGTAACGAATGCGACTGTTTAGCTTGAAGTCTCTGGTTCGATTCCTGGATAGAGCCAAGTGTTTGTATAATCTGTAAATATTTATTTCGAAGTTTGCGTGTTTTCTATGTATAATATTTATGTAATCGTATTTACAAAAAATGTACATAAGTATTCTATCAGTCAGTCTTGTTATCATAGCACAATCACTGCTTAGTTTGAAACTGGATGACATTGTGTGTGAAATGTTGGAAATATGTATTTATTTATTTATTAAATCGCTGAAAATATGTGAAGTCATTAAAGCTATGTTTACTAAATATTCATACTGCAAGGTACAAGTATTTACAATTGTCCTTCACTTTGCTAAACATAATTTTAAATAATTATATTTGTTACACTATATTTAAAAGTTTTTTTTTAATTTTCCTATGCAAAAAATCAAATACCTATCAATTTTGGAACTCTATTTTCTTTTCTTTCCGTTATCGCTTCCGAACATTCTGCTGCTAACTAATTCAGAATCATTGATTTATTTACAGACAGATATTGACAGACAGATTGATTTATTTACATTTATTGTAATATTAATTGAAACAAATATTAACTTATCTTTTTCTACAGAACACACATTTTCCTGAAATAGAAGATTAACTATATTATTTTTTTTGTATTATATTATAAATAAAGTTTTGCCCTCAGAGCTGCGGTAGTCTGTTTTCAGTCGTTCCGTGGAAACCGATATTCAGGTAAAACTGTTTTCGGTAGATATATATTTTCATAAATATTATATATTTTTATAGAAAAGTTTAGAGATTTCAACTTCACTACTATTTTGTATAAGGTATGGTAAAGTCATCTATGGTTTACTATTTACTTAATCATTATCAATTAATACATTAACTATTAAGTTAACTTACCGTTATAATTTTATTATTTATTTTTACATTTATCTCAGAGATTTCTTGACGTTGTCCACAAAGAGCTTCTATAACTTGGATTGTTGTAAAATAATGCGAAGATCATAAAATAATAAACAGTATCTCTACTGTTTTAGTGACCCACACTACTACCCTGCGGGACGCTAAATTTTTTTACGTTGTATTCTGATATGAACAATTCCGTATTAATTTTTATAAGTTCTTGTAGATTCTATTACAGATAAATCTTCATTGACAATCAAAATTTGGCAACTGATATCATTGTAATCTAATTTTTTCAGGTATACTTCATAGTTGGCTTCGTCGAATGCTTTAGTTGCGCAAATGTTATACTGAGGATGACTTTTACTATTATCGTTCTGTAAAAGGCAGCGGTAATGTGGATATAAACCTTACATCTTTTTTGAACGCAATAAGACATTGTTGGGCTCTAGTATGCTTAGAAATCGAAAATGATGTCACGTTTAGCACTTTTTTGGGTCGTGGTGACCATGGCCTAGATAGTAGTGCCACGCTGATTTAACCACGAGCGAGCCGGCTCGACCGGGGCAGTACTACCCTCCTACAAAAGACCAACCTAAAGCGCCAGCATCCGTATTTTCGTGTTTCGTTGGTGAGTGTGAAACTGGAGGCCCATCCATGCAGGGATGACAGTTATCGTGGTAACTGTGTAAGCCTTACACTGTCACAATGACTGTCATGCCTTTTACGTCCCCAAGCGGGGTGTGACAAAGCACCTCATAAGGCCGCCATAGTGTGGGTCACCATACTGCGTTGTCATATTGGATTCTATTCATACTTTGAATCAGGCAGAGTAGAGTTACTTTGGCAGGCTCTTAAAATAGAAATAAAAAATTCTTATTAATCAACTAAGTTGATTGAAAATAACTGTTACACTATCTTCCACAAACCGGTTCTAGAAAGTGGTTGCCCTAATTTAAAATATTAAAATATTCTAAAAGAAGTAGTTTCTCTACTATGTGTTCATTAGTTTATTTAGAAATACAATCGATTGAAGATAGCCAACTTCATGACTGAATGGTATTTTCAATTAAATATAAACTCAAATATAGCTAATATTATATAATAGTGTTAATTTAAATTTAACTAATATTGCCTTAAATCAATTAGTTCCGCAGTCTCAAAACTAATGGAGATAATACGCCTATACATTCACCTCTCTATTATGTTACGGTATCACAATATTATTAGTTTAATAACTAATATATATATTGAATATTTATAGTATTACAGTGAAACAGGAATTTTTATTCTTATTTATTTACTATGTATTATAGATGTAATCATTTGTTGAAAGCCACTGACAAATATTTAAAAAAATTGTATTTGAGATATTTTATTAAACGATATTTGAAATAACCACTCGTGAACTCTTGCAACTCAAAAGTTGTAGGTGCACTATCGTCTGTTTTTCTTCCCCTAATATCATGATGAAGGGGGTTAGAACTCCGATCAGCCTGTAGGGTCATCATATCACTCCAATCAAACCTGTTTCAAATAACTTCCCCACAATTATATACCTCCTAACATCACCGTCATATAGCTTAGATTAAAATTACATATTTTTAAATATTTTTTTGTTAAAATTTATTCCGAGCCAAAGGTTTATTGATATTTTGAAAATTATATTAATTATAGAAGCTTTCAAGAAAAAAATATGTATAAAAATCACACCTATTTCCCCGTGAGGTCCCAGTTTTGACCCCACATAATAGGTAGCGAGTCTTTTACCGCTAATTAGAACGTTTTGTTTGCCAGAGCGTCGTCCGTCGATCATCAGATGCAGTACTTACAGATCAGTCAACTGTCACGATACCTATAGGATGAATAGGGGAGGTGAGACCCTTTGTATTCTTAATATGAAATAAAACGTTTCATATGGTTTACAAAATTTTCATATGACATTAAAATGTGACCTTATCTACTGAGAAAATGTCTTCTACTAAGTTTAATTGTACCATTTTCGTGTCTTAAAGTCAGATCTACATGCACACGTGTATAAAGGAAAATAAATCTAGTAAACAAATAAGTTTATTGTGTTTGTTCTTTCGTCAAAATTATGTATATAAAAGTTATTGTTTGTGTGTCTGTCTGTATGTCCTTTATAGAATCATAAAGTAGTTGTACATGAGCCCATGAAAGTTTCTGAGTTGGTATGAATAATATTGTTTTTTTTTATGTCTTTCCTTCAAAGTTATTTTAGTTGGTAGCGTAGCAACGCACGCAGGATACAGCTAGTATTAAATAAGTCCAATCTCGACCATCGAGCTAAAACTAACATTAAAATAACATAAACATATTCAAACAGACAGAACTACTTGATTTTCATATGTGTACATTTGTAATATTAGCAGCCTATTTGTCATGCTATCACATGAAAAGAATTAAAATAATTTGTTTAGTTATTTAAACAATAAGCAAGTATATAGATATGAATTCTAAAAATAACGAAGTCATGTTTTCGCTCTCTTATTTTTAGTTACTGTTGACATAGAAACTGATGATAGCAAAGATAAAACTGAATACGTCATCAAACATTCTAAAGAGATTAAAGATTTAAAGTCCGAAAGATGTAAGGGAAAATCTAAAGGATGTAAAACTTTATCTAGTCTAAGTGATCTGATTGGATCATATGGAAATAAGACGACGTGACTGTCGTTTTCGATGACATTATCTTCATCGTTGTGTTTTACTACGATTAGTACTATCTAGGTTACACATTCGAAGTCCGTTACTACAAATGATTTTTAAGACAAATAATAATAATTTTCATACATGTCAACTTTATCTTAATTCTTAACACAGAGATGATTGACATATTTTTCGCCATTTCCTTTTTTTTTGAAGTCTGTAGTGCTGTGTTAGCTTTGTATACTCTTCTTATATTTTAAAAATTATTATTCAATCTCGTTTAATTTAGATTTTACATCTACCAACAACTTTCAGGATTATGAATATTTTGCATATCCAAATTTGCTGAAATAAGAGTGTACTTTCGAAATATTTTACAATTAAAGCACTTGTTTAATCAGAACATGAGCATAAACTGAAGAAAAACCTCAATAATATTCAGAAAGTATTTCTCTCAATTCTGTTTAAAACTGAAGATGTGCCCAATTCGTTTTGGCCGGATAATATCAAATACTCACATATCCCACAATACTCGGGGGCATTGTTATAAAAGTATGTTTCTTGTTACGCTAAATTGCCTTTATCGAGTCAAACATATTTCTATTTTTGCAAATATAATACCAATCATATATCAGTGGAATCCAATGAGAATGTTGACCAAAAAAATATTTTTTCCACGTAAATGATAATTGAATCAGATGGGTCCCATAATTTGCTCACATGGAGAGAACATCAAATCGCGTTTCGGGTATGACCGTCGGCCTTTCTGATTTGCTACGAAAATTGTCATAAATGAATTGAGAGCAAAAAAATTGCACAATATATAGTCATTTGTTAAAATTTAGAGAAGAAATATAACATGATACCTATTTTGCTAGAACTGGATTTTTTTGTAAGTGAAAAATCGACTCTATGAATGGACCGAATGCAATAATTAGGGGTCTATAAAAATCTACGCATTATTTGTCTTTGTAACGAAACCCGTTTTTGTCATATCGATTGAGTGTCTTTAAAGCCTATAACAGGAACAGGTAGAGTATATAGGTAGTTCAATATGTAGTATTTATTCCACATTCACTCATTTTGTTTTTAGATCGTGTAACATTATTTTCATTGCTGACATATTTTTATTAAAACATTGAACAGCTAAATGTTTTTTTGTTTATTTTACTGTAAATGTTTAATTTTTCGTAATTTACGAAGCGTTCTAAGAAAAATGTTAAATTAATTATATATATCATAAACTTGTGCTAAACTTTCAGATTACACATATTGCAACTGCCTCGGTGGTGCAGTGGTAATGAATGCGACTGCTATGCTTGATGTCTCGGGTTCGTATCCCGGATCGGACCAAATGTTTGTATTATCTGCAAATATTTGTTTCGAAGTTTGGGTGTTTTCTATGTATAATATATATGTATTTACAAATAAAAGTATATAAATATTCTATCAGTCTAGTTATTATAGTACAAGCTCTGCTTAGTTTGAAACTAGACGATGTTGGTGTTATATGTCCGAAATATTTATATTTATTATTATTCTCTTTATTTCGTGATATACACATATTTGTTACATTTTTAAATATATATAAAAAACAAAAAATACACATTTAAAAATATAAAAAATAGTAGTAGACCACCGACATCGGGTACAGGGACCAAGACACCGGTGGTTAGGGCTCCAAAGACAGGAACCTCTTCACAATACGGGCCGTGTCAAGGAGGACTGCCTTCTGCATCAGACCCTTGATCCAACCTTCTAACGTGAGCCTCTTAAGGTGTTGGTCGAGGCTCTTCGCTATCAATCCATGAGCAGATATGATTATCGGAACAATAATCACCGAATCCACATTCTACATGTCGGCAATCTCGTGAGACAGATCCAAATACTTTAATTGTTTTTCTTTTTCAACTTTCACGAGATTCTCGTCATGAGGAACGGCGATATCGACAATCATTGCGCGGCGCTCTAATCGATCTACTACCACAATATCAGGCTTATTGGCAACAATAGTCCTATCTGTGATAATAGATCGATCCCAATATAACGTAGCACGACCGTTCTCGAGAACTGGGTCGGGCACATACCTGTAGTAAGGTACTTCGAAATTGATAAGTTGGTATTTAAGGGCAAGTTGTTGGTGTACGATCCTGGCTACTTGGTTGTGCCTGTGCAAATACTCACCGTTAGCAAGACGAGAACAACCGGAAATAATATGCCTAATAGATTCTCCAGGACGGTGGCACGCCCGACAGATGTCAGCCGTACTATCTTTCAGGATATATTTCCGGTAGTTATTCGTCATGATAACTTCGTCCATAATTGTACAAACAAAACCTTCAGTTTCTCCGAAGAGGTCACCAAACCGTAGCCAAGACGTCGACGCTTTAAAGTCTATATCAGACCCGTGTAGGGCCCGATAAAATCGACCATGAAGTTCTTTACCCTTCCATACTTCCTTGCGATCAGTAGTACTAAGTACTACAGGTTTGCGCCAATTCTCTTTAGCCAGAGCGAGCGGGGTAAAACCAGTATCTACTGCAACTACATTGCGATGCACTCCCACATCAGTCTGTAGAAAATATTCTCTGAGATTGTATATCTCGCGATTGTGTAGAGTCTTGATATTTAATAGACCACGACCTCCAAACTTTCGCGGAATATACAACCTCATAACCGATGAACGTGGGTGGTGCATGCAGAATGCAGTCAGCAATGTACGGACTCTCCTGTCAAGGGCATCTAATTCGGTCTGAGTCCATCTAAGTACGCCAAAGGAATACATCAGAACCGGCATGACCCAACTGTTACAGGCTCGCACCTTGTTACCGCCTGATAAAAGACTTTTAAGTACTTTTTTTAGGCGGCCAAAGAAGCGTTCCTGTAATATTTGTTTCACACCAGGTTCTGGTATTCCCAAAGACTGTGAAAAACCTAGATACTTGTAAGTTTCGGTGGCAGACAGAGATCTGAGTTTTGTTGAATTTGAAAGTTCTATTCCTTCAGATTCTACAATCACGCCCTTCTTTACATACATGAATGCACACTTGTCTACACCAAATTCCATTTTGATAGAATTACTAAAGTTTTCGGTGATCCTTAATAACGCCGTCAATTGTAATTTTGTGGAGGCCAGTAATTTCAAATCATCCATATAAAGAAGGTGAGATATAACTTGATCATCTTTCTGCAACCGATAGCCTAACCCTGAACCCTCTAACAGAGTGCTGAGAGGGTTCAAAGCTAGACAAAACCACAAGGGACTCAGACTGTCACCTTGAAATATACCTCGCTCGATGTTTATAAGTATGTCGTTTATCGCAGTCTGCCGACATCCTGGATAGCGAAGTGTTGTTCTCCATTGACTCATACACGACTTTAAGAAAGTACACAGAGTTGCATCAATTTTGTACAACTCTAGCACTTTCAAAAGCCATGTATGTGGAACTGAGTCATAAGCCTTCTTATAATCTATCCAACATGTCGCCAGACTCTTACGATTACGACGTACCTGTTGGCTAATGGTCCTGTCTATGATAAGGAGCTCTTTAGTGCCACGGGCCCCACTTCTACATCCATTTTGAGAAATAGAGAGTACCGAATTATTAATTATATGTGTAGTAATTTTGAGTCTCAAAATAGATGTTAGAAGTTTATATGTAGTTGGTAAACAAGTAATAGGTCTAAAATTTTTGGGATCCATGGCACCACCAGATTTGTAGAGTAAATGGGTTACACCAGTGGTTAAAAATTGTGGTAATGAACCAGAATCCAAAGCTGCTTGGAATTGTGATGCCAAACACGCATGTGAGCTTCGGAACCACTTAAGCCAAAAGTTGTGCAGTCCGTCTGGACCAGGTGATTTCCAATTCGGTAATGAACGGACTGCACAACTTACATCATCTTTATTAATAACAATGGGTTCCATAGCTGTTATAGACTCACACGAACGTTTGACATCCTCCAACCAATCACCCTCTGTATGAGTGACAGGCACTGACCAGATGTTACGCCAAAATGAATTAGTGGTATTTTCACCTGGAAAATGCCCATCACTCACACATGGATTCGGTTCCTCCCACTTCCGGTAAACCCATTTCTCATTCCTTTGGAACATTCGATTCTGATTATACCGGTCAACTTGTTTTCTATAACGTCTTATCCTGTTTGCCCATGCATAAACTTTCTGCTTTAGAAAGTCTATGCGCTCTGTGACACAGGACATGTATTGTTGAGGACTAATGGTAGTCCCCAATAATGCCTGTTTCACAAAGCGCATGACTCTCGGCCGTGTATTACCACTTTGAAAACAAGTTAATTTAGCGATGAGTGTCCTAGTCTCAGCAATACGACGTTCGATTCTACACTGCCAAGCTGGTACAGCATTTTTGTTGCGAGTAGCACTTACGCGTTCAAATATTATATATTTATTATTTATTATTTATTGTAACTAACTTCTATGTCCAGTTGTTTTTTATCTTACTGGGTAAATCAAGAAATTGGCATATAATGACGAATAAAATAAAAATTTAAATTTTTATGTAAGTCAAGCCAACAACTTTAATTGGGAACTGCCAGCAAAAAAGAAAAGAAAAAAAAACCATTAAGTACGTTTTTTTATCATAAATTAATATTATTATAAATTTACAATTTAACAGTTTTTTCCTGACGTTCTAAGAAACCTACAATACCTTTTACAAGTGTGAAGCCAGTGTAGAAGATAACCTAGTTCCCATCTTTTAATAGATAAAATTTCTCCATCTGCGGAAGCCAGGAGCCCTCGCGTATGAACTTTTGCAATCAGACCTCATTGTGTTACGTCACAGGTCGATTTTAGACTGACGTTAACTAGAGATAAGAATATAATTATTTTCAATCAGAGTTTTGAATGTAACTATCAGAGAGTTAACATTCTTCTTTTTGTCTTTTATTTATTGCCTTCCATATTTTATACAAGATAATTAACCTGGGAAAAGTGACAGATTTTCAGCACTTAAATCGTAACGAAATTACTAGAATTGACAGACTGATTTATTAACACAGAACCTAAATCACTAGAGAAAAGTAGTTAAGCTGATTTTTAAATATCGCCCTTTATAGGATTAAATTAAGGATGAAAATTCGTACAGTTAAAAATAAAAATAAACAAGCTAAGTCATGATATTTTCGTATAATATTTTGGTTTAAACAATCCAGCTAATTTTCACCGATAAGTTATCAGAAGCTGGATATGCCATACTTCTTCGTGGAATTTAGTTACCGTCGCTTCGGCTAAATTGATGCAGTTAATATTTTAGAATACTTCTATTCTTGTAAAAGCAGATGTATACATATTTTAGCGATATCACACATTCGAAAGTGATGAATAGCGTTCAGAAGTGTATTTTTCAGTAACACCTTCTACAGTCGTGAATAATTTATGCAGCAGAATATACACGTTGAAAATCCCACCCGAAGAAACATATCGACAATAAAACTTTTTAGCGGAGCGTCCTAAACACCATTTCGCAAAATATTTTACGTGTTCTTCAATAGTATATTTTCAGATGCTTTTAACGAGAATTTAAGTAACACCTAACCTCAAAGTTGCGGTACTTAATGACAAATGAGACCGAAGCCCTCTTGATGCAGGGGTGACCGTTGTCGTGGTAAGTATTTGTAATACAATGCTACGATGACTGTCATGCCTTTTAAGTCGCCAAGTGAGGCGTCAGTAGGCGTCAATAGGCCGCCATAGTGTGAGTCACTATACTACATTTTCAGTATTCGCAATGACTATGGAGATGACAACTTTAGGATTGTATTCATGCTTTCCATCAGGCAGAGTAGAGTCACTTTGGCAGGCTCTTAAAAAAAACTGTTGAAGGGCGTACTGTAATTTTAGGAATCTCCTAAAAGTTGTGGTCACCAAACGCATTATAAATGCAGACATTGCAGTATGGTGACTCTATAGTAGCCTAGTAAGACGTCACTTCCCGCTAGGGACATAAAAGGTATGACAGTCATCATAGCAGTGTAAGATTCAAACACTTACCACGATAACTGTCACCCTTTCATCAAAAGGCCTTCGATCTCGCACACACAAACGAAACACGGCAACATGGATTGTCAGAAATTATTCTACCAGTAACAATGGTTGGAATGATGAAGTGTATAATAAAATTAATCCTTCTAAAAAAAATAGGTTGAGTATTAAATACATTTGTATTTAGTAGGGCTTAGCAAATAAAATTAATAATCTTGTAGGTTGAGAATATTTAGTACTCTAATATTCTATTTCTAGTAGAGTTTAGTTAGCTCAAACACCAGAATTGGATTTTAAGACAAGATGGATTTAACGGATAAAAATATTTTTAGTTATATTACTATGCTATGGATGTCATTTGCTAAATAATGTATGCCTTTACTATTGAATTACATTAACAGCTTTTAACAGCCCATTGCTGGACATAGGCCTCTGCAGGAGAAAAGAAGTTAAGGAGAGCTTAGAAAGAAAGTTTTGGCCTACTGTACTGTCCAGACGAGTCGGTTTGTTTCAAGTTTTACCTCTTTTAGTAGCGATGTAGTCCTGTGTAAGTTGCTTCCTTATTTACCTTTTATGATACCCATGGGAACAAAAGAATTGGTGACAGTCTGTATTCTTATTCCGTCACCAAAAGGTAAATAAATTACATTATCAAGTTTCAAAATGACAATTAAATATATATTTCTTAATTACTTCCTCAAACCAGCTCTTTCTTTACATAAGGTTTATGTAGAAGAGTATTTCTAGGTAGTAGCGAGCCGGCTTGACCGGGGCAGTACTACCCACCCACAGAAAACCAACCTAAAGCGCCAGCATCCGTGTTGTCGTGTTTCGTTGGTGAGTGTGAGACCGGAGGCCCATTGCTGCAGAGGTGGCCGTTATCGTGGTAACTGTGTAAGCCTTACACTGTCACAATGACTGTCATGCCTTTTACGTCTCAAGTGGTGTGTGAAAAAGCATCTCACAAGGCCGGCATAGTGTGGGTCACCATACTGCATTGTCTGCATTTGCAATGAGTATGGTAATCACAACTCTTGGATTCTATTTATGTTTTCCATTAGGCAGAGTAGAGTCACTTTGGTAGGCTATTAATATTAAAAAGAAAAAAAAATGACGTCAATACGGCCAGCTTCATCTAGCTTTTAAAGTGATTACTTGTAAAAGTGTTTGTGAAAACCCATTTACAGAAATATTACTTTAAAACATTTTGTACTATTTACTTTGATTGTACTTACATTGACTGTACATACCATACGAATTTCGTATAAACGTCAGAAAACTTATATGAACACAACGTTTTGTAGATTCAAGTTCAGCAGGTTAAACTGAAAAACTTATACAAAAAAATATTTTTGTTCTTTATTATGTAAATATTATTAATCTAATATCTTAGAGTAACTGATGTCGCACGGAGAATCAGTATGCTGAAGTGGGCTGGCCGTGTCTCCAGACGAACCGATGGTCGCTGGAGCCTTAGTGTACTAGAGTGGATACCATGATTGGGTAAACGTAGTGTAGAGTGCCCTGCGGCGCGATGGACCGACGACTTGAAGAAGGTGACTGGCAGCGGATGGATGCGAATTGCCCAAGACCGGGATCGTTGGCGTTCCTTGGGGGAGACCTTAGTTCAGCAGTAGACGGCGATAGGTTGATTGAAATATTAATTTAAACTCAAATTACAGTAAAAATGTTCATGTATTCATGCATCCAAAGCGAACAAAGAAAATCGAAAGAGCGATTTCTGATTTAGGTGATTTTGTGTGCACGCTAAGCATCATTATACCATCTTTAATGATCCTGGTTTTGTTTTCACCACAATGGCACGTAAAATCTCGCGTGAGGAGCAATAATAGATGAGTCTATTCTCTGATTTGCAACTGTATCAGTATCTAATATCCGTTTTGCGTGGCATACCGCTTTAGAAAATGATTATATTAAACTACTGTGGAATTTTTGATGATTGATGATAACTTGATTACGTGTGTCTGTTGTATACGTTTTAAGACTTATTGCTAAAAGGAACTTCAATTACATCTAAATTCTTGATGCTTGTATAGGGTTTGTTTTTTTCTATGTAAAAAACTATTGAATGAGAGCTATAAAGAGATTAAAACTGCTTTATCTGATGATTAAGGGATATTTACACAAATCATAGATAAACCTCACTATCTTTGTAAGGTAAGTCGTCAATCAAAAATATATATTGTGTCGACTTCCGCAGCGCAAATAAAAAGACATATTACAGCGCCATCTAGCGATGATACATCGAACTAAGAGGTCATAAACTACGGAGCAACTACTAATCCTGTATCGCAATATAGAAATTCTCACGGCAATTAGCATACACATAACATCCCAACATCAACCGTAGGGCCGCGACCCGCCAGGCATAATCACTTCGCCTGCTTGGAGGATTCCCCTTTGTGTCGGAAGGACATGACACCCGTTTCCTCCACAGTAACAAACTTTTAATTCTATAGAAAAAAGGGAACGACGTCATAGTTTATTAGGCTTTGGTGTTAACTCAATTATGCCTGTTTTTTTTTAAAATAACATATCACCAAGACTTCACTGAAAATTTGGCAATATTTGGCTATCCAGTAATGAAGTTATGTAAGCTTGTATAGTAACAGTAAGATTATTTACACTGTTGCAGTTTTGCATGTATATTTTTTACCCAATGCACGGAACGGCTTCGTGCCGGCGACTGCTAGTAGAGAACCTTCATGTGTGATGTATCAAAGATCACATATGTTTGGCACACTGGATAATTGATACAGTTATAGACGAGACTACATGTATGTCCATGCGGTCGAGTGATAATCACTCACGATAGACTTTGTTAAAGGATTATTTGAAATGTTCATTTACCAAATATATGCTCAGCTCTTTTAACTAAACAGATATTACGTACAACGGTTGCTGATACATCTTTATCTTCTAATAAAAAAAAAACATAGTGAATCACGAAGTTGCGTACGCCTTCACGATGTTATGTGCAGAGGTGTTAGTCCACGTGCTAATAGATTATAACATATTCATTATTCTTCACATAGAAGAAGAGCTGAAAAAGAAAACAAAAAACATCAATACATGTATAAAATATTTTTAGTCATCTACAACACTTGAGATTAAATTAGTTAAATGACACAAATGCCTCGACGAACTAGTCAGTTAATTAGCTATTAAAAAAATGGTTTTTATCTTGAAGACCTTAACAGTAAGTTTTTCACTTAGCAGGTTAAAAACCTAATTTGAAGAAGTACTTACAGGCTGAGATATAATGAGATGCACACCACCACATAACTTTTATTTTCTATATTAAGAGCCTGAATCCAGAGATAGAATCCAAGAGTTGTGGTCACCATACTCATTGCAAATACAGACAATGCAGTCACACTATGGCGGCCTTGTGAGATACTTTTTCACACCCCACTTGGGTACGTCACAGGCATGACAGTCATCGTGACAGTGTAAGGCTTACACAGTTACCAAGATAACTGTCACCCCTGCATCAATCGGCCTCCGGTCTCGCACTCACCAACGAAACACGACAACACGGATGCTGGTGCTTTAGGTTGGTCTTTGTGGGTATATATATATTGGTCATGGGTCATAACTGGTAAAATTACCTTATCATAAAAAACTTTTCTTCAAATAGGGTTATTGTGACCGTCCTTTATAATAGTAAAGTTCACACAACGAGCCATTTTCTAGCCATCGTTAGGTGTAATTATTTCTCCAAAATAAAGACCTAGTTTATTGAAAGTAAAGAGAAATGAGATAACAGATAGAAGTCATTCGGTTACGAGTTGTCAACTGTAGTAAAATTAAAGCAACTTGATTCTATGTTGAGTCGATTTCACTACATAATTACGAAGCAACTATTACTCGTGTTTTATACATATTCTTAAAATTTACCGATTTGTTCAAAATCGATTAATCGATTTTTTAATAACAAATTTTTATTTAAAATTCGATGATTTCATTTAGAAAAATAAAAAGACTTTTTAATACACATATTAATTAGGTAACTACTGGTCCGAAATTGGTCCTCTTTTTACACATAGTAACCATTTTAATCATCAAAGAAAGATTTCAAGTCGATCAAAAACTGCTGCAGTTAAAGTTAAATTTCTTATGTTTTCTTTGTATGTGGTGGTTCTTTGAACCGGTAAATCGGTGCATCACCAAACCATAGTGTACTTAAATAGAAGAAAGCTTTCAACAATTCTAATAAAATAATCATTAAATATGTATAACTTTGAGATAATCAGATTACAAAAACGAGAACACTTGCTATTTCATTGTACAGTACGTAATATAGGATTTTTATAGTATTAAAAAAACTTTGGTCTGGCGAAGGAACAAAATCCAATTTCGTATATACATGTTGTGGACGGAACGGGTTCCATATCCCTCCAACACAAAGGGAGGATCCTCCGACCAGGTGAGTTGATCATGCCTGGCGGGCCGCGGCCCAACGGTTGACGTTGGGATGTTGTATATATGCTAATTGCCACGTGAATGTCTATTTCGCGATACAGGATTAGTAGTTACTTCATAGTTCATTACATTCATACGTTTCGTTTATACTTCGTAGTTCAATGTATCTTCGCTAGATGGTGCTGTTCTATATTTTGCTTTGTGCTGTAATATTGAAGTCGCCACACATGTAGTAACATAATAGTTAAATCATTCATTACTGCACAATATAAACATTTTTATATTGATAAGTCCGTATTCCAAGATATAATTACGTTAAATAAATCTAAACACAAGTATTTGAAGTATATTAAACTCGTACTTAAAGAAACGCCAGAAAATCGAGCAATCAGTAGTAGTCCGTGGGGATTGCAAATCACGCGTCAAAAAAATGCTCCGTCGGATCTTTTGTACTGTAAGGTCTATAGAGCAAATTGATGTTCTTAGTTTCTAAGACAGATTAATCACTTTTACATTTAGCTGTACGTGTAGAACGGTATTGTATAGTATATACTATTAGACAAAGATTTATCAATCAAAGATCGTAAAACTTATGTATAGAGTGGACCACGAATTATTTGACATTTGAAAAAATTGTATAAAAAAACATTTGATATATTTTAAAAATAGTTTATTTATAAGAAAGCAGATTAGTTGGAATTCATTTTTTTAAAATTACATCGTCTAAATGACCATCATTTCGACGTTTACACTCTTCTAAGTGAGCACCGAAATTTTCGAATACTCGTCGGCAAAGAGAACGTGAGATCGCCGACATCTCTTCGCTGATTTTTTCTTTTAGTTGATGTAGTATAATTGGTTTATTGATGTATGTATGTTAATAGATCTGGATTTCGTGGTGGTCATGCAATGTCTCATCGTCTGGAAATCTGTTTTCCCGGAAACATGTCTTTGAACACTGGCAGGGACGCATTGGCTGCGTGACAAATGGTTCCATCTTGTTGAAAGCATGTGTAACGATTATAACTAGCAAATTCCAGTAACATCATTCCCAATAACTGCTGAAACATGTTTGCGCGGGATGTTAAATTCAAATGTTAAAGAATTCTTAGCCCATCCAATATAATATGAAGTTTTAGTTACTGCCTTGCCGCATAAGATTTGTTAAAGGTAACTAATTTTTACAATTATTCTGTATTAAGGTAATTACGATATACTAGTTGTACCCTACCACGTTTTACGTTGTACAATATGGTTGGTAAAAGTATATGAAAATCGTCTTTGAAGCGTGTTGTATCATCATCAACATCATCATCATCAGCCGGAAGACGTCCACTGCTGAACATAGGCCTCCCCTCTAGAACGTCACGCCGTACGACTGGACACCATCTGTATCCAACGGCTCCCCGTGACTCGGACTATGTCGTCGGTCTATCTAGTGGGGAGCTTACCCACGCTTCGTCTGCCGGCACGCGGTCGCCACTCAAGAACCTTCCTTCCCTAACGGTTGTTGGTTCTACGAGCGATGTGACCTGCCCATTGCCACTTTAACTTGCTTATTCGAAGACCTATGTCGGTAACCTTAGTTTTCTTGCGGATATCCTCGTTCCGGATCTTATCACGCAAGGTAATGCCGAGCATAGCCCTTTCCATAGCTCGTTGAGCGACTTTGTATACTCGTATTGTATACCGTGTCAATACTTGAGTCTAATCGTTAGATATCTTTTTAAGTGTTTTAAGCCTCCACAAATCAACTTTACACTTTATTGGTGTAGAATAGACAGACTAAGTAAGAAATATTTTTTTAATGTACGTAATCTAGCCGTTATTTTTAAATTACGCTATTCTAGTGAAACTACACTAGATCAGTAATACATCTTCATATTTATCTAACTACTTATATTGGTTTCGAATAAAAAGTTCTTATATCAGACAATTTCTTAAAACTCTTTGGTAAGAATACTATCTCGTCGAAATATCAATCAAGTTTACTGCTGCCCTTATTTGAGACGGAAAGGTTGCAAGCACATCGTGTCCGTAGTAAAAAGAAATTGAAAATGTATGGTTTATGTTCTGTGTTCTCGGCCTCGGGCCAGAATACATTGTTCTCACACCAAAATGTTGAGATTTCATTCATTCTCTATTATAGGAGTACCCTTTCACAATCACATATAATAATGTATAACATTTATACTCTCTTTTATGTCCTAAAATAAAGAAATTGTTTGTTGATCGAGTAGTAATTCATGTGGATAGCTAGTTGAAGTCATAGTTAAGTATATACCTTGATACAGTAACGTTCAGGTGTATTCTATCAATTATAATTGTATTTAGTACTATACAATGTGGTTGCTGATTCTCTGGTTACAATGTTACAATTTCTGCGTCGTTTAGAATTAAACCGAATGCCACGAGATGTGTGAGGATATTATTAATAAAGAACTCTATTGCAGTATTTAGAATGTTAGCCCAATTTTAAAATGGCGGCCAAAACTCTTGGTATTCATGCTTTCCATCAGGCAATCTCTGTGGTAGACCCTGATTAAAAAAAAAAAAGAAAACACAACTCTCCTTAGAAATACAGTTTTAGCAATAGGCTAATTTACGTTTATAATATATTTACGTGTTTACACGTCACAAACTGTCCTACTGTTGGACTTTCAAAAAGGGGTTTATTTGAGTGTTATTAAATGTATTTTTGTTTTACCTCCACGTGTTTATTTCTTAAAGAAACATTGTAATTTTTGTTATATTAGTATATAACGTCTGGAAACCACCTCGGGTGGTCACCCCACCGGGGTTTACGGCGGGGTGGTGTGTCGGAATCGGACCGACTAACACTACATGGTGGACCAATCTGCGTCGGACATAGGAGGGATCCGGGTACAGCTGTTATTACGACATCCAGATCTAACATGTTTAAGTCCTTTTTTTTTTTTTTTTTTTTTTTAACGTGTGGAAACCCCCTCGGGCCGTCACCCCACCGGGGTTTACGGCGGGGTGGTGTGTCGGAATCGGACCGACTAAAACCACACGGTGTGCCACTCTGCGCCTGAGATAGGAGGGATCCGGGAACCGCTGCTATTACGACATCCAGATCCCTCCTAGCGCCTGCCCGCCAAAGTGGGCACCATCTACGGATAAACTCTCTATATAGGCGACGTACGGCACACGCGGACGTCGCCTCCTCGCGGCTGACCATTGTAGCGGATGGAGGGGAAAACCCGTCCCGTCCACCCGCGGCCACACTCAAGGCAGCATGAGGCGCTGGTATGCGCGCCTCCGCCGCCCGGCTCGCCGGCGGCGAATTGGGTCCGAGTGGATATTGTCCTCCCGGGCCTTCTCCGCCGCCTCCTTCCGCGAAATTACGTCTTCGCAGAAGGTTGTGACCGCGGTAAAACAACTGTCGCTACCGACCATGGAGCGTATTACGGCCGGTAGCGAGAGATCTCCTCCAATAACTGCAGTGAGGACCCCACGCTGCGCCGCCCAGGCGGAACAAACCACCAGCGTGTGCTGAGCCGAGTCCTCACTGCAGTCGCAGTGGTGACAGGTGGGACTCAATTCCCTCCTGGTGACCGAGTGCAGATACTTCCCGAAGCAACCGTGCCCGGAAAGGATCTGCGTCAGTCGGAAGGAAAGGGTCCCGTGCTGCCGCCCTGCCCACTCGGCGATGACCGGCTGGAGAGCCTCCACGGCGGCAAAGCCAGCACGTGGAGCCTCCAGCCGGGACGACCAACAAGCCATCGTGGCTCGACGAGCGGCCTCTCGCCACTCGCGTATCTCTTCGGGCGGGGGCCGAATGCCGCTACCCACCCGAAAATCTGCCGTTCGCCGATAAACTTCAGCGAGCACTTCCGCCTCCAAATCCCACGGGGGAGTTCCGGCCAACGCGCACGCCGCCTCCGTCGATACGGTGCGGTAACCGCGTATGGCTCTAACCGCCAATATCCTCTGAGGGCGCCAGAGGCGAGCCCTATTCTGGGCGGTCAGAGCCGCCGCCCACACCGGTGCACCATACAGTGCCATTGACCGAACAACCCCCGTGTATAGCCGTCTCGTCGCGACGCTGGCTCCACCCAAATTGGGCAAAAGTCGCCCAAGAGCAGAAGCAGCGCCGACCAGCTTTGGAGTAAGCTGTCGGAAGTGCTCGTCGAAGAGCCACCTGCCGTCGAGGATCAGGCCCAGATACTTCATCTGGGCCTTAATCGGTACGAGGACCGAATTGACTACGATAGAGGCACCGAGGGGTGGACCACGACGAGGCCCATGAAACAAAAGGGCTTCCGTCTTATCTAGGGCCACCCGTAAACCCAGCGCCTCAATGCGCCCGACCACCAAAGAGACTCCCACGGTGGCCAGGCGCGCCGCCTCTAACATGTTTAAGTCCTATACCAACCCGTCTGACCAGTGTGATCTAGTAGGCCAAAATAGCCTTTCTAAGGAGAGACCTACACCCATCAGTAGACTATTAAAGACCACCTAAGATGCGTATACTTGACTTACAGTATTAACGATAATAATATATATGTTTTTTTTATTCGTATGATATATTTTTTAAACATACAAGTGTGAAGCCCTGTGACCTGATGATAAGTAACTGCCACCGCTCACATATCGCTCCCTCTCTTTGATGTTTGATGGTGAGAGGTGATAACGTATTTGTGATCCTTAAGTTTCAACTGGTCATAGGCAGCGGTACTTACTAATCATTACGCTTCTGCTTGAAAGCCCGTGAAGTTTTCTGATAGTCTCTGGAAAGTTTCACCTTTTGTATTTTAGTTTTATCATCATATAAGCTCCAATGTGCCAAATTATATTAATTTATTTGAAATATTAACATTTGTAAAGTTTATACATCGACACAATGATTACAAGTAGGTCAAAACTAACTTCTAAGATTCAGGTTTACTTTTGTGAGTTAAATATAATACGATAGTGTAAACGTGTTACGATTCTACACTAATTAGGTAATTAGGCTATCTTGTTTACTCGATGTTTTGAGTAAATTGTAAGGACTAATGAATGAATGAATGAAAGGTACTGTATTAAATTTTGCCGAGATTGAAATCTGTGGTACACATCTACAGCATACTAGAACAAATATAAAAAGAAGACACTCGAAAATCTGTTTTTTTGAAGTGAAAACTTCTTTAGGCGCGTTGAGCGTTTTGGTAGAGGGTAAAATCCTCGGTTCGCGTCACCGACATGCTAATGATAATAGTATATCTATAGCTATGGAGAATATGATATTATATATTATATATGATATTATATATTATATATAGCTATATATGAAACATAAAAAATTTCATATAATTTTTGCATATAGTTTTAATTACTCTCAACTTAATAGTTCCGTTTTCACTTCTATCTGCAGTCCCACGACTGCTACTGTTTTTTTTTTAATTTAAAAATGGAAGATAGAAATGTTCCTGATTGAGTGGGGAGTCCAAAATGAAGCCAAACTGCTTGTTTGACGATGTAAAGTTATTGGTAAGTGACATAAAAGGCAGGAAGGTAGTTTAACCTTATCAAGTAAGTTACTTTATTTTGCCGTGGAAGCCATGTTTCAAAACAAATGGGTCGACTACACTGACAACGTCCAGCCAGAGTAATGCGATAGCCGCACAGAAAATAGGTACAAACTTTTTCGTTGCTTTTCTCGAATGAAGAATTCTGAGTCCCTTGAGTTGTAAGTGTCGATCGACGATGGTAATTACTTACCGTTAGGTGACTCGTCAGCTAGTTTGATGTAAAATCAGAACATTTTTCTCATCCTTGTTTTAGGCCTTCTTGTTTTTCATTTTTATCAAACAAGGAAGTTTCTCTCAGAAGCCAAATATATTTCCTTGTTTATAAAGGATGAACAATTTTACTGAAATGTGTATTTTAGAGAATTAGTTAGTAAAATATGGTCTTTATTATTTTCTTGGTGTTGTGTTTTCAAAACTTTAGAACTATCGTGGATTATTGATCAGTCTGTATTGTAATGTTCTTAAAAAAAATTGTTCTCATCTTTTCAAAAACTCCACGGGCCTTTAACTCACTATTGATAAATGGTATGCCAGAATCAAGCCAACTAAAAACCCGTGTGAGTCTTTTACAATAGTCTCAGGTATACTTTAAGAGGGAAGACCCGAAAGATGTCTCGTAGTAATCCCATTGTTGGAGTTTCGGTCTAAGTGCAGGAAATTAACAGATCTAGTATTATGCCTAGAACCAATTCTACGCATACGTTTGACATTTTATCATCTCTCATTTTAAGACTAACATTACTAAACATGTTGAAGTCTGCTCTTGTTAGATTTTCTTTGAATCTATTTTTGTTAGTGTTTATTTTTTGATTCGAATGATTTATAGTTTTTATGCTAACACTCTTAATGTCAGCATCTGACCTGTATACTGACATTTTAAGTAAAATCGATACGATAGAATCTATCATAACGGTTGTTAGTGTTTATTTTTTTCATTCAATTTATCTATAGTTACTATGTCAACGCTTTTAACAATAAACCTGACATCTGACCTCCTGTACACTGACCTCCTTGATTAAAACCGTTTTAACAGAATCTATCAAAACGGTTTTAGTCAAAAAGGTCAGATATTTCACATATTTTGCTATAATACGTTGGCAAAAATGGCACTCGTTTTAAGAATAACCACCGAAGAGTAAGAGATACAATTTAATTTTCGTGTTGACATTCATGTCTTGAGAAGTAAAGTTTAAATATGCAAAATCATGGAAAAAACTTGCTAACGTCAGACACGGGATAATTGACATACTAATACAAAGCAAATGATAACACTGGTAGCTTCTCTTATCGAAGAACATAATACATATTTACATAAAGACTTATTTACTAACCGTGTTTATACTGATTTAATTCTGTAATATGACAGTTATCATTACCGAACTATTACTGCAGTTAGAATTTAGACAGCCAGTAGGCGAAAGTGATCTTAGCAATCATGAATATTGGAAGGTTTCGTCAGATTCATACGGCCTTTGCATGTAAGAACATTTTTATTTTATTAATTTTATATTTTTTATATATTTCACGTATATTTTGTCCTTAACTATAACGAACACATTAAATATGTATGTATTTAAAAATATAAAGACCAAGACCGGTGGTTAAGGCCCTATAGACAGAGTTTTTGGCTTCCTCTTTTCCTTATTATAATTGTTATTATCATTTAATATTGAGACACGTGTTTTAAATTTAAAATAAATTTGAATTAATATTATTATTACTTGAAATTTTTGTTTCCTCCTCTTGTTCATTGTCTGAATATTTTAAAGTTATAACCAGGAAAATTTAGTATAGTCTGTATTTGTAAGAAATGTAAATAAATAATGTGTTTTTTCAATGTAAAATATTTGAACGATTTAATTTCCTTTTATTAAAACATGCAGCGTTTTTTGTACTGTAGTAACAGTGGTAAATAGTATTAACTTTAAGACACGTGTTTTGTGTATGTGTTTATTTTACGAAACTCGTTGGTCTAGCGTATGCAACTATCAATCAAAAGATTTCGAGTTCGATCCCCGTTTCGAGTCAAAAAGAGTTTTCAGGTTTTCTGGTTAAGTTAAGTTTAACAACCTGGAGCTTGACAGTTAGAGACTTGAACCTCGTGTCTCGGAGAGTACATTAAGACTCTAGTCCGGCGCCTTATTTCTCTCCGGTCAAATCGGGTGGCCGTACCCTCAGATCCTGAGAGTGAGGGAATAAAGAATTTACCTGTGCTTGCGCACACATTTGTGCACTATGACGCCTGTGTAGTTTGTGAGACTCTGTTGAGACTGGCTGCCGTGTCAAAAATCAGCTAGAAGTACATACATCATCATCAATTACTTCTCCATTAGAGTAATGTACCTAAATTTGAATTGTTCACCCAGCATAGCTCTCCTACATTCTACTTACCAGTACCAGAAGAATGAATAAAGTCATGTATCGTGCACACATGGACTAGATTCGATCGGAGTGATACTATGGCTCACTAAGAAATTGATGTTAAGTAATTCTTTCATTATTTTTCACTAAGCAAGTGTGTGAAGTGACCAGAGTCCAAACTCCTATATTTTCACAGTAATTATCATCAAAAGCCTTTATAGTCCACTGCTTTACATAGACCTCTCCTTAGCAAGAAGGTTTTGGCCTACTATACCACACTGGCCAGACGGATTGGTATAGGGTTTGTTTTAAGTTTTCTTTCTCTTGCAGTGATGTTGTCTTGCACATTTTGTTCCATTAGTCGCCTCTTATAACACCCATGGCAAGAGTGCGGGTGGATTAATTTAAGTCACAATAATACATGCACGTGTTGCCAACGGCTAAGAATATATTGTTGTATTGATGTTACAATAATTGTAAATTCTAAATAACGTAATATGATAATACTATCACAGTAGTCTAATAAAATTGTTAGTGAAATAAAAAGTAATTGTAATATGAAAAAATATATCAGTTCCTTCACGAACCTGCTTTTGAAATATTTTCAAAGTGTACTCGTATCTTAGAGGTAAAAAAACAACGGCCGAAATTCTTCGACAGATTTTCCTCCAGTAAAATCTCCTTGGTCGCTATTGAACTCCTTGAAAACTTGAGACAGACAGACTATATGAATACGTTGACAGCTGGTTCAAGCGCCTGAAACAGAGAGAATAATCAAACATGGTACGCAGTAAGGTTCGTTCCCAACTCTGTAGCCCGAAGATATCCACGACATTGTCATTTATAGAATGTGTCCACTTTATGCGACACACATCGCTCGTTCGGCTTGGAGGTCTCCGGGATCCCAAGTTTTTCTGTGGCCGGCTACTCCCTAGGCGACGTACAGGTATATTCGACATCGGTGGAAAGAAAACTCGTGGATTGTAATAGAGTTCGATACCTCTGCAACAGAAGGGGAATGAACTTTTATTTTTGCTATTACATAAAAATATTGTTTTAACATGAGATTTCAACGTCATGTCATGTAGAAGACTTCTTTTCAAAAGGGTAGAGATTTCTTTTCAAAATATTTTTTTCCCTTTTTAATCTTATTTTTATCATAATGCACCATTTTATATGTATTTAGTTTTTTGTACTTATTTTGCGTTCTAAATATAGCGAAAATAATTTTTGTTTTGAAAAAATATATCAGAATTTTTGTCTGCTTGTAGTGTTCCTAGATTATTTATTTTGATAATAGTAAACGCCTACAACCTTCCAGCGGAATTACTGCTACTGGTAAAAAAACTACTATTATTATAACGCTCCATTCGCTAACAACTTTTATGAGCTCCTTATCTGCGTCAAACATCCATTGCGAGGATTATTCTTTCGCGAGGGGATCGTAGTTGTAGATCTAAATTTGTAACATCTAGGATATATTTTACGATGTTTCTTCTTTCAAATATTCTAGTATAAATATGCAATACTTCTTGAGAGATGTTTACTTTAGCAAATAAAACTTGACAGATTTTAACAAAACTATTTATAAGAAGAACTAAACATAAGTGCTCAATGATTTTAGCGAAGAAGCTTAGAAATTTGTATTGAAATTATCTGACAACTAGAAAAACAATTAATTTAATTTACATATACTCGTTGATTTAAATAGCTAATAAGTAAAACAGTTAATCACGTTGATGAATGTTTCATTTTTCAAATCTCAAGTAGAAAAATAGTTCAATGTTTGTTTTCTTTATCGATACAGTATTTTTAAAACAAAGGTTTAAAACAAACTAGAGAATTATATGACAGCACATGTCTTAAATTTACTTTAAAAATATGTATGTACGTTTATCTAATTTATTCTGTTTTATTAGTGCAAGTGACCTATATCGGGTTAATGACATTATGTCATTATCTTCGACTAATCAAACTTTTAGAGCTTTACATAAGTCTTATCTCGAAAACTTTGCATAAGCGTTATTTTATTTTGTTACACTCGAATTTGATATGACTTACCTTAAAATTGGCTACTTGAAACTAGACTGACTGATAGAATACATATGTATATATATAAATATATTTGTAAATACATACATATTATACCTAAAAAACACCCAAACTTCGAAACAAATATTTGCAGGTCATACAAACATTTGTTCCGACCCGGGAATCGAACCCGAGACCTCAAACATAGCAGTCGCATTCATTACCGCTGCACCACTGAGGCAGAATTTGTAATGACTAACTTTAAAATTGGCTTAATGTGTTTTCTTTTTGTTTTAGGTGGCTTTGGCTGTCTCGTAATGGGGATGGCCAATACATGGCCTTCGTATACCTCAGAGTTACTCTTATCAGAGTCAACACCTTTATCAGCTCCCATCACTAAAGGAGAAGAGGCTTTATTAGGTAGTTTGCCTTCACTGGGGGCCATATTTGGATCTTCGGTGATTGGTATTATGATGGCACGCTTAGGAAGGCGAAATGGAGGTGTTATTATTTATTTACCAGCTGTGGTATGTATTATCTATGGTGTAAATTGTTTTTACTGCGATGTATCATAATAAAATAATAAATATCTTTAGAAGTAATGCTAATATTTGTATTCTTACGTTTAGTAGGAGTTGTAGTTAGTTACTTGTTCTATTTTTGGTCTTCAGTAGAATTAATCTTTTTAAGATTTACTGGTCTTCTTCTAAAATTAAATCCATTTATTGTAACACTTATGATACTACCATTCTAATGGTGAGTCCTAAAATATTTATATTATATTATTCTAGAATATCATTATTTATTTTATATGATCCTTTTATTTTTACTTTATTTTTGTGTTACATATATTTATAATATGATTTGGTTTCAGTTAGCATGGGCAATAACAAGTGCAACATCCTCAATCTATCTTATTTTGGCAGCGAGATTCTTGGCTGGAGTAACAGGAGGTGCTGCTTTAGTATTAGGTCCTGTCTTCATATCAGAAGTAGCAGATGATTCTGTGAGAGGTTTCTTAGCATCAGGTAGAGTGATTTAAATTTCATTTAGTTTAAGAAAAAAGTATATTTTCATTGGTTTCCTTTTCTCCTACCCTTCGCTTTTTAAATAAACTTCATTGTAAATTTATTTAGAAAGCTTAACTGAAAACATTGTTTTGTTTCTTAATTTGTAATTTAAATTAAGAACTGTATAATTATTAATTTTTAACTTGTAACTAATTAACTTTTGTAGAAATTGCGGTGTGTACTGCACACCTCCTCAAATAATCGATAATGGTTGTTCCATCATATCTCCACACAGTTCAAACGAGCGATGGTAGTTGTTTTCCTTGATGCAATCTTTTTGTTTCAGCACCCATATTCCTCTACTGTTTGGGGACAATTTTTTCATATTTGATTGGTTGGTATATGGTCTACAGGACAATCATCTGGACAAATTTGGTAGTATGCGTGTTCGTCACAATTCTTCTTGCGTTAGTGACTGAAAGTCCAATATACCTTCTGAGGCAAAAACGAGAGGAGGTGAGAATTTTTTACAATTATACTTAAGGGGTTGGAAAAGAAAGCTTTTCAAACTTAAAAAAAAAAGATTTTTTTAATCAAAAATAAATTTATATACAAAATAGCCTTTAATCCGATTCTTGTATTTTTTAAATAAATTTCATTTGTTAGGTTTACCAATATTTGTTTACCCTAAAATAATATTAAAATAATTACAATAATGTATAAAAACACTTATAGATAAACCCATCATACTTATTACACATTAACTACCTTATTTCGTTTTTTATTTTTTGTATACACAAAGTAAGGAAAAATTTAAAGAAATACTAAGTGGCAGATAATATATACAGTAATAAATTTTAAAATTTTTGAACAAGGGTATTAAATCATAGAATAATCAGAAAAAAAACGCAATTAGTTTAAACAAGATGCAGCGACCAATAGTTGTTGCTTAAAACTATAGTTATGTAAACAATTCAAAATTTCAATGTCTTTTTTACAGAAGAGTCGTAGTAAAAAGTTTAGTCTCTTATTTTGTTTTTATTACAGGATGCAAAACTATCAATCGCCAAATACCGAGGGTTACCTGTATCATCTATGTTGGTGACAGACGAGTTCACTAAGTTAAAACAACAAGTTACATCTTCAATAGAAATGGTGCCAATCGCAGGTAAGCCTTCGTGGAGTATTTAGTATTTAAAAACACTTTCGAAGGCTACCAGTTTAACTTATAGGTAATCTTGCTTTATAACAATCCCTTATCCCCTATTACCTACGGATTTCTTCCCTTATCTATTGTTTCCAATTTTGTTATCTTATTCCAAAGTCACCTTTGCCATACTCAACTTAGTTTGACTATTCTCATTGTGTTCGTAGGTAATAAACTTAGCCCGTGTAGCTAACTTTATTAAGTATGTGGGACCAAAATGGCAAATCTTATCGTTAAGCTATGGATATTTAATATAGTATCTTTATCTTGGAGCCATTTTGTGTTTGCGTAATATTTTCAGACCAAGTCTTGTTCAATGTTGACGATTGTTTAAATGACATATGTAAAGTTACTCAGCCAAGTCATAAGAATAACAAAGATACACAAAATATGAAAAATAATACAATAAATTGCATTACATATTTATGTTTTACGATAGAATCTGATGCGAAACTTGCTGAACCTGAAAATGAAAAACTGAACCTTGAGGAGGTCATGCCACAGGAACCAGAACCAAATTCAACTATCAAGTTATTATGTAAGTTGTCTTTTTTATATATATGTTTTTAAGGGTATAAAGTTCGTTACAATTTTTTTAGTAAATATAACTTCTCAAAACAAAACTGGATCCTCCTTGATTTTTTCACCAAAGATCATCAGTTTGTACAATTTCTCATTCACTTTTGTTTTGACTGTCTTTACGTACTTTTCTTATTTAGTTCAATTATGTCATTGAAGTAGATTGTAACACCATGTACTACGGCGTCATACGGCTTTGGAAACTGCTTTAAGAGAAATGATAAACGGAGAGCTTCAGTGTTTAGTGGCTTTACTACTAGGTGTATCTAGGTGGGCTACGTAGTGTGACGGGGCTAGAAGACGTCACCAATATATTCGTTTATCTGGGGTACTTGACTATCAAAAGTTACTGAAGACCACCTTGTGTGACCATCCATAATCCTATCTTGTGTTACAAAAATCAAAATTACTACATTAACTTTTTCAAGGATAAATTTCATTTTTCTGGTCATTTTTTTTAGAAAATAAGGCCTTGCCTTGTTCAAATAATAATTAAAACTTTACACTCAATATATCTATGTACAATAAAAAAAGTTACAATTATCCATTTTAATTTTATGGAGCAAAAACAATGTGAGCCTTATTTTGTTTTGACATAAAAGAAATTCAAAACTTTATCGCAAAACAGTGCTCTGTCCGCCAGCAAAGAAATTAATATGGTACACTATTTTAAGTCAACAATTCCGTTAATCCGTATACTTTGGAATACATTTTTTTAACTTAAATTATTTTTCAGTCATGGAACCGGCTTCAAGACGCGCGTTTACCATAGTGACGATTGTCATATCAATACAGGTAACTTTCAAGTTAGGAAATGCTAAGTAATACAAATTTGTGTTATTGTAATGTCTCTTTTTTATTACAAGTGTGATTCAAGGGCATGCTTTTAATAATTCTAATGATACAATACCTTTTCCGACACCTAGTAATTGTGTGCAAATTCTATATCGTAGTTAAGCAGCATTTTTTAAGAACGTGATAAAGTGATTCTACTCTGCCTGATGGAAAGTATGAATAGTATCTAAGATTTGTCATCATTGCGAATGTAGATAAAGCAGTATGGTGACCCACACTATGGCAGTCTAGTGAGACGCTGTTCCATGCTCCGTTTGGCTTTTATTTTTTGGTACTCTGTTCATTTGTGTGAGAACTACGATTTAATGGTGAGATTGCTAGAATATGTAAATATTTGGGTTTCTTCACCCTCAATTATTCTAGTGATTCCGACTTATGTTAATCACGAGGTAGTAAATTAATCAAAGTAAAGTAACCATTCAACGAATAAATTATTTTGAAAACCGATTGTTCCAGAAAGTTAACGTTTTCCGAGTGTGTGTATATATGTATGTATATTTCTTTGACAAACTTTGTATGTTGATGTAGCGATTGAAGTGTCATTACATTTTTGAGAGTAGCGATGGTTTGAAAATGATTGTTATTCTGAGTCTGGGTGCTCTTTGTGTTCGTTTCTTGTATGTTTGTAAAGTCTCCCGAGACACAGGACTTATTTCTAGTGCAGGTGATGTTTTTTTTTAAAAAAAAAGGGAAGAATTTAAAAATTACCTATTTTTGACATCAAATTTATTTACTAATAAAACTAAAACTCTAATAAAATTAAAAGATTTCGTTAATATCATAAAAAAATATATGAAACAGTATATTTCAATGACATTACGAATGGAAAATGTAAAAAAAAAGATGATATGAAGATTGTGAATTTTATCATAAAATTTTCACGTACTTAGTCGGATTTTGTGTTATTTTCAATATTGAACTTATTAATTTGCAGTTTTTTTCCAATACTAGATTTAGTTATACCTTCAATTACATTTTTAGACTTAATAGAACATTCAGTAGAATCAGTTATTTTACTTGCTCTCAAAATAGGTTATTATCAAATAATACGAGCATGTTCACCTTATCCTTGTCAAAATATTTAATGATGTAGATGCAATTATCAAGTTTTGATGCTAAGATAAATATTTTTTCACGACATTCTGAGGACCATTTATTTTTACTATCTGAATAAATAACACAAGTAGTATTGTATCGTATGAGATAACCATTTTTAAAACAGTTAAAAAATACTTCACTTTATGTAATTGGATTTGCCTCGGTGCTCCGCTTTTGCATACTTTTGTTGATTTTACCATGAAATAATAGTCATATTAATTAAGGTTATCCGATTTTACTCACGTACATAATAAGAGTAGTGCCCAATAATGTCAGAAAAAGAAGACTAAATCAATTTCTTAATGAAATAAAGGAGTGTATGAAGGAGAATGTCTAGTTAACAAGGAGAATGGAAGACACCGACCCCAAATAAATTTAGAAGAGGAGTAGGAAGATGATAATGATGACGAAATATTTTGTGATTTATGTATAATTAATATTCTTCTTCAGGTCTTCATGGGTATGGTACCAGTACAAGTATTTGCAAAGACGGTATTCCTACAGACTGACCCCAGTATGGCAGATCTATACACAATTATTTTTGCAATTGTCATGTTTGCTGGATCTGCAGTAACTGCTGTTGTCAGTGACAAGGCTGGCAGAAGGGTACGTAGTATTTTAAATATAATTCTAATTGGAGATTATTACTTTCTACGACGTAGCGGTTAGGTGTCTCGCTGCTTATTTGTGCTTCCATTACGAAGGGTACTAAATTCAATTGTTTCTGTTCGAATCCTACTTCATTTTCAAGAACTTAAAAGTTAGTTGTGTAATTCTTGAATGATAAAATGAAGTCAAAAACCAGTGTCTTGCGTCTTATTGAGTAAAATTGTATAAGACTCAACCTTTCCATTCTTATTCTAGCTAGAACACTCAATTGTGACTCATGAACTGCGGCTGTCACTTATGACTCATCTGTCATTTGCCCCTGTACCAAGAACACTTTTGCTAACTTTAATTTTACTTGTTTACATTTCAGTTGTTAATAATCTCTTCATCGGTACTTGTGTTCGTGAGTATGATTGTGCTAGGTTACCTGGTACAATACAAAGCCGGACCACCATTTCTTACTGTGATGGTTATCTTCATCTACTGCTTCTCTTTTATGCTTGGAGCTGGTAGTATCCCATATGTGCTGCTAGCCGAGGTATTTATTCCTGAGGTGAGTACAAGTACAACATATATCATTTTGTTGTGTTCTGTGTATTGTGTTTGTTAATATTATATAATCACAATAGTTCAAAACCTAAAAGGTGACTATTCTAATTGGAATCATAAAGACAGTACAATCGAACAACTTCAGTCATATGTTTCTAAATTTCATTCTGGAATAAATAGTTTACATATTGTGAAATATTTTTTATAATTAACTACTCAGCGTAGCAATAGTGCGACTCATTGGAATATTATTTGCTGCTATTTGGTACTTTAATCTACCTACCTCTGCCTACCTAGTTGGTCTAGCAGTTAACATATGCGACTTCCAATCATTTCCGAATCATTTTCGAGTCGGGCTAAAAGTATTCTCGAGTTTTTCTTATGGAAAATTGTTAATAATAACCCAGAACATGTAAGTTTGGCGGTGTGTGTCTTGAAATCCATAGCAATCATTGTTGGAAAGTCAGCACCCTCAAATATACTGATAAGTAGTTCAACCTTCGAATTTAGTTCATTATAATGGTTACGGCAGTCCGATGTCCGATGATAAAAACTGATATTCAGGTAAAACTGATTGTACTAGTAGCTGACTATATAATATTAGGAATAATAAAGGTCTGAAAGATGGTGATTTGGTACTTCAATTGTTTCAAAGCCAATCTTTGATAGTTATGGATCGGCTCGACCGTACTGATACCACCATCAACAGAAAACCGGTTTTTATATAAATTTTTCTTTGCTTATCACTGAGTATAACTTCATTACTGAAAGTCCAACCAAACACTATTAAAGTTGGGGGTACTTAACAAATTACTAATTTTGACATCAATATTTTTGTAAGAAAGCTTTACAAGAAATCTGCTTTTCGTGCCTAATAGTCTATATTGACTGTAGAATATCTAAATTAAATAAACCCAGAGACAGTTCACTAAACTAAATGTAAATATTTATCACTATGTGTTTGACTTATACGCCTACATGCGTCATAAAATTCCTTAACATCGACACCGACTGTTATCTTTCTCACAAAGTTTGAACCACTATAAACACTCCTGCGAAGTTAATGATGATCTAAAAATTGTACTGTATTTTCAAAATCTTATTTTGTACTTCTGAATTTTATTCAAACTCAATCATTTAGTTAATGAAACAATAATAAGATCAGCATCAACTAAGGATGCGAACTAGGCAGGGCAACAGCTCTACATAGAGAAACAAAACTTGGAAAAGCCCTATACCAACCTGATTGATACGAGTGGTATAGTAGGTCAAAACTTCTTTTCTCTTAGCCAACTATTGGACGTAGGCCTCACCCTATACCCAGAAATGAACTATTGAAGGCTGTTGATGATGATATAAGTGACTTTAGAATTTCACCAAGACGATTTTTATTTCAAGAGCCTACCAAAGTGACTCTACTCTGCCTGATTAAAAGCATGAATAGAATCCAAAAGTTGTAGTCACCACACTCATTGCAAATGCTGAAAATGCAGTATGGTGACCCACACTATGGCGGCCTATTAAGATGCTTTTTACACCTAATTTGGCAACGTAAAAAGCATGACAGTCATCGTATTGCATACACTTATCACGACAACTGTCACCCCTGCATCAACGGGCCTCTGAACCAACGAAACACGACAACACGGATGCTGTCACTTTAGGTTTATCTTCTACGGGAGGGTAGCACTACCCCGGTCGAGCCGAGCCGTTCATGCTGAAATCAGCGTGGCTCTACTACCTAATATCTACCTCTAATAAGCCAACATCACGTTAATCCATGTACTAATGATCTTAGACTTTGATAATACTCTACTATACTGAATAATGCTATAATAAGTATTATTATTTACAGGTTCAAAACTTAGCTTCGATTTTGACCATCGAATTAATGTGGTTCCTCAATTTCATCATAATTGCACTCTTTCCGTATATGAATGATAGGTTTGGAATTCACGGTACTTTCTACTTCTTCGGTGTTATGGCTTTTGGTAACTCTACTGTTTCATATCTTTTAGTACCAGAAACAAAGGGGTTATCTAAAATTCAAATACAGGACAAATTATTATTAGGAAAAAAGTAACTAGTGGTTGGTTATTTTGAAAATTGCTAGTACCTGAAATCGTATTGTACTTAAAAATAGAACTTAATTTTGTGTTTGTGTAATTTCTACTTATTGAATTTAAAACGTGTGCACCTTTAAGAAAACCAAATAATGTGTTGAAAGTGATATTAAGTCATTTATTAATTGTATTTTATTGTCATCTTCCTAGCTTTTATTAATCACCAATATTGTTTGCGGTCGACTAGTACTTCTTAAAATTACTAGTATCGTGGGCATAATTAATAATCGATTTATAAAACTAACATAAAGTTTTCCAACTCACCTTACGGGTTGATGAAATGTGATGATGAAGATGGAAGTAGTAGATGCCCATTCCAGAGAAATCATCACTTTTATTACAAAAATTCCAGAATTATAATTGTCTAAAGAATTAAACGAAAATTATAGTCTTACGTTTATAAATTAATAATTAATTCTTTGGCTTCATATCGATTATCGATATCAACCTTTAAATATCGATTTATAGTTATTAATTCTGATGTTTCTAAGCAAATTATTAAGAGTATTAGGGTATTAAAGAAGAGAAGAGAACATATTGACCTGTTGTTTTATTTAAAGAACTAACTGAAAAAATTGCAGCATATGTTGCTGTCTTTGAACATAGGCCCTTTTGCCTAGCCTTGTCAACACAAAGCTAGATACAACTATCTATCTGCATTTAAATGCATGCAATGGCATTTACATGCTTTCATAGATTATTACTGCCTTTGTTTTTTTCGGAAGTATTTCAATTTGTTAGCTAATAATATTTTGATTCTAAAAACAAGACACTCATCATCAACAGTATTTGAAAGTTCGCTGCTGGAAATAGGCCTCTCCTTAGCAAGTAAGTTTAGGCCTAGTATACTACACTGGCAGGTATGTAGAAAATATAGTTAAAAAAGGAATTAACATTGCTGTAATAGGACAATATGTTATCGAAAAATAAGAGTCTCATAAATACTGTATTAAGAAATGTAAAAACAATAAAAATGAAAAAAAAATTATATTGAAGCCCTTATGGTTCTGGGTATTTCGTGACTTAATCAACTGATACAAGTGCTTAAAATTTTCCACTTTTATTACAATTTTCTATGTAGCCGATCATTTTGCCAAATTGGCTTTTATATTATATATACATATATATAATCCACGAATTGTAATTATTAATTGTCCTATATGAAACAGATTAATATGAAAAAAAAAGAAGAAAAAACATGAAAAAAAGAACATAAAAAAAAGAATAAGTATCATTGGAATTGGAATTGAAAAAAATTATTTAAAAAATAAATAATTGTTTCCTGTTCTGTTTCCCTTACGTAAGAACTTAAAACTTGTTGAAAAACAAAGAAAAAAATGTAAACTTGATTTTGATAAAATTTGAGTGAAGGAAGGCTTGAAAAACCGCCTATCGTCAGACAAAAACAACGCCAAGGTAGTGGCAACCGTAGACAGCGCAGTGTGTATGGCTCTTACTAGATGTAAGGACGAGACATCGTAGAGTGTTTTTATATATTTGTTTCTATTAAGTAGATTAATTAGTTTATTGAAAATGTATGTATGTGCTAGACTTTAATTTATATTTTTTTTTTTATTTATTTGTACATTTCCTTCGTTTTTTATTACTGTAAAAAGTTATTCAAATTTCCGACGTAGTATTTAAGGGCATTTTTGGAAAGTTTTAAATGACTTCCCTACTTAAGTTCTAAAACATTTACGGAATTATAATGTAACGCAGTTCATACTACAAAATCAGTATTAATGTTGCTTTTAAAGTCAGAACAGCTTGCACTATAAAGTTACTGAAGTCGTAAACATACTTGGAAAACTCATATAAATAAAATTAACATAGTGAACACAAGTGAAATGGTTTTGAACAAAAATCTCTCAAAGATTTATTTCAGACCCTCTCGGCTAATGTATAGGACATACATTGGCCACAACAGTAATAAAAATGTCAAGAACAGTAAAAAATTTATACCATTTTGATTTAGGTGCTGGCTTAAAAATGAATTTGTTTTTATTTGTAAAAACTTCATATTAAATTAGGTAATCACTTTTGAGAAAATATTTGGCAGATTTTTCTAACATAACTTACTGTCCTATCCTAGAAACTCTTGTAACTGTTCGTGCAGAAATGAAAAAAAATCTAAATCTAAATGTTTTTTTTTTAAGATATCTCTAAACTAAACTCACACTAAATAAAAATGACTTACACTTAAAAATTAGTAAAAATAACTTAACAATCTTATAGATCATTCCAGTGTAACACTGCTTTACAAGACACTCACATTTCCAGTATTTTCAGAACTTTCTACCATTATTAACATGACAAAAGAGGAAGATTATTAGACCTAATTATAATTAGGTAAATTTTGTACTGTTACATTGAAGTTAGGAACAGTTTTCTGAGTTTGCCAAATGCCTAACGTCGGCGTTTTCACTACATGTCTCATATAATTTCGCTAATATTTTTAAATTAATAAAAAAAATAGCTAGGGACAAATGAATAACGACTTCCCTCGGAGGTAAGTGTCGGATATCTGCAACTTGCCTTGGCAACCTTTTTCTGTGTCTTTTTATTGTCCCATTCTATGGCATTAAGACAGAAGGAGAAGGAACATTAGGCCTACGAGAACTTTACTCAGTGAGGCAAGGACAGAATTGCTTTTTTTTGTGAGGTCATGATATCATTCCGATCGAACCAGCCCATCCCGAAACATGGCAAACAATTTTGTATTGAATAAGTATCTAAATTGTGTTTTAATTAGTATTATTACTTACAGGTACAAAACCTGGCGTCTATCATCATCATCGAATTCGTCTGGTTCCTCAACTTCGTGATTATCTACATCTTTCCGTACATGAATGATATGCTCGGTATTTACGGGACTTTTTACTTCTTTGGAATCATGGGTTTAAGTAACTCTATCATTTCATACTTTTTAGTGCCAGAAACAAAAGGGCTTTCTAACATCCAGATTCAGGATTTACTGATACTAAGAAAGAAGAAATATTTGAAATAAATTCATTCTGTAGCTATTTAAAAGAGTTAATAGTTTTAGTAATAAATTATTTTGATAATGTAATTATATAATTTGTTTTTTATTTATAAGTATAATGTTGACCTTACACTTTTCACATACAACTATCTGACTCCAAATTGTATACAGTAATAACTAAATTGGCGATAAGCATTCTTAAATATTTCTAAATAAATACATCTTACAGATAAATTAAATTAAATCATAATCAGATATTGAACAAATGATCATGTTCCTCACAAAAAGAAAACGGTCCTGGGTGGGAATCAAATTCATGATCTTCAACTCTTCTTCAAATTGGTAAATCATATGCAAATATTTTCATAAATTCATGAATTAAGCCAAATTTATTTTGAACATATGTTGAATATTTTGGGTAAAGTTCAAATATAACCAAGTTTGGCTATCTGACAAATATTGTTTGGCTCCTTCTATTCACGGTATTACAAAATGTAATATCACAGAGCTTAACAGGCTGTTTAGGCGGCACTGTGTTTGCAAATGTTATTGTCAAATGGAAAGATATAATCCGTGTGCAGTCGGTAATCACGAAACATTTTGTTTGAGATCCGCATTGTTGTATTTTGTGGTAATAGACTTCGAATATTTTTATGTCAACAGCTGAGTAACAATGTCTTCTATTTATGAGTACAAAGAAAGAATAATACTTCAAGAAAAACCTAGAAAATTTGTCATGTAGAAGAATTTAATAGTAAATTATGACTAACAAAAAAAATTTGACTATACATATTCAAAAAATACACAGCATAAATCGTAATGTGAGTGGGTTTGAGGTTCTATAGCGGAGACTTGAAGTAAGCTGTGATATTATTGCCTTAATAGTGTTTGCTTTCATACCAAACTTCATATGTACTCTCTTTAGATGGTTTTCTCACAAAACGAATAAAACATAAATAAAAACGACGGCCTAGATCACTTAGTGAAAATAAAAATAAAAATAAAATTCAAGAACTGATTTTGTTAGATAGTTATAGTTTGGCGCTTACAATTGACCCTGACATAGTTATTTAAACTATTTACAGACCCTCGTCCCACAACTTTGACACCTTTTTCATCAACAGCTTTTAACACTACTGGAACTCCACTACCCAACTGTCCACTTCTGGAAGTTTAGGCCTACTATGCCACGCTGACCTGGTGTTGTTATACGTATTTTACTCCCTAGGTCACTTCTTACGACATTCATATACGAACAACTAGGGATGGTGATGTGGAAGAACGGGTATCATGTCCCTTCGACACAAAGGGAGAATCTTCCGCCAAGGCGAGGTGATCATGCCTGGTGGGCCACGGCCCAACGGTTGATGTGGGATGTTGTATATATGTTAATTAGCACTCGGATCTCTGTTTCGTGATACAGGATAGTAGTTGCTTAGTAGTTCATCAAACTACGTAGTTCAATATATCTTCGCTAGATGACGCTGTTGTATATTTTTGTTAGTGTCTATATGTCTGTCGTAGTTGAGTTAGATACCTTTTTAGATTCCTTCGATTCCAATTGAAACAAATATATATCATATAACACAATTATTATTCTTATATGCAATATAAATATTAACATTGCATTCAAACAAGCAGGCACGTACTCATAAATATCTTAACATTTGTACTTAGGCTTGTACCTGCACGCTATCTCTCTACTCACCAAAGTAGCTCACACTTGGATCACTTTATCATAAAATTAAACAAACCTTGTACAATATTAGTTACTAATACCAGTCTTAGAGACCATTAGGTGATATTATTATTATTACAGCTACGTATCCTAAGAAGAATCTGTACACATACAAAAGATTAATATTAACAACAACGAAAGTTAAATACGTTAAATTATTTTTGACCCAGTCTACCCTCCATAAGATGCAGATTTTATATTAAATTGTCTATAAATTGTTTGCGCCAGTATACCACTGCTGGTTAAGCGGTCTCCGGTTCAATTCCGGGGTTGGATCTAAAAATGTTACTGAGTCTCTTGAATGATTTGCTTTTTTTTTTAAATATATTATACCAAAGTGACTCTATTCTGCCAGATGAACAGCATGAATAAAATCCAAGAGCGGTGGTCGCCGTACTCACTACGAATGAAGACAGTGCAGTATGGCGACCCACGCTATGGCAGCCTAGTGAGGTGCTTTTTCACGCCCCGCTTGATGGACCCGGGATCGTAGTGGGAGGGAAACACGTGGGCTGGCAATGAATTCCAGGCTTTAACTAATTTGCACAGGAAAGAAGAGCCAAACCGTTTAGTTCGGAAGCATATGTCTACCATTCTGAAACGGTGACTTCCAAGGCCAGCAAGAGTTGTCCTGTAGAGGAACGGAGAGAATGGGATCAGTTGGAAGAGTTCGTCAGTACACTCAATGATAAAGACGATAGAGGACTGCCATATAGGCGACATCTCTTCGCAACTACAGAGACTCAAGGGATTCAGTGACTTTCGGGTTATTGATAATCCGGAGTGCTCACCGCTGTAACCGATCCAAAGCGTCCCGCAAATACTGCGCGGATCCATCGTAAAGATGAGAACAGTGATCCACGCAGGAGCGTAGCTGGGTCTTATAAAGAAGACACAGATGCTCAGATGCAAAGAACCGTCTCACTCTGTTCAGTATACTCAGCTTCCGCGAGGCCACCTTAATAACGCTTTCAATATACTCTCGCGGATTGAGGTCCCGGCCAATAATTATACCCAGGATACTGTGCTTAACAACAGCCCAGAATTTTGAAGTTAGTATCTTAGCCCTCTTTCCTTGGAGAACACGTGAAGTTGTAGCTCCTGCATCTAATCTCTTCCCAGTCATATTGGAAAACCGCACTGTCGAATTATGAAAGTCAGGGGTCAGAAAGTGTACCTATGTTTGCGCACTATATTATGTCTTGCTTAGTCAATCATCTCTGTTGAGATTGGTCACCGTGGTTAAAATCGGCTAGGAGTATATCAAATTGTTAGCAAGATGCAACAACGAATATTTTGTTTTTTTAACAAATATACCTTCGAGTTATAAAGCCTCAAACCACGGAACACACCTGACCTCAATCGTTGTATAAGACACAGAGACAAATTGCAATTAAAACTGAATTTAATTAAAAGATACTACAATTTTTGCAGTAAACTTTTAAAACCTCCAGATCCTGTAAGAACAAAGTATATAAACCACTATAGCAGAAAAAAATAATTACTTACTTTGTAAATGTATCAAGATTAACATTTATACCTCACTGTATCTGTTGTCAGGTGAAAAAAAAGTAACATCCAAAATGTTAAATAAAATAAACTTATATCAAATAAATATGTATATAAAGATAAATTTAAACTCAAAAAAATCTCCCCATACTATTGCAGTGCGTTATTATCTTCCGATTTGCCTTCTATTCTTATTTTTAATCAGACATTCCAAAATTAAAAAAAAAACACTTTAAAAGATATTAAGAATTAACTCTTCACCATTCATCCCTATTTTTAAAGAATGGTAACATCAAGTCAGTTCAAATTTGGTAATGTCATGATTAACACATAATTTGGTTCGATCTAACAATAGAATTCCATTTATGAAATTCTTTCACCACAGTATATTTTTGCAGAGTTTTTAATTTAATCCTGTCGCCAACAGGATTAGAAGCATATAATATTGTATTACCATTGTGTTATGTTGTTGTAATACTAAACATAATAATTTATACTTTCATTAAACTTAGTTAATCTTACACTTAACTCAAATTTCAATGTTAAACAGATACCTAAGTTTAAAAAACTACAAACAAACTATTGATTGCAATCGACTTTAATATTGATGAAATTAACGTCAATTGGCACGGCACGTCCAGTGGCGAGTTCTGGCAACCGTTCACATTCATTGTAAGTTTGTGACCATTGCACGTACTCTCAGTTATGAGAAAATTCATTACATGAACTTTTTTTTTTAAAAAAGACAACGCCGACATTAGAAATAAATCCTGTGATGCAGGGGACTTTATAAATATACAAGAAACGGACACAAAGACACCTAGACTCAGAGCAACAATTTATGGATCACACAAAGTGTTGTCCCATGTGGGATTTGAACCCACAATACTCTGTGCAGTAGTGAGCGGCGTGGTGACCGCTTAAACCACTAGGCCAACCGTTCAGTCGAAATAACGTTTAATTATTTACTTAAACTTTAAGCACTTTATACGTCGGCGGGCTTAATGCCCAAGGCATTCTCTTCCAGTCAACCTTAGGGTGTTGTAGAAATATTGTAAGGGAGGTGCACAGAGGTTACATTAACAATCAAAATATAACCTACTTATGTAAACTTACACATACTGTGTTCCACATTTATTTATTTATTTACTTAGTGCCATTGTGTAGTTTGGTTATCAACAGCCTTTTACAGTCCACTACTGGTCATAGGCCTCTCCTTAGCAAGGAGGTTTTGGCCTACTATATCACGCTGCACAGACGGGTTGGAATAAGATTTCTTTCCAGTTTCCTTTCTCTTTGCAATGATGTTGTCTTGCATACATTGTTCCGTTAGTTGCCTTATACGACACCCACGGGATGAATAGGGGTGGTATTCTTAATCCGTCACCACACGGACAGTAGACAGTAGTTTGGTATTTTAATGTAACTATTTAATCCGCATTGTACATTTAAACAGTATTTCGCCATAGTTATGAAATTAGTTTACAACATCATATTTATCTTTACTTTAGTGTACATAAATTATCTTTTAATGTTTAGTTAGATTAATTCTGGAATTATGTGTCCTACTTGGCTATTACTGTTTTCTGAAATTATAATTAACAGAATCGTTCGTTTTACTCTTACCACATTTCTACAGTCACAATGCAAATTTGGATAATTACTTATAATCCACCAGTGTCTGATGTCAAAGTTTTAAGTTTACTCATACTCGGCTGAAGACGTAGACGTCAATTGCCTCCTAGATCGTCGTCTACGGACGTTCTACTCGCTACGAGTGCCGACGGGAGCGTATGAGTCACGCTGCCACACAAATCATCACCTACAGCAATTCTACCTGCTACAAGAGCGTGCGATTCTGATTCCTTATCAGTGCTGGCTTAGGAAATTTGTAATTAGGTTGGTGTACCTACTCCCCTACCTCTAAATTAAATTATATTATATTTGTCACGTGAGTTATCAGTTTTATATCTCCTTTGTATTTACGTGCAGGCGTTACAACTGAATAAACAACATAGCTCTTTAATTTTGCCACAATTGTGCAAGACTGAAATGCATATCTAAGATGCTTCAGTAAAGAGCTATTCAAATCTGACAAGAATTTCTAGACTCACAAACTATGCCGGAAATCTTGGCTGAAGTATTACTTATTCGCAGTTATGTTGGAGGTTTCAGGATAACTTAGTCTCCTAGTATTTCATATTAATTTTCCTCATGTTCATATTTATTGGAAATCCCACTGAGGTTACAAAAATAAGTGTCAAGTACATAAACTATGCGTGTTTCCCTGGAATATTATTTATCAGTGTAAGGTAATAAATTGCTGTCTCGGGGGGTTAAACGGTAGTGTTTATACCTTTCTATACCCCCAGGTATTATTATTATTTATATAGTTGAGAATATATTTTGTGGCATTCTAAAAAGAACATCTTCTGTAAGTGAATATTCTTTCAATAAAAAAAAATGATTATTTCTTAATTACATTTTGAATTGTATTACATAATTAATTTTATGAATGTTTATTTTCTTTCAATTGTCAACTGCACATTAAGAAATTTCATCGAATTTATTGATAGCATGCGTTATTTCACCATTTAAGTAAGTGTTTAGAACTCTGACAGAGATGTTCAAATGTTGATTTTTTATTTTCAAGAGATGAATTGATAGACAGTGTTTTGAAATTATTGTTTAAAAATAATAGCTAAAGATTAGATATTCGATTTAGTAATATAAATGATAAAGTTTTTAATGTGCTGACTTAACATGTATGATGATTTGTTCGTAATGGTAGGTAGCGTGTTGGGTGTTATGAGCCGTTGACGGGACCGCAAACCACCAGAGAGTGGCGACCTCTGGTGGCGGATTAGTTGTTGCGGTCGGCGGTAGGATAATTTATCGAGGCCTGGTCGCGAAAATGCGATCGGGTCGCAACAAATTATAACAACCGGACTGATAGGTGGAGAAGCCTTTGTGTCCACCCTAGGATAGGGTCTGACTAGGCGCAGCGTTGATTCTAGCGGGACCTGAAATAATATGGTCCGGGTCCCCTTCAGAGAAGGATGCCTGAGACCGGCCGCCGGAATGGTAAAAAAAAGGTATCGTGTTGGAGTTACATAGTAACTTTACACTTTTTGTTCTTTTAATCCAGTAAATTGACTAAATAACATCGATTCGACGAGGTAAGGTGGTTCAAAATGATTGTCACGGCATTCATCATCAATCTCTCCTCTAAAAGGAGGTTTCAGCCTATTATACTACCACCAACACGTGTCTACGACAGCAGATGAGGTTGATAGCGGATCTTTCGTTCGCTACCCATGCCCGCGCCGCAGGAGTAAAAACCGGCGTGTCCTGGAATAGGTTGAATCGCTCGCGTAACACCTTTACATGCGATTTGAGTTCTCTTGGACCCAGGACTCCAATAGAAGTCACGCGGCGCGGCGTTCTCCTCGCTTTCCACGGTGGGCTCTTTCGAAGCTGAATAGGGACCTACTAGACGACTTCCTTAGTCGCCGCTTAAGACACTCGTGAGATGAATCTATTCATCTATGATACTTTGTTTTCTTATTCCATCACCACATGGAATGTGATTCTAATTATTTATATTATTTACCCACTTGTGATCTTAGGGATTACTACTTATGCGTCAGCTGTTTCACTGTCTGCTGTGTGTGAATAAAGAATTCTCTTAGATTTCTTGAATACGTGCCAAAGTCAAATGTCACTCTACAAATGTTGAACATTTTATCAGCACTAAGTGTATCGATACTGATACTAAATATTGCGTCCACTATTTTTGACAAATCACTGAAGGGAAATTATACTTTTCTTTCCAATTTCAGATAGTAACATAAATAATATATACAAATGATATATTATATACATTTACTGTAATAAAAAAGGTTTCTACCCGCAACCACATCCACCCAATGCGTGAAAATTAATTCTATGTCAACCCTTATACAAAAGAACATGTTACTTCTCATATTTTGTGGATGATACCATGATTATTTATGTTGACAATCGTTATAACCAACGTTGGAGTATTTCATTACGTCCTTAAATATTTGCTTAATAACCATCATTTGTAGGTTTAAGCATTTCGTAATATTTTTTCATAATATTCTAATTTAAGATCATTTTGAAAAATATGAAACATACTGAGAATGTTGGGGATAAATAGGCAAGCTGGACCTGGAGGTAAATTACTGTCAACGCATATTGATACCTATAAATTCAAGAGTGACAAAATAGGTTGTCGACTTTTGCGCACACTTTTCACGCAGAGTTTAGGAGCAGACTGGTCCTGTAACCTCGTTCTTTTAGTGAAATGAGTCTCCACTCCAGCAGGTCTAGTTGTACAGAAGTATGACTCTTCTACAATTTAAATTTGTAATTTCAAATTAGGAACATTTTACTACATGTATATGAAAGTATATACGGTACTTACATCAAATATTATTTGAAATTTTTGTCTCTCTGTCTGTCTGTTTGTTTGTTTCGGCTAATTTCTGTAATGGCTTGACTTATTTTGATGTCAGATAGCTGATGTTATAAGGAGCAACTTATGCCACATTGATTTAAGAAAAAAGAGCAACAATATCCTGTGATAAAATTGCGTTGCGCAGCTTGTATACAATATTTTTCTAACAAAAATATTTCGCGCCTTTAAAGTTAAGGTTGGCAATACGAAAAACTGCAAAAAACTGTCTTCAGTTTTGCTGTGTTTTTAATAGTCAGCTGTCTGATTTAAAAAATATAAAGTGAATCTTGTGTAGATTAACCTGTACTCCATTTTCGGGTTCGATAATCACATACTATCAGGTCACTATCTACTCACTAAAGCCCTTCTACTTAACTTCTATAGTTAACCCTATTCGTTAAACCCACAGTGTAATTTATGAAGGTGAAAAGTCTAAATGTTTCCTTGAAGAAATACTATAAGGTTTAATTTTAAATAAATACAGCAGTAATTTCAATAGTTGTACTTTCAACAAAGTAGAAAATATGTAAGAATTTAGTACGACTATTGAATTTTGTACCAATGGAAAATGTACCTAATATGAATTTTATGGAAAATTTTTAAATTCGGCAAATATACCAAAGAATATACGATATTTCATTGTACAAATATTCCAGCCCAGATCAAATATTACCAAGGAAAAAGGAAGACGTTGAGCCTGTCAAGTTGCTCCTTTGTGAGATTTAAATAACTGACACTGGTATTACTAAGTATTGCTAACAAGAAGGCATCAATGTTGACATTAAGGAAAATGTAGCTTTCAGACTTGTCTAAAAGGAAAAATTATGAAAGAGATGTTATATAATTACTACAGATTTGAGTGATCACTTGCAGTGAGCGAGAAAGAGAACGATCAATGATTATCTTCAAATTTATAACACTTCAAGAAATTTTATCCACAATGTTCTTGGAGGAAATGATCACACACATCTCACACACGATGGTCTATTTCAAAACTTTGCGTGAAAAGAGTTCTTTCATTAAATGTAATACAACAGAATTTCATCAACTTCTTACTCTGTTCCAAAATTCATTTGAAGTCGATGTAGTTTCTTTTCACTCACCTCTTTTACTCGACATCTTTCACGTACTGGTTTTGATTTTTTCGTATGGCCGGCCACCTGCCTTTCGTCAATCCTACTTGAGAATATAAGCGTGATTACTTACGTACTCAAGTCAAATTTAAAAACACATGATACTTGTTTTGAAAAAATTAAACACGATCGAAAACTACTCTGAATTGAAATATTGGTATACTAAATGAGATACTATTTTTCAATTTACGATAGAACCAAAAAGCAGTGTATCTTTATTCTTGTGCATGCGTCTGCCATTGCAATAAAATTCAATCTGTGTAGGGAGATTGATGTGATGTTTTATTCAAATCACATTAAGCATTGGTTTTATAATAAAAAGAATAAATACAACTGATTAAGATTGAGGAGTATGTATTTTCATAAGATGAGTATGTATGAGTAAATATTATTTCTACATTTTGTCAACGTCTAGTATTTTTTTTAAACATATTTTGATATTTCTTGATCTAAAGATCAATGTTTACATCATTATCATCAACAACAGCCTCCAAGAATACACAGTAATAGTCGGTAAATGATATACTGAACACTTGCAAGATTGATTAAGGAAATTTCTATAAAAAGACAGACACGAAATCTTCATAACCCATCAGTCCTTACTTCTCCAACAACAACACACCATTTCCAAAAAAACTTAGTTAATTACTATTAGTTACACTAAAATACATTTAGCGAAAGCTGGTTGTTCGGTAATTTACAGCATATCAGTCGTGGAGTGATACACGAGACTCGCCGCACTAACTTTAAGTCAGCTGGGCGTCAGCTGGGCGTCAGCTAGTACAATCTCTCTGCCCACACGCATGTTTTGAGTCTTGAGCCTTCGGTATTAGCGGCTATTTTGCGTGTCGTGATAGTATCCAAGTTGGAATCAGTACCTATGTTAACTTTCCTGCCCGTGTGCGTTCACCCGTTCGACTAACGGGTGACAGCCTTTTGTGTGTCGTGATAGTATCTACGTTGAAATCAGTACCTATGATATTCTCTGTGTGCAGTAATTTCTTTTTACGTTATTCAGTCGCCCACATCAGTCGTTCATGTGTCGGGTAAAAGTCTACAACGTACGTCTCATCATCATCATCATTTCAGCCAAAAGACGTCCACTATTGGACATAGGCCTCCCCTTCTTCACAACAGCCGGTCCCGTACTGCCTCCCTTTATGGCAAGCAGAAGAAAAAGCGTACGCCTACTACGTCGGAATTGGTGACTTATATGTGAAGTGCTTACCAGGGAGTGTTAAACTGCTCAAGTGTACTCACCCTTCCGTACACTTACATTCAAATATTTCCAACACTTTACAACCGTCGGTAAATGACAAGGATGATCAAGTAAGTTTAGGTATCTAAAGTTTAGTAATAATTTAGGTATCTAAATTTAGGTAAGTTCATTAATAAGTAAACAAAAAAAACAGTTTATTATCAATAAAATATTTACAATCTTCGAAAATATCCAATTATCAACATAAAGATGGCCTTCTCAACTGCTTCTCAATTTTTCTATTACTCATATTCATCGTCTTTGGTACAACGAATAACACGTATACCACACCATATAGATTAACACCAGCAAATATATAAAGCATAGTATACACTCCTATGTAATATTCCAAATAGTGGAACGTGTGTACGTGGACCAATTTTATTATTTGCGCATAGGCATAGATAATTCCAATAAATGTTGCTCGAATCTGAAAGTTAAATGATAAATATGTTTTCATTAAAATAGTCGCAATGTTACTAAAACAATGGAAGATAGGTTTTAAAATTGCATTCCACAAGTGTTAAGGGTTGATATCTTTGTAGAATCCATTACAATTTTTACAAAAAGTTGTTGTTTTAGTAAATGTAAGAAGTGTGGATTAATTACTAATATATAAATTACATAGAAGTGTGGATTAATTACTAATATATAAATACATAATTATTAATATATAAAACAGTAATGAGAGCGTATACAATATTGATGCAAACATAATCTGATTCGAGATTTGCCGTGCATCAAGCTCATCGATTCACAATGAACAAGTTACAAATTACATTTCACCACAGCAGAATTACATAAATCTTATTGGTCTAGCAGTTAGCGTATGTATCTACCAATCAACAGTTCTCGGGTTTCATTCTCGAGTCTGTTTAAAAAAGTAATATTACGTTTTTCTAGCTATAGAAATACTTAATAACAGATCAGAGATTAAAGTCAATGATTAAAGTAAAGGCTGATTTCTGTTGAGTTAAAATCGTTAGGAGTACATCATCATCCTCATCACTAAATAAACGTATACGAGTACTATTGGTAGATGTTAAAACATTTTTACTATGTTGTCGCATATCTCTAATTATGTTGGCGCATATAACGTTCGCTTTCAATAATATCGTGGCTGTATGAGGGTGTGAGTGTAAAAAGTTTACAGCGATACAAGCTGTTCATGTTCATGTGATATAAATTAACAGCATTTTAGTCCAGCACCGAACATAGGTCTCTCTTTAGAAAAGAGGTTTTTTTTTGTCCTATAGCATATGGGCCAGATGGGTTACTAAAAGATTCGTTTCAAGTTTTTCTTTTTTTTCCAGTGCTGTCGTTCTGTGTAGTTTGCTTTCTGAGTCGGCTTTGGCAACACTCAAAGGGTGAGTAGGTGTGAAATGTTGTATTTTTATTACACCCACACACGGAAAATCCTAATATAAACATAAAATTTACCTCCATATTAAATATCTCGACCATCAGAACAGTAGGCAGTCCCCAAGCTATTCCATATCCGAAGACCAGTATACCTAAGGACACTATAGGTACTATGGAAAGTGTGGTCACTGGTACATCCACTTGTGTGTAAACCGCTAGAACTCCAGACGCCAGGGTGATGATGGAGTAGCCCATCATCAATATATACTGAAAAGAGGAAGGTATATGCACTTCAATAATTTTACCAGCAATTTTACCTAAATTGATTTTATAATTTAATGTTGAAGAGCCACACTTCTGCACTAATAGGCCGGGTCTGCTGGATTCAACATACAGGTTGTCACAGCCTTACAGAAAAACGGCGGTAAGTAATTATTGCATTGTTTTTTACCAAATGAGTAAGGTTATTGGAATCCTTGATGCGGTGCAGGAGACTCTTAACATAGTCATATGAAAAATTAAACTATCACCAATCAAAAATTAATATACATCTGATATATAGCTTAAAAAAATTGTCGTAGTGTGTGTAAAAAAAGTGTAGGTAGTTATGCGTGACCAACCCTTATCACATACTATAACAATAAATTAGTATTAGACCATGCCACCCAGTTGTACCAGGCAGTCTTACAGTATCACTTTCTAATTAATTATTTATAATAAACTTAATGATGTCAGAAACCATTAGACTTTATGATCTCCTGGAATGTGGACACCCTGCTTGTCGCGAGGTCCACACACAGACGCACATATGTATACATTTGTAAGATATAATAAACCATGTAAACAATAGAAAGATGTTCTTGTACAGTTGCACACCGCAGCCTTAACACGTGTATTTGTTTTCAATAAATATTTTTAATACAAATTGTGCACGTTCATATTTGATTCGACACGTAGTACACCCTACGTGTAAAATAATGTTATTATATCAATATTGTGAATGTTCGGGGTTAATTTTTTACATTTTGGCTTGGATAGAGCTCCAGGTCAATAATGTGTGATTGTTGAAAAGGGCATGGAGTACTTTGTTTTTTTTTCCACATTTTTATAAAAATAAAACTTTTATAAATCACATCAAATCAAAACCACTAGACATAGGTCTTTCCATAGAAAATAGATTTTAGCAGGTAGGTATAGGGTTTGTTTTATATTTTCCCTCTCTTTACAGTGATGTTTTCCTGAGTAGTTTGCTCTCATAGTTGCCTCTGATGACACCTGTGGGATAAACGGGCGTGGACACAGTATTCTAAATCCATCATCACATTGTCACCAGTTTTATATATAATAACTTATAAAAGATTTGTAAAATTTAATATTAAATCATCGTCTAACTCTTAGGAGACATTTTTTTATTATTAATGAATAATATCCATATTATATTTTTAGTTGAGCTTGTTGTTGAAAATCTTTAGTGTTGTAAAGTAAAAAATATTTCATTTTGTTTAACCTAAATTAAATTGATCGGTCTAGAAGATGTTGAAAACTATTTGGAACGATTCACTTATATACATAAAAATCAATAAACACAGATCACAATGATACAAAACTTATAAAACATTGTCTAATACTAATAAACTCTTTGTGATTCCTTCATGACAAAGGCCCAACAAGTTCAAAACGAGATTTTGGTTTCTAAAGCTATTTAGATTTTACTCTTTAATAGTGATATAATTCACATGCATACTTGCAGCTAACCAGCATTAAACAAATATCTTTATAAAAAATATAGTCAATCGTAAAAATTAAAAACAATTACTTTCACCTAACTTCAGCCATGGCCAATATCATCTATTATATTTAGTAGCATTCTATACAAATCGATGTAACATTTATGAGGCGCCAGATGATGAAAGATGTTTGCTATATACGTGATTGTTGATTCATTTTCATCATCATCATCACCATCATCGACAGCTTTTGTTAAGTCCACTGCTGAAAATAGGGGACTCCTAAGAAGGCCACTTTATTACGCTGTTTTTTCAAGTTTTCCTTATCTTTGTAGAGCTATTGTCCTAGATAGTTTGTTACCTTAAGGGTACAGTAGATTAATCTGCTTTTACGAGACTGAGAGAAAAAGAAAGAAAAAGTAAACGCCCGCATTAAGAATCCTATGTCACAAATATACAAGAAACGGACACAAAGAACACCTAGACTCAGAACAACAATTTGAGGATCATACAAAGTGTTGTCCCATGTGGGGCTTGAACTAATAATTCCCAGCACAGTAGACAGCGAAGTGCAAATAGGGTGGTTACACAATATTCTTATAACAGACATAATTAGTAGACAATTCTAAGTTCGAGTTAGCAGTTAGACAGTGAACTGTTATGACTAACCTTTCTTTCCAGAAAAATAACGCAGATCAGACAAGATACACTTCCTCCTAGTAAACAAGCCAGCACCAACTTGCTCTCAGGATCTTTAGTCAACGGCAACTGAATTAACGTTTTATGTTCATCCAGGAACAATAAACTTCCACAGAGGACGTTGACAGTGTATAAGACGAAACCCATCCTGATGGCATCTAGCCAAATTTTGGTACGATCTGAAAAATAAGCATAAAACAAATATTTTATTTAAGCACGAAATTGACATTGTCCAAGTTAAAGTCAAGTTAATAAAATTGTTTGGAATTGTTTGTCACATAATGACTTAAGTCATAAATTGAATCCCATAAAGCAATAACCTATTTCGCCAAATGTTCAGAAAAATAGTAGTCGCTTATATCTAATCGTTTATGCCAAAGTCAGAGCCATTTATATCTAATAAATAACTTCGACTTATTAAAAAAAATTATAATTAAAAAATTGAAGTGTCAAATTGTCATTCAAGTTTCAAAATTTCTGCATTAATTTGTGCATTTAGAAACTTTTCTTAAGCTGCATAACTAAATCATTAGAGGTAAATTACTTTTTTAAAAGGAATTTACGAATATTTCTATAACACCACCACGGTTTTGATATTTTCAAGAGAATCTTAACATATACGAGTGCTAAATATTAATACCTAGATTAGATCAATCAATATTCTATTCGCAAAGAAATGATCTTCGAAGATCAAAACTATGATAGCCTCTACACTACACAAGATACTTGATTTATACTCACATACAGAACAAACAGAAAGTTTTCCATTTGATTTCGCTCTTTCACTTTCATCTTTGAGATTAGATAACTCTTTTGTTACAGCATCACTATCCTCAGGCAATAACCGAAGCTTTGATAGATTTCTTCTTACATTCTGGATAAAATGATATGATATATGTCTATTTCTTTGTGAGAGGAATCAAATTTTATAAACAAAATTCTTTATGAAACAGTTCGTAATTGACTTCGTACTTAGTTATAATAAACATTTGTTAATAATATGTAGGTGATAACAATTTAATGAGTACGAAGTCATAGGCTATTCTTAATATTAAGCACATCACTAAAATATCTTAAATTTCTTACTTCGTAATTCTTCTGCATCACCAAGTAACTAGGACTCTCCACCATGAGCATAATTGAAAACAGCTGTACAGCAACTAACCCCACCATCAAATACAGTCTTTCTTCTAATGTCATCACCAACTTCATCGCGTAACCCACTGTCGTCATCACAATCATCATACACATACAAAATCCTCTTAAGAGTGTAATTTCTCTTATGTATATCGGTAATATTGTAAACAGACCACCCGAGGTGATTCCAGTTAATATATGTAAGACGATTTCTACAGTAAATATATTTTTGTTATTTGAAAGAAAATGAGGAATCAGTGTCGCCTGAAATAAGAAATCATGTGTTCAACAACAAATTGACAAATTTCTTAGACATTAAGACCACCACTTGTACATACATTAGTTATGTTAAATTTCAGCTTAGTCCAACTGATTCTAGATACGAATAAATTATATAGTAATAGCATATGATATGAACGCCATTTATTAGAAATTGATGCTTGAAATAACTATCTTTCATCCATGTAATTAAATAGGCAAATATATAGTACCTAAGTAAACATTTTAAAATTCATGTTCAAATTAATCGTACTTCATTGGGTTTCAGGGCTATAATTATGATCTGTTGTCTGTATTATTGATATAACTGTCGGTCACTACATTACAGCCTAGATTCAAGATTAACTTTATCGTATAATCCATTCTTCAATTATTTATTTTGCCGTAAGTGTCTGTTTGCATTCGTGTTATTTGCAAAAGCTTAACAATCATTACATTTTCTTTCTGTTATTTATTATTTTATACTAGTATTTTGTATAACGAAATGGGTGCCCCCATTTAAATGCTGCGTTTCTACGTTTAAGTCCTCAGAAGTAGGGGGAAGAGGGTTGTGGACGATAAACTCTCTCACTCCACAAGAGCAACGAAGGAATTTCTTAATTCCGGCAATCTTAGAGATTATGGTAGTACTGTGGTCTAGCTTATGTGCATATTTTTTTTGTCACCTGTTACCAATATAATCGCTATTATTGATTCACAGACTTACAGCTTGCAACATATTAATAGTAAAAATCCCAGTCTTTCGTCCAAATTTGTCTATCACGTAACAGAATACTGGGCCAGCCACTGCAGCAGATATCACCATAGCAGTAGTCGTCCATGGAACATTTTTTGAACTTATAAAGTGGCCGGCGTGAATCGATGTCGTCAGATGGGTGGATTCCACGCCATGTGTGAAGAACGGTACATTGACTGAAAATGAGAACAGAAATCAAGTTACTTATTTAATTTTTTTAGTTGAACATCATTAGCTTATGGATCTTTTGTTTTAGATTTTATCAAGAATTTCATTTGCTTATTCACAACTTTATGCACAAATTCATGCATCGGCGGACTTAATGCCTAAGGCATTTTTTGCCAGTCAACCGATTGGACGATGCAGTGAAAATATGAGGTAGTTGCACTTAAGAATAAGAAGGAATTGACAGAGCATTTAGTATATATAGACTAGTTTGACCATAAATAAGCAAATACACTTACATAAACACATAAATATATAATACATCCATATACAATACACACACATATAACTCATACATATCCGTGCATACATATTACCACTATGAAATATAATAATACCAGGTGATGAACTAAGACGTTGACAATTCAGGCAGTAAAAGCTTTATATTTGCCTGGGATATTAAAAATTGTTATTAGAGGTTTTACTGTTTAAATTCCCCGATATGAATCTAACAAAGGCAACAAATTTAGCATGTACAGCTGACCGGCGCCACTTAATGTGCGTTTACAAAAAGTAATATTGCCCCCGTCAGCGCTGTGTTTCCTATTGATACTTAGTTCGAATTAGTTTTACTTTTTTATTTTGACATAGTTAATTGACAGATTAACGTGTTGTACCAAAATGATAAACTCTTAACTTTATAAGCTTAGTATTGATATAATAATATAATAATAATAATAATAAAGCCCTTTTATTCCGATTTACGTGTTTTATATTTAGATTGAATGCATTAAATTATATCTCGCACTTCGGTGTGCCTCTTGGCATAGGCCTCCTCCAGCTCTCTCCAATAACCTCGGTTTTCTGCAGCTCTAGTCCAGTATGGTCCTAGGGTTAAGCGGATATCGTCACTCCATCTTGTCTTGGGACGCCCCTGTCTTCTGTTGTCCCCTCTTGGATACCATAACATTACTTGCTTGCTCCATTTGAACAATTTGCAACGTAGCATATGCCCGGTCCAACTCCATTTTAAATGTTCAATACGAGCTGTTATGTCCGTTACTTTTGTTTTCTTTCTTATTTCTATATTTCGGATTCTGTCACTAAGCCTGATTCCCAACATGCTTCTTTCCATTGCTCTTACGGTTTTGGCTAGTTTCTCTCTATGCTTGTCCGTTAGTGTCCATGTCTCACAACCATATGTCATTACAGGGGAGAATACATGTGTTGAAAGTCTTTCTCTTGATGTGTATGCCTAAGTCTTTGTTCTTCATAATTTCTTTTAACGACCAGTATTTCTTTCAAGCACAAGCTATTCTTTTGTTTATTTACTTAGACATTGGGTCTTCCGGGGATATAATTTGTCCTAGGTACACATATTCTTTCACATATTCAAGCTTAGTTCCATTGGCCTCTATGTGGACTTCCATCGAGTTGGTCATTAGCTTTGTTTTTTCAGTGTTTATTTCTAGACCTACATCTCTGCTTTTTTCTGCTATGTCTTTTATCATGTATTCTAGTTTCTTAGGGTCTTCTTCTAATATGACAATGTCATCGGCAAATCTCAAGTGGTTGAGGCGGCTACCATTGATTAGTATCCCATAGTTATCCCAGTCCAGTTGTCTAAATATGTGTTCCAGTACCGCATTAAAGAGCTTAGGAGATAATGGGTCTCCTTGCCTCACGCCTCTGTTGATTGGGAAGGGGTCTCCAGTTGACTCTAGTTTAATGCGGCTTCTACTTTCTTTGTAGATGGATTTAATTAGTTCTATGTAGACCTCCTCCACACCTTGCTCTTTTAGACTCAGCCAGATAAATTTATGTTTTAGACTATCAAATGCTTTGGAATAGTCTATAAAGCAGATATACAGTATCTTCTGGTATTCATTGTACTTTTCAAAGACTTGTTTGATTGTGTGGATGTGGTCTATTGTGCTATAATGTTTTCTAAATCCTGCCTGTTCAATCGATTGGTTTTCGTCTAAGACTCTAGTTATTCTTTCCAAGATTACTTTTGCGAAGACTTTGTAAACATTTGATATCAGGCTAATTGGTCTATAGTTGCCGATATCATCTTTATCCCCTTTCTTATGGAGTAGTATGATATATGATTCGTTCCATTGTTTCGGGATTTTGCCTGATGTTGCAATCTCATTAAACATCTTGGTTAGGATAGGGGTTATTTCCTCTTCGATGCCTCTGATTAGCTCGTTTGTTATATTGTCGGGTCCTGGAGCTTTTTCTAACTTTTGTGACATTATGGCTTTCCGTACTTCCTGCAAAAGTATTGGTGGGACATTTTTACAGCTCGTGCTAGGGTTTATATAGGCGTTCTTTTCCCGTTCGGTGTCGTTCGAGTAAAGAGCCCGGTAGAAGTCTGTGGCCACACATTGGATTCTTCTACGATTTAATACTTGTTTAGATCTGTTGTTTTTTAGCTTTGGTATCCATTCCTTGCCACATTCTCTTAATTCTTTGAAAGCTTTCCTTGTTCCCCCTGTTCTTTGGATTTCCTCTTCCAGTCTTATTGTTCTTTTTAATTTTCTTTCCCTTCTTATCTTTTCTCTAATTTGTTTACTCAGTTCAGATATTTTATTACGATTTTCTTGAGTTTTTGATTTATCTGCTATTAGTGCTTTTCTTTCTTTTAGGAGCCCCATTATCTTTTCACTAAACTTCACTTCTTTAATGATGTTCCCTTTCCTCATATTTGAAAATTGCTTATCCATGAGGTTGTATTTCTCTATGAGACTTCTATCTGAGTTTACTATTTCTTTCAGGTTATTGATGAGTGACAAATCTGCTTCTTCCCTGTGCTGTTCCACTGTCGATTTATTTATAATTTTATCTCTACTTCTTCTAGTTGGGTACTTCTTTAAACAACAGCGTACCATTGGGTGATTCGTATTAAAATTTAGATTTTGAATAATGTGTGTATAAGTAAAAAAAATGGGTTTATTAGTTATAATAAAGTCAATTTCGTTTTTATATTTGCCATCAGGTGATAGCCAGGTCCACTTGGTTTTAGGGTCCTTTTTGAAGACTGAGTTTAGTAGCGTTAAGTTGTTTTCTAGTAGAAGTTCAATTAGTCTGTGTCCGTTGGCACTCCTCTTTCCATAACCATATTTGCCCAGTATCAGTTCTTCGCCAGGTTCTCTGCAGCCTACTTGTGTATTAAAGTCACCCATAACCATGGTGAAGTTATTATGGTATTTTTTTACAACAACTGACAGGGTGCAGTAAAAAGCATCGCTTTCGCTTTCTGGTGCTAGTTCTGTAGGTGCATATACTTGTATAAGTGTCCATGGTTTTTGATATGTTGGTAAATTAATATTTAGTATTGCTATTCTGTCTGAGATTCCTATCAGTTCTTGTATATGTGTTTTCATTGCTTTTTTAATTATAAATCCTACTCCTCTTTGGCCCTGTGTTTCGCCTTTATGATAAAGTATGTACTCATTTAGTTCTGTTATTTTCTCTCCTAATCTTCTCATTTCACTAAAGCCCAGGATATCATATTTTACACTTTCCAGCGCCTTGTCCAATTCGAGCAAGCTTTCTTGTGTTCTAAGAGTTCTTGTGTTAAGTGCTGCGATGTTAAATGTTTTGTTTCTTTTTTCTAGAGGGTTTTGGTCTAGTGCTCCCGCGGGGACCAGCCGTTGTGGGAGACATATTATTTGTTGTTTACGGTTTCGTGTATTTGTTGTAGCCTTTTCTGTTTGTTTCCAGTTTCCGAGATTTTTAATTAGTTTTTTGGGGTATTAGTGTAGGTGTCAGAGTTTGTTTTTTCAACGTAATTTAGTATGTTTGGTCGTATAGTTTCTTTTTTTTTTTTCTGGGCCGTAGTGAGAGGTTGTGGTTTTTTGCTTAAACTAGCTTTTTTCTGTGTTTCTTGGTTGGGAGAGTCTGATGGTTCTCTTCTTCTTTTTTCTCTATTTTTGTCCTTTGGTTTTTTCACTACGAGTTTATCATATTTTATGAATGCTATGTTGCCCTTGTTTTTTTCTTCTTCCACTTGTGATTGGAGCTGTTTCCTCTTTTCCAAAATTTCCTTGGGGAAATCCTCTTTAACACTTATATTTGGTGGGAGATTCGACTTGTTCTTGAGTACGAAGTGTTTCTTCCATTGGGTTGTGAGAGAAACTACGACAGGTCGATTTTTGTTTTCCATTTTTATTCGAATTCTATAAACGTTACTAATCTCTTGACTATTTATTTGTACTCCTGACTTTTCTATGGTATCTTTTATGTTGTCCACTAATTCTCGCTCTGATTTTCCTATTTCCTCTACTCCAAAAAAGACGAGGTTGTTTTTTCGTTTCTCTCTTTCCAACGATTGAAGTTTCAATTCCAGTTCTTGCACTCTATTTTTGAGGAATTTGTTTTCTTCCATTATTCTATTTAATTTCTCGTTTATTGCTTCCGCGACATTCTTGGTTACAGCCAGTGTTATCTGATTGGCTTGTTTATCCAATTTTTCATCAAGTTTTAGTAAAAGTAATTCCATGTTTTTGTCCATATTTAACTGTTCTGGTTATTTTCACTTTTTGTTGTGGCAACCCTGATTTATAGGTACTTTTATTATTTTGGACTGGCAACACCGTCACTGTCAGTGTCACTGTGTTATCTGTCACTTGTCAGTCAAACTCAAAGCAAAGGTCGTGAGGTTGGCACTACAATGACGAGCAAGACTATTTGTTAGGTACCCACTTTTAGGTTATAATGGCGATGATTGTATTTGGTTTATTTTCGAAATTAATAACTTCCGCACTGTGATTATTATACCAAAATGCCTTCTAAACACAGTTCTATTATAATGTCACTTGCACAAGGTAGTTTTCACTGTTTTGCACTGTTTATGAATTTTTTCGCATGGAGCTCTTTGACGTACGTGTTGACTGATTAGCCACCGGAAACGGAATCAGAATTGAATATACTGAAATGTATCCCAATTTGTATCTTCTACAATGTTGTTAAGAGTTCATTGGATGTTTCATAGCTATGAAACTTCTGAATCGTGAAACAAACCCTTCTACAGTCACAAAACTAATCCAGATGCAAAATACATCTGAATTTCAACTTACCAAAAATTAAAATATCAAGAGCTATTTAACCAGCAACAGTTTTGTAAATGAATACTGTTTATCATTATAAGTTAAATGATGTTAGATTGGATGTACTTTAAAAACGAAGTCACTAATACATATGCAAATATTTCATTCAAAATCTTCATTTTTTATTCAAACATATCGGTGCCATAATAATCACATTAGCGTTGATAATAAAGGATAATGTATGTGTAGTAAAGTGTAAGTCATGTGAGTTATTCGAAGATCGTGTACTTTTTTAAATAAAATAAATAATGATTAACATATTAGGTCTAATAACCAGATAGGTAGGATTAACCGTGTGGTGACAGATTAAGAATACATAGTGTTACCACCCCTATTCATCCCGTGGGTGTTGTAAAAGGTGACTAAGGTAACAAAATATACAAGACAATACAAAGAGATTCCAATCCGTCTCGCCAGCGTGGAATAGTAAGCCAAAACCTCCTTGCTAAGGAGAGGCCTATGTCCAGCAGCGAACTGTAAAAGGCTGTTGATGATGAACATATTAGGTTAAAACCTTCTATACACATCATAATATAAAGAAGTTGTATATTAATTGATATAAGTCATCGCCAAAAGACTGCCTTCCAGAAGAAAAAGTCTTCTAATGATCTTAATTGCAATTTTCAACACTTCAAATGTATATTATAGAAGATATTCATAAAACTGTATAAAATTAGACAAAATTAAATTATATCTATAATGTGTTTTAACATTTGAATGCTATATTAAAAAAAAGATATTATGTGCATTAGGTCACTTTAAGTTCCAAGTGGTGATGGATTTAAAATACAAAGTATCACCACCCCTCTTTATCCCGAGGGGGTCGTAAGAGAACCCTACACCAAACCATCTGGCCATAGTCTGATATAATAGGCTAAAACCTCCATTTTAAAGAGACACTTATGTCCAGTAGAGGCCTATAAGAGACTGTTGATTTGATGATGATGAGGTCACTTTGATCATTAGAACTTTTGTTATCGTTTCAAACTTTGCACATCCCTTTCTTTGCTTTAAAATATTCACTCATACATATAAATGAAACTATTGAAAATGTGTATATAATTTACTTAATTTCATTAAGGATCTTAATAATATTCAACAATAAAAACGAATGTTAAAGATTATGGCTGACTTAGGATAACTATTTCAAGTGTCTGGATGTCGTAATAGCAGTTGTTCCCAGATCCTTCCTATCTCAGGCGCAAACTGTCACACCATGTTTTTTTAGTCGGTCCGACTCCAACACACCATTGGGACGACGGCCCGAGGGAGTTTCCATACGTTAAAAAAAATGCTAACTATTTGAATTAAAAAATTTACAATATACTCGAAAACAGATATTTCCTAAAGGTCAGCTGTTACTTTAATGTTTAAGGATAAAAAATGGCTGAACTTTAATACAGTACATTACACACAAACGCCTACTTTTTGTTTTAACATTTGTCTTTAAGACTATTATACTTAATATAGCTATTAACTTGATAAAGTTTATTTCACTAAGCTTACATTATTAGTAGCCAAGATTTTCAGACATCTATAGACAATCCAAATTCACTGCTCCAGAATATATATAATATATGACATTATATAGGGTGGGCCACGAATTACTTAATATATGAAAAAAATCTATAAAAAAATCAGTTGATATTTTACAAAACTTACTTATTTACAAGAAAGTGAATTATTTGAAATTTATTTATTAAAAATTATATTTTCTAAATGACCACCGTTTTGACGTTTGCACTCTTTTTAGCGAGCACCGAAATATCCGAATACTCGTCGGCAAAGAGACCGTGAGATCACCGACATCTCTGTGCTGATTTTTTCTTTTAGTTGACTTAGTATGTTTGGTTTATTGATGTACACGATTCTTGAAATAACCTCATAAAAAGAAATCTGCTGGAGATAGATTTAGACTTCTGGGTGGCCATGGAATGTCGCCTCGTCTGAAAATCAGTTTTTCCGGTAACATGTTTTTGATCACCGGTAAGGACTTCTTGGATGTGAGACTTCATCTTGTTGAAACTATTTATTACGATTGTAACCAGCAAATTCATGTTTGCACGGGATGTTAGATTCAAATGTTAACGAATTCTTGGCCCACCCCATATATTGTAACATTGATTGTGTGGTGTTTCACAACGCTTATGTTTTCAGAATATGAACTAGACTCAATAACTTTTAATAAATTTTCAGAAATAGTGTTAAGTAGCTGTATAGTTAAGTAGTGATAGTATATTTAAATGATAATATTCAATATAAAAACGATTTTGTGAGAGGTTTTGTAACAATTTTTTATTTTAATGACGTTATATTTTTCAAATATCTTAGAAGTTTGCATTCAACTTTAAATTTTAAGCTGTAAAATGGAATTTTTAAAATAGGCCAGAAAGAAAAGCAGTCGCTAAAAATAATGTATATAAATTTTGAATCAAGAAACTCTTTGGGAATATATAGATGTTTAATTACTTTAGATGCCATTTGTTTTCAATAATTCCCAAAATTTAAAGGGTATTTGTCACGCTAAAGATGTTCGCTTAATGATTTTTTACGACCTTCATTGCGGTTTTACTTAACAATAATGTAACAACAGAATACGATTGGTATTTCATTATAGAGCCCTTGTGCCGTTGTTTACAACTGCTTGAGTGAGTATAAATTGTGTTTGAACAAACTTACTGATAATGATACCAACAAACTGCACAATGGATGTTTTTATTAAAAAAAAAAAATTGACAACAAAAGTAAAGAATGGCAGACGTCAAGAAAAAAAAAAGATGATTGTCTCATTCTTTAAATTGAGTAATTGTTATGGTAATCGTAATTGCTTTGAATGGACATAATTGGAATGGTTGTGTTTGGGAGCAAAAGAGTGGGGTGCTTGGCTAGAAAACCTCCACGTGGTGCACCCTGGTAACGTTGGCGATGGTGTTCATCACTGCCAACAGCTAATATTCTAGCACGAAGAGGAAACCATGTCTTCGGCAATTCGGCCGAGACTTGGTCCAACAGAGCGGGCATGTTTGTCGATTCCTCTGTTGGCTCTTCGCTCTTCGGAGCAATGAGGAGAAAAACCTCGTTAAAAAATCACGAAGGTGGGACCCTTTCACGGGTCGGAGTTTCTCCACTATTAGTGGTGGAGAAAGGAGAACGGACTTGGCGTACACTAACACTGCCGCCAAGTAGGCATTGGGAGATTTAATCTGCCTGCCACCGTCGTCATATCGTAATCTCGAGATGGGTGACGTAGTTACGTCTTACGGCTCTACTCGGGGACGAGGGTCTTGGCTTAACCGCCTGGACTGCGAGGAAGAAAACCTCTATAAAAAATTACCCCGAATCCCGTGTTCTGGTGCGTGACCAGGGGATGCATGGCTGATGGGTAGTTCAGTCGCAAGCGCACTCCCAGCCGAGGCACCTGCGGACCCCTCGGTTGGGCATAAATTTACGCTTGCCCGGGTATTGGGGGATCTCTGCCCGGGTCGACCTTCAGTTCTCCCCCTCTCGTGGGTCTCATATGGAATCTATAAACTTAAAAACTACACCAAATAATAAAAAAGAAGGACAGAAGGAGAAGAAAAACACGAAGGAGGGAAAAGCAAGGTTGGACGACCTCTCGTCCGAAGTGGAAAGCGTAACGATTGAAACGCCTACCTCGGTGGGGCTCCCAGAAGCCATTATGGCTACTGGGAGCCGAAGAACATCTGAACGGATTCGTTCAAGATCCACTACGCACTCCAGTGCGAGGACGGATGCACTGGACATCATGGAGACGGAGCTGTGCGACAGCCGGAAACGCGGACGCTCCAGGGATGAGGAGAGTGATACATCCCAGGAGATGTTACCTCCTAAGGTAGCAAGCAGCCGTAGAGGGAGGTCACGAACCCCGGCCTCGGCCCCGTCAGGCTCCGTCTTCTGTAAGGCGGAAGCCTATAGACGAGTAAGGGCAGACGGCGAAACCTTGGCGGAGGAGGAGATTGCTGATCTCCTGCTAAAAGTCAGGGAGCCGATAGTGGGGGACTCAGTTTCCCAAACATCATCCTCCAAGCAGGAGATAGCAAACGCGGCGGTGGCCATTATTAACAAAGTGGCCACCAAGTCGAGTAATCTCAAGGGCTCCTTTATGAGAGCCCTTAAGGACTCCTCTTCCGCAATTGCGGGGGTCGTGGAGACCCTCATCGGGGACGTGGCTCGTCTCCAGGCAGCCAACGATCGCCTGACGGGGCAAGTGGCTGAGCTGAGCGCTCAGTTCGCTCAATTCCGGGCGCATCGTCCGGAAGATGATCTGGCTCCGTCGCCGTCTCAGCCTGCTCCGTCTACGTCTCCGTCCCAGCCGGCTCCGTCTTCCAACCTCGGTACCATCTCAGATGTCCATCTGCGCCGAATTACAGACGCAGTGTGGCGCATGATGGACGGGCGTCTCGCCGGCCTGGAGGCGAGGTTGCCTCCAGCCCCCGTTGTCCGGCCGCCGCTCGCGGTGCATAAGCCGAAGGTCGCATTGGCACCGTCAGCGCTGCCCGTTGTGGGCGGTCGCGTGACCTATGCGGCGGCGGCGTCGTTGACTGCTGCTCCCGCAACAGCTCCGAGGGCTCGACGAGCGACGAAGGCAGCAGCCAAGATGGCTAGACCGACGTCAAGGTCCACGGCGGTACCAAAGGCTGGAGCGGAGTTCCCTCCGCTCCCCACTCCAACCGCTGTACCTGGCACCTCCACCTGTGCTCCCTGCACCGATGGTTGGCAGGTAGTCGGGGGAGCTAAGAAGTCCCGAAAGCGGGGTAAGAAGGCTGCACAAACAGCAGCCTCTACCCCGCAGACACCGTCGATTGCGGTGGCTACCGCGAAAAAGCCGCGCAAACTGCAGGTGCCTAAAAGCGCGGCTGTAGTAGTCACCGTAACACCGGAGGCGGTTAGTGGCGGGCTGTCCTATGCGGCCTTATTTAAGAAGGCCCGGGATAGTCTCGCCACTGATTTCGGGACTGAAGGGGTCAGGTTGCGCCTTGCCCAGACGGGAGCTCGAGTCCTCGAGTTCCCCGGGGCTGAAGGTGCAAAGACGGCGGACAGGTTCGCCGAGAAACTGAGAGGAATCTTTGCAGCCACGGATGGTGTGAAGATCGCCAGGCCTGTCAAGTGCGCAGAGTTGCGTATTTCGGGCCTAGATGACTCCGTAACGACCGAGGATGTCCGCGTTGCAATTAGCGAGAAGACGGCTTGCAACGCGGACAACATCAGGGTCGGCACCATCCGCCCCGGTCCTGGAGGGCTTGGCGCAGTGTGGATCAGCTGTCCGGTAGCGTCGGCCAAAGTTTTGGGCGACGCAGGCAGGATCCTCGTCGGTTTTGTGAATGCCAGAGTCACTGTTCTGGCGGCAAGACCGATGAGGTGCTTCAAATGCCTAGCATCCGGACACACACGCGCCAAGTGCGTGAGTTGTTTTGACTGCAGTGGACTATGCTTCCGCTGCGGTCGACCGGGGCACAAGGCGGCAGAGTGCTCTGCCGCCCCTCACTGCCCGGCTTGTGCGGCGGGTAACAAGCCCGCCAATCATCAGATTGGGCAGGGGGGCTGCAAACCTCCTCGCGATTCTCGGCGCACGTTGGGGGCTAGCCAGTCGGCCCAGGCTGCCTCCGATGCCGTTCGCGCGTCGACATCGTCGCCCATGGAGGAGGCTGTAGAGATAGTCCAGTAATGGACCAAGTCTCCAGCCTCCTAGTCCAGACGAACTTGAACCACTGTGCTGCGGCGCAGGACCTTTTCCTGCAAACCATGGCACAGTGGTCGATTGGTGTTGCCGTAGCTGCGGAGCCCTATTATGTCTCGCCGTCCAAACTGGTTGGGTGACCGGGACGGTTCCGTGGCAGTCGTCGGCTCCACGGCGGCTCATTCCCCGCCCTTGTCGCTAAGAGACAAGGGCACTGGATATGTTGCTGCCGAGTGGGGGGGGATCACTGTATATGGTGTATACTTCTCCCCCAACCGGAGTTTGAACGACTTCGAGGTTTTCCTTAACAACTTGGAAACCTCGATGCGGCGTCTAACGTCTGGGCACGTCTTAGTGCTGGGGGACTTCAACGCAAAGTCCATTGCGTGGGGTTCCCCCAGGACGGACGCTAGGGGCGAGGCCGTAGAGGAGTGGGCGGCCTCGGTGGGCCTCTGTTTACTGAACAGAGGATCCACCAACACGTGCGTGCGACAGCAGGGAGGGTCGATAGTGGACCTTTCGTTCGCTACCCCTGCCCTCGCCGCACGAGTAAGGAACTGGCGCGTCCTGGAAGAGGTCGAGACGCTCTCGGATCACCTCTACATCCGATTTGAGCTCTCCCGGACCCAGGACCACAGTAGGGGTCACGCGGCGCGGCGTTCTTCTCGCTTTCCGCGGTGGGCTGTAGCCAAATTAAATAGGGACCTACTAGAGGAGGCGGCCATCGTTCACTCTTGGCTGTCTCCGCAGGCCCCAACCGAGGAGGTCGACATGGGGGCTGGTCGCTTCCGTGATGCCATTGCGCAAATCTGCGATGCGGCCATGCCCCGCATCCGAGATTGCCGGCCTCCACGGAAGGAGGTTTACTGGTGGTCCCAGGAGTTGGCGGACCTCCGCGCGGCCTGTACTCGTGCCCGGAGGTCCTACACCCGTAGTCGGCGGCGACACCGTGAAGAAGGTGAGGAGGACCAGCTTCATGAGTAGTACCGAGAGGCGCGGAAAACTCTGAAGCTGGCCATCAGCCGCGCCAAAGAAATTAAGAGAAAGGAAATGCTGGAGGGTCTCGATCGTGACCCCTGGGGTCGCCCTTATCGTGCGGCGCGACAAAAGCTCCGCGCGTCGGGCCCCCCCCTTACAGAGACCCTCCAGCCCAGCTTCCTGCGGGAAGTGGTCGAGGGCCTTTTCCCGCAGCGGGTGGATCACACACCCCCGTCGATGGTCTTCATGGCCGGTGACGACGGGGGAAACGAGGACAATGTTCCGCCCGTCAGGGAATCGGAGGTGGGGGCGGTTGTTCTACGGATCCGCTCTAAGAACACCGCCCCTGGGCCAGACGGGATACCTGCCCGTGTGCTGGCCCGTGCCCTCGAACACATGTCGGACCGCCTCAGGGAGATCTTGGACGCTAGCTTGTCGTCCGGACGCTTCCCTGAGTGCTGGAAAAGCGGGAAGCTGGTCCTATTAAGGAAGCCGGGACGGCCTGCCGATTCGGTGGCGGCCTATAGGCCCATTGTGCTGCTGGACGAGGCGGGTAAACTGTTTGAGAGGATACTCTCTGCCCGCATCGTCCGGCACCTCCGCGAGGTGGGCCCCGATCTGTCGGACGCCCAATTTGGTTTTCGGGCGGGGCGTTCGACGGTCGATGCTGTGCTGCGCCTGAGGGCCGTTACCGAAGAGGCAGTGAGCTGTGGCGGCGTGCTGTTGGCGGTGTCGTTGGACATCGCCAACGCATTTAATAGTCTGCCATTTAGCTGCATCAGGGAAGCACTCCACTACCACGGGGTGCCAGAGTACCTGAGGCGGCTTGTGGCAGACTATCTTGAGGAGCGTACCGTCGTGTACGAGGACCGAGATGGTATTCTGAGGCGGCGGTCCATGTCGTGCGGTGTTCCACAGGGGTCCGTCCTCGGACCACTCCTGTGGAATATGGGATACGACTGGGCCCTTCGAGGTCGTCTTCCCCCCGGGCTGGGCGTAATTTGTTACGCCGATGACACATTGGTCACGGCCCGGGGGACGAACTTTCAAGAGGCGGCGCGCCTGGCCACCGTAGGAGTCTCTTTGGTGGTCGGGCGCATTGAGGCGCTGGGTTTACGGGTGGCCCTAGATAAGACGGAAGCCCTTTTGTTTCATGGGCCCCGTCGTGGTCCACCCCCCGGTGCCTCTATCGTAGTCAATTCGGTCCTCGTACCGATTAAGGCCCAGATGAAGTATCTGGGCCTGATCCTCGACGGCAGGTGGCTCTTCACTTCGACAGCTTACTCCAAAGCTGGTCGGCGCTGCTTCTGCTCTTGGGCGACTTTTGCCCAATTTGGGTGGAGCCAGCGTCGCAACGAGACGGCTATACACGGGGGTTGTTCGGTCAATGGCACTGTATGGTGCACCGGTGTGGGCGGCGGCTCTGACCGCCCAGAATAGGGCTCGCCTCTGGCGCCCTCAGAGGATATTGGCGGTTAGAGCCATACGCGGTTACCGCACCGTATCGACGGAGGCGGCGTGCGCGTTGGCCGGAACTCCCCCGTGGGATTTGGAGGCGGAAGTGCTCGCTGAAGTTTATCAGCGAACGGCAGACTTTCGGGTGGGTAGCGGCATTCGGCCCCCGCCCGAAGAGATACGCGAGTGGCGAGAGGCCGCTCGTCGAGCCACGATGGCTCGTTGGTCGTCCCGGCTGGAGGCTCCACGTGCTGGCTTTGCCGCCGTGGAGGCTCTCCAGCCGGTCATCGCCGAGTGGGCAGGGCGGCAGCACGGGACCCTTTCCTTCCGACTGACGCAGATTCTTTCCGGGCACGGTTGCTTCGGGAAGTATCTGCACTCGGTCGCCAGGAGGGAATTGAGTCCCGCCTGTCACCACTGCGACTGCAGTGAGGACTCGGCTCAGCACACGCTGGCGGTTTGTTCCGCCTGGGCGGCGCAGCGTGGGGTCCTCACTGCAGTTATTGGAGGAGATCTCTCGCTACCGGCCGTAATACGCTCCATGGTCGGTAGCGACAGTTGTTTTACCGCGGTCGCAACCTTCTGCGAAGACGTAATTTCGCGGAAGGAGGCGGCGGAGAAGGCCCGGGAGGACAATATCCACTCGGACCCAATTCGCCGCCGGCGAGCCGGGCGGCGGAGGCGCGCATACCAGCGCCTCATGCCGCCTTGAGTGTGGCCGCGGGTGGACGGTACGGGTTTTCCCCTCCATCCGCTACAATGGCCAGCCGCGAGGAGGCGACGTCCGCGTGTGCCGTACGTCGCCTAAAATAGAGAGTTTACTCATAGATGGTGCCTGCATTAGCGGGCAGGCGCTGGGAGGGATCTGGATGTCGTAATAGCAGCGGTTCCCGGATCCCTCCTATCTCAGGCGCAGAGTGGCACACCGTGTGGTTTTAGTCGGTCCGATTCCGACACACCACCCCGCCGTAAACCCCGGTGGGGTGACGGCCAGAGGGGGTTACCACACGTTAAAAAAAAAAAAAAAAAAAAAAAAATGGGAGCAAAAGAGTAGATGTATCAGTTAAAGTTATCAACTACCATCATCTTGTATCATCATCATATTTACATAAATCTTGTAAAAAACTAAAGAAATCAAGGCAGTTACTTAATTTGAACGTAATATAAGCTAATATATTTAGAATAATTAAAACAGTATACAAAAATACAACAAATGTATAAAATAATTATAAATTCAGTGTGTGGTGACGAATTAAGAACATGGAGTGTTCTATCCTATTCATCTCACCACGCGGGACAATACTATCGTAAGAAAAAGGAAAATTGAAAAAAAAATTCTGTAATAACCGGTCTGGTCAGGGTGCTATAGTAGGCAAAAACCTCTTTTCTACGTCTCACAGTAGGCCTATGTTTAGCAGTCGACTGTTGAAGGTGATATATAATATACGTATGTTAAATTTTAAATATACACCGGTCACACGCGTGACCGCGTCAACCAAAGGTTGACTGGAAGAAAATCTTCAATTTATTAAACCCGCCTAAAATGTTATATTATGCAAAAAAAAACAATAACAAAAAAAAAATATCTAACAAGATTTTTATGTCTAATTTGCATAATGATCAAGTCTGCTCGTTTTTCACATATGTAAGTAAACATATACACAGCTGGAATGGCTAATATCATACAGTCGTAAATTAGTTTAAAATAGAATAAAGTGGTTATTATCCATTTGTTTACTGGCCTTGTACCGGTACTAGGAACTGTAAGATATCTGGTGCTTCTTAATTAATAAAGTGTATGTAATATTTTTTTTTAGACAGATTTTTAACACACAGCGCCACCTAGTTTCAAACTAAGCAGAACTTGTGCTATGATAACTAGACAGGGTGATAGAATACTTATATACTTTTTTTTGTAAATACATACATATTATACATAGAAAACACCCAAAATCCGAAACAAATATTCGCAGATCATAGAAACATTTAATCCGACCCGGGCACCTAACCCGAGACATCAAGCGCAGTACCACCAGTATCGTTACCACTACGCCATCGAGGCAGTATGTATGTAATAGAAAAACCTTTGGCCTCATTTGATTAAGTTATACATGCAATTATCGACTCGCAGTGATATAACAACAGAGCGTCCCCCGACCCCCCGCCCCGCTCCACGCACTGCTACTCAAACGTAAGTTTATAGCCTAAGGCAAATCTATGTGAACCATCGACCACTTCTAACTATAGTGTGAAAAAACTATTTGTGATATTATACTATTTATTGAATTTTTTAACACTATGTGACTAAATATATGAGGTACCCTAAACGTGACATTTGTCATGACTTATTTTGGGTACCTTCCTATCATAATGTACTCTAATAGGCTAGATGACACCTTAGTCAAATTAGTTACTTTATATCATCTGTCAAAACGACAATTTTGTATGAAGAATGTACTAAATACAAAATTGTGACGTCATTGTTTTAGACTACTCAATTGAACAATTTATTTCACTGTATATTTGATTGAAATTCGTAATAATAATAAAGAGCTATGTTAATTGTATTTTCCGAGATGTTTTGCGATGTTAGTTTTAATGAAGTGGACATTGATATTTATTTACGATACAGTCATCCAAGCAATTATGAATTTCAGAAATAGACCAATTAAATCGTAACTTGATAACTTGAGGGTTGTTCTAATTGTCTAAATTTATATGCATCTGATTATGTACTTTGGATAACAGTACAATAACTTAAAATCTTCGTTCTGATCTGATGAGGTAGCTAGAAGGTATTACAATATTCTTTAGTGTTATATGTGTTGATATAATAGTACTTATTAATTACGAGTACATAGAAAGACCAACAAGTAGACGGGATACAGGGTAAGTGACTACCGCCGCACATGTATAACTTTCACAACAAGTGAGTTCTTCTCCCTGAAATGAGGGGGGGTGGCATTAGTGGTATTTATTTTGGTATTTTGTGGGATATGGTATGATAAATCAATTTCATTGCATTTTAATTGGATTTCAGGTAATAAGAAATTTTTCATTAAGACCAAACGTGCCGAGTTTAGTCTCTGGTAGGTAAAGATGTATTTTGCTACATGTGGAATTCGCCATAATGTCATCGATATGAGTAAATAGAATCACCAATTCGTAAAAGACGTCTTTGAAGTACATAACGTGACACTTAAATCAAACGTTAATGGTTTAAATAATGAGAAAAATTAAAAGTTCCTGTTTAATTTGGATATGTAACTATATCTTATCAAAAAGTATATTCTAAACTAGCAAATACTAACTTATTTTAAACATAGAAAAAGTCATGCCAAGAGCGATGCTTCCGCTAAAACGAACCAGTTTACCCGAAATGATACTAGGCTCCAATCGAAAATCCATGGCAAGCAATTCGTGCGTTATTTCTAATGGAATGAGTGAGGTGACTGGAGACCAAACTAGAGCTGATTTTGGCTGGACCTATGACTCTTTCGCGAAGGGATTCAAACATTTGTATTTCCTGCGTTGCAGATGCCCATGGCTAGTAACTACGTAACAAAAGTTAATGGATCCGAGATATTATTATCCGATCCGAGATATTACAGAAGAATTAAAAGAAAGAACTGAAAACCTCCTCCTTTTGAATTCATTTTAAAAGAAAACATCAAGAACGAAAGAAAAACCGTTGATTAGTGACTTAAAAACGATCTACCTACTTTTGTTAGCAATAAATATCGGTTCAATTATCGAGTGAAAGTCTAACTGCAAATGAATTTGACTTATTTTTACGAGTCTCTCAGTTCAGGTTCTTTCTTCACAAATTGAAAATTTTGTGTTGTGTTTGAAAAGGCTTACATTCAATTTGGTTCCAATATAGCTGAGAAATACACCAATGTTCTAATTTTGTTTAACATACCTGTGAGAAATGTAACAGTTATGGGAAAATGTTTTCCAGGATGCGTGTTTTGAGTATTTTAGATTATTATTTTGCTATTATTAACCTCAAGTAAATAAAAATATAGTAATATGTGAACGTTAACCGCTATTCATAGAGTCGAACCCTGTGATATGTTACACAAAGAGCAATCTTAACTACTCTGCAATTTTATTTGATATAAAAAGTTTAAAGTATGGGTTTTCTTAGTGTCCGTTTTATGTATATGTTTTTGGAGTCTGCACGACATAGTATATATTTCTAGTTGTCTTTTATAAACAAAACAAAAATAGACTGAAACCGTGTCCCAGCAAACGTAGTGTAGAACACCCTCAGGCCAAGAGTAGTGACTTTTGCAGTAAGATGGCTTTCAGGAGTTGAATGCGAGCAGTCGAAAATCAATCAGAGTTGCATGCAATTTGAGAGGCTCATGTTTGGTAGTAGACTGCAGTAGGTATGAGAGTTGCATGCAATTTGAGAGGCCCATGTTTGGTAGTGGACTGCAATAGGTATGTTATGATGATTATTTTTTTATCTATTGTTGGAAAAATGCCTTTTTCGTTTCAGATGCCATCACTGATCCATGCGGGCCTAGTATGAGTTTATTTCATATCAATTCACTTTCGACGGCAAGCACGTTTGTTGTTGTGATGTTTGAAGATTTCAGTTCGGACCAATCACTATGCTAAATGCGATCACCGTGACGATCGAGCAGATATGAATTAAACTCACTAGACCTTCTGATAGTCTAGTGATCTTTACAGCTGAGCCATAGGTGATAATTTTACTCCTTTTTAAAGCAAATTAAATTGTGTCGATTTCAGTGTGTGGGTGTAACTATTTATACTTGTCCGTGTGGTGACGGATTAAAAATATATCGTCTTACCACCCCTATTCATCCTGTGGATGTCGTACAAGGTGACTTAGGAAAACAAATATGCAAGATAACACCATTACAAAGAGAAGGAAAGCTTGAAACAAACCCTATTCCAACCTGTCTGGCCAGCGTGGTATAGTAGGCCAATACTTCCTTGCTAAGGAGAGGAATATGTCCAGCAGTGGACTGTAAAAGGCTGTTAATGAGATAAATTACACTCAGACATAGAACAAATAATTGTGCTTATCCCACAAATATTTGTGCTGGATGGGAATTGAACCCACGACCTTTGGTTTAGCAGTCAGGGTCACTAACCACTAGACCAACAGGCCCGCCAATAATTTATTTATTTATTTATTTACACTTTAAGCACTTTGTACATCGGCGGACTTAATGCCCACAACCTTAGGGTGGTATAGAAATATCGTAAGTGTGGTGCACAGAAGTTACATTGACAATTGACAATGAAAATATACCATACATGAGTACATATACATACATGAACACATACAATACATACGTCATAAATACACACATAATGTAGGCTCCATCTGTTTTTAGAGATAAACAGGTGTACCTGGTACAAAGTTATCGTTTAAGTTGAACTTATGTTTCTTCAGTCATTGTAATGTTTCTTAAGTTTTTGCGAAATAAATTGTATAATAAATTATAAGTTCAAAATAAGTAAGATTAATAGTTACCGGAGCGGTATACTTCAAACTCGTTGAATTATTTATAGAGCCGTGACTTTGACTTATGAATATAAACGCTATACGTCTGAAATAAATAAGTGTACAAGGTAGTAGAGCTACGTTGGCTTCAGCATGAACTGGTCGGCTTGACAGGGGTAGTACTACTCTCTCACAGACGACCAACCTAAAGTGACAGCATCCGTGCTGATGTAGAGGTGACATTTACTGTGGTAAGTGTGTATGTGTGTCTTATACTGCCACGATGACTGTCATGCCCTTTGTGTGAAAAAGAGCGCTGAAAGTGTGTTCCCTTTTTAGCGGTAAACGTACATTGTCGCTGTTCACTTTGAGTTCTGTATTTGTTTAAGTTGACTTCATAATCGGAAGGGGGTTTTCTATTTCGATTCCTTTTTAAATCTTCGATATTATCTATGGATTTTTTTTTGATGTTTGTATTTTATTTATATTTTTATTTTAAAAGGTAAAAGATTGTAACTCAATTTAACATTAAGTTGGAAATTTGAAATTATCTTTAACGAAAATTGTGAAAAAAGAAAGAATATTATTTTAATTATTTTACACTTTAAACAACAGTCCTAAATGTTTAAATTTATAAATAAATTTTATTTATAAATTTCCAACCCAACAACCACTTAAAATATAGGTTATAAACAGTTATAGTATCCGTTTTACAAAACTTTATTACGATATGCTCAACTACAATATTATATTAAGATGACACAGCCGACTCGTATTTTATCAGAAATAATTAATAATATTTCAGATATCTGACACACGACGCCATCTAGGTCCAAACTAAGCAGAGCTTGTGCTATGTGTACTATACAACTGATCTGGATGTCGTAATAACAGCTGTTCCCGGATCCCTCTTTTGTTAGGGGCAGAGTGGCACACCGTGTGGTTTTAGTCGGCCCGATTCTGACACACCGTCCCACTGTAAACCACGGTGGAGTGACAGCCCGAGGGGGTTTCCACAGGTTAAAAAAAATGTGTTCTATACAACTGATATAAACACATATATACTTTAAACACCCAAAGTCCGAAACAAATATTTTTCGATCATAACATAATTTTAATATAATTGTCCTTTTGAAGTAATAAGCAATTTAAAATGTTAAGTTCATAATCTTGTTCAAAATGTATTGACTACCCACTTTTGTTCTATGTTAGGTTAAAACGCTAACTTCATTTATTTTTCTCTTTATTATTTTATTGTAAAAGACAACGCCCCGCATTACGAATAAATCCTGTATCGCGGGTGACTTTACAAACATACAAGAGACGGGCACAAACACCCAGACTCAGAACAACAATTTGTGGATCACACAAAGTGTTGTCCTATGTAGTATTTGAACCCACAACACTCAGTAAGTGGTGAACGGCGTGTCGACTAGGCCAATGGTGTAGTCAACATGTGTGCAGTCATCATCTACATGTGTGTATGTTTTCTCAGTAAGTAAATTTTGTAAATTCTTTTAAGAAATAAGGATTGTTTAACCGTAAAAATATATTAAGATACCATATCCCTTATAAAACTTTTAGAGAATTTAAGGTTTGGAAATGTGTGTTTGGACTCTGGTAACGTCAGTCACTAGCTGAATGTAACGAAACGTTTTCTGTAAGGCTGTTGTATCACTTCGGTCAAGTTGGCCTTTTATGTCGAAGCAAGGCTCGTCTACGACGCCATTACTTTTATCGTAAAGTAAAACACATTGTCACACAGGCTAAAAATGATTCCAACTCACAGTAATTCTACAACTATGTTAACTTACTTACTGCTTAGAATGTACTGTAATGAAGTACTTGAACAGTAAAGATTTTAATTCGATTCTGTCTCCCGCGCCTCTGTAATCAGATCTAATGTCCTTCTCGCAAACTTAATTATTACTTTTTCAAGAAAAGAGCATGTTAAGTAAGTGAATTAATTAAATTTGCATAATTAAAACCTATTTTCTAAGGAGTTCCTAGTTCTAAGGAGAACCTAGTTTCTAAGGAGAGGAGAGAGACCTATATCCAGTTGTGTATTACCTACTGTTACTGATGATTTAGCCAAAGTAAACAATGAATTTTCAACAAATTTTGGATGTATTTTTTTTAGGTCAGTAATTTTTACAACCAGCCAGTATAACTAGTGGTATAAGCGTTTTTAGACAAAATAGTAATGCTGAATGCGTCGCGTTCGTTCCCACTTTGAGAATGTCATTAAACAAAGTTAACTGTTATGAGGTAGATAGTAAACTTAGATATTATAGATAATAATTATACGGGGATATGACACACAATCACATACACACCCGTGCGAGTGCACACACACAAACACACATACGTAAGTACCATGCACATCCACGCTTAAACATTGACAATTTTTTTTTTGTTGAGGTGGTAAATCCCTTCGTATATCCGACTCCTTGGGGATGCAGAGCCAAGAGTATGTGGTGTTTTCACTAAAAACCACCCCGACGGCCGGTCTCAGGCATCCTTCTCTGAAGGGGACCCGGACCATATTATTTGAGGTCCCCTCCTGAATTAACGACGCGCCTAGTCAGACTCTATCCTAGGGAGGCTACAAAGATTTCCCCTCCTATCAGTCCAGTTGTTATAATTTGTTATGACAAATTATCCTATCGCCGACCGCAACAACTAATCCGCCACCAGAGGTCCCCACTCTCTGGCGGTTCATAGTCCCGCCGACGTCTTCTTCGCTCGGGATCGGTTCTCTCCCGATCCCGTTCAGCGATCTCTTTCTGGAGCATAACAGCTTCGCAGAAAAAGACAACTAAACATTAAACACTTAAGTGTAAATTTAATATCGAGGGGGCAAGGAGCTCTGAAATACAGGTCAAGGCTGAGTTTGGACTCCAGATCTCCTTTCTGTCTACTTATAGATTACGATTTGTGTAATAAGTGGAGATAAATAAAAACGTTATTATTGTATTAACGTACTTAACTCTGTGAAATAGAGGGAGAGGTGGTTTTGGGCCCCGATATCCTTACTTACTGGGTTAAAATTAACTACAGAATTACTGACATCGATTATCTATAAAGTCGTGTTATCACTCGGATCTAGTTCAATAGTGGCAAAGCATCTCTCACACCGCTGTCACTCAGAACTGTATAACCATAGTCAAAGAGACTGAAAAACCGACTCATTTATGCCGAAGTATAACTCATCCTCAACTAAAATTCCATAATTTAAACAATATCTTATGTAAAACCGACATGAGAACAAATTAAAATCTAGCTACTTACATATAAGCGCTAATAAAAATTCCTTCCAGATGATATACTTCGGTTGCACTTTAATTTTTTCCTGACAATTCACTTGAGTTATCGTAAACACCATTATGACACAATCTTTGTACGTCTCGCGTACAAATACTATTAATTATTGTCAATTTTAATCGCCGTCTCAAACAGTATCACAGAATATTGTACACTTGTAATGTCTGAGTTACATTATCATTCATTAAAATAACACTTGAGTGATAAAAAAGATGGTGATTTATAAAAAATAATAGAAATAAAATCACTGGCAGCTGTTGAAATACAACGAATGAATGAATTAAGGCCAATTGTTATTGATTTATATGCGTGTACTGTGCTAGTGTGCCTAGGAGCATATCTGGAAAGATTATAAACGTTTTATTTAATTATCGGGTGTTTACAAGCTGTTATCTTAATTCTTGTTGATAAAGCGCAGTTCACACATCTTTAAAGATAAGTTCCACTGTTCCACGAACAACTTTGCTTTAACTAAACGTAAACTAAACTTCTGATTTAAAACACTGAATTAAGAAGATTATATTTTTTATTGTAGATTCAACGGTTTCCCGTGTCCTTCAGTAGATCGTCGGAACAGCTTGTAGGAGACTTATGTCTAGCAACGGACATCATTTGAGATAGTGAAGTTATTTTTCTTGATTGTTTATTAATAAAAATAAATTTTGAGACAATTTGTAATTTACTTTAGATGCAAATTATTGTCAATACAACTTTTATGTAAATTTGCTTCAATTTAAAGTTGAAACATTAGAATATAAACGAAAGAAAAACAAAAAAACTTCGTAAAGTATTCTAACAAACATACACTATCTTGTTTGTATTTTCATTAATAATTAAACAATTAATATTTCACACTATAACTTTTATTTTCTTTTGTAGTTAAAAACAAGTTTACTGAATTATAATCTGGCTGGCAAATACTCGCACAAACAATAACACCAGTACTCTTATATATATATCACATAACACTTCTCAAACAAATTCTCACTTTGTAAATATGACAGAGTTTAACACTGTTTATTGATCAATTTCTTTTATAATCGTTATTTTATACGAGTCTATAATAAATGCTAAAGAACGTGACGATTGTCGCGTCGGAGACTATACAGTTGAATAGTGCGCAGGAGTGTTTGTATGGCTCAAATTGTCCCACTACAGCTAATAATGGAAGTTAGTGAGTGAACAGCAATTCATAAGCGTTTGAACATCTAAATGTAAGCTAATTTGAACTTTTAATACAAATAATACGTCTTGATTTAAGATAACACGATGTTTTGCAGTCAATTTTAGATGCAAGTGCCATTTAGAATAGTAATTCTGGCATAGTATTCTTAACATTCTGGGAGGATATAATTATGTCGTGAGTCTATTCTAACGCCTTGTCGTCGTGGCGTACTGGTTACTTATAGAGTCCCGTTAGATGTGATAGAGTTCTACAATTGATGACTAGATCTAGATGTATTGATGATTAGATCTAGATGTAAGGAGTCTCTCTCCTCATTCTCATATTTAAATGATTATTTCGTTAGGTTGTGCAAAATTGAAAGTTTCATTTAGACGTAACTGTAAATAATTCTTACAGAACTCTTTCAATTATTTTCTGATCAATATCAAAGCAGGTTGAAAGATAATTTGTCTTTTGATAGAACCTGCTGAATGTTTTCACGGGTAACCCAGGATCAATAGATAGTATCCGTATGTTAAATCACAGAAAAATAATTCAATAATCAGTATTATGTACACGAATAGAGGCACTGGCCTCGATATTAAGAATTTGAGTCACACAATTTCTAGGCTATCAATGACTGATTTGCTTAGTTTGAGATAATATAACAATGACAGCACTGTATTGCTTCTTTTTAATGTTTTGAACAAAGTCGCAAGTTATATATATGTAATAACTTATGTCACATAAAATAAATTGCGCCGTGGTAGCCATACTTTACAGCTCGATCAGGGTGATATCACGATTTTACAAAAAGTCAGTGATAGACATATGTAATATTTCAGACACCTGACACATAACGCCATCTAGTCTCAAACTAAGCAGAGTTTCTACTACGGGTACTAGACAACTGGTACATTTATAAATTTGTTTTTTGGAAGTATATAGAGAACATCCAAACTCCGAAACAAATATTATGCGCTTCCAATGCTCAACACAGAGTGAGTGAGGTTATCAAACTCTGTGGGAGTCAAACTCAAAGTATGGTCATCATACCATAGACTGCTTCGTTGTCTAGTGGATAGTGTATGCGACTGCTGGTTAAGAGGTCTAGGGTTCAATTCCCGGGTTGGGTCAAAATGGTGTTACTGAATTTTCCTGTTGGGCTCTTAAATCCGGTGGTCCAGAGAGCATGTGATACCGTTGGTACTACACCTGATCTCTCCACAGTCATGGTGGATAGCCACGCCATCGGATTGTGAGAGTGAGAGAACAGAGAGTACACCTATAACGCACACACTGGTGCACTATAATATCTTCTGTAGTTGGTTTGTCTTCGTTGCTGCCGTAACTTAACCGGATTTCGACAGAGCGTTTATTTTCCAATCCCAAAAAAATAGAATAATAAGATATATAAACACAGTTTTATATTAATTATTCATATATTGTAACTAAAAATAACATATTTCTATTTTCCACGCCCGGAACGTAGCAGAATAAGAAATCATTTTCACCATAAACGAAATGAGATACCATGTAATGGGCCCTATTAGCAGCGTGGTGCACTCGTACTTGCACCTGCTCGCCTCAACTACGTGTAACAGAGACTCGTGGTTGTACTTAACAAAACTAATTAATTGTGTAATAAGCCGTAACATTATAATGTAACTAGAAGAGAATCTGTTCGTGCTTTTATGATCGTCTTCTTCCTTCGAGCCTTTTTCCCAATCTAGGTTGAGGTCTTAAGTCTTGTTAATATGACAGCTGAATTTCAAGTTTTTACACAAAACGACTGTCAACAAACCTCCACCACCTAAGTACCAAGTGACACTTAAGTTTAAACTACCAGTAACAAGTCAATTCTACATTTACACTAGTTCAAATACTCATTTATAAACATACTATTGAAATTAGAAAAGTAAAATAAACAAAAGTAAATCCAAAGAAATAAAATAAAACTTTACTTCAACTTAAATAAAATAAAAATATGTTAAAAGTACGCTATGGGAGTCAAAAAATATGTCTACATCTGGACTACGTTGAAGGAACTCATTGATAAGTCGAAATACTTATCAATGAGGGCTGCTCGAGCTGCTGGAGCTTTATCTATTTATGTTTTCGTCTTGTAGCGCCATGCATATATTGATCGGGCAGTTAAAAATGTATTGATTCCTACACAACAAGACTTACCCACCAGTATCATAGAATCATTTATAATATGTGTGGATTGGTAGTGCTATTCACGTTTACGATAACTGACTGTTTTCGTTTAAGTTTAAATAAAAGTGAAGTATAATTCTCAAATAGCGCTATCTTCTGATAATCTTTTATCAATTGTATCTAAACCCTCGTACGTGTACGTACAAGTACAGAGAATCAGTATACTGAAGTGGAAATGGGCCGGCTATGGCTCCGAACGAACCGATGGTTGCTGGACTCGAAGTGTACTGGAGTGGATACCACGATTGGGCAAACGTAGTGTAGGGCACCCTGCGGCGCGATGGACCGGCGACTTAAAGAAGGTGGCTGACAGCAGATGGATGCCGGGATGGATGGCGTTCCTTGGGGGAGACCTTCTTTCAGCAGTGGACGGCTATAGGTTGAATAGTAGTATCTAAACGCATTAAACCTGACACAAACATAGCAGGATACAGAAAAAGGTAATGTCCATAACATGATATTTACATAGACATCTACAAAATTTACGTCGATTTTTTTTATTTTAACTTTATTTACTACATTTGTTGCCAGTAATTATATTTTCTTCCAACTAGCCTTCGGGTAGTGTAGGCCTCGGTGGCGCAGCGGTAGTCAATGCGACTGCTGTGCTCGAGGTCTCGGGTCCCGGGTCGGACCAAATGTTTGTATGATTGACAAATATTTGTTTTGAAGTTTGGGTGTTTTCTATGTATATAAGTATTCTATCAGACAGTCTAGTTATCATAGCACAAGCTCTGCTTAGTTTGAAACCAGATGACGTTGTGTGTCAAATGTCCGAAAGATTTATTTATTTATTTATATTTTATAAGGTGGTAGGTGCATAGAGGTTAGGTACATATTATGTATACTTATAAATACACATATACATACATATATACCTAGTCTTGCCATAAATATTGTAATAAAGAAAAAAGAAAATTGTTAACTGCAAATAACATTTATTACTTTTACAGTGTGTCAGTTTAATACATAAATATAAAACAATTAAAAATATAAAAAGCTTATTCGAAGTGGTCTCCATTGGCTGCAATACAGTCCTTTAAACGATGAGGCCAGTTATCAATAGAAGCACGCACTCTTTCCATGGGAAAATTCTTCACTGCCAATCGTATAGATTGTTTTAGGGACTCCAAATTATCATGGCGTTTAGAGCAAGCTGTACTCTCTAAAACTGACCACAAATCATAATCCAGCGGATTAAGATCGGGACTAGACGACGGCCAGTCTTCAGCTCTGATGAAGTCCGAAACGTTCGATTCCAACCAAGACTGCGTGGACCGAGCTTTATGACCCGGCGCCGAGTCTTGCTGGAAGGACCATACTTGGTTATTGAACATGGTGATGTTAAGGGGCTTAACTACCTTCTCAAGAATGGTATCTTGATACACTTGTGCCGATGTTTTGATACCTTTTTCACAAAAATATGGCTCAGTCACTCCTTCATAGCTAACACCCCACCAAACCATCACTGAAGTCGGATAATGTCCACGTTGCACTCTGTCGACTAATTGGGAAGCTTCCTTAGAGCTTTGAGCATAAATACGGTCATTTTGTTTGTTAAAATGTTGCTCAATTGTAAAAATTTTCTCATCCGTAAACAAAATTTTTCTGTGACCTCCCTTTGCGTACCGCTTCAGTAGTTGTTTCGATTTTACCACCCTATTCTTCTTTAAATTATCAGTTAAGAAATGGCCAGTGCGTCTCTTATAGGCTGCAAGTCCTAAGTCATCTTTTAAAATACGCGACATGGTTCTAGGTGCTATCTTCATTTCCCGAGATAAAATCTTTTGCTTTCGGACAGGATTTCTTCGAATTCTTTCCCTTACTGCTTTGACCACCTTTTTCGTACGAACACTACGTGGACGGCCAGATCTTTTTCTGTCACAAACAGAGGAGGTCTCATTGTACCTATTAATAGCCCGGTACACAAACATTTTACTAATACCAAGTGTATGGAGAGTTTTAAAAATTGCATTTGGCTCCATACCTACTTTGTGTAATGCTATCACACCGATTCGGTTCTCTTTATCACCCCACACCATTTTAATATCGCAAAATATTTTACAATGTATTGGCGCCAAAATGAGAAAACACAATGAACAATCGTATAAAAATGACAGATTCGAAATTCAAATGTAATATTTTTTTATAATTAAGTGTAACAGTATTTATGGCCAGACTAAGTATACACGCTGTAAATACCGGAAAATACGGTACGAGAAGGATTAGACAGCTCTACCTGTTTATTGAGGAGACAACGAAATTTTTTCTACCATAATGTTCTATAGCAACTCCTGTGGACTTCAACCTGTTGCATTATATTCTAATTTTCTGCTAACATAGGCATTGCATGTAACACAATTTGACTGTTCTTAAGTTGTTATGATATCCTAATAATGAAACAAAGGTACATTAACGTCTTAGCATATTTAAAGTATGTGGTCGTGAATATTTACTCTGCTATCCATTATCACTCCTAAATCCTTAATTGAGTAGACACGTTCCGTTGGTGCGCCAGCGAGATTATACATATGTGTAATCAGATTACGGGATCGAGATCAGCTAGTACATAGTTTTACATTAAAAAATATTAAACATTGCTTCTTACAATTCGTTTAATTTCGGTATCAATATCATGTTGTAGTGTTACCCAACTAGCTTCTGCACGTAGTTTCGCACGCGTGAAATATTTGGTCTGCCACTATTTCGTAACAGATTATTTTAAATAAATATATATTTTCAAACATACAAAAAATTCTGTATCTATATAAAGAGCCTGCCAAAGTGGCTCTACTCGGCCTGATGGAAAGCATGAACAGAATCCAAGAGTTGTGGTCACCATACTCATTGCAAATGCAGACAGTGCAGTATGGTGACCCACACTATGGCGGCCTTGTGAGATGCTTTTTCACACCTCGCTTGGGGACGTAAAAGGCATGACAGTCGTCGTGACAGTGTAAGGCTTACACAGCTACCACGATAACTGTCACCCCTGCATCGATGGGCCTTCGGTCTACGGTACATCATCTTTGTGTAAATTCAATGGTTTAGGCAGACCAGATTTTTTTTACGACCAAATTAATTAGAACTATCACAAATTATACTCTATATGTTATTCTGATGTATAACCTTTATTACTGTAAAGTTTCATACAAATCCCTTCAGTAGTTTTTTCGTTAAAGACTGACAAACATCCAAACAAACTTTCGCATTTATAGGATAGGATCTTCAGCCTCCGTTACAGAAAGATGCAGCGTTAAGTCATCCGTAAACATACAAATTTGCATGTGATGTAATACTAGGTAAACCATACAAATGTTAGTACATTAGGTTTTATATAGTCTATGTTTAGGTAGTCCTTGACTGACCCTTGATGGAGTATAACACTGTGGCGACTTACAACCTTCTATTTTAATAATCTGCTCAGGTTTTTCTAAGCGGAGGCTCTATATTTTTTAAGCTGTATTTATGATATTTTTCACTTTAGTTCTAAAGCATTTGAAAAATAAAATATTATATTTTAATTTAATATAATATTTATTTATTATTGCGAGCTATTATTCTGAAAAGAACGCGTGTCCTGATTGATTGATTGACGACATAACATGCTCCCCGAGGCACAGATTTTAAGCTCTTGCTTTCCAAAAATGTGTTATTGACAAATGTATTTAAATATGACCGGAGGCCCATTGATGCAGGGTTGACGGTTATCGTGGTAATAGTGTGAACCTTATACTGCCACGATGACCGTCATGCTTTTTACGTCCCCAAGCGGGGCGTGAAAAAGCATCTCACTAGGCCGTCAAATTGCATTGTCTGCATTTGTAATGAGTATAGTGACCACAACTCTTGGATTCTATTCATGCTTTCCATGAGGCAGAGTGGAGTCATTTTGACAGGCTGTTGATATAAAAAAAAAACTGACAAAATACAACAAGAATAGTTCTTAGAGTTGCTTTGGACGTAAAGGCTGATATAACAAGCGTACTAACACTTATTACTTATATATTTTTTAACCATTCTACATTAACTTCAATATAAACAAATAGTCAGGGCACAAGTGATAGTTGAACTTTGACACCCATGATAAGATTTAGTTTGTGTTATGGGTACCAGGACTGTTTCACAAGGGAACAATAACATTCTTTACGTATATATACAAAGTAAATATCGCAAGCGAAAAAATCAAGCATAAATTAATATTTTAAACTAAATAAGATTGAAATAATAATAAACACACATTTTATTGTTAAAAAATGTTACATTATTACATGTTACGTTTAAATTAATTTTCTCTAAAAGTCGTTACTCTCTAAAATTAGTAAAAATAAAATAATACTAATAATATATAAATGTGACTTGGGTCTTTTAATAAAAAAAATAAAAATAAATTAATTTAATATTATTAAAAGAATCAAAATCAAGAACAAAATAAGAACCAAAATCAAAAGCAAAATTAAAATCGACAAGAAAATTAAAAATTGAAATCAAATTTAGACTCAAACTGAAAATTAAAATCGTAATAATAATTAAAGAATAGAAAAGACGAACATCGATTAGCTGGAATTTTTAATTTATGTTTTTAATTCTTTAATTTGAATTATGATTTTAAGTTTAGTTTTGATTCTAATTCTGATTATATATTTTAATGTTGATTTTGATGTCGTTGTGGAACATAACACGTCGATTAAAAAATTACAACAAATGACAACAACAACGTGTACCTCAATTATGCGTGTATATGTATTTGTACGTGCGTGTGTGTGTGTGTGTGTGTGTATGTGTGTGTGTGTGTGTGTGTGTGTATGTGAGTGTGTGACTGTGTGTGTAGATGTAGTGTTCTAGGTATCTTGTGAAATTTTAGAACTAGAACTTTTTACAGGTATATTATACATAGATAGTTCATCAACAGCCTTTATAAACTACTGCTGAACATAGGCCTCTCTTTAACAAGGAAGTTAGGTTAGACTTTGATATTACTTATTATAATATTGAAATAGAAAGAAGTTCTGTCTCTGCGTGATTCTTGTTTGGCAGTGATACATCTACAACTATTTTTAAATTATATTTAAAAAGTGAATAAATATTGCAACATCTGTTAAGCAGATTATAGAACCGGCAACTAATGACACGAAAATATTTACTCGCTATGTTCTAAATGTCTGCACTGGACATATTTGATAAACTCAATGTCTCATCAACTAATATTCATCATAATTCAGCGTCATATGCCTCCAACAATCATGTGGTTAGTAGCTGGCATTCCTCGTAAAGAATGGAGGTTTAATATCCGAGTGATTTAAATGTCATTACCTTCAAAGCAGCTCTCTGCATTCGATCACGCTCCGAGAAGTAAGACCACGCTGCATCTTCCCACAGTAAAATACAATAGCTTATAATACGAGTAGACTAGCATAACATGTACGTCTTGAGGATACTGAAATTGGTCGAGTTCAAACATATACGAGTATATTTGTTTGCGGACATGTGCGGCTTGTTGAACCACATCTGGCTGGCAGTTAACATTTTTATCAAGAATAATACCCAGATATTTACCGTTATTCCATCTAGTTATTGTAGGGTAGCTGCAAAGAGCATTGGACCTTCTTTTAATACAAGTATGGATTTTAAGGTGGTAAATTTGTCCATAGCTGGACATGAACCTCTCCCATTGCACACTACTTTGTTCAATTTTGGGCTTCTCTCGTTTAGTTACCTAAATACTAGCCTAAAAATAAATTAGATTCCATGAATACAGTGTCATAAAAAGATGATAATTTTTTAAATGTAAATAACAAACAAAAAGTATAATTCCATGGCTTTAGCGTCGGTAACCTTTACACAAACACCATAACTTGCTAAATAGGGTGACAATTGATGATTCTAATGAAATCGTGGACAATAATAGTTTTTAACTTGTTTATGACTTTTTACATAACCTATTGGTATCGCCGTTACTCCAAACCTAAAGTTTTAATGTAGTAGTAGGCATGTAATGTTACTTTCTGGATATATAGTTCATTAATTTATGAATTAACACAATTTAATTCATAATACAAACATTTCTGGTGCAAAAAAAATGTATTGTGTTTTTTTAATAGGCAATAAACTATACTTGAGCTTACAATTTATACCTTGCGAGAATAGAACATATATGGAACAGACTCGACCGACCTGATAACACGGTGTCACTAAACTTCCCTTAATTCTGGGTAGAGGAGAGACTAAAAGAGCGACAAAGCACTTGCGACCCTAAAGTTTCAGATGTATTGGCAGCAGTATTCACTTAACATCAAGTGACCCGTCCACTCATTAAAATTACGAGATTTAAAAGAAGCAATTCGTATATTTTGGACAAATATATTTTCTATGCGAATCAACAACTAACATAGGTCAAATACTGAAGTCAATAAACAGCCGTCGCTATCCTTTATCCACTTATTATACCAAATTACTTTCAACAACTTCCCTATTGTCAGTGTGCAACAAGGCCCGATACAGCCCACATGTATTGATGCGCAATTCTCTTGATCACATCTTAACAAAGAAATATGAATTTAATCGCAAACCACATAAGGTTCGTGTTAAACATTAACATGCATTTGGATTTTAAAACAGAGAGATATTTCTCTACAATAGAATATGAACTTTACTTGTGAAGCAATAAAGTTCGAATTCAAAGTAAACGTATACTTCTGGATTTTAAAACAATAGCAATGTTCTCTTTAAATGAATATTAAAACAACAATGCTCTTCAATACAAGTATTTTACAATTGCTTTGCACGATTGGTATTGTAGTTCGAATCTATTTTGAATATAAACTCTGTTAAACCACATACGTTTGTGTTTTTACTAAAATTGATATAAAAACAAAGCTGTGAATTCTCATCTGTTCGTGAACGGATTTTTTTTGCGTCTAGTTTTTACTGAATCTCAAAATGAACTTTTTCGAGTGTGAGCTTGTTGATGTGATTGATAGAAATGTGGACTGATATTTTACTGAAAAGAAAACTCGTAAGAAAGTTTTTGCTGGAGCAATGTTAAATAGATCTCAGTTTATTCATTTGTTCTTTTAAAAAACACAAATCTTCATCAAGAATATCACAAAACGTTTATGATAAAAAAAACTGATTTATAGGTCACTTGGTGATTTTTTTAGAACTATGTATAAGAAAACAAGTAAAAAGTATGTACCTATCGTGTGTAAGATGTATAAGGTTATTGATGTGTAAAATAAGTGATTTTTCTGCGCATAAATTACTTTGAAAAGAGAACACTTACTTTGAGAGGAAATAGAACCACGCTGATTTCAGCACGAGCGGGCCGGCTCGACCGAGGCAGTACACCCTCCCACAGAAGACCAACCTAAAGCGCCAGCATCCGTGTAGTCGTGTTTCGTTGGTGAGTGTGAGACCGGCGGCCCATTGATGCAGGGGTGATAGTTATCGTGGTAACTGTGTAAGCCTTACACTGTCACGATGACTGTCATGCCTTTTACGTCCCCAAGCGAGGTGTGAAAAAGTATCTCACTAGACCGCCATAGTGTGGGCCTCCATACTGCATTGTCTCCATTTGCAATGAGTACGGTGACCACAACTCTTGGATTCTATTCATGCTTTCCATCAGACAGAGTAGTCACTTTGGCAGACTATTAATATAAAAAAAAAACAATTAAGACTCTTCGTCGATTAATTTAGTCATGTCATATTGAAGACTACGGAAATGTAGATACCTTATTAGCTTTATGGAATATCTTTCCGTGGGGTGACGGATTAAGAATACATTATATTACTACCCCTATTCATCCCGTGGGTGTCGTAAAAGGCGACTAAGGGAACAAAATATGCAAGACAACATCATTACAAAGGCAAGGAAAACTTGAAACAAACCTTATTCCAACCCGTCTGGCCAGCGTGGTATAGTAGACCAAAACTTTGCTAAGGAGAGGCCTATGTACAGCAGTGGACTGTAAAAGGTTGTTAATGATGATGATGATGAATATCTTTTGGCGCAATATCAACCTGCAGGTGACATACTAACAGACATTAAATGAGACGAGGAAAATTATAACCTAAAAGCGACATGCAATTGCCTGGAGACATGGGATGTGACGTTTGTAAGATATTTTATATGACATTCTAAATGTAGGAATTAAACTTTGTATGTGGTATTGCTAGTTCAAATTTAATGATATTAAGAGTTTATGACTATTTATCCAATGGATGTTATAACAGCACTTTCAAAAGCCAAACCACTTTTCTAAGGAGAGGCTTAGGTCCAGCAGTGGAACACTAAAAGCTATTGATGATGACAATGATGATGAACAGCCTAGACGTAGCTACGAGCATTAGAAGCCGAGTATCAATGAAAAATGTTACAAAAATATTTTCTATATTTCCTTTTGAGGAAATTTTTTCCTTCCACTTCAACTAATAGCATCATATACATATTAATGTATTAACTGAATATGCAAATCAGAAACCTATTTCTTCGTGTCTCGGAGATGTAGGTAGCGTCTGCTCGATTTTGGTTGCTATTCGCGATGTATATTCCAAGACCAAGATCCACAATATTGTCATTGTTAAGGTGAATGCATCATTAGAATGTAGATTAGATGTTAACCGTTAATCTTGATGAACTTTAAGTTTCTATATTTTAATATAGAGTAATCAAATTTTCGACTATTTAATGACTTTTTTCAGGGCTTCTACAGACGATATATTCATTCAAAAGTTGTTTGTCAGAAATTAATTTTCAACGATAATTCTATTATATTTTATTCTATTTTATATTTTTGTTAAGATTTTTCTTTTATATTTTTTTTTAATATTTCCGACATTCGACACACAATGTCATCTAGTTGCAAACTAAGCAGAGCTTGTTCTATGATAATAATTTTTTTTTTTTTGTAAATACATGCATATTATATATAGTAAACATCCTAAACTCCGAAATAAAAATTTGCAGATCATACAAACAGCACTAAAGCACAGCAGTCACATTCACTACCGCTGCGCCACCGAGGCAGGTAAGTAGAGTGAGGTAAATATGATGTTTCGACAAACAATGTAGTTTTCAAGAGTCTCACGGCTATTTGTACCCGGCTATGAGTGCCCACTATTTCATTATTCAGTATAATTTACTAGTAAATTATTATTATGTCTATGTATTTCGAACCTATGTACCTCTCACAGCTTTTTTATATAATTAACAACATTTTTTGTGTAAAACTTCAACAGTTATTCAACAACATTAGGTTTTTTCACCACTAGACCAACAGTTCAATGATACATATCAAGTCGAGTCATATTATTACCACCACAACGATAAACACAAAATGTTAGCGTCGTAAACATCACATGTACTTCATAAACAAGTTGTAACACAAGTGGAACTTCATTTCAACCAGGAAGCCGGGTATGCCTACAAACTAAACATCAACTAATATTCATCAAAACTAGGGTTTCCCATTATAACTATATATTATACGAAATTTGTGGGTTAGGTCTACCTACACTAAAAGTGGTTTTGAAAGTTATTCAATTAAAACACTGTTAATCTTCTTAAACTTGGGCAAATTCATTAAATTTGTATCATGATACTATTACAGTGATATAAAAACAAATGAATAGTAACAACAAGATGTTAAACAAGCAATAAATTCACGCTAATATTATAAAACTGAAGAGTTTGTTTTTATGGCAGAAGCAAGTCTCGAGAAATACTACTCCAATTTGAAAATATCTTTTAAATAATTTAGTTATCGACACAGGCTATAGGATAATATCAATGAAACCTGCTGCAAATACGAGAGAAAGAAATTTCTTTTGATAGTTTAAATTGCATGCGTAAACGGTTAAAGTTTTGAACAAATGATTTATGACAAAATTGTTCCCTACACAATCTTTTAAGCTTTGGTCTCTACAATATTTTTTTATTTCACTCCAATTTGTTTACGTTGTATATCGCTGTATAACATCAGGCCATGAATAACAAGAGGTACAGATCAGGTTGTGCGAATCAAGAATAAGATTTGTGCCAGTTTGTTTCAAGACAAAAAATTATAACCAGTATAAGTTGACCATGATGACTATACTATACAGAGATGTGGTCGCTCACTATGATCCTCATAAGAATTTTTAAAGTCACCCAAAGAGCAATGAAGAAGGCAATACTCAGAATTTCTATACATGATCAAATCAGGAGTGAGGAGATCCGCAGACGAACCAAGGTCACCGATATTACTTGCGAAGGTTACATTATATGGCCGATGGGGTTATAAAGTTCTGGGGTGGTGACCGTACTGGGAAACAGCGTTGGTAGGCCCCCATAAGGTGGTCTGACGACCTGGTGAAGCCGTTGAGTGCGGGCTGCACGGGATCAGTTGGTGTAGAGAACTTTGGTGGAGGCCTACATCTAGGATTGGACGTCTTGATGTGTTGATTTAGATTACTAGTTGAAAATTGATAATGGCACAGTTAGCGTATTGGTTTAAGCGACCATCTCACCGCTGCCTACGACGCTAAGTGTTATGGATTCTATCTCTATATGAGACATCGCTTTCCCTGTTCTGTGGGACAAAATTGCTACAATCCAGAAATATGTACGCATACACCTTTTATGTATGTCTATAAAGTTGCCGCGTCACAGGAAATTATGCTTACTTAGAGGCGGAAAACGGAGGTTTTCAGTCTCTTAAGTAAAAGGGTAATAAAACAATGTCTATCTTGCCATTTTTTTTAAGAAATAAATGTCTACCTAATACCTTTAGCAGATTAGGGTGTCTAAAACGTCTCTTACTGTTCCTGTTAGAGAAAAGTTTTAGAATTAAATCAGCAGTAACTAGGAAACTGCATAAATACAGTTTTTACAACATGAGGTTATCTTTCGGGATAGTTACGAGTATTTATTCTCTTGTAGTATGTACTCCTAACTAAGTTTGACCATGGCGACCAGTCTCAGCGGACACTTATAGCAAGATGTGTCCTCTTATTCTCACAATTCAATTGGACGGATATCCGACACGACTGGGGAGAGTTTAGGTGCAGGACTGACGGATTTACGTGATCTTTGAGACACACATATACGCGAACTGCTAGACTAACAAGGTAGTTTATAGTAAAGGGGACAAACACGTAGACGGGCATCTGATGGAAAGTAACCACAGCTACCCATGCATACCTGTAACCAAAGAGTTATAAGTGAAAATTGTCACTTACTTTCAGCAAAATCAGGAAACTCCTGTAAAGTCAGTCACTCGGTGAAATCCAACGAAGGCAAAGGTAAAGAACGGTTTTCGATTGACATCATCAGTATCAACATTGATTGATCCAAGTCCATATATCTCAAAACATGACTGTTCTAAGATATAACGTATTTCTTAGTTTCACTGGGCACTATTTAAATTCTTCTTAGTCATTATCATTTAATTATTATCAATAGCCTTTAACAGTATACTACCGAGGACCTCTATACTTGTATAATAAAGAAGATTTAACTTAATATATCACGCTGGCCAAAAAGATTGGTACAGAATTTATCTCAAGTTTTCCTTCTCCTTGCATTGATGTTTTCTTGCATATTTTGTTCGGAGTCGTGACACTCTATATTCTTAATCAGTCACCACACAATTTTGTCCTAGACATATCTGTTTCAAGGACATTGGAACACGTAAAGATGATAGTATAATCTTATCATCATCTCACGTAGTCACGTCGGTTGCATCAATAACATTAATCATTTCAGTGTAAATAACAGATTCATGAATACGTGAGCACACAGTGGTAGGAGCAGTCATATAAGGCTATACTGAGATTAGATATGACGAATTGTTTGGCAAGATGCTTAACGAGGAAGTGCTTTAAATCTTAATAAATGAATTGTCCACATTCAGGGTATTCGTCTAGCTAGATACGCACTGTTTATTGTACAACAAAAGGTTTTTCCAATCTAAAATTAGATGAAGAAGCAGTACAATAGATACTTGCGAACTTGGATGCTGAAATGGTTTCGGCAGTCACCTCGCTGCTTCTTACTGCGCTGGTTAGGAGTTCGATCCTAACATGGGACAATACTGCGTTCATCAAGTTAAGTTTGGATTGTCTACTCGTTCTCAAAATCAAGCAAATCTCAACCTACACATGACGCGGTGCCAATATCCCTAGAGGCTCATAACTTCAATAAAAAGTTTCGGTGATGATTGATGATTTAACAACATAAAAACGGAATTATTCTGCTTACAAACATGAAATTTTAACAGTTGAAGCTTATTTATTTCTGGGCCGTTATAATGTAAGTCACCGTACTACATTGTTTGCATTTGCAATGAGTATAGTAATCACCCCTCTTGGATTTAATTCATGCTTTACTTCAGGCAGAGCATAGTCTAGGTAGTTTCTATAAAATAAAAGTATGGGCAATTAATAACAGTCTGAAAACAAATCATCGTCATTTAATAGTAAAACTTATAATTAGCAAAAAAATTATAAACTTAAAAGATTTTGAAAGTAAAACTTCATGTGATGCATTAGTATTCATTCCTTTAGGTTTCCTTGTAATATTACCGCATTTTTTCTGAACAGAAAACATTAAATGCAGGCAGTAGACAATGTGTTCAATGTATGCCACCGAATCTGCACCACTGATTTTTATACGTTATTTTTGTACATTTTTAGAACTAAATTCTTTTCCATTATATAATACTGTAGAATGCTTTGGACGTACAATTAGATAAAGTATTTTTGGAGTAAATTGAGTTCCAAACTAATACAGAAATAAGTTTTTACAAAGGCGATTTGTCTGTTGAGATGTGATCAAAATTCTCTTTCAACAAATCTGTGAAATATTGTGTTAAGTGTATAGTATATTTAATAATGGTACTAAAGCTTCGCAAATCACTTAAACTTAAGGTAAGTAACTTAAGAGCACTACCAGAATAACATGATTATATAATGTTTGTAGTTTCTATGAAGTGTGTCGAATCTCCTGGGACAAGCAAGTAAGTGTCAAAGGTATTGTCATTCTATATTAAGAGCCTACCAAAATGACTCTACTCTGCCTGTTGGAAAGCATGAATAGAATCCAAGAGTCACTATACTCATTGCAAATGCAGACAATGCAGTATGGTCACCCACACAATAGCGGCCTTGTGAGATGCTTTTTCACACCCCGCTTGGGGACGTAAAAGGCTTAAAAGTGATCGTGACAGTGTAAGGCTTACACAGTTACCACGATAACTGTAATCCCTGCATCAATGGGCCTGTGGTCTGACACTCACCAACGAAACACGACAACACGGATGCTGGCGCTTTAGGTGGGTTCTTATAAAGAATGTTTGAAAGATTCAACGATGACTGCAAATGATTTAATGTTTTATTACCGAAATTTAAATTAATTAGCAAAATTTTGCTAGTTTTAGTAATATTTAAGTAACATTTTACTAAAAAAATACCTATTATGGCATTTGTAAGATCAAGAGTACAACAGAACAGAATTAAGCAAATTTTTATTACAAGAATTGACTGCCAGATGTAGCCATTTCTCCCGTTTCACTTGTTTCATTTGGCAAAATATTGTTGTTTATAAAGATTAATGGACTATGTAAGGATCGACCTAAATCGTAGCAAACGTCGATGAACGTGATGACAAGAGAATACCGCTCTAATTGGCGGGTGAGTGCCGATAAATCAGAAACGGAGTTTTCTGCGGTCAGCAATTCAGGACTTTGCCTGAATATGATATATATATTCATCATCTATCTATTACGATTATATAAATAAATCTTACTTGTAGTATAAGAAGCTAGCTAGCTAGCTAGCTAACATTTTGGCTACTGCAATATTTCGCAATAATTTGAAATCAAATCAACTTTCTGCTTTGTAATTTTTTTCGAATCACCTACTACTGTAGCTCGATATAAATATACAGATATGAGTGGAAAGTCCCTCTTGAAGGTTCTTTTTTATAAAAACGTTTATGGTTCCACATGTGTACAAGAAAGCATTACATGAAGAGAAGGAATTTTCTGAAATAAATTAAGAATGTAGTCGTAGCTGAGTTTGTTCACAAGAAACAGTAGGTTAAAATATTGCACTCCTGGCTTCGGTGCGTACATACCAAGTCTTAACAAATCAAGTGGAATTTCTTGATTACAGTTACGAACGAAATGAGGAATTTCATATGTTACTTTTATTTATCTAATCTACGACTATTGTTTAAATCACTTTTCATTTAATTAATTTAATTTTTTCATTGAATAAGGTCCTAAGTGCTTTTAATGTCGGATCATTTTATAAATTTGATCAATTATATACTTCAATTAATAATAATTTCTTATTCCAACCATTATTTTAACAAATTTTTGGTAGGTCAATAAAAAAAAACAAAGTATATTATATATATGAGAGTTCTGTCTTATTGCTTTTAAATTTCAATTTCTTCTCTACTAAATATGGATTATATTCAATAAACCTTCTTAATAGGTAGTAGGACTACGCTGATTTCAGCACGAGCGGGCCGGCTCGACCGGGGTAGTACTACCCTCCCACAGAAGATCAACCTAAAGTGACAGCATCCGTGCTGTCGTGTTACGTTAGTGAGTACAAGACCGGAGGCTCATTGATACAGCGGTTACAGTTATCGTGGTAAGTTTGTGAGTCTTTCACTGCCACGATTATTGTCATGCCTTTTACATCTCCAAGCGTGGTGTGATAAGGTATCTCACTGACCGCCGTAGTGTGGGTCTCCGTATTGCATAATCTGCATTCGCAATGAGTATAGTGACCACAACTCTTGGATTATATTCATGCTTTCCATCAGTTAGCGTAGCAACCTTGACAGGCTCTTAAAACAAAGAATAAAAACCATGACAAACGCAACTTAATAACGAAAAGTGAATTTTGAGTTAGAATGATCACAAAAGTATAATTTTACTGCTAAATCAGGTCTCGTGAGTTAGATTTTGAAAAAATATTTACATGAAATACTAGAACTATAACACAAGCTACGCCTATCTTGCCTCCAAAAAGTGTGGTGTATTATGGTTCAATTATACAACAATGGACTACAATTGATGCTGATGGTTATAATAATGACACAAAAATATGTAAGCTTTTAGATTTGTGTGCCATGCCACAGAAATATCATTAAGTAACTACACACATCTATTTCTAAAATCACTCGTGTCCTGATCAGCTGTAGAGGTTGGCTATTATAATATATTCATTGGGTGGGAATACAGAGAATTCTAACGAATCTATGATTGGGTCCTGTATGTTGATGTAATCTAATTTGACCAAACAAAGATCCCTCTCATTTCAACAGTAGTGATCTGTTCATGATCTAGGAGGGTTTGGTTTTACTAATTAAAGGAATCACATAAATTGATATTCCAAATTTCATCTTTTGTTAGATTTACTATTTTGGTTTTGGAATGTTTCTTCAGTGACGGGTAGGTAAATCAACAATTTGACAAGATTTCAAAGTAAAAGGAGAAAGACAGTGTCTGTTCCGCTAGAAATATAAGATGGAAGATTATGAGATTAAAGTTATACCATTTCTTAAATAAATTACTCTAACTGTTTTCGTATAACTATCATTTTTTCAATTTTTGCTCAAATAATTTAAATTATTCTTAAAAACTTGTCAATAAAACACACGACGATTTATGAAATTATCATGCTTAAACTCGGCATGTTAACAACTAGATGTCGTAGTTTATCAAATGTATACTAATAATTTTATATTAATATATAGATTAAAATATATATGTAAATATCGATATTTATGTACGAACGCACTAGTGTATTCAGAAGTAAAAAATAAATATTCCGTTATTCCTAACGTTGACAGCACAGATTATATCAATAAGGAATGAATTATTTTAAAATTAATCAAATTAAGAAAGGTTTGTCAGTAATTAGTTTGTTAGAAGTAGTTGTGTTTACGATCTTAAACGTTATATAAACATGTAACACAAGTTATTTGACATAGGAACATTTTCTACAGACGGATCAAAAAGTAGTAAACGAATGATTTTGATTTCAAAAAATGGTACTACCCCATCTTGTTGATAGCAATATCAATTCATTTATGACAGCCAGCTGTCTTAGGTAGTAGTAGAACTTTATTACTGATTTGCATAAACCACAAACTGAATGAAATTTTAAACAGTGTTCGAAAATTCTGGGAATTAAAACTGTTACTGTCGGTGAAATTACCAGCCAAATAAATACAACAACAATCCCTACCATATACTCAAGATGGTAAATAAGTTTCATGCATACTTGCCATTGTCCATGGACAAATTCAAATACGCAAATCAATAATAATGGCACAGCCACTGCCATGAAACAAAATCTACATCTATATGTATATAATCTAATACATGAGATGATGGAGCAAAAGAAAAACACTTTAATTTGCACATTTTACAAAGTTTTTGCAAATTTACAATAGAATACAAATAAATTACACTCGTAATATAAGAACCACAGCTCAGCATAATGCTCGGCGCAATACTTCTATTACTAATTTTCAACTGCAGCCTAAGAGTGTTGTCCATATACTTATTCTATAATATAAATATACGATGTTCATGATAATTGAGTGTGAAAGACTAAAAAGGAATAGCAATTTATATAATTGTAGCAAATAATTAAGTAAGGTGAGACAGTTATAGCATAACATATCAAAGGTACTGTACTACACTTTTACAATATGTACGGGTCATTACGCTCTGAACATTAAATTAAAGGGGTAAAATAAAAGAAAATCATTGAGTGGACAATATCTTATTTTAGTAATAAGACTTTAGATTTAGATATATAAATTATATCTAAATCTAAATGGAGTATCACTTTACAAAGATACAAAAACAAAAGGATCGACTTTATGATGATGGTGTGTAGTCTACAATTTAATGGTGGTATAAGCGCAAATTAAGTGTTTATTGTTTTAGTCAAACCACTAACACTCATATAGTGACAGCGACAATAAGTCTTAGTGACCAATTATTAGACTCAATGTTTTTTAATGCTCTGACAAGTTCTTTCCAGCCATTATTATTACGAAGATTATATGACCTCCACAACACTGAGAGCGAACAGAATTCAAAGATTGAACTAGTTTTCAGTACTTTTAAGGACAATGATTTCCAAATAACTATAGCTAAAAATGTTCATGACAATCGGGACCGACAGCTTAGCATACTCACAAAAGTGAAATACTTCCAGACTTCTACACTCCGGACTGTACTTAAGAATTTATGAACCCTTCCCGGGAATTCAGCCCAAGACCTTTTGATTACCAGTTGTATACACTAACCGCTAGATCAAGGAGCAGTTTTGAACACTTGCAGCGTTGATACGCAAGACCTGAGACTTGCAACTTAAGACTCGTTCGGCGTTGCGGTTAGTGAGGTTGTACGTACTGAGTGCTGAGTAACAGTGTACATTAATAAACTGTATAATTGAAGCTCTGACGGTCATATAATATGATAACCAATTAATAATAAAAAAGACAATGGTGTCTGGATTTTGAATTTAATAAATCTTTATTCTACCGATAATAGATTATTATTTTTACATCGTGTCAAATGACAAATTGTGGCGCCAATACCAGAAAAAGTTCTTTTCAACATCGAAAACAATAGGAACAAGCAACAAGTCAACCCGACAAATGATTCACCTTATCTTACAGTAAAAGTTTTTCACGAAAATATAAATTGGCATAATAATAGGTTCAGCCCTTCCTACGAGCCGAGCAATTTATCCGATAGACTTAAATAAATTGCACTAAATATCTTACTTTCTACCAGCTTTTCATTTTGACCTACATAGGTTTGATTTACAACAGGTTATACAGAAACTGGGTTATAAAATTCTTCTGTAACGTCAAGAACGTCTGCAGCATAAGGATTATGTAAATCTAGATTTATTACCTTGTGGCAGAAGAGGATTTTGGGGTTAAGTGGTAACCGAGAAGGTTAGGTTACACATTACTAAACCTCCGTGTCTTGGAGAATACGTTAAGCCATTTGTCCCGGTTTTTATCTGAATATCTATGACAATCGTTAAGGTTAGTAGAAGCTTTTAAATATACCCCGGATGTCGTAATAACAGCTGTTCCCGGAGCCCTCCTATGTCAGGCGCAGAGTGGCACACCATGTGGTTTTAGTCGGTTCGATTCCGACACACCACCCCACCGTAAACCCCGGTGGGGTGATGGCTCGATGGGGTTTCCACACGATAAAAAAAAGGCTTTAAAAATACCGAAAACTGTCGACAGAATTCAAATATTGTTTAATACTTAAGTTGTGGAATTTCGATGTGGTCACTCCACATAAAAGTTTAGCCAAGTTGTAGCATACTGATTCCCATACTTTAAAAAGCATCTCAAGTGTCTGTGGATCTCTGGTCACCTGATTTCGATATAAACATCGTTCTGTTATAAGCACTTGAGTATGGATCAGTAAATCACGTTTTAAGTGACGCTCAACAATAAAACCACCACTTAAAATTAGTTTCCAAACTAGATTCACGACTGAAACACTTTTTATGAGGCCCTATGAGCTGACACCACCCTAATATGGGAAAGACCCGGAGGATGATTAGTCATCTTGTGCCAGAAAAATAAATACACAGGTAAAAATCATTCTGGTTAAGTATATATATATATATTAGGGTGTCCCTTATATGACAAAAAAAATTTTTTTTTCGAATTTCGAAATGCATACCCTCTATAATTTTTACTAATGCTATAAGATACTTAAATATAAAATTTTATCAATCTAGCATAATTGCAACCAGTGCCGACCGAGCTTCAAAGTTTAGTAAAAAACGTCTTTTGTCCTAAAATTTCAATCTGCTATAATTTCACAATAAATGCAATGAATTAAGTGAATAAAATTAAATAATAAATTAGATGAACATTAATCTTTAATTAAAAATATAAAGAAATAAGAATCATTCAGGGTAACTTCTTTTTAGAGTAGTTTTTTTACAGTCTGGATACAATTTTAGATGTTCCTGGACACAGCGCAGCAAGAACTGTTTTTGTTCTTCTTCAGCCGTGATAAGTCCGTTAAAATCTTGCATTAATTTAACAGCCCTTTCAGCAGTATCATTTACAACTCTCAAATAACTTATTCTTCTTTTAGCCTCCAGAAAAGTAGCATTGTTATTCCAAGAAGATACATCTTGCTTTAGAAAACTGTCGTCGATCTGCAGTCGTGATAAAAATTGTTTGCTCTTATCCAATACGAAATCATCCAGTGCTTTGTCTAAAAAAAAAGAAAAATAAGTTAAATAACAAATAAAAATCAACAACAATTTTGAAAATAAATAAATAAGTATTGAACATTGAAATTGAAATCTGACAAAAAGTCAATTTAACTTACCAAACAACTTTTGAGTCAGTTCTTCCTTCGACGGGTCATAGCGTTTGCTAAAATCTGAGATTTTGTCCCTGTTGAAGTTGGCAATCATCTTCTTCTTAGTTTGGTTGTCAACTTCATCATCAAATAGTGATAGAATGACTGTCTCTTCACATAAATACCACAAGTGATGGCTGAACTTGCTTATAGAAGCTTTAGAAATTGTTGCGTCAACTTTTTCATACTCTTTTAACATCTTCAAGAAGCGCAAATCTTGATTAGGTGCTTTGGTCGCCACTGTACATTCGAGCCAAGGTTTAACATACAATATTACGAGAAATAAGCAAACATCTTGTAGAGCCTTTTTGTCCTTCGCAGTTACTCTGCATTGTGACTGAAGTAAACATATTTTTAAAGAATAGATCGCTCTCGCCATCCAGCGTGACTGATGTATAGCTCCGGGGGGCCTTAGTTTTAATTTTTCCTCTGTGTCTCCTCCTAAAAATATTACACACAGTTCGACCAATTCGCGGTAATCATCTCTTACAAAATATTTATCTAATTCTGCCTTATAAAATAGTAACAACGCTTGAATGTCTGTCTCGGCAACCCGTGCTTTTACGAAATTAAGAGATGGTTCAATTTTAGTACAATCAATGTTTTTCCAATTTTCTTGGAATTTTTTGAACATCGGAATATCTGGGCTACTAGTAATTTGCTTAATCTTGGTTTCAAAGACAGCTTTTAGGACCAATTCATAAACATGATGACGACAGGCGAAAAGCAACAATTCTCTTCCTAAAGTTTGCTCCAAAATAGCACAAGCTCCATTGAAACGGCCCATATTGGAAGCTGTTGTGTCGCAGCACATTATTTGCACTTTATCATAAAGGTTCCAGTCAAAGAGAGCTGCTGATACAGCCTTCGCTTGATGTTTTCCAGAAGAACTTTCTAGTTTCGGCACTGCAAGAAGCTGCTCTCTATTGTCAAATGAAGCTATAACTGGCAAGCGTTCTTCTTTTGAACTCCGTACATCCAACCCCGGTAATAGTTTTCCATCCCAATGGACTGTGACTATGTCGGGTACATTGTTTTGGAAGTTAGATTTTATTGCTTCTGCCCTTGATTTTCTAGTTTCAGTACGAATTCGCTGAATCGAGGATTTGTTAATACAGAAATCATCGCTGCTCAGACCAAGCGCTTCTACCACCGCATTAAGAATGTAAACGGTATCTCTAATGCTTAACTGGCATCGATCTAAAGCTGCAACTAGTTTAGGTGTTATAAGATTCTTTCTACCTCTTTTTGAACTTTGTTCATGGCAGGGAACGTCCGGCAAGCTGAGTTCAGAATTCAAGATCTGTTCTTCGTCTGAATCTTCTACACTGTCTAAGTTATTTGTGGTGGAAGTAGATGCAACAGCTAGTGATTCTCTTTGTCTTACAATCCTTTCCTCTTCTTCCAATCGTCGTTGTCTAGATCTTTGTTCTTTTTCCGCCAATTTTTTATCTACACCACCTAAGCATCCCGGTCGACCTGGCTCTCTCTGTTTCATTAAAAATAATTTATCTTCCTCTATTTTCATTCTCTCAAAAGCATCAGCATGTGCAATATCAAACAAATTATCAAGATTAATTATAAAATTGTTCTCACGACTCTTAAACGTAATCTGAGTTTTCTTACAATTTTCTTGCAACTCTCTCCAAACATGATATAAATCAATAAGTTTCTTCACGCAGTTAGGAAATGCCCTTGTTGGAATTCTTGCTTTTTCCCAATATATGATGCACTCCCTAATCACAAGATTTGCACTTTCACTAACAGTCAATTTAACCTCACGAATATTGTAAAATAGGACTGAGAGAACTTGTCGATTAGATGGTAATTTTGCACCATTTATTTGGTAGCTAGTCAATCCGATACGAAAAATATTTTGTTTATCACTCCGTAATTCCACCGACATGTTTACGCACTAAACAATGAAGCACTAATAGTCTCAAAAATCACGTACGAAATGGCAAATAAAACATGTCGTAACAGGTCACTGGGCAGTACTTAAGCAACTTGTATCGACAAGTTTAAATAGCAAGTCGGCACGGGTTATCGTTTATATATCGAACTAATATTTTTTTCTAGACAATATAGGATTATTACGAAACTTTTAAGAAGGTATGCGTAAAAAAATATCGAACTTGAAATTTAAGGGACACCCTAATATATATATATATATATATTATTGTTCATAATATATTACTATAAAACCTTAAAAGACCATTCAACACATATTTTGACCTATCCCCAGTGTATATTTATTACCAATGAAAACTCGTAATTTACAATCAACAGGGATCCCTTAATTAAGCATGTTGTGTGAGATCCTAAACCAACATCACCTTGGACAGCGGAAAGGTATGATAATGAAGGTGGTTCTATAATATACATATAATTAAGTTGGTGTTCATGACCTTGATTTTTTTGCAGACTTTTTTTCACAATTTAGAGTTTTAACTACCAAATATCTAAGGACATCTTGGCGCAGCATCTTACTGAATACTGAATATAACTGAATTGTAAATCATCCAAAGTAAATTTAAGCACATGGCTAATTATGGCCAACTAGGTAGTAGAGCCACGCCGATTTCGACTCAAGCGGGCTGGCTCGACCGGGGCAGTACTACCCTCCCACAGAAGACCAACGGAAAACGTCAGCATCCGTATTGTCGTGTTTCGTCGGTGAGTGTGAGACCGGAGACCTATTGATGCTGGGGTAACAGTTATCGTGGTAGCTGTGTAAGCCTTACACTGTCACGATGACTGTCACGCCTTTTACGTCCCCAAGCCCCTACTTGGGGACGTAAAAGGCGTGATACTGCGTTGTCAGCATTTGCAATGAGTACGGTGACCACAACTCTTGGATTCTATTCATGTTTTAGGCAGAGTAGAGTCACTTTGGCAGGCTCTTAAGATAGAAAAAAAAAATAGAAACGGTTTTCATAAAATTTAGTCTGCACGGGATTTCAGGAGCGATCAATCGATCTGGATAGATTCCATTTTTAGAAAACATTATTTTATCCATGTTTTTAAGCAACAAAACGTTTGTCTGATAGGCCCACTTTGACACTTATCTATGTGACAAAATCAGGAATAAGAACAAAAGAAGTTGACAAATTGTGAATCGACTATCACACAATAATACTGAGCAGAGCTCGGTTTCCAGGTATTTAATATTCATGATAAGAAAACACAATTGACTGTGAAATTACATTTTTTTTAACATTTTATGTATTACCTTTCACAATTTACTTTCTAACTTCATTAAAATTTCACAGACATGTTCAAAGCTTCTTAAATACTAACAAAGAAATTCAACACAAATATTTGTGCCTAAATATTTGCTCGCACAATGCCACTGAATTTCGTCAAGTGCTATGTCGACACTCGACACGTTCTTGAAGTTATACTCGTAATATATATCGTATATACATTCTGGAAAGTCAATAATTTTCTTGTAAGTCTAGAAGTGTGGAATGTAACCAAATAAATATTCTTTCACAGGTAGCATGATAAGTGATATGGTATAGTGAAAGGCAACCCTTGTCTTTTACCCATCGCTGACGAAGTGAATACAAAATATCATAATGATCAGTTGCGATAGTGCGAACCGTGATACAAATATACTTTGGTTTATCACTCACTCCCATCTCTCTTTTCTCACTCACTCTTTTTTAACTATATATTATAAATAAATAAATACTCGTAACCTCACACATCTTACACACACGGCTGTTTGATACCAAACTAGCCCGAGTCTATGCTATGGGAACCGGACTGCTGAAATACTTAAATGTTTCTAAATAAATACATATTATAGAATAATTACACCAAGATACAGAACAAATAACTGACTGCTGATATACTTAAATGTTTCTAAATAAATACATATTATGGAATAATTACACCAAGATACAGAACAAATAACTGACTGCTGATATACTTAAATGTTTCTAAATAAATACATATTATGGAATAATTACACCAAGATACAGAACAAATAACTGACTGCTGATATACTTAAATGTTTCTAAATAAATACATATTATGGAATAATTACACCAAGATTCAGAACAAATAACTGACTACTGATATACTTAAATATTTCTAAATAAATACATATTATGGATTAATTACACCAAGACACAGAACAAATAACATGGTTATTTATCACACAAATATTTATCCTGCGTGAGAATCGAACCCATGACCTTCAGCTTAGCTGTCAGAACCACTAGCTACTAGACCAACAGGCTTATCGTCATGTTTAATAAAATAGTGAATATTTAAAACTTTATAACGAAAACCAACCGCTTTAAATGTCTTTCTATAACAATTACTGTATAAAAAAGAAAACAGTTCATATACTTGAATGAACAAACACTCCCCTTCCCCTCGGACCGCCAACGTATACGGACGTGTCAACGTATTCATTTTCTTTTTCTTTGTTTTTTTTTTCTAATAAATAAATATTTAAAATTCAAAAATAAACCAAAAATATTACATGTGTGAAGTACCAGGCGCGCAACGGGCTGCGGGAGGTCGGATTCTGCGATAAGAGCCGCGTGAGGAGTACACACACGCTACGCGTCTCTGTCTACCGCACGTGAGTCACAACAACAGTATTATTGCAACAACAACAAGTGCCTGCGGAAACAGGCAGAGCAACATAAACTATTGCGAAATCGTTGCATACTCTGACAGGCGTTGCTATATATCAAAATGATGAAGCGGACTCCACCAAAAACTAGCGCAGACTGTATGCCTCACCACAGCTCAGAGCCTGATTTGACAACACCGAAATCAGAGCTGGCAACGGACAGAATAACTATACGGCAAAAACGTAAACATGATTGTGAACAGTCATCGCAGTTGGAGTCTTTCCGTGAAGACATTTTGTCTTCTATAACAACCCTTAGGAAAGAACAAAGTAATCAATTTTCTATAATGCAAAGCAATCTTGACCAAATAAAACTTCAAAATATTGATTTGCAAACCACTGTCGAGTTCCTAAGCAATAAATATGACGATTTGATGGGCAAACTGGTGCGTCTAGAGAATGAACGGGTAAATACTATGGGGTACATAAAATCACTTGAGGACAAAGTTGAGAACTTAGAACGCAACGCGAAATCATCAAGCTTGGAAATTCGCAACGTGCCTAAAACTATAGGTGAAACTAAGGAACATCTCATAAATATTGTACAAACTTTGGGAACAGCAGTTGACATGGAAATCAGCACTCAAGACATCAAAGAAGTGTACCGTCTCAGCAGCAATAGAAACTCTCAAACTAGCGGACCAATAACAGCCGAATTTATGTCCACAATTACCAAGGATAAACTTTTTAATAACATAAAGAAGTATAACCGAGAGAATAAGTCTAGTCGATTAAATTGCTCGCACATTAAAATGACGGGTAATAATCCTATATTTGTATCAGAAAGCCTTACTAGTAAAGCAAAGAAACTATATTATCAGGCTCGAGAATTCTGTAGGCTTAATGACTATGCTTACCATTGGACATCTCATGGTAAAGTCTACATTAAAAAGAAAGAAGGTGTTCAAGCCAGAAAAATAGAACAGGAATCTGACTTCGACGCATTAAAACAACTGGAGAAATGACTAGAAGCGCTCACAACAAATACATATGCATGCAGATTTGGCTTAACCTACTTGATTACCTGTACCATTGTTACTTTTTTTGTTTTGAAATCTATTATTAAGTTTACCTTGTTTCTGCTTTGTTATAAGTGCATGCACAAATACACAATTACAATATTTACCAATACTTATACCACAGTTAACAAATACTTACAAACTATACAAAGAACAAACACACAAAATCACGCCTTTACAAACACATACACAATACCAAAACCTTATAAACTATATTCTCTACAGTGTAAGCATTACTATGTATCACATATCTTTAAATTTTATAATCAAGTTCTAATATATGATATATCCAATATCCACACTATACATACTCAGCAAGAATCGCGTTCAGTTGCTATTCAGGTGCATATAAAATTGTACCACAATCTATGTTTCTTATTGTCAACATTAGTGTCATTATTATTCCAAACTAAAATTCGATCATAAAATTAATTTATCTGTAGCACACGAAATAGATTCATCTGACCAGGTTGAATGTATTTCTCTTAATGATACCAGTCTATGTACAAAGGCGATTAAGTACAATCAAAAAGCACAAGGGGCACTCGTCATAATTAGCCTTAATATTAGGAGTATTAATCGCAATATAGATTTCCTCTTGGCCTTTATATCCGCACTAAACATGCATATAGACGTTATTGTGCTAACCGAGTGTTGGACAAATGAAAATAATCCACCACCTGACATGAGTGGTTACAGCATGTTTTGGACTAAACAGAGTTTGAATCAGAACGATGGTGTAGTGGTCTATGCGCACAATGAATTAGTGGTGATTGCCAATGAACCGAAACTACTGGAAGGTAATTGTCTCATTCTCACTGTTAAACCTGACTACACTATCATTTGTTCCTATCGTCCACCAAGTTTTAAAAACCCAAACGTGTACCTAGAATCACTTAATGATATCCTTAAGGAAATTCGAACTAAGAACATAATTTTTACAGGTGATATTAATATTAATACATCACCTGATAACTTGTCGAGTACAGCTCAGAACTATCTCAATCTTATGGCTATGTATGGTTTAAGACAAGGTATAGATAAGCCCACGCACATGAAAACATGTATCGATCACTTTATGGTTAAGTGTTTGTATCGTTGGCAAACAGTTGTTTTTGAGCAGCCAATAACAGACCACTGCCCTATACTTTTATTTATTAATGGCATGCAAATAGAAAAACGGCATACTATACATAACAAGGTGCTAATTAACTACGATAAAATTAAAACATTATTATCAGAAGAGTCCTGGAATAATCTTTATCAGATCATCGACGTTAATACTGTCTCGGAAATGATAACAAACAAATTGATTAATGTGATTTCAATGAACACGCAAATAGTTACAAAATCAAATCGTTTTAAGCCAATAGAGCCGTGGATTACAAACGGTATTGTCAAATGCATTAGAAAAAGGGATAATCTACATAAAACTACAGTACAGTCACCGAATGATATACATCTAAAAATTAAATACCAGAAATATAGAAATACATGTAATAATATTATAAAAGCGTTAAAAAAACAATACTATCAAGAAAAACTAAGTAAATGCAAAGGTAACATAAAAGAAATATGGAATATTATAAAGGAAGTATGTGATATGAAGAAAAAAAGAGAACAATGCATTGAGCTACTAAAAATAGACACCACTCCTACAGAGTCCCTTAACTTTGTCAACAACTACTTTACTGGCATTGGAAGTATATTGGCCAACGACATACTAATCAGAATGAACAAATCGGAAGCAGAATTGTCACGTGAATCAGTTACGGGCACAGCACCATTAAATTCAATGTCATTTATGTTGACAGATCCAGGGGAAATAAAAGGAATTATTTTGGCTATGAGGTCGCGCAGTGCTCCTGGGTGGGACAAGATAACAGCTGAAATACTGAAACAAAACATTATGTCTCTTGCCTCACCCATCACGTTTCTGTATAATCTAAGTTTGACATCAGGCAAATTTCCAGTTCTATTTAAAAAAGCCGTAGTATGCCCAATTTTCAAGTCTGGTGACAAAAAGATGCCAAGTAATTACCGTCCTATCTCTCTTCTGTCAACGCTTTCCAAAATTTTAGAAAAAGTTGTAAACAAGAGAGTAATTAAATACCTAGAAAATAACAAATTTGTTCAGTGATTCTCAATTTGGTTTTAGAGAAAGCAAATCTACGGAGGATGCCGTATTGACTCTAACAACTTCTATAGTATCATACCTAGATCGAGGGGACAAATGTTTAGGAGTCTTCTTAGACTTACAAAAAGCATTTGACACCGTCAGCATTCCAATTCTACTAGCGCGTTTGGAGAATATCGGCATAAGGGGTATTGCTCATGATTGGTTTACTGACTACTTGACCAATAGATACCAACGTGTTAGAGTATCTGGCTTTGAAAGTTTCGATTCTAGCTGCAGCTATGGGGTGCCCCAGGGTAGCACGCTGGGGCCAACATTATTTCTCATTTACATCAATGACTTGTGCAAGATGAGTACCCCACCACACACAGATTTATTCATGTTTGCTGATGATACTGCTCTTATCTTTCATGGCCAAACGTGGAACACGGCTTTCGAACTGGCAGAAATCGGCTTAGCTAAAGTCACAACTTGGCTGGAAAATAATCTTTTGTCGATAAACACCGTTAAAACAAAATATATTTGTTTCGCCAAATCGTCCATAGGGAAACCTGACGCATCACATGTACTCAAAATACATACATTTCCATGTAATAGACAAGCATTCCATTTGGACTGCAATTGCTCCACACTTTCTCGAGTGCCCAATATAAAGTATCTGGGAGTTACAGTAGACGATCAACTTACCTGGACTATACATCTCACATCAACAATAGCAAGAGTTAGAAAATTGGTCTATGTATTTAAAAACCTACGTGCCGTAACCAGCGGCTTACTATTGATACAAACGTACCGGTCACTATGTGAATGCTTAATCAGATACTGCATTTGCGTATGGGGAGGTGCAGCAAAAACCAGTTTAATTGGGCTCGAACGCGCACAAAGAATGGTGCTTAAAGTGCTTTTATTTCTACCGTATCGATATCCTACGTCTTCTGTATATGAACACGCAGGAGTGTTATCGGTTAGAAAATTATTTATCTACGAAATATTACGAAGATATCACAGAAAAGTAGTCCCTAACTTACCTAAGACACAAAGGCGCGTTACACGCTGGCCTGTGCCATATGTTAAAACAGCATTCGCTCGTAAAACGTACAACTTTTTAGCTCCCTACGTATATAATAAATGTTGTAAGATTACAGATTGTTGTAACATTAAATAATAAAAAAATAAAAAAAGTAATTTACACTTGGCTACACACTATGGATTATGATGATGTAGAGAAATTATTAGTACAAGAATTATGAACACACACCCACACACACACACACACACACACACACACACACGCACGCACACACGCACGCTCGCGCACACACACACACTCGCACACACACACTCAAATACACATACACACACACACACACATGTGCACACACACGCACATACTGTCACACACGCGCACATACAGTCACACACACGCACATACAGTCACACACACGCACATACAGTCACACACATGCACATACAGTCACACAATCACATACAGTCACACACGCACACATACACATACACACACACAGAAGCATGCCATATATAAAATAGTCTTAAATTATTTTCATTGTTGTGAACAGTAATAATTATCTACTTGATGTAAAACTGTACCTGTATGTGGGGAAGCCACTGACACCTGCAACACAGTTTTAACTAGCGCGGGTGTCAGCGTATTCTATAATTGAAGTGTACCCATTTTTATGTCAATAAAGATTATTATTATTGTCTTTATTATGTTTAAATATACATATTGATTACATTTTTAAATATATAAAAAATAAAAAATACATATTTAAAAATATAAAAAATAGTAGACCACCGACATCGGGTACAGGGACCAAGATACCGGTGGTTAAGGCTCCAGAGACAGGAACCTCCTCACAATACGGGCCGTGTCAAGGAGGACTGCCTTCTGCATCAGACCCTTTTTTTTTTTTTTTTTTTTTTTTAACGTGTGGAAACCCCCACGGGCCGTCACCCCACCAGGGTTTACGGCGGGGCGGTGTGTCGGAATCGGACCGACTAAAACCACACGGTGTGCCACTCTGCGCCTGAGAGAGGAGGGATCCGGGAACAGCTGTTATTACGACATCCTAATCCCTCCTAGCGCCTGCCCGCTTTCGCGGGCGCCATCTGCGGATTAACTCTCCATTTAGGCGACGTCCGGCACACGCACACGTCACCTCCTCGCGGCTGGCCACTATAGCGGATGGAGGGGAAAACCCGTCCCGTCCACCCGCGGCCACACTCAAGGCGGCATGAGGCGCTGGTATGCGCGCCTCCGCCGCCCGGCTCGCCGACGGCGAATTGGGTCCGAGTGGATATCGTCCTCCCGGACCTTTTCCGCCGCCTCCTTCCGCGAAATTACGTCTTCGCAGAAGGTTGCGACCGCGGTAAAACAACTGTCGCTACCGGCCATGGAGCGTATGACGGCCGGTAGCGAGAGATCTCCTCCAATAACTGCAGTGAGGACCCCACGCTGCGCCGCCCAGGCGGAACAAACCGCTAGCGTGTGCTGAGCCGAGTCCTCACTGCAGTCGCAGTGGTGACAGGAGGGACTCAATTCCCTCCTGGCGACCGAGTGCAGATACTTCCCGAAGCAACCGTGCCCGGAAAGGACCTGCGTCAGTCGGAAGGAAAGGGTCCCGTGCTGCCGCCCTGCCCACTCGGCGATGACCGGCTGGAGAGCCTCCACGGCGGCAAAACCAGCACGTGGAGCCTCCAGCCGGGACGACCAACGAGCCATTGTGGCTCGACGAGCGGCCTCTCGCCACTCGCGTATCTCTTCGGGCGGGGGCCGTATGCCGCTACGCGCCCGGAAGTCAGCCGATCGCCGATAAACTTCGGCAAGCACTTCCGCCTCCAAATCCCACGGGGGAGTGCCGGCCAAGGCGCACGCCGCCTCCGTCGATACGGTGCGGTAACCGCGTATGGCTCTAACCGCCAATATCCTCTGAGGGCGCCAGAGGCGGGCCCTATTCTGGGCGGTCAGAGCCGCCGCCCACACCGGTGCACCATACAGCGCCATTGACCGGACAACCCCCGTGTATAGCCGTCTCGTCGCGACGCTAGCTCCACCCAGATTGGGCAAAAGTCGCCCAAGGGCAGAAGCAGCGCCGACCAGCTTTGGAGAAAGCTGTCGGAAGTGCTCGTCGAAGAGCCACCTGCCGTCGAGGATCAGGCCCAGATACTTCATCTGGGCCTGAACCGGTACGAGGACCGAATTGACCACGATGGAGGCGCCGGAGGGTGGACCACGACGGGTCCCATGGAACAAAAGGGCCTCCGTCTTCTCCAGGGCCACCCGCAAACCCAGCGCCTCAATTCGCCCGACCACCAGAGAGACACCCGTGGTGGCCAGGCGCGCCGCCTCTTGAAAGTTCATCCCCCGGGCCGTGATCAACGTGTCATCTGCGTAACAAAGTACGCCCAGCCCGGGGGGAAGACGACCTCGGAGGACCCAGTCGTATCCCATGTTCCACAGGAGTGGTCCGAGGACAGACCCCTGTGGAACACCGCACGACATTTCTGCATCAGACCCTTGATCCAACCTTCTAACGTGAGCCTCTTAAGGTGTTGGTTGAGGCTCTTGGCTATCAATCCGTGAACAGATATGATTACCGGAACAATGATCACCGAATCCACATTCCACATGTCGGCAATCTCGTGAGACAGATCCAAATACTTTAATTGTTTTTCTTTTTCAACTTTCACGAGATTCTCGTCATGAGGAACGGCGATATCGACAATCATTGCGCGGCGCTCTAATCGATCTATCACCACAATATCAGGCTTATTGGCAACAATAGTCCTATCTGTGATAATAGATCGATCCCAATATAACGTAGCACGACCGTTTTCGAGAATTGGGTCGGGAACATACCTGTAGTAAGGCACTTCGAAATCGACAAGTTGGTATTTAAGGGCAAGTTGTTGGTGTACAATCCTGGCTACTTGATTGTGCCTGTGCAAATACTCACCATTAGCAAGACGAGAACAACCAGAAATAATATGCCTAATAGATTCTCCAGGACGGTGGCACGCCCGACAAATGTCAACCGTACTATCTTTCAGGATATATTTCCGGTAGTTATTCGTCATGATAACTTCGTCCATAATTGCACAAACAAAACCTTCGGTTTCTCCGAAGAGATCACCATACCGTAGCCAAGACGTCGACGCTTTAAAGTCTATATCAGACCCGTGTAGGGCCCGATAAAATCGACCATGAAGTTCTTTACCCTTCCATACTTCCTTGCGATCAGTAGTACTAAGTACTACAGGTTTGCGCCAATTCTCTTTAGCCAGAGCGAGCGGGGTAAAACCAGTATCCACTGCAACTACATTACGATGCACTCCCACATTAGTCTGTAGAAAATATTCTCTGAGATTGTATATCTCGCGATTGTGTAGAGTCTTGATATTTAATAGACCACGACCTCCAAACTTTCGCGGAATATACAATCTCATAACCGATGAACGTGGATGGTGCATACGGAATGCAGTCAGCAATGTACGGACTCTCCTGTCAAGGGCATCTAATTCGGTCTGAGTCCATCTAAGTACACCAAAGGAATACATCAGAACCGGCATGACCCAACTGTTATAGGCTCGCACCTTGTTACCACCCGATAAAAGACTTTTAAGTACTTTTTTTAGGCGACCAAAGAAACGTTCCCGTAACATTTGTTTCACGCCAGATTCTGATATTCCCAAGGACTGTGAAAAACCTAGATACTTGTAAGTTTCGGTGGCAGACAGAGATCTGAGTTCTGTTGTTTTTATTATTATTATTATTACTAATATTAAGCTGAATATTCAAATACTGTACAACATTTCGTGATTAGTTCTAACAAACCAAGATAAAAGTATATGTTTGTTGAGGTTACCATTTTGGTGCAGCGGTCGCTATTTTTCTTTCAAATCCAACATTATTTATATTCCTGGATAAACAGGCTGCAGTTGCGGGTTGTGTAGGTAAGAAATTCAGGTTAAGATATTTACTTTCTTGAATTTAAGTTTCTTTAATTTAGAAATAAAAAGTTGTTTTATTTAAATATTTATATAGTGTGTGTATGAAACACTCTTATGTCCGAAAGTAGGTAGTAGTAGAGCCACGCTGATTTCAGCATGAGCGACCGGCTCAACCGGGGCAGTACTACAGTCCCACAGAAAACCAACCAAAAGCGCCAGCATCCGTGTTGTCGTGTTTCGTTGGTGAGTGTGAGACCGGAGGCCCATTGATGCAGGGGTGACAGTTATCGTGGTAACTGTGTAAGTCTTATACTGTCACGATGACTGTCATGCCTTTTACGTCCCCAAGTGGGGTGTGAAGAAGCATCTCACAGGGCCGCTATAGTGTGGGTCACCATACTGCATTGTCAGCATTTGCGATGAGTATGGTGATCACAACTCTTGGATTCTATTCATGCTTTCCATCAGGCTGAGTAGAGTCACTTTGGAAGGCTCTTAAAATTATAATAAAAAAAAAAACAAAAAAGTAGAGACAGCTTAAATGTTAAATGTAATATACGTCTTTGTGGAGAATATGACTGCTGTGCTGAGGTTTTGAGTTTGTTACAGGGTCGGACTAAATGTTTGATCTGTAAATATTTGCTTCGAAGTTTGAGTATTCTTTAACTAGAAAAATGTATATACTAAAGCTGCAATCTAGCTGCCATAGCAAAGACTCTACTTAGTTTAAAGCTTGTTGTTATTTGTCCGTTGACAGGAATAATTATATTTAAATATTGTTCAATATATTTTCGTTACCGTTAACCAGGTCATCTCATCTCAGCCAAAAGACGTCCACACAGGCCTCCCCCAAGGTTCTCCACAATAGGCCGTCCCGTGCCGCCCGCATCCATCGATTTCCCGTGACCTTCACCAGGTCGCCGAGCCACCTTGCGAGGGGCCTAGCTACCGCTGCGTTGCCCAGTACGCGGTCGCTACTCCAGAACTTTATGATTCTATCAGTCATCATTTCTGCGTGTAATGTGCCCCGCCCACTGCCACTTAAGTTTAGTAATTTCACTACCAATATTGTTGACCTTGGTTCGTCTGCGGATCTTCTCATTCCTGATTCGAACACGCAAACAAACTTGGTATTAACATTAATGGCGAGTATTTCACCCACTTCCGATTTGTTGATGATATAGTTGTCATGGCTGAAACCGTGGCGGATCTTAGGATAATGCTTGAGGAGCTCAGTAGAGCCTCTAAACGAGTAGGGTTAAAAGTGAATATGGATAAGATAAAAATTATGTTGAATGCCCATACTCACTCCAGTGAAGGTTAGAGAATCTACCCTCGAAGCTGTTGATGACTATCTGTATTAAAGACAAACTATCCAGTTAGGTAGGTCCAACTTCGGAAAAGAGGTCAATCGTCGAATCCAGTTAGGTTGGGCACCGTTCGGCTACGTAAAGTTTTCTTGTTACAAATACCGCAGTGTCTCAAGGCAAAAGTCTTTGACCAGTGTGCGTCAGTGATGACTTACGGCACAGAGACGCTGCCGCTGATTATGGGATAAGATGATCAGATGATAAGAAGGTTCAAAGTCACCCAAAGAGCAATGGAGAGGGCAATGCTCGCAGTTGATCAGGTGGATACATTATAAATAAATATCATACTTATTACATTCGAAATACATAAATCTATAAGTAATAGAAAAATTATACTCAAACACAGTACAAATATTTACGATATTAATTTCTTTAACTTTGATTTTCCTTCTGCAACTACTTTACCAATTGCCTTTTTTCTATTTTCACCCCTTTTTTGTACTGTTCGGAAATCCCCACGGATACCACCGAAAGGCGGTTATGTCAGGCTCGAACCGACCAAAAACCGCACGCCGTCTCAGGTACCAATAGCCAGGGGACCAGATGCACGTAAGTATTCCTGGAGCCTCGACGTGCCTCGGAACATTTACGGCTGCAAGTGACCCCTCCTGTGTGGAAAGCTCATGGTTTCTTTACTACCAATGCCCTCCCCTCCCCTCGAAAGGGTGCGCGCAGTCCGTAGTGCTCGCATTGTCCTTCTATTTTTCCCTAAAGAACTAACGTAACGAATTTATTTATCCAGAGAAGCCTCTAGGATAAATGAATTCATAAATGAATGACTGGTAAGCCACTCGAAATATTATATAGGGTGGGCCACGAATTAGTTAACATTTGAAAAATTGTATAAAAAGTTATCGGACACATAATAAAAATTGTTTATTTATAAGAAAGTTAATTAGTTGGATATTATTTTTAAAAATTACATCATCTAAATGACCACCGTTTCGACGTATGCGTTCTTTTAAGCCAGCACCGAAGTTTTAGAGGAGAAAATACATATTTTAAAACTAATTACTTCGTTAAAACAAAAAAAATACTTCACCTTAAACACACTGTTTACAAATACAATTTTTTTACAAGTTACTATTTTAGTTCTATAATTGGAGCAAAAAGTTTTTAGCAAAGGTACCATTTGGTGGCTATTACGGTACTAACTCTTTAAAAGGCAATTAAAACCGACAAATAAATTGGGCTGGATTAAAGTGCTCTTTAATGTAGACTTATTTAAATTTAGCCATCTCCGGGTAAAACTGGCATTTAGACGACGTCTAGTCACACTTATACATCGGCCGCTCGCAGTTTGTCATCTTTACAAGTAGAGGGCAATATCCACCCCGTCTACCCACGACTACGCTCAGGGCAAATGAGGGTCTACGCACCGCTGTAAAGACTTCTTCCTCCTGAATCATTTCTATCGCCTTCTTTTGAGGAATGACATCCATACAGAAGGATACAATCGCAGGGAAACATCTATCTCTGACGACTATAACTTGATACGAGGGTAAGTTTTTAAGTTCGCGGAATGACAGTGAAAAAGGCGGGTAAACGCGCTCTTTTGATGCCTACCGTATTCAGTGACTCATAATTAGTCTGCATAGTAAAATTTGTTGTGATTGGATCATTAGTTATTAAACTATCGTTGACCAAGTATTTTAATCGGGAACGAAGTGAAAAAAATGAAGAAAATTGAATTCCGTGCGGTGATAAAGTTCCTTACTAAGCAAGGAAAGTCTGTTCAAACCATACTCAATGAGATGTCATCGGTTTACGGGGATTCTTGCCCAGGAAAAACAATGGTCTACAAGTGGCATAGTTTATTTAAACAAGGCAGGGAATCACTTGAAGACGACCCGAGGCCGGGGCGCTCCGTTGAGGTGACTACGCCAGAAGTTATTGCAAAAGTAGAAAAAATTGTATTGGAAGATGCTCGACTAAAAAAGAAACAACTCGCAGAAATGGTTGGAGTATCGGATACAACAATTTTTAAAATTTTACACGATCATCTTGGCATGACTAAGGTTAGCGCACGGTGGGTGCCGAGAATGCTCACGCCATTGCAAAAACAACAGCGCGTGGAATGTTCACGTGCGTTTTTGGACCTCTGCAATGAAGACAAGGATGGCGTATTGAATCAAATTGTTACTGGGGATGAAACTTGGGTTCATCATTATGAACCCGAGTCCAAACAAGACTCCATGCAGTGGCACAAAAAGGGCACAGCACCACCCAAGAAATTTAAGGTTTTACAGTCGGCTGGGAAACTCATGGCAACGATTTTTTGGGACTCAGAAGGAATATTATTGATAGATTATAAAGATAAAGGCATTTCTATAACGGGGGAATACTACGCTTCAATCTTAGAACAGTTAAAAGAAGCCATTAAAGAAAAAAGACGGGGAAAATTAACGAAAGGTGTCCTGCTATTGCATGACAATGCTCCCGTTCACAAGAGCCGAGTCGCACTGGCTGCCCTGCATAAGGTGGGCTTCGATATTTTGAATCACCCACCCTACAGTCCAGATTTGGCTCCGAGTGATTATTATCTCTTTCCAAAAATGAAAAAAGAATTACGTGGTAAGAAATTTTCAACTGATGAGAAGGTTAAGGAGGCGGTTTCGGCGTATTTTTCAGACAAAGATAAAACTTTTTTTTACGAGGGAATAAAAAAACTAATTGAAAGATCTGAAAAATGTATTCGTGTTGCAGGGGAATATATAGAAAAAGAAAAATAATTTTGTGTTTTTATTATTACTCAATACCCTCCATTCCGCGAACTTAAAAACGCCCCCTCGTATATATAGGATTTTGACCGTGATCAGGGAAGTTCTCTCATACCGAGGTGATACGCGAGGCATATGAAAATATATACATTCATATAGAACTTTTAAATTTATATCTGGCTGAATGTCTGTTTGGATAATAGTAAAAATTAACACCCAAGACGCTAGTGCTATAATATTAACACTCGGATAATTCAAGTAAAAATGAAACTATCTTGGAAACCGCAACGAAATTAATTTGAAAAAAACTGGAGAAGTTGAAAATATAATATGTCTTCTTCCCTCTTTAGCAAAGCGGAAGACAAAAGAAAGTAAAAATGGACATACACCCGAATCACCACGAATATAAAATATTACAATATTGTATATATAACTGCCTCGGTGGCGCAGCAGTAGTACATGCGACTGCTGTACTTGAGGTCTCGGGTTCAATTCCCGGGTCGGATCAAATGTTTGTATGATCTGCAAATATTTGTTTCGAAGTCTGGGTGTTTTCCATGTATCATATGTATGACTTTACAAAAAAAAGAGTATATAAGTATTCTATCAGTCAGTCCAGTTACCATAGCAGAAGCCCTCCTTAGTTTGAAACTAGGTGACGCTGTGTGTCAAATGTCCGAAATGAAATATTTATTTATTATTATTATAATTGCAGATCCTTAGTCCTGCAATTTGTATGGTAGAATCATCTAAACCCAAGGAAATTAATCCTGGTTGACACAAGTTCCTCATAAAATGTCACCCTAGATGTCATTTGTCACTCATTCAGTATTTCATTGTACCAAAGGCTATATTCACAAAGCTTTCTTAGTGATGGGTTGGTAGGATTTAGAATCATCTGGCGGTTTGTCCCCACTGTTTGATACAATAGTGACATTACTACACCACTAAACACGAGGAAAATCTTATAATATAACATTTGAAAATTCTCAAATCTTAGTACCGGCAAGTATACAAACTTTTTTTATAATTTTGTTCGATATTTAATCGTCACTCTAGGCTCGTATAGTAGTCTGTCTGTAGATGCTAATAAAGCATAGAGGCAGTTTTATCTCACAATCGGATTGTGAAATAAAGATGACTCAGCGTTTTATTACAGCATTATAGCCATGTATTTAATAGATTTAAAAATATTACATCTGGATCATCACCCTAAAGTGTTTCTTAAATGAATTATGAAGCCGTCAGATTTCGAAAGGTCGAATTTCTTAAGGACAAAAATGTTTAACACATTCTTTCAAAAATTTATCACGGGAACGGTTTCGTAATTTATGGTTTTACGGTAAACAAAAGTATTCTCATTAGATCGAGGAAGTGAATCTTGGTTGGTTATTCATAAAGCTAAAGATTATGATAAAATTTGTTTTTTAAACAATCGATTTTTTTCGGGATCTTATGGTTACGGTTTAATTTAGATATTAGTAATAACCACTATCAAGATTAAAATATAAGATATGCAATATTTATTGGCATATACAAAAAATGGTTATTTATTTGGAGAGGTGTTGCCAATTGCCAAATCTTGGAGTGACTCGAATAATAATAATTACTTCACATATCTCCCACAGCCGTCAGATCCTAAAACTAGACAGAACCTCTGCTATTGTAAGGGTATCTTTATATTTTAAATACGTTCATATTTGAGATCTAGCTTATTCAGCTTTGAGAATAAAAAAATGTCCTAAAGTAGCCCTGAGGCAGAAATTGAATGCAAAATTCTAAATTTATTAAATATGCTCTTAGAAACTACACATGTGAAAACCGTAATGATACTTGTATTGCCTTATATTGTAACGAAATCAATGATCCATTAACAAACCATCGAGAATACTGTAAAGTACGAAATAATTTCATTAGAAATTGCTGAGAGCAACTAACTGCCTCTGATAATACGTAAATCATTTAAAGTATACATGGAGTAAATCAATATCTCTTAAGTGGTATCGAAAATGCAAATAAAAACTTTACAGGATAGCGATTTGTAAAGTCATTTTTTAGGAAAGAACAAAACTAGCAAATGGTTACTTTATAATCAGCAATGGTTTTGTGATTCTCGAGTTGCTGGTATCAGTGGGCAGTGGTTGTTACTTCCTATTGGGTCACCATTCCCTTACATCCCCCTTCATTTATACCACATCTTCATACTATCTGTATCTGTATCTGTGCTATCTTCTTGCTTTAGCGAGTGCAATATAGGAGACCCATTGATGCATGTGTGCAGATGTATCATGCCTTTTACGTCCCAAAGAGGAGCGTAAAAAAGTATCTCACTAGGTCACCATACTGTAGATCACCATGCTGCTTTTAGAGTCCTTTATAGATTACAAATATTTATTCTCGGTAATAGGTAAAGCCACGATCATGGAGTCAGGTAGGGATGATTAATAACCACAATCAACAAACAAACTAAATAGTAGTCTAAATGTGCTTTAATCTGTGCCTGACAGTACTAGTAGGCAATAGGTTGGACTGAAAACATCGTTTTAATATGACATTTCAATATTTTGACATATTAATTTGTGATTGTCTTATATAGGACCGTAACTACACTTACATATACAAGCATAAGCTAAAAATTTCGAAACTGGCGGGAACATTCGGCGAAAGAATAAGGCAAACAACAAATTTAACTTCGAAAATGCAACCGAACAAATCTTAATATTATATAATGTGTTGAAGCTAAAAATTGATCACAACAAGATTTCGATGTTTCCCCGTTGGCAGTAAAGGTTCTAATAGTGTAAATAGCTAATAATTTGTACACCCTTTGAAGATTCTGATAAACTTTAAAGTCTATTAAACTCCAAAACTATTTGTTACCTAAAGGTATGTGTCATAAATATTGAAACAGGAGATAAGCGACCTGAAAGGTACACCAAGGCGTAATTAAAATCTTGGGTTTACTTTAGTAGTTCATTTACCTAGAAAATACTTTACAAGTTACTAACTTTGAGGTTAATTATAAATATACAAGAATATTTTAAACTTATTTAATCTGTTTGGTAATTTATGTAAGGTGTTTCGTGTAGTGGGGTGATTGACTTGTACACTGCTATTTTTTCGTCAGTTGTAAGTGATATCTAATTTGTCTCTTCTCGTGTCTCGATGGCCCACGTCAGAGTAAGAAAACCACTGTCGTAATTGGTGGTTGTGTGTGTAGTGGTAAAGTTTGGACTGCCAGAGTGACGTCGGGATCAGGAATTCCATCCGGCTGAATCATCGTGTCCACACCCTGTCACATTTACATACATTCAAATAGTACCAACACTTCACAACTGTCGGTCTACGATAAGGATGATCAGGTAAGTATATGAACTGGTAAACCGAGCGAAACATAAAGTTGAAACGGAATGTCTAGCAGAATCATTTCAACCTATCAATTTTCTGATAGCAAAGCATTTACTAAGCAAAATCCTTCTTTCAGTTTTTTTTATTAACAACTAACTAGAGCCTAAAATAAGTTTATAACTTTATCCTCGTGAAATTCTGTTTTATTACGCACTCCTACTAGACAAATAAAAAATTTCATATCCTATTATACTGTGTATTTTTATAGTCCGAAATTTTAATTAGGAGTAGGTAGCTATATAAAATACATAAATGTTTATATAAAACACTATGTATAACCCACGGTTTTACTTACGTAATAATTTCTTATTTCATTTCCAAACTTTGAAAATGATGAACTGACGTATTTCTGTTCATCCTTTACTTTATCATCAACGTGTTGCCAGTTTTCATATACTTCTCTAAACCTCTTTAGAGAATACCTCTTTAGAGAGCCTATATAATAGCATATAATGTTCTCCTAGCCGATTTCGGTCACGACGGCCAATCTCAACGGAGATCAGGTGCAGTCTCTATACTTTCACTCTCATAATCTGATGGGACGGTTATCTCACGCGACCAGGGCGAGATTAGGCGCAGGGCTAACGCCTTTATGTGCTCTCTGAGCCACGGGAGTGACCCCAGATTCTAAATTCCGGGCTGTTGAAGTTTGTAACTCATTTACACTAAAATAGTGAATGAAATTTGGCACTGGTTATCTTGTTTTGATCACTAGTGAAACTACGGGTTCATTAAAAGAAAAATGTTGTTTTTCACGTTTTTGCAGCTGTAGCGTAAGATTGTAGTCAGTTTCATTGTATTTCATAGCATTGAATAAATATATAAAGTTAAACGAATGTTCCAAAATTTCACGAAGAAAATTATAAAGACAAAATTATATTTCTAATGAGAATAAGTTGAGATAGCTTTGGAAAGAACAATTTGTTGAATAGATTAACAAAGTTGCTCAATACGCGGTAGGTTTGGGGAGAAATTCAGTCAGTAATTATTTTGGTAATTATTCCACTGAATGTTCACAGTAACATAGCAGTGTTTACAACCTTACTAGATGACCGGAGAAAATAAAATAACCTGGAGTGTTTATTGTGTATCTATAACATTAGTACTAAAAAGTCGATACATCTCGCTCAATATGCTCATCCAATCTCAAACTACGCATAGTCGGTATTATTGTAAACAGATAGTTAAAAATGTATTGAAATATTTCTAAATATCATTTGACAAAATAGTTCACTTTTTTAAGATGTTGCACTAACAGATTACAAAAAAAATACAAGACAGGTTTCTCGTCGTGAAAATTCTTAAAACTTAAAAGTAGAATTGAAATTTGCAAAACAAAATATAAAAATCTTGCCTACTCTTTCAAATCAAGTTTTTCCATGTTTCTCGATATTTGAGTCAAAAGGATTCAGGAAATGAAATCATTTTCAGTAAAATTTATAAGCATTTCATAAGTTTACTATATTCACTTGATATCTTTTCATTCTTAGAACTTTTAAAAGAAAAACTTCTGAGTAACTAAACATCATTTGTTGGAAAGGTATTAATAATTTAAATCTTATAGAGAGAGTAAGTTCATACATTTTTAAAAAAATCTATGAACTTTAAGCACTTCTAACTTAAAATGACAAAATCAGATGATAGGGAATAGGATAACTTGAGGCCTTACCACGGGTCGCTTTAATGACATCCACAAAGTTCAAATTAAATTGGTATACTTTGCTAAGTCTTGGAAGGACTCTTTAGATGTAAAGTGTGTATATATGTGTGTGTGTGTGTATGAAGTAAAGACGGATGTAGGAACTTTTGCCTCAAGGAGTCCAGGACGAAAGATACGCACTGTTGCATCAATCAATCTGTGACCACGGCTGATGCAACCTCTTCAAAGCGTAACATAGCATTTCATAAATCCATTACCTTTGGCTCTGGAGACACGTTTTGAATTTTTAATCATACTGATATACTAAAATTTATGCAAAGTTTTGATAAGCTATGAAATAATCAATCAGATTTAAAGATTTTTTTCTGAAGAATTAAAACTTGAAACAACACGATGGCAACTTTAAAAGCAATGATCACAAACCTAATCAAATCTTTGTTTGTGACCACTGTTTTTAAGGTTTATACTGTGTACCGTAAACCGTGAAACGGCTGGTATTTTCATAATAACACATGACGAATTGTCCACTGACAAAAGAGAGCGTGACGCGTCACGTATTGTTGCTATGTCCCACCATATTTCATGCAGAAACCTTTTTATGATGTTACATAGTTTTTTCTTTGCGCTACAGATATTGTAAAGTTATTCTATTTATGAAACTTGTCACGTTTTATTTTGCAATTGAAAGCTTTAGTTTATTTACTCGATTATGATATTATTATAACACGCGGAAGTGAAATGAATAAACAACGTATGCATCATCTAAATTTATTTAGAAATGATCACAAAAGAGTAATTTCTAGAAGAAAAAGAAACAATATTGAAAGTAGCAAAGTTTAACGTGATCAATCTATGAGTTCTTTACTTCTGAGACATGCAATGTAATGACTGCGTCCCATAAATGTTTGTAATACAGAAGTCATAAGCGCGATGGAGGCTGTTTAGGTTAGCATGCTCTATTAATTCATAAGAGGGGTGGTATATAAGGCTGATATCACCGTTCTAAGGAGGGGATTATGTCCAGCAGTGGACTATTACAGGTGGTTGATGTGATGATGTTCATGTATACATGGCTGAGTTATCTATGTTTCAAGGTTTGTACTTTCTAGTTTTCCTTATATCCGATTCACTAGCAGAGCACGCCTAAAGTTTTAAATACATTTAAAGAAGCCTTTAAGGTTTTAATAAATACGTCAAAATACTTATCAAAACTAACATCATATTTTCTAGGAAAGAAAACTAAGTTAGTTTTCAGATATTAGATAATACGGTTAGGTTGAGATCTACTTATAGTCGTGTACCGGTTGGACTTTTGTGGCACTGCGTAAAGTGACGTCCAAGTTTGATAAGTCTGTATTTTTACATTATACATATTACACTTTGGCAAATAATTGTATACTTTTAGTCGTTTTAAAAAAAACGATGGACCATAATTATTACACACAAAAGTTTTTTTAATAGCTTGTATTATTATCTCATTTCATCATTCTGGTAACTAATACAGATGGAATAAAATAACACAGTAAGTTTTGAGATTTTTTTGAATATAAATATTTATACTATATATATAAATAGTGTGGGTTACTAAAGTGCATTGTCTGCATTTGCAATGAGTATGGTGACCACAACTCTTGGATTCTATTCATACTTTCCATCAGGCAGAGTAGAGTCACTTTGGCAGACTATAAATATAGAAAAAAAATATATTTCATTTATAAGGGTTTGTTAAATACTGCCCGAGCATCGTCTTTTACTGATAACTGTTTCCAGAAAGCCATTCATATTGTTACAATTACCTTCAGTTCATGCAAAATTTTACTATCCTATCACTTAACAAGTTCGTTACGCACGTATCGACTCTTCACGACTCAAAAACATAGTGTTACCTATGAAATTAATGTATTTTTGGCTACATTTTAATAGTTTTAGCTGAGTTTTGAAGAACAATAGATTAGCGTGCGTGTTTCAAACGTCTCAGTGGCGTATAATGGCAGTAACGACAACCCGTCTGGTCTCTTCCCATCATATTGTACATGATCATTGCTTCATGTTTGGCTGCAAAATACTTTTTTTCACAATAACTTTAGAAAATTTTGCATCTATTTTTAATTCATGAATCTCTTTTATTGAATAATTGAGGCCCCATTGAACTAGTGAAAAATCTTAGCTCCCTTATGTGTCTATATTTTTATTTAAATTATATTTCTTAGGCTCTGAACAAGAACTTGTTTTCGTGTTTGCTTAACGTAAACTAATTTTTCTCTCATCTAAAAAGATCCTGTACTTTTATGACCCCATAATATATCAACGCTGATTCCAAACAAAACAAAGATTCGAAAATATTTAAAAAAGTAGTATTTCGTGAACTTGGCTTTATCCATTAAATTCATTTTTAGCAGAATATTATCTACTGTATTTACCCGTCCCGTACTGATTCGATTTTAGTACCGCTTCAGGGAACGAAGAAGGCGATCTGGATTTTAAAATCTCAAAGTTTTGAACTTGAATTTGATTTGTTTTATTCACAAGAAAGGCTTAAGTTCAGATATTCACGTATTCAGCATTAAAAGAATTACATACAAAGTAATTTGTCTTGTACATGTAATTAACTAATCAACTAATGTCATAATTTTAACATGATCGTCTTCAGCTTTGTAATTCTACAACCTGTATAGGTATATGTCAGTTTCCACGATAAATATTGAATCTTCTTAAGTAACGTAAGTGAAATGAGATCATCATCTTCGTTAACAGCCTCTATAAGACTGCCACAACTGGATATAGATCTATTCTTAGAAAAGAGGTTTTGGCCTACTACATCACGTTGGCCAGACGGGTTGGCTCGAATGATATGTTGTATTTGACATAGGACTCGGCTCAGCACATGCTGGCGGTTTTTTCCCCCTGAATGGCGCAGCGTGAGGTCCTCACTGTAGTTATTTAGCGCGGTCGTAACCTTCTGCAAAGACGTAATTTCGCGTATGGAGGCGGCGGAGAAGGTCCAGGAGGATGATCTCTAATCGACCTAATTCGTCACCTGCGAACCAGTGCCTCCTGCCACCTTGAGTATGGCTGCAGGTGGACGAAACGGGTTTTCCCCTCCATCCACTTCAGTGGCCAACCGCGAGGAGGCGACGTCCTCGTGTGCCGTACATCGCCTAAATAGAGAGATCACACGCAGATAGTGCCCATGGCAGGGAGCAGATGCTAGAAGGGATCTGGATGACGTAATAACAACTGTTCCCGGATCTCCCCTATTTCAGGCGCAGAGTGGCACGCCGTGTGGTTTTAGTCAGTCCGATTCCGACACACCACCCTACCGTGAACCCTGGTGAGGTGACGGCCCGAGGGAGTCTCTACACGTTAAAAGAAAAGGGTTTGTGTTGTTGTCCTGCATAATTTGCTCCTTTAGTCGCCTCTTACGACAGCCATGGAATGAATAGGGCTAGTGACACTCTATACTCTTAATCTGTCACAACACAAAGAGCGCATATTCAACCTGAAGTATATTTTTTCCCTAACTTATTCTAAACAACATTGTTTAGAATTAATTTACTATTATTCCGCTTAATATAAATTAGCAATGTAACTTTTCTGTCACTAACACACAAGAATGTTTATAAAAGCGTTTCTATTGTACTAACTATTTCTCTATTATAATATCACTTCATCGTTTCACCTCTGTACTGAATACACGTATATTTGACTGTAAAAATTAATTTCATTTTTTACAACCTGGTCAAAATCAATACAAACATTCTTGCAAAATATATATTTTTTTAATTTATTTCCTAGAAGACGATAAGTTATGTTTTTACTATATTTTCATTCTTAATTTATGCCGACGTGAGGGTTAAACAGAACTTTTGTTCAAAGCAAACTGTGTTGTTGTAATACTACATAAATCACACATAAAATTACGCCTGTTTCCAAGGAGGGGTTAGCAGGAGAATATTAACATAAAAATAAGGTTCGTAAGCTTACTTTTTGCCAATGTTTTCGTCCTACGTAATAAGGGGTCTGTTGCTGGTGACTGGGATGTTCTTTTTGAGAGCGTCGTCCGTTGATCAACTGGTACACCACTTGCAGGCACCATAAACAGCATCGACTGCCAAATCTGTAGCCAGAGTGGTTTATGTTTTGCATTCATAAATCTATCAATATGGATTACTGTAGAATATATTTCTTCTTTTTTTTGACTGCCTCGATGGCGTAGCGGTAGCGAAAGTGACTGCTGTGCTTGAGGTCTCGGGTTCGATTCCCGGGTCGGACCAAATGTTTGTATGATCTACAAACATTTATTTTGAAGTTTGGGTGTTTGCTATGTATAGTATGTATATATTCACAAAAAGAAAGAAAGTATATAATTATTCTATCAGTCAATCTAGTTATCATAGTAAAAGCTCTGCTTAATTAGAAACTAGATGGCGTTGTGTGTTAAATATCCGAAGTATTTTTCTTTTTTATATTTATTCTTGGTGGGAACCCTACGAATCCTGTTGTAATGTTACATGTTGATAAATTGCAAATCGTTTTAATATTTATCAGTTCAGTACACAGATTGTAACATAGATCGTTTTCATGTCGTTCTATTTATTGATTCAGTGTCTCGTTGGTCTAGTAGTTAGCTTATGCGACAGCCTTTCAAGAAGTCACAGGTTCAATTCTCGTATCGAGTGAAAAAATGTTATTGAGTTTTTCTAGGTACAGACATACTTCATAATATCCCGATGCTTGAGTTTTAACCCCAGTACTTCGGAGACCACGTAAAGCCATCGGCCTTCCGCCTGATCTCTCCCGGCCGTGTCGGATAACCGTCCGATATTGTGAGAGTGAGGGAACAGAGAGTGTACCTATGTTTCGTTTTTTTTTTTTTAATAAGTTACCGCTATTGCAGGGTATTAAACCTGTTCCTCGTACCTCCAATACTTATAATTTGGAGTCGTTGTCCACTGTGTACACCTGTGTTAGCGTATGCACTTGTTCACTATAATATCACTTGTTTAGTTTTCTGGTTTCCGTTGAGACGGACCACTGTAGGCAAAGTCGGCTAGGAGGTGTTATATATAAGCTTTCAATCTACAATGACACGGCTAAACTTCGTTCCTCTTTATTCATGAGCCTTCAACGTATATACTACATCAACAGCGTTTTATAGTCCACTGCTGGACATAGGCCTCTCCTTAGCAAGGATGTTTCGGCTTGCTATACCACGCTGGCCAGACGGGTTGTCACGGGTGGCCAGATGTTGTCTAGCATATTTGGTTCCCTTAGTCGCCTTTTACGACACCCACGGGATGAATAGGGGTGGTAACACTATGTATTCTTACTCCGTCACGACACGGTTTCATATACATACAATATAGTAAGTGTAGTATATGCCGTGTATACGATATATACTACACTTACTCTGAAGTCACAGAAACAGACTTATACATAGTAGATGACTGGTGAGCATTTAAGCTAATGTTTAGTAAATTTCATGTTTTCTATGTTTTATATTAAACGTAACAGCAACTGATTGTCCTTGGTAAATAAATAAACACATAGTTCGAGAGTTAGGATTAATGTTTTGGCGTGACCTTAAGCTTAAACCGCGTGTATTTTAACTTAAAGGAAACTGTTGAAGGTTGTTTACATCAATGAATATTCATTACTATTCTTGTTTGGGCAATCATAATGTGATAAGCATTTGTTGTTTTCTGAGTGAAGCTTTGAATGTTTTTAAACATTTTCAATAGTCTAATTTCATGATCATCATTATTATCGTCAACAGATTCCTAGTAATTTACTGCTGGACATAGGGTTCTCCTTAGAAATTAGATCATGACCACTGTACCCTGTATTTGTTTGAAGTTTTAATTCTCTTTGCAGAGTAGTTGTTCTGCAACGTTTGCTCTTTGAGGTCGGTTATTATACTCAAATCTGAACACAATCACAAGTATACATGTTCTATGTAGAATTTTCTAGAGTTGTTAGGTAGTAAAGCCACGCTGATTTCAGCACGAACCGGCCGGCTCGACCGGGGCAGTTCTACCTTCCCACAGAAGATCAGCCTAAATCGATAGCATTCATGCTGCCGTGTTTCGTTGGTCAGTGCGAGACCGGAGGCCCATCAATGTAGGGGTGACAGTTGTCGTGGCAAGTGGGTACAATACAATGCCACGAAGATGGTCATACCTTTTACGTCCCTAGGCGAGACGTGAAAAAGCATCTCACTAGGCCGCCATAGTGTGGGTTACCATACTGTATTATCTGCAATCTGCATCCGCAATGAGTATGGTGACCACAACTCTTGAATTCTATTCACACTTTCCATCAGGCAGAGTAGAGTCACTTTGGCAAGCTTGTAAAAAAAAAACAGTTGTACTAAATTTCATCTATGCTTCTTAAGTCGCTTAAAACATAGTTTATTATAACATAACATATTTTCTTTATATTACTCATGTCAAATAAGCAAAGAAAATTTTGTGGACGTTTTCAAGAATGAAAGTAAATAGTTAAACCAACTTTGTTTCTCTTCGAAGAAATTCTTAAAAGTAGATAACTCAATTAGTTGCCAAATGGAACTCTGCTGTTCTAAGGTAAACTTGATAAATAGTTATCAATTTTTTGTGTATCTTATGTCACTTTAAGTATATCTTTAATATGTCTTAGTCATATCTGATTTCTTTTGGAGAAATTTTATAATGTTTTCGATCTATATTCGTATGTAGATGTGCAAAGTAACGAAACGTAACTTAAGTGAACCTAAAGCACAAGTTGAAAATGACAGAAAATTTCGTATATCTAGGGCAGAAAGCTAATGACTTTTTGATATAAACGTACTTTACACTCGACGTATTGTCATATCGATTTTATTTTTAAAAGGTGAGTGTATGTAAGGAATACAATTTATTTATTTAAACTTATTGGATTTGTTGCACAAAGGCGGACGTAATGCCACGAGGCATTCTCTCCCAGTCAACCTTCAGCTTATGTAGAAAGATGCTATAGGTCCAAAATCATTAAGCTTATAAATGTACCTTAAATGTACGTAATAAATATGAACATACAATTTAATGATATTTGTTTATTGGTCGTTATGATATAGTTTTTGCCATCATTTTCTTACTTTAACTTTCCAGTTTAATACATTTTATTGACACAATTAGCGTATTCCACAAGTGAAGGCGTAAACAGGGCAGGTTCCATCTCAAGTATTTGTAGAATACATGCGTCTTTCCGATTAAAACGAAGAATAAACCGTTGCATAAAACAATATTATAAGGATCATCAACAACAACAGCTTCTAATGGACCACTGCTGGTCTTCTGTGAGAGGATAGTAACGTCCTGGTCAAGCCGGCTCGTTCATGCTGAAATCAGCGTGGCTCTACTACCTACCGATGCCAATCATTGTCACTATGTGTTAAACACGGTACTAGCACTTAACGTGTTGGGTACGCTAGGGGGTTACTTGTTTGCCAAATAAAACCACTGTGAACTGATCTGCTGATCTAACAAGCTATTTATTTGATTGTTACATTCATACATTCGCAGTAACTTTTACCCTGAGCCCGGTAAACAAACAATATCGCGATTCAGAGAACTGATACAGCGTCATCTAGTTTGTCAAAGATAACACTTGTATTACTTACTTATATTGTGTTCTGCGTTCATCATGGATCATCATCATTCATCATTATTCTCTAATTATAGGTCCTTTTTCGTCATAGACACTGATTGTCTGTGCACTGAAGTAAGCTTTATTAAAACAATCAACACTAAAGCTATAAAGATATTATTAATGAATAAACTTAATCGAGCATATTTATTTGACTTAATTGTTCTGTTCATTTAGAGATTGGTTATAAGGACATAGCCCTTTTTATCAATGTCTTTTTTTTGTAATATTTATTTTATTTTTACTAATTGTTTCATTATCAAATGTAATTATAAAAAAAAATGAATGACGCTAGTTAAGACATACTTGTATGTATATTTTTTTTTATTTAGTTACGGTTAGTTGTTTTTCTTTGTTCAAATCATTTCTGACGGGCCTGTTGCTCTAGCGGTCAGACGAACTGCCGGCTTAATAGTTCGATTCTCACCCAAGACAAATATTTGTGTGACGAGCACGATTATTTGTTCTGTCTGAGTGTGATTATTATTTATTTATTTATTTTATAGGTTTTTACCATGTTTTAAATAAGGAGAACTCCAGTTTAACAGTTCGCTGGTCATAGGCCACGCCACGCTGGCCGGAGCGATATTCTCACTTAAAAAGAAATATTACTTCTAATTCTTTACGTGCCACATAAATACAGAAAATATTCAACATATGTAATCGTTCCTTTTAGAAAACGAGGCGCTGGGAATTCAAGAAATTCCAATAAAAAGATATATCGCTATCGCCTTCATCCATAAGTTATAGGGTAGCGAAACGTATGTAAAGGGTGAAATCGCATGCACGATTAACCTATGTCTGATTTGCTTAGATTGTGACTTGAAAATCTGTACGAAAAATTTAGCTTAAATTATTATAATCTACAAAACATTCGGTCTTTTAAGTGGCTAATATACTTAATTTAATTCGTTTATTATATTTCATTGTGTTTATAAAGATGGCATAAAAATGTTATAGTAAACAATTATGGACTCATTTGGATACAGTAAAATCTGGAAGATATTTGAGCCATTTATTATTCAGAAAGTACATTATATTTTTTTTCCCGGGCCCCGAGAAAAGGATCCCGGGCTGCTGCCCTGCTCACTCGACAATGACCAGCTGGAGAGCCTCCACAGCTGCAAAGCCAACACATGGAGCCTCTCGTCAGGACGACCAACGAGCCACCGTGGTTCGACGAGCGGCCTCACGTCACTCGCGTGCCTCTTGGAGCGGGGACCGTTTGCCGTTACCATTGTTTCATACATATTTTTTTGCGAAACTAATCGTTTACACGTTACACCCGATTAAAGTTCTTAACATAAATATTTTGCCTGCGTTTTTGCAACATTTTTTAATGTTGTACAGCTCCTTTTAGTTACAGCGTGAAGATATAACCTTATAGCCTTCTTCAGTAAGTAGGGCATCTGTAACTAATTTTTCTCTTAAATCAGATCAGCACTTTATCAGATCAACGTGTTCAAACAAAGAAACAAACTCTTCAGGTTTATAAATTGGTATAGACTTCACATTTTGTTTCGATCAGATCGACTTTTTTGTTTTTTCATTAATGTTTATAACTCTTTATATAGTTAGTTAACTACTAGTAAAATTTTAGCTAGCTATAACATACCAACAAAAGTTAGAACTTAAAAACAGTTAATTGATACGGACTACAAATAAACAAAATAAATTAACTGATATTTTTTTCTTAAATAGAAATCTACCAAAGTGACTCTATTCTGCCTGATGGAAAGTATGAATAGAATACAAGAGCGGTGGTCGCCGTACTCACTGTAGACAGTGCAGTATGGCGACCCACGCTATGGTGGCCTAATGAGATGCTTTTTCACGCCCCGCTTAAAGGACCCGGGATCGTAGTGGGAAGGAAACACGTGCCCTGTTAATCTCTTCTTGTGGTTCTTCTCGTAGACCCCTTTGGGAGGAGTCTCGAGGTGACTTTACCAGGTCTACGGCCTGTCGAAGTGGTCGTCCGCGCCGCCTGCGACTACAGGCGGGTCACTTGGTTGGGCCCTTGGGCCTGTTGGTATATCAGGGTGTCAGTCCCTGTGACCAGCATGTTAGCTGCGCCTCGTTCTGTGTTCCCTCCTGTGCTTAGCGAGGTCGAGTTGTAGGGGATGGAGACTCCAAGGAGCGCCCGTCAGCCAGCACCAGGCAGGGTGTTAGGGCGTTGGGGATAGTCCGGTAGGGATTGCTACGGAGACGAGATCTCGTGGTAGGCCATGCCTATCCGGCGGTCGCCGATGGTAAGGCGCGAGCTCGCGCAGGTGGCAGGCTTGCGAGCCATCGGCACGCACGAATAGGTTTGAACTCAGGCGTCTCACGAAGTCATCCAGGTTCTCTATGCGCAGATCCCTGGAGATCGTCCTGTTCCGCACAAAGCGAGGGGCGTTGACAAGTGTACGTAGTGCGAACGACTGCTGCGCACGCAGACGGTGGCAGTCTGTCTCGGAAACAAGCGCAAACCAGGCCGGGGCCAACCATAAGTAAGTCGTGTGCGGATGTACGCCTTGTACACACCGAGCTTCGCACGGAGTGGCAGTCGGGACGACAGAACGGGCCACAAAAGGGAACGCGCAGCACGAACCTGGGCAATGATGTTGTTGACGTGAGGCTTCATGGAGAGGCTGCGGTCGATGGTCACGCCGAGGTATTTCACCGTTGCGGACCACTCGACGTTCTCCCCCATAAGCTTCAGCTGTGGTAGGGTCACACTTCCTATGGAGATCGCCTGAGTCTTCGCCACGTTGACCGTCAGTCTCCAGTCCTTCAGCCAATTGGGAAGTGCATCTAGAGTGCTCTGCATCTTGGTAGCAGCGTTGGCATCATTTTTTGACGTCATGATATAAGCCGCGTCGTCGGCATACAGCACAAGCTTCACGCCGTCGGTGAAGGGAATGTCATCTTTGTACCAAGAGTAGCACACTGGAGACAAGCAACTTCCCTGTGGTACACCGGCACAGATGACCCGCTCTGTGGACAGGGCGCTTTCAACCGCCAATTGAAAACGTCTGTCTTGCAGGAAGGTGGCCACAATCTTAACTATTCGACGAGGAGTAGTAGATGTGGACAGCTTGTACAGCAGGCCGGCGTGCCAGACGCGATCGAACGCCTTCTCCATATCGAGAAAGACTGCAATGACCCGCTCGCGCTTGTTACGCGCAACCGCGATGTCGTGCAGTACCCTCGCGAGCTGGTGTGTCGTGGAGTGTTCGGCACGGAATCCAAACTGTTCGTCGCGTGGCTGAAGGTGTAGCATCATGTGCAGCAGTAGCAGCTTCTCGAACAACTTCCACGTTGTCGAGAGGAGCGTGATGGGACGATAGCTTCCCGGGAAGAAGATATTCTTCCCCGGCTTGGGCAGCATGATGACTCTGCCAAGTCGCCATGCGGTTGGAAAGTGGCCAGTGCGAAGGATGCTGTTGAAGAGGCGCGTCAGCGTCGCGATCGCTCGCGGAGGTAGGTGACGCAAGGCTTCATTGGTCACGTAGTCGGGGCCGGGTGCTTTACGGAGAGGTGTTCGGCGAATCATCCGCTGGATTTGACCAGGGGAGAAGATAATGGGGTCCTCGATCGGGGTTATCGGCTGCTCAAAGTATAGTTGGAGCTTCCTCTCAACCTCTGCTATGTGCTGCACATTGTGGGCGGGATTCGGGCGGAACTGCGATTCCAGGAAGTCGGCAAATATTTCCACTCGGTCCTCGGCATGGTAACGTGGGGTTCCGTCACCAGCCGTCGCCAGCAGGGGCCTAATCGGAGCAGGTTTCCCGGAAAGCTGGCGGCACAGGCGGTGTATGCCTGACCAGTCTTCACTAGCTCGCTCGATGGTACGGTGCCAGGACTCCGCTGCGCTCGTTGCCAGTGCAGCAGAGATCTCCGCAGCTATAGCAGCAGATAGAGTATTGAGCTGGGACTTCATGGTTGGGCATCGGGAGCGCTGTTATTGCCGGCGCAGTTTCTTCTTCCTCTCGATCATCGTCGAGATGTAGGCGGGGAGCTGGAAGGGCTTCCTTACGGTGGTGGCGTCAAGTTTGGACACTCGGAGTGCGGTCTGTAAGGCCACATTGAGATCTGTTGTAAGTTTGTCGACTTCATTGGGTGTCTCCGCTTGAAAGGAGGGTGAGTGCTCTGCCATATAGCCGGCGAACGCCCGCCAGTCTTGGCGCGATCGAGAGAGTGATTGGAACACTTCCGGGATGTCATCCAGAGTCAAACACACCGGCTGGTGGTCTGAGATGAGGTGGTCGTCCAGGACGTCAAGATATACAGCCGCGTCAATGCCGCGGATGAATGCTAAATCTATGACGTCCGGTGTGTGGGCTACGCAGTACGGGTAATGCGTTGGAACCTCTGGTCCTAGCACCTGGTACTCGTGTCGGTCTGCATCATCTAGAAGGCGGCGGCCTTCCGGGCATGTGACGTTGGAATTCCACGCCGTGTGTTTCGCATTGAAGTCACCGGCGATTATAATGGGCAGCGGTGACTCCAGCAAGGTGTGCATGTCAGCCACTGCGAGGCGTTGCCCCGGTGGCCTGTAGAATGCGAAAACACGGGTGGGCTGGCTGCCAATGCAAACTTCTACGCCCAGGGCGTACGCAGACTGCAACGTGGATACTGGTAGCACTTGGTGGATGACCTTCCTCTTGACCAGGACTGCTAATCCCCTGTAAGCAGTCCCTCGCGGTGAGCGATGGTCCTCCCGGTAGACATGGTATCCGCTCATTTTAAATTTGTCTACTGATCTTAGGTGAGTCTCGCTGAGTAGGGCTATATCCACTTGCTGCTTTGCTAACAGTAGTTTCAAGAGCCTGGTCTTCTCTGCTGACATCCCGTCGGCGTTCCAAAATAGTATATGCAGCCTACGCAGATCCAGACTTGCACAGTTCAGCTAAGCAGTCAAGGATCAGTGGGACGGGGTTCCGCTTCTCCAGTAGCGCTACCAGTACCTTCTGCAAAGTACCGATAATGCTGGTTAGTCTGGGGTCTAGGTCTACCGTAACCGGCTTGGGGGCCGGCTTTGGTTAGACTGTCCGCTTCGCCTTCGTCCCCTCTGGTGGGGCAGCGACCACGGCGTCCTCCTGGACCTCATTGCGAGGCACGGTTGCCTGTTCAGCTCGCGTCTTCGCCTTCTTGCGTCGTCTTTGGCAACGCGAGTGCTTCTCCTGTGCTGGGTTTGCTGCTGCCATGAGCGAGGCGGGAGCATTACCATCCTCGACAGTGATGGTCTTTTCTGTGTGTGGTCTGGCTGTTGATGTGCGTGCAACAGTGCCAGCCTTCCGGTTCCGGGTTTCCTGCTTGAACACAGGGCAGGCAGCGCTGTTTGTAGTGTGCACTCCTCCGCAGTTCGCACACGTGGGCGGTTCATCAAGGGGGCGTGGGCAGTCCCGGGCGGTATGGGCTCCACCGGAACGCACACAGGAAAGTGGTCTGTGGCAGTTATGAGACGAATGCCGAAATTGTTGACATCTATGGCATTGCGCGGGTCCCTTTTTACCGCGCCATGCTTCTATGTGTCTACTGCAAGGTATCATTTCAGCCTAGGTAATAATTTATATTGTATGTAGCACGATTAGTACAAGTGAAAAATAACTCTAAGACTATTTGTATATACAGCTTAATAAAGTCCTTGAATTATGACATCAGGGAAAAGTAGAAATAATAAAGGCAGTAACACCCTGCCATGGCGGGTGGCTGCAAAAGAAAAAAAAAAAAAAGGAACTAGGGTAAGGTATACCACAAATCTTGAATAAGAAACGGGACAAAAAGTGGCAGAAGTCGAATACCTTTTTGAAGTGAAAACTTCTTTAGGCGCGTTGAGCGTTTTGGTAGAGGGTAAAATCCTCGGTTCGCGTCACCGACATGCTAACGATAATAGTATATCTATAGCTATGGAGAATATGATATTATATATTATATATGAAATTTATTATTATTATATATTATATATGATATTAGATATTATATATAGCTATATATGAAACATAAAAAATTTCATATAATTTTTGCATATAGTTTTAATTACTCTCAACTTAATAGTTCCGTTTTCACTTCTATCGGCAGTCCCACGACTGCTACTGTTTTTTTTTTTAAATAAGAAACCTACCAAAGTGACTCTATTCCGCCTGATGGAAAGCATTAATAGAATCCAAGAGCGGTGGTCGCCGTACTCACTGCGAATGAAGACAGTGCAGTATGGCGACCCACGCTATGGCGGCCTAATGAGATGCTCCTTCACACCTCGCTTAAAGGTCCCGGGATCGTAGTGGGAGGGAAACACGTGCGCTGTTAATGAATTCCAGGCTTTAACTGATTTGCACAGGAAGGATGAGCCGAACCGTTTAGTTCGGGAGCGTATGTCTACCATTCTGAAATGGTTAGAATTACAATTAGCATACAGTAATTGATACATAACAAAAAAGGTTCTACAGTAGATAGAGAAACTGTACGGTTTGGTCAGATGAAAAGGTGTCTTGTAATTAGACATAGACCGAACCGACAGAGTGAACTGTTCAAACAAATTAAATCTTGTAGAAACACATGCTACCAATAACTTCTAGAACCTTATTCTGAGGAAAAAAGTGGAAAAACGAAAAAAAGGTAAGCCGTTGTTCATACTGGAAGTTGTGACATGAATATTTTAATGTATTAAAGACTTTTTTTAATTGTGTTCCATGTGTTATTGTCTGTATCTCTCAAAAGGAATAAATATTTCCCCTTTTTTCCACCGCAACATTTTCATTACTTTATTTATCGGTCATAGCTATCCAACTTTAGAAGTTTCTTTTTTAATTGAAACCTATTATTCCTTATATAAATGATTAACTTAACCTACAAAAAAACTAACAGACAGATTCTTCAGTTTTATATACATATAATATTAGTTTGTTTATCAGCATAATTATATGAGATTTTTGTATAGGATAGGAAACTGAGGAAGATTTGATACTTGGTGGTAAGTGAAAACCAATGAAAGAATCAATAAATGCCTCCCTTGTGCTTGATTTCTAACAGGCGCACGGGACAATCAACATACGCTACATTAACTTAGCACAACAATCACACATGCACACCACAAACACAAAACACACACACACACGTGCACTCACGCAGGTACACACACACATTATGTACATAATTCTTAATTTATATCTTTCTTCATAATATACGAACTAAACGGTTCGGCTCTTCCTTTCTTTGCAAATCAGTTAAAACCTGGAATTCATTACCAGCGCACGTGTTTCCCTCCCACTACAATGCCGGGTACTTTAAGCGGGGCGTGAAAAAGCATCTCATTAGGCCGCCATAGGGTGGGTCGCCATATTACACTGTCGTCATTCGCAATGAGTATGGCGACCACCGCTCTTGGATTCTATTCATGCTTTCCATCAGGCAGAGTAGAGTCACTTTGGTAGGTGGTAAATAAAAAAAATATACTTGTGTTTTTTTCTTTGTTTTTTATATTTTTATTTGAATCATTTTCAAATACAAAATACGGACATAGCCTATCGTAACTCCTTAGGGACTTGGAATTGTCACTCCTTCACACAGGTTATTACGTAACCTATTACGCATTATAGACGTTATTTTACAATGCAGAAATTATTTTAATCATGTACATTTTTATAGTCAATAAAACCTTTTTATTAACATTATTTAGTAAGATTTATTATCATGCAAAAACTACGATATATAAAAATACGTGCCATTATAAACATGCCCTAACGGCTTGTAGACCTTTCTCAAACAAAAAGTTTCTTTCGTCTGCTGTCGATTAATAATGTAGATAATACCTGTACCCTACTCCAAGATGAATAATGCTTTTAAAAAGTACTGACTTTTTGGTACAATATTCTACGTGTAACTTAAAAACACATGGAAAAAAGGAAATTAAGTAAGAGCAGACAACAAATTAACCCTCTCGAAAGCAAAGATTTCACAACAAAACATTACTGTAAATGGATGGTTTGTATTTTGTTACTTTACTTATACATACAAAAATGAATGTTTGTCTGTCTGTCTGCCTGTATATCCTTTATAGAATCGTAAACTATGTATTTGATCATTTGATTATCTTTGGCAAAGTTGTTGTCCATGAGCCAACGAAAGTTTCCGCGTTGATATAAATTTTTTTTTTTTAATTTATTTTAGTTGGTGGTGTAGCAACGTGCATAGTGTACATCGTAGCGGTATAAGCGGTAACATAGCCTATTGCACGGAAGTATTGTGGGTCCGATCCCCACATGGAACACTTTGTGTGATCCACAAGTAGTTGTTCTAAGTCTGGGTGTTCTTTGTGTCCGTTTCATGTATGTTTGTAAGGTACCCCGCGACACAGGATTTATTCCAGGTGCTGGAGTTGTTTTAAAAACATAATAATTAAAGTGTACATGCAGTACATCAAATAAATAACTGCTGTTAATATTTTAGTTGAATTAATAGAAGTCAACGTGCAACTCACTAGCAACAGCATTTCACCAAGACAATACTGGTACCACTGTGGAGTAGAATTACCACAGCTTTACTCTAAACCATTGCTCAACTATGTAGAAACGTACTCCCGAAAGTTCATACACAGTTAATAGAAGTCACGTTTGAAAAACTTTAAGTAGAAAACAAAATTGTTGATGAATTTTGAACAAAACTGTATTAAAGTCAAGAATCTCGGGCTGTAGATAAGAACATAAATACATGCAGAAATATACGTTTTTCTTCGTCGTTTTAGCATTGTAAGTTAAACATTATTTTAAATAATCCAAAATTATGACTAAAACACTGATAATATACACTTATCTGAGAAAAATCGAATGTAAGAAACACTCAAAAAAATTTTACCGTAGGCCTATTCGTCTTGTGGTAAGTGATCCTGAGTGGTAAGACCAGAGGTCATGGATTTTGATTCACACCCAGGACAAATCTTTCTATGGTGAACGTGATCATTTATTCTGTGTAATTTATCTATATTTATACATTTAGGAATAGGAAAATATGTTATTCAGCCGTCTGACCACCACAGGTTAGGCTATGCCTAGTTTGAGATTAGATGGCCACGTGTGAGATGTGTGAGGATATTGTAGTTCTTAACCTATTTGCTAAGAACTATTAACGAGTTCATGATATATACATATATGTATAATATGTTAAATTTCCTGAAGTTTTATTTGCCATAACCTCAAAAGAAGAAATATGAATCCTTATATTTTTATTATGTGACGTGATGGTGAGTGTGAGACCTGAGGCCCATTGATGCAGGCGTGACAGTTATCGTGGTAACTGTGTAAGCCTTACACTATCACAATGACTGTCATGCCTTTTACGTCCCCAAGCGGGGTGTGAAAAAGGGTCTAACAAGGGCACCATAGTGTGGGTCATCATACTACATTGTCTGCATTTGCAATGAGTTTAGTAACCACAAAACTTGGATTCTATTCATGCTTTCCATCAGGCAGAGTAGAGTTACTTTAGCAGGCCCTTAATATACAAAAAAAAAAGCACAAGAGATACTTCTAGACCTGAACACGGTTAGCGCGTGAACTCTCGATCTGTTGAACCAGGTCTGATTAGTTTGATCAAAAATTAGACCTGAATCAACAAACTCGAGATACGATTAATAGAGTCAGTACCAGGCTTTAGTAATTAGAGAATCGGTTACACACGCAATCTATATTAGTTTTGTTGGTCAGATGCCACAACTTTATTTACTGTCAAGTTAATTTAAATTGTTTCAGTACAATTGGCAATAGTAAATTACAATTAATTACATTTATTTAACAACAATAATATAACATAATATTCTAGACATCTCATACACAACGCCATCTAATCCCAAATTAAGCAGACCTCGTACTATAAATCAGATCATGCAAACATTTGATTCGACCCAGGAATCGAACCGGAGACCTCAAGCACAGCAGTCGCATACGCTACATATTTAGTTATAACTTATTTACTTCAAATGCAGGTTATGCAGTTAGATATTTGTTGACGTTCCTTCTCAAAAAAACACCTTAATTTAAAAAAAATCTCATTATTTCAAAGACATTTTGAAGTTAACTTAGAGCCTGCCAAAGTGACTCTTCTCTGCCTGATGGAAAGCATGAATAGAATCCAAGAGTTGTGGTCACCATACAGTATGACCCACACCATGGTGGCCCTGTGAGATGGTTTTTCACACTCCGCTTGGGGACGTAAAAGGCATGACAGTCATCGTGACAGTGCAAGACTTACACGGTTACCACGATAACTGTCACCCCTGCATCAATGGGCCTCCGGTCTCACACTCACCAACGAAACACGACAGCACGGATGCTGGCGCTTTAGGTTGATCTTCTGTGGAGGGGTAGTACTGCCCCGGTCGAGCCGGCCCGCTCGTGCTGAAAGCGTGGCTCTACTACCTACTCTGCTTAATTTAAGACTAGATGACGTTTTATGTCAAATATCCGAAATATTTATTTATTTATTTACTTATTTAGTATATTGTGACTAATTTACGGCCTTCAGAATATGAAATTTAATAACATTTAGTGTCGTTAGTATTTTTTAAGAAATATGTGTTTGTTACTTGATATTTTGCTTTATCAAGTCCAAAGGCAAATTATTTTTCATTAAAATAATGACAACTATTTTTTTTGAAATTTTATTGCAACTTATTTTAATTATATACACTGACTTTCAAATATTTTAATTAACTTTGAGATTTAAACGTATTATAGTGTGGCTTTTGCCATGACTCTCCACGAGTGGAATTAGGATAATATAGAAGATTAATTATGATAATTATGGACTTTCTTCTAAATTATACTACAACGATACAAACGTTCTCCAGCTACCTTAACCCCTTGACGCCGGGCCGCAAAATGCCGTTAATCGCTTATGCCGGCGGGCAATTCTTTAACGCGCGAGCTGTACTTGGCTCGGGCGTGAATTCACGCCCGCCGGTCGCAACGGAATTTTTGTTGGGCGTAAATTCACGCCCGCCGACCTCAAGGGGTTAATATTTTTTTTTACTTATTTATTTAGGTAAATAAGCAATAACACAATATAAGATTCAAACTAAAATTACTTGTAAGTGTATGCAATTGTGTCATCAGCAACATTGCACGGTTGACCCAGTGATTTGTCAGTCGGCACGCTGCTCTTTACTGCGCTAAGTGTTGTGGGTCCAAATCCCACATGGGACAACACTTTATGTGATCCATAAATTGTTGTTTTGAAACTGGGTGTTCTTTATGTCCGTTTCTTGTATATTTGTAAAATCCTATATGACACAGGGTTTAACAAGAGTGCGGAAATCTTCTTCTTATAAAAACAAAATAAAATACCATAAGTAGTCAAATACAATTACAGGGTTTCATCCTTTGAGAATATTACAACATACATAAGCAAAATTGTATTATTGCATTAGATAATTTTCCATATTATGACGGATTAAGAATCTAGAATATCACCACCCTTATTCATCTCATAGGTGTCTTAAGAGGTGACTAAAGGAGTAGATTATGTAGGATAGTTACTGATATCATTAGTGATTACTACAAAGAAATGGGGACTTGATATAATCCCCTTGCCAACCGTGGCAGCGTAGTATAGTATGTCAAAATCTCTTTTCTAAGGAAGTCTGTTAATGTGACGTATTGATGTGATAGAAACATCGTAAATATATTTTTTTCAACAACTACGCTGGGTTTTATTGTCGAATAGACCATCTTTCAACCTTGAGACCATTTTAAGTAAACCGTATTCGACAGAAAGTGAAGCAGGAGAACATGAAGGCAGCTAAGACTATTACGTTCTCTGCCTTAATACCAATTAGGAATGTTTTATGAGTTAATTAGTGTCATAATTAGTTTTACTGTTTGCGTATACTCATATGATAGGGAATTATATATATTTATTTTATGGAAATATACACGAGGAACAACAACTAACTGTCCCGAGAGACTTTTCGTATCAATAGCTATTGGCCTGTCGCAATTCATTACAAAAAATAATTATTAAAATTTTCAGAGTGATCATTTTTCTTCTAACTTTATTTTGGTCAGACTTGGATTAGTATCCAAACAGCTTAATCAATTTGAAGGCTTACCAAAGATAATCCTAACGCGCCTTTATTTTATTTTGATTCACGTCAAACGTTTGACAGCGAGGCGCAGGTGTTTTAATTGATTCTGTGGTCTATATAAAAATGAGTGTTTTTAAAAAAAGTAATTAGCAATAAGTTCACATACAAATATAATTTGTATTTTATTGCTGCTTCAGCTCATGTTGTAGAAAATGCAGCATACAATTTGTCGCTGTACAGAGATGCAGTAAGATGTGATAATATTTAATGTTATTAACGTGTTTGTTGAGCCCCAAGAACAACCGCTCCCATACTTTACTCGACTTGGTTCTGGGGACCAAGTCATAAGAGTTAACTAAAGTAAATTTTCGTATATAATGGTTTTAATAATAAATTCTACAAATATTACAAGTGCGAAAGTTTGTATGGATGGTTGTTACTCTTTCACGCAAAAAGAACTGAACGGATTGAGATGAAACTTCACAATAATTTAGCTTATACATTAGAATAACAGATAGGCTACTGTTTACCATTATAACCGACGTACACGTGAACGGAGCTAGTAAAAATATATATCTGACATGCAAATGAAAAAGAAAAACTATCTTAGAAACAGGTTGCCTCTGGCCTTTAACAGTCCACTACTCAACATAGATCTCTTCAGAAAGAGAGAAATGAAATAAATTTGAGGTTGCTTTAAAATGTTCACAAACCAACTTAACATCTATGTACGAATTAAAAAAAATGCATGAAGGGTGAATTTTAAGGATAAAGTTCGTTGTTCTAAGTAATTAATCTGAGAGTAATAGTAGCAAAAGACTTCCAAAGTTAGACTGTTACTTAAAGTATATTTACACATGTACAAATATGACTATTTTGTAAAGGTATAGTGATTTGAATCAATTGAGATCACAATTTATTATTACTGCTTGTATATTATCCGCAGTGTCTCAAGATAAAAGTCTTTGATCAGTGTATGTTGCCAGTGATGACTTACGGCACAGCGACGTGGTCGCTCACTATGGGCCTGACAAGGACACTCAAAGTCGCCTAAAGAGCAATGGAGAAGGTAATGCTCGGAGTTTCTTCAGGTGATCGCATCAGGAACTAAGGTCATCGATGTTGGCAGAAAAATTACACGCAGAAACGATGGTCGATAGGGCCATAAAGTATTGGAGTGGTGACCGTGCACTGGGAAACGCAGCGTCGGTAGGCCCCCCCACAAGCTTGTCCGATGACCAGGTGAAGGTTACAGGAAGCCGCTGTATGCAGACGGCACGGAACCAGCTGTTGTGGAGAACCTTGAAGGAAACCTATGTCCGTACGTACAAACTTAACACTAATGAAGTAAAAATGGCGATCTGATCACTCGGGGACAATCTCTTACAGGCAATTATAGGATTAAAAGTATGGGTACGTAACGCGTGGTGTATTGAATTGATATGCGTGTGTATGTTGTATATTAAACTAACTGACCTGGCAAACTCTGTTCCGCCTTAGAGGCAATAAATAAGCAGATTTTGTATTTTGTTCAATTCATTTTTTTATTAGGAAAAAAGTAAAAAAAACAAAGGATAAAAAGTATCCTATGTCCGTCTCCTGATTCTAAGCTACCTCTCCATTAATTTTCAGCTAAATCCGTTCTTCCGTTCTCGAGTTATAAGTTGTAACTAACACCACTTTCTTTTAAATATGTAGATTTGATTAACATAAAAATACATTTTTGTAGTTGCCGCTTAGATGGCAAAATGTGACGTCATAAACCATTCTTGCTGTAATATTTAAGCATGATTATACAACATGAGAATCTTTACGTATTTGTTTATTTTAGAATGGATTTTGGACCAACCCCGCAATTACTTTAAGTCCAGCCGTACTATCATTTATCTGCAGTTTTGCTGCACGCTCTGTAGGTACGCATTAAATACGTAAGAAAATTCATGTATAAATCACTGTGTTAAAAGACAAAAGAAATGCTCACTTATGTATATTTTTTTCTCCTTAACATAAAAATACTGTACTATGTTTAAATATATCGAAAGTATCTTGTAAAAATAATAAGTATTAAGCACTGTAAAATATAAAAATCGAGTTGCATAGTTGCTTGTTCTTGGCACCATGTTACTACATGTTACATAGGTCACTATCACGTAGCGTGGCGACACGCCTTGGCGACATTCGATTTGATCGTCTTTATTAGCTAATCCACATCAAAACCTTGGGAATTCACGTCTATATATATAAAAAGGAATGTTTTTCTTTCTGTCTGTCTGCATGTCCTTTATAAAATCGTAAACTATGCATTTGATGTGTGTAAATTATCTTTAGCAAAGTTGTTGTGTATGAGCCCACGAAGATTTCTAATTACTTAGTCTAGGCTAGATGTTAAGTCGTTGAAATATAAATTAATAATCACATAAATACTTCATTTGTGAGTTAAAACCAGCAAAATATTTTATAGAAGTCAGAAAATTCTAGAAGACAGAACTAAAATATATCCTACATAAATTTTATGACGATCTCATATAAGAATTTACGATACCTGTGGAGAAAATTGGAACAGTGCTGATTTAAGTTACAAGCCAATACAACTTCGACGTGTCCGTATAACTTTTTAATTTGTTTCACTTTAAGCTGATATTACTCGTTTTCTTTTATTTTCTCTCATTTTGATGATTCTGTAAGAGTCTTACTGATGGAAGCCCAATGGCAAACATTATGGGACGAGAGCGCAAGAGGCCTTAATCCATTTGTTTCTCTTGAGGTGAAATGGTGGTGTCAATGAGTGACGGTAGTAACTATCACGTAGCCCTTCTGGTCGGTTATATAACATAAAAGGAAAATGTTATGTTTTGTTTAATATAAAGAAAAATGTACATTTTTGCCCATTAAATAAAGTTTATATCTTAGTGTTTCAAATAACAATTTTTATGTAATCAATGTTAATAAAAGCAATCGAACAATCATTATCAAAGCACAATTTTCACCTATTAAAAAAAATAACAAACCGATACATCGAAATTTATAACTAACTACGTTTCAACAATTTCAATTTCGATGTATAAAACAAATCTAGTCGCTATCGGCGGAAAACCTCGAAAAGTTTATTCAATAAAGGACTATGTACGAAATAATCTGAATAGCTGATATGTGAGCCGTTGTAGTTTTAAAATAAATAACATTCTCGTTGTCTACATACAGTGATTTATTAAAGTGTAACGATTGAGGTTTAAAATAAAATAAACAATTTTTGTTATGCATCTATTTATACTAATACTAGCTACTAAATCTGTATCGCGAAATAGAGATTCTCGCGGCGATTAGCATATGTACAATATCCCAACATTCACTTTGCCTGGTCGGAGGATCCTCCCTTTGTGTCAGAGGGGCATAACACCCGTTCCTCTACAATCACAATAATAATAGAGCTATGCCACATTGGATATAACTTGAGATTTTGACAGAGTTAGAAGTTTCACCCCCAAATCGTTAAGAAAGACTCATAACATGCTTTAAAGATAAAAAAAATCATCAAAAAACATTATATAACTTTTTCAAAATAATACTAATATTTAACTATACGCAGAGTGTATACGCATTCTTAATCCATCAAACGATGAAATTAAGTTAGAATACGCAGTTCACAAGGGAATACGTAACAAGAAATACACTTTTTTTTATAAAGAGCCTGCCAAAGTGACTCTACTCTGCCTGATGGAAAGCATGAATAGAATCCAAAGGGTTGTGGTCACTACACTCATTGCAAATGCAGACAATTCAGTGTGGTGAGCCACGCTATGGCGGCCTAGTGAGATGCTTGTTCACGCCACACTTGGGGACTTAAAAGTCATGACAGTCATCGTGGCAGTGTAAGCCTCACATAGTTATCACGATAACTGTCACCCCTTCATTAATAGATAATTAATCATAGATGTTATAGCACATACATACTATCCCCACGAGCAGGAAGAGATCAATGCAGAACAGCGTGGAACCGACGATTTTACATACTCTTCGAGGCACGATTTGCCGTCGGTTCTACATTCAGTTTAAGACCCCAAATTCCACTCTGAATTGTTAGTACTTCTATAATCAGAAACAACAATATAACATTTTGTGATCGAACCTGAGACCTCTTAATCGACAATCGCATACGCTTACCGACGAGGCGTGACTACGACCTAAAATGTGGCAACTAACAGTTTTACTACTACTACGACCTAAAATGTGTCAATATTATTCCCATCATTTTAATCTCTATATATACAATATTTAATTATACAACAAAATCGTTCTAAGCTCGAAGCTAAATATACTACTGTCAGCTTATCATTTTCGAATTGTCATGACTGCTATAAGTAGACATGAATATTATATTTGCTGAAATTACATTCACATCTGCGTCGTTTCACTCGTATCCTATTTGATCTTGAGTGTGAATTACATGTGAAGTTAATTTAAGGAATTCATGTTATTCTTACTAATTATCTTTTCCTTTTGCGAAGATTCTTAAGGAGAAGGATCAGGGTTTGAGATCGTTGATATAAACTATGTGGTATAAATGTCGTACGACAAAAATATTTACAAAAATTTTAAGCAAGTTAATGAATGTCTTAGCTCTCCCTTCGTCAAATACTGCATCTGCTTTAAGATTTCAGGTAATTTTGTCGTTATTTGAGTTCATTACTTTTTGCATAATTTGTGTAGATTACATCTCGCTTACTCTGCGGTACATTGTTACAGTTATATAGGCAGAAATTGAGATAGCAAAAGGTTTTGAGTTTAATTTTAATTGCTATAGTTCTTAAAGATTTTGCTGTAGATTTGAATGAACTTAAAGTATTACTGACTAAAAAATCTGCTCTTACATTTTTATTTAATTTCTTTCTTTTTAATATTTTGGACATTTGACACACAATGTCGTCTAGTCCCAAACTAAGCAGAGCTTGTACTATGGGTACTAGACAACTGATATATAAATTTATACTCTTTTGGTAAATACTTACATATTATACATAGAAAACACCCAAACTCTGAAACAAATACATATAGATCCTCCAAACATTTGCTTCGACCCGGGCAGCGAAACGTAGACCTCAAGCACAGCAATTGCATACGCTACCAATGCGCCACCGAGGTAGTTAAAATTAACATCTACCAAGGTATTGTATGGTGAAAACTAATTTGGGAGTGTGGAGAAAACGTACCAAATATATCATGTACATGTACTCAAATTGTACGAACAGATAAATAAAGTTAACTTCTAGTCAAAATTAATCGAATGGAGGTTGAATTTCGACTGTAATTCGTGAAGCATTTTTTCCTGCGTTTGACTTTTTTCTATATGGAAACTATTAAAAAGTATAATACGTTAGTACTTTAGTTTATTACTAGTTTACTTATCTGTTTTCTATATATAATATGTATGTATTTACAAAAAAAAAATACATATATAAGTATTCTATCAGTCAGTCTAGTTATCATAGCACAAGCTCTGGTTAGTTTGAAACTAGATGACGTTGTGTGTCAAATATCCGAAATATTTATTTATTTATTTACCTATTTAGTATATTGTGACTAATTTATGACCTTCAGAATATGAAATTTGATAACATTTAGTGTCCTTAGTATTTTTTTTGAAATATATGTTTGTTACTTGATATTTTGCTTTATCAAGCCCAAAGGCAACTTATTGTTCATTAAAATATTGCCAATAATTTCTTTTTTGAAATTTTATTGCAACTTATTTTAATTATATACCTACACTGATTTTTAAATATTTTAATTAACTTTGAGATTTAAACGTATTATAGTGTGGCTTTTGCCATGACTCTCCACGAGTGGTGGCAGATATCCAGGATGAAATATTAGGTGTTGACACTAGAGATACGAAGCTGGGTCCTGCTAGGTCGTTTTCACAGTCAACGGGTCTCCATGAAGATACAATACCCCAGAGAACAGCATTCAATACTACTGGTGCTCCAGCATCTCTCTGTAAATTTAAAAGTTATATATTACTTGAAAACTGGCTGAAGAAGTTGACTCCTAGTTCTGCTCAAGAAGCATGATGTTGTACCCGTCAGAAAATCGGAAATAATAGCGACTATTTTACAAATTTGTTCTAAATACACTGCCCTTGAACTGAGCAGCTCGCCCTGGCCCAAGATCACATGTCGGACCAACTCAAGATAATATTTAATATTATCTTGGAGGGTGAACCTTTTTTTGAATGATGGAAGAGCAGATGGCTCATCTTTTTAAAAAAGGCATGATGGCTCATTGACTTTTTACGGTTAATAGACCTATCATCAACTTGATTGTGACCTACTTATCCATAGTTATACAGGACAGATAAATTGTTTAAGGTGATAATCCACTAGCAACAGCAGTTTCAACACATCATCTCATGGCAAACTCTGGTAGTGGGACAGGCCGAGAGGGTCTGCACGCAGAAAAATAAAAAACTAGAAGTCAAACCTGTGGTAAATTAAAGTAAGCTCACCATACAAGGATCCATCATCACTCCAGTGTCCAAACACATAATAGTCTGCAAGTCATCGATATTCAGGTCTTTTAGTTCTTCAGCACAATCTTCCGGGTCAGAAGGATGCAGATGAGTAACTGACAGAATCCGACGTCTTTGAATTATCTCCATAGACTTCAAGCTTTCAGACTCATCAGAGTAAGACTATTGGGAAAATATAAATTTAAATTTTATTAAATAGAGACAAAAATTCTACAATTAGTCACCGTTTTATAATGTGTTTGTCTAGACGCAGTAACAGACTGCAAGATAACTCTAGTAAACTGCTGTTAAACTATTCTACATTAAACTATAATTAATACTTACATAAGGTATTGGCCAAGAAGTTACAATAAAATGTGTGTTGTCAGGTTGTTTGTGATTATTCTGAAGCCTAACAGGCTTTAGTGTAGGAATAAATCTAACTGGATGTGGCAACCTGATTAGAGCTATGTCAAAAATAGGACTTTTGTCGTCAAAGTTGGGATGGATCTCAAAATATTTGATGGGAAGAATGGTGCCTCCCTTCTTATAGTTAATACTGCCAAGCCGTACGCGAAGAGTTCTTGATGATTCGCGTAAACTGAAAACGATATGAAACAGGAGTCTGAATTTGTTATTATGTAATTGTATGTTTGTCAATTGACTAAACGAAATGGAAAATCAGAAAAGTCAAATTTTGTTCACTTTTATTTCTCAACTGTAGTTTTTTTAGGCTACTAAAGGCTTTAGTGCTAAGTTCGCACACAAACTGTGTTCTATGATTTAACCATTACATCGTGATGAATATGTTTTGCTACTTAGACAGATCTATGTGTATTGTTTTCGTCAGATGCACTATCTATCCTAAGATGGAGTACCCATACGCAACTCTGGCTTATTCGAGTGATAATTTCAGTATCGTTATCCACTTTAATTGTCCACTCTCAATCGATTACATTTTCTAGAAAGACTAACATTAGACAGGTGACTGGTTGATTACCTTGATTTCTGAAAGAAGTCAGCCAAAATCTTTTACAATGCTGCGTACACATGCCGTAGATGCTAGATAAGTTTAAAGGAAAATCAGAAAATGATGCAAATGGTGATTATGTTCATATTGTTAAAATACAAATGGTTACTTACAGAAACAAAGCATCAGCTGCAGTCAGTACCCACTCATCATTAATTAAAGCACCTGCACTCAAATATGTAGACATCTTCATAACAGCAGCTACATAAGGAAACAATTCCCCGTTTGTGACCAAACTGCGTTCATCCAAGTCATTGTAGAGTAAATCTTTGGATTTTTCTATACATTCACAGTATCTATGTAACACTGTTATCACAATAAATACTTTTTTAAACATTGGAACTAGTATTTGGTGAAAACTTAACAAGAAGTCAATTGCCACGATCTTCTTATAATCAACTCAGATAATTATAAATACAATTCATAACCATATATGTACATAAATTGTATTGGGTTAAAATTTACGAAATAATGACAACCAGTTACAAATGTGATCGTGGAGTGGGTGTGGATGTTTTGAGAATTTTATAAAAATTAACCTGTGGTCACACCAAATACTGAATAATATCGTAACTGCCGTTTTTACCTGAATTCCTACGATCCATTACACTTCGATGAATACTTAATGTTATGTTTATAAATTCGGAAAAGCTTCATTTTTTAGTCTTCTTATAAACACCACACATTTTGTGTAACTTCTATACTCGGTTACTAGAAAAACAAAATGTTGCAAAGTTTTTGTTCCCTTTTTTAACACTCCATTGATCGCTTAGATTTATATTAAATTTCATAGTATCAGACAGCTAGCAACATTTCTGACGTTTATTATTAATGGTCTTTATCAGTTGCTTTCAGCTTCATTCATCAATGTCTCTTTCTTCATTATTATTTTACGGCTTCTGTTGTTTTACTTTTCACTCAATGATCTAACTGAGAAATTGCCAGTGATAGAATTTTGTCCACGGCTTTGCTTGCGTGTGTAAACACGCACACGACACACAAAAAACACGAAATTAGCGAAAGAAGAAAAATAAATCGTTTCTTTGTGGATACTTACAATATGAGAAATTTCGAGTATTAAATATTTTGGACAACAGACACATAATATCATCTAGTTTGAAACTAGGCAGGCGTACATATTAAACATAAACAACATTCAAACTTCAAAATAAACATTTGCAGATTGTTTATACAAACATTTGTGCCGAAACGAGAACCGAATCTGAGACCTTAGCAATGTAATTGTATATACGACCACGCCATTGAGGCAGTCAAAAAGCACTAGATATAAAAAAATTGAGATTGTAGACCCAGGGGTTAAGGCTTTGTATTGATGAATCAGTGAGTCAGAACAAATATTTTTAATGTATCTATTCTAAATGCACACCGCACTTTCTCTAATATGAATAAGCCCTTAGTAGGCAAACACTTGATAAGGCATTGCAGAAAGAAAGATTTTGTTTACAAATAATATGTAACACAATTGCTATTGCGCTGTTTAATCTTTTCAATGTTATAATGACTCAAAACTTCACAGTGAAATTTCGCTCAATGAATCCTTTTTACATTTCAAACGTTTATTGTGTAATTTTCCAACTCATTTTCTTTAGTAAACAGACGATTTAAAATTACTTTACTAAAATTTTGAAATGTAAATTTTAAAATGTACAGAAAACGGCACATTATTTAGAACTTTGCAATCATGATTTATTTTAAAAATTCTGAATAAGAATGACTCGAAACGTGTTTCAATATTTTCTCTATATCTACTAGCTGACCCGGCAAACGTTGCTTTGCCATATAAATTATTTCTAAGTAATTTGAGCGGGATGAAAAATGATTAAATTACTAAAATGGCTATTAAAAAATAAGGGTTGATCGTAGAAGGATGAAAATTGAGGATTGTGTGTATTTTTGTATGTTGTATCATAAAAAAATAGAAATTAAAAATTTTGACTAAAATATAAAAAAAAAAATTTAGGGTTATACTACCCCTAACATTTAGGGGGATGAAAAATAGATGTTGGCCGATTCTCATAGATACCGGATAAGCACTAAAAATTTCATCAAAATCGGTCAATCCGTTTCGGAGGAGTATGAAAACGAAAACTGTGACACGAGAATTTTATATATTAGATTTTAATTTAATCACGTTTCATTACGTTTTTATTTTTTTTTTCTTTGCGAGGATCGTAATAAGGACTGTACTTTAATGAAATATAGATAGAAATTCTAGATTAGAGACTATCTTTCAAAAGAGGAAGTTAGCATCGTAGACTGAAATAGCACTAGCAAAGAAAAATATGTTTTGTTTTATTATTGGCCCACGAGTTAGTCAACATTTGAAAAAAACGTATAAAAAGCCATTTAATATTTTTTTTTTAATTACAAGAAAGTTAATAAGTGGAATTTGTATTTTAAAAATTACATCGTCTAAATGACCACCGTTTCGACGTTTGCACTCTTCTAAACGAGCACCGAAATTTTCGAATACTCGTCGGCTAACAGACCACGAGATCACCGACATCTCTTAACTGATTTTTTAACATCATTCTTGTTTAGTTAGTGTAGGCCAAAAACTGTTTTACAAGAGGAGAGAGAGGCGTATGTCCAGCAGTCGATTGTTAAAGGTTGTTGTTGATGACGATGATGATATTAGATTAGAATAAACATAATATCTTTCAAAGAGCAATGTACTGAAACAAATAAACAAATTTATTTTCTTCAACACAAAGATATACCATCATATCATTTAAATTTTTTTGAATTGGAGTTATTTACGAGCTATGAAAATTACTTACCGTTAGGTGACTCGTCTACTTCTATGGTCAACTGTACCATAGAAGGAATTACTTAGGTAAACTTGTCAAAAACGATTCTAACCTATTTTTCGAGTGTGCAAATACGAAGTTTCACCACCTCTGTCTTTTTCGTGGGTGTCGTAAGAGGCAACTAAGAGAACAAAATCTGTAAGATAACAGTACTAGAAAGAGAAGGAAATCTCGAATATACTATACCAATCTGTCTGACCCATGTGGTGATATGTCTTGCAGTGGACTATACAAGACTGTTGATAATGATAAAGACTTAATTTATCACTGAAATGAAATATAAACCGTTTGGAGTAATAAGGCGAGCTTTATCAACAACTGATTTAAAAATATATAATAAATACATCCATCGCACTTTCAATAATTATGCACAAAGCGCCATCTATAGTTTTCTTCATAAACTAGTATAAATTTTACCTAAAACGTCCACCAATCACATTACAAGTGAAATAAATTTCATAAGTGTTATTAGATGACGCTATTACAAATATTTTAAGGAAGACAACTGAATTATTACTAATCCAAATCTAAACAATTCAGAATCAAAACATTCATATGATAACACAAACTAACTGATATTCTGGTCTAACGAAAGAAGTCCACTAAGTCCGTATATAATCCGTATATCCGCTTAGAGACAGAATAGATTAAGTGTAAACGAATTAAATAAATATTTCGGACATTTGATATAACGCCATCTAGTTTCAAACTAAGCAGAGCTTGTGCTATAATAACTAGATTGACTGATAGAATACATACTTTTTTTTGTAAATACATACATATTATACATAGAAGACACCCAAACTTCGAGACAAATATTTGCAAACCGTACAAACATTTGGTTCGACCCGGGAGTCGAACCCGAGACCTCAAGCAGTCGAATTCACTACCACTGCGCTACCGAGGCATTTACACCGAAATATACAACAAATGGTCGTGCTCCTCGTATAATTATTGTTCCAGAGCGGGATTCGAAGTCACGATGTCCAGATCAGCAGTCAGAGTCACGAACCACTAAAATAACAAATCAGTGTTTTTGAAATATCTGTCTAATCGTATAACAACAAGACATTAAATAAAACAAACAAAGACAGCAATATGCAATGTTTATTATAAATTTACATAAAACATTACATAAAAGGTTATTATTATTTTACAATATTTTATTTATTTGTATATTTCACGACTAGATTTGTCAAATAAAAATATTTTTCACGATACCAGCTATTACATAAATTAATATCTGAATTAATTCTAATACTTATTATTAATAAATCCTTCATCATCATCACCGACAACCTTTAACAGTCCACTGCTGGACATAAGCTAAAAATGCTTCCTAACGACTAAAAAATGTAAAATTAATAAAATTCCAGTCTACTCATAATATATACAGATTTATGGCTCTAAAGCCTTTTTTCCTATTCGAAGTCAATGAGCGTAAAAAATATTTATGACGTCAAAATTATTTCAAAAATATGTGCATAAAATTCAAGAGATAATTCTGTTGCAGCATTAAGACCTGATTCAGTAAGTTCAAGAATAAAAAAATCCTTAACTCTACTGCGGCCTACATTCACCCTATACTTGAATAACGTGGAAAGTTCTCAGTCTATCACAGAGATGTCGCTCTGATCACCAAAAAATTTACTACGCCATTCGTAAATAGTGTTTTTGCATAACACTTCTAAATTTGTGTTTCTCGTCCAAAATCGATTTACTGGATGGTACACGAGATTAAAGCTCTGCTCCTTCAAGTTGTTACACGTAGAGAGGTAAATAGAAATACAGTCGCACGTTCATCATCAAGGAAGGTCAAATACTAAAACCACATGCTCAAGTTTTTGATTAAATGACCCCAATATTAAACCGTGCGGCCTTTAGAGGCATTTGAAGTCAGGTCCTAGTCAAAGAAATGCTATTATTTGTATTGTATTTATGATATTTTCAAAATTGTGATACTAACGTCTTCTATTTTTTTTCGAAATAATTTAAAATGTTATTATTTCGTAAAATACTGGTTATAAAATTAAAATTAACGTTTATTTTAAACTTGATTATACAAGAAAATCAAGTATAATTTAATCAAAGACAAGGAGCCTTTCGTTAGAACTAATATAATTCTATACAAAACAGTATCCGTACAAATCACTAGACGGAATTATTTAGGTTGAGTTGCCATAATGTCCGGATAATACGGATAAGTCCACCTCATCCCTACTATAACTTATTACAAAAGCGAATATAAGTTTGTTTGTTACGATTTCACAGGAAACCAACTCAACCGATCGTTATGAAATTTTGTACTCATGTTCTTGGACGTATTAGAAGTAACAAGGGACATAATTATTTAAAAAAATAATATTTATTTAAAAAAATCTTTTACGAAACTTAATGTGGGAGACGAAATTAAACGCGAGAGAAGCCGCGGGCAAAAGCTAGTACTATATAAATGCAGATTGTTTAAGTAAATAAAATTACTAAATATATACTGAATTCTAAAAATATTACGAAAATTCTTAAATAAAAATCTATACATATAAGTTAAAACTTACATCACTCAACTATAGAAGCTCAGTTGACATCATACATACACTAAATGACAATAACATTTTTTCTCTATTCTTTGATTTATATTCAGTTTTCAATACAAACGTATCTTTTGAAATTTTAGCTCAAGTCGTGATTTTCCTAATTTGTTACATATTTATCTTTATAATCGTTATGAATAAATGTTGTGCTGCAGACATTTCGTCCTTGTGCTTTGCTTTCGAAGGTCATCAGATCACACGGTCGCTTCTTAGACGTAGTACTACGAGTTAAAGTACCGAAGCTGTCCAAGTTTGCAGGTGTAGAACAAAAGAAGGCTCGGCGAAATTCTCGACGAAATTTTCCTGAAAAAATATATTAGTAATTGATAACTTACTTATACTTGCAAAAAGAAGTTGTCCTAACATGGAGAGACTGTTTTTAATTTTGCAGTTAAAGCCTGGAATTCATCACCAGCGCACGTGTTTCCCTCCCACTACGATCCCGAGTCCTTTAAGCGGGGCGTGAAAAAGCATCTCACTAGGCCGACATAGCGTGGGTTGCCATATTGCACTGTCTTCATTCGCAGTGAGTACAGCAACCACCGCTCTTGGATTCTATTCATGCTTTCCATCAGGCAGAATAGAGTCACTTTGGTAGGTTGCTATAAAAAAAATAAAAATAATTCTAAATTCTCAATATCTTTGTTCACTTTATAATTTTTGTATTTTGTTTCTTACTTTGAAAATACACACAGAACTTACATACAAGTGTTCATTCTTTATTTTCCCCTATGGAGTTGAAATATGGAAACCAGATTACAGTAAACATAATGTGACTAGTGAAAAATGCTACAAGCCAGGTGTAGTAATGATTTGCGTAAGAAGCCTGCAGAAGTTAGATGTGAATAGTCTAAAATCGATTAGAATGGCGGGTAACGCAAGAGGTTCATGTCCAGAAGTGAACTGTAAGGCGCTGATGACAGACCTCACCAACTTAATGACAAATAATGAAAGAACGGCCGTTTCCTGTGGCATACTATTATAGCCTAAAACCTGGTCCGTAAATCCCAATTTATGGCTCTCTCACATGCTCTGGAGATTGTCCAAAGAGACCTGATAAATCTAACCATATCTGAATGCTGTCTAAACAGTAAATAACTGAAACTACGACATTGCAAACGAACAATAAATTATAGTTATTTGCGTCGATGATTCCAAGTAAAGACGAATTTTTGGTCTTAATAAAAATCAACTTTGCGTAACACTCTTTGATGTCTTTGTTTAGGGAGTTTTCAAAGAAAAATATTCGTAGTTCTTTAATGTCAACTAACCGTATAAATGTACACAGCCTTTCAATTACTTATTTTTACAGTATTAAATCCCAGTTACCAACTTAGTCAAGGTTTAGGATATATTAATAAATTATTACTGAGTTACAAGGTACATACATACAAGTATTATTTTCGTATATATGCTTTAAAATTACATGGTCAAGATTTTCGCATGAGTACTGCCTGAGACCGGCAGGCCAAAGATTTTATGTTCAACAACGAAGTAGTTACATTTGTACGTTTTTTTAATATGTTTAATAACCGCTAGAAGCACGAGGTAGTTACAAGTTCTTTTTATCACCATGGTAGAACCGGCCGAGTTTTCAAGTTACTGTGTTCATGCGCAAGAGTCATCACTGCTAGACTCTTGGGTAATCTGTATGTTAATTTGCGCTCCCATGTCGTAAAATAGAAATTAAAGTTTCAACAATAACATTCAAAAGTACACTGTTTGATATAAGCCTTTCTTTAACAAGGAGGTTTTGGTCTGCTAAACCAGACTGGGGAGGGTTTGATATAGTATATTTTTCAAGTTTCTCTTTGCAGTGCTGTTATCCTGCATAATTTGCTCCCTTAGTAGGTTTTTACGACACCCATCGGAGGAACAGGGCTGGTGACGCTTCATATTCTTAATTCGTCACCCTAAAGAAAGAAAAAAAATAACAGTTTGTAATAAAAGAATTAAATTTTATTTAAAGAACGATTTTTGTTTTTTTTTAATAGCCTGGCAAAATGACCATACTCATCTTCATGGAAAGCATGAATAGAATCCAAAAGCTGTAGTCACCATACTTATTGCGAATGCTGACAATGCAGTATGGTGATCCACACTATGGCGGCCTATTACGATTTTTTAGGCCTCACTTGGGGACGTAAAAGACATGACAGTCATCGTAGCATTGTATTGCACACATTTACTACGACAACTGTCACCCCTGCATCAATAGGCCTCCGGTCTCGCACTCACCAACGAAACACGACAGCACGGATGCTATCGCTTTATGTTGGTGTTCTGTGGGCAGATAATACTGTTCCGGACGAGCCGGCCCATTCATGTTGAATTCAGCGTGGTTGTAGAACCTGGTTTTTGTCTCAATAACTTTGACATTATTGGATTATTCAAACAAGGTCTTTATTTGGATCTGTAGATCATCATCATTGAATTGAATTTCACCATCAACTGTAAAATACTAAATAAGTTGTACCTACCACTCATAAAATTGTATATCAAAGGGTTGATAGCACTGTTGGCGTAACACATCACGTGACCTACTAGAGCGAGGCAGGTGACTACATCGGTCTGCTCCAAATCGAGAGTGTACCTGAAAAGTAGCAAATATAAATATTAAATTCAGCACAGATTACACTAATATAAAGACGCCAATTTGTGACTATGTAATTATATGTTCAAACGGTTTTACTAATTTTTAGTAAATTTTGTTGTAAAGGTAGCTGACACCTGTGATTACTAAAGGATTTTTAAACCCGTAAAAAGTAATACAATAGAGCTTTAATTATGTTTAGTATTCCTTCACAATCAAAGAGCTTGACCCCCAGTAACTTCGGTATCTTACCTAAACACATTTCAGACACGGCCATCTGATCTTTTTTATGAAAATGTATGCAAACGAGCAGGCGGATAGAAAGAAAAAGGTGACCTCTATCGCTCATGAAAACTTGCAACTTAGGAGTCGCAAGTATGTTGTCGGCCTTTGAGAAAGGAATACGTTTTTTCTTGAGAGTTTGAAGGTCGTATCGGAAATACTGCACAGGATATTTCGTTACACAGAATGGTAGTGCGAGGCAAAAAGTTTCTTGAAAAACGTACAGTGGTCTCAAGCTCAACTGAGTCTATACTTTCATAACCACACTATTTTTTGCTTACAAGGCCGGCTTCCTAAGCCGCCATAGCGTGGGTCACCATATTGCATTGTCGTCATTCGCAGTGAGTACGGTGACCACTGCTCTTGGATTCTATTCATACTTTCCACTAGGCAGAATAGAGTCACTTTGGTAGGTTAAATATAAAAAAAAAATGCCGTTTACTTGATAAATGAACTCCTTCACACATAAAACCATACAATGCACGATAACAGCGAAAAAAATTTAATTAACTGAATAAAAAGTGACTGACATATCTCTAGATAAGTAATTTACGTACACGTGGCTCAAACTTCGGTACAAAAATCAAGAATAGTTCTAATTGTATAGTAATAACTGCTGAGAATTACCACGGAAAACGTGAATAACAGGAAATTAATAAATTTGAGTGCACACAAATTGAGAAGATTACTATATCGACGGTGGAACGCGGGAATATCGTATCTCGAAAATATGAAAAAACGATTTTTTGGTATAGAATTGATAAAAAAAAGTAGTCTTGTGTCGCGTCTTCTTACGACGAAAAAAAATTGTGCAGCATAGGTTTTTTGTAAGAAAATACTATAACTAAAGGAAAAAATGCAAGTTTTCGAAATGAAATAGATACGACAATGCATCCAGTTATAATTACATCGTCCTGAAGAAATATAGCAGATCTGCCACGGTAAAATTTTATGGCATCATAAATACAACAAAAGTGGCGCGTATTTCGAAAAGTTACTACATTTTAAACGTTTAATCTAATGGTAAAATTAATATTTACTTCACAAGAATATACGCTATAGCTTATATATTGTACACTTTGTATGCATCATAACCTAATCTCAAAACTTAAGAATCCAGGGCACATTAACGCGCCACTACACCAGAAACCTACCAGAAATCAGTACTGACGAAATTAAGATAACTCTGAAACAGCTAAGAAATGGAAAAGCCTCGGAGAAGATGGTGTTAAAATAGGTGATAAAATAACTTAGATGTGAGCCTATATTGAAGGAGCTTCAAAAACCTTTCAACGCTGTCCTGTTCGAAGAGAAAATTTTGAATTTATGGCATAGGAGAGTGGTGGTTCTGTTCTACAAAAAGGATAATAATACCATATTTATTTATATAAATAAATTGAAAATCTCCAACAAAGATAATACAGGCAGTTATAACTTAAAGTAAATACTTCACAATTATCTTTCAGTGTGGTTCCTTAATTATAGAAGTTCACGGCGTAAAAACCTTACTAACAAGTTACGAATATACCAAACTCATGCCATAGAACTATATCTAAGAAGTAACTTACGTGAAAAGCAAGAGTTTCAACCACCCGACCAGTCTGGGTTTTAAAAAAGATATTGCACTGTAGACCACCCATACAGTGCAGTAGTTTATACAGAAGAGTATAATCAGCTCCTGGGTCTAACGTTGGTGGACTATGAAAAAACTTTGACGTGATCAAAATCTGGTTTATTCTGCAGCCCCTTCAACTTTGACAAGTGCAGAGGCAACACATCCCACGTGAGTGATGCGATGTCTTTAAGAAGCTGCCACTATGTCCGTTCAAGTATAGAATTGGTAAAGAAGGCCCATATGGTTGCATCGAGGAGCGAGGCAAAGGGACATGATTTTCCCCAAATTTGCGCAAATACAATGTTGGACAAGTTCAAGACGGCGAAATGGTGAATACATTTCTCATTTGAGATACGCAGATGATCATAGCTGAGACGCTGTAGGATATACAAATATTGCTTAACAACTTGATTGATTCTGCATTGGGTCTACAAATGAAATCAAATAAATCTAAGGTCATGTTGAATAGGTGTACATTACCAGAAACGGTCAAGGTACACAGTGCCATTCTCGAAGTTATTAGGTATTCTTTAGGCAGATATTGTTGTTAGGTAGAAATAACTTCAAGGATGAGGTTAAGAGTAGAATTTTGTTGGACGGGACAGCCTTCGCAAAATGGAAACATGATTCATTGCTTAGTTACGAGATACATCAAATTTACCGCGTCAAAGTTTATATATTTTTGGCTCAAACATTTTTCTATACATCTTCAAAATACAATATTTCAGCTGATTGACATTGAAATGTCGTTTTTTTTCTTTTTTTTGCCATGCTAAAAGAATATTAAAGTGTCTCTACTCTGCCTGATGGAAAGCGTGAATAGAACCCAAAAGTTGTGGTCACCATAGTCATTGCAAATGCAGATAATGCAGTATGGTGACCCAGACTATGCCAGCCTAGTGATTGCTGTAAGTAGCAAAAAATAATGGCATTAGATGAGTTTTGGATAGAGATGAATATATTAAAAATTTCAACTTTCTCTCTTTGTTAATCTAGGAGTCTTGAATTTATTAAATAGTTTTTTGGGTCTGGTCTAAAGTTGAACATTTTGAGATACCATATCCCATTTTTTTTTTTACATAGAAACCTACCAAAGTGTCACTATTCTGCCTGATGGAAAGCATGAATAGAATCCAAGAGCGGTGGTCGCCGTACTCACTGCAGACAGTGCAGTATAGCGACTCACGCTATGGCGGCCTAGTGAGATGCTTTTTCATGCCCCGCTTAAAGGACCCGGGATCATAGTGGGAGGGCAACACGTGCGCTTTTTTTCTCCGAAATAGAATAGTGAACTAGTTGAAAAAAGTAAACAATATATAGTTAATTTTAATTTCATAAAATATTAATTATTTTTTCAAAATTATTCCAAATAAAAGATTCATTATTCATATATATATACTAAATAATATGATAAGATAATTAATAATATCTTATATAATATATACACAAAAGTTACCCGACTGACTCTATGTTCAAGGCAGAAATTGCTTAGTAGATAAACACCGCACGAGCCATCAAAACTTAAAATCAACCAGATTAAAATATGCTAAGAGCAGTGGTAACAAAATAAATTTACATTTTCAATTGATGTGTAAGTCACACCTACTGAAAATTTAAATTTGTTTATCGTCCATCAATCCTAAATAGAAACAATAAACGAATTTTCAAAAACAACATTACTCAGGCAATACCTTTTAGAGATACCTTTAAAATATTCGCCACTCGGAGAATATGAATAAAGAAAGCAGCTTTATGAATTAATTTACAATCTTGGAATTTTATTTAAAGAACAGTGAAATTATTAAAAACATTTCAGACTCACTTGTGACATGGGTTCAAATTATGCCAAAAATGTTTAGCAGATGTTAAGTTGAAATACATTTTGAAGTGAATTTAATGATCTCATTAATTTAAGTTTATTTTGAAACATTGGATACGTCTTTCCGATTGATATTATGAAGAGGTTGTTACATTTTATATTGTGTGATAATTGTAATTTAAGTATAGATGGATCATGTCGCACTTGTGCTTAAATAAAATTTGTTATAATAACCCGCGCGACCCGGTTTCTGACCTGACCTTCCCAGAGACAATTTTTACGCCTCACTTGGGGACGTAAAAGACATGACAGTCATCGTAGCATTGTATTGCACACATTTAACACGACAACTGCCACCCCTGCATCAATGGGCCTCCAATCTCGCACTCACCAACGAAACACGACAGCACGGATGCTGTCGCTTAAAGTTTGGTCTTCTGTGGGAGGGTAGTACTGCCCTGGTCGAGCTGGTCCGTTCATGCTGAAATCAGCGTGGCTCTACTACCTAGTATATGTGAGATCGCATAACCTACTGTGAAAGAATTACTAAAAGTTAGTGGGTAAAGTTAGAACGTTTAATACATCTCTGGCTAAACTTTCGGAGACCGAGACGACACAGACGTTCAGAACGTACAGATGTCTATTTTAAGCTAATGTACAGCGTGTCCATCAACTTACAAGTTTACACACCAATTATGACAAAAATTAACTTTACAGACTCAAGCATACGTATAAGCATTACGTAAATTTCATTATTAAAATCAAATGGTTGCGATAGATATTAAACAATTAAATACTTAGATGGACAAATTTATGTATATTAGTAACGAAACTATTAATATATATTTTGTTAACTATTAACTGTTATGTAAATTAGAATTAGTGTGTCGTGTTAATATTCCGTAAGCGACGTGTACCTAGTATAACTTTGTTATATTAACTTTTCGGTTTAATTTAGGCTGGAGAGTGCTTGGTTTGTTGATATTTGACCATTTTATTCTTTCAAATGTTAATTTTTATTAAGTATATTTAAATTGTGGAAATTATAACTCATATTTTGGTTGTTATTAGTCTCGGCCATTACTTATAACATGTGAAAATATTCGCATACGATATAAAAATTGTTTTCTGAATAAAAAAAAAAAATCCCGTCAAGTCGCTTTGTATGCTGTAAAGCATGCTTTTAACACAACAAATTAATTCTAGCGTTGTATTATAACAACAATCCAACACTGTATGGAATTTATGCAAGTAAATTTAAACAAGTGGAAATTTTCTTTCAACATTGTGGTTTATTTTATCTGTAATAAAGAATTCCGATCAAAACTCTTACCTTAGAAGGTTTTATGTACATAAATTAGAACAATTGAATAATGAAACAGTTCTTCTACGGAAAGACCTTTTTTTTTATTTTGTGGTACTTATTTAATATTAAACACAAACTTTTTCACGTTCGCTACTAACGCTTTTATTTATTTATACTTATCACAAATACATAGCGTAATATATATCTAATAGCAAAGACATTTCAACTTCAACTTTTAGAAAATGCAGAGTTTTGTGTAAAGTATATGAAATAAATTATTTAAATTCACATCTATTTAAAAAGTTGCCCTTCATAATTTATACGTGGTAAGTAATAAAATAAATTAAAAACTAAATACATAATATATATATAGCGTTTGCCAAGAATTAGTTAACATTTGAATCTAGCATTCCGCTCAAACATGTTACGGGAGTTCTTGAGACCGATGCTACAGGGATTTGCTGGTTACAATCGTAACTCCTGGTTACAACAAGATAGAGCCACTTGTCACACGTCTAATGAGTCCCTGCCGGTGGTCAAAGATATGTTTCGGATATCAGATATATTTTTATGGAGTTAATTGAAGTATCGTGTCTACACCAAGAAACTGAAAACAGTACGACAACTAAAAGAAAAAATCTGCGAGGAGATGTCGGTGATCTCGCGGTCTCTTTGTCGACGTGTATTCGAAAGTTTTGGCGCTCACTTAGCAGAGTACAGACGTGGTTTTTTCGATGAAATAATATCTAAACAATAAATGCCAGCTATTTAGCTTTTCTTAAAAATAAATAATTTTTATAATACGAGTATATCAATTGATTTTTTTTAAGATTTTTTCAAATGTTAACTTAATCATGGCCCACCCTATATATGTATACACAATAAACAAGTTTTGCTGTGGCACATAGTAGTTGCATTGATAAGAAATATGCATCGTATCAACATTTAACACTCGATCCTGACTGGCTCAAAACTTTTTGAGTTTATGAAACGTACACAAATCAACTTAGCATTGAATTTATAGCCGATGTAGTCACTCAGTAAGAAGTATTCTGATGACTCCGTCAACAAATCTTTGTAACGATTGCGTCCTCTTTTCTATTACAGTTTTCGTTATCTTGTTTGTTGAGATAAATAATAATAAATATATATTTCGAACATTTAACACACAACGTCATCTAGTTTCAAACTAAGCAGAACTTGTGCTATGATAACTAGACTGACTGATAGAATACTTATATACTTTTTTTTCGTAAATACATACATGTTATACATAGAGAATACCCCAACTTCGTAATAAATATTTGCAGAACATATTAACATTTGGTACGACCCGAAAATCGAACCCGAGACCTCAAGCACAGCAGTCACATTGTCATTCATTCATTCAAACCTTGTCATTTATATAATGTCATTTTGTGTTACGGAGATTGCACGAATGAATAAACGAACTTTACTTTACTGTTTCCCTCCCACTACGATCCCGGGTCCTTTAAGCGGGGCGTGAAAAAGCATCTCACTAGGCCGCCATAGCGTGGTTCGCCATACTGCACTGTCTTCATTCGCAGTGAGTACGGCGACCGCCGCTATTGGATTCTATTCATGCTTTCCATCAGGCAAGATAGAGTCACTTTGGTATATACTCATATATATAAAAAAAAAAGACTAAACGAAGAAACACCACTCAATTGTCCCTACAGCGGGCGGATAGGTTCATTATTGTCGAAACAAGGTTGTCTTACTTCACTGAGCTCAACTAATGCCTATAAGGAAAATATGCTAGACAAAACTCATTGATATGATAAATAGCATACCAGTCTTATATCCGTCTTAATATTTATTGACACGACATTTCGAAATCGAACGTCTGTTTGTTTGTTAAGCTTTGACTATACTTCACCAGTTATTTGTAGCGATGAAAAGAAACAAAATAAATACTTGGCACTGGTTCCTGCTCGTTAGTGAGTGAATAAGGATACCGAAGATTCAAATAACGACGTGCTCGTGACTCTTGTGACAATCTCTGAACCAATAGTTAAGGTTACTAATCCTCATTAAGTAGACCGACAGAGCAATCAAAAGAGCCAAGAAGTATTACGAGATTTCTACTGATTGTGCGTTAATCAATAAAATCTACATTCAAAACCAGAAACGAAAGATAAATTATAGTATGAATCTTTTAATCTTCGGGTTTCTAAGAAGCAATTATCATATGTTGTTTGCTTATTAGTCACTATTGGGTGTTAGATTATATGCCGAGACAGAAATTGTTTGGACAAATATACACTATGTATTAACCAAAACATGTACAAGGTCTGCAAACATTTTACCAACCCGGCAAGCAATATTTTCTTATACATCATTCATATGTTCTGAGACTAATACATGTACGAAATGAAACAAATATTGTTCAACGATGTTATTGTTTGACTCATTACTTCCTGTCATTTTCTTCCTTTCTCATGTTTGTTATATTTCATTAATCTTCATTTTTCTTTCCTTTCTCTTTTATTTTTGAAGTGAAAACTTCTTTAGGCGCATTGAGCGTTTTGGTAGAGGGTAAAATCCTCGGTTCGCGTCACCGACATGCTAATGATAATAGTATATCTATAGCTATGGAGAATATGATATTATATATTATATATGAAATTTATTATTATTATATGTTATATATGATATTATATATTATATATAGCTATATATGAAACATAAAAAAAATTATATAATTTTTGCATATTGTTTTAATTACTCTCAGCTTAATAGTTCCGTTTTCACTTCTATCGGCAGTCCCACGACTGCTACTGTTTTTTAAAAACAGCATTCTGAGAGGCTAGTCTATGAATTAGATAATGAAAATAATATAATCAAACTACTTACCTGAGTACAGATAACAGATGCACAGGGAAATAACAGACGGCGAACATGATGACAACAGCCACTAACATCTTAGCTGCCTTTCGTCTTGAACGAATTTGAGCTGGAAATAAGACGTCACTAAATATTAATATATACATAATATATCATATATATATATGTATACATCTCTTGTATACATCTATTGAATTATCTAATATGTAAATTTAAGGTGTAATGTCAGTGTGGTGACGGATTAAGAATACATAGTGTTACCACCCCTATTCGTCTCGTGGGTGTCGTAAAAGGCGACTAAGGGACCAAGTATACAAGACAACATCATTACAAAGAGAAGAAAAACTTGAAACAAACCCTATTCCAACTCGTCTGGCCAGCGTGGTGTAGTAGGCCAAAACCTCCTTGCTAAGGAGAGGCCCATGTCCAGGCTGTTGATGATATATATATAATTATATATATATAATATATATGATAATACAGCTTTAAATCGTTTAACATGTAAAGAAGACATCACAATTTTGTTTAAATTTAAAAAAAATGTTGCTAGTTAAGACTGCGCCACATTGAAATTAAATAAAAAATTAAAAAATGTGTAACCATTGCTACTTATATTGCCAACAAAAAATAGCGATGTCAGACATTAAGAACAAGATTATGAAATTATAGCGACGACCAACACTTTCAAAGACTTATAAACGTAAATATTAAACAAATATAAATTCAAAAACTATGAAAACACACCATTCTAGTTTAGATGTTCATAATGAAAAAATCTTTGGATTGGATAGACGTTTTGCCCTTTACGAAACAAAGTTTCTCAACAAACTTTTCAAAGAAACAGATCAAGAGACTATGGAGAGCTATTAAATTAGTTTCTGGCTCTTAACTTTATTTGTTTGGCCTTTATTAATAGTGAACGGTCAATAGTCAATTCAAGGGTCCGTAGGCAAGAAATGATACTATTGCTGTTTCCAACAAATATGTATCATTCCAAACTTCTTTTAAAGTTCTTGAAAAATAAAAATTCCTTCAAAATAATTATATTGTCACTGAGAAGCAATCCATCTCCGTTTTTTTTTTCTAAATTAAGTGCCTGCCAAAGTGACTCTACTCTGCCTGATGGAAAGCATGAATAGAATCCAAGAACTGTGGTCGCCATACTCATTGCAAATGCAGACAATGCGACTCACACTATGGCGGCCTAGTGAGATGCTTTTTCACGCCCCGCTTGGGGAAGTAAAAGGCATGACAGTCATCGTGGCAGTGTTTAGGTTGGTCTTCTGTGGGAGGATAGTACTGCCCCGGGCGAGCCGGCCCGTTCGTGCTACTACTTAACAGCATTATTTAACAACGAATTTTGTCGGTTTCACTGATAAACAATACGACTACAACTTATATTTAATTATGATATATTTGTTTATATTTATTTTTATGTGTAATTGAGTATTGATACTTGTGATTTATCTGGCCAAAAAGACTTGCATTTTGTGGTAGAAGGAATGGAAGGAAACAAACTAATTACATTGCTTCTTTTATCCTTCTTTGAGTATTATCAATTCACTGTTTACTGCCTTTACAATAATATCCTCTTTAACGTAATCCATTCACTTTCCTGCATGTCATCTTCTTTCTCTCTCTCTCTCGCTCTCTCTCTCTCTCCCTCTCTCTCTCTCTCTCTCTCTCTCTCTCTCTCTCTCTCTCTCTCGGTCTCTAATACACGGTCTTCTGCTTTCAAACTAGGCAGAGCTTGTACTATAGTAAGCAGATTGCTGATAAACATATGATTATATATTTCTAACACACACAAATGATAATTTCTAACACAGAACAAATGATAGTATTCATCACACAATTGATTGTCGTTGAATTTCAACTTAACAATGAAGGTGATCAATCATACTAAGCTAACGGACTAATAGGAGCTATTCGTTAATTTTAAGACTGACGCTACTGACAGACATCTACTGACGTAGAAATTCCTCACTTTCCTCATCATTATCAACAGCATTTCATAGTCTACTGCTAGAAACCTCTTCTTCGTAAGAAAATTTTCCATCCCATTCACAAAGCATATCCATCTTAACATTCATAGCTTGTTAGTTAGTATTTCTCATTTATTTTTTTCGCTGGTTAAAATTATTATGAATGATTTTATATTATAATTACACTTTAAATCAGTATAAATGCGATTCTATTTACTTGGCGTATTCAAACATAATTCAGTATTCAGTAACCAGACATCGTTAACATCATGCTTACATCAATACCTTTCGGTCATGTTTGCTGGGAAGTTATGAGTTTGAAATTCAAAATCATATAATTGCTTGTTTTAATCAAAGTTTCTCGAAATTCATTTATATTTCATAGCTTATTGAAATAACATTTCTAGAGGCCAGATTAATTACACATAACTATTTAACGGACTTAAAATTTTTAAAATTAGATAGTATCATATTTGACCTCCTTTATCGTAAGAAAGCATGATCTCATGAAGTGTAAAGCCGTTTCGATTTCAACATAAACTACAAAGCTATACAATTATTTACTAGCCTCTTACAATTTCCATTGTTGTTGAAGTCACGTTATCTCACGTGACCTCAAAGGTAACACGAGATTTGTTTCTATTCCAAACGTGCGCTTTTCTAAAACGTGTCGCTGTAATAAGATTCCTGAATCCGGGTAGAATTGGAATTGAACGGTACAATGACTTATACGTTTTCAAAATTGTGACTACGAAACAAATTTGTTAATAAATGGGTGGCTTGAAATCAATGTAATGTTAACCTTTCACATCTGACATCTCACGCTTATTGTAGTTTGATCACAAAATTATGCAGAACTTGAACAATTTTTTTTTAAAGACGAATCCTGCATTGGTAATAAATCCTGTGTCGCGGGGGACTTTACAAACATAAGAAACGGACACAAAGAACACCCAGATTCAGAACAACAATTCGTGAGTGTTGTCTACAACACTCACCGAAGTGGAGAGCGGCGTGACGACCGCTTAAACCACTAGGAAAACCGTGCAGTCACTATTGCAACTGAACTGCTGATAAATACATTTAAATATTTCAAAATATTACACAGTATTTTGAATAACTTACGCCCATACATGTTTGTTTTACGTACATATGATTGTTTTTATCCCACAATATTTTGTTCTGTGTGGCAATAGTATACGATCTCTGGTTTAGCCGTCAAAATCACTAAAACGGTACGGTCACGGTAAAATTCTAACGTATCTAAACTCAGAATTGATATTGACGCCAACGCGTCTAATTATTTTTTTCTATTTGATATTTTAGTCATCATCATCATCATCACCATCATCAACAGCCTTTTACAGTTCACTGCTAGACATAGGCTTTTCCTTAGCAAGGTTTTGGCCTACTATACCACGCTGGCCAGACAGCTTGGAATAGGGTTTGTTTCAAGTTTTCCTTCTCCTTGTAATGATGTTGTCTTGCATATTTGGTTCCCTTACTCACCTTTTACGATACCCACGGGATGAATAGGAGTGATGATACTATGTATTCTTAATCCGTCACCACACGGACATTGATATTTGAGTATGAAACATGAATAATAATGCAGCAACTATGTAGTTAATTTGTTCAAATAATTACTTTTTCTTGGAGCTTCACTTATAAAATATCATTTCTTTATGAGTGTAGTACTATTTTTTTTACTTATTTAAATAATAAACACTACTACATCATATCTATTACATAGTTAAATTTAGTTATTATCCAGCCATTTTGTGTGACCCCTTCAGGTGTCCGGCTCCTCAGGAACACAGGAGTCAGGAGTATGAGGTGTTTCCACTAAAAACCACCCCGATGGCTGGTCTCAAGGGGGGTTCTACTCTGAAGGGGACCCGGACCATATTATTTCAGGTCTCCTCCAGCATCAACGCCGCGCCTGGTCAGACTTTATCCTAGGGGACGCCACATACTCATAGGTACCCCCCCCCCCCCGCTGATCTGTTTATTATACTCGTACATGCTGATGTTGTGGCCCGATCAGATTTTTGCGAATTACAAGGTGACAGATTCTGTAACTATTCTCGTAGTGATGACGTGACTATCCAAATGGCAGTTAAATCAGCATGAGTCGGCAGCGTGAGAGCAATGTAAGCGGAGTTAGTAACCTTAAAAACTTTGAGAGATGAGTATGTCTCTCTAGATTAGAGTCTACATTGGTAGATGTTTATGATGTTAAATCTTATTTATTTGTTTATAGCAACGTTTCTCAGTAATTTAGGCTAATATACACACACTAATCTTTTGCTTCCACAATAATAATCTTAATTAATACAGTGGTAAATTTCTTTTTTGCATTTCATTAGTATAGATTATATTTACCTTGCATTTGGTATTATTCGGTTGGGTTATATATCATTTGCAATGACATCTCTTAACATTTGTTATTAGAATGCAAGAAAACTTGATGAAGACTATTTATAGAAATGTGTGTTGAAATAACTTTGCTATTGTTTGTCAACCAGAAACGTAGCTAGCAGAGGGTGTTTTGAACTCTGAACTATTTGATGATCTAAATATCTGACACGCGACTGACTTGACACTTGACACTTGACTGCACAATTGGCCTCGTGATTTAAGCGGTCGCCATGCCGCTCTCCATTTCGCTGAGTGTTGTGGGTTCAAATCCTACATGGGACAACACTTTGTGTGATTCATAAATTGTTGTTCTGAGTCTGGATGTTCTTTGTGTCCGTTACTTGTATGTTTGTAAAGTCCCCCGCGACACAGGATTTATTCCTAGTGCGGGCGTTGTCTTTTAAAAAAAAAAAAAAAAAAACAAAGATATCAAATTGAAAAGGGATCGTAATTATACTCTAAACAAGAAAAGGGAAGATGTGTTTTAATAGCTGTTAAACGGGTAATAATGGATAATGAGTGTACCAAATGGTGAAAATCTGCTGAGGACTTGTGGGTTACGTTAACGCTTAATTATAGGCAAATCGCCAAAGTTGCCTATGAGTTATATATCAGTGTTGTTTATATTACTAAATTTTTCTAAGTAACTACATATTATAGATTAATTACACCCATTATATATATATAAATATATATACATTTCTATTTGTAGGGTGCCAAAATGATTACACTCTGTCCGTTGGAAAGGTCACTATACTCATGGCGAATGCAGACAATGCAGAATGTTGACCTATAGTGTGGTGACCTAGTCAGATACTTTGATGATCATGTCAGATGTCTACTATTCAGGCGTATTAAAACGCTGACTTTCAAGGTCAGCATCTGTTGTACTATAGAGAAAAAGAGGAGGTGAGACTAGTTGGAAAAGGTCACAGAACACTTTTCATGATGAAGGCAATAGAGGACAGCCATAGAGGTTATATCTCTTCACAACTACTACTTGATTATGCCGACTGCTCGCTGCTGCAAACAATCGAGAGCGTACAAACACAGTGTGGACTCATTGCAAAGGTGAAGAAGGTAGTCAACACAGTCGAACACACACAATCTTCGAAGACATTCGGGTGAGAAGAACCATTTCACTCTGCTCAGGACATCTAACTTCCGCGAGGCTACCTTAATAACATTATAGATGTACTCACACGAGTGGAGTCATTATTTATAGAATGCTGTTTTACGGCTGTTTCTCTATCGGTGATCAGTCGATTACCAAACCCCACCTTCTTCCCTTTCTTTGTTGTCAACCTACTTATTTTAACCAATCTAAAAATGTAATAGCTCCTATTCAAGTTTGTATCGTTCAGGCGGTCAGTCAACTGATAATCCTTGACACCACCGAACATAAAATTCGAATCCACATGAATTGATGAAAGATACATAATATATTTCTAAATTATTATATTCCCCTTCCGTTTTAGAATACTATATATACGCTTTCGAACTAAACGGTTCGGCGTTTCCTTCCTATGCAAATTAGTGAAAACCTGGAACTCACTTTCAACGCACGTGTTTTCCTCCCACTATAATCTCGGCTCCTTAAAGCAGGGCGTGAAAAACATCTCACTAGGCCGCCATAGCGTGTTTCGCCATACTAATTGTTGCCATTCACAATGAGTATGGCGACCACCACGCTTGGATTCTATTCATGCTTTCCATCAGGCAGAGTAGAGTCACTTTGTTAGGCTTTTATGAAAATATATATATACAGATATTAAGTACACTGATTATATATTTTTATACTTAAATTATTTTAAAAAGAAAAGAAATACAAAACTTCATCTTTAATCTTTGTAATCTATATCCGTCAATTGAAACGTCAACAATTAAACGTACATCCTTGAGGAAATAAAAACATGTTAAACCTACAATGAAGTGAACCACACTGTGGGTCATCACACTGTATTGTCTTCATTTTCAATGAGTATGGTGACCACAACTCTTGGATTCTATTCATGCTTTCCATCAGGCAGAGTAGTCACTTTGGCAGACTCTTAAGATAGAAAAAAAAAATTAAGTGGATATATTCAATCAAAATGTCGAAAAAATCAAATTTTTTAAAACATATAAAAAGAATAAGTAATGGAAAAAAGTATAACACGAAAACAATACGAAAAAACTGAAAAAAATTGAAACAGAATTGAACATCGGATAGAAGAGAATTCCAAGAAGTGATTCACGTTGAACAATTACGAAGAAAATGCAATATTGACGCACAAAAGAAAATAACAAAAAGCTTTACATAGTAAAAACTTCCACGATAAGTAGGACAGTAGATAGTTCAAGTAATAATCTTTAGTAACAATGAAGGATCGAAACTAGTAGAAAATTATTTTCATTGTATAAAATGTTAACAAAGCCATTTCTTACCATTAATTATTTAATAGAATATTGGGAGAGCTTAACTTTTAATTATCAATAGCCTTAAATATTCCTCTGCCATTGGCCTCTCTTTAGAAAAAAAGTTTCGGCCGACGCGACTATAGCACGCTTGTCAGACAATTTGGTACATGACTCTTCTCTTTCTTTTCAACAGAAAGAAGTCAATCAATGTGACTATTCTGCCTGATGAAAACATCAAAAGTATCCAAGAGTGGGAATCAAATAGTGTCGCCATACTCACTGTGAATGAAGACAATGTTGTATGGTCACCCACGCTATGGTGGGTCCACTTTCTCTTTGCAATGCAAAAACACTGCAAAATACGACAACATTATTGCTTATTTTGCTCTCTAAGTCGTTCTTCTGACACCCATGGATGCACTTAACATTAAACAAATAGAACGAAATTACATTTAAATGAAATTAAACTGGTTGTAATTAAATTAAAGTCTAAGTGAAGCTTTCAGTAAATGTAAAGGGTAAAATCGTTATACGTAAATTCATTTGATTTTGAATTAGTAAAAAATATTTAAAAGAGAGTTTGTTGATTAACCTTTAATATGACCTTTAACAGTCCACTGCTGGACATAGGCCTCCATAGGTCAATAACAAGCAATTCTGTGAATTGTTATTTTTTAAATATGTATATTTCATGATTGCTGTAACAATATTATAACTGTATGATAATTATTTTCGGGTGTGTCGGAATTGGACGGACAAAAACCACACGGTGTGCCACTCTGCGTCTGACATAGGAGGGATCCGGGAACAGCTGTTATTACGACATCCAGATCTCCTGGATCCCTCCTATCTCAGGTACAGAGATGGGGTGACGGCAAGAGGGGATTTAAACACGTTAAAAAAAATAACAAAAAAAAGGAGGGATCCGGGAACAGCTTTTATTATGACACCCAGATCTTACGACTTGCAGATCACTATAAAGTAGCCTAGTGTACGTTCGTTACGTAAAAAAAGGAAAATTATTTTTCAATTACCTTTCATTCAAGGGGATTTTAAATTTTAGGACAAATATACAAATACGTGACGTCAGCTTTTTCCTATTACGAAAAGTGCAAAGCTCTTTCACATCCTAAAATTTTGAAATTCCTCACCCAAGTACCGTCACCCTAACTGAATTTAACCAAGCCATTAATTAAAACTTTAGACATCATGTATACTATAAATATTTTGAGAAAAGGGTAGATGATAATGATATCTGAAAAGTTTTTTTTTTTATAAAAACTTTAGATTTTCTGTATCACTATCTACTTTAGTATGTTATAAACATTTAAGAAGCAATGTTAGGAATACCAAAACTGAGTTATAAAAAACATATAAAAATTGATCAACAGCCTTTTATTATACACTGCTGGACATAGGCCTCTCCTTAGCAAGAAGATTTTGGCCTACTATACCACGCTGGTCAGACCGGTTGGAATAGCGTTTGTTTCAAGTTTTCCTTCTCTTGGTAATGATGTTGTCTTATATACTAGGTCGTTTAGTCGCCTTTTACGACACCCACGGGATGAATAGGGGTGGTAACACTATGTATTCTTAATCCGTCACCTCACGGACATTAAAAAAATTGATTAATTATTTAATAAAAATAAAAATACTGTGCCGTGCTATCTAAATATAAGTAACAGTAAATCAATGACAAATTGAATTGGTATATAGTTAACTTTTTTTCGCTTTGCAGACCTGGTGTCCTGCATATCTTACTGCCTTAGTCCTCTGACTACAATCATGGAATAAATAATAGGTGTGATGAATCTCTGTATTCTGAACTCGTTACCACGTGGATAACATAATGATTGTTTATGTATAACAAATGAAGCCGGAAATTAAAATTCAGGTAAAACAATAAAAACATTAAAGTTATGCCATCATCTCCTGACATTAGTCGTGATCTTAAAGTGATTATACATTGAGGCTTACAATAAAATAATACAACAAACTGATAAAATACATAACTATTTAAATTGACAAGAATAATTTGTAACGTTGAATAATATATTTAGATTTTTCTGCATGTTAAGGAACTATTTATTCTTGTGCTGAGCGTTCGCTATCAAAATTAATCAAATGCCATAAGAAACAAGCTTGTGACAAGTCACGAACTGCTAAGCTATCGTGCATTTTGTTTCTGTGCTACCATTACAATCCTGATAAGTTCATTTGTTTGTTTGGTTGAACGTGCAAAGCTCAGAAAATATTGTTTTGCAACTGAGAAAATATTTTAACCACCGAATTCAATAACTCGAGCATCATGGAAAAAATATTGCAAAAACGGAGACAATTCAGTCCTTTGAAAAGACGTACATGCAATTGTGCGGGTCATTTAGTTACTGTTACGTAGCAATCAAATTCGTTCCTGCAAGACCTTTCAAACGTATTCAATTAAAATGTTATTTACAAAGAGAATAAAAATATCTCTCAGCTATATCGTAATATTCATTGTATTAAATTTGCAAGAGCAAAATGTTTTTGCACTTAAAATAAACACACGGCCATAGTTACGTTGGATTATGTTTGAATTACGAGCTATGAAAAGCGATGCGTGAATTGAAGTCTATATTCATCTTGAAGCGGTTGACTGATGTATTGATAGTGCGAAAATCAGAGTGGTGTGTAATGCAAGAGATGTATTTAGCAGTGGATGGCAATAGGCTGATGAAAATGATAAGGATGATACTTAATATGAACTAAATTTAAGATGTAATGTCCGTGTGGTGATGGATTGAAAATACACAGTGCTATCACCCCTATTCATCCCGTGGGTGTCGTAAAAGGCGACAAAGGAAACGAAGTATACAAAACAACATCATTACCAAGAGAAGGAAAACTTGAAACAAACCCTATTCCAACCCCTCTGGCCAGCATGGTATAGTAGGCCAAAATCTCCTTGCTAAGGAGAGGCCTTTGTCCAGCAGTGGATTGAAAAAGGCTGTTGATGAACTATTTGCAATTTATATTATTAACAAATCGACTACCTATGTTCAGGCCAAGATTAGACGGTGTACTATAGGCACGATCTACAAACAGCTTTAAAGATTATTTTTAAGTATTTTGCGACTACTATGAGCTCCATCGATGCGTGGTGATAGCTATACCTACTGTCAAGTTGACATATTTATAAACATTATTGTATTACTATAAGACCAAAAACCATGAAGATTTTTAGGTTAATGGTAAAAACTCAAACGAGAACTTTATACTGCATTATATTATATAAAAGAAAAAACACGCCTGTGTCCCCTGAAGTGTAGGCAAAGGCATATCAAACGACCACTTCTCGCCAGTGTGTTGATCTCACGTAATGGATGGCGAGCTTATTGCCACTAATCGGGATGTTTTGTTCGCCATAGCCTCGTCAGTCGATCATTGGGTGCATCACTTGCAGGTGAAGTTGACTTGGGGCCCTAAGTTCTTTGTGGGTACTCTATGCATCCTTATTTTATCTAGCCTTATTTAGAGATAAATTTGAAGACAGGTTTAAATTACTCTATGCCATATTTTTTTTATTTATTGTTTAAAAAGATTAACGTAAGGATTATGTGTATTTTGTGGTTGATATTTATAAAAGAAAATCCTGTTTAAGAGACGTTGTTGATGTTAAAATATAAATTTAATAGATATATGCTGTTTATTAACAATACTGTTTTGTGGTTCATAATATTGTAGTAACAGTATTCATAGATAGATAAACTAAAATTATATTATAAATTGAGAATAAAATCAATAAAATGAAATGATTTAGAGTAGAATAGAATAGAAGTACATTCCATACTTAAAGTGGCGGTGGCATAAGTCAAAATGTGTCAATTTCTGGACAAATTAACAAGACAAACTTGACTTGACTTGACAAGAATCAGACTGACGTATGCTGTCTCGCTCTTACTCATAATAATTTGACCACTTTTACACAAAAAGTTTTTTTTTAAATAAGTCCTGTGTCGCAGGCGACTTTATAAACATATAAGAAACGGACGCAATAAACACCCAGACTCAAAACAACAATTTGTGGGTCACACAAAGTGTTGTCCCACAACACTCAGCGAAGTGGAGAGAAGTAGAGAACGACGTGGCGACCGCTTAAACCACTAAGCCAGCTGTGTAGTCGAGTGTTCATAGTGAAACATAGAAGGAGGAGGTTCTAGGAATTTAAAGTAGAGATATTTGAAGAATATAATATTTATTTATGATTTTAATCTAATTATGTATTTTATAGTCTATATATTTTATAATCACTCAATTTGATCAGAATATAAACTAATTTGCCTGGCTGACTGACTCATCAAAGTCGAGCCTAAACCATTTTAACTGTAAACTCGAATATTTTGGCAGTTGATACTGTTTATACGGCTACTGAGAAAAGATTTTTAAATTTATGAAATAAGAGATACTCAAATCAAATGTAATATTGAACTGTTTACTTACTCTGTTCAGCTGGAGCAAGTTTAACCGTCTCTGCTTGTCCCGGTATCTTCTGCGATCTCCACAATACTTTCACTATTTGAACGTACGCAACAGTCATCAATACCAGCGGTAGCCTGTAAAAAATTCATGGAATCAGTATTTTCAACATAACCTATAAATATAAATTAACATTATAAAACTTATAGTGTATCACGGGAGAGTCATGAGTGAGAATACCGGAGCACCTGATGCAAAGACTAAAAGAGCGACAATAATAATAAAAATAATGATTATCGATATCGCCGTTCCTCATGACGAGAATCTCGTGAAAGTTGAAAAAGAAAAACAATTAAAGTATTTGGATCTGTCTCACGAGATTATCGATATGTGGAATGTGGATTCGGTGATCATTGTTCTGTTCACGGATTGATAACCAAGAGCCTCGACCAACACCTTAAGAGGCTAACGTTGGAAGGTTGGATCAAGGGTCTGATGCAGGAATCGTAGTCAATTCGGTCCTCGTACCGGTTCAGGCCCAGATGAAGTATCTGGGCCTGATCCTCGACGGCAGGTGGCTCTTCGACGAGCACTTCCGACAGCTTTCTCCAAAGCTGGTCGGCGCTGCTTCTGCCCTTGGGCGACTTTTGCCGAATTTGGGTGGAGCTAGCGTCGCGACAAGACGGCTATACACGGGGGTTGTTCGGTCAATGGCACTGTATGGTGCACCGGTGTGGGCGACGGCTCTGACCGCCCAGAATAGGGCTCGCCTCTGGCGCCCTCAGAGAATATTGGCGGTTAGAGCCATACGCGGTTACCACACCGTATCGACGGAGGCGGCGTGCGTCTTAGCCGGTACTCCCCCGTGGGATTTGGAGGCGGAAGTGCTCGCCGAAATTTATCGGCGAACGGCAAACTTCCGGGTGGGTAGCGGCATTCGGCCCCCACCTGAAGAGATACGCGAGTGGCGAGAGGCCGCTCGTCGAGCCACGATGGCTCGTTGGTTGTCCCGGCTGGGGGCTCCACGTGCTGGCTTTGCTGCCGTGGAGGCTCTCCAGCCGGTCATTGCCGAATGGGCGGGGCGGCAGCACGGGACCCTTTCCTTCCGACTGACGCAGATTCTTTCCGGGCATGGTTGCTTCGGGAAGTATCTGCACTCGGTCGCCAGGAGGGAATTGAGTCCCGCCTGTCACCACTGCGACTGCAGTGAGGACTCGGCTCAGCACACGCTGGCGGTTTGTTCTGCCTGGGCGGCGCAGCGTGGGGTCCTCACTGCAGTTATTGGAGAAGATCTCTCGCTACCGGCCGTCATACGCTCCATGGTCGGTAGCGACAGCTGTTTTATCGCGGTCGCAACCTTCTGCGAAGACGTAATTTCGCGGAAGGAGGCGGCGGAGAAGGCCCGGGAGGACAACCTCCACTCGGACCCAATTCGCCGCCGGCGAACCGGGCGGCGGAGGCGCGTGTACCAGCGCCTCATGCCGCCTTGAGTGTGGCCGCGGGTGGACGGAACGGGTTTTCCCATCCATCCGCTATAATGGCCAGCCGCGAGGATGCGACGTCCGCGTGTGCCGTACGTCGCCTAAAAGTAGAGTTTATCCGCAGATGGTGTCCGCGGTAGCGGGCAAGCGCTAGGAGGAATCTGGATGTCGTAATAACAGCTGTTCCCGTATCCCTCCTATGTCAGGCGCAGAGTGGCACACCGTGTGGTTTTAGTCGGTCCGATTCCGACACACCACCCCGCCGTAAACCCCGGTGGGGTGACGGCCCGAGGGGGTTTCCACACGTTAAAAAAAAAAAAAAGGGGTCTGATGCAGAAGGTAGTCGTCCTTGTCACGGCCCTTATAGTGAGGAGGTTCCTGTCTTTGGAGCTCTAACCACCGGTGTCTTGGTGCCCCCCACCCCATGTCGGTGGTCTACTATTTTTTATATTTTTAAATATGTATTTTTGTATTCCTTTTATATGTATTTAAAAATTTAAACAATATGTATACATATATAAATGAATAAAGAGAAAAATAATAAAATAAAATAATATAAATATAAATAATAATATAAAATCTCGTGAAAGTTAAAAAAGAAAAACAATTGAAGTATTTGGATCTGTCTCACGAGTTTTCTGATATGTGGTATGTGGATTCGGTGATCATTGTTCCGATAATCATATCTGTTTACGGATTGATAGCCAAGAACCTCGACCAACACCTTAAGAGGCTCACGTTAGAGGGTTGGATCAAGGGTCAGGCAGTCCTGGGGTGCTTGGCTAGAAAACCTCCACGTGGTGCACCCTGGTAACGTTGGCGATGGTGTTCATCACTGCCAACGGCTAATATTCTAGCACGAAGAGGAAGCCATTTTCTACGGCAATTCGGCCGAGACTTGGTCCAACAGAGCGGGCATATTTGTCGATTCCTCTGTTGGCTCTTCGCTCTTCGGAGCAATGAGGAGGAAAACCTCGATAAAAAATCATTATGGTGGGACCCTTTCATGGGTCGACGTTTCTCCACTTTCAATGGTGGAGAAAGGAGAACGGGCTCGGTGTGTACTCACACTGCCACCGAGCAGGCATTGGAAGATTCAATCTTCCTGCCACCGTTGTCACATCGTAATCCCGAAAGGAGTGTCGTGGTTATGTCTCGCGACACCAATCGGGGGCGAGGGTCTTGGCTTAGCCGCCCGGACTGCGAGGAAGAAAACCTCTATAAAAAATTACCCCGAATCCCGTGTTCTGGTGTGTGACCAGGGGATGCATGGCTGATGGGCTGTTCAGTCGCAAGCGCACCCCCAGCCGAGGCACCTGCGGACCCCTCGGTTGGGCATAAATGTACGCTTGCCCGGGTATTGGGGGATCTCTGCCCGGGTCGACTTATAGTTCTCCCCCACTCGTGGGTCTAATATGGAATCTCAAATGAAAAATAAAAACCTAAATGTAGAAGGAGAGAAGGAGAAGAAGGAGAAGAACGAGAAGAACGAGAAAAGCGTAAGAGTGCAAGACTTCTCGTCCAACTTAAAAGACGCATCAGTTGGAACGCCTATGTCAACGAGGCTCCCAGAAGTCATTACGACTGCTGGGAGCCGCAGAACATCGGAACGATTGCGTTCCAGATCTGCATGTTCGTCAGATGGCACAGGAGGTGACCTGATGGAAACGGCGCTGTGCGACTCCCGAAAACGCGGGCGCTCCAGAGACGAGGAGAGTGACACGTCTCAGGAGATGTTGCCTCCTAAAGTCGCCAGCAGCCGTAGAGGAAGGTCGCGAACTTCGGTCTCGATCCCGTCAGGCTCCGTCTTCTGTAAGGCGGAAGCCTATAGGCGGGTTAGGGCGGACGGCGAAGCACTTGCAGAGGAGGAGATCGCAGATCTCTTGCTTAAGATCAAGGAGCCGATGGTAGGGGATTCCGTTCCCCAAACGCCATCGTGCATGCAAGAGAGAGCGAAAGCAGCGGTGGCTATCATCCACAAGGTAGCCACCAAGTCGAGTAACCTTAAGGGTGCTTTTGTAAAGGCCCTTAAGGACTCCTCTTCTGCAGTTGCGGGGGTTGTTGAGACCCTTATTGGGGACGTGGCTCGTCTCCAAGCGGCCAACGACCATCTCACACGGGAGGTGGCTGAGCTGAGCGCGCAGTTTGCCCAATTCCGGGCGGTTCGCCCTGAGCAAGAAGGCCCGTCTCCATCGCTTGCCCCTGTCAATCCCGGTACCATCGCTGATGCCCACCTGCGCCAAATCACAGACGCAGTGTGGCGCATGATGGACGGACGTCTCGCTGGCCTAGAGGCGAGACTACCTCCAGCCCCTGTTGTCCGGCCGCCGCTCGCGGCACATAGACCAAAGGCCGCATCGGCGCTGACGTCGCTGCCCGTTGTGGGCGGTCGTGTGTCCTATGCGGCGGCGGCGTCAGTGTCAGCTGTTCCTGCGGCGTCAGTGTCTGCTATTCCTGCGGCGTCAGTGTCTGCTATTCCTGCGGCCGCTCCGAGGACACGACAGGCGGCTAAAGCAGTACCTAAGACGGGTGCACAGCGATCAGGGCCCAAAACGGCGGTCAAGTCTAGAGCAGAATTCCCTCCGCTCCCCACTCCAGCCGCTGTACCTGGCACCACCACATCTGCTCCCTCCACATCTGCTCCGTCCACGGATGGTTGGCAGGTAGTTGGGGGGGCTAAGAAGTCCCGAAAGCGGGGTAAAAAGGCTGCCCAAAAAGCAGCTTCTACCCCGCAGTCGCCATCGGTGGCGATGGCCGCCACAAAGAAGCCGCGCAAACTGCAAGCGCCCAAAACTGCGGCGGTAGTGGTCACCATGTCACCGGAGGCGGCTAATGGTGGGCTGTCCTACGCGGCTATCTTCAAGAAGGCCCGGGACAGTCTCACACACGACTTCGGGACGGTGGGTGTTAGAATGCGCCTCGCCCAAACGGGAGCTCGGATCCTCGAGTTCCCTGGGGCTGAAGGTGCAAAGACGGCGGACTCTTTCGCCGAGAAGCTGCGGGGAATTTTTGCAGCCACTGATGGTGTTAAGATCGCCAGGCCCACCAAGTGCGCTGAATTGCGTATCTCGGGCCTGGACGATTCCGTAACGGCTGAGGATGTCCGCGCTGCAGTTATAGAGAGAACAGGCTGCAACGTGGAGAACATCAAGGTCGGCACCATCCGCCCCGGTCCAGGAGGGCTTGGCGCAGTGTGGGTCAGCTGTCCCGTACCGTCGGCCAAAATTCTGGCCGACGCCGGCAGACTACTCGTCGGTTTCGTCAGCGCTAGGATTACAGTCCTGGCGGCGAGACCGATGAGATGCTACAAATGTCTGGCATCGGGACACACACGCGCCAAGTGCGTAAGTTGTTTTGACTGCAGCGAACTATGTTTCCGCTGCGGTCGACCGGGGCACAAGGCGACAGTGTGTTCTGCCGCCCCTCACTGCCCGGTATGTGCGGCGGGTAACAAGCCCGCCAATCACCAGATTGGGCAAGTGGGGTGCAAACCTCCCCGCGATTCTCGACAAGTGTCGGGGGCTAGCCAGTCGACCCAGGCTGCCTCCGATGTTGTCCGCACGTCAGCATCGTTGCCCATGGAAGAGGTTGTAGAGACGGTTCAATAATGGACCAAGTCTCCAACCTCTTTGTCCAGACGAACCTCAACCACTGTGCTGCGGCACAGGACCTCTTCTTGCAAACTATAGCACAGTGGTCGATCGGTGTTGCCGTAGCCGCGGAACCCTATTACGTTCCTCCTCGACCAAACTGGTTGAGTGACCGGGACGGCTCCGTGGCAGTCGTCGGCTCCACGGCGGCTCATTCCCCACCCTTGTCGCTAAGAGACAAGGGTACTGGATATGTTGCTGCTGAGTGGGGGGGGATCACCGTATATGGTGTATACTTCTCCCCCAACCGGAGTTTGAGCGACTTCGAGGTTTTCCTTAACAACTTGGAAACCTCGATGCGGCGACTAATGTCTGGGCACGTCTTAGTGCTGGGGGACTTCAACGCAAAGTCCATTGCGTGGGGTTCCCCCAGGACGGACGCCAGGGGTGAGGCCGTAGAGGAGTGGGCGGCCTCGGTGGGCCTCTGTTTATTAAACAGGGGCTCCACCAACACGTGCGTGCGACAGCAGGGAGGGTCGATAGTGGACCTTTCGTTCGCTACCCCTGCCCTCGCCGCACGAGTAAGGAACTGGTATGTCCTGGAAGAGGTTGAGACGCTCTCGGATCACCTCTACATTCGATTTGAGCTCTCCCGGATCCAGGACCCCAGTAGGGGTCACGCGGCGCGGCGTTCTTTTCGCTTTCCACGGTGGGCTGTAGCCAAACTGAATAGGGACCTACTAGAGGAGGCAGCCATTATTCACTCTTGGCTGTCTCCGCAGGCTCCGGCCGAGGAGGTCGACATGGGGGCTGGTCGTTTCCGTGATGCGATTACGCAAATCTGCGATGCGGCCATGCCCCGCATCCGAGGTTGTCGGCCTCCACGGAAAGAGGTTTACTGGTGGTCCCAGGAGTTGGCGGACCTCCGCGCGGCCTGTACTCGTGCCCGGAGGTCCTACACCCGTAGTCGGCGGCGACACCGCGAAGAAAGCGGGGAGGACCAGCTTCATGAGGAGTACCGAGAGGCGCGGAAAACTCTGAAGCTGGCCATCAGCCGCGCCAAAGAAATTAAGCGTAAGGAGATGCTGGAGGGTCTCGATCGTGACCCCTGGGGTCGCCCTTATCGTGCGGTGCGACAAAAGCTCCGCACGTCGGGCCCCCCCCTTACAGAGACACTCCAGCCCAGCTTCCTGCGGGAAGTGGTCGAGGGCCTTTTCCCGCAGCGGGTGGAGCACACACCCCCGTCGATGGCCATAATGGTCAGAGAAGACGGGGGGACCGAGGATAATGTTCCGCCCGTCAGGGAATCGGAGGTAGGGGCGGTTGTTCTACGGATCCGCTCTAAGAACACCGCCCCCGGGCCAGACGGGATACCTGCCCGAGTGCTGGCCCGAGCCCTCGAACACATGTCGGACCGTCTCAGGGAGGTCTTGGACGCTAGCCTGGCGTCCGGACGCTTCCCTGAGTGCTGGAAAAGCGGGAAGCTGGTCCTATTAAGAAAGCCGGGACGGCCAGCCGATTCGGTAGCGGCCTATAGGCCCATCGTGTTGTTGGACGAGGCGGGTAAGTTGTTTGAGAGGATACTCTCTGCCCGCATCGTTCGGCACCTCTGCGAGGTGGGTCCCGATCTGTCGGACGCCCAATTCGGTTTTCGAGCGGGGCGTTCGACAGTCGATGCCGTGCTACGCCTCAGGGCCGTTACCGAAGAGGCGGTGAGCTGTGGTGGCGTGCTGTTGGCGGTGTCGTTGGACATCGCCAACGCATTTAATAGTCTGCCATTTAGCTGCATCAGGGAAGCACTCCAATACCATGGGGTGCCAGAGTACCTGAGGCGGCTTGTGGCAGACTATCTTGAGGAGCGCACCGTCATGTACGAGGACCGAGATGGTGTTCTGCGGCGGCGGCTCATGTCGTGCGGTGTTCCACAGGGGTCTGTCCTCGGACCACTTCTGTGGAACATGGGATACGACTGGGCCCTTCGAGGTCGTCTTCCCCCCGGGCTGGGTGTAATTTGTTACGCCGATGATACATTGGTCACGGCCCGGGGAGCGAACTTCCAAGAGGCGGCGCGCCTGGCCACCACGGGAGTCTCTTTGGTGGTCGGGCGTATTGAGGCGCTGGGGTTACGGGTGGCCCTAGAAAAGACGGAGACCCTTTTGTTCCATGGGCCCCGGCGTGGTCCCCCACCCGGCGCCTCTATCGTAGTCAATTCGGTCCTCGTACCGGTTCAGGCCCAGATGAAGTACCTGGGCCTGATCCTCGACGGGAGGTGGCTCTTCGACGAGCACTTCCGACAGCTTTCTCCAAAGCTGGTCGGCACTGCCTCTGCCCTCGGGCGACTTTTGCCGAATTTGGGTGGAGCCAGCGTCGCGACGAGACGGCTATACACGGGGGTTGTCCGGTCAATGGCACTGTATGGTGCACCGGTGTGGGCGGCGGCTCTGACCGCCCAGAATAGGGCTCGCCTTTGGCGCCCTCAGAGGATATTGGCGGTTAGAGCCATACGCGGTTACCGCACCGTATCGACGGAGGCGGCGTGTGCCTTGGCCGGAACTCCGCCGTGGGACTTGGAGGCGGAAGTGCTCGCCGAAGTTTATCGGCGGACGGCTGACTTCCGGGCGGGTAGCGGCATGCGGCCCCCGCCTGAAGAGATGCGCGAGTGGCGAGAGGCCGCTCGTCGAGCCACGATGGCTCGTTGGTCGTCCCGGCTGGGGGCTCCACGTGCTGGCTTTGCCGCCGTGGAGGCTCTCCAGCCGGTCATCGCTGAGTGGGCGGGGCGACAGCACGGGACCCTTTCCTTCCGACTGACGCAGATCTTTTCCGGGCACGGTTGCTTTGGGAGGTATCTGCACTCGGTCGCCAGGAGGGAATTGAGTCCCGCCTGTCACCACTGCGACTGCAGTGAGGACTCGGCTCAGCACACGCTAGCGGTTTGTTCCGCTTGGGCGGCGCAGCGTGGGGTCCTCACTGCAGTTATTGGAGGAGATCTCTCGCTACCGGCCGTCATACGCTCCATGGTCGGTAGCGATAGCTGTTTTACCGCGGTCGCAACCTTCTGCGAAGATGTAATTTCGCGGAAGGAGGCGGCGGAGAGGGCCCGGGAGGACAATCTCCACTCGGACCCAATTCGCCGCCGGCGAGCCGGGCGGCGGAGGCGTGCATACCAGCGCCTCATGCCGCCTTGAGTGTGGCCGCGGGTGGACGGGACGGGTTTTCCCCTCCATCCGCTATATTGGCCAGCCGCGAGGAGGCGACGTCCGCGTGTGCCGTACGTCGCCTAAATGGAGAGGTTATCTGTAGAAGGTGCCCGCGGTAGCGGGCAGGCGCTAGGAGGGATCTGGATGACGTAATAGCAGCTGTTCCCGGATCCCTCCTATGTCAGGCGCAGAGTGGCACACCGTGTGGTTTTAGTCGGTCCGATTCCGACACACCACCCCGCCGTAAACCCCGGTGGGGTGACGGCTCGAGGGGGTTTCCACACGATAAAAAAAAAAAAAAAAAAAAAAAAAGGGTCAGGCAGTCCTCCTTGACACGGCCCGTATAGTGAAGAGGTTCGTGTCGTTGGAGCCCTAACTACCGGTATCTTGGTCCCTGTACCCGATGTCGGTGGTGTAATATTTTTTAGATTTTTAAATGTGTATTTTTTATTTTTTTATATATTTAAAAATGTAACAAAAATGTGTATATAATGAAATAACAATAGAATCAAGTGTGAATCAAACGTAGTAAGAGCGTTTCTTTGGTTGCTTGAAAAAAAATACCTAAAAGTGTTTTATCATCTATAATGGTTGGATCATGCTGACGCTAATGTATTTGGTGTATTTAGATGGACTCAGGTCAAATCAGGTGCTCTTGACAAGAGAGTCTGTACATTGCTGACTGCATTCCTTATGCACCACCTATGTTCATTAACTGCCTCGGTGGCATAACGATAGTGAATGCAAATACTATGCTTCGATTTCTGGGTCGGACCAAATGTTAGCATGATCTGCAAATATTTGTTTCGAAGTTCAGGTGTTTTCTATGTATAATATGTATATATTTACAAAAAAATCAGGCAGACTAGTTATCATAGTATAAGCTCTGCTTAGTTTGAAATTAGATGACGTTGTGTGTCAAATGTCCGAAATATTGATTTGTTATTTATTATCAATTATTAGATTGTACATTCTGTAAAAGTTGAGTGTTGTGGGAATCTCAGGCAAATCTCTGGAAATATTTTTTAAACAGTTTTACTCCGCTCAAGAGAATAGGCGCACACCTGAAGTACTTAGTATTAATGATCGCAGGCAAGAGTGAAAGGGCAAAGAGGTTTATATCCATTCTCTTACCTAGCATTTTTTACAATTAAATTTAACTAGATTTATGAAAAAAGGCTTTTAGGAATACTTTCAACTAGAAATTATCGTGCATTAATGGCTCTACTTGCCAAAAACGATTCCTAGAACTTAGTAATCACATTTAAATAAAAAACTTCAAAACTAAATTATTTGCGAGATCGATGCTTTTAATATTTATTTTTAGGGTTGCTACTTCTAATATATAATAACTAGTTTCTTCGCAGTTCCAATAATCATTTATGTAAGATCTTTCATCTTAAGGCGAAAAGGTGGGTTACTTATAACAGAGCTGCTTACTAAAGATTTCCATCGTAAACTTAGACTCTATATTTATTATAAAGACGTTTGAAGCACTAAATGTATCTTTTGATCTTTTGAATTTTTATTTCACAAAGGTCATACATAAATGTGTGTTGTAGCTGACAAAATGTAACCAAAAAACCAATGATAGATAAGTTTCAATGTATTTATCCCCTCGTTATTAAATCTTACGAAGTCTGATAATATAAGACGTTGTATATACATATACTTTGTATATTTAAGTACCACTTTAATATAACAAGTACAAAGAAATGTATAAGTATTTATCTGTATAGGCTCAGAATGGTTTGGAATTAGACGGTTGTATGTGAGATATATCCAGTTATTTTTTAACATTACTTCTTTAATATAGCTAATGAAGCAATACACGAACACAAATAGGCAAATTAGCAGTACTTTATATTTACATTTTTATATTTATAAACGAAGGAAAAATTTATAAACAAAAAACATGTCAGTACTGTTCAGAAATATGAAGTTGATTTAATAGCGGAATAAAAAGATGATAATGTTATCGGACATCAGACTCACGACACCATTTATTTTTGAACAAAACAGAGCTAACACTTTGAAAGGTACATTGAATTCTTAATTGCTCAAATGTTTGCCCAAATTTTGTAACAAATATTTACAGATAATACAAATATTTGATCTGATCTGAAAATCGAACCTGACGCCACAGTACATCAATCGCACATGCTACGGTGGATTAAGAACAGTCCTCGTGGATTCGAAGAAGGAGGACGCACATCGCTGCACCACTTAACTTATGACCACGGCCAATGTAAACTGATCGAAGTGCCAGACATTTCAAAGTCCGCTTAAGAGTCCTCAGTACCATATCAGTCAGCTCGTCTTGCTCTTACGAGTTCACCACGATAGATGTCACTCGACGTACAATGTAGACACCAGTTATAATAGATACATCTAACACATAAGTGTGGAAGTAAAAAATAATTTTAGAAAGGTATAAATATTTCAGATATTTGACACACATCATCTAGTTTTAAATTAAGCAAAGATTGTGCTATGATAACTAGACTGACTGATAGAATACTTATGTAATTTATGTATTAAATACATACATATTATACATAGAAAATACCCAAGCTTCGAAACAAATATTTGCAGAACATATAAACATTTGGTCGGAACGGAGAATTGAACCCGAGATTTGAGGTCTGGTGAGGCTGAGGTGCACAGCTATCACATTCACTACCGCTGGGCCACCGAGGCAGTTGCAAATGAACCACATACATATATAATTATTCGTCTTACATATCGTGGACATGAAAATTAAATGAAACAAGTATTACACAACAGTGTCAATGCATACGAGTTATTTTGTTGTATCTTAAGATCATGTTGTATTGAATGTTTTCATTTCGGAATAAAGGTGCAAAACTCTTTCGTTATAATACTCTATTAGAATATTTGAATAATTTTGTCTGGCGGGATGGTATTAACTGACTCACTTACTTCTGATGGCCAGATTCTCAAGGTTAGTTTCTAACGTACTAGAAGACTGAAATTTGATATGTAGACTTAAAATGCCGTATAGAAAAAAAAAGAAAAACTAAATAATACCACAATCATAAGACTGATATTAGGTAGTTGGACTAAGAGCCTGATGCAGAAGGTATTCTTGTCAAGGCTCCGGTAGCTTGGTCCCTGTACCCGATATCGGCGGGATAATATTTTTTTATATTTTAAATAATATATCTTTACCTGTAAAGTCCCTTCAGTAATTATCGTTAGGCAATCCTGACCACATTATATTATAATATTTTTTTAAAAATTAATTTTATTATAAAAATACGGAATTTATCATCAAATTGTTTATACACCAGACACACACACACACACACACACACACGTATGACACGTATGTTAACATATAAGTTATTATGATATTTTTTTTCGTTTTTCTTTTTTATTTTTTATTTAATTTTTTCTATGCATTTAGTAATGTATCAAAACTTAGTTTAAATATACGCTGGTAAGGATAATTATGTTTGGGTTGGAAAGGCCTGTTCAGGGATTGAAACAGCTACTATGGAAGAGCACAGTGACTTGCAACAGGCATTGTTTGCTTAAAAGGTCACTGTGGTCACACTTTTTAAACTGTTAAAACTGGTTAATGAAATAAAGAATTATTATTTTTATAATTAAAAAAAAAAACAAAAATATCCTAACATTTTTATTGTATTTAAATCGTTTTCGTTATTACAGAAACTTAAAAAATTCGTTTAATAATGAAATATCAGTACCATTTACGGAACGAATACTACAAACAAATATACTACTCATTATTGGCTTGACCGCTGCCGCTACCCGTAATTGTCCAGAAATTTTGGTAGACAATGAAAAATTAAAGGTAATCCACAATTGAATCAGCATCACCTTTAGATGTTAGCATCGTAATAAGAATGGTCCATTTACTGCAAATTGATAGGGTAAAGAAGCTTGACAAATAAATAAATTTGTTCAACGTTTAAATGTGTGAATCTAACATACAGACAGACAACCTTTTTCATTGATGCAATTAATATGGGTTAGATCGATTTAGATTTACGATCATCGTATATTTTATTCCATAAAATGGTGGCTGCAAGCCAACATCAACCTCCTTATACTTGAAAGTGTATTAAACAACATTTATTTAAAAAAAATATTGTAGCTTGCAGAATAATTGTGTCTACACTTTTATAATACCACATCCTAAATTGTGCATCCTAAGCTAACAAAACAATGCTGTATTCGTCGAATTCGGACAACTGCCTCGGTGGTGCGGTGGTAATGAATGCAACTGCTATGCTTGAGGTCTCAGGTTCGATTCCCGGGTCGGACTAAATGTTTGTATGATCTGCAAATATTTGTTTCGAAGTTTGGGTGTTTTCTATGTATAATATGTATGTATTTACAAAAAAAAAGTATATTACTATTCTATCAGTCAGTATAGTTATCATAGCACAAGCTCTGCTTAGTTTGAAACTAGACGATGTTGGTGTTATATGTCCGAAATATTTATTTATTATTTACTTATTTATTATTTTTGATAAATTGACACTGCAGATATCGACCACCGGACCTATTCAGAATGCATTTAGTTAGTGAAATGTAACTAAATAATTTCAAAAACTTTTCATATTTATTTGTACAGCATGAAATAAGTACTTAAATGTATTATTGAGCCATGCGCAGCACTTATTTTTTTTAAGAATCAAGAAATCACACACCTGTATGTCGTCATATTGATATTTTTTTTGGTGCTGGGATAGATATAAATCAATTATTTTAAACTGTATGTATCGTAATTTAATAACTATTACAATATGTATAAGATTTATGTTTCGTTAATGTAAATAACCTATAGAAATGTTATATTATTTCTTGACTTAAGGAAGATAATCTGTCGAGAGGCCGTCGACTCTACCCTAACGTGTACCCTATACATTTAACGTCTATGGTTTATTTGCAAAATTTGGAGGGAAGTTCATGAAATTTTTTCATCACAATTTTTTTGTAGACCCGTTTTCATATGAAATTTACAATTTACTTTTCTATATGACTGATTTAATACTTTCATTTATATGTAGGATTAAAATTGATGCAGGGGTGAAAGTTATCGTGGTAATAGTGCGAGTCTTACACAGCCACAATGACTATCATGCATCTCTATATTGCATTGTTTGCATTCATAATGAGCATTGTGACCACAACTCTTGGATTCTATACATGCTTACCATCAGGCAGAGTAGAGCCACTTTGGCAGACACTTAGTTAAAAAAAAGGAACAGCAGAGCAGCTTTGAGGTAGTTTAAGCCTATCGTGGTAGGTTGTACCTATCGTGATTACGTTAACTTCTTTGAATATACTTGTAAATCAATGCTTAGAATACTCTACTTTAATAAATTAGACATCAATTAAAGCGAATCAAGCTATGCCCACACTCACATAATTGTCACCATAATTAAGTTTCGGCTATCGAATACTCGGCATAGTTCATTCTTGATGAGAACATTATTGCTTACCTCCATTAACGAGTAGATTCCTGGAAGCCATATTTTGAAAAGTACATTTTGCTCACATTTTCCTCTAGTTTAGTGTAAATCTGCAGAGTTCGTAAAGCAAAACGTTCTTTTTTTTGAAATAAGAAAATATACATAGCACAGATATATTCATAAATAATTTGCAGTTTCAATATCAGCCTAAAGAAACAGATGTTCCGTTGTGTTTTTTGGTGAGTACGAGACCGGAGGTTCAATGATGCAGGGGAGACTGTTATCATGGGAGCCTTACACCTCTGTGATGACGGCTGTCATGCCTTTAACGTCCCCAAGCGGGGCGTTAAAAAACATCTCACTAGGTCGCCATACTATATTGCCTGCATTCGCAATGAGTACGTTGACCACAAGTCTTGGATTCTATTCATGCCTTCCATTAGGCAGGGTAGGATCACTTTGAAAGGCTCTTAAAATAGCAAAAGAAACAACTTAAATGTACGCAAACAATATTCTGTGGGTTATTCATATTTACGTTAAATTATTCAAAGAAGCGAAGCTTACACAAAATAGTATCTGGATATAATTATTTACTTATAATCATTTACTTCATTCAAATTTTATTAAAATATTATTATTGTTTGTTATTTATGTTCTTTTACTAATTAATTATTTATTTTCTAATAATTATTTAATTACTGGCCATGTACGAGTCACTGATGGTTTTATTGTTTTAACGTTTGTGCATATACAATGATATTTTGAATAGTTGATGGACAGTCTTTGTTTTAGACGTCTCTTCAATCGTTCGAAGAAGTATGCCATTTTGAACTTTTAAAACTATTTCAGTATAATGTGATTACATGAAACTTGGAGTATTTTCCTATTTTCCTATCTTCCTCTCTACTTTCCTTTAGCTCGTTAACCTACTTCTCTTTCTTTTTTGTCCCATTTGATCGGTAATTTACGAATTGTGAGTCGTGAAGTATGGCGTGATTCTCGGTAGTGCTAGCTTAAGCTTTTAGTATTGTACAGTATCTATGTTGATTCGCTCGTGCACCTGATTGTGGCCATGGGTTTTCGGTATTAGCGGCTCTCTTTTACGTGTCGCAATAGTGTCTACCTTTGACCCAGTATCTGAGATATTCTGCGCGTGCAGCATCTAATTTATTTTACACGTATCGTTCGGTGGCCCGCGTCAGAATAACAAAATTCTTCGTGTATCGTGATAGTCACTATGTCGGCATTGGTGGCTACATGTGAAGTGGTTAACGAAGTTTTGGGCTGATTGAGTGACATCAAAATCTGGAAGTTCTTACTTTTTGATATGCTTACATACATTCAAATAGAACCAATACTTTACAACCGTCGGTCTAAAACAAGGATGGTCAGGTAAGTATATGGTGGCCAACATTTTATGATACACAACCTGAAAAAGATAGTTCCAAGCAGGTTTGGTGTCAAACTGTTGGTTGTATTAAGAAGCAGTCAAATTTTTTTAACAATTTTAAGTATTACGTTTTTCACCAAGAGCAGGAGAATTATAATATTGACATTTATAATAGCTTCATGCTTCTTATACACAGTCGTCTAATCCGACTGTGCTCTTACAACATACTTAGGTACATATTTCTGGTATATATACCTACATATTATAAATAAATTACGCCCAAAAACAGAACAAATGAAGTGCTGTGTCATGTGTTGAGAACACATCCATCAAATGGCAAGGATTGAATTGTACTCTGACGTGACATCCTAGAAATGCTTATAAATTTATGTTAAGTGGTAAGATGACGACTGTAGGGGCGACGAAATGTGTGTGAGAATGAGTGTATCTGAGTACGAGTGTGTGTGACTGTTGCATAAGTAATAAATATGTTATCATTAAAATGCTTGTTTCTCATAAAATACCTAGTAAAAATTAGTTTGGTGACGGATTAAGAATACCGAATATCATAACACTATTCATCCAGTGGGTGTTGTAAGGCCAACTTAGTATTCAAACTACGTAGGACAAAAACTATACTAAGAAAAGGTTGACTCGAAACAAATCATATGTCAACCTCTGTGGCCAGTGTGTACAGCTGGTCAAAACCTCTTTCCTCTACAAAAAAAGGTTGTGGATGGAGGTTTGGTCCGTCCAGTACATTACGAAAGGCAAAACAAAACATTGAACCATATCAATAACCTGAATTATTTTGATTTAATTAAGAACAACTTAGAAAAAGTAATTGAATTTTTTTTAATCAATACCTACCTGGTAAAACAATTACGTATTTACAAACAAAACTTTTACGTTTATCAAGTGTTTTGTTTACTAAGTATATTTTATTATATTCGGATATCCTTATAATAACAATGAGCCTTTGTTAAACACTAGTCCGAGAAAACATAAAAATATTTTAATTTTTAATTCTAAACCCAACGTTAAAATTAAGCAATCATTACAGAGCCGTCCAAGTCCTGCAAGTGTTTTGTTTACCGTTCAATTATCTTTTGTTTCCGTATATCCGGATAATATTGCTTAGGCTTCGAAAAATTTTAATCTAAATAAACGTAAACATATTCTAACTCTTTTCTATTCTTTTTTAATTTGACTTCTCTATTTTTACTACATGTAAAAAAATAAGTTCAGAAGGATTGGAAAGTTTACCGAAATAAAACACCAACATAGCTTTAATATAAAAATACTTGAAATAACAATCACAACTTTCGATAAAAATCTTAACAAAGAAAACATTGGGTCGATTTTGTTGAACGATTGTTAAACGATGGGAGTGATTTTTATAAATAAAAATCTTTGAGATAAAATGTATGTAGGCATAGAGTAGTTTGTTGTCTGAATAGAACGAATCACTATTTTTTGATTCGAAATTTGGTCCACTGGAAACTTACTCACCGTACAGTAATGACAGATCGAAAATATTTCTGCACGACCATTATAATACTCAGGTCGAGGTGACCTATTGATGAGAAAGCATGACTTTCAAAAGAATTAATATCCTTTTGTAAGTTTATTAATAGATAGGGTATTTATTTCCCTGGTATGATTTGTTAAAGTATATCATACTCACGTGTAAATAAGAATCACTTTAATGATGTGCCAGATCAGGTCACTCCTCTCTGACCAGGTAGCGACGCACTGCGTTAAATACTCCAGCCCAAATCGTAGAGGTACTGCCTTTTCTGTTGTTAGGACTACTAATTCCGGGGCATCTGAGAAAGAGATAATATACTTAGAAAATTGTTATTTTATTATCATTTATCCTCTTAATAAAAAGGCTGCTCCTGTACTATGTAGGTAGCTGTTTTATGTAGGTAGTGGAGCTACGCTGTTTCGAGCACTAACGGGCCGGCTCAACCGGGGCAGTAATACCCTCTCACAGAAGATCCACCGATCAACCGTCGTGTTTTGTTGGTGAGTGCAAGACCGGAGGCCCATTGATGCAGTGGTGACAGGTGACGATTGTCATATCTTTTACGTCCCTAGCGAGGCGTGAAGAAGCATCTCACTAGTATACCAAAGTGTGTGTCACCATATTGCATTGTCTACATTCGCAATGAGTGTGGTGACTACAACTCTTGGATTCTATTCATGCTTTCTATCAGACAGAGGAGAATCACTTTGGAAGGCTTTAAAAATAAAAAAATAAAAAAAATAGTAACATATCCTGTGGCACAGGAGAATTTGGAAACATTCATGAAACAGGTATTAAGAATATCTAAACTAAGAGCAATAATTTGTGTATCACATAAAGTGTTGCCCCAAATGTGGATCGAATTCACAACGTCACAAATAAATAGCACACACAAATAGAATGCGGAGAGACTGTTGCTTAAATCTCTACGCCACCCCTACAGTCTACGAGACGAGGCTCGTATAACGATGTTGTGACTGCTAAGCCATAATTTGCCTGCTCAATTTAAAGTCAAGGTTAAGTAATTGTTTGATTGGCATGATTTTATACATTTATTTTACATATATATGCATGGTATTTTATTTTTTTATGTTTATAAATAATATGGTTACCGCATTATCGTGTTTCGTTAGTGAGTGCGAGACCCGGGCACGTCGTCATTGCTGCGGTAAGACCCGTTATGGAGAATTGGCTCGAGAGGAATCACGGGACCCTCTCATATCGGCTGACGCAGGTGATCACTGAAAAAGGATGCCTCGGAGATCACCTGTGTATGATCTGAAAGGAGCCAACGCCTGAGTGCCACCACTGCGATGGCCGGACCGTGGAAACGGCGCTCCACACGCTTGCAGAATGCCCAGCGTGGGCGGAGCTGAGGCGTGACCTTATGACGACCATCGGAGTGGAAACTCTCTCGCTCGGTAGCATGATCGCCGCCATGTTGCGGAGCGAGAGCGCGTGGAACTCCGCCGTCTCCTTTTGCGAGCAAGTTATGCTTGCAAAGGAGATGTCGGAGCGGGACCGGGAGAGGTTTAGAACTCTCCAGGTCCGCCAGGCCCGGGAACGTGTCCGGTATCACAGACGGCTCGGGCGCCGGAGATTGTAGAACGATCTCCGTCCTCCATAAGCGCTACACTAGGGGTGATAGGTGAAGCCATCCGTCACCCGAGCAGAAGTAGGCCAGGATAGCAGCGGGACGTGCTACGGAGCACACGCTCTTTCGTAGCAGAAAAGGGGTCATCTGCAAGCCGTAGGTAGATGGCCCGAGGTACGTCAGGGTTTCAAGGATTTCCTTTCTAGGGTACACCTGATTCACGGCTACTGGTACCTAAGACGGCGTGCGATTTTTGGTCGGTTCGAGTCTGACATAACCACCAGTAGGTGGTATCCGGGGGGATTTCCGCATAGAAAAAAAAAAAAAAAAGTGAGTGCGAGACCGGAGGCCCATTGATGCAGGGGTGACAGTTGTCATAGTACATGTGTACAATACAATGCTATGATGACTGTCATGCCTTTTCCGTCCCCAAGTGAGGCGTAAAAAAGCATCTTAATAGGCCACCTTAGTGTGGGTCACCATACTACATTGTCAGCATTTGTAATGACTATGGTGACTACAACTTTTGGATTCTATTCATGGTTTTGATCAGGCAGAGTAGAGACACTTTGGCAGGCTCTCAAATAAAAAAAAAAATAGGTGGCGGTAGTGTTTAAGATGTCTGAAGCTATTACTAAAATATATATAGAGAACTATGTTTAGTTAATAGATATGAATATCGTGTTTCAGTGAAGGTGAGCTAAGAAATAAGTTTCACTTTAGTCAATTTTGTGTTCAGAAAATTAAATCCTTTATAGCACGCATTGGACTATGACTATTTCTAGCCTATTACAACACTAGATATAGATTTTCTAGTACAAAAATATTCACACATTTTCACAATCTATTGCTGGACATAGGCTTTTACTTTTAAAGAAGGTTTTAGCCTATTGGATAAGAAAAAAGGTATTTATTTAACTATTATTTTACTGTTTATAGACATTTGTTTATTGTTGTGACACTGAGAATTAACTATCAAAATGACTAAACTCTCGAGATTCTCTTCGGCTTGTCCTTCTGCCACTTTACTTAATAAACTTCACCCGTAAGCCAGATTATACCAAAAGTTTCGCATAAAGTACTCCTAATCTCAATAATATATTGAAATACTTGGAGTTTCTCATAAAGTTTATTCAACTCCTTGTAAAGTGAGCAAGTTGAACTTTAGTTGGCACGAGTGTTAGATTTGTAAACAAAAGTTGAATTCTCGCTACAGAAATTCGTTGTAAATGCAATTCCAAGCTACTCTCGACCTCAAAAATGTCATAACAGATATTCTTGCTGCAAAACATTACTAAAACTAGCATAATACCGATTCAACTGATGGTCACAATACGATATGACCACATTACAATCAACGTTGGACGCTTAATACTTATCATGAAAATACTCTTCATAAGATTACTGAAACCAAGAACAGTTTGGAGTTAGATTTTGAACGACTAATCAGTGTAGATGACGATGAATCGCCGTTACCGCCGGAAGTAATCCGTCCGCCGATAAGCTTCGGCGAGCACTTCCAGATCCAAATCGCACGAAGGAGTTCCGGTCAAGGCGCATGCCGCCTCTGTCGACACGGTGCGGTAACCGCGTATGGCTCTAACCGCTAATATGCTTTGAGAGCACTAGAGGCGAGTCCTATTCTGGGCGGTCAGAGCTGCCGCCCACACCGTTTTGGGCGATTCCTTCGTTCAGTAATGCACGACAATAGGCTGAAGTAAGCAAGCAATTAGTGTGGATCGATAGGCCAGTCAAGAATATATTAAATAGAAAAATATTACATATCGGATATATTGCAGATATTTTTTACATTTCAATCGTTCAGATTTATATTTTTAAAATGTTATTATTAACAATGATTTTTCATTCATAATTTTTTCATTTTGAGTTGCGTAGGCATAAGTATGCATATAATCCGTTCAATTTGCCCGTACCGTCAAACAAATCTTTTATAGCAAATCATAAATCATTAATATCCCATAAATCTATTAATTTCCCAAATTATAATGTTTCCTTAGCCCATAAATGCGTTTTACAGTTTTCTTAATTTATTATTTTAAATATACTACTTACTACAGAACCAGATGCGTGCCCACCTATTTTCAGAACGATACCTACCATAAAGTTTGATTACGATAAAATTCACTCAAATTAGTACAATTCATTTATGTATATAAAAAAACCGTTCTTCATAAGTATTTAAAAAATTCTGTTCCTTTTTGTTGGTTTTCTCTGAATTGTATTATTGGGATCATTAATCTTGTGAAACAATGCTCACACTAATATTGGTCCACCCTTGAATGCCATTAATGAAAAATAATTACTCTCAGAATCCAGTGCATAATGAGTCATCAGCTTATCAATTTGAAGACCTATTGGGTTTATTATTAAGATTGGCATTTGGGTTTACAATTATTCGAAAAAATAAGATCGACGGTACTGGTTTAGAATTGAATAAAATTTATTGTAGTCCAAGCAAAGTTTGAGTGGTAAAATTGACTGTCGATAGATTCGTAGTTTTGTTGTGAAAAATGTAGATTTTTTTATTTTTTTAGGTTATAACACTTCTTGTAAAAACTATTTCTTTAACAATTCATTAAAAATTAAGGTATATTCATTTCCAGTAGACATTGTATGAGTGCTGTTCATACGTAGTCAGTTAGACAATAGTCAAACTGCTCATAGCCTGTACTATGGTGATAAGACTTCTGATATACACATTTAAATATTTATAAATATATACGTATTATAGAGAAATTCCACCCAGAAACAATACAAATATTCTTTTATGATCGTATTCATTATAGATTCATTTTAAAACCACTAGACATCACGTCATCTCGAATTAAATAGAACGTAGGAAAAGTACAATCAATTTCCAATATAATTGTTATATTACCCGCTCCCATAAATAGAATCTATAGAGAAAAACAGGCAAAAAAACAATGTTTTTGTTCTTGTGAAATTAATTATTTTTGCGGAGAACCTACCTGGGCTTCTAAAATAAGAATTATTTTAGCGTCTGAGCCCTTGTCACTAGGTTAGCCTAGTTGTCGCTAATGACAACGTTAAATGTGGCCAGACTATTGATTCCAAACTTTTCCATTCATTAATGTTTTGGAAATCTGATACGCAAAGCCGTCTAGTCCCCAACATACATACTTGTATGTGAAGGGTACTGGACATTTGATATAAATACATATATTGCCATTGTTTTGTTAATACATGTCTATTATAGAAAGTATCCTAACTACGAAAGAAATATTCTTAGGTCATATAAACATTTGGACCGACTGGGAAGCGAACCTGAGACCTCGAGCACGGCAGTCGTATACGCTACCTCTGCGTCACCGAAACAGTCAATTTTTAAATTGGGGTCGGCTTTCGGTAGAAATTTACATTGTAATGTACATCATATTTTTTTTAGTTCTATCATTCTCTTATTTTAGCATTTAGAGGCGAGGGCCACACATTTTACCGCTTTTGGAAGTGTTTCTCGTGCAAATTATTAAGTTAAAAAAGAATGATATTAGAAACCTCAATTTCAGCTTTGAAGGCTTAACCATAGATATATATCAGTTTGATGAAAAAAAAAATCAGTTTCAATTCTAAGTATGGGAGACCCCCAAAATTTATTGCTTTTTTTTATTTTTTGTGAAAATACAAAGCTACCTAAATACCGAGTTTCAGTAGTATGGTTCTTATAGTTTCGGCAAAAAGTGGCTGTGACATACAGACCGACAGACAGATAGATAGACATGATGAATCTATAAGTGTTCCATTTTTTGTCATTTGGCTATGGAACTCTAAAACACGTTTTTATAGAAAATCAAACTAAAAGGTAAAAATAATTATAATAAATTTAAATCAAGGATAGTGTGACTAGCAATAAATCAATTTTATTGTAAAAAAACATACGGTTCTTTTGAAATGTTTGTTTTCTTTTTTTTTAAAAAGTAGACAATGCCCGCGTTCGGAATAAATCCTGTGTCGCGGAGGAGTTTACAAACATACAAGAAACGAACACAAAGAACACCTAGATTTAGAACAATAATTTGTGGATCACACAAAATGTTGTGTCCCATGTGGGATTTGAACCCATAACACTTAGCGTAGTAGAGAGCGGTGTGGTGAACGCTTAAACCACTAGGCCATCTGTGCAGTCAATTTCTTTACAAAATAACTACTTCTACCCACATTTGTTAATAAAATATTTGTTACAATTGAGATCAAACAAACCACGCTTCCTTAGATTTTCTAGAAAAACATATTTGTTTTAAACTATTACTTGTGATTAACGAACAGTAATTAATTTTTGATATTTAAGAACATATCTTTCGCTGTTAAAATATATACATATTTAGACATCCAACATTTTAAGTAACACAGTTTTTCTTCCTGATTCATTCCTGTCTCGTTCATGCGATTATCATGAAAAATTGTCAAGGATACAGAAGAAAAAATGGATATATTTCAACCAGTAACAAAGAACACTATTACCAATGGATGAAGCAATCACTTTAAGCGAACAAAGTCGTGGACAAAAGCTATTAATAATGGGTGGAGAAAAACTTTTTTCGTTTTTTGTAAATAAAATTGAAGCAGAATCTCTTTGTTTGTACTTTTTTTATCGGTTTTTAATAGCGATAGGCTAGGATAATAAGGAAAATAAGAAATAAAATATAATTGTGACATTTTTATTTGATTTTTCTGCCCGTCTATATAAGTGAAATTTTCTAAAAAATTCAATAAATTCTGACTTTTTATTATAGTAAGAAATTAAGTTTAAAAACTATATCATATGTATACAATAGGTATAACCACGGCTCTACGTTGATCATTTTTGTATCTATGCATTTTTGGATTTGATTCTATATTATCTTTTGTTTCGTCCTTTAAATATCTATTTTTTATGTTATTGGATTCTAGTTTCTAGTTCGAACACATACACTAGCCGTGCAATATCAACAATCTATCTGATGATATACTCTTAGCCGATTTCGGCTACGGCAACTAGTCATAATGGAGACCAGTTAATTACGCAGGAGATATTATATTGCGCAAGTATGGGCGCAAACACAGACACACTCTATGTTCCCAATAGGACGGTTACCGGATACGACCAAGGAAGAATCAGCCACAGAACTGACGGCTTTACGTGCTCTCCGACGCACGAGGTTAGGATTCCAACTTTCAAACTCCATAATAACAGATAAAGGATTTCTAAAATCTGAAAAACTCAATAACACTTTCAGGCCCCACCTGGCAATTGAACCCAAGACGTTTTCATTGGCAGTCTCATACACTAACCGCTGCCCCAACGAGGCAGTGCTAGATTAACGCTAATATATTCATCAAAAATAGGAACTGGTTTATTATTGAGTAGTATCGAGGCTTCTAAACTTCTATAACTCCGCTAAATATTAATCACAGGATTGGTATAAGTATTAACTTGCTGGTAAGGTGAGTAGATGTGTCAAATCTTGAAATTTTATTTAAAGTGTTTATTATACCTTTAATGCTTTATTTTTGGACAAGTAAGTAGAGCTCAAATACTAGTACTCACGTTTGGTATACATACATTTAACGTGACAATAACTTAATCCATACCATCTGCAAGTGCAGCGTTTCAGTGCTTAAAAATTTATTTTACTGTATTAACAAATATACAGCAATTGAAGGAGAAAATGGGAGTCGTGTCCTTTTTTTTTGTTTTGTTGTCAAGGTGGAAAATCCCTTCGGGTCTCCAGCTCCTCGGGGATGCAGGAGCCTGGAGTATGTTCTGTTTCCACTAAAAACTACCCCACCGGCCAGTCTCAGGCGTCCTTCTCTGAAGGCGACCCGGACCATATTAATTCAGGTCCCCTCCAGAATCAACGCCGCGCCTAGTCAGACTCTATCCTGGGGAGGCCACAAAGGCTTCCCCACCTATCAGTCCAATTGTCATAATATTTGCTACCTGATTGCATTTTTGCGACAGGGCGCAATAAATTATCCTATCGCCGACCGCAGCAACTAATCCGCCACCAGAGGTCCCCACTCTCTGGCAGCTCACGGTCCCATCGACAGCTCATAACGCTGGCGACGTCTTCTTCGCTCGGGATCGCCCCTCTCCCGATCCCGTTCAGGAGTCTCTTTCTGGAGCATAACAGCTTCGCAGAAAGAGACCACTGCGGCCCAGCTTTCCTCACCAGCCAGCATGGCGGTAAATATTGCTGGCGGTGACAGGTCTCGTCCTATTTCATCAACGGGAGTCGTGGCCTATCTGGAGGTTAAACAGATCACAGAAGACAGTTTTCTAAGAATTTTAATAGTATATGAAATAAAAACTGAACCGATTTTTCTTAAGAAACAAACAGATGAGAATACGAATGAAAATAAGAAATATTCTTTTAAACGATTCGGTAGAAGGGATTTTTTGAGATGGTAAAAATGCACAGAACAGATTTATTTTTCTTAACAAGAAGAGGATTGAGGCTAAATTGCAATAATATTGGACGAAGCAAAAAACTGACAAATAAGCTGATTTTTCCTGAGATCCCTATGGACCGAAACGATCTCAATTAATGTTTCATGTTTATTTATTTTGTTTATAACACATACTTACAGAGTAAACACAAACATTCACATACATTAATTACTTATGACTTACACGCGCTACTGTAATTAAAAATATCTGTCTGCCTCGATGGCGTAATGGTAGTGTATGTATGACTGCTGTGCTTGAAGTTTCGGATTCGATGCCCGGGTCGGATCAAATGTTTGTTTGATCTGCAAATATTTATTTCGGAGTTTTGGTGTTGTATAATATGTATCTATTTATAAAAAAAATGTATGTATGTATTTATATCGGTTGTCTAGTTTCCATAGTACAAGTTCTGCTTAGTTTGAGACTAGACGACCTTCTGTGTCAGACGTCTAAAAATATAAAAGTAAAAATTATCAATTTAATTAAAGAAAAACTTAAAAATTTATCAGAAGACTATCGCATAAATTAAAGTTTTAAGAAATACAATGAAATTAAAAACCAATAATTAATATTAACAGTATATTTATTACATTATTTAAGTTATATTACATAAGTGCAATATATAATTTTACGTTTAAATTAATAGTAATTAAATTCAAATTTCAAAGAAAACCTTTTGAAAGTATACCTCGATAATCTTGCATTTTTTAACCGCTTGAAATAGTCGTGTCATCAAAATAACATATCAAATGTTATCTTGTAGCAAAAAAAACTTTGCTCACTATCATCTAAGTATACAAATACGAAGTTAAAAAAGAAAAATATTTATTTCAGCAACAGAAAAATAAATAAAAAATACAAATTACAACAACAACTTTCATCCTCATCATCAACGGTTTTTAGTTGTCCACTACTGGACATAAGCCTCTTCTTACCAAGGTGATTTTTGCCTACTGTTTCACCGCGTCAAAAAAGAAATCAGATAATGGTATTCTCTTACCATCGGGTGACCCTAACACTTGTTCGGCACTTATTCTATAAAAGTCAATTGTTTGCCAAAGAGACAAATACTTCCCGCATCCTACTGTACTGATAGTTGTGGATTTGAGCCCTCACAAAGGACAACACGTTATGTAATCCTTAAATTGTTGTTTTAAGTCCGGGTATACTTCGTGTCTGTTTCATATAAATATTTCTGTAAACTATCTTTTCTTTTAATAATTGACCCAAAAAAAAGTTTGCAAAAAGCTTTGTACTGTACGTAGTGTGTTCCAAAAGTATCGCGAATTTTGTGTTTCGTCTGTTGTTGAAGTGCTCGGGCGTCCAGCATGCTCTTCGTCGTTCACATCTTCTCGGCCTTCTGAAATATTTTGTACCACCGATAAACGTTGCTTTTGTCCAAAATAGCTTCTCCATATACCACAGTCAACATTTGGAATGCATCCGCGCACTGAATTTTGTTTTTCACACGAAATTTGATACAGGTTCTTTGTTCCATTTTTTTGAATAGGTAAAAATCGAAGACGTTCCAAAATATATGCGAGCAAAGCAGCTGTCAACAATTAACTGAACATTCAAAATTACCGAACTTGTCAGCGTAAGTGAGAGACATGTGTACCAACATAACGCCACAAAAAATCGAAATTGGATAATACGTAACCCGTGAAAATTCAAAATTCGCTATACTTTTTGAACACACCTCGTATTTGTGAATTACGGTAATGCCTCCACCTGGTCTCCTAAATAGGGTGATAATTTATGACACTGTGGTAATGTGGTTTAAAGCTTTTAGAACACAGTATGACTTATGTTGATAGATGAGTAAGATGGCCTTTATACTCTTGTGGTTAATGGTCCTGACTTCTAAGACAAACGACAAGTTGTAAGATGTGCGTTATAATTATCTGAAATGTGCATACATGTATGATATTAATTTAAATTAACCAGATATTTTAAATCGATGAGTTACTATAATAGTTTTTTTTAAGACTAATTCCATATGGAAAAAAATATTGATTTCGAGGGTATTACAGAGAAACAAGCAGCGAGATGACCAAGATATCATCATATTTTTTTTCTTCGGTTAATTTTGGGCAATCTTTAATAAAATCGCCATCATAAAAACAGTTTGACTACACCATCACGTGGAATTTCTGTACCCATGTTTAAAAATCGTGGTCAACTAAAGAAGCTGTAGCTTGTAGAGTAAAATAGAAGAGAAAGAAATTCTCTCTTCATTTATAGGCACAGCGCATTGGTGGTATAAAAATAACTTCACACATGTTGCGTATAGTAATCTGATCCAAGGAAGCCAGAGCCTGTACTATGGTTACCAGACTAGTGATAAACATAGTTCAATACTTCTAAATACAGGTAAACTACGCCCAAATACAGAATCAATAATTCTCATCATAAAATTGTTCGTATTGGACGGAAATGTACCCAACTATCTTCAGTTCAGCAGTTATGGTCAGTAACCACTAGGTTACATCATATCACATCAACAGCCTTTCATAGCTGACCACTAGAAACTGCTGGACATAGACATCTCCTTAGAAAGAAGGTTTTAGTGTACTGTTACACTGACCACGCGGGTTCTAATAGGGTTTGTGTCAAATTTTCTATCTCTTCACAGTGCTGGTATCTGCATAATTTACTCCCTTAGTCGCCTCTTACGACATTCACGGAATGAATAAGAGTGTTGACGCTTCGTACTCTTAATCGGTCACCACACGGAAGTACTACAGACTAAACAATAGTAAATACTTACTGAATAAAAGTGATATGGCCCAGATGACAAGTATAGCAGTCTTGGCACGTCCTGTGGTTGACTTGAACTTGAGCGGGAAACAGATTGCATACCAACGGTCCACCGAGATGAATGTGAGAGTCAGCACCGACACTGTGACAGACACCGACTGGAAAAAAAATATATATATTAGTGTAAAGTCACGAACACCGACCGGAATAAAGGTCACGAGACAACCTATGTCGGTTTATAACCTGATCTGTATGGATGTCGTAAAAACAGCTGTTCCCAGATCCCTCCTATATCAGGCGCAGAGTGGCACATCGTGTGGTTTTAGTCGGTCCGATTCCGACACACCACCGTGCTGTAAACCCCGGTGGGATGACGACTCGAGGAAGTTTCAACACGTTAAAAAAAAAAGGCGGTTCATAACCTGGGTCGGTTTATAACCCGAGATCTCTTGACAACCCGGTGTTTGGAAAGCGGAGTCTTAACCTCGTGTCTCGGGGAGTACATAAAACCGACGCTCCTGCACCTGAGGTCTTCCCAATCATAACCGGTCTCATCGGATTGTGAGAGTGAGAAAACAGAGAGTGCACCTGCGTTAGCGCATACCCTTGTGCACTATGGTATCTCTTGTGTGGTTAGCTGGTCTCCGTTGTGACACATCATTATGTGTGAGACACCATGAGCGTACCTTTATAGGATTTAGGTCATAATATTACGTTATAACATTGTTAAGGCTTCTAGTTTTATAAATGAAGAATTTAATATTCCTTGATGATATTGTAATCAAACTGTGGTGGAACTAAAATTATAAATATAATTATTTAGTAATTCAGTACGAAAATGTAACGTTTCAGGAGTAGAAAAAAGTATGAGTTACATATAAAAGCATTCAAAAGTGTAGGGACTGACTTAAAGTTGTAAAAGTAACTGCCTAAACACAATGCTGAGAACACAAAAACACTAAAATACACATTGTGATACTTAGTTGTAGGCCAGAAATTAACAGCTTTCTAATCCACAACAACTTTTTTCCTCAAAAAGCTCTGAATATGACTAAACTTTTTCGAGATTTACGTCAATCGATAATGTATTCGTTTCACGTTCTGAACCAGTTTTGTATTTACCTTTTTCTGTATGATAATAACGTACACTCATGAGCTGAATGTCATGGATAGCTTTAAGCCTATAATCGCGTAAACACTTGAGTTCATTTTAATAAAAAATATACTCGATGGCTTTAGCTAACTTATTTATGGTACTACAAAAATACAACCTAAAATGTAGATATTTGCCCTAGCTAATTGACTGATTCTTCAACGCAGGGCTTAATTCGCTGGGGTATATACAAACATAAAAACACATCAGTTTTCCCAGATTGGTAGGCATTAGGGGTGTTTTAGTCTCACGTGTTGCCGCTAATTAGGATGTTTTGTTTGCCAGAACCTCGTCTGTCGATCAGTGCGCCTCGCACTACTGGCAGGTGAACCTGACTAGGGCCCTATGTTCTTAGTGGAAATAATATGCACCCACACCGCTGAGGATGCAACACTGAAATTTTGACAGTTGATTTTTTTTTTGTTTTTTCTTTTTATGAGGATTACATATATAAATAAATAAATATTTCGGACATTTAACACACAATGCCATCTAGTTTCAAGCTAAGCACAGCTTGTACTATGATAACTAGATTGACTGATAGAATACTTATATACTTTTTTTTGTAAATACATACATGTTATACATAGAAAACATCCAAACTGCGAAACATACATTTGAAGATCATAAAAATATTTGGTCCGACCCGGGAATTGAACCCGAGACCTCAAGCACAGCAGTCGCTTTCGCTACCGCTACGCCATCAAGGCATTGAAAATGTTAAGATGTTATGTTGTGATGTTTTTATTGTGTTGTAAACACTCATTAAGGAAAAATTTTAGTCCTAAGGGAGGTAAAATACGAGATAAACGTTTGAATGGAACTCTTTCAATAACTAAGATAAAAACACGAAATTAGTAATAATCACACAAACGCAACCAGCAATTAAATGAAATTAAAAAATTATATTTTAGATATCTGACACACGACGCCATTTAGCTCCAAGCTAAGCAGGGCTTGTACTATGAGTACTGACATTTTTTTTTTATATAAATAGCCTGCCAAAGTGACTCTACTCTGCCTGATGGAGAGCATGAATAGAACCCAAAAGTTGTGGTCACCATACTCATTACAAATGCAGACAACGCAGCACGGCGACCCACACTATGGTGGCCTTGTGAGATGCTTTTTCACACCCCTCTTGGGGACGTAAAAGGCATGACAATCATTGTGACAGTGTAAGGCTTACACAGATACCACGATAACTGTCACCCCTGCATCAATGGGCATCATTAATACATAAATACTTTTTTTATTGTGAATAAATACATATTATGTATAGGAAACACCCAAACTCCGAAATAAATATTTGCAGATCATACACACATTTGGTCCGACCCGAAAATCGAACCATAAATCATAATATTTTACTAAATATCCTTAAAGGTGTGTAGGTATAACACATTTTTTTGCTACAATATTTATAAGTTATCGTAACTTGATGCCATTATAAGTTTGAAATATATTTCCAGACTGAGATTTTCTAAATTGTTACGAGTATGTTATTATGTAGATATCAAATATATTTTTTGAGTACATAACAGTATTATTCGTACTATTTAAAGTAAAATGTTGCTAGGTAATAACTAAGCACATATATGTAAGCAATATTTACAAATATTTCACAATAAAACTTCGAATAACAACAGGAATTAAGATGGTGAACGAATAATGTAACTCGCTATTTATTTATTAAAGAATGAGGTTGTATTAACAGCCTTTTACGGTCCACTGCTGGACATAAGCCTCTCCTTAGCAAGGAGGTTTTGGTTTACTATTCCACGCTGGACAGACGGGTTGGAATAGGGTTTGTTTCAAGTTTTCCTTCTCTTTGTAATAATGTTGTCTTGTTTATAAAGTCCTTTTAATCGCCTTTTACGACACCCACGGGATGAATAGGAGTGGTAACACTATGCATTCTTAATCCGTCACCACACGGACATTAGGTTGTATATCTTAATTTAAACAAACAGATGGGAGAAGTTTGACTTAAAAGATCATATCGATTAAGTGGTTATCAGTTTTATGAAATAAATATTATTTAATCGCTGTGAATTAGAATTTGATTTTACTATCAGCTTACTTAGAAATTGGACGATGATAGTTTTCGTAATTATGACTTGAAATTTTATATATTTAATGGATTTTTCCGTTCATTAATTTGTGATGAAACTGAAATAGCTTTGATAAAGCAGTATCATTGTTTATCAATATATAAATAAGAATTCATGTAGTCAATTTTAACACACTTTTATTATTGTAGCCGGTTTGAATATTTGTATGTCTGCGTATGTGTATTTACGTAATGGGATCTTTTGCCCGAGATGGGGCCTGAGTAGTAGTATCGATTTGAGAGGTCCTGAACTTACATCATCTGTGCCCTTTCAGAGTGGGTTACCAGAGACCGAGTGTCAGAGTGATGCTTAGTGGAAACATCACATACTCCTGATTCTTATATTCCAAGTAACAGGAAGTTCGTTTCTTAAGCCACTACGTCATCCATGCAATCATTTTGATTGGATTCAATTGTTGTATTTGAAGTATTTAGTCTTGTTCACTAAATATTCACTGACTATATCTACAGGCATCTTTCGTCTGTGGTTTTAGTCAGGTTGTTGTAAATATTGAAATTAATAAATTGAGGTAACCTTTGTGAACAGTATTAAAAGTTATTTGTGACCTTTTTTCTATTATGACTAAGAGAGTGTAATATTTATTACATTTATTTCAGTAATTAGAACAAACTCAATCATTTTTCTTTCTAAGAGTTTTTTTCTCAAATTAGGTTGAGGTCGACTTTACTGTACAGTTGTACTTCGACTAATACGAATCAAGTTCTTTTTCCATTTATTTATTATACACAAATATTCCAAAATAAATTGCATATTTAAATATTAAGAGAGAACCTATGTGACAAAGCTCACTGTCAATCAATAGTACACAATAGACAGATAAACTATGTGTTAGCTAAGGTGTCTTAAGAAGTACGATTTAAATTATATCTTATATTGTGGGGTTTAATTAATATTAAACCCCACAATATAAGATAGACACTACCCTCACATTTGTGTTCTGAAGGTAATCCTTCAGAACACAAATGTGAGGGTAGTGTGTTAATAAGTCGAGGAAACAGGGAAGCACTGGTTCATTCGCTATCGGTATTGTTGACAGCGCTTTACGCAGCTGGTGCCGAACCATCGCTCGCATATATACTGTAAGTTTTATCTCGTTGCGAAAATTTTTGTCAAACTACTGTCATTGTCAATGAATGTCTGTTTAATGTTTTTTGAAACAGTATAGTGGTGAATTCTTCACTGCAGATTGAAGATCTTTTGTAGGTGTGCATCATATGTGCGATCATAGCTACTCAAGCCATATTGAATAGGATTCAGCTAGGTAGTTGCATAATAGCGATTTTTAATAATACTTTGTTAATTATGTGTCTGTTTATTGCACACATATTTAATACGGAGACTCCAGTTCATATTGCTGTCGATGGTTATAGCATGGCACGTTGGTGATCCACATTTTAATGGTAGGATAATCAAACTTTTGTTTCAAAGACATGTGGAAGTAGTTATGGGTATCAACAATTATATTGTAAAATGAGAAATGTTAGAAGTACGGATATTTAATATGCAACAATTTTGCATTTACTGTTAGTTCAGGGTTGTGAAATCATGTCATGAGTATATTTAAGTCAGACTGGAGGTAGTCGACCGCATTTTGTGAGTCTTTGTCAGCTGCAACTAAACAGATATCGTACGCAAATTGATAGCATGTGCAAAGTTTTATGCAGTTTTCCATGTCATTTACGTACGTCAGAAAGCGAAGAGGATCTAGTACCGATCTAGTATTTTGCTCTGACTCACTGTAGTCTCATTGTTGCGACTTCCACAAACAATGGCACAAAAAACATACTATAGCGTCGTGTACCGAAGGCGCACCAAATTACGGAATAACTACTAATCCTATATCTCGATATAAATAATTCTTTACAACATCGACGGCTGGGCAGCCGACCAATGGATATAAATACTGTGTCTGGTTGGAGAATTTTCAATGTATAAGAAAAATTCCCAAATAAATAAAAAAAAATATTTGAAAAAAAAACGTTAGAACTTCACTTAAGAAATTAATTTTCCTGCTTCGTTTCAACACAAAAAAAGTGGTCACGTATACTGACCAAAATTCATTTCCTCAATCCTTTTCGAGCAAAATGTCAACATGTCTGAAACCGTCAGTTTCAGTGGCACTCATAAATTGAAATTAACTTGCCTTATTATTTGTTTCAAAAATTGTAATGAATTGAAATTTGAATAAAATTATTTCTAAGTAATAATGATTAACAAAATTCAAAATACATTAGAACGTATTCAAAGATAAAGAATAATTTAATGTTTGCCATGTTTTAGCAAAACCATAGACTCTATTACTTAAAATCTATTCAAATCAGCAAAAAATGTGTCTGCATGTAATTTAACAATCAAAGTTATCTTTTAATACTAAATTGACTGCACGACTGGCCTAGTGGTTTAAGCGGTCGCCACGCCGCTCTCCGCTTCGCTGTGTTGTGGGGTCAAATCCTACATGGGACAACACTTTGTGTGATCCACAAATTGTTGTTCTGAGTCTGGGTGTTCTTTGTGTCCGTTTCTTGTATGTTTGTAAAGTCCCCCGCGACACAGGATTTATTCCTAATGCGGGCGTTGTCTTTTTTAATAAAAAAAAAAAAAAATAATATAAAACAAATATTCAAACTGATTTACTTGTGTATAAAATACATAATAAATGAGATAAGTACAGAATATTCTAGTATTTTAATACAGTACGAGAAAAATAATTAATTTTTTAAAAAATATATGGCTTTACACTAGTATTTCGATTCAGAATAAATGTCTCGCAAAACCTAAAAATTGCTATGATCATTCATAAAGTTTTGTGTGTGTGTGTGAAGTAATTGAAATGATGTAAATATCTAAAACTTTCCTACACAAATAGTAGAAATGAATGAAACTAACTGAACAATGCAAACGAAAATAAACGAATGATTGAAGAGAAAAATAAAATTAAAATATCAGCTATTCGTTAACTTTCGTGTGGTCTTTAAGTAATCTATGATAAGACATTTACTGAGATAGAATTAATATTACGAGCCGTAAATGGAATATTACTTTTTTAGACTAGATTATTTTTAAGAAAAATTAAAATTATACACGAAAACTCGCGCAGGCACTTTGCGCGCAGGCACAGAAAATTGCAACCATCACAGAGAGATTTATATACTTTAACGTTCAGTATTGTAATCACATAGTTAGTTTTTAACACTACATATAAAGAAAATAATCTCACCTGAAAGTATAGTAGAATTTTACACAAAGCGCTTCCGAAGAACCATGTCTCTGTTACATCCCACAAAACCGTTGGAGGCAGACAAAACAATATCACCATGAAATCAGCTGCAGCCAAGTTGACTATGAAGTAATTTGTTACAGTTCTCATAGAATGGTTTCTATATACTGCGACACACACTAAAGCATTTCCCACTAAGCCAATAATGAATACTATTGTATGAGTGCCTATTAGTATCCATTCGTATGTGTTTGGATATATGTAGTCATTCAACATTCTAACATATTCTTCTTCTGTCAAATTACAATACTCTTTAAGTCCAACACATTCTTCTGTTGCATTATCTATAACTGTGCCTTCTGTGTTTGTTATAATTTGTGTTTTGTTATCATCACTAACTGCTCTTTTGTATCTTTTGTATGACTCTTCTTTGTATGGATCATCTTTAATGTTAGGTGTAGCAATACAAAGTGTTACGCTTAAGGCGAGCAGTATTGCACTTCTATAGAACATCTTCATGGTCAGAGCTCTTGAATGTCCTCTTATTTGCTAATTTAGCTAGTCGTAAGTCTGAAACAAATGAAATAGCTTTATTAAAAATAAAGTATATTCCGTCTAATATTTATATATTCAAACATTATTAAATTAACCAACTCAGAGGTGTCCCATAAAATTTATAGAATGTCTAATCATTATACATTTTGTTAATCATTATTTAATTCCATATATTTCATGACAAGCCTATGGGAGTCGGACTCTTTGGGGAATTAAAAATGAGAAAATTAGAAATATATTTAAAAGATGATGAAGGGAAAAACTTTTTTAAACAAATAGATTGTAGATCGAACTGACCAAAAAATTTAAATTTATCAGGCAGTTCGATCTTTTTATCTAAACTAAACTTAAATCATACTCTTCCACGATATTATTAAAAATTTAAACAATTTCAATGTATGTTATAGGAATAATATAATGCGCAGCCTCATGTAAATTACGAACCTGTTGTCAGAATTCATTTGATGAACAATCCTTTGTGCGATTCTCATCATTTTATCAAACTGATTATGGTAGTCATTGGCTTGAGTGGCAATAAATGATAAGCCTAAAAGATCGATATTTGCGTCGCGTCTATACACAACCACACCTATTTGTAAACTTTATGGCGTCTTTGCTCTATTTATATTATTTATTACTAAATGAATTTATTAATACAGGACTTTTTTTTTATGTTTTTTAATCTGTAGCCACTTTCCTCTAATTTTTCTTTGCGTGTCGTAGGATTTAATTAATGGAGCAAGCTATGTAGAACAATAGCATTATAAAGAAAAGCAAAATTTTTTATCAACAATTTAACTGTATTATGGGTAAATTGGTATTTTGTGCTTATCATATTTACTATTCAATTCTGACTGCAGCTTATCTGTCGGAACATGATATCTGAGGATCAATATTGCCGAAAACCCCTTATAATTATATTTATCTTATCTTCTAGATAACACCGCTTACATTAGATAGCATTAGGCATATAACTGATTATCATTTATTCAGGCAAATTAATTCAAGATTGTAACGTATTAGTGCAATAGAAAATACAAGACCATTTTTAATTAAAGAAATGCTTATATATATTGTAAATAATGACGCATATTTCTACGGAGGTGTTTAAGAAATGTACTCATTTTTAAAGCAAATACCTGAGTCTTAGGGATATTATCTGTAATAAGAAAGACAAATCTGGTCATGATAGCCTCTGCATTGAACATTTCCAAGTGGCTACATTCCACTTGCTGAGAGTGCTCTTAACGTTATAGATATTCAGTATTGGACACACTTATATTACAAAGCTTATGTTAATAATATATTTTATATCAATAGTGAAGAACCGAAGGGTGATGGTAGTTGTCGAATTAAATAAGAGAATTATTGCAGGCTTACAACACTCGCAACGATAACAACTAAAGTGTTTAATGGGCTGCTTGACTGATAACTTATAAAATATTTAGGGAGTATAAACAAATTCTGCCATTTTATGTTTCAAGCATACCATCAAGTACTACACAGGTAGATCCACTAATGCATACACTTGCTTTAGGGTTCTGAACAAAGCTTTTGATATAGTGCCTTACGATATATAATGGCAAAAAATTAGGGTAAAAGTATACCTAGGGATGTAACAAAAATTTCAAGTATTAGCAGAGTAACTAAAGTAATCGAATAAGGTGGAAAAAACAACTGTCTGACTCATACCATCTGAAACGTAAGTTAGGCACCCTATGCCGTTCATATTAACTGCTATATGACTTAAGTGTCAGTACTTAAAATCAGTAAAGCAATCGATATGATGTTGCTCATTCCCTCGATAGGAGTCTTAAGGGGGTCTTATTAACAGCTGGTTGTGAAATATATGCATTAACACATTGTTTAATTTATAACTTCAGTAAAAATGCAATTGTAACGTTTACATGTCGTCTTGACCGGAGGTCCATTGAAGCAGGGGTGACAGTTATCGTGATAACTATGTGAGGTGCCACGATGACTGTCATGCCTTTTACGTCCCCAAGCGTGGCCTGAAAAAGCATCTCACTAGGCCGCCATAGTATGGGTCACCACACTGCATTGTCTGCATTTGCAATGAGTGCGATGACCATAGCTCTTTTGATCCTGTTCATGCTTTCCATCAGGCAGAGTAGAGTCACTTTGGCAGGTTCTTCAAATAAAAAAAACATCAGCAAAAAAAACTTTGTAACGTGCCTCTCATATCACCTACTCGAAAATCTCTAGAGCTGGTCTAACAATTCAAATAATTGAAGGTCATATTATCACAAGCACTCTTAAAGATAATGCTGATATAGAATGAGAAGCTATAGCATTAAATTTATCGAGTATTATGATGGCTCGCTGTAGGAGTCAAGCAAAAATAATTTTATTCAAAGCCTCTTGTCAAGTATTCTATACGTACGTTTTATGGATTGACGTTATTCACAAAGTTTATAATGATCTCAGAGTGCATGCCAGTTATGCTGTCACGGCGCTGGAGTTACCCCCTTACTGTACGTCTCATTAATGTTTACAGAAGAGCGCACAGATGACTTACGCCATACAGTGTAAAAGAATATCTTCTTTGTTGCACAGAATACGGACCAGCTCTAATAGCCAGCAGACATTTGAAGCCAAAATGAATAGTCCCATTCTGAGCGTTTATGGGCCAGGTAATAAATAATAAAATAAGTTGTAATAAATAAACTAATTATACTAACATATCTCAAAAATAGAATTATCACTAACATGAAAATGAATGAATTATTGATTTGAAATTATACTATATCCTTTGAAGTCGTGTATCTGAGACATTATAATGAATTAAATATTATGTTAAGGAAATAACTGTGATATCTTGAAAAAAAGGAAAAAAAAGTTTGTATCAAAATGTACTGTTTTAGTAGGGGCAGTTAAGATAAACAATTTAATCCATGATAAATCTGTAAGTATTAGTTCTACATACACACCAAAACTACGAGAGAGCCATACAACGACACAAACAAAATATTTTCCTTCTTACCGATTTTTATCCAAATTATTGACAATTAGCTTGATAGGGTCAAGCAAGTGGGACTCTAAGTGAGATAGCAAAATGTAGATGCTTACTTAATATAATCCTGATTTGAAATGAAACGGGTATAATAATATTAACATTTCAGAGATCTGATCTACAACGCCATGAAGTCTTAAACTAAGCAGAGCTTGTACTATGGGTACTAGACAACTAATATAAATATATCATATACTTGTTTTTTGTAAATATATTCATACATATCACACATAGAAAGCGTTCAAACTACGAAACAAATGTTTGCACATCATACAAACATTTGATCCGACACGGAAATCTAACACGAGATCTCAAGTGCGTACACTATCGCTTACGAAGGCAAATAATGGTAATTAATGGTGGTATGTATCAATGCATAAAATCTCTAGATTACTGTATTATGGCTATTACTACACCATTCATATAAAAATAAAAAAGTAATTTATGCATATGTTATTTAGATACGTATACCTAAGCCAAATACTTCTATATTAATTGGTATCGTGTTTTTTCTATTCAACTTTTGTATCTAAATGGTTCCAACCCATGCCTCTTTGAAATTTTATTTTTTAAATATTCAAGTGAGTTAACTGTACCTAATGAGAGAATAATCAACTGAATATCAAACTACAGTTTCATTAGCCTACATCGATAAAAAGAAGATCAAAATAACTCCAAAACCAAGTTCATGTAACATCTGTGTCCAATCGGAACTGCTTCGCAATTCTGTGTTCCACATCGACCGTAACCTCATTACAATATTTATGACAATACGCATAATTTACAGCACTATTTTTCTATACAACATATCCCCAGCTCAAAATTGACAGGTGGGGCATACTCCTATCGCCAAACAAATGTATAAATCACATTCAAAGTATTTAAATATTCTTGTACTTTATTACGTTGATATTTTCATTTCGTATTAAATCTTTTAAAATAAATATTATATGGGGCGAAGAGTGTGAATTATGTTATGCAATAAACAAGTCGTATACTTGTGTGGATTTTAACATTTTATTTTACAAATCATTCGTCACATTACATTAACAATCTTTGTAGTCCACTACTAGACATAGGCTTCTCCTTAGAAAGGATTTAGTTAATTAGTTTCTTAGTCCGTTTTGTGCGAAGTTTTCCTTATTTTTGATTGTGTCGTGTGTAGTTTGCTCGCTTAGTCAGTTCCTACAGAATTCTCACAATGAATAGGGGTGGTATTGCATCATATTTTTAAACCATCTCCACGGACAAAGAACACAAAGCATCATTATATTCTGAAAATAGAAGTAACGTTTGTATTTACAAAATTCAAACAGAAATCAAACGGGCAATTGTAAGAATCCATGAAAAAAACACAGTAAATCTTTTGTTGCGTTAACAAATCGACCGCCGTGTATCACTGACTAGAACATGCGCCATTTTAGCTCGTTCCATTGTTAACCGGAAGTAGTGTGTGCTCCAGTGAAATATTTTAGGGACAATGTTTTGATGACCAATTTAAAAAGTAAGAGTAACTTTAATCAATCATTTTTCGAAATATATAATTTAGAATGTGGAGTTACCAATAGTAATACTAACATTATTTTTTTACCTAAATTATTATAATGTATTATACACTGTTTTTCAGACGGATCACTTCGTAATAAGAAGACTACCACTACCCACGAGCATTCTAAAGTCCAATTGAAGAATGAAAAGTCTAGTGCCGGCCTAAGCCCCTCACCTCGAAATGTATGTTTGTATATATTAATGAAGCGCCTGCCAAAGTGACTCTACTCTGCCTGATGAAAAGCCTGAATAGAATCCAAGAGCTGTAGTCACCATACACATAGTGTTTACAGACAATACAATATGGTGACTCACACTATGGTGGCTTAGTGTGATGCTTTTTCACGACCCGTTTGGAGACGTAAAAGGCTTGACAGTCATCATATATGTGTAAGGCTTACCGACTTACCACGATAACTGTCACCCCTGCATCAATGGGCCTCCTGTCTCGCACTCACCAATGAAACACGATAGCATAGATGCTGTCGTTTTAGGTTGGTCTACTGTCAGAGGGTAGTTCTGACCCGGTCAGGACGGCTCCTTCGTGCTGAAATCAGCATGATTCTACTAACTGTAGTATTTCATTTAAAGGTAAAAGATTACAACACTTCTTAACTTTATCTCTTTTCCTCCGAGCTTTTTCCCCAAAATAATTTTAGAGACAGCTTTAAATACTATATAATACGACACACAAAAATTAAAAACGTTCAGTTTTTAATTTTTGTGTTTGAATCGTAACGTAGTAATGTCGTACTGTTCAATTTACTAACTTATTTTTCACCATAATTTCTAGTAGAATAAGCTAATTAATTTAGTTAAATTGGCTTTAATTAAATTTCCCATTTTCATTTCATTCATACATGATGATGATGATGATGATGTTCAATTTACTGACTTATTTTTTACCATAACTTCTTGTAGAATAATTTAATTAATTTAATTAAATTAGCTTTAATTAAATTTCCCATTTTCACTTGAGCTGGGCGCGCTTATGACTGACATCATCTGTTTATATTTCTTTACCGAACTTTTGCCCAAATTAGATTGTGGTCGGATTTAAGTCTACTACGATACAGCTCAACTATGATTCTCTACGTAGAACCACTGCCATCAGATCCCCAGGACCCAAGTACTAAGCGTCATCGAAGTTATGCAGGTATATTTTTTTTGGTCTTTTTCCTTTTGGTCCAAAAATGTTTGTGAAGCAACTTCGGCCACTATGGTTCGTAAATGGTATATAGGTTTCTTAACTAGATATAATAATGCAAGAAATTTTCTGCCAATATAGGAAATACTGTTCAAATATCGTTCTAATTGATAAAGACTCTTTGTCCCCTAAGTGACGAAATATTACGTTACTTTATGAGAATAGAGAGTAAATATACTATATTAGATGGTTTTTTGTGCGTAAAAATATTATCTTACACTTGTGTGTGTGTGTGTGTGGGATGTGTGAACAGGTGCTGGAACCATTTATTTTTTTATTCAAAGATATCATTTGTTGCTTGGACATGAAAGTAAATTGACCAAATTCGCAAGTTGTGGTAGTCACGTAGTAACAAAACTAAATACAAATTTGATGGATAGCATATAGAGGTAACTAAGATAAAAGCACCTAATGCCGTGGTGTTTTAAAAGGACATTAATGAATAGGGTATTATTTATACCTTTCTTTGGAATTGACTATTAATCAAATTTCAAGAGTTTATCTATAATAATCCATTCTAAATACAAGTAAATCCTTTGAATTTCCTTCTCCTTGGGGTACAGGAGTCAAGAGTATGTGGTGTTCCCAGTAAAAACCGTCCCGATGACCAGCCTCTGGTATTCTACTCTGGCGGGGACCCGGACCATGAGATTTCAGGTCCTATGCAATTGGTACCAAATTCCGAATTTATAAAAATAAACGGAAGGAAATGGAGAGAATGATATATAACGCACAAAATTTAAATCTACTTGTACTCTTCACGTCCATATGACACAATGACTTTTTTCCGAAACTATAAGAACTATACTGTTGAAACTTAGTAAGTAAATGTATTCTGTGAATCACATTACGATTTTCACAAGGATAGAAAAAAATATTTTAGGAGTGCGTACTTAGAACTAAAATGGATTTCTTTTTATTAAATCCATACGTGTGGGATATCTACATATAGTCAGGTCTTCAAAACTGATATTGAGGTTTCGAATATTATTTTTTTCTGACTAATTAACTAAATAGTTTGAGCGGGAAACACTTCCAAACGGTCGGTTGGTGAAACGATCTTCCAAATTATCGATTATTGTGATATATGCAACAAACTTGAATGACTCCTTTACAACTGTATTCGATTCATCTTCAACCTACGCTAGTACGACCATATATCCACCTATCGAACTCAGCTGTCATGGTTACCTATCCGTCAGCATCGTAGGCTGCCTTCCTTACATTCTCTACTTAATAATACTACAGTACCCACTTATCTTACTTCACGACTTAAATTACTATGTTCTACCCATGACACAGATCTTTGCTCCACTAATAATGGGAAATAAAGATCGTTAAACCGAATAATTATTAGTGGAGCGAAAATCCACGAAGAAGAAGATTATAATCTTCTACGCTTATGTCCAACACACACTTCTTCTCTTGTTTATTCTTCTTTTACTGTCCAATTGATTCTATTATGAAATACACTCCCACTCGAGATCAGGAAAGCAACTAACCATGACACTTTTATAGCCAAGGTTAGAAAATCATACAAGAGACAGCTAGCAAATATTCCCTAATAGTCTAATAATTTTACATACTATATTTTGTATTGTATGTTTATTGTTTAATATTTATTTGTGTTTTCATCTATGTACATATACATCTTTCTTTTTTTTAAAATAATTCATTGTAATTTATACGTAATTATTTATTGCTTCTCTTAAAGACACACGTGCACGTGCCATGTCAGTTACTGAACCATCTAAAGATTGACTGGTAGCGAGTGACATATGGCATTAAGTCCGCCTCATGCAAATGTAATGCAGGAAGCATTAAAAATAAAATAAATAAATAAAACGTCCCCTCCCCCATGTAACTAAAATAAGAGAATGAAAAAAAAGAAAAATGATTTTGATGTTCTACTGAAAATTGACTTGAACGAGATCTAATAAGTATAAGTAATAATCATAACGTTAACAAAAATGCAATTCTGTGATAAACATCAACATTTAAAATATTTGACATGTAATGGTGTGGTATTTTAAGCTTATTTGCTCCTAAATTAAAAAAAACACGTTCTAATATTTCGGAGCAGCTTGTCTCGATCCGTGCGCGCTTCGTACAGTCTACATGCATACGTCTAGTCGCACACACACAAACACCGTGCCGAAGTCTGCCGAACTGAAATGACGTTAGACGATGCACGCCTTTCGACACCGCACCACTGTGCCGGTCGGAGTGGGGGGTGTTAGGTTTATTTTTGTTACGGAATTTCTTGACTCGGTCATCGCGCTCGTAGCCCGCGATAGAAGCTAAGCAATAACTTAAAAATTAACTTAAATGTTAGGTACTTTTTAATAATAAATATAATCCTTTCAATATGATTAACCTAAACAAAATCTCACAGAGCATAAAACTCTCATCTAAAATACTATTTTGACTGCTCCATGTGCTTGTGGTTCAAAATGTATTAAACGTGTGTTCGAGTCGGCTGCAAGGGTCAAACAAACCGATAACTTCAAATCGTACTAAAGGACGTCTTTGCTCTTTTAAATAGGAACAGATTAAATATATACAAAATAATGGATCTTACAAACAAAATAACCTTGTGAATTGCTTGAAACAATAATATACTTTAATTATAATAATATTGGAACATACTCGTAGTGTCATTTTTAGAACCTCTCGGAGTGGAGTGCGTTCATCTTGCATCGTATGATCAACTAAAAATGCTACAGTAAAGCGTGACAGGATACAGTTAATACATAATTATATTTCTCTTTAAAGTTTGAGAGGTTTTTGAAACTAGTTAATATCAACAAGTTTAAATATACTCGCAGATACATTTACACCTAATTCTAGAGGTGACAATATGTTGGCAATATAAATAATGAAGCCTGTTCCAAAATCACTAAATATCAATAAATTTTAGAAGTGGACCTCAGCTGATAATCGATAGGCAATTGAAGAAATAAGTGACGAAACTATACAATGGAAAGCTCGCTTTTCAATTAAATGATAACAAGAATTCTAGCTAATTCTATTTGCTAAGTTTTAATCCAATCTATCTGAGTTTTCGTGAGATTAACTTTATTTATTGAGTTACAAAAGTAAATTAATCGTTGCATCGTTAAAAGAACACTTGAAAAACGTACTTGAGAATCTACTATTATAATTTATAGAAACAATTTTTTTTTTATAAATGTTTACATAATTCTTAAATGTGTATTTATATTTCTTTTAAGCCTATATTTATTAGTAAATAACACTTATGCAAGTATATACATATGTACTTAAAGACACCCTGTTTATTTTAGGGTTCGAATTACTTTGTTCGCGCTCTTGTTGAGTTTCAACGCCGGTGTTGAAATAAACACGTAAATTCCTTGCTTAAAAAGATTTATTGAAGCTTGTCAAACAATCCCTACGGTTAAACCACAAACACACGTCGAAATACTCTTTTGGCACTTTCGTGCGTAAAAAATATGTGTTCTGGGCATAAATCAAACGTAGTAATTTCTCTTAAGAAGGAACATTTATCAAATTCAAATAAATAAATTTTTCATGTTTATTTACATCTGTCACACAGCTTGCCCTGTTTTGAATTAAAGCAGTGGGCGCTAATTAGAGTATTATTCATATAAATAATTACGAGTCTCGTGTTCAATGCCCGGGTTAGACCAAATGTTTGTATGATCTGTAAATATTTGTTCTGGCGTTTGAGTGTTTTCTATTTTTAATTATTAAAAATATATAAACATAATTATTCTATCAGTCAACCTAGCTTTCATAGTTCTTCTTAATTTGAAATTAGTTAGTCAGTTGTCTGAAAAAAAAATTATTATTTCACATGAATTTGGTTAGATGCCTAATCGTGCACCAAAACACAATTGTGAAAAAAAAGACAGTATTCGTCCGGAAACGGAAGTCGGACCGGACTTTGAAAATACTCTTATATTTTTTGTCTCCATTAGTCTTTTGTCAAAGCAATATATTGTATTTTGTTCCCGTTTTATTTTGCTGTCACAGTAATGCGACATATTACATTGACGTTGGATTGTTGTGGTGTGTTACAATTACAACACTATTCGTACTCTGAAATTGTTTGTTTTCGTAGATAAGACACACAAAAATATTCTTCAGTTTTTTCACACAGTAATGGAGACACTGTCTTTATAATTTATATTACGTTAGTAAACTACATTCTTACTCTCACCACTAACTATATTTCAAACTAACATTTTTGCATGAGTACAAATAATACAGTTCATGTGTTGACAGATTAAGAATGAACAGTGTCATCGTCCCTATTTGTCTCATGGATGTCGTAAAAGCTGACTAAGTAAACAATAGAAACATAACACAGCGATAAGAAACTTAACTACAAAAAATCCTTTTTTTTAACATGTAAGATCTCTCTCGGGCCGAACTAACACGAATCCTATACCAACTTGGTTAGAGAGTGCGGTATTATCATTATTATCAAGAACCTTCGATAGTGCACCACTGGTCATAGGACTCTCCTTAGCAAGGAGGTTTTAACCTACCATAGATTTAATATAGTAGCGTGGACTGCTAAAGCCTGTTGATGATGACAAATGCCCTTCAATCATTAAACTACTCACTAATATTCTGACCAAAATCGGTTCGTGTTATATGTATAAACTGTCCGTATTTATGCAAATGGAACCAGACGACAAATTTATTTTTTTTATTTTTTTGAAGAATATTGATTTAAAAGTGGTTTAAATTCTTATACAAAAAAGAACCACATAATTTTTCATTTGTTAACCAGCTATAAAAAAAGCAGAACAGAACCAACAGTAACAACAATCATTACGTATAACACCAAATCGAACCACAGTACAACGGGACTCGATTGTTCAAACAATTAATCGATATTACTATCTTGTCATTTTATTCAAAACAGATCCACAAATACTTAGTACCTTTATACAAAGCACATATTTTTATTATTAACATTTGTTTATAATACACGAAAAGGAACCAAGATTTTGTGATATCGTTATGCGTAAAATAGATTCATAATAATTATTAACATATTTTTTGCAAAAGGGAGCCATAAGCATTCGGTTCTATCATGTATAAGTAAATATTGTAAAACAAAAGAACCACTAGTATGTGATCCCATTATGCATATAACGTTTTAAAGCCCGTCATCGCTCGAAGATACCAAATGACATGATATGTACGTGCCTCTCACCTTCAAACAACGAAATTTTTACTTTGTTGCATTGCAATTTGGCTCAAAGTACCGTAATTCAAAGTTTTATAGGAAACGTCAACAATCTGTCAAAATAAGTGATATTCAGCGAAGTAGTTCGAATGCGTGATGACCGTTTTTTTTCTCCGGGAAGAAAGTTCTATTGTTTTTGTTAATAACTTTTAAAATTGAGTGTTAAATACGTTAAGCAGAAGCAAGCAATTGGTAAATAAAGCATTGGAAATGAACACCCAAGATAATAACGAAGATACAACAGGTAAGTGTTTTACTTTAAAACATTTAAGTACCTTCTTAATAAATCTCAGATGTAAACTTTATCCACATTACTCCACAGTGGATTGGGCAAACGTTACTTTAAGGGATGCGTTTTACTCGCATTTTAACGATCGATATTGACAATATTTTTGTTTGAACTATTGATGGTTTAAGTATTACGTTTAGTTAAATACAGTAAGGAAAGTTTAACAGTACTGTTGTGAATCAGTAAAATGCGCACAATTTACCAATAACCGTCAGTTATTTTTTTATTTGTTTGATTTTAAGATTAGCTGGCTTTTGTGAGGAACAAGGTGGATTGCTTCACTAGCCCGCGAAATTCATTATATTTTTGCCTAGGTTTGGCCACTGTTGTGCATGATTTTGTACATGGCGATTGTACAAAACTTTTAGTAGTGACCAAAAGCCGTGTCCGTGCAAAAGTTGCTTAGCGTGGACTTTCTTTTATAACAACTAATAATATTTTGCTATCACCATTTTCATATAAAGTTTTTTTGTATTACAGCAAAAGTTAACGAAGAACCTGGCATGTTGGAGCTACTGGAGAAGCGTTCTCTCCATGCAAGCAATATTTTATCTTCGCCCGATCGCTTAGAAGAATATTCCTTGCCGATATTGGGACTGCTCGAAAACTTATCACCCTTTAGGAGCCCTGACTATGTATCAGATTCATCAGAAGATGGTACTTTAATAGTTACTGCCGCCAAGAAAATGAGGCTACCTAATGGGAAACCGAGGCGCATTATTGTAGAAGAGTCTGCCTCTGAAGGCGAAAGTACAGCAAAGTCCATATTTATACTATGTTCTGATGACGATACGACAGTGAGCATCAATGAAGAAGTAGTCAAGCAAGGGAGACCAAAAAAAGGCCGAAAATGTAAGTACGGTGGTTTATCTAAGATGGAAAGAAAGAAAAACAGACATTCTAACAAACCTTTTCAAAACTACAAAAACGTTGAAGTCCAACCAAAAACATTTATCGATTTTAAATGTAATTGCAAAACAAAGTGCTGGAAAAAATCGATTGTAACATTCGAAAAAATTTATTTGATAACTTCTACAAATTAGGAAAAATTACAATACCCAAAATATGTTCATAGCAGCTAACGTCTCAGAAGCTGAAGTAAAACGAAGGATGACTAATAGTAATACGAAGAAAAAATTTTCTCGCAAATATGAGTTGAACAAAGTCGAAGTGTGTCGGGATTTATTTGTCAAAACATTAGGCATTTCTACAAAGAGAGTTAATACGGCTTTGATGAAAATGAGATCACAGGATTTTTTAGATAGAAGAGGATCGAAAAGTGAGGTTAAGAACAAATGCAGTGACGAAATGATTTCACAAGTGAGATGCCACATAAACTCTCTTCCTAAATATAAATCACACTATAGAAGAAGTGAGTGCGAGACCGAATATCTTATGCCCGACATGACTTTAGACAAAATGTACGATTTATACTGTGAACATATAGGAGAAGCTGAGAAGGTCAGTAAAGCAATGTATACAAAGTTATTTTATAAATATTTCAATCTTAAAAGAGCACCTCTTAAGAAAGATACATGTAACAAGTGTGACACATTACAAGCGAAACTAACTCGTTGCAAAACTGCTGAGGAGAAAACAGCTATAGAGGCAGAACGTGAAGAACATTGCCAAAAATGGGAAGAAGCTCGAAATAAAATGAAGTCTGACTTTATTCTGGCTACGCAATGTAAAGAAATAGAATGTCTCACGTTTGATCTCCAAAAAAACATTGCCAATGCCTAAGATCCCTACAGGAATAATTTACTATAAACGACAGCTATGGTTGTACAATATGGGAATTTATTCTGTAAAGACTAACTTAAGTGGGTGCTTTGTTTGGATAGAAGGAATGGCTGGTAAAGGTGCCCAGGAAGTCGGCTCTTGCTTATTAAAATACTTAAGCGAGCATATTTCTGAAGATATCAAGGAACTAATTTTATGGAGTGATTCATGTGGTGGACAGAATCGTAACATAAAGATAGTTTTGATGCTAAAAGCATTTTTACATTCTCATCCCACCTTGGAAAAAATAACGCAAAAATTTTTGATAAACGGACATAGTTACCTACCCAATGATAGGGATTTTTCCCACATTGAAACAGCAATGAAGAAATATCCGAGACTGTACACTCCCGATGATTATGTGCAGGTTATCAAAGGTCGCAAAAAGAAGAACCCACTTACAGTTACAATCATGAGAAAATCGGATTTTAAAGGTACTCATAAAGTTGAAAAGATGATTATTAACAGAAAACGTGGTATTAATAAAGAAAGTATTAATTGGCTGCAAACTCGAGAAATATGTCTGAAAAGGGATTCACCAAATTCAATTTCTTTTAAAACCGATTTCATTGGAAGTTCTGTGTAAGGAAATAGTGGGAGAGCACCTGTGCGCGGCAGACCAGCTTTAATCTTGACGGAACATTTAGTTCCCCTGTGGCCATCAGGAAAGCCAGTTTCACCGGCGAAACTGGCTGATATTCAGTCCATATTACATCTCATCCCACAAGATGCACAGAGTTTTTACAATGGTCTTATTTGTGATGTTGCAATAGAAGACGATATAGATGGACTAGATACGATGGATTTTGAAATCCAGTTTGATGATAACGTCGACTAAATGCTCTCTATTTGTATTACTTAGTATTTATATATTATAAAACTTTCTATTAAACTTATTGTTACGATAATACATAAATATGTAGTTTCATTAATCAGTAGATCCGTAGTTTGTGGTTCTTTTATGTATGTGAGAAAATCTATCTTTTTAAACATGTTAAAAGGAACCACATACACACTTGCTTAATACAGAAAATTTAAGGGTATTCAGAGCAGAGGTACATATAGTTAAACAAATAATTTATAAATAAATTTAAATAAAATAAATAATAATAATTTTACTTCATCTAACAGAACTGCATATGTTTTTGTAAACCCTCTGATATCTCAGAAATGCGTGTTTGCTAGGTGGTTCCTTTTTGCATAAGTACGGACAACTAATCTTCTCAAGTTATTTTGACACTCTTTAATTCATCCGTGTTAGCGTCATACCTATCTTTCCATTATAACCCGTTATTAATTGCCCTCATTGTGCCTAATGTCATCTAAATAGAGAATCCACAAGAAAAGGGTGGCCGTGTTATTGCGGGCAGGTGCTAGGCGGGCTCCGGTTTAGGCATCAGGATCTTAGTAACAGCTGTTCCCGGATCCTTTCGTGTGATTTAAATTTGTCCTGTTCCAAAACTTCGTCTCGCCGCAAGACAATAGAGTTATTTATGATCCGAGAGAAAGTTTCACATGAAAAAAAATATTCATGCCTAGTAGAAGAGGTCTTTTGGGTAAAAACATTAAAGTTAGGATTATTAAAATATGAGCTTATAGACACGTTTATCATCGCCTTCGAAGTTGCAAGGTGTGGAACTGAGTTTGTTTAAAGTTTAAAATTTGTGTGCAGGGAAATGTGAGTCTTTGTGAGCATCTACTCGTACGGGTATTTATATATTCTGTTCTTCGATCAAGTCCTGTAAATAATGTTCAGACAATGTACGTACGTATTTATATACTAAATTGTTAGGTACGTACAATTATGATCAAATAGTAGAATTGATGGTGGCAGTGGCTGGAAGCAGACTGTGATGCTTGGCACTTTATGAGGGAAGACCTCTTTTAGCAGGACCACAATGGGTTGAAGTGAGGCATGTCATACAGGATTCTGATCCAGTAGATGACAATGAAACTATCATTGTATAAATACTTATTTGTTGCGTATTTGTGATTGTATATCAGTTTTGTGAATTACATTTTATTTAAATCATGTCGAAAAAATGATCTCAATTAATTGATTTGTCCTATTTTACACCTAGATCGTAAACAATGTTTTGAAACATAATTCTAGTAAAGAATAAAGGAAATATTAAATCTTTTGTTTTGATTTAAACGCTCGCTTAAAGCTCCGTCAATGTTGATATGTGGCCTACGGAACAAACACATTATACCTAACATAAATTCACTAGCTTTCAGCGCTAATGTGATTTGTAAATATTATTGTATAGCGTTATTTTCGGTTGAGGTATATTTCTGAGTTCTTCGTACTGATTAAATATTGTTTACACATAGGTAGAGTATAATTTGTAATTTTACTAAACGTTGTTAAAATTAATGCCTTGAATAATGAATCGATTTTTTTACATTATATATTTTAAAGAATTGTAAATTTTATATTAAAATTACCACCCTTCAGTACTATCCATTTAATCTCTACTAATATTACAAATATGGAAAAAAATTATCAGTTACCCTGTCATAGATACACCACTGAAACGAATTTAATTAAATTTAGCATGGAGAATTTTGATTTCTTAGAAACCAAATAATTATGCTACTTTATAACGTGATAGCAACCATGCGTACGTTTGTGGCATAGGGATATATTATACAGAATTTATAAGCTTTCTCTATAAGTTCAATGTGCAAATGTAATTTTTGCTTCCAAGGATGATCTTCAAATTTTGACATGACACACTTGATGTAATCCACAAATTTTTGTTCAAGGTCTGGATTTTCTTTGTGTCCGTTTCTTGTATGTTTGTAAAGCTACCCTCGACACAGGATGTATTCTGAATGCGGACGTTGTCTTTCATAAATAAAAAAAAAAAAAACAAAAAAATAATAATTATAAAATAGATATATCGTTGACTAGTCACAACAACTAATAAACTTCAATGGTTCGAGTAGTTATAAATACAGAGGCTTACGCCTACACAGAGGCTCTTTTAGTACTCATTTAATAATACCTATTAGCTACATAGAGCAGTATGACTACGGAAGTTTGACGTAAGCTACAGCTTAAATATTTGCTTTCTTCAGATCGATAACCGCTCAAATTGATTAAATTTTTACAAACAAAAACACATAAGCAACTCAAGAAAATCTATTTTAGATGATAACATAATGAGGTCACAAGATTGCTCTACAACGCTCTACCTATTATTACTAGCTATTTTTAAAAAAGCTTTTTAACTGACAACAGCTGTGCTTCCAATATAAAGCACAAAGTTGACAATTGTGATTTCAATGGGAATTCGTCGAATGGATATTGTAACGTAGAACCTTATACTTTAACCTTATTTTAACAATATTTATTTTAACAAACTCAGATTGATAAGCTCACCACACCGAGAGTAACGGTAAAATCGTTATAGTAATAACCTTACACATACAGGGCCATCTAAACCCAAACAAGGCAGAGACTGCTGGTAAAGATACTTATAATTTTCTTAATAGATACAATCGTAAGGTCAGGGAAAAAGTTACGTTGCATTTAAAATTCAAGATTCTTTTATTAACTTGAAATTATAATATATTACAAAATGTGGTATTTTTTGTTGGTGTTTACCATGTTATAGATATCTAGCTCCAAAGTTCAGTTGCTGTAGAAATCTTGAGTCTTCGTTTCATGAGTTTTGATCGTATCTTTTACAGATATTTTTGCAAGTCGGGCTTAACAGCTAGAAAGCGCCGGCATTCCCTAAAACCCATTTTGGACAAAAATGCCGAAATAAATCACAGTTATATTTTTAAGTTCATGAAAAAATTGACTTTTGTCAGAGCTAGGACGACGAAATCTGTGCAATAGAGTTGTCCTTCAGTTGTATTGCACGATGAGCTGGTGTGAGTGGAGGTTCTGACCATCCAGAATAGAATGCTCTCTTGGATAAATATTGGCGGTCACTGGTCACTGCCAGAGTGGGGTCCACAAGCGAGTCCCTCGAGTCTGTGCAGTTACGAAGAGATGTCGCCTCTATCGCAGTCCTCTATCGCCTTTATCATGGAGAGTGTTCTGACGAACTCTTCCAACTGGTCCCACTTTCTCCCTACCTCTACAAAGTACCTCGTACTCGCCCTGTAAGTCACCGTTCTAGAATGGTAGACATACGTTGTCAAACTAAACGGTTCAATTCAACCTTCCAGTGCAAATTAGTTAAAGCCTGGAACTCATTACCAGTGTACGTGTTTCTCTCCCACTACGATCTTGGGTCGTTTAAGTGGGGCGTGAAGCAGCATCTCACTAGGCCGCCATAGCGTGGGTCACCATACTGCAATGTCTGTATTTACAATGAGTATAGCGGCCACCACTTAAGGATTCCTTTCATGCTTTCTATCAGGCATAGTAGTGTCACTTTGGTAAGCCTCTATAATCAAACCGTATGAACTTTTTGTGCAATCGTTTGCTTAAAAAACTCGTCAAAATGAATTCATTTTGTGGTGGAAGGTAGAAGTTTATTCCTCTCACTATTTAAGAGCTATTGTCTTATAATTTATTAATTACCTCAGACATACACAATATGTACCGCAACTAAAAGACGTTTGATGTTTGATGTAGGCTTCTCTCAAGGTTCATCATATCAATCAATCATATGCTCTCCGTATTTAACGTCTTCCCGTGATCTTCATCAGGTTGTGAGGTGAGATTCTTTCCTTAAGTGATTTAAACACCAAAATATTAGACAAAAGTACATATTGATTGTATTAATTTAATTAGCAGTACCCTACCCACTTTTGCAGTCCTGACACTAAACATTTATTTATGGCTCCGTACTTTTGTACAAATCACTAGATACAGAAGTCAGATCCAAATAAAAACTAATAAAATAATTGAATCGTAAAAAAGTCATAAAAATACCACTCATAAAACTCGCAATAGTTTCTAATCAATGCTATAATTAAGTAGATATCATAAATCTTTCTTATAAATAGAAATAGAGGACATTGACGATTAAGTCGTAGAACAAGATGACAAATGAAATAATTTTTATGGATTCGGGAACTCCTATTACTATTTTCATTAATCACATTTAAGAAAATAGTAATTAATTTTTTAAAACGATAGTACTTAATTTATGGCAAACTTCATGTAAGTTTACCAAAAACTTAACAAAGACGAAACTTTCGTGATGTTATAAATTTTGATTGTTCAAATGTGAAACATCATCTAAAAACGAATAAGGAACACGAGTTACCTTTTAATCCTATCAACCAAGCAACAGCCTTTGATAGTCCACTGCTTGGCGTAAGCCTCTTTTTCTGGATGTCGTAATAATAGCTGTTCCCGGATCCCTCCTACGTCAGGCGCAGAGTGGCACACCGGGTGGTTTTAGTCGGTCCGATTCCGACACACCATCTCGCCGTAAGCCCCGGTGTGGTGACGGCCCGAGGGAGTTTCCATAGGGGCTTTTTTCCTACCTCGGAATGGGGGTTTCTATTCCGAGGTTGGAAAAAAGCCTGTTTTTAGAATGAAGGTTTTTTCCTACCACGTCACACTAGCCAGATGGGTTGGTATTCTCCTTCTATTTGCAGTTATTTTGTCCTGTATGGTAAAATTGGTCCTAAAATTATTGTAACTTGTTTATAGCCTTGAAAACTACCTAGTCTCTTAACTTTAACAAATTTAAAAGCAAATAGTGGCTGGTAGATAATGATCATCTCGAACAAAATGGTCTCTCAAAAAACTTGTATTCGGCAATACTTCTTATTTTTCACCGATTGAGTGAGGTCACCGTTGGCCAAAATTCTTCCTCTAATTCTGGGGCGCACTCCTTGTCCTGCGTAATTTGCTTCCTTAGTAATAAAATACAATTGTATAAATACCAAAAATAGTTTGTTAGACCTACAAAATAACATTCAAGCTTAAACGATCAGATTAATAAGAGGAAACAGCAATCAATGTCAAGTATCAGGGCATCCGGCTATGAGGTCACATCTAAAACTTGTTAATATCAACACTGTGGAATGTTTCTTCGAAACGACAGTAAAACTCAAGTATATCGTCCGTACCATATTCAGTGTATCGTCTAGACTTTATACAGTAATGCAGTGACATCATAATAGGAGTATGTAGTCCTTAGTCTCATATAAAATAAACTTTTTATGATTCTAATTGTCTTTTCAATTTTTATTTCATTCATTTCATTTCAATTTTCATTTCAATTCAATCTTTTCTTGTGTGAGTTGAATTGATACATGAAAAAGAAAGGCGAGTCGTGTATTTTACTTGAAGGTCTTAAATATAGCGACCGAGTAGACCTAAAAAAAATATATGTAATTTGTGAAAAGTATGACTAAAAAAAATGTTAAATATTTCTTTACAATAGTACTTTTCGATACCGGAGGCCCATTGATGCAGGGGTGACAGTTATCGTGGTAAATGTGAGCAATACAATGCTACGACGACTGTCATGTCTTTTACGTCTCCAAGTAAGGCGTAAAAATTGTAATAGACCGCCATCTGGTCACCATACTGTATTGTCACTTTGGCAAGCTATTAAAAAAAAATATATATTTACTAACCTGTATCAGAAATATGTCACCATTAGAAATACAAGTACGTTTGTGACAATTTCAGAATCCAGTAGAATTTTAGTGTCTCCAATTATTAGTAATGTAACACTTCAACGACCGCCAAGCGCTGCCAATACGATACGTCAAAAATTTCACATACTTACGTGCTTACATAACTTATCGCATAAAATTAAAATCGTAAGCCTCATCGAAACTGATTGCATGGTTTAAGTGGTGTTAAAAAACATATAGATAAAACGCATAAAACTACATTATTTTTCACTATGTAAAAATCAAGAATAGCTTTATAGTACGTAGTGCTTATAAATCTATCCAGATATAACACGACCGATTTCAATTATATATGTAAAGGAATACATGGATTCCTTCATGTTATTTTGAATTTAAGCGCACTTTTCAATGTCATGTCAATTCGATAGGTGGTGCTAACTGTTGAGGCGACATGAGGTTTTTTTTCGTAAAAGGATTGTCAATTGAGGAATCCCATTTAAATTACATTTCATTTATTTAATTTGATTTAATAGTGGAATAAGAACGACAATATAACTTTAAATACCGTTTCTTTGTTTTACACTTAAAGTTTGCTGCATTACAGTAATGCCATTTTGTGTTTTTTCATTGTAAAAGTCTAAAATAAAAAAAATATCTTTGTTTTACAGAGCAACACGTGATTTAATTTGTCGAAAATCCACTAAAATAGAATAATTGTCTTCTATGTAGATGTTACTGAAGCGTTCACTAAGAAGTAGTTACAATAATTAAAGTATCTTACACACAGAGATCTATTCGCAAACTAGGTAGAGTCTGTACTGTCTTAATAAGACAGCCCCGGATGGAGTAATATTAGCTGTTCCTGGATCCTTCCGCATTCAGACGTGGAGAGGTATACCGTGTGGTTTTAGTTAGAGCTATGATACTATAACGTAAATTATTTACGATAATTCATGAAGATACATATCATTTAGGTCTGAAGTTCATTGTTCTAGTTAGTTTGGTTCCAACACTCCATCGCACTCAAATTCCGGTAGTGTGACCACTTGAAGAAGTTTCCATACGTTCAAAAAGTTATGACAAGACTACTAATGTACTACATCAACATTATCAATAGCTTTTAACAGTCCACTGCTGGACATAGGCCTCTCTTTAGCAAGAAGGTTTCGGCCTACTATACCACACTGGTCAGACGGATTGGTATACGATTTGTTTCAAGTTTTCCTTTTCTTCCTAGTGATATTTCTTGAATAGTTTATTCCTTTAGTCGCCTCTTACGACACTTACTATATATTTTCAAATACATACATCATGTTATAAGATAAATTGTACGCATTTATACAGTCCTACATTGTGAGTATAGGCTACGAATACAGAACAATGTTTAATCATAATCTTACATCAATGACTCTTCCTAGCGTTTCAGAAAAATAATTTCCAGATAAAAATATTTCCATAACATCTTGCAGACTGGAATATATTAACGTCTAACAAAACAACCCTTTAATTACTTTTTTCACCTTTTCCGTCTATGGACGTAATGTTATTATGGAAATTCCTGTTTTCTTACTGAAATTTAACTTTATTGCTTTTTGAATTAGTGCAGGGGTTGCGAAGAGTGGCACGGAATACTAATCGATTCGAACATCTACTTAGTAACCCAAGGAGCAGACGAATAGACGTGTCATATAAGTGACTATCGTCGCTTATGAAAAATCATCTCTATCATTTCAATGACTTGTTATTCTAGTGATTCATGATTTTAACTACTAAGCCAGATGTAGCTTATACACGTGTTCTATTTTCATGAAGTGCAAAAATTTGAGTGATGAACACGATTGTTGGTTATGTTTTGATGTCTATTTATAACATTTACATTACCTTCTATATATATCATCATCAGCCGGAAGACGTCCACTGCTGATCATACCCCCCCCCCCCTCTAGAACGTAACGTCATACGACTGGACGCCAACTACATCCATCGGCTCCTCGCGACTCTGACTATGTCACCGGTCCATCTAGTTGGGGTCACCCACTTCGTCTTCCGGTACGCGGTCGCCACTCAAGAACCTTTCTTCCCCAATGGTTGTCAGTTCTATGACCGACGTGGCCTGCCCATTGCCACTTCAACTTGCTTATTCGAAGAACTATATCAGTAACCTTAGTTCTCTTGCGGATATCCTCGTTCCAGATCCTATCACGCAACGAAATGCCGAGCATAACCTTTTCCGTACTCGTTGAGCGACTTTGAGCTTCTCCATGAGACCAGCAGTAAAAGACCACGTCTCAGTTCCATATATCATCATTGGCAACACACACTGGTTGAAGACTTTCGTCTTTAGGCTCTGGGGGATCTTGGAAGAAAAGATATTTCGAAGCTTCCCGAACGCTGCCCATCCGAGTCGGACTCTTCGTGCGACCTCTTTGTCGAAGTTGGACCTACCTAGCTGGACTACTTGTCCTAGGTAGACATACTCGTCAACAACTTCGACTGCATCGTTCCTAATAATTACCGGTATTGGTACGACATGGACGTTAGAGATGATCATCATCTTGTCCATGTTCATTTTAAGACCAACCTGCTTTGAAACTATGCTAAGGTCGTTGAGCATGGTACTGAGATCCTCAAGCGACTCTGCCATTATGACTATATCATCGGCAAAACGAAGGTGAGTAATGTACTCGTCATTTATGTTGATACCAAATCCTTCCAAGTCCAAGAGCTTGAAAACGTCCTCCAATGCGTTTGTGAACAGTTTCGGAGAAATAACGTCTCCCTGTCTCACACCTCGTTTTAATTGAATTGATCCCCTGCTCTGGTCCTGTAGTTGGACTGACATAGTTACGTCATTGTACAGAGACTTTGACACTTCGATAAAACTATAGTCGATTTGGCATCGCTGCAGGGGTTCAAGTATTACCCAAGTCTCGATTGAATCGAAGAATCGAATAATCTGATGTAGCGTAGAATGTGGTCTATGGTTGTAAAGGCTTTTCGGAAACCACCTTGTTCGGGGGACTGGAAGTCACCACCTGCGCGCGAGACGGTTCGTAATGACTTTCGAAAATAACTTTTACACATGGCTCAGGAGTGCAATGGGTCGATAATTCTTCGATAAGGTTTTATCACCTTTTTTGAAGAAAAGCACCACTACAATCCTTTTTTTTTTTTTTTTTTTTTTTTTTTTTTACGTGTCGAAACCCCCTCGGGCGGTCACCCCACCGGGGTTTACGGCGGGGTGGTGTGTCGGAATCGGACCGACTAAAACCACACTCTGTGCCACTCTGCGCCAGACATAGGAGGGACCGGGAACAGCTATAATTACGACATCCAGATCCCTCCCAGCGCCTGCCCGCTAATGCAGGCACCATCTATGGGTAAACTCTCTATTTTAGGCGACGTACGGCACACGCGGACGTCGCCTTCTCGCGGCTGGCCATTGTAGCGGATGGAGGGGAAAACCCGTCCCGTCCACCCGCGGCCACACTCAAGGCGGCATGAGGCGCTGGTATGCGCGCCTCCGCCGCCCGGCTCGCCGGCGGTGAATTGGGTCCGAGTGGATATTGTCCTCCCGGGCCTTCTCCGCCGCCTCCTTCCGCAAAATTACGTCTTCGCAGAAGGTTGCGACCGCGGTAAAACAACAGTCGCTACCGACCATGGAGCGTATTACGGCCGGTAGCGAGAGATCTCCTCCAATAACTGCAGTGAGGACCCCACGCTGCGCCGCCCAGGCGGGACAAACCGCCAGCGTGTGCTGAGCCGAGTCCTCACTGCAGTCGCAGTGGTGACAGGCGGGACTCAATTCCCTCCTGGCGACCGAGTGCAGATACTTCCCAAAGCAACCGTGACCGGAAAGAATCTGCGTCAGTCGGAAGGAAAGGGTTCCGTGCTGCCGCCCTGCCCACTCGGCGATGACCGGCTGGAGAGCCTCCACGGCGGCTAAGCCAGCACGTGGAGCCTCCAGCCGGGATGATCAACGAGCCATCGTGGCTCGACGAGCGGCCTCTCGCCACTCGCGTATCTCTTCGGGCGGGGGCCGAATGCCGCTACCCACCCGAAAGTCTGCCGTTCGCCGATAAACTTCAGCGAGCACCTCCGCCTCCAAATCCCACGGGGGAGTTCCGGCCAACGCGCACGCCGCCTCCGTCGATACGGTGCGGTAACCGCGTATGGCTCTAACCGCCAATATCCTCTGAGGGCGCCAGAGGCGAGCCCTATTCTGGGCGGTCAGAGCCGCCGCCCACACTGGTGCACCATACAGTGCCATTGACCGAACAACCCCCGTGTATAGCCGTCTCGTCGCGACGCTGGCTCCACCCAAATTGGGCAAAAGTCGCCCAAGAGCAGAAGCAGCGCCGACCAGCTTTGGAGTAAGCTGTCGGAAGTGCTCGTCGAAGAGCCACCTGCCGTCGAGTATCAGGCCCAGATACTTCATCTGGGCCTTAATCGGTACGAGGACCGAATTGACTACGATAGAGGCACCGGGCGGTGGACCACGACGGGGCCCATGAAACAAAAGGGCTTCCGTCTTATCTTCGGCCACCCGTAAACTCAGCGCCTCAATGCGCCCGACCACCAAAGAGACTCCCACGGTGGCCAGGCGCGCCGCCTCTTGAAAGTTCGCCCCATGGGCCGTGACCAATGTGTCATCGGCGTAATAAATTACGCCCAGCCCGGGGGGAAGACGACCTCGAAGGGCCCAGTCGTATCCCATATTCCACAGGAGTGGTCCGAGGACGGACCTCTGTGGAACATCGCACGACATGGGCCGCCGCCTCAGAATACCATCTCGGTCCTCGTACACGACGGTACGCTCCTCAAGATAGTCTGCCACAAGCCGCCTCAGGTACTCTGGCACCCCGTGGTAGTGGAGTGCTTCCCTGATGCAGCTAAATGGCAGACTATTAAATGCGTTGGCGATGTCCAACGACACCGCCAACAGCACGCCGCCACAGCTCACTGCCTCTTCGGTAACGGCCCTCAGGCGCAGCACAGCATCGACCGTCGAACGCCCCGCCCGAAAACCAAATTGGGCGTCCGACAGATCGGGGCCCACCTCGCAGAGGTGCCGGACGATGCGGGCAGAGAGTATCCTCTCAAACAGTTTACCCGCCTCGTCCAGCAGCACTTCTGCACGTTCACGTCAGCAGCGTCCTTAGGCCTATAGGCCGCCACCGAATCGGCAGGCCGTCCCGGCTTCCTTAATAGGACCAGCTTCCCGCTTTTCCAGCACTCAGGGAAGCGTCCGGACGACAAGCTAGCGTCCAAGATCTCCCTGAGGCGGTCCGACATGTGTTCGAGGGCACGGGCCAGCACACGGGCAGGTATCCCGTCTGGCCCAGGGGCGGTGTTCTTAGAGCGAATCCGTAGAACGACCGCCCCTATCTCCGATTCCCTGACGGGCGGCACATTATCCTCATTCCATCCCCCGTCGTCTTCGACCATGAAGGCCATCGACGGGGGTGTGTGCTCCGCCCGCTGCGGGAAAAGACCCTCGACCACTTCCCGCAGGAAGCTGGGCTGGAGTGTCTCTGTAAGGGGGGGCCCGACGTGCAGAGCTTTTGTCGCACCGCACGATAAAGGCGACCCCAGGGGTCACGATCGAGATCCTCCAGCATCTCCTTCCTCTTCACTTCTTTGGCGCGGCTAATGGCCAGCTTCAGAGTTTTCCGCGCCTCTCGGTACTCCTCATGAAGCTGGTCCCCCTCGCCGTCTACGCGGTGTCGCTGCCGACTACGGGTGTAGGACCTCCGGGCACGAGTACAGGCCGCGCGGAGGTCCGCCAACTCCTGGGACCAGGCCGACAACCTCGGATGCGGGGCATGGCCGCATCACAGATCGGCGTAATCGCATCGCGGAAACGACCAGCCCCCATGTCGACCTCCTCGGTCGGAGCCTGCGGAGACAGCCAGGAGTAAATAATGGCTGCCTCCTCTAGTAGGTCCCTATTCAGTTTGGCTACAGCCCACCGCGGCAAGCGAGAAGAACGCCGCGCCGCGTGACCCCTGCTGGGGTCCTGGGTCCGGGAGAGCTCGAATCGAATGTAGAGGTGATCCGAGAGCGTCTCAACCTCTTCCAGGACACACCAGTTCCTTACTCGTGCGGCGAGGGCAGGGGTAGCGAACGAAAGGTCCACTATCGACCCTCCCTGCTGTCGCACGCATGTGTTGGTGGAGCCCCTGTTCAGTAAACAGAGGCCCACCGAGGCCGCCCACTCCTCTACGGCCTCGCCCCTAGCGTCCGTCCTGGGGGAACCCCACGCAATAGACTTTGCGTTGAAGTCCCCCAGCACTAAGACGTGCCCAGACGTTAGACACCGCATCGAGGTTTCCAAGTTGTTAAGGAAAACCTCGAAGTCGTTCAAACTCCGGTTGGGGGAGAAGTATACACCATATACAGTGATACCCCCCCACTCGGCAGCAACATATCCAGTGCCCTTGTCTCTTAGCGACAAGGGCGGGGAATGAGCTGCCGTGGAGCCGACGACTGCCACGGAACCGTCCCGGTCACCCAACCAGTTTGGACGGGGAGGAACATAATAGGGCTCAGCGGCTACGGCAACACCGATCGACCACTGTGCCATAGTTTGCAGGAAAAGGTCCTGCGCCGCAGCACAGTGGTTCAGGTTCGTCTGGACTAGGAGGCTGGAGACTTGGTCCATTACTGGACTGTCTCTACAGCCTCCTCCATGGGCGACGATGTCGACGTGCGAACGGCATCGGAGGCAACCTGGGCCGACTGGCTAGCCCCCAACGTTCGCCGAGAATCGCGAGGAAGTTTGCAGCCCCCCTGCCCAATCTGATGATTGGCGGGCTTGTTACCCGCCGCACAAGCTGGGCAGTGAGGGGCGGCAGAGCACTCTGCCGCCTTGTGCCCCGGTCAACCGCAGCGGAAGCATAGTCCACTGCAGTCAAAACAACTCACGCACTTGGCGCGTGTGTGTCCGGATGCTAGGCATTTGAAGCACCTCATCGGTCTTGCCGCCAAAACAGTGACTCTGGCATTCACAAAACCGACGAGGATCCTGCCTGCGTCGCCCAAAACTTTGGCCGACGCTACCGGACAGCTGATCCACACTGCGCCAAGCCCTCGAGGACCGGGGCGGATGGTGCCGATCCTGATGTTGTCCGCGTTGCAGCCCGTCTTCTCGCTAATTGCAACGCGGACATCCTCGGTCGTTACGGAGTCATCCAGGCCCGAAATGCGCAACTCTGCGCACTTGACAGGCCTGGCGATCTTCACACCATCCGTGGCTGCAAAAATTCCTCTCAGTTTCTCGGCGAACCTGTCCGCCGTCTTTGCACCTTCAGCCCCGGGGAACTCGAGGACTCGAGCTCCCGTCTGGGCAAGGCACAACCTGACCCCTTCAGTCCCGAAGTCAGTGGCGAGACTATCCCGGGCCTTCTTAAATAAGGCTGCATAGGACAGCCCGCCACTAGCTGCCTCCGGTGTTACGGTGACCACAACAGCCGCGCTTTTAGGCACCTGCAGTTTGCGCGGCTTTTTCGCGGTAGCCACCGCAACCAACGGCGACTGCGGGGTAGAGGCTGCTTTTTGAGCTGCCTATTTACCCCGCTTTCGGGACTTAACCCCGCCAACTACCTGCCAACCATCTTTGGATGGGGCAGATGTGGAGGGGGCAGATGTAGTGGTGCCAGGTACACCTGTTGGAGTGGGGAGCGGAGGATATTCCGCTCCAGCCTTTACCACAATGGGCAGAGATGTTGGTGCTGATGTGACCTTTGGTCTATGGGCCCCAAGCGGCGGCCGGACAATAGGGGCAGAAGGCAGTCTTGCCTCTAGGCCAGCGAGACGGCCGTCCATCATGCGCCACACAGCGTCTGTGATTTGGCGCATTTGGGCGTCAGCGATGGTACCAGCATTGGGAGACGGAGCAGGCTGTGACGGGGACGAGGCCGAATCCTCTGCCGAACGATGCGCCCGGAATTGGGCGAACTGAGCGCTAAGCTCAGCCACTTGCCCCGTCAGGCGGTCGTTGGCTGCCTGGAGACGAGCCACGTCTCCGATGAGGGTCTCCACGACCCCCACAATTGCGGAAGAGGAGTCCTTAAGGGCTCTCACAAAAGGAGCCCTTAAGATTACTCGACTTGGTGGCCACTTTGTGAATAATGGCCACCGCAGCGTTTGCTATCTCCTGCATGGAAGATGGTGTCTGGGGAACTGAGTCTCCGACCATCGGCTCCCTGACTTTCAGCAGGAGACCAGCAATCTCCTCCTCCGCTAGTGCTTCACCGTCCGCCCTAACTCGCCTATAGGCTTCCGCCTTACAAAAGACGGAGCCTGACGGGATCGAGACCGGGGTTCGTGATCTCCCTCTACGGCTGCTGGTGATTTTGGGAGGCACCATCTCCTGGGACGTGTCACTCTCCTCGTCCCTGGAGCGTCCGCGTTTCCTGCTGTCAACCAGCTCCGTCTCCATTATGTCCAGTGCATCTGTCCTCGTACTGGAGTTACTGCCCGCGGTGGATTTGGAACGCAACCGTTCCGATGTTCTTCGGCTCCCAGCAGCCATTATGACTTCTGGGAGCCCCACCGAGATAGGCGCTCTAACCAATACTTCCTCCTCGTTGGAAGAGAAGTCGTCCGCTCTTGTACTTTTTCCCTTTCTGTTTTTCTTCTCCTTCTTTTCTATATTATTATTATTATTTGTGTTTAAGTTTTCCATTTTTAAACCCACGAGATGGGGCGAACTAAATGTCGACCCGGGCAGAGATCCCCAATACCCGGGCAAGCGTAAATTTGTGCCCAACCGAGGGGTCCGCAGGTGCCCCGGCTGGGAGTGCGCTTGCGACTGAACTACCCATCAGCCATGCATCCCCTGGTCACGCACCAGAACACGGGATTCGGGGTAATTTTTTAGAGAGGTTTTCTTCCTCGCAGTCCAGGCGGCTAAGCCAAGACCCTCGCCCCCGATGGGAGTCGCGAGACTCCATTTCGGGACTACGATATGTCGACGGCGGCAGGGAGACTATGTCTCCTGATGCCTGCACGGTGCCAGTGTAAGTGCACACCGAGCCCGTCCTACCTTTTCCACCGCTGAGCGGAGGAACTTCGACCCTAGAAAGGGTCCCACCATCGTGATTTTTTACCGAGGTTTTTCTCCTCATTGCTCCGAAGAGCGAAGAACCAACAGAGGATCCGACAGACACGCCCGCTCTGTTGGACCAAGTCTCAGCTGAATTGCCGGAGAAAATGACTTCCTCTTCGTGCTAGAATATTAGCCGTTGGCAGTGATGAACACCATCGCCAACGTTACCAGGGTGCACCACGTGGAGGTTTTCTAGCCAAGCACCCCCACCACTACACTCCTGTGCCAGGCTTTTGGCGTTGTACCTTGAAGTACGACAGAATGGAATAACTTCTGGAGGATTACCAGTACCGGTTTACCACCTGCTCTCAGAAGTTCTGTAGTAATTCCGTCGTCACCTGGTGCCTTGTTGTTTTTAAGCTCCCTCCTTCTCCATGTAGTCGGTCAACCGCTGTCCCCTGTGGTTCCGTTGCTCGTATCCAAATGACCCCACTCTCAGCTCATCGCCATTCCGTTTGTCCAACTTTGTATTGAAGTCCTCCATAACAACGGTGAAGTGCGTTTCGGAAGTATGTATGGCTGTTGAAATGTCCTCATACATAACTTCTACTTCATCGTCGGCTGAGCGTCCCGAGGTCGGCGCGTATACCTGTATGACCTTCAGCGAATACCGTTTGGTAATTCTGAGTATAAGGTATGCTACCCTGGTCGAGACACTATCGATTTTTACAACGTTGTTAACGAGGGACTTGTGGACGAGAAACCCGACACCATCTTGGGAAAACTGGTCTCCTTCCCGGTAGAAGAGCAAATTACCGGAGTTGAGGATTATCGAGTCCTGTCCCTGTCTTCGGACTTCAGATAAACTTAGAATATCGTAACGTAACTTGCTTGTTGTTAGTTCTTCTTCCAGCTCGAGTAACTTTTCATCCTCCCTGAGTGTCCTTGCATTCAATGTTGCCAGTGTTCTTTTTTATGTTAGGGTAGCCGGATCTCTTCCGGAGATTCTTAGCACCCTTTGCTCCGCCGTTACCATGGTTGCTACCGTGGTCAGGAATAGCGGAGCTGCCGGGGACTAGGGGCCATACTATCTGTGTGTCTGTCATTTTAGGGGGGGTTTTGCCATACTCGCCACGCTTGGCAGGCGGCTTGGCGAGCGCAGTAGATGTTAGTTATCTTGGAGGAATGCTGTTGCCCATTCCTTTGATTTTTCCCTTTGCCGAGTTTCACGGCTCCCACGGGATGAGAGGGGGTGACCACATTATTAAGCCGGGACCACGCGGCGGTAATGTATATATTACAGTAAAACTCGAATTATGCTAATTTATGATCATTCACTTTGTAAATCTTAAAATTTACGCCAAGACACGCTAAATGTTGAAATGAACACGTCCTAAGAACACTGTTAAACGTGTATAAAGGTTAAGTTAGAACAGGTTTTCAGGTTAGAACATATACAGATACCGCACCATAGGCAGAGTTTGTGTGCTGGACTTCCGTAGAACCAGGCTATCCACTAAGCCCGTAGCGGACTACCTTAGCAGTTTGGAGGAACGCATAGGTGGCGTCTGGGGTCCTTCTTACCAATCCCAAAAATTATCTACGATTTGAGATCAAATTGATTTGTATTAGGCAAGTAAAACTATTATTATTCGTGTACTAATATATATATTACAAGTTATACGGCATGATTTTACAATTTTTTTACTGATCAACTCTTAATTATATTGCACAACGGAGTGGGTGTTACAATAGAATCATTTTTTAGGAACCAAATCATGCATTAAAATATACATTTTTTAACATAAGTTAACTTGTAGTAAAGGTAATGTTATCTCTTTACATAAGAAGTATTATACTTGTATAGCATTTATCACGTTTTCACTTCGGTATTTTCCTCTTCATTCTTGGACCATTACTCTTTACGATGTTCAAATATACAGTCTTCAAGTTTATTGTTTTGTTGAGTCTGAAGTTTAATGGATTGGAAATTGATATTTTCATGCATGAGGTTATTTTGTTAGCGATTTTCATCAAATGATATCTACAGTAAATTTATCGTTGTTGTAATATCGTTGAGAATACTGAAGTTCAAAAAGGAGACTGAAGATTTCAAGTTATGGCCTGAAATGTTTCGTGGCTAACAAATTTGCATATTTACCACGGGTGTAGTGGGTAGGGTGTTTTAACTTAAGAAGATGGAGCGTCGCCACCCCTATTCATCTACCAAAAGTCGCAAGAGCCCACTAGGCGAGTAAACTTTACAGGATAACATAATTATAAACAGAAGGCATGAAATAAATCCCATATCAGCCCATATTTGAAGAGCAAAACTTCTTTTCTAAAGAATGGCCTATGTCCAGAAGTAAAAAATTATGTCAGGTGATGACGATGTCAGAGTAGTCAAATTTTATAAATATGAGTTACAAAAACTTTTCCAATATGTGGCAATAGGCAGTAAAATTGATAATTGTGTAAAATTGTTATAAAGAAACATCCTTTGTTTGAAAGATTAGATACCTTTGTTTGTTAGGAGTTTGAAACGTCAGTAGGTTGGGATTTGAGTCACCTCGGAACAGATTTGCCACAAAAACCGGATCAGCACGGCGAAAACCTAAGCTTTTCAAACTTCCGCTTCTGTTATACTTATTTCAATATAAAAAAAAAGAATTTTGTTTGAAATATATGTAGGTGTTGACGGTGCCAAACAAGTATAGCATAATACTATACTATTTGAAGATGTCTGAGAAAGTATCTCCATGAGTTCTCGTAAATAGATATTTACGAACGAGAGGGATGTTATAAGCTTGAACACCAAGTCTGTCAGTGTGTCTATCTATAGTATTATAGTTTCTAAACGAATGGAAAGATTTAGACACAAATTTTTGTTTGAAAGTAGATTTTTTAGCTTTAAATAATGACGATCCGATTAAACAATTCGAAGATATTACCAGAATCATATTTTAGTAAAAAGCGTTTTTAACAGAATTGTGATTGTAGCTATAATTGTAAAAGAGACTGTAATGGCTGGTAATTAATAAATGTGGACTAATCAAAACCAGGATAGTTGAAGTTCTTTGTGGAGCCAATCGACGGTAATGGCTAAACTAGTAGAAGAAAACACGAAATTAAAATTAAATAAAAAGAATGCAAAATCGCGATGAAATCCCAAGTTGGGGAGTCGCTAGGTAAAAAAGAGTTTAAAACAACTTTAAAAATCAGATTTTGTTAATCAACAATGCACTAAAAAGAACACTATGAAATTTTCATTCAAAACGTTGACTTTAAAATTATAATATTACTATACAATTTGTATGATATTGAAATTTGTTTACCTGTATTTGTTCAGCCATAAATTTAACTTTTGTTGGATGGTAAAATAATCAAATATAACGTTAGACTGGCACAAAAGCTCGCTTTATCACTCCGGACGTTGCCGAAATACACGCGTTACAACAAACATCCTCTACATATGTATGTATATATATAAAACTCACGGAACTCTGGCAATCAATTATATCAAAGCGTGTGTTGCTAGTTATTATTTCGATTGCCAAGACGAAACCCTCTTATGCATAAACTAGCTGACCTAACTTCGTATAATTACTCTCAAAAAAAAGATTTTTTTTCATTTTTGCGATATTTTCTTTTATATTAAAATTTGTTAGAAAAAATCTATTTTAGCGGTCACTGTTTAATAGCCTAACAGGTTAATTGAGTTAAGATTTAATTTTAATTTAAGTAAATAATCCTAGACTTAAACTTTTTTGTAAGACATTCGAAATTTCGCAATAAGTAAGCCTGCCAAAACGAATCTACTCTGCTTGACGGAATGCATGAATAGAATCCAAGAGTTGTGGTCACCATACTCATTACAAATGTAGACAATGCAGTACCCACACTATGGCGGCCTCGTGAGATGCTTTTTCACACCCCGCTTAGGGACGTAAAAGGCATGACAGTCATCGTGACAGTGTAAGGCTTACACGGTTACCACGATAATTGTCACCCCTGCATCAATAGGCCTCCATCAATGTACATGTGAATGTTGGCATTTGCACGTGAATGTGTGTTTGTGTATATGTATTTGTACATGTATTATGTATAATGGAGAAGAATTGGTATTAATGATTTAGAAAGTAACTTAATACTGAATAGACAGTAATAATAATAAGTTTCTGTAAACTGCAACACGTGCGCGATTGCGTAGTGGTTTAGGTGATCACCTCACTAATTTCTACTGCGCTGAGTATTTTGGGTTCAAACCCAACGTGGGACTACACTATGCATGATCCAGAAATTTTTGTTCTGACTCTGGGTGATCTGGGTATCAAATTATATATGTTGGTTAAGTCCCCGTGACACAGGAATATTCCTACTGTAAAAAAGTAAAACTGTTGTGTGTGTTTGTAGCTATAGCTTCCCAAATTTTTATCTTTCTGTGTGTAAAGAAATTAGGTTCTGTTTAATTATTTTGTATACATAGACATTTAAGATATCTATTTCTGTTCGTTCATGACGGAAGCACTGATACGCAAACGGATACCGGGACAGCCAAAGACGTTCAAAGACGAACCCAAAATTCATAAATGTACATATATTTGGAACTTCCTATTACAAGTGACCGTGAAATTGAATTTCGTTCGATATTTAGTATTATTTTCTGATAGTAGGATAGTCAAGTTTCCGCATATTATGAACTGACTCAATTGGTCGCATACGCAGTATTTTCGAGTGAGTGAAGTTACTGAAGCCTGAACATCACTTTCGGTCCCTCCACTTAGACTAAATTAGATCTGCCCTATCTGACAAGTTTGATTCGACTCTCGATTTTTTTTCTACATTAAGATTCAGCAAAAGTGACTCTACTCTGCCTGATGGAAAGCATGAATAGAATCCAAGAGTTGTAATCACCATACTTATTGCAACTGCAGGCAATGCAGTATGGTGACCCACACTATGCCGGCCTGGTGAGATGCTTTTTCACACCGCGCTTGGGGACGTAAAAGGCATGACAGTCATCGTGACAGTGTAAGGCTTACACAGTTACCACGATAACTGTCACCCCTGCATCAATGATGATGATGATGTCTACCCGAGAAATATGTGTGCGATCAGTATAAAATGTACCACTTCTGCTGTCATCTGAACTAAGTGAAGGCTACGGTAAACGTATAGCGGTCACTAAGTTACTGGTGATCATTGATGTAGCAAAATAGATTAACTAAAACATCTAGCACACCATTAATCAAGACTTACGACTTTAGTACTTCATCACCTAATTGATAAAATCCAAAAGAAATCCTGTTTCAAATTTTCGCTCCTTTACACGAATCAGCTTCCACAGATTGCAAGAAATTGACAGAAAATATATTAGAAAGAGGACCTGGGCAACAGAAATAAAAAAAAACAACGGACTGGGTTCTCTGGCTTGCTGTGAGAAAAACTTACGTCCAGCAGTGTACCGAAAAGACCTGATAATGGTGTTAGAAATTGATTGTGGCAAGTGACTACCTAAGAACACCTGCAACTCAGGAGTCTTAAGCGTATCACTGTTCTTCCAAGACCTTTCCACAACCTTTTCCTCTTCCCTCTCCAGAATCAGGCACTGATTATCTCACCAATTCAGCATACAATAAAAAAACGGGATAGATTAGACAGATTTTTATAAAACAGTTTGTTAAATCTAACGCCACAGTACATTAATGAGAGTTGCAGCTGCTCTTTGAACTTGAAAGTCAAAAGAGTGTTACATAAATAGACAATTCTATTATTTGTTTTACCAACTCGCCCCCGACTCGGCATAAAATTTTGAATGTTTTATGAAATACATAGCACATCTGCAGAACACGTGATTGAGTCATTAAGAGTTGCCTATTCAAGTCTGATTGATACTTGCTAAATCTTTTTTTTTTTTGTAACGTGTGGTAACCCTCACGAGCCGTCACCCCACCGGGGTTTACGGCAGGGTGGTGGGTCGGAATCGGACCGACTAAAACTACACGGTGTACCACTTTACTCCTGAGATAGGAAGGATCCAGGAACCGCTGCTATTACGACATCCAGATCCCTCCTAGCGCCTGCCCGCTCATGCGGGCACCATCTATGGGTAAACTCTCTATTTTTGTTTAATAAAATACATAGCGCATCTGCAGAATATGCGACTGAGTCATTAAGAGTTGCTTATTCAAGTCTTGATTGATGTTTGTTAAATCTAATTTGACCTATTGATTAGTGATCTTCATAACTGAGGTCGTCGCTGCCATTCTCACTCTTAGCAAATATTGCATAATGAATATGCGTGCTTGCATTGTGTTTATAATTTGTCAGTAATATCAAACACTTAGAAATACATTAGCATGTTTATCATTCAGTAGTCTGATTGTTGAAATGCATAATTTGAATTTTATACCTTGCAAATAAAATTTCATAATTACATATGTATAAGGGCAGTGTAACTTATTGCAACGATTTTTAAAGTACCAATAAAGTTGTCCCACTTTGTTAAAGACACATAACAGTAAACAGAAAATACGATTACGAATGAAATAAAAAATTTAATCTTGACTAAATATTTAGTGTTGACCGACTTGACAACTCCATACACACTAAAAAAAATTCTCGTCACACAAACCAACACATCCCAACGAGGTGAGTCCTTTCTTATTCAGCAACGGAAACCCCAAAAACTTTACAAAAGATTATTATATTACTATACATTATTGAAAGAAATCTCTAACCATGGCTCATTCTAGCCCACATTCATGGCACGCTCGTATTACGCATAAATAAGGTGTACTCGAAAGTTACGTGCCGAACCATTTACGTGATTTCCACATTTACACTGCTGTAAATATCAGTTTTGCATATTGATACCCAACTACCCACAAAGTGCCACTACACTGGCAGAATCAAAATAATCTTTAAATTTTATTTATTATTTTTGTGATTTTAAAAGTACGTGTTGTATTTCACTTCTAGTGATGGATTGAGAATATTGAGTGTCACCACCTCTTTCGTGTCGTAACAATCGACTAGGGTAGCAAATACTACAAGATAACAACACTACAAAGAAGAGAAAAACTTGAAACAAGTTCTATCCCAACCGAACTAGTTTTAGGCAACTATATCATAATCACCTTTCTAACCTATGCCCAACAGTAGTCTACTTAAGGCTGTTAGTATTCACCATTTTGTTTCATCAAACCCTAGATAAATGAGATACAACTCGCACTCGAAACAAAACTAAATCTCGGGCTTTTAGATCAAATTATTTGTTTCAAGAAAGTACCTACACGGTTTATTCCAATCCGTAAAACTTAATATTACTGGACATTAAGTCAGTCTATACCCGTTTTATGACATACTTTGGAGGGCTAATGGATTCCCCCTCACCCTTTAAATCCCTGTGGATAAGTAATTGTGACAAAACAAAGACTGTATAAAAAATTTCAGATTTTCAAGGTTGTCTTGTATATCTATGGTGGGCTTTTATAATTAATATAATATTATATATTAATATTGATATTATTTAAATTGTAATGGTACGTACGACTTTTAAACAGACTTATTTTTTTAAAAAGACGTAGCCTGGGTTATGAATAACTTCTGTGTCGCGGGGGACTTTTACAAACATATAAGAAACGGACACAAAGAACACCCAGACTCAGAATAACAATTTGTAGATCACATAAAGTGTTGTCCCATGTGAGATTGAACCCACAACACTCAGCGAAGTGGAGAGCGGCGTGACGACCGCTTAAACCACTCGGCCAACCGTGTAGTCAGATTTCAGCAAGAACGGGGCGGCTCACCGTGGCAGTACTACCCTCCCACAGACGACCAACCTAAAGCAACCAAGGGTCACTATACTACATTGTCTGCATTCACAATGAGTATGGTGACTACAACTTTTGGATTCTATTCATGCTTTTCATCAAATAAAGTAGAGTCGCTTTGACAAGCCCTAAAAAAACAATATGAGCTACCCCACACTAAAATATTTATTCAATTTGAATCAGTAATTACTCAGATAAACGTGTTCACCAATCAAATAAATTCTTCAAAATTATTAATATGTATAGACAATAATAGTAATATGTTTAGACCTGTTTCGATGAAAATCTCAAAATATCAAGTGTATCGTTCATATCAAATCAAAATAAATCTGTCAAGCCAAATCTAGCACATAAAGACTTCAAGATACTTCGAAATTCAAGTGTTTTCTATCGTTAATTTGTAATCATTACAAAATGTAATGTAATTATTACAAATATCATCTTTCTAGAGACTTCTAAAAGTGTCTCGTCCCAACTCAAGGAATTACCAATATTTTCTGATATTTTTCAGTTGATGAGCATAAAAAGGGTTCGACAACACAGTCACTTGAATTGTTAAAATCTATGTACTTTCGTGAAACTTAGGAATAACATAATAACATATTAAATCTTAGTAAGAAGTTTCTCCTTAATGGAGGGCAATAAAAAAGTCATTAATAAAAAAATTGGAAGATAATTAAAGGAATAAATTTTAAAATAGTGCTGTTTGTTTTAGGTCGTGTGTCGGATAAGACAAGTAATTGTGTCAGGAATATTCCAGAAACTGTAGAAAAGGCTCTGCATAGATTCAAATGATCGTATAGCAGTTGTCTCAAAAACATCCAATAAAATAATATTATTGTTTAATTGGATGTTTTTTCCTGTTCTGTATCACCTTATTAATACATTTTGGTTCTAGTAATTGAAGTCAACCGATTTTCTTATCATTAATTATTTAATTAATGTCTCTGAGAATTGTTTATCTGGTGGGATGATATCCTGTTTTGTTGATTGTTTCAGTTCGATAAGCAACTGTATCTTAAAGTAATAAAGCAAAAATGTGTTAGTTATACTATTCACGACTGAAGAGCTGTTGGACTGATTGTTATTTTTTGATTTGTCTTTATCCTAAATAGTAATGCATTTTTTTAAATTAAAAAAAAATAAAATAAAACATTTTCCTAGACTTATATCGTGTATAAATCCAAACGAAGAGCACAGTTATGGCTAAAAAACCTGCGGGGAGTTACTAGTTATTTAATACAGGCTAGCTATTTATTCTGACCGCATGAGTACCATAGGCCTTACCCGGGGTATTCCAGAGTCGGTCTTCTTTTTATTTTTATCTTTCTATCTTTATTTACATATAAAGAAAATTTTGCAACATACATGAAAAGAACACAAAGAATACCCATCCTCAAAACAGTAATTTGTGGATCCACAAAGTGCTGTCTCATGTAGGGATCGAGTCCATAACATTCGCAGCATAAAGTGATAAAGTGATGATTTAAACCACTACACCATATTTGCAATGGTGCCCGATGTTATCAAAATGAATAAAAAGGTCATTTTAAGAAAAAGATCTGACCTCCCTGTTTTTTGAAGTTCACTCAAAATTATATCGGATGACCTCCAGATATTGATAGAAATTCTTTCGTGGAATTCTGGATGCCACTGAATTTAATTTCAATGCTTTCACTCTATTTAAGGTTACTGTCTTTTTGACGCTTCTGTTAAAGATCTTTAATTACTTTCAATAAAAATACATAAATAAAACGTGTATCGTGTATCAGATAGATTTTTTCCTTAACTTTATATTAGGCAGGTACAGATTAATATCAGCTTACCGATACCGATAAAAATGCCGAACCCGTGTTTATTTTGTTTTGATTGACGTTAACTGTTTGACAGCAAGGGCCAGGTGTTTTAATTTACTCTGTGGTATGCATGAGAAAAGAAACGATGTTTTTTTTTCTATTTTCCTCACAATTTTTACATTTTTCTCTCCATGAGAACATTTCACGTGCCTTAACACAAATATGAAACAAATATTTAACTGAATTAGTCGAATCGCTCATGAATTTTACTCCTAGCAACACATTTGGCAATTCATTTTTATTTATTAACATAATTAGATTACTACAACTGAAGGAGGTATTAATCATTCCCAACTTTTGTTATTATGTTAAGTGCAAAAATCATTATGGTCAGTGTTCAAGAAAAATGGAGATGAGGTTCGGTAAGAGCGATTACTCAGACCTCCGTCATCCAATCAATCATACCTCATCTTTATCATACACCAAACAAGTAGAATTTAGTAAAAGTGTATCTATCGTGATTTCAATATTGAATGAGTAAATATCTCATGTAACTAGAGTGCATCAACTTAAATTTAATTTCTGATAGAGTCCTGAAAATTTTATAATAGTCTCGACGTCTCCTGTCACGTTTGGCTATCACGGCCTCATGGAACACCGGTGGTAAATAATTCTTTCGGTGATTTTACCCTGAGAGTTACCGAAGGTGACCGGAGTGAAACCTCTTTTGTTTAATTCTTGACTGATAACGTGGTAGTTTAAGCATCCGTTTCGTCGCTATTCTCTATGTTAAATATTGTGACGTATGTAAAATTTTCACTTCAGATCGTTGTGTGTCTGGGTTAGGTACGGTTAAGTCAAGTAGCGTAAAATCTTGGGGTGCTGGGCTAGAAAACCTCCACGTGGTGCACCCTGGAAACGTTGGCGATGACGTTGTTTCTTCCTCTGTTATTTGGAGGAGGTCGTCTCAGCCAACGGCTAATATTCTAGCACGAAGAGGAGGCCTTATATCTTCGGCCATTGGTTGAGGTTTGGTTCAACAGAGAGGGTGTATCAGACGGTTTCTCTGTTGGCTCTTCGCTCTTCGGAGCAATGAGGAGGAAAACCTCGGTAAAAAATCACGAAGGCGGGAGCCCTTTCACGGGTTGGAGTTTCTCCACTGTCAGCGGTGGAGAAAAGCGAACGGGCTCGGTGTGTACTCACACTACCACCGAGCAGGCAGTGAGAGACTTATCTTCCTGCCACCGTCGTCATATCGCAACCTCGAGAAGAGTGTCGTGGTTATGTCTCGCAACTCTACTCGAGGACGAGGGTCTTGGCTTAATCGCCTGGACTGCGAGGAAGAAAACCTCTTTAAAAAATTACCCCGAATCCCGTGTTCTGGTGTGTGGCCAGGGGATGCATGGCTGATGGGTAGTTCAGTCGTAAGCACACTCCCAGCTGAGGCACCTGCGGACCCCTCAGTTGGGCACAAATTTACGCTTGCCCGGGTATTGGGGGATCTCTGCCCGGGTCGACTTTTAGTTCTCCCCCACTCGTGGGTCTAATTATGGAAACCATTTTAAATAAAAACAACAAAGACGACAAGAAAGAGAGGAGTAAGAAAGGGAAGCCAGGAACTGACTTCTCGTCGAACGAGGAGGAACCCGTACTTGGGGCTCCTATTTCAGTAGGGCTCCCAGAAGTCAATTTGGCTGCTGGGAGCCAAAGAAGAAAATCGAAGCGATTGCGTTCCAAGTCCGCCCATCCGTCGGATGACGGTATGGACGTACTGGAGTCCACAGAAGTGGAGATCTGCGAGAGCAGAAAACGCGGACGCTCCAGGGACGAGGAGAGTGACACGTCTCAAGAGATGCTACCTCCTAAAGTGGGAAGCAGCCGCAGAGGCAGGTCACGCACGACCATTTCTACCCCTTCAGGTTCTGTCTTCTCGAAGGCAGAAGCCTATAGACGGGTCAGGGCGGAGGGCGAAAGTGCAGCAGAAGAAGAGATTGCGGATCTCCTGCAGAAGATCCGGGAGCCGATGGATAAAGTTTCAACCCCCCAAACACCGGCTTCTTTGCAGGAGAGAGCAAAGCTAGCGGTGGCTATAATCGAGAAGGTGGCTACCAAATCCAGAAATCTGAAGAGCTCTTTTGTAAGAGCTCTGAAGGACTCTGCTTTGGCTATCGCTGGGGTCGTTGAGACCATCACTGGGGACGTGGCTCGCCTCCAGACAGCTAACGACCGATTGACAGGACAGGTTGCAGAACTTAGTGCTCAGTTCGCTCAATTTAGGGAGCGGGCGGACTATCCTGAGCGACAGAACTCTGCTCCACGGCAACCCGCCCCTACTTCGTCTCTTGGTGGCGTCCCCGATGCTCAGCTACGCCAGATTACTGACGCAGTCTGGCGTATGATGGATGGGCGTCTCGCTGGCCTGGAGGCGAGGCTACCTCCTGCTCCCATAGTTCGGCCACCACTCGCAGCAGATAAGCCGAAGAAAACCACAGTGCCGACTCCACTCCCAGCTACGGGTGGCCGCGTGACGTATGCCACGGTGACGTCCCAATCAGCAGTTACACCGAATGCGACACCAGCGACCAAGGCAGCTGGAAAGAAGATTAGACCTTCAACTAAGACCTTGGCAAAAACAGGGGCGGAATTTCCTCCGCTGCCCACTCCATCACCTAATACTCATCCCTTTTCTTCGGCTACCGCAAACGATGGGTGGCAAGTAGTGGGAGGAAATGAGAAGTCCCGAAAGCGGGCTAAAAAAGCTGCGAGGGGAGCAAGACCTACACTTCAGCCCGCGGTTGCAGAGTCCACCAAGAAGAACTCTGGGAAACTCCGGACCCCTAAGACAGCGGCTGTGGTTGTAACTTTGTCACCGGAAGCGGCTAACGGTGGAGTGTCCTACGCAGCCGTCTTTAAGAAGGCACGGGATAGTCTGTCAAAAGATTTCGGAACGGTAGGTGTCAAATTGCGTCTTGCCCAGACGGGAGCTCGAATTCTTGAGTTCCCTGGAACTGAAGGGGCAGAGACGGCAGACAAATTTGCCGAGAAGTTGCGCGGAATATTGGCAACCACGGATGGTGTCAAGATCACCAGGCCTACTAAATGCGCGGAGCTGCGCATTTCAGGCCTGGACGATTCGGTGACGGCCGAGGACGTCCGCGAAGCGATTCGGGAGAAGACCGGATGCAACGCAGACAACATCAAGATCGGCACCATTCGCCCCGGTCTGGGAGGCCTTGGTGCGGTATGGGTTAGCTGTCCTGTAGCGTCAGCCAAAAGTCTGGGCGAAATTGGCAAGATCCTCATCGGTTTCGTGAACGCTAGAGTCACGGTTTTGGCGGCGAGACCGATGAGGTGTTTCAAATGCCTGGCTACGGGACACACTCGCATCAAGTGCAATAGTTGTTTTGACTGTAGCGGATTATGTTTCCGTTGCGGTCAACCGGGGCACAAGGCGGCAGAATGTTCTGCCGCCCCTCACTGCCCGGTATGTGCGGCGGGTAACAAGCCCGCCAATCATCAAATGGGGCAGGGAGGTTGCAAGCCTTCCCGAAATTCTCGGCTAACGTCGGGGTGTAGCCAATCGGCCCAGGCTACCTCTGACGTCGTTCCTGCGTCGAAGGCGTCGCCCATGGAGGGGGTTGTAGAGACGGTCCAATAATGGACCAAGTCTCCAACCTCCTTGTTCAGACGAACCTGAACCACTGTGCCGCGGCGCAAGACCTCTTCCTGCAAACCATGGCACAGTGGTCGATCGGCGTTGCTGTAGCCGCGGAGCCTTATTATGTTCCTCCCCGTCCAAACTGGTTGGGTGACCGGGACGGCTCTGTGGCAGTCGTCGGCTCCACAGCGGCTCATTCCCCGCCCTTGTCGCTAAGAGACAAGGGCACTGGATATGTTGCTGCTGAGTGGGGGGGGATCACCGTATACGGTGTATACTTCTCCCCCAACCGGAGTTTCAGCGACTTCGAGGGTTTCCTCAACAGCTTGGAGACCTCGATGCGGCGACTAACGTCTGGGCACGTCCTAGTGCTGGGGGACTTCAACGCAAAATCCATTGCGTGGGGCTCCCCCAGGACGGACGCTAGAGGCGAAGCCGTAGAGGAGTGGGCGGCCTCAGTGGGCCTCTGCTTGCTGAACAGAGGCTCCACCAACACGTACGTGCGACAGCAGGGGGGGTTGATAGTGGACCTTTCGTTCGCTACCCCTGCCCTCGCCGCACGAGTAAGGAACTGGCGTGTCCTGGAAGAGGTTGAGACGCTCTCGGATCACCTCTACATCCGATTTGAGCTCTCCCGGACCCAGGACCCCAGTAGGGGTCACGCGGCGCGGCGTTCTTCTCGCTTTCCGCGGTGGGCTTTTTCGAAGCTGAATAGGGACCTACTAGAGGAGGCGGCCATAATTCATTCTTGGCTGTCTCCGCAGGCCCCGACCGAGGAGGTCGACATGGGGGCTGGTCGCTTTCGTGATGCGATTACGCAGATCTGCGATGCGGCCATGCCCCGCATCCGAGGTCGTCGACCTCCGCGGAAGGAGGTTTACTGGTGGTCCCAAGACTTGGCGGACCTCCGTGCGGCCTGCACTCGTGCCCGGAGGTCCTACACTCGCAGTCGACGACGTCACCGCGAAGATAGCGGGGAGGACCAGCTTCATGAGGAGTACTGAGAGGCGCGGAAAACTCTGAAGCTGGCCATTAGCCGCGCCAAAGATGTGAAACGAAAGGAGATGCTGGAGGTTCTCGATCGTGACCCCTGGGGTCGCCCTTATTGTGCGGCGCGACAAAAGCTCCGCACGTCGGGCCCCCCCCTTACAGAGACACTCCAGCCCAGCTTCCTGCAGGAAGTGGTCGAGGGCCTTTTCCCGCAGCGGGTGGAACACACACCCCCGTCGATGACCTTCGTGGTCGGAGACGACGGGGGGAACGAGGACGATGTTGCGCCCGTTAGGGAATCGGAGGTAGGGGCGGTTGTTCTACGGATCCGCTCTAAGAACACCGCCCCCGGGCCGGACGGGATACCTGCCCGAGTGCTAGCCCGAGCCCTCGAACACATGTCGGACCGCCTCAGGGAGGTCCTGGACGCTAGCTTGGCGTCCGGATGCTTCCCTGAGTGCTGGAAAAGCGGGAAGCTGGTCCTATTGAGGAAGCCGGGACGACCAGCCGAATCGGTAGCGGCCTATAGGCCCATCGTGTTGCTGGACGACGCGGGTAAACTGTTTGAGAGGATACTCTCTGCCCGCATCGTCCGGCACCTCTGCGAAGTGGGCCCCAATCTGTCGGACGCCCAATTTGGATTTCGGGCGGGGCGTTCGACAGTCGATGCCGTGCTGCGCCTGAGGGCCGTCACCGAAGAGGCGGTGAGCTGTGGCGGCGTGCTGTTGGCGGTGTCATTAGACATCGCCAACGCATTTAATAGTCTGCCATTTAGCTGCATCAGGGAAGCACTCCACTACCATGGGGTGCCGGAGTACGTGAGGCGGATTGTGGCAGACTACTTAGAGGAGCGTACCGTCATGTACGAGGACCGAGACGGTGTTCTGAGGCGGCGGCCCATGTCGTGCGGTGTTCCACAGGGGTCTGTCCTCGGACCACTCCTGTGGAATATGGGATACAACTGGGCCCTTCGAGGCCGTCTTCCCCCCGGGTTCGGCGTAATTTGTTACGCAGATGACACATTGGTTACAGCCCGGGGGATGAACTTCCAAGAGACGGCACGCCTGGCCACCACGGGTGTCTCTCTAGTGGTAGCGCGTATTGAGGCGCTGGGTTTGCGGGTGGCCCTGGACAAGACGGAGGCCCTTTTGTTCCATGGGCCCCGTCGTGGTCCACCCTCCGGTGCCTTCATCGTAGTCAATTCGGTCCTCGTACCGATTCGAGCCCAGATGAAATATCTGGGCCTGATCCTCGACGGCAGGTGGCTCTTCGACGAGCACTTCCGGCAACTTTCTCCAAAGCTGGTCGGCGCTGCTTCTGCCCTGGGGCGAATTTTGCCCAATTTGGGTGGAGCCAGCATCGCGACGAGACGGCTATACACGGGGGTTGTCCGGTCAATGGCACTGTATGGTGCACCGGTGTGGGCGGCGGCTCTGACCGCCCAGAATAGGGCTCGTCTCTGGCGCCCTCAGAGGATATTGGCGGTTAGAGCCATACGCGGTTACCGCACCATATCAACGGAGGCGGCGTGCGCCTTGGCTGGAACTCCCCCGTGGGATTTGGAGGCGGAAGTGCTCGCCGAAGTTTATCGACGAACGGCTAATTTCCGGGCGGGTAGCGGCATATGTCCCCCGCCCGAAGAGATACGCGAGTGGCGAGAGGCCGCTCGTCGAGCCACGATGGCTCGTTGGTCGTCCCGGCTGGAGACTCCACGTGCTGGCTTTGCCACCGTCCGCCTCCGACCAGTCATCGCCGAGTGGGCAGGGCGGCAGCACGGGACCCTTTCCTTCCGACTGACGCAGATCCTTTCCGGGCACGGTTGCTTCGGGAAGTATCTGCACTCGGTCGCCAGGAGGGAATTGAGTCCCGCCTGTCACCACTGCGACTGCAGTGAGGACTCGGCTCAGCACACGCTAGCGGTTTGTTCCGCATGGGCGGCGCAGCGTGGGGTCCTCACTGGAGTTATTGGAGGAGATCTCTCGCTACCGGCCATCATACGCTCCATGGCCGGTAGCGACAATTGTTTTACCGCGGTCGCAACCTTCTGCGAAGACGTAATTTCGCGGAAGGAGGCGGCGGAGAAAGCCCGGGAGGACGATATCCGCTCGGACCCAATTCGCCGCCGGCGAGCCGGGGGGCGGAGGCGTGCATACCAGCGCCTCATGCCGCCTTGAGTGTGGCCGCGGGTGGACGGGACGGGTTTTCCCCTCCATCCGCTATAGTGGCCAGCCGCGAGGAGGCGACGTCCGCGTGTGCCGTACGTCGCCTAAATGGAAAGGTTATCCGTAGAAGGTGCCCGCTTTAGCGGGCAGGCGCTAGGAGGGATCTGGATGACGTAATAGCAGCTGTTCCCGGATCCCTCCTATGTCAGGCGCAGAGTGGCACACCGTGTGGTTTTAGTCGGTCCGATTCCGACACACCACCCCGCCGTAAACCCCGGTGGGGTGACGGCTCGAGGGGGTTTCCACACGATAAAAAAAAAAAAAAAAAAAAAGTAGCGTAAAATCTTTATAAAAAAAAAACTATAGAATTTAAATGTATTTAACTTGTTTATTATCAAATTTAAAGTGGCGAGGCTTCACAGACTCCTCGACAATTTATTTGTAGTTCTTAAAATATAAATTCTTGAAGGTATTAACGTGATCACTTAGTAGAAATTTGGCACCTAATATTATTTCATAGTATTATATCTTTAGTTTATTCAAATTGCTGATTCTACAGAGCTATACACAAGTTGTCTATGAGATACGGAAGGAAAATATTAAAGTATTATTAATAGAAGTTTTGCTCTAAAGACGAATTTCCAGTTCAACACTTTCAATTTAAGATCCGTAGCCCTGTGATACGCAGTAGGAATATTATTTGTAATTAATTTTTCAAGGATATTTTGTTAATGTGAAGGAGTATAGTAATTGTTTCCTTTTGAGATTGATATCAAGCTAAGTCTTAAATTTAGTAAAAAACTGGCATTGAAACTCGAGAACTTTACCGCTATACTAATAATGTGGCTACATTCAGAGAAACATCTTCCCGATAAAGTAAAGCTGGTTTAATAACGTGGCGTGAACACTTTATCTTTTTCTGAAGTGAAACTTTTTATCGGGGTTGAAAAAAAAATTAGTGTAACATTTTTTCGTTACGCGTCACATTTTTCCGTCACGCGCCATCTTTTTCTTATCCCTACCACGCGTGATTCGAAGTATACTTTCTCCAGCGGAGTAGGGATTGGTAAATGTCTCCAATGTATTTTGCAGCCCGTTTTGAGTAGTTACATTTTTGAAATCCAGGTGGCGATTGCATCGACTTCGGACGGGTTTAAATTATTTTTTTGAAATATAACGTCATAAAAAAGTTTCACTTCTTACGAGTGTACGCTAGTACACGCACACATTTTTTTTTTATTTTGGATCTATCAAAGTAACTCTACCTGATGTAAGGCATTAATAGAATCCAAGAGTGGTGGTCGCCATATTTATTTCGAATACAGACAAGGTAATTGGGCAATCCACGCTATGATGGCCAAGTGAAATGCTATTTCATGCCCCATGTTATAGCAGGAGAGAAGCGGTAACGAAAAGGTAGTAAGTTTCAGGTTTTAACTGTTTTACACAGGAAGGAAAAACTGAACGTAGTAATGAATAGAAACCTATCAAGCTTCTTGTAACTCAGAGATAATCACATCTTTATAATAATACACCATCAAACGTTACATTTTACTGAGGAAATTAATGTAAGCAACTTCGTGTATATTTTTTGCACAAGTTTCCTAATTAAAATTAGACAAATTCCTTGAAGAAACTAAATAACTTTTTTGGTAAAATATTTCTTTTAATAAATAATTACTTCACAAATTTAATGATTATATTATAGAAACTCTTGTTGCCTCAGAATCCAATCTTAAGAAATAATTTCTTCAAAATTTAGTTTCTGACAACATTATTGCTATGTAAGTAAGGTTTTAAAAATTATATTAAATACTCTGAAATCCCACTCTTTAGCTAATACAATAATTAAGAGTTTTTTCAAGCTAATTATCCCTGTTTAACATTTTTCTAGCTTCAGGCGAAAAGTTTTTTTAATAAGCACTTGTTTAACATGTTGACTGACCTGTATAGGGCCGACCTGCCTGACATTCATTTTTCTTGAAATTATAATAGTTTACAGACGTATTATAATGCTATATAGATATTTTCAGACAGAGGTGTTTTGATGAGACCTCAAAGGCCGCCAACGCACTTGTGATTCCTAAATTGCAAGTGTTCATGGATGGCATTAATCACATTGTAAAAAGAAACTCAAATCAATTTGAAAAAAGGTAGAAACGATGAATATAAATATACCTACTAAATAAAAAAATATATTCATAGATTGTAACTGTTTCGAAAGTACTCACTGATAAGCATTCATTAGTACAGTTAAAAATTATAATTATTTGAACTAAGCTCCCGTCATGTTCAACTAACTTATCGTTTACAAAATTATATTGTAAACTGTTTAAATGGTTAACATAAATCACATCCATTAAACTCAAAGTTTGGCTGAAGCCACAATTGAATTGAAAACTTGTAAATTACAATCAAAGTTATATAATTACGAGAAACTTGTATATCACTATATGTTATCGATTATAGAGGTGGAAGTTTATCAACAATTTCTAACTAATCTAATCTAACTGCCTCTGTGGCGCAGCGGTAGTGAATACGACTGCTGTGTTTGAGATCTCGGTTTCGATTCCGGGTCGGACCAAATGTTTGTAGGATTTGTAAATGTTTGTTTCAAAGTTTGGGTATTTTCTATGTATAATATGTATGTATTTACAAAAAAAAGTATGTAACTGTTCTATCAGTCAGTCTAGTTATAATAGCACAAGCTCTGTTTAGTTTGAAACTAGATGACGTTTTGTGTCAAATGTCTGAAATATTTATTATTATTATTAATTGATTTTCTGAAGACATTCGTTCAACAATATTGAGCTTAAGTCGACAGAAAATGGGAAACTGGTCTAATGACACCAAAATTATTTCTGTATCATGTACTTTCTAAGAGCGGTAAATTGAAAGATATTTCATATGTCCATAATTAGTTATTTCCACTTCCCAGCGCTTTCATAAACTAAAGTAGAATCAGAATTATTACTTCAAGCCTTTTCCAACATGAATGAATACTGAAATGTGATACCTAAACTAATAATAACTAGCTACTCCTTAAAAAAGACATAGCACATTTTATAGGTAGTAGAGCCATGCTGATTTCAAGACGAACGGGCCGGCTCGACCAGGGCAGTACTACTCTCCCCACAGAAGACCAACCTAAAGCGCCAGCATCCGTGCTGTCGTGTTTCGTTGGTGAGTGCGAGACTGAAGGCCCATTGAGGCAGGGGTGACAGTTATCGTGATAACTATGTGTGCCTTACACTGCCACGACGACTGTCATGCCTTTTACGTCTCCAAGCGTTGCGTGAAAAAGCATCTTACTAGGCCGCTATAGTGTGGGTCACCATACTGCATTGTCTGCATTTGCAATGAGTATGGCGAACACAACTATTTGAATTATGTTCGTGCTTTCCATCGGGCGGAGTAGAGTCACTTTGGCAGGCTCTTCATATAGAAAAAAAAAAGACAATTCGATCACTAGGAATATTATCCTGTGTCGGGGTATTCTTTAAAAATTACATGAAATGGATACAAAAAATATCTAAGCTCAGTACAACATTTAGTGGCTCACACAAAGAATGGTCTCATGTGGAGACAACCCACCAACACTCAGCGTAGTATGAAGCACCTCGCTGACAGTTTAAAGTACTGTACAATCTGTGCAGTCAAGATGTAATAGTTACTATTGGATATCTATATGATGATGGATTAAGAATATATGAAGAGTGTCACCACTTTTATCCATCCAGTGGGTGTCGTAAGAGGCGACTATGTGAGAAAATTACGCAGGACAACATGCATTCATGTTGCATACTCGTAGAGAAAGGAAACTTGAAACAAACCCTATATCCACTTATCTGGTCGGCATTGCATCATCGTTATCTCAGCCGAAATACGTCTACTGCTGGACATAGGCTTCCCGCAAGATCCCAGCAGCTTCCCGCGTCTTTCAACAGGTCGTCGGACCACCTTGTGGGGGGCCTACCAACGCTGCGTTTCCCAGTACGCAGTCGCCACTCCAGAACTTAATAGCCAAATCGGCCATCGTTTCTGCGTGTAATGTGGCCATCTGCATTGGATAACAGACCAAAATCTTTCTAGGAAGAGGTCCAAGTCCAGCGTACTGTAAAGGCTATTGATTGATGATTTTATATCCAGTAGCTATGAGTAGTCATATACTATGAACCATCTTACTTATGTTTTATGAATCTATTTCTCTAGTCGTTAGAATACTGAGGTAACAATTTATTTTTTATTGGGCAAAAGGATTACGTAATAATAACAAACTTTATTTCAATAAAAAGGTTAAAACAACTTTCTGAACCGAGATATTAAGTTATTGATTGATTTTAACCGCCTACGGCTGTCCACATCTGCAAATCAAATATTGACCTAGTAGGGGCAGAATTCGGCCTGTCTTCCCTTGTAGAAGAATGTGAAGTTTCGCCACGAATTAAATGTGGGTAACAGTACATTACTACAGGTAGTTTATACATAGTACTCTGAAAGTTTCATTTACTTACACTTAAATTCCATCGCTAAATGATCAGGTTAGCATGATGTACATTATTTTTAATAGGATACAAAAACTCTCAACCAATCCTAATATACTACAAATATGCTAGCCTTGAGAGTCAATAGGTTAATAATGAATTTATATTTTATGTCCAAAGCACCTAAATGTCTTTCAACAACAACAGAAAAGGTCATCTGTTGGAACCGGTTACATGGCTCCTTGAAAGACTTTAAAAGAAGCCTAGATAATACAAACGTATTGATTACGTTAAATTCAAGTTAAATGATGTTGTTTCTTCACTGATTTTTTTTATTGACTGTACAGAAGCCATGTCGGGTTAAGCAGTCACCACGAAGGTCATATGAATTACTGCGGTTCTGGTTTTATTTTGATTTTGCACAATAAGATGGCGAGAAGATGTTTAAAATATTAGATTCCTACTTGAGACAATACTTTATGTGATCCCGAAATTATAATTCTGAGCTTATTTATTCTTTTTGCCTTTATCATATAGGTTTGTAAAGTCATGCACAAGACAGGATTTATTCCTAACGCGAGTTAGGTTGTGAGCGAGGGCGAGAGGGTTTTTAAGACAAGTGTACGGCTTGAAGAGCGGATTAAGACTAACTTTATTTATAAAACTATTTCTTAAAGTTATTACAATATTCTTATTAATATGTGTGGGAGACAAAGAACTATTTGTTCTAATGTTTATTTAGATGCCAAGATTAACTTTATTTATAAAACAATGAATGCAGTATTCTTATTATGCGTTGGAGACAAGGAGCTAGTTGTTCTATTGTTTCCAGGGCGTCTGCTTATCAGCTAAATGGTCGTTCATGACTGATGCCATTGTGGGGCGTCACGTCTATGACGACATAACTCGCGGGCGTTGTAAAATAAAGTGTAACATCGCTACATTATTTATTTATATAGAAATAGGTATATAAAAATAAGTAAAACAAGAGGTGATTTTATCACTTACAGTGCCTACAGACAATCTTTATGCAGGTATAGTGAGAAAAAATCTGAAGAAAATTAAAAAAGCTGTGATATACTTGTGCAATGTACTCTGCAATAGACTATATGCAGTAGACTCTAATAGACGTTGACATTTCCTTAGAAATAAGGCTTTGAGCTACTGTACCACGCTGGCCGGGCAGGTTTTATGTAAGATTTATACTGTGGTCCCGCATGTTTGAACTTTTAGTCGGATCTTGCGACACCCACGCGATAAATAAAGGTGGAACTCCGTATTCTTAATACGTCACTACACGGACGTGACGTATATACATAATAATAAATACTAACACACATATACAACAACAAAAATAAATGCAAAAATACACACACATTTTCGTTTATTCATTAAAAATATATCAAACAATGACCATCACATATACTCGTAGTATACTCGTACATTTAGTACTCAGTTACTTTATTTGTGATTTATATAGTTTTGTCATGACGTCGCATCCGATTAATTTAATAATATATATGTGTTTTAACATATATGAATCAATCATCCATTAGAACAATTTGGAGTGAAGGCAGATGAAACTCCGTACAAACGTACCGGTAAAAATGAAATATTCTCGTGCAATGAACAGAAAATAATTAAAAAATGTAAGAGAAAATATTGTAAAAGTTTTTCTTCTGTACTTATTGACTAAACATCGTAGACAAAGTTTAGTTTACTTTCCCCAACATCAGTGAGTCATACTTTTAATTCAAACCGAATGGCCTCGCCGGGCTACTCAATTTGTCTGTCTGTTTACAAACTTTATTTATAGACGTATATATTTCTGGAGCACAAATATTTTGGGTTATATTCAATGATTAACTACTAACCAAAAACTAGTTTTTCGGTACACTAAAAGGGACTGGTACAGTTAATTCGTGTGGTGACTGATTAAACATACGCAACCATTACCCTTATTCACTTCGTGGGTGTCGTCACGTCTGGTCGAACGTGGGCATCGTGACGGTTAAGTCGATACAAAATAAACAAACAGTTAAAATTAATCCTACTAACCCCGGTAGGGTTAGTAGGATTAATTTTAGTAAGGTGTAGGGTTAGTAAGGTTGGTTGGTGGTACGAGAACTTAAAAAAAATGTACAAAATCTTCGCTGATTGACGAGTTGTCCAATAATGATTTTTTTTTATTTTTGAAAAGTACAGTAGCGGTGAATCACATAATTTTGAATAAGTTCCTTAGAATAATTTTATAAAATGACATTTTAATTTATTTCAATTTTGAGAAGACTTCGGTAAAGTTCTGGCATATTTTTCGGCCAAATACAAACAAAACTTTTGCCACTGCTGCCCAACAAAAAAATTGTTATTAAGATTTATCAGATTTCTTATAAATAGAATAAGAAATAATACGTCATTGTCAGGGGATAAACATACTCGTATCTTAATTGTTCTGTTCTGTAATTAATATAATAATTAATTCACTAGTTACCCTCAAATAAGAACGCCTTCTAATATTCTTTTTTTTCTTTTTCTTTTTAAAAAGACAACGCCCGTACTACGAATAAATCCAGTGTCGCGGGGGACTTTACAAACATACAAGAAACAGACACAAAAAACGCCCAGATATAAAATAACTTTTATTTTTATCTTAAACGAAAGCTTTAAAAATTGTTATCTAATGCTCAATTCTTAGTTTCAACAACTATACATCAGTATAATTTGAGCCACAATAGATTTTATTCGGAATAAAAACCAACAACGATAGAAAAAGTGGATATCTCTTTTGCTACATTCCAAAAATCCAAAAGTCAAGTCACGACTCATTTAAAAATTTTGGATGACTTTTTGAAAGTAGATTTTCAACAACCATAATCCCGACATATAACGACAATTATAAACGAAATCACAATAAGTCTCACCGTTCCAGATAAGTAACATGCCTAAAGGGTAATTGTTTAAATAGTTAATTACCTCGGTGGCGTAGCGGTAATGAGTGTGACTCTGTGCTTAAGGTCTCGGGTTCAATTCCTGAGTCGGACCAAGTGGTGTATGATCTGCAAATATTTATTTCGAAGTTTGGGTGTCTTCAATATGTATGTATGTATATACAAAAAAATAAATAACTCAAAAGTAATAAATATTCTATCAGTCAGTATAGTTATCATAGCACAAGTTCTGCTTAGTTTGAATCTAGATGACGTTGTGTGTTGAATAGTTCGAAATATTTATTTATTTTCTATACTTATTGCTTCGGGTAGGGATAAGTATACATTTAATTAGACTTAACCCTACCAGTGAGAATGCCTAGTAGGGTCGAGTATAACTATTGAAATAAACTTATACTAGACCCTTGAACTAGCTGTGTCTCCCCTCACATTTTTATATTTCACATTTATAGTTATGTACACAATGGCTTAAAATAAAACTAACCTAAATCACTCCTTTACGTGTGTAATTTGTTTTTAAAAATATATTATTTTTATAAAAAAAGATATCCAATTCAAAACACATTTTTTATTTTCTTTTTATTTTCTTTTCAGCTAATTCGATAGAACCAATTTTCCTGTTCCGTAAGCTATCAAACTAGTAAAAATAGTAAAAATGTAAAATAAACCTAATCAATTTTATTAATGATGTTAAATTCGAAATCTACAAAGTCTTAGTAGCTAATTACGTTTGGGATCAGAGCGTGTCACTCAAAACGGGACCATTTTAATTAAGTCGCTAGATAAAAATCTCGGAGAAAAAAGAAATCATTAAATACGTACGAGTAGTGTTCTAATTATTTATTTTCAAATTTCTTTTATATAATGAAAAAAAAAAATACATTTAATTTTCTCTAGCTCAATTTTTCCTTTTTTACAATAAATTGAAATATATTGCTGTAATAAATATTACTTGTAGTAATTATATTTAAAATTATTCAATAACATATGCTCAGTTTAAGAAGTGATCTGTAATATAATTGAACATCAAGATATCCCATTGCAAAACAGCAATCTCTAAGAAAGAAAATAATTTCTGAAATTAAATTTTACTTGTCTTTGTGAAAATCGTGAAATAATAATGATTAAATAACACCAAAACCGAAAACAATAATAACTGGTAAACATCTGAATTGAATAACATTTTAGTAGACGTAGAGTTTCACGTAGAGTTTCAGGTAGTAACATACCGTTGAAATTCATGAAATCCCTTTAAGAAACTCGCCTGGTGTGGAATGTTCGCATAATTTCTACAATAAGTTCCATTAATACTGAATACCTTTGCATAAAGTCCAAATATTTTTTGCAAAGTAAACGTATGAAGCCTTACTAGAGTATAGCTCGCATAAGAGTTGGTATTTAAAAAAATAATACAGTTAATAATAACGAATTTAGGATGGCATCACTTTTTATCCAGAGGGATAATTGAAATTTCTTTTAGCATAATTTGTGGAAAAATACCACTTGTAACAGAGTGATTCAATATATTAGAGTTAAGAATGGATAGTATTTCATTAAGGATAGAAAGAATCATGTTTCGGCTGTTCGAAGTGTTTAAGTGCTTTCGGTGAAATTGCGTCTTTTTAACATTACAAATGGACAGTTCACAAAATATGAAACATGGATAATCAAGAACTGGGATTGAAGAAATAGAACTTTAATTTTTGTTAGAGAATATTGTTAGAGTCAGATAAGATGTTTGTATGAACATAGTTTTAACAAGACTACTCGACTGCCTTGATCTCAGAAATTTCCACTTTCGTTAAAGATTTCTTAGGTGTAATTCTTTTTCTGTTAGTATCTGTGTGTTAATCGTGTGTGTATTAATTATTTAGCAATGTGAGGAATGCAGTCAGCTGTATCATACACACAGGTTTGGCATAGCGAAAAAAAAGTCTCTATATATTTGAAACTTTTATGTCATGTAAGTAATCAGACTGTAACCAAACGTTTCAATTGCTACAGAGCTTGTTACATACCCTGCCTATACTAATTTAGTTGAATAACCATTCAATTGCTAATTACGTACAAAAGAAGCTCCATAGATTAGCAGAACATTCAATGTGCTAAGTCGACGCATTGCCTCGTGTCACACATGAAATCACCACCTCATATCTTTTATATTTAAATTTTATGTACTGATGATACATGTAATTTAGCCATGGAATAAAATTAATTTTAGATCGATATATATAGAATTCTTTTCTTCACACCATAATTAGGAAATTTTCAAAGAAGAAAATACAGAAACAGTGATACATAGACGGAATTATCACATTCTTATTTCTTACAGGCAACCTTTAGGTGAGTTATAGTGAACTATACCATGTAGTAACAAGCAATGTGTTTTTACACATTTGCAATTAAATATTTTATGTATCTTTTTTATTTTAAGATATGTGGACCAATGGTATCTAGTCCCCATTACAATACAACTGATATAAATACATATATATGTACCGTAAGTATACTGTTTTTTTTTGGAAACAATCAAACTCGAAACAAATATTTGTAGTTTGTATAAATATTTGGTTCGTCCCGAGATTTCAAGCAAAGCAGTCGCATACACAACCACTGCCCCACCAAGGCCGTGAAGACACGCATATTAATTAATATTTTAATGTAATTCCAAAAGCGAAGGGTACTCCGAAGTAAGCAATATCCGTGTAATTATTTAAGCACACACAATAGTATTATTTTAAATAATTTTGATTCCTTTCCAAACCTTCCAGCTAAAATCTTTCGTAAGTAGGTCCATAGCATCCATATTTGTTATAGATTACGTTTACTTGCCGTTTCGAAAACTGACATGAATTGACATAACTAGTCATAAACTGTATATAATGAGCTTCTTGTCTTTATTTTTATTTTTAACGTGGCGACAATTCTATTTAAAAAAAATCACCATCACGCAATGTTACTAGTACTGTCGACCTTGTTTCCATAATAGCGAGGAGCCAAAAAAATCTAAATCTATCTTACAAATATCGAAGTAGTTCCGACCCGCATCACTTCATTTCTCAACATCACAAGTAATAGTCATATACTCATCTTTCATATTGTGATACAGAAATAATCTAGCGATAAGATGTATCACGAATAAGGAAAAGTACTTTCAATATGTTTTGATCTTATTGAAAAATAGTACAAATGATATATGTACGCACAAAAAATCCTGGGAAAACTACCAAATGGTCAATATGCGACGAAAAAATTGCTATCAGTTATAAACAAGAAGCAAAGAAGGAGAACCTTTCGTTACCATTTAATAATTATTTCTAACAGTATGGGAAGTTCCAACCAAAACGATAGAGAAATTTAACTACATAATACAAAATGTTAGAAATATGTAAGACCTAATTTTTCTATCTATTGTCAGTATCTAATGCCTTCCATCACTTTTCCTTTCATACTATATTTTAAATTTTGTCATCTAATGCCTAATATGAGCGGTTGGTGGTAGCTTATCCCCTATTATAATAATTAGTTCCTACATCTCGTACATGATAATCTAAGGCCCTGATCAACAAGCAGAAAAAATTAGCCGTACACATCACAAATTTATTTATCTTTATTAGGATTTCAGATCTAGACCTCCAGCTTAGCAATGAGGCTCAATTATCAGTATATACAATAGCCGTCAAAATGTCATGTTTCGATATACTTCTGCTTATTCTTTCGGGAACATCGCCATGATTTTATAGGGTTTTCCGCGAATTAGTTAACATTAGAAAAAATGTGTAAAAAAAATTTGATGTATTATAAAAATTATTTACTTTGATGAAAGCTAATTAGTTGAAATTTACTGTTTAAAAATTACATTGTCTACTTATGTGACCACCGTTTCGACGTCCGCACTCTTCTAAGCCAGCGATTTTCAAATTTTCAAATATTCATCGGCAAAGAGACCGTGAGATTACCGACACCTATTTGCTGATTTTTACTTTTAGTCGACATTTGGTTTATTGACGTAGACACGATTCTTCCAATAACTATATAATAAGAAGTCTGCTGGTAATAGATCTGGACTTCAGGTTAGGCATGGAATGTCGTCTCGCCTAGAAATCAATTTTTTCGCAAACATCTCGTTGACCACCGGCAAGGACTCATTGGATGTATGATAAGTGGCTCCATCTTGTTGAAACCATGTGTTACGATTGTAGCCAATAAATTCCAGTGGCATCAATCCTAAGAATTTCCGTAACATGTTTGTGCGGGATGTTAGAATCAAATGTTAACGAATTCTTGACCCATTCTATATAAATGAAACTAATACAATAATATGTGGTAAACTAAATAAAACAGTGATTGACTAATGCGTTAACAGACGATTTACAGTAAAGGTACACTATTCTAACTTTAGAGCTGTTAAATCAAATGTATTTGTTTTCTTTAACAAATAGATTGGAAATGAATCTTATAGCGGGCATGAGAATGAATACATGTATATTTTTACAGCTCGAATAATAATTGACCATTCTGTACAATTAATTACAGACTATAAAACAGTTCAAGTACATATAGAACAGGGTTAAATAAAATTAGCTTGGAACTTAGTAGACGGTTTTTATAGATTTTATTTTACAAATACCTTACCAATATTTACTAGAAACACTAACATTTGTCAACTTGGAGTCTAAACATACACTGTCATTAATGACCTTAATGATTTTGGCTGCAAGGAAAATGGTGTCCTCTAAGCTATAAGAGAATTGCTTTGCGTCAAAAACGATCGATCTGTATTTGCGTTCTGAGAAATTATGATTACCGGTTAACTGGAATATAATGGAGTACGTTGTTTTCAATACTGTAAGGATGACAGGCTACTTTCTATCGGATGGGATCAATCAATGGGATGGTTATGTCAAATTCATTTTAACCACATAATGTTTCGGGTAGTAACCGAGGAACCAAGTGTAACCTATAAAAGGAATACCAGGTATTCTGACAAATCACAGACATTTTACAACTTATAAATAGGCCTCTCGTATATAAACCACGGTATTCTTTTTCGTAAAAGAACGTCCTACCTGCAAAGGCCGTATCTGTCACCCCCAGACCTGTACTTCAGAAGGACAGAGGTCATTCAGTTATCTCTCAGTATCTGGCCCGTTTCCAAGACCTGGTGCGATCGCGATTGTTCTAACCCTCTGTAGTACATACCTCCTGGAATAATTCTGGATCTAATTCACACATTACGTAAGAACGCAAGACTCAAGTCTTTTCACAATTATATCATGATATTTATAAGACAGACGGACGGACTTTATATTTTTTTTTTCTATATTAAGAACCTGCCAAAGTGGCTATACTCTGCCTGATGGAAAGCATAAATAGAATCCAAGAGTTGTGGTCACCATACTCGTTGCAAATGCAGACAGTGCACTATTATTATATACACACACCTTGTGAGATGCTTTTTCACACCCCGCTTGGGGACGTAAAAGGCATGACAGTCATCGTGACAGCGTAAGGCTTACATAGTTACCACAATAACTGTCACCCCTGCGTCAATGAGCCTCCGGTCTCACACCCATCAACGAAATACGACAGCTCGGATGTTGTCGCTTTAGGTTGGTCTTCTGTGGGAGAGTAGTACTGCCCCGGTCGAGCCGGCCCGTTCGTGCTGAAATCAGCGTGGCTCTACTACCGTGGACATTTGTTGCGTTATATGATGTTTTGACTAAATGACACTGATCACGATCACAGGAGAATCGGTTTGTTTTATAGTAATGTGTAAAAAAACAATATTGTACATCACATCTTTCTAACAACTGAAGATGTAGACAGAGATGGCATACCGAACACCCACTTATTTCCGACTATAATTTATTGTAGTCTCACCCAAGGTAATGTAGAGCATGAGAATTGCTATCCACTGAGTACATGTGTTCTAAATAAGTTACTCGTAAACTTTTAAATACATAAAAGTAAACATAAATTGATATCTGAACTAGATGAGATCAAATCCTTTCATAATTCCGGATTGATTGATTACGCAATAATCAAATCCAAAATATAGTATAGTTACTTAAGAGATTATTTAAATTTTAGTTATTTTTGATGATGATCTGCTCTTTAATTAATCGTAGCACGATGTTACCTTCCTCGATAAATGGGTTATCCAATATTAAAATAATTTTTCAATTCAAAATAGTAATACTTGAGACCAACGTATTTAATCAAACACACTCTTTAGCTTGATAATACTCATCTTAAAATAGATTCCTTAAAAAAATTATTAGATCAGTTTTTAGCAATCATAGCGAAATCTTTTGAAAATTTTATTTAATTCAATCGTACTATGGAATGAGAACCGTTTGTGTATAATTAAAACACAATAAGAAGCGTGCTTTCTTTGTTCAAAAATTAAAATCGACAATTATGTCAATTAAAACACTGACGAAAAGTGAGCATTTAATATGCTTCTGGCTACCCAACGGGGAAACAGACGTGATTGAGCAACAGTTTATTATTATTTTAGCTAGAAATATTGCTAACCTGTTACGGGAACTTTGGGGAAGGGCTATGTCCAACAGTAGACTTCTTTTTACTAAGATAATGATGATGATGATTACAAACACGGTAAGTATACCACATGCTCTTTAGTTTTTTTGATGACCTACATCTCATTGTCTTACTTAATGGAAAAATTCATCATGTTCAAAACACCGAGAATGGAGAATATCATTCAAATTTACCAATTACTACAGAAGTTGACCGTTAGGTAAGATGTTAAATGCTACATTATTTGCGAGGACATCTACTTTTATTATTAAATTCTAAATAAGGAGTATAAACACTTTTCTCTATTGATGTGATAATTTTAAACAAAATTAAAATGATCCTCTTTTTATTCTCTCATGCTAACCCCCGCCAACAGCCACGGTGCCGCGCCCCGCACCGCTACCCGCTAAGCATAAAGCCGTGGCCAGGGCGTAACGTGATTTATTTGTTTTGACTTTTCAATGAAGAGTTGTCCAGTTTTAATTAATGAAGCGTTGACACGTTAAAAGCTAAAGCGACGTCTTTTAATCAAGTAATTACAGGATAGAATAAATTATTAATACACCTTAACTATAAAAGCCATTATACAGAACAGGGCCACTTTACGTGACTTAAATTGATCTTTAATTGTTATATTTAATTCAAGCTTGATTTTAAATAACAATACAATTCATTGATAAATTTAAGACATATGCCAATGCAAAGTTAGTTTATTTGTGTTTCAAAAACTCTAAACGTTTTGCATCTATTGGTCAAATTTACACTCAAATTTTCACACAGTGTATAAACCATTTTAGACATTATTTTATCAATTTTTTGCTTCAATTTGTTCTTTATTTCTCATCAATACAACTATAATATACCAATGCAAAGCATAACAGGGTGCACCTAGCAATACACAAAACAACTGACATTAATACCGAAGCTAATGACAAAGTTACAAAATTCAGCAATCAATGTAGTGTATATAATTTATTACTTTAGACCAAAGTGCAACAAAGTTTATAAATAAGTTTTTACAATCGCAACTGTGGAACCCACACACTTGCCTTCTAATCTAAATAGACGTCATCGATTGCTTCGTCATAAAGGATCTATCCAGACTCTTCTATAAAATAGAAATATGCCCGGATGTCGATACTAACCACGTACCGGTAATACTCAAAATCGGCACTACTGTCCTGAATGCCGAGAGTAATCTGAAATTACATAGACAGACAAACTGACTGGTACTATTTTCGTGAATTGATAAAGAAGAAATTCGAACTCAAAGTAGCCCCAAAAACTGGGGCTAGCACTGATGTCATTAAAGCTCTGACCAAATCGATACAACAAAGCTGCTGGACTTGCACTTCGAAAATTGGCAAATATCAGCAATCACGCAAAACATACTCTGAGACTATACGGGCAAATACACTAGAGAAACACAGACTTCGCCGCATATGGCACACTAGCAGACACCCTAGTGACAAAAAAGAGCTGAGTAAAGTGGCCGAGAAACTGAAAATCTTGATATCTGAGGCTAAACAGGCTGCATTTGTACCATGTTTGGAAGGCCTAACTCCTACAGAAGCCACAAACTATTTACTATGGAGAGCATGCAGAAACAACGATCGACTTACGTTACATAAAGTTCCACTTCGAACAAGTACCGGTACCTGGACTAAAACCACTCAGCATAAAGCTGATATATTTGTAGAATACCTCAGTCAAGTTTTTAAACCAAAAGATCCCAGCCCAAATGCAGACGAAACAGACATAGACTCCATACTCAACTAAGGACTTTTAACTTGATCTACCACTGAAAACTGTAAAACCCTGAGGTTGTAAAGAGGTTCTGAAATACAGAGGTTCTGAAATACATCAAATCTATGAACTACAACAAGGCCCCGGGAATTGATCTCATTGACAAAAAAGTCTTAGAAGGGCTACCACGTAAGACAACAGTATTCCTCACAACGTTGTTTAACGTCATTCTACGGTGGTATACTTGCCCGATTTGTGGCAAGTGTTTCAAATAATAATGATACAGAAACCCGACAAACCGGGTCATGAAGTTACCTTTTATAGGCCTATTAATTTACTGCCAATCATATCTAAGCTTTTTGAAAGAATCCTTTTGTAAAGGCTCAACAAAGTTCTAATGGAAAACTCGATCATACTTGACCATCAATTTGGTTTTCGGAAAGAGCATGCAACGATAGAATAAGTCCATAGAGTGACGAGAGTAATAAGGAAGGCTTTTTGAGAGAAAAGAATATTGTTCAACAGATTTCTGGACATACAGCAAGCCTTCGACAGGGTCTGGCACAAAGGGTTACTATGGCAGATAAAGTCATTACTACCACACACCTACTTTGAGACATTGAGGTCATACCTAACGAATAGAATATTTCAAGTCAAAGAAAGTGATTGCACATCAGATTTCCATGAAATTCAAGCAGGAGTGCCCCAGGGAACTGTTTTCGGCCCTCCCCTTATTCTCCTTGTTTACATAGGACCTTTGGTAGGTCACGTGTAAACAGGGAGTATGAAATTCTTATGTACAATACGATACTAAAACAGATTTAGACATACGGGATTGAATTGTGGGGTACAGCAAGTGCCGCCAATATAACATTTATGCAAAGGGCACAATACTATATCTTGAAACAAATAACTAACACGCCATGGTTCATCATAACAAAGGAAGCACACGAAATCCTAAACATGTCCACGGTTGGAGACCTTATCAACAGTCATGGTTCCCGCTACAAGCCATGGCTCCGAAAGCATTCAAACCAGCTGGCAGGTCAGTTCACCATTCCTGAAACAATACTATAGTCTAGACGACTGATCACAAGATAAAAATATGAAAAAAAAACAAGTTCGACGAAAATAATTAAATATGCAAATGAGAATAGTATAAGTCACCATCCTGTATTGTCTGTATTCACAAGAAGTATGGTGACCACCACTCTTAGATCCTATTCATGCTTTCCATCAGGCAGTTGAGTCACTTTCGCAGCTTCTAAATAAAAAATAAATAAATTTAAAGTATTATTTTTCTGCTTAGAATAATCTAACTGTATTTTAGTTATGTAATAACTAGAAGCTACTATTTGAATATGATGGCAGACTAGGTATATTTAATTCTGATTTTTATTTGAATGAGGAATCACAGATTTTAATGCACTTACATAATAATATTGTAATAATCTTTTTTCTTCATTTCTTCCTTAGATGGGATATTTTTTTAGATTTGAACGTGGACCTATGTGGACAGTGAACTAACATTACTCTTATTAAAAAAAATATTCCCAATCGCTTCATAATAAATGTAAATCTGAAGTAACAAATTTTAAACAAAATAACTTAATCAAACTTAACATTTTAAAGTCAGTTCAACGGAATACAATACATACGATTTTAAATAAAGTACAATAATATATGCAATTTTCAAAACTGGTACTGACTACCGCTGAACTAATTGTGGCAACCCTGACATTGAATTCAATATAGATCTTGCCACAAATACATCGAATATCGCTTACGTTGAAATAAATATTTTCGCGTAGGATGCAATAAATTTTAATACGGCTCTTCTTGTACTATCAAATTATTTGTTTCAAACTTTCAAATTCCAATGAATTTGTAATTTTTCAGCGTGGGCATCTAATAATATTCTCGATGTCTGAATCACTTGTTTTTTGTACTTATAAACGAATCTAATTGAAGTTGTTGAGAAGGTTCTCAAACCAGAGTACTGTAAAAATGTTTAAATATGTAGAAAAACGAAATTACACAGAGAGACAGTACCATATTGCACTTCCTACATCGTTATGCAAAGCAAACTTAATGTCCCAGGAATTATTTTCCAAAAAAAGAATATAGCGGTTATGGTACTATCACGGTCATCTAAAAATTGAAAAGAGAATTAAATAGGTCACATTTCTTGGTAGTAAAGTCACGCTGATTTTAGCACGAACGAACCAGTTCGACCGGGACCGTACTACCCTCTCACAGAAGATTAACCTAAAGCGGCAGCATCAATGCTGTTGTGTTTCGTTGGTGAGTGAGAGCCCATTGATGCAGCGGTGACAGTTGTCATGGTAACTGTGTGAGCATTACAATACCATGATGACTGTCATGCGTTTTAAACCCCCAAGGATGCAGAGTAGAGTCATTTTGACAGCCTTTTAAAATAAATAATAAAATAAGTTTATTATCAACTATTAAAATTAATAAATAATCTAACGTCTAAACTGTACAAATCTATTAGTTGTCAGCCGTTTCTAAATAAATGTAAGAGTCACGTTGTTGCAACAGATTATTTCACAGTCCATTAAATTGTCAGATCCGTTCATTGAGACGTATGAGACGTAGCTTCAGAATAAGACTGAATTTTAACAAAGTAAAAACATATATTTTCCTTGAGCTTCCGATGCACTAATATATCTACTTACTGTGTGGTGTGTGATATGTATGTGTTACTGTTTAAAAGTATCTATTTAGAACTAAATTAATACTAGATTTGTTTGTGAACATGTGGTGACGGTCTAAAGGAGCAAACTACGCATGGAACCCGCATTTCAGAATTTATTGATGACATTAGGATCACTTTCCGATGTCTCAGTCGCTTGGATTCAAAATTTCAAAGTATCTTTATTAATAATATAGGATGGGCCAAAAATTGGTTAACATCTGAATCTAACATACTGTGTAAATATGTTACGGGAGTTCTTAGGACCGATGGTACTGCAATTTGCTAGCTACAATCGTAACACATAGTTTCAACCAGATGGAGCCACTTGTCACACATCCAATAAGTCCCTGCCATTTATTTGTTCTCAAAGACACGTTTCCGGAAAAGCTGATTTTCAGACGAGATGACATTCTATGTCCACCGACATCTATTCGTGTGGTGACGGATTAAGAATACATAGTGTTACCACTCCTTTTCATCCCGTGGGTGTTGTAAAAGGCGACTAAGGGAACCAAATATGCAAGACAAAATCATTAAAAAGAGAAGAAAAACTTGAAACAACCCCTATTCCAACCCGTCTAACCAGCGTAGTATAGTAGGCCAAAACCTCCCTGCTAAGGAGAAGCCTATGTCCAGTAGTGGACTGTAAAAGGCTGTTGATGTTGATGTAGCGGTCTCTTTGGCAACGAGTATTTAAAAATTTCGGTACTCGCTTAGAAGAGTGCAAATGTCGAAACGGTAGTCATTCATATGATGTAATTTTTAAACAATAAATTCCAAACTAGAACATCCAAAATTAAACTTTCTTGTAAATAAACAATTTTTATATCATATGAAATGGTTTTTTATACATATTTTTAAATGTTAACTAATTCACGGCCCACCCAATACAGTAACATAGTATCATAAAGTTGATGTCCTAAGTAAACAAAAAAATAGCTAAATAAAATAATTTATCACTCATTTGTTTTGTCTATCTGTGAGTGTTTTGGTGTTATATGATACCTACATGGATTCTTTGTTATAATTAAGTTATAGTGTATAAGGTTACAGAAAATATCAATAAATATATTTCAAAAAATATACAATACAGTCCAATCTGAATTATTTTAATACAATAATTTAAGTAAGCTGATAATTGTTAACACAACTGCGATAATATTATAACAAAATAAAAAATCTTTCCTAATTCCAAATCTTTAAAATAAATTCACCAAATCTTTGTCCCGACGAAAGTGGTCAAGCTTTTAAAAGGTTTTGGTAAATCCTTGGAGATGACCCTTGTAGCGACGCCCTGGGAATGAGATGGTTTCATATAGTGTAATGAAACAGACCCTTATTTATCTCTGAAGCCCTGAAGGGAAATAGAGTCGATTCAGCAACACGAAAAGGGCCCACAAAAACCATTAAAGTCAACCCGACTGATAAAACTCTGATAACACTTGTTAAGATCTAATCAATTGAACATATAAAAAAATTTCACGGCAAGGAGAAGGAAAATTTTAAATTAACTTCAGAGAAGTGTATGTCCAACAATAGACTATAAATTGATGTTAATAATGACATAAGACAAAATATTTTAGAACATTAACATTATTGTTAGTGTGAAGAGTGAAGGTACAAGAATCCAATTCCCCTCCCTCTTGATACTAATGGGAATTAATTTTGTGACTTTAGAGTTGCAGGTGATCCGTGAGCAAGGATAACTACTTACCATCAGTAAATTCCTCTGCTTATTTGGCTCATCTATCATAAAAGTAAATACTCGATGAATTACATAATTGAAAGGACACAGTTAAAGGAAAGAACGAGGAAAGCTTAGAATGTAATTGTTTATGCTTCACGCTAACTGCTTTTGTTACTGTGAAAGTGATAAGACGAAAAAAAAAACAAGAAGTACAAAAATTTATTGATTTTGGAGGTTATGTAATTAACTGTATATTCAAATTACATGTTTTCTAGTGTTAGTAATAGGCATTATAAAGCAAACATTTACGAAATAAGTCAGATATATACGATGGTATATATGATAGTAGGTAGTAGAGCCACGCTGATTTCAGCACGAGCGGCTCGGCTCAACCGGGGCAGTACTACCCTCCCACAGAAAACAAACCTAAAGCGCCAGCATCCGTGTTGTCGCGTTTTGTTGGTGAGTGTGAGACCGGAGGCCCATTTATGCGGGGGTGAGAGTTATCGTGGTAACTGTGTAAGCCTTATACTGTCACGATGACTGTCATGCCTTTTACATCCCCAAGCGGGGTGTGAAGAAGCATCTCACAAGGCCGCCATAGTGTGGGTCACCATACTGCATTGTCTGCATTTGCGATAAGTATGGTGATCACAACTCTTGGATTTTATTCATGCTTTCCATCAGGCAGAGTAGAGTCACTTTGGCAGGCTCTAAATATAAAAAATAAATAAAATGGTGATATAAAATTTCTAACTCGCACAACTACTTTTCGAAGAAGTTGGCTCTACTAAATTTAAGTTGTAACTTTGATAGTGGAAAGAAACACTTAAGAAACTTAAATTTCCATAGTAACAAAATTCATTATTTTATATTTACTCTTTCTAGAGTAATGATTTTAATACATTTTTCTAGTTAGGATTGAAGATACTTGTAAATATAAATGTATTTTTACCATCATTAACCGATTAAGAAAATATCCATTAGGTTTGTTGAAGTTTCAATAAACGGATGAATTATTTTGATGTTTGAGTCACTATATTATTAAAATAAAATTAATATTCGTTTCTAATTATAATGAAATAAAGATCTTTTTTGAATGATAAGCAACAGTAACAAATTGCAGATAAAATACTATCGTGCTTGTGATTATTACGATTAATTACATCACATCGCCATAATCTGAGTGCTTAATATGGTCGTCACGGTGACCGCATACAGCGTTGTGATTGACCTGAAAGGCCTTGAGAGATCTCAAAATCTTCACTAATCGTAACGCTGAATACGTCCATCGAGAACGAGTTAATATGAAATACACTCACACTTGACCCTCTATTTGGATTACTCCATGAGAACCAAGCTCAATGCTTGTTACATTTGTCACAAACAAAAAATTCACAACAACCTAATAAAATCGACAAGCGCAACAGGTGTTCGACCGTTTTACAGACAAACTATATTTAATCCTCTTATTTTTATTGTATTAAGAATCATAATCCATAGTTCTATTTCTTGAAGATTGTGTATAAAATAAATACTTGTAAAATTATATACAATTCGTTTTTAAAGTAGAGGACAGATATCTTAAGACAGATAAAATTTAAAAACTTCTCTTTGGGCTCCTGTGATTTTTGCAAGCAGCACTCATTTCAATAATACTGTATGGTGAAATGGATTGAATTAAGGTCGTATAAACAAATCTAACGTCTGATCTACCAGAAATGTAATGGAGATTTCAAATATAAGAATAGATTATCGAGTCCTCGAAGAAAATATGTCAAGGTGAAGCTTTTAACTATAGCATTAAGATATTTGATACTGAGAAGCCTTTTTAAGAGAGGACAAGTACAATAGCAGGTATTTAATTAAGTATGGGCTGTAATCGAGTGGTTGTCTTAAACAGCAAGAGAAAGCTTTCAGACAGAAAATGACATGACAAGAAGACACTGTATGGAATACACAAGAAATTAATATTTATGATAGAATTTAACAACAATGTTTGTTTGACAAGTTATTTGTATAACAGTGAGGCAGGGTATTGAAAGGAATGGTATGCCTAAAAACAAAGATAATAAAAACTCTGTATCATATTCGCGGAAATAGGTTTATAGTTACAGACAAAATTCATTTAAGAACACAGGTGCATGATCCTAGTCTGCAAGAGATAGCTATACATAAGTTACTTGTCCAGACTGATTGAGTCATCAACGCAAGCCCTAAACCGCTAGCTACAAACTGATCAATTTCGGTAGTTGATACTTTTTATGTTACACCCACTTGGAAAGGTTAAAATTTTTGGCAATTTTAGTTGTATAAAATTTGATTCCTTTATTTTGAAAGTTAAAGACATGAATAAAAGAAATAATTATACAAGTGAAGGCGAGGCTTGTGTCCACCAGTTGACTGTTAAGAGCTGTTGATGATGATAAGAGTTACGCAAATGTACTAGTTGAATTTTTTTTCGAATCTACCCGTATACTCAACATTAGTTTCCTACCATCTTATTAATTGCCTATCCACCTATTCATTCATTACATTAATAATTTTCCAATTACATATGTCCTTTGATGGAGATATATCTGCATTCAGAATAAGGAATGTGGAACTGATAAAAAATGTGAAGGATAAAATATTGTAAGCCTGTGTTCAAAATATGTGTGAATGTGTGTGTATATGCATTAGAATATCTTTTTTCTGTCCTCGAAAAGTGAAATTCGTTTCTTGATATCAACACTTTAGTAAAAATCACTACAAATTGTGCTTAGTTTAAAATATTATCTCTAATTTGTAAAAAAACATTGTTCTTAAATAAAACAGTGCCAGATATAGTCGTACTCTTACAAAGATTTGTTGACATGATATATTTCTCCGAGTTTCTTTAAATTGTTATGATGTACATCCATTTATTAGAATTCTTTTCATTGATTTGTTTGCGCAAACATAACTTTTGGACAAAAAATTTACTAGAAATGATATTTTTTGTCACACAGTATACAGTACACACACATGTTTACTTGAGTATATGTATATTTCTGCGTCCGTTTGTTATTGGATCCACAGTAAGAAGAAAATACTTCTTATATTTGAAATCATATGCGAATTCTTATTACAGCCCTAAATTAACCAATTAGACGTAAAATACAGGAAAAAGGTTCTGATACTATTTGGTTTGACGATAAGAAAAACAATTATTGTCTGGCATTCGCAAACAACTTTCACTTTGTACATAGCGAAGAACAATTACAAATTACATTTCCAAAAAACATTTAGTATCAGATATGCGATAGCAAATGAAAAAACAAAAACCATTTCGCTATGAAATGAAGAAATGCGTGGAATATCAGTGCCTAGTGATCAAAGACAAAGAATATAACTGGGCCTAAATACTTTTGAGAAAAAAGGAAAAGAATGGAATGATGTGGAAACTCTAAAACCCTTTACATTTTATTGTCGTGTAATATCGTTCGATATAAATGTACAACAGTAAATGTATCAGGCAGCATACGCATGTAATTGCTGTTCACACAAATTCATTTCGTCTGTGTATTTTGTTCTTTATGTATTCTATTTGGAACTATCGTCGCTTCTTATTGTGTTTGATGAGTATCATTAAAATCCTAGTAAGCTACTGCGGTATAATACTGCACTTCTAAAGGTCACTAGTTCATATACGAAGAAAATACTATGTAGATCTGATTTTTAGAAACTCAGAAACACTTATTAAATGCTACTGGATTTAATCTACATTGTCGTCATTGTCAGTGATGCCATGATAATAAACAGATGTTAAGCAATTCATTCGTTGGTTTTCACAGTGACTGAGATTACCCATGTCCAAACCCACATCCGCTGAATTCTGGAGGCGGAGACTTAAAGAGTGTCACTGCAATAAGGTCCATTTTACTACCGCATATGTCACGAGTGTACCACAATGTATATTATATCTATCATATTTAAGGAAAAGCAACAATTTTAATCTTGATTTTTAAATTTAAAATCATAACTTAAATTATTTTCATACCTTATTTTACAAATAGGTAGGCCAAACAAATAACAGACACCAGATCCATATCTAAGTTTTTGTTTGTCAATTGATTTTTTTCTCTCCATTTAAATGCTATTGGCAAGCTTTATGTAGATTTATTGAAAATATATCGTCAAACAACCACGTGGAGAAGAGCAGCCGTTGTTGGAAAAAGGAAATATTTTGTTCCTTTCACAACAACAAAAATAGCTTAAATTCGATGAAAAAATTATCATTTTATTTTCTATTTGATATTCGGCACATTTTTTGATTGGCTGTTGCTGAAATGAATACATATGTCGTGGATAGGTCTTAGAATTAATCAATTCCTAAATTGCCCCTGACACGTGAAAGGACATTATATATACATTATATAGACTGAAGTGGCAAAACTGACTGACTATTTAAAAAAGAATTTTCATATTTCTCCTTTAAATTTTCATTCGAAGACTTCAGTGTACATAATTTTTTAGGTAAATGTTTAATGAAGGCAGCTAAACTTCATAAAAGGTATTGGCCAGAAGTACTAAATAAAAAATAAAAACAGGAGACACAACAGGAGCAAATAAAACTCCTTAAGAGATATGTTTTTGATTCAAAGCAAATGCAGAGCACTTAAAAATTTATAGGGTTTTTTCCGGGTGCCTGAAGTTTTGAGAAAAATAAATGAGGAGATAAAACCTGACTATGTATTTTAGTGAGAAAATAATCAATGCTAGGCACATGTCTGTCTGCACATGTAGGTAGTCGAAGAAAATACTCAATTAATATTTCTAGAAAAACTTGATGATCAAAAAGAAAGTGATAATGATGTAGAAATTAAACCTAGTTCAAATTTGTCAGGTTAGATATTAAATACTGATTATAAAAGTAATATAAGTTATGTAGATTCAAGTAAAATTAATTCTAATAATACTGTAAAAGTTCTTGTAAGTAATGATAATTCAAATAATAATGAACATAAGCATGTTGAAGTAGAAAAATCTAAAAAAAAAGCGAACGGCAGTCCCTAGATATGACAATCCAGTTTTTATTTTATTTTGAGAGCCTGCCAAAGTGACACTACTCTGCCTGATGGAAAGCATGTATAGAATCCAAAACCTGTAGTCACCATAATCATTGCGAATGCTGACAATGTAGTATGGTGACTTACACTATGGCGGCCTATTCAGACACTTTTTTACGCCGCACTTGGGGACATAAAAGGTATGACAGTCATCGTAGCATTGTATTACACATACTTACCACGACAACTGTCATCCCTGAATCAATGGGCCTCCGGTCTCGTACTCACCAACGAAACACGCCAGCACAGATGCTGTCGCTTTAGGTTGATATTTTGTGGGAGGGTTGTTCACCTGTAGGAAAAATGTAAATATTGAAAATTTTACTATTATAAAAATAATTTATCCATCAAACCAATTCATGTCGAGACAATTTTTTAGTGGGTATATAAAAGATTAAAATTCTAAATTTAAGGAGGCGTATTGCCACCTCACTAGAGTGTGAGCTCCCGATATGTCTAGTCTCTATCTTTTTGACTGTCTATGGACACACACTTCTATATAATAAAAATGGCGTCCTAAGCAAAAGTTCATTAATTATTATAACGGATATTCCTTTTTCAATATAATCTACGGCCCTATTTAACATACACAAAACAGATAAAAAGGTAAAGACATCATTACTTTAAACTACAGATGTACTTAATTGACAACATTATTAAATATTCATATGTCAGCGTGATTTGACCAGACTATGTTATGATGAAGCTGAACGTCACATGGAATACAAAATTTGATGCCAATAAGGAAAACGTCACTATGACATACCTACGCAGAAAATTTCAGCTATAGTTTGTATTTGAACATTTGTCTCCATGGGCGGTTTGATCAAGTTTATTAAACCTAATCGTGGATTAACAGAAAACAATAAATGTAAGTTAACTTCTTTTCTACGAGGACGAACATTATCCAGTCAAGTTAGATTCGATGATTAAAATCTTTTTCAAAACCAGACCTACTTGTAGTATAATCATCCACTGAATATGGAATAGATTAATATTTAATTAATGATAATGAAATACACAACATTTATTTCAAAAATATACTCAAGTTTCATTTTAAATTCTTTTTAATACGAAAAAAGTCAGTACGACCGCCACATATGAGTTGGTTAGACAGGGGTTACCAGAGCCCAAACAATTTAACAACGAACTTGAAACTCTTAAGAATTATACACCTATAAACGGCGGTTGTCAATTATCATTCTATCACAATGGTAATCCGTCCGCTGGTTCGTGTATACGATAAGAAAAATATTGCTTCATTCCTCATGTCTTCTTGTAATTTGCAGGAGTGATTCTGGATTTAAAATGTGTGATAAGAACTGATGGAAGCACACGTTGTTTGATTTCACCAATAAAGAGTGTGAGGAGCAGATGTATGCCATTATGTGGCTATTTCATTCTAAAAAATATTTGGTGCATATAACTCATTCCAGAAATTTTTAAAATTACATAAATATTCATTGTACCTCTGTGCTCGAGTGTTTGATTACTAGCTTCTCGTTTCAATCAAACTAACTCAAATTTTAAATTTTAACAACTATTTCCTACTTTACTAAAAACAAATCAGCAGATATATCACCATCTGATGTAGCCCAAGGTAAATGACTATTACCGTTCAGAGTACTACAATTCAACAAATCTAAGGCGACAATTTGTTCCATAGACTATTTGTACTAGATAGAAAGTGTTATAATGAACGCACGGAGGTGGTCCAATTTTATCAAAGTAATGAAATAGATGTTTTGTCGTATTCATCTAAAGAGAACGCTGTGATGGATATACCTGTTACAATTCCAGGTTGGGTAATAGGCACAATATTATAGTCCCAGAAAGTTTTGGGTACGCCTCAAAACTTTCTAGAAAGTTCATATCATAGCAGATACTAAGCTCTAAAAACGAGTATTAATTGCTAGTTTATTGAATAGACAATGATCAAAGTTTCATCAAAGTAGATCAGATTACATCAGTCAATGCTTTTGTAACCGTTTTCGAGAACAGGAATATATATAGTTTGATATGTGTGATATGAACAAAGATAGAATTTCAATAGAACAGCCGCGCCATTTGAGTCATAGAAGCGTCTAATGAGTAAATGATTATGATAAATATATATTTAAAAATTAAGAGGAGATGAATCAGTGTTAGAAATTTTGAATAGGAATCCGACTCAAAAACGTCTTGAACGCTTAGAAAAGAGCCAGTAATTAATTATGAAATGGCTCAAAACAATTTACTAAAACTCCGTTAAGAATACTTTCAATTGAGAAAAAAGAAAGTTTATTCTGTTACAACTTGATGAGTCGCTAATAGACTGAAGCATTTAATTAACTAACTATAAACATACAATTGGGTTTTGACAAATCATCACCATCGATAGCTTTTAATAGCCCTCTACTAGACATAGGTTTTTCTATGGAAAGATTTTGCCCTATGGTATCACACCACCCAGACGGGCTGCTATAGGATTTGTTTAAAGTTTTCCTTATCTTTGCATTACTGTTGTCTTGTAAAGACAATAATTTAGCAAGATTTACCCTCAATCGGATCATTGATTGATCAATGATTTAACGTCCACAAAAGGAAAATTAAATTTGAAGTCGTAAATGGATACCGACGAGCTCAATCAAATGGTTTCCTGCTTTCATTTTCAGATCTAGGGCTTGACATTGCGTAGACTGGTGGTACTTCGTGGTTAATTATATTTCAATTAGGACAATTTTGTTCAGTAACAATAAAATCTACTTGTTTATGGATAGTAGACGGAGAAGCAAATAAGTAATAGTCTCAATTTGGTCACATTTTTTCTTGTTTTTCACCTGAAAACTTTCACAATTATTTTGCAAGATTTAGTTTTCAAATCAAATCAGATTTAAAAAAAACATAAGAATTTATAGTTTACTTGATCTGAGAAAAGAATCACAAAAACGGATAGTTATTTTTTTTTTTGAGAGTCGCGAAAGTTGTGCGGGTCAGCTAATTAATGACAGAGGTGTGAGATAAGAATCATTCTCATTTTCTTTTCTTTACACAAAGCTTTCAGCAATGTATAGTCATTCGGCTAGCTTATAGGCCCACCGTGTGGTGACGGACTAAGAATACATACCAACCCTACTCATCCCGTGGGTGTCGTAAAAGGCAACTAAGGGAAGCAAATATGCAACACAACATCATTTCAAAGAGAAGGAAAACTTGAAACAAACGCTATTCCAACCCGTCTGGCCAGCGTGATGTAGTAGGCCAAAACCTCCATACTAAGGAGAGGTCTATGTCCAGCAGTGGATTGTAAAAGGCTGTTGATTAATAGTTATTCAAATTGGAAGCTGTTTTAGGAGTATGTAAACAAAGTCTGTTATTCTTTACTATGGGATAGACGATCAGGAATGATGGCGTAATAGAGAAAACAATTCTTAAAAAAAGAAATGTTAATTTACAATTGACCCGAATCAATATTCATACTTTTTAGTAACAATCATTTTACAGACGTAATACATACAATGAATTGGGTTGTACATCATTAGGCGGACATTAATTACAGTTATATTTACCGTGGGTGTGTATTTATGGTAACACTGAATGATTTGTTTGTTATCGTTCGGTGTGAACGTAAGCATACCAGAATATCACTTTCAAAAGTTTTAAATACATTCGTAATAGAATCGTTTATTATAATAATAAATAATAGCTGATTGGTGAAAAAATCGGCTGGCTTATAGGCCCACGCTAGATAGCTAGATGATGAGATTGACGGTATTGTGAGGAGATTACTGGATGTGACATTTTGGTGGCAGTAGTCACTTGTAGAAATGAGAAATAAAAATGTAAGATCTATTTTATTTCATCACTATACAATATAGTTTCGCTGGTCTTGCGGCTAGTGTATACAACTACCGCTACAGAGATTACAGGTTCGATTACCGGATCGAGTGTTATTGAGTTTATCACGTCAAGTCGTCAGTCCTGCGCGTAATCTCTTTACGGATATGTCGTATAACCGTCCCATCAGGTTACGAAAGTGAGCAAATAGAAAATGCATTATATATATTTGCTGTGTAGTTGGCTAGCCTTCGTTAAGACTAGCTGCTGTTATTAAAATAGGCTAGGAGTACCTCATCATCATTTTTGTACGAATACACCAGTTTGTATGTAAACACGGGTAAAAGAATTTATGTAAGCATTTAATATCCAATTAAAAGAATAAAGAAAAAAATAAACCATGAAAACCTAACAATGTTAACCTCACACATGGCAGTTTGATCTCACATTGGACACAGACCCTACGTCGTCAATTAGAATATTGATACAACAAACACACACTAAATACACAGCATAAAGTTCGTTTTAATAAAATTGGACGTGTCCAAAAAGACTACTATATCACCTGTCATATAAGTTTAAACTGCCAAAGAAACTAACTACATAAACCGACTACATCACTTCCACATTATATCACTAAAGAAACGTCACTAACACACAACACTTTGTCAATAGTGAAATAAAGTGTCCTCATCTGTTACAAAAATTCAACATTACCACCACTCATAAGCTTCCATGACTATCTAGATACTCTTTGTTTAGACCTGAGAATTCCAAAACTAACTCAGGCTATTTCAATTCTTCCAATAGACTGGAGTCTATAGATGGATGATGGATGGATTCTTCCAATAGATGGAATAGGCCATAATTTGGTCAGTAAAAATAAGGATATTAATATATATAATATAAGTTTATCTTCTTTTAAAACAACTGTTATAGTTAAGTTGAGACACACGAATAAATATTTTTGATTGTAGACTTTTTGGGACTTCTCTGTCTCTAACTCGTTATAAAATTCATTTTTATTTGTTAAGATGTTGGATACCTTACATTTCTGCCTATCTGTTATTATTTTGCTTTTCCCGGCAACCTGTAATTAAGACAGCATCAATGCTCGTATTCTTCTATTTAAGTATCTTTTAGCTTTTAAGGTGAATGTTCTTGTGTTTGTCTAAGTAAATAAATATATATACACAGTTTAGATAAATAATACCTTTTTTTTACGCATGGAACGCTTTTCGCAACATACCCTCCGGCGAGACGAAGGGCGTTTGTTTAGTCTAATCATTTTATATATTATATTTTGTACTATACTCATATGTTTATTGTTTAAACATTTATTTGTGTTTTCATCTATGTATATATCTTTTTCTTTTTTTTTAAATAATCCATGGTAAATTATTGCTTCCAACTACCAACTCATTGCTTCTTTTAAGAACTATCTAAAGGTTGACTAGTAGAGAATGCCATATGGCATTAAGTCCACCTCATGCAAATGTAATGCAGGAAGTGTTAACAATAAAAATAAATAAAATAAAGCCCGTGGCGGCCTACCCCGGCAGTCCTGCTCCAAGAATGCATTAGCAGCGTCTAGAATCCTCTCTGCTGTACCTTACAAATGAGGTACATCCCAGGCACCTCATACTCTAGGGCAAGACGCTATCGCACTTCTCACTGCTCTACACAGTGAGAAGCAGAACAGCGTCCCGCCTTAGACGACGCTCCCCGGAGTATCACCTGTCTCGGGTCGTTTGTAGCGGCCACATCGACCCAAGATGTAGCCGCAGCAACCCTTAGGCGGTAATTAGGGAACAATCGACCATTGCCGCGTCCCCTTCGCCGCCTCCTTCGAGCGAGATCGGCCCTTTCCCGATCTTGTTCTGCGATCTCCTTCTGGAGCTTAATAAACTCACAGAAGAAGACCGCGCCTTCCCATCCCTCGTCACTCGCTAGCATTGCCGCAATCAATACTGACGGTGACAGATTTCGTCCGATCCGTCCGACCAGGACTCGACGCTCAGAGTCCCATGCAGGTCAGTCCTCCAGCCTATGCTGGGCAGAGTCTTAAAAATCTGGTCATAGGTGTCAAGTATGATCACAAATATGAAAGTGGAGAAAACTGTGAAAGCCCAAACTAGCTTTTCTAAATTTTTTGCAATATTTTTGTTGTAAAATGTTTCATTATTATATAATTATGTAGCATTAGTTAATTCTAAACATTTATATCATAATTAAATCTAAGAAATGTATATTTAAGTCCTGCATATAATATAGAATTTGACCACCTGGATGGCATATTGACTATAACGATCACCTCGACACTTTCAAATTTGTGTTCAAATTTCACATGGGACAACATTCCATGTAATTTTTAAATCTTTATTCTGAATCTGAGTGTTCCTTGTATCAGTTTTATGTATATGTAGTCTCCCGCGACATAGGAATATGCCTAGAGCGGAAGTTGTCTTTTAAAGAAAAAAATAGGTACAAATGCAGTTTCTTTCCGCTTGCAAAAATGGTATCACCGCGTACTCACTAAATTCGTAGAAAAATATACAAAATAATTGGTGAAACCACGACTAATTCGTAAAATCATACAGGGGCTTCCCCTACAGACTACTTATCTACTGAAACGTCTTGTTGTTGATAAAACACAAGGACCAGGACTAAAAAAATGGATTTGTTGAAGGTTTGTACCGACATACCGGTTTGTACTCCCTTCTGACGTCCTTGAAATCAAAAACCTTTCCGCCCACTAGACTAACCAACTAACCAACACCTCCATTAACAATATAGTAGTTATGCCATTACTGGCATATTTTACTGTAGCTTGCTTCTACTTATGAATGCTATTTGTTTTTTAATTATTAATTAATTATTTAGTTGAATAATCAGAGTGCAAAGGGTTCCCACCAAGTACTCAACACCCAAAGTTAATTTCATTTACAAGTGGTGCAGCTGCTATTCAAAAGACGAGGTTCTGGCAAATAAAACATTCCGATTAGCGGTTATAGGCTCGCCACTTATTGACCAAACACTGTCGAAAAGTTGTCGTTTAATATGCCTCTGCTTACTTCTTCGGGCAAATCAGAGTAATTTTATGTATATATGATGTATGATGAATACTCACAAACAATAACAAAACAGAAAAATATTTGAATACAGAATGTATTGAATGTGAACGTATTGAAGTATGCTCGTTTAAGAAAAAAACAAAGTCGTTAATTTTAAAGCACAAATCTAAACACACAAAATTACTTGCTTTGATTGACTAAGTGATTCAACAAAGCAGAAACTAAATCTGTGGCTACAAATTTAAAATATTGCCACTTGATGAATTTAAAATATTGACTTTTTGTTGTAAACACTCACTAAGTACAGAGTTTTGGGAATTTCACCCCTGAGAGGGTAAAGCATGAACGGCTGTGTGTGAAAATTCAACATTACAATTTTTGTTTTTATTTTTATTTCAAACACGAAATAAGAAGTAATAATTACATGCTTCACTATGATTCCACTGAAATTTAGGGTGGGCCAAAAATTCATCAACATTTGAACCTAACACTCCACGCGAACATGTTACGGGAGTTCTTAGGACCGATGCTATTGGAATTTGCTGGCTACAATCGTAATACTATATCAATAAATCAAATAGACCAAGTCAATTAAAAAAAAAATAGTGAAGAGATATCGGCGATCGCTGATATCTCTATCGCAGTCTTTTTGCTGACGAGTATTCGAAAATTTTGTTGCTCACTTAGAAGAGTGCAAACTTTGAAATGGTAGTCATTTAGACGGCGTAATTTAAAAAAAAAAATTCATCTAATTAGCTTTCTTGTAAATAAACAACTTGTATAATATTTCAAGCGGTTTTTTTTTATATAATTTTTTCAAATGATAACTAATTCGTAGTCCCACCCTTTAAAAGGAAAACATTCATGGTACATTTCTACCAATTGATCATTTTGCAGACGTGATCAGCCATTTTGTTGAAATGATCATTTAATCAACATTCCCATACATTTCATTTAAAACCAGTATTTTGAAGAGTAATATTTAATTAAATTTGATATTTTTAACTACAAAATTGTCGCGTAGATATTACAAATTACATTGGTTTCAATGAAATATAATAATTAAAAACATTGGACCCTATAAACAATTGTGTTTTGTTACTTTTTCTTTGTTTTATGATTTAAAGGATTACCGGATTGTTCACTTGGTGATAAGCGATTACCGCCGCCCATGGACACTGCAGTTCAAGAGTTACCAGTGTGCTGTAACTGACTTGTGACTACTAACTCCTAATTCTGGTGGAGAAACAGACAGAACAATCAGTTTTTCCATCAGAATCAGGAATAAGAGGAAAATTTGAACTGCAGTAATCTCATTCACCAGATCAAAAGCAGAGACAGAACAGTTCATCCTCGATTGCCTATAAGGCTGTTAGTTCAGTCAAGCCCGGACTGTTGTACCGAAATATCATCATCACCAAGCTTTATTAGTCCACCGCTAGACATAGAGCTTTCCTTACCGAAGTATGCCACGGTAATTTCATCACGAACAGTTCGACTCGACCGGGGCAGTACTACCTTCTCACAGAAGAACAACCTAAAGCGACAGCATTCATACTGTCGTGTTCCGTTGGCGAGTGTAAGACCGGAGATCTATTGATGCGGGGTGACAGTTATCACTTTATCTGTATGATCCTTACACTGTCACGATGACTGTCATGCCTTTTACGTCCCTAACCGGAGCGTGAAAACACATCTCATTAGGCCACGTGAGTTGTCATACTGCATTGTCTGCATTTACAATACATACAGTGACCACAATTTTTGAATTCTGTTTATGCTTTCCGCCAGGTAGAGTAGAGTTACTGTCGCAGGTCCTTAATGTGGGGAAAAAAATAAAGAAAATGTGGCTAGAACGATCATAACATGCTTGAAGTACTTAAGAAGTCTTTAGTTTGCATGTTCACGAATACATCATGAACTAGAAGTCACCGTTTCAGAATGCTAGACATACGCTCCCGAACTAAACGATTCGGCTCTTCCTTCCTGTACAGATCAGTTAAAGTCTGGATTTCATTACCTTTAAGCGGGGCGTAAAAAAGCATCTCACTAGGCCGCCATAGCATGGGTCGCCATATTGTACTGTCGTCATTTGCAGTGAGTATGGCGACCACCGCTTGCACCTCTTGGATTCTATTTATGCTTTTCATCAGGCAGAATAGAGTCACTTTGGTAAGTTAAATATAAAAAAAAATGAACTAGCTGTTATCCACAGCTTCTTTAACCTTGAATATCACGAATTTTCATCCAAGCGTTATTATCAATTATTTTAAATCCTCAAGAATGAAATTTAGAAAAGATTTTTATAAGTACGTGCTTACGATGTGAAATACATAAGCAACTTAATTTTTAGGCTTGCGGTCTAACTCCGTGGATAAATCACCTCAATTAACTAAGACAATTGACTTTATACAAATGCTTCTAGAGCAGTTATTCTCAAGAGATTATTAGAAATTTAAAGTGATCAACAGTTTAGATTACATTACAACGAGTGTATCACGGATTTTTTTTTATTCAAGAGCCTGCCAAAGTGACTCTACTATGCTTGATGGAAAACATGAATAAAATTCAAAAGTTGTGGTCACCATACTCATTACGAATGCTGACAATACAGTATGGTGACCCACACTATGGTGGCTTATTAAGATGCTTTTCTACGCCTCACTTGGGACGTAAGACATGACAGTCATCGTAGCATTGTATTGCGACAACACTTGCATTTGGAATTATTCTATATCGTGAAGACATTACAAACACACAAGAAACGCATACAAAGAACACCCAAACTCGAAACAACAATTTGTGGATCACACAATGTGTTGTCCTGTGGGGTTGAACCCAAAACTCTCAGCACAGTAAACGACTACTTATTTGTAAAATGTAATGTTTATGAAACTTGCCTTAAAATGTTTTTTTTTTAGTTTATAAAAACTGATATTATTTATTTATTTTATTTATTTATTTAAAACTTTATGCACAAATATATGCATCGGCGGACTTAATGCCTAAGGCATTTTCTGAGATAGGTGCACTTGCCAGAGAAGTATATATAGACCAGATAGACCATAAATAAGTAAATATACTTACATAAACATATAAATATATAACACATACATACCTACATATATAATACACATACACACAACTCATATACATACGTGCATACATATTACCACTATAAGATATACTAATACCAGGTGGTGAACTAAGACTTCGCCGTTTCAGCCAGCAAAAGCTTCTTCACCCGAACCCTAAACGAGTCGCGACTTTTAGCCATCCTGACTTCGAGGGGAAGCGCGTTCCAAGAAAAGATAGCCTGCACGAAGAACGAAGAACCGACAAACTCAGTGGAGTGAGAAGGACAGAGTACAAGGAGATTATTAGCCGAACGTAGATTTCTATTATGGTTGTTGCTCAATAATTGAATTTGTGACGTTAAATAAGTGGGAGGGGATGGGGAATTGAGAAAAGAATATAGTAATGAGAGTGCACGCAATTTTCTGCGTTCACGAATAGGTAGCCATGTGAGCTGGGTCCGGAAACTGGAGATATTATGTGTCATATCGGTTTGTTCTTCAGAAATTTGTCTGTAATAACGTGACGAGGTTATTATCATATTTCTTTTTTAAAGTCAAGACAACTAGTAAATCACAATAAATTTATGAACAATAATTATATAACATAATTGTTCACACACAGCTAAACAAAATTTTAATGAAGACTCAAACATTTAATTGATTGATAAGAAACTAAAAGACTTTTAAATAGAAATAGATTGATATCATTGTTTTCAATCCGCCCATAATATTAAATACTGCACAGTTTGAATAAAGAATAATATATAAAAAAAAGTATTTACAAGCTAAACTTTGACGCTATTTATTTACATATTAGTTTTTACACTAGTTAATAATGATAAATGGATATTAAATTATCTATATTGCAAAATAAAAAAATATATCAGGCTAAACTACACACACATTGATTAAAAATAAATGAGATATCTACCATTTAATTATTATTTATATGATAATAAAACACTTACCAAATAACACTAAAAAAACAAGACACAACACAAAGTCTACAACACTTTTAAACTATATTAAAAAGAGACACTGTTCGATTTTCAAATTTGGCGCCTAATTTCTCGAATACGGACGAAGGCAACCGGTTGATATGGCCGCCGCTATTCAACTGTAATGTGTTTGGAATAAGGCGACTGGTACACTGGCCTTCGGCTCACTTTAAATACCTATTGGAACTTACATAGTCGTCAATTATGCGATATTGCTGTTGTTTTATTGTAAGTGTTATTTTGTACTATTATTACATTATCAATTAATAAATATTCAAAATTATCCGTGTGCATGACTTTCGTAAAAACGACAAGGGAGGGAGTTCACCATGCAAGAGAACAGTAAAAAAAGGGTTGCTGATACCATAGTCTTTTGTGACGTGTATACTTACTGATAGTCTTTTAATTATCGGATTTGGAAGAACCATAAACACATAATTGTTTTTCAAAGAGATGACTGTCACTACCAGAGAAAAAAAAATAGATTTTATCCACTTCATTTAGACTCACTTGGTTTAGAATCCTGAGATGTGAGCGTTTTTGAAGTATTCAGCTGAGCCTGACACGATCAGGTCGGCTGGTACGTTGCATTCATTTCAATTTATTTTAACAGAGGTCACTTTTTATGTCTCGGAGGCATCTCTATAAAAGTGATCTATTGATGTAAAAGAATTCACTTCAATAAAATATGACACGAAAAAAAAACAGTTGCTTAATAATGCTTTTCTATATTTCTACCGAGTGATATTCATAAAATATTTTTTGTTTTCGAAATCAACCTTTTTAATTTTAATTATCTGTACTATTTTGTAACTTTATTTAAAAAAAAAATATAATCACAAGAATAAAGTTTTAGTTTTTATTAATCGCCACCCGAAAACCGTAATCTAAGCTTCAACATCGTTCATTTTAGTATAGAGAATTGTAACCCGTAATTTTGCAACAAATAGAGCACGCGTTCGAAAACTTTAGTGCTATGGGAACATTTGGGGAGATCGCACGTTTGCGTCGAGTTACATAGCTTCGTGATAAATATAAACGATAATCATAGGGGTGGGTTGTGAATGCTCACTTATGCGGGAAGCAAAAAACGGAACACAATTAAAGTTAATATAAAAAAGGAAGATACAAGAAAAATAAATAAACTTAAATTGAATAGTTAATGATATAGAAGATTTACCACAGGTATATATTTGTTATACTTAACACTGACCAATATAGCTTACCATAAAGCTTACACTAGGACCATACCCTTTCTCGCTGAAGTGTCAGCGCACTGGCACGTGAGCTTTACGATTTAACAAGACTATTCTAAATACATGACAGGGTTTTGTGAACATCCTTATACATCTTACATGGATGAAGGGTTGCGAAATATGAAACTTACACGAAAAATCTAAAGTTGATTGATTAGTTGCCAGGATAATATATATACAGTGGCCACTTCCATATTATATCACAAAGAAAAATATACAATACCGCCATTTAGCGAAGATACATCGAACTACGAAGTATGAACGAAACTTATGAATGTAATGCACTACAATGCAACTACTATTTCTGTATCGCGATATACAGATTAGAGATATAAAACATCCCAACATTAACCGCAGGGCCATGGGCCGCCAGCCATGATCACCTCGCCTGGTCGGAGGATCCTCCCTTTGCGTCGAAGGGACATGACACTTGTTCGCCACAATATTATATAGCAATAGTATAAGATACGTCTGTGTGCATGTAAAATGTTATTGTGGGTGTTCAATCACGAGTCCTCAGGCTCAAGGACTATAATCTCTTTTAAGTCAGTGGCACAGCCACTGTGGCGCGAGCTGCGACGTGTTCTAACATATAAATTCATATGAAACTAACCTTGAAGGCAACGCCTCGGCGAGCGGCGGTGAGCTTATATTTCTGCACCGCTTACCGCCCCGCTACCGCTCCGCGCCCGCTGACTTCGAGACCGCAGCCTTAAAAGCGTCACAACTGCTGTCAATCAGAATTATTACTTGACGTTTCTCCTTACCCTACAGCGCAAGTCCGTATGTTTGTTTAATATTTTTTATATTGCTTTTAGCATTTCTGTCCATTTTGTTTTCTTGTACGAAACGCAGATATATATGTATAGAAGTTAAAGTCGCTCAACGAGCTATGGAAAGGGCTATGCTCGGCATTTCCTTGCGTGATAGGATCCGGATCCGGCCCCCTACTAGATGGACCGACGACATAGTCCGAGTCGCGGGGAGTCGATGGATGCAGTTGGCGTCCAGTCGTGCGGCAAGGCGTTCTAGGGGGGAGGTCTATGTTCAGCAGTGGACGTCTTCCGGCTGATGATGATGATGATGATGATATATATATATATATCTGCGTATCACATATATTATATAACATACGCCTATATTCTGTTTATATTAGCTCTTTTAATAATGCAGTAACATACAACGGCATTAAAAAAAAAACAGTAGCAGTCGTGGGACTGCCGATAGAAGTGAAAACGGAACTATTAAGTTGAGAGTAATTAAAACTATATGCAAAAATTATATGAAATTTTTTATGTTTCATATATAGCTATATATAATATATAATATCATATAAAATATATAATAATAATAAATTTCATATATAATATATAATATCATATTCTTCATAGCTATAGATATACTATTATCATTAGCATGTCGGTGACGCGAATCGAGGATTTTACCCTCTACCAAAACGCTCAACGCGCCTAAAGAAGTTTTCACTTCAAAAACAGTTCTATAAACGTTTTTACATTAGCAATATCAGAAATACTGATGGCCGGTTTACGATCGATTCGATTTTTAAAATATTTAATCGTGAGGCTACTTTCGGCCATCTGGACAATCTCATAAAGGTTTCATGTCGGACTTGATAGTGATCAGAATCAAATTCTTTTTTTTTTGTTTGTTAAAAAGTTTATTTTAAGACATCACGATTGTTTTATTTTGTCTATGAAAAAAAAGTTCTTGACTGTACAAATAGCACATTGGTTGAAGCGATTATTCTTCTTCTGAGTGTTGGATTTATTTGTACATAGAAACTTATTCATAGCGTAGGCATTGTTTTAAATAAAACTATGATTTTTACAGGCCAGTTGATTTAGTCACAGTCTGGTTAGAGAAGTTTGGGATCAGATGGTCGTGTGTATTACTATTGTTGTTACTAAAAACGGTTCCTAGAAGCACTTATTCACAAATAAAATTGTGATATAATGTGCGTGTTAGCATATAACACCATAATAGGTCAGATAATAATGTGTACTTAATAACAGCCCGGAGTTAGGGTCTTAAGACTTACCTCGAAGAGCAAATAAAGCCGTCAGACAACTGATCCCTTCCTGGTTGTGTTGGATAACCAACCCATCAGATTGTGAGAGTGAATAAACAGAAAGTGTAACTGTGTTTGCGTACACATTTGTGCACTATGATATGCCCTGTGTAGTTAGAGGGTCTTCGTCGAGACTCCTGTGAGAATACCGTCCCAGAATAAATTCGTGACATCTTTTAGTAAGAGGCTCTTGGAAAATATCTTTTATTCAATTTAGGGTACTAAGAATGAGGACGTAGTTTTTTTAAATCATGGTCAAGTTAATCTATACTAATATTAAAAAGCTGAAGAGTTTGTTTTGTTTGTTTGAACGCGCTAATCTCAGGAACTGCAGGTCGATTTTGAACATTTTTTTTTGTATTGGTTAGCCTATTTATCGAGGAAGGCTATAGGCTATATATCATCACGCTAAGATCAATAGAAACGGAGCACCAATGAAGAATATTTCAAAATCGGGAGACTTTGTTCCTATTGAGAGCTTCCGCTGTTTGCGCTGCGTAAACGGTTAAAGTTTCGCATAAATCATGTATGACAGAATTGTTCCCTTACTCACCTATATAAACGAAGTCGTGGGTTAACGTAAGCGTCAGCCCAAAGTAACTATTCCACGCGGACGAAGTCGCGGGCGGAAGCTAGTAAGTTATAAAACTTGTAAGTAAATGTGGATTTTGAGACTTTTTAAATTTAGTTTGATTTTGATATATTACGTATTTGACAGGTTTATTGATATAGTGTTTGGCGATGTGACGGGTTCGATTCCAACGTAGGATTAATAAATGTATTTGTAATATTTGTTTCTATAATATATAAATTGATAGTCTGATTGCCATTATATAGGCCCTACCTAGTTAGACAACAGAAAGCAGTGTGTTAAATATGTCATTAATTTAGTAACATTCATTTACTCACGTTTCCTTTAAATGGATTCATTAAACACTCACATTTTTCTGACGAATTTCAATATTATTTACGCAACAGATTACGAGTCTATTGCCATCAAATGGGTATATTTAAAATTTATAATTAAAAAGCTAGACATATTTCCTAAATCCATACTTACATGTCGCCTAAGTCCGAGTGGTGATGGATTAAGAATACATCCGCTTACTAGGTAGTAGAGTCACGCTGATTTCAGCACGAGCATGCCGGCTCGACCGCGGCAGTACTACCCTCCCACAAAAGACCAACCTAAAGCGCCAGCATCCGTGTTGTCGTGTTTCGTTGGTGAGTGTGAGACCAGAGGCCCATTGATGCAGGGGTGACAGTTATCGTGGTAGCTGTGTAAGTCTTACACTGTCACGATGACTGTCATACCTTTTACGTCCCCAAGCGGGGTGTGAAAAAGCATCTCACAAGGCCGCCATAGTGTGGGTCACCATGCTGCATTGTCCGCATTTGCAATGAGTATGGTGACCACAACTCTTGGATTCTATTCATGCTTTCCATCAGGAAGAGTAGAGTCACTTTGGCAGGCTCCTAATATAGAAAAAAAAAGATACAGAGTGCCACCGAACTTATCTTTACTTATCATAGTGATCGTAAAAAGTGACCTTATGATTAAGCTACGCAGGACAATATTGTATAGAGTAGTAAACTTATGCACTTTTGTAAAACGGCGGACTTAATGCCCAGAACAATCTCTATCAGTGAACCTTTTGATGACGTAGAAATCTTGTGGGATAGGCACAGACATGTTACGTTATAAATCGACTACACAACAATATATGCATACATTTCAACAATTATGTAGCAATATGTTAGATATTTCTCGTTATTTAAATAACCTAAAACCATTACCATGTTGAAACATGGGAATACGAACTTGAATCGTATCAAACTCGTTAGTTTTCAGGTCATTTATAATAATAATAATATTTCAAATTAAGCGGAGCTTGTACTGTGGGTACTAGAGAAATGACATTAATACTTATATACATTTTTCTGAAAATTTATCCATATTATGTATGGAAAATACCTTCAAAATAAACATTTGCAGATCATACACATATTGAGTCTGACCCAGGCAGTCGTATACGTCACTATTACGTCACAACGACCTGCAATAATTACTGTCAGTTTTCTGCTAATTCGTCTAGTTTCATATTATAATAACCTTGATGGGAAATTGAATGTTAATGAATACCAGGATCAAGGAATTGAGTGTCACCTGTCAGTACTGCGATTGGAGTGAATACTCAGCTCAGCACGCGCTGCTTGCTGTTCAGCTTAGGCGTCGCAGTATCAGACCCGTATAGATTGTCATATGCTACACTCGCATACAACTCGCTGGTGTATATCATATGTCGAATTATATGTCTCTGTGTGTGTGTCTTTTTCGATTTATCATAGTGACCACTAACGAGCGGGCCGCATCTGCATTGCAATGTCACCAAAATGAGAATTTTCAATCAAAAATTTCCTCCTTGCCTACTTTAATTTGTGGCAAGCATAAATATCAAGGTAAGGTGATGTCCCAAGAGACACCAATAGTTAACAGGACGGTTGGTGTGGGAGAGTATCTACGAAACGCACGCATGGTATAAAATTGTGGTGTAGTGGCAGCGTATGTGTCTGTTGTACTTGATGTCTCGGATTCGATTCCCCGGGTCGTATCAAATGTTTGTATGATCTTGTATGATCTACTATGTTTGTTTCGGAGTTTGGATGCATTCTATATATAGTATGTATTTACAAAAAAAATTATTAAAGTACTTATATCAGCTGTCTTTTATCCATAGTACAAGCTCTGCTTAGTTTGGGACTAGATGGCGTTGTCTATTAGACGTCCAAAAAAAATTATAGAATTACATTAAATTGTGTATCTTGAACCACAAATAGTGGCACATCAAAAGCTTAAAAATTAATATCATACCTCAATAGTGTAAAATGTTAAGTAACTTATGTAAATTATCGGTCTGATTGACACCTATGACAAGATAAATAGAAACGAAAAGAAGTACTCCGACCAATTGGTAAATAGAAACTTCGTAATTGTGCCTTGCTGAGTAATATGCTCGCTTATTTCTCAGTAATTGTGTATGTATGTACAGTAAAATAATCATACACTCTAAAGTCACCAGCAAAAAAAATATCAAAAATCGTCATGTAAACATAACGTACCGTAACTCAATCAACAAAGATATTCAATCCATCTTTCGGCTTTCGAAGATAATGCAAATTGTATGTTTTTGTCCTAAATGACGCATTCAGAAAAATATTGGAGACCCGTGTAGCTGATTACCGAATATAATATCTACGTGTGGGTCTATATGTGTCATTTCTCTATTTTTTTTTCGTCATTATTGCTTCGTAATCTACTTTGTTATTGTTTTAATTTACTTTATTTTTAATTGTTTTTATCTATTGATCAGATCTATAAAATTATAAATTTTGTAGATTATTCCGAAAAGTCCGATTTTTTAATAAGAAAAGATGTCTAAGAAACCTTACTTTAGTGAACTGGCTTATTTATTTTATATTTTTATTTTATAGGTACTCGGTACCTACATTTTCATACTTCATTATATTTTTATTTCAACATTTTATTGTTTGATTTCCTTAACTTTAATTTGTTTTGATGTTAATGAGATGTAGATGTTACACACCCCCAGCGGGTGGGGGACATGTAACAGAAGTGCACTAAGAGGTTTTTTAAAAATATTTTTAACTACTTTGTAAGGAACTGTGTTGTTTGATCCAACATTATTGAGTGAAATAAGACTTGTTTTACAATTTACAAGATTGTAAACACTTCTTTAAAAATCAGCATCTTATCATATTACTGAATTAAGGTTTCTCTTAAAGAGTACCAGTTATTTCATTTTTGATAAGTCACCAGCCACCACTTACAATCATTTTAAATTGTTTGGGATTTATCACTAATTTTTCGGCCACATGTTACAAGTATATATTTTAATTTTATTAACTGAAACCTCATAGACTTTCATCATGTCGGGTTCTATTTAAAGATATGATTATATTAGATAAAAGCCAGAAGCAAATTCTTTTAAAAGATCAGTGTATTTTAGCAATAACTTAGGAGCTGGTATTGGAAGGAATTGGTCAAAATATTTTTATCAGATGTTCCTTCGCAATAATTCTGTGTCATGGAGGATTTTACAAACGTACACGAAATGGACACTCAGACTTAGAACAATTATTTGTGAATCACGTTAAGTGTTGTCCTATGTGCGGATAGACTCACAACACTTGGATATACTCGTAGTAGAATGCAGTGAGGCTTAAACTGCAACGCTATCCACGCAGTCATAATTATTATTAATTAAGAGTTATTGTTTTCAGAATGTCCTAAAATTATTTACTATCATTTTTACTTTTTGATTAATAAAAATCTTTTCATTGAATGTCGATGTATAGAACGAGATCAAGGTTATGACAGATTGTTATTTACAAGAAATTGTTCTAGCGTTTAGACATAATAAATTCAGTATGTTTGAAACTACATATCATATTATAGCACATCAACGACCTTTCATAGTCCACTGCAGGACTGACCTCTCCTTGGAAAGAAGGTTAAGTTACATGTATTATTGGTAAAATAACTTTTATTATGATTTTAGAGTATACTACTGAATAAGCACTAGTGTTAGTCACACTAGCCATTTTACATTAACTGGTATTGTTTACGACCAATAAACAATTACAGTCAGGTAGTTCATATATGTATGTGGAGCCTTACGAATTACTCAATTGATGGCGTGTACGTTGATTTACATCACGATATAGTTTGGTTCAACACCGTATAATTTGGGGTGCTGGGCTAGAAAACCTCCACGTGGTGCACCCTGGAAACGTTGGTGATGGTGTTGTTCATCATTATCAACGGCTAATATTCTAGCACGAAGAGGAAGCCATTTTCTTCGGCAAATCGGCCGAGACTTGGTCCAACAGAGCGGGCGTGTCTGTCGGATGCTCTGTTGGTTCTTCGCTCTTCGGAGCATTGAGGAGGAAAACCTCGGTAAAAAATCACTATGGTGGGACTCTCTTTAGGGTCGGAGTACCTCCGCTTAGCGGTGGAAAAGGTAGGACAGGCTCGGTGTGCACTTACACTGCCACCGAGCAGGTATCAGGAGACGTTGTCTCCCTACCACTGTCGGCATATCGTAGTCCCGAAAGGAGTGTCGTGGTTATGTCTCGCGATTCCGATCGGGGGCGAGGGTCTTGGCTTAGCCGCCCGGACTGCGAGGAAGAAAACCTCTATAAAAAATTACCCTGAATCCCGTGTTCTGGTGCGTGACCAGGAGATGCATGGCTGATGGGTAGTTCAGTCGTAAGCGCACTCCCAGCCGAGGCACCTGCGGACCCCTCGGTTGGGCATAAATTTACGCTTGCTTGGGTATTGGGGGATCTCTGCCCGGGTCGACCATTAATTCTCCCCCAATCGTGGGATTAAATATGGAACAAAATTTAAATAAAAAGAATCAAACTGACGAAAAAAAGAAGGAGAAGAAGGGTAGGAAGGAGAATAGTGCAAGGGCGGACGATTACTCGTCCCACGAAGAGGGCGTATTGGTGGGAACGCCGATCTCGGTTGGGCTCCCAGAAGTCATTTTGGCTGCAAATGCGAACGAATTCGTTCGAAATCCACTAATCCGTCGGATGGAGGTAACTCTAGTGCGACTATGGTCGCACTGGAGTCAACAAAGAGGGAGCTCTGTGAAAACAGAAAACGCGGACACTCCAGGGACGAAGAGAGCGACACGTCCCAGGAGATGCTGCCCTCTAAAGTCGATAGCAGCCGCAGAGGTCGGTCACGCACCTCGATCTCGGCCTCATCAGGCTCTGTCTTCTCCAAGGCAGAAGCCTACAGAAAGGTCAGAGCAGAAGGTGAAAGCGCAGCGGAGGAGGAGATTGCTGATCTCCTGCAGAAAATACGGGAACCGGTGGGAAGGGATTCTATCTCCCAAACACCGGTGTCTTTGCAGGAGAGAGTAAATATGGGGGTGGCCATAATCCATAAAGTGGCCACCAAGTCCAGGAACCTTAAGAGTTGTTTCGTTAGGGCTCTTAAGGACTCCTCCTCTGCCATTGCTGGAGTCGTGGAAAACCTCATGGGGGATGTAGCACGCCTTCAGGCGGCTAACAATCACCTGACGGGGCAAGTGGCTGATCTCAGTGCCCAGTTCGCCCAATTTCGAGCACATCGTCCGACGGAAGATCCGGCCAAGACCTCATCTCAGCCTGCTCCCTCTCCCATCGGTATCATCCCTGATGCCCACCTGCGCCAAATTACGGACGCAGTGTGGCATATGATGGATGGGCGTCTCGCTGGCCTGGAGGCGAGACTGCCTCCGGCTCCCATTGTCCGGCCGCCGCTGGCAGCACATAGACCGAAGGTCGCACCAGTGACGACAGCGCTTCCCGTTGTGGGCGGTCGCGTGTCTTATGCAGCGGCGGCGTCGGTGTCTGCTGTTCCTGCGGCTGCTCCAAAGGCGCGGCAGGTGGCTAAGGCAGTAGGTAGGACTGTAGCACCTAGGGAAGCACGTAACCCAGCGACCAAGCCTGGAGCGGCATTTCCACCGCTCCCCACTCCGACACCTTTATCTGATCCCTCCACATCAGCCCCTCCCAACGATGGTTGGCGGGTAGTTGGGGGGGCTAAAAAGTCCCGGAAGCGGGTTAAAAAAGCCTCTACCCAACAGGCGCCATCGGTGGCAGTGGCTACCACGAAGAAGCCACGTAAACTACAACCTCCTAAGACTGCGGCTGTGGTGGTCACCGTGTCACCGGAGGCAGCTAACGGCGGACTGTCCTACGCGGCCATTTTTAAGAGGGCCCGGGACAGTCTCACCAACGACTTCGGAACTGGAGGGGTCAGATTGCGCCTCGCTCAGACAGGAGCTCGAGTACTCGAGTTCCCTGGAGCCGAAGGTATAAAGACGGCGGACACATTTGCCGAGAAGCTGCGGGGAATATTTGCAGCCACGGATGGTGTGAAGATCACCAGGCCTACAAAATGCGCTGAATTGCGCATCTCGGGCCTGGATGACTCTGTAACGGCCGAAGACGTCCGCGTTGCGATTGCAGAGAAGACGGGGTGCAACGCGGCAAACATTAGGGTCGGCACTATCCGCCCCGGTCCAGCAGGACTTGGTGCTGTGTGGGTCAGTTGTCCCGTAGCGTCGGCCAAAGTTTTAGGCGACGCAGGCCGAATACTCATCGGTTTCGTGAACGCTAGGATCACAATCCTGGCGGCGAGACCGATGAGGTGTTATAAATGCCTGGGATCGGGACACACACGCGCCAAGTGTGGTAGTCGTTTTGATTGCAGCGGACTATGTTTCCGCTGTGTCGACCGGGGCAATCACCAGATCGGGCAGGCGGGCTGCAAGCCTCCCCGTGAATCTCGGCAATCATCGGGGGCTAGCCAGTCTGCCCAGGCTGTCTCCGATGTTGTTCGTCTGTCAACATCATCGCCCATGGAGGAGGTTGTAGAGACAGTCCAGTAATGGACCAAGTCTCCAACCTCCTTGTCCAGACGAACCTGAACCACTGTGCCGCGGCCCAGGACCTCTTCCTGCAAACCATGGCACAGTGGTCGAGTGCCGTAGCCGCGGAGCCCTACTATGTTCCTCCTCGACCGAATTGGTTGGGTGACCGGGACGGCTCCGTGGCAGTCGTCGGCTCCACAGCGCCTCATTCCTCGCCCTTGTCGCTAAGAGACAAGGGCACCGGATATGTTGCTGCTGAGTGGGGAGGGGATCACCGTATACGGTGTGTACTTCTCCCCCAACCGGAGTTTGAGCGACTTCGAGGTTTTCCTCAACAGCTTAGAGACCTCGATACGGCGACTAACGTCTGGGCACGTCCTTGTGCTGGGGGACTTCAACGCAAAATCCGTTGCGTGGGGTTCCCCCAGAACGGATGCTAGGGGCGAAGCCGTAGAGGAGTGGGTGGCTTCGGTGGGCCTCTGTTTATTAAACAGAGGCTCCACTAACACGTGCGTGCGACAGCATGGGGGGTCGATAGTGGACCTTTCGTTCGCAACCCCTGCCCTCGCCGCACGGGTAAGGAACTGGCGTGTCCTGGAAGAGGTTGAGACGCTCTCGGATCACCTCTATATCCGATTTGAGCTCTCCCGGATCCAGGACTCCAGTAGGGGTCACACGGCGCGTCCTTCTTCTCGCTTTCCGCGGTGGGCTATTTCGAAGCTGAACAGGGACCTACTAGAGGGAGTGGCCGTTATTCAGTCTTGGCTGTCTCCGCAGGCCCCAACCGAGGAGGTCGACATGGGGGCTGGTCGCTTTCGTGACGCGATTACGCAGATTTGCGATGCGGGCATGCCCCGTATCCGAGGCCATCGGCCTCCACGGAAGGAGGTTTACTAGTGGTCCCGAGAGTTGGCGGAACTCCGCGCGGCTTGTACTCGTGCCCGGAGGTCCTACACCCGCAGTCGCCAGCGTCACCGCGAAGACGGCGAGGAGGACAAGCTTCATGAGGAGTACCGAGAGGCGCGGAAAACTCTGAAACTGGCCATTAGCCGCGCCAAAGAAGTGAAAAGAAAGGAGATGCTGGAGAGTCTCGATCGTGACCCCTGGGGTCGCCCTTATCGTGCGGCGCGACAAAAGCTCCACACGTCGGGGTCCCTTACAGAGACTCTCCAGCCCAGCTTCCTGCAGGAAGCTTCACGCTCCATGGTCGGTAGCGACAGTTGTTTTACCGCGGTCGCTACCTTTTGCGAAGATGTAATTTCGCCGAAGGAGGTGGCGGAGAAGGCCCGGGAAGACGACCTCCACTCGGATCCAATTCGCCGCCGGCGAACCGGGCGGCGGAGGCGCGCATATCAGCGCCTCATGCCGCCTTGAGTGTGGCTGCGGGTGGACGGGACGGGTTTTCCCCTCCATCCGCTATAATGGCCAGCCGCGAGGAGGTGACGTGCGCGTGTGCCGTACGTTGCCTAAATAGAGAGTTTGTAAGCAGATGGTGCTCGCGTTAGCGGGCAGGCGCTAGGAGGGATTTGGATGTCGTAATAACAGCTGTTCCCGGATCCCTCCAATGTCAGGCGCAGAGTGGCACACCGTGTGGTTTTAGTCGGTCCGATTCCGACACATCACCCCGCCGTAAAACCCGGTGGGGTGACGGCTCGAGGGGGTTTTAAACACGTTAAAAAAAAAAAAAAAATACCGTATAATTTAATGTATAGAAATCAGATCAGTAAACCAGAGTTAGATCAGATTACAGATGGTGTTTTTGTTATTTAACAACCTTCTAGTAAATCTCATTAGGGCAGGAGTTCAACATTAGCTTAGTTAGCTAACAGGTATGTATATCTATTTTCATTCTTTATCATGTGGACATTATCACATATTATCAGCTCACTGAAACAGTTTCGATAGTTATTATAAAGTACAAAATGTGCAGCAGAAATAATATAGTAGGGGTGACCTTTTTGCTCCGAGCAATATCTGCCCGGCTATTTTATTTAGTTTATGTTTAGTAAATTAATTAAGGTTAAGAATACACAGTGTTACCATCCCTATTCATCCCGTGGGTGTCGCAAGACAACATCATTACAAAGAGAAGGAAAATTTGAAACAAACCCTATTCCAACTCGTCTGACCAACGTTGTATAGTAGGCCAACACCTCCTTGCTAAGGAGAGGCCTATGTCAAGCAGTGGACTGTAAAAGGCTGTTGATGATGACGATGATATAGGTAGTTAAGAAAAATAAAATTGAATAAAGGATCCAAAAGAAGAATATAACAGCATCTGCTCACTGAGAGGCAAATACATCCATGTCTTGCTAAATAAATTTAGAAGCTCTTTTTTTTTTTTTAAAAAAGTCAACGCCCGCATTATGAATAAATCCTGTGTCGCGGGGGACTTTACAAACATACAAGAAACGGACACAAAGAACACCCAGACTCAGAACAGTAATTTGTGGATCACATAAAGTGTTGTCCCATGTAGGATTTGAACCCACAACACTCAGCGAAGTGGAGAGCGGCGTGGCGACCGGTTAAACCACTAGGCCAATCGTGCAGTCAGCTCTACGCGCAGATCTACTACTCTATAGCGCAGATTACCAATAATCGTGACCAGTGTTGACATTTTATTTTAGTTGACTTCTATTTTACTTAATTTTAGTTTACTTAATTTGGTTAAAAATGTTAACCGGTAGAACAGCCATTAGGTATAGATAAAATCGCTAGGTATACCAATAGACCTTACAGTCTATAGCATTATATGTTCAAAGATGCAGATTTAATTACAGGCACTTGAAGTGAACAAAAATTAATAACTGGCTCATCATATACTTATACTACTCATACTACTTATGTAAATTACTTATTTGATTGACATAAGTGACAAGATAAATACGAACGAAAATACTCTACTCGTATGTGGTCGAATTCAGTCAGTCGAATTCGGTTTAAGAGTAATGACTTACTTATTATATTAGGAATTTATTATGATAAAATCATGTGCTCCGTAATCATCGATAAAGACGTTAAAAAGCGTCGTGTAAATGTAATGTGGCGTAATTCGATTGACAAAGATATTCAATCCATGCTTCGGCCTTTTAACATAACGCTTACCATATTTTGTTATCCTAAATACCGCATTAAGAACAGCGTTATATATCCAAACAGTCATTTATCGAATATACTATCTGTGTGCGGGACGATGTGCTATATTACTGTGTTTTTCATTCGATTATATTTATTTCGTACAAATGATATTATCCAGCAATATTTGCCTTTCATTTATTATGTTTCGTATTATGATTTCTGCCATTATACTCTTGGATTTATTTTGAATTGTCGCGTAACAATTGTTCAAGTACATCGAAATATAAATTTTGTTCTAATCATTCAGAGCATTCGTAAGTTTTTTAATAACAAAAAATGTCTCAGTTCGTTTACTTACATGAACTGGATGTTTATTTTTTGTATATTTATTAGCCACATTGCGCTTTTTTGCTACTATTATGAATCACTGTTAAATGTTTTATTTCTCTCATCTTTAATGTGTTTTGATGTTAATATAATTTATGCTGCACGTTACATAACTCTTCTAAAAGATTTACTTGATTTATGGAATGAAGAAATTTCACACCCTCAGTTAATGATGGACATAGAAATGAAACACTACTGCAAAGAAATGTTTCAGACGTTCTCTCTTATACTCAAAGGTTATGATACTTTCAAATCAATCTTCGAGTATTTTGTAAGTAACTTTGCTGTTTGACTCTTAACCATTTATTAAAATACATACTACTATGGCACAAGCGGCGTCCAAGAAATTATCAATTCTTTCAAAGGTTCGGCGGTACTTCAGCTCTGAACAGCTGCTTAATCTTTACACTGCCCAAGTTCGACCATGCATGGAGTACTGCAGTCACGTCTTGGACGGTGCAGCCAATATCATCTGGAAGCTTTTAGTTAACCGCAGAGCCCGTAGGTTAATTAACAACGAAAGGTCTCAAATAGCAGACTATACACCCTTGAGCATCGTCGTCGAGTTGCCAGCTTATCAGTTTTTTATAGGATTCACTTTGGAGATTGTTCGATGGCTCTTTTCGAACTGATTAAGCCATCTCCATTTTTTATCAGACTACTAGGCGCAGGTAAAAGTTTCACCCATACGTTGTTGACATACCCAAAAGTCGAACTAAACGGTTTGATAGCTCGTTTTTAGTGAGACTCGCCAAGTTTTGGAACGACTTGCCTGGGTCTATTTTTCTATTTTTCCTGGTGAGTTGAACTCTAGAGCCTTTAAGAGTAGAGTGAACAGGTTTCTTCTAGATGGGCGTGTACCACCTCCGTCTTCATCTACACTTTCCATCAGGTGAGATGGAAGACACACGCCTATTCTATTACAAATAAAAAATAAATAAATATATTAGTGCGATCATTACCTTTATTTAAAATTTTTACTTCCTTTCTAAGAAGAAGCCTATGTCTAGCAATGTTGTAATTTATCTTTGTAGTTTCAGTTCTTTTTTTCTTTATTTTATCGATAAGAGTAACCGTGATGTTACGCGTCTTGCGGAGAGACGGGTATCAAGTCCCTCCAACACAAAGAAAGGATCCTTCGACCAGGCACGAAAATCATGCCTGGTCGAAGCCGCCGGATCACGACCCAACTGTTGATGTTGGGATGTTGTATATATGTTAATTGTCACGCGAATCTCTATTTTGCGATACAGGATGAGTAGTTGCTTCGTAGTTCATTAGTATACTAGGTAGTTCAATATATCTTCGCTAGATGGCGCTGTAGTATGTTTTTCTGTTTGCACTTACGTGGAAGTCGCCATATATCTTAATGAAATCGACTACAACGCCACAGAAGCCTTGCAGCAACATGGCTATGAGTAACGAATGAAATCTCCAATAACACCAATATATTTATCGTCATTAACACCCATTAATAGTCTGCTGCTGAATGTATGCTTCTCCTTAGAAGATTTTGGCTTATTATACTGTGCTGGCAAGATGGGTTAGTATTATGTTTGTGTCAAGTTTTTCTTCTCTTATCAATCAACGCATTCATCCATCCATCGCATCGCATCCATCCGCTGTCAGCCACCTTCTTCAAGTCGTCGGTCTATCGCACCGCATACGTTTGCTAAATCATGGTATACACTCTAGTACACTTCGGCTCCAGCGATCAACGGTTCGTCTGGAGACTTGACCGGCCCACTGCCACTTCAGCATACTAATTCTTCGTGTGATGTCAGTTACTTTAGTTCTCTGTCGAATAACCTCGTTCCGAGTTTTATCAGCCAGAAAAACACCCAGCATCGCAAGCTCCATCACACGCTGAGCTACTTTAAACTTATAGACCAGTCCAATGGTCAGTGTCCCCGTCTTGGCTTCGTATGTCACTATAGGTAGAACGCAGTGGTCAAATACTTTGGTCTTTAATGATTGTGGGATCGGTGACTCGAAGATGTGACAAAACTTGCCGAACGCCGCCGTTTCTTCTCTTTCTTTCTACTCTTAACGGTATTATTATCTCCTTTGTCATTTCTTACGACAAACGCAAGGTGGATATTGTTTTTGTTCATCATCATCATCATCACCAACAGCCTTTTACAGTCCACTGTTGGACATAGGCTTCTCTTTAGTAAGGAAGTTTTGGCCTACTATACCACGCTGGCCAGATGGGTTAGAATAGGGTTTGCTTCAAGTAGGGTTGTCCGGTCAATGGCCCTGTATGGTGCATCGGTGTGAGCGGTGGCTCTGACCACCCAGAATAGGGTTCGCCTCTGGCGTCCTCAAAGGATATTGACGGTTAGAGCAATACGTGGTTACCACACCGTATCGACCGAGGCGGCGTGCGCTTAGCCGGTACTCCACCGTAGGATTCGGAGGCAAAAGTACTCGTTGAAGTTTATTGACGAGCGGCTGACTTCCGGGCGGAAGCGGCATACGGTCCCCACCCAAAGAGATACGGGAGAGGCGTGAGGCCGCTCGTAGAGCCACGATGGCGCGTAGGTCGTCCCGGCTGGAGGTTCCACGTGCTGGCTTTGCCGCCGTTAAGGCTCTCCGGCCGGTCATCGCTTAGTGAGCAGGGCGACAGCTAGGGACCCTTTCTTTCTGACTGACGCAGATTCTTTCCGGCTACGGTTGCTTCAGGAAGTATCTGCACTCGGTCGCCAGGAGGGAATTGAGTCCCACCTGTCACCACTACGACTGCAGTGACGACTCGGCTCAGAACACGCTAGTGGTTTATTCCGCCTGGGCGGCGCAGCATGGGGTCCTCACTACAGTTATTGGAGGAGATCTCTCGCTATCGGCCTTTATACGGTCCATGGTCAGTAGCGACAGTTGTTTAACGCGGTCGTAACCTTCTACGAAGACGTAATTTTGCGGAAGGAGGCGGCGGAGTAGGCCCGGAAGAATGACCTCCACTCGGACATGAGGCGCATATACCAGCGCCACATGCCGCCTTGAGTGTGGCCGCGGCTGGACGGAACGGATTTGCCCGTCCATCAGCTATAGTGTCCAGCCGGGAGGAGGCGACGTGTGCGTGTGCCGTACGTCCCCTAATTAGAAAGTTTATCCGCAGATGATGCGCGCGTGAGCGGGCAGGCGCTAGGAGAGATCTGGATGTCGTAATAACAACTGTTCCCGAATCCCTCCTATGTCAGGCGCAGAGTGCCACACCGTGTGGTTTTAGTCGGTCCGATTCCGACACACCACTCCACCGTAAACCCCGGTGGAGTGACGGTCCGAGGGGGTCTCCACACGTTAAAAATAAAAAAAAATGTTTGTTTCAAGTTTTCCGTCTCTTCGTAGTGATATTTACCTGAATAGTTTTCCCTTAGTCGCCTCTTACGACACCCACGGGATGAATAGGGATGGTAACATTATGTATTCTTAATCCGTCACCACTACCGTTTTGTTCAGTTAAGTTGAATCACTAAAATCTAAACAATTGTTGTTTAAGATTGTCTTATACGTACTGGAATTTTTTTGCCATGCATTAATTTACATCGAAGGGACAATTGAAATTGTTAAAATACCGAAAGAAATTACACAAGTAAGTATTGAATTGTTACCTATGGTTGTTTAAAGCTGCCAACAATTGGTAAAAAAATAATAAACATTTTTTTTTGCAGGATATGTTCAAGTTAGCCGCACTCATATTGAAATGGTGGCTAATAAAAACCTTTTCCTTGATTCTCATATTTTGTATATGTTGTGAAAAATTCTACATAGCTTTAGAAAATAGCCAAAACTGCTGTGCACTTATTTTCAAAGCAAGACGTTCAGGTATCATTTATTGAATGTTGCATGCAATATCTAAAATTTTACGTATCGATAAATAGTTAGCTAATTTCGTATTTAAATAAATATTTATTTACAGATTTAGAACTCAAATTGTCCAAGAACATACAACGCCTGTTTCGATCATCGTTCAAGAAGGTGTCAGCTTGTGACTTGTTCTACATTGATGCTGTAATGCTTTCATCTTTAATCTGTCTCATTACTAGCTATACAGTCATTTTGATTCAGTTTGCATTATCTGAATAGCTAAATAGAGTAGCTATTGCTGGATAAGTTATTAGATCCATCAATGCTTTAAAAACTTTGCAAACTTTAAAAGCTAAATAAGCGATCTATAACTTGTGTTATTTAAAGTTAGTGAACAACATCAATCGTGGAAGAAGAATTATTAATACATAACTTCTATAAAAAAAAAATTGTACTTTAATTTTGTACATGAATATTTTTTTCGAAAAATGCATCGGAAAGGAGATATGCCCAAAATACGATTTTAAGGCGCCATTTTTTTCAATATAGCGGCGCGAGCGGTGGGGGTACGAGGTTGCAAAGTAGAAATTTGAAAAGAACATACCTAAATCTATAAATTGACCAATTTTTAAAACTCCTGGTAAACTTTCCAGGTACCCCCTTTATTTCACCAAATGACTGGATTATATAACCTAAGCAAATTGTCTTTAATGGGATATATATACCTTTAAATATACTTAAACGTAGAACAGGTACGATCGTATTAAGCTTATGCAGAATTTATTGAATGATAAATTAAAATAAAAAAGTCATAGTTACTCACTGTTGCATCAATAGCGTTTAACAGTCCCCTGGTAAACATAAGACTTTCCTAGGAAAGGATCTTTTGTTTCAAGTTTTCCTTAACTGTTTACTGATATCAAATTATATTATATGAAGTATGGAATAAGTTTTCACAAAAACAATTCTACCACACCGCATATTCTATTCTTAAATTATTATTTTTACAGTTATACATAAATCAAATTTGTAACAAATGTTACATTATTTAAATTCGTTCATATGTATTGATGCTAAACTAAATCTAAGTATTGCATTTAGTATTTTCTCTTCATCATCATCAACAGCCTTTAACAACCCACTGCTGGACATACTATATTTTTCATTTATTCATTCATCTCAGCCAAAAACGTCCACTTCTGGACATAGGCCTCAATAAAGGTTACCTACAACAGCTGGTCCCGTGCTGCCCACATCTAGCAGCCTCCCGTGATTGATGGTCGATGGAGCCATAAAGTTCTGGAGTGACAACCGCATACTGGCAAACGCAGCATTGGTAGGCTCCCTACAAGGTTGTCAGACGACCTGGCGAAGGTTGCGAAATATAGTATATGTTCATGATAAACTAATTTAACTATTAAGTCCTATTTTAATAATAATATCTAATTTTCGATTTATTGACATTTCTAATATTTTTAAGTACAAATTTTGAGACTGCTCTCATGATATTATGTCTATGCTTTTGTGTGGTTCAGCTGTGGCATGATACTGTGGAAAGAAAGTATGGACGCATTAAAACTCTTCAGAATACAATAGAAATTTATTAGAATCCTAATCTATATCAACGACACTGATAGCGGTAAATTCAACTTTTAAGAACACAAAATACTTACCCTCCCTAGTATCTATTTATTGGAAATATGTAAATTTGTTAAAAGATATCAATATTTATACTTAAAAAAGACTAAATCTACCAAGTTCTATGTTAAAAATTAATTATTGAAGCACCTATGTTATATCCATCAAAATTTACAATCAACTGTCGCCCGAAATAAAAACTGAAAACAAATCTAGTCCCTTTACAAAGAAATTAAAAAGCTTTCTAATTTTTAAGTGTTACGATGGGAACAATGAATACCTTTAATAAGCAGGTCTAGTGAATAGGTGTGTACTAGTACAAGTAATTATAATTCACTAGCTTTTGCTTACGGTTTCACCCACATGTATGTCGCTTATAGCGGTAAATAGTAGCCTATCCGTCGTTCTGATGAATAAACTGTTGCTATATGTTTTCATTTAAATTCATACGGTAACTTTTGCGTGAAAGAGTAACTAATCTTTATGAATTTTCACATTTTTAAAATTTAAAATTAAACAGATATTAAAAAATATACCGGTACGTTATTCAAAATAGTGCCATCTATCAGAAATTGTGCGTATTTTTTATAAAACCCGGACTGATTTTGTACCTCTCTTGTGGTTCTTCTCGTAGACCCCTTTGGGAGGAGTCTCGGGGTGACTTTACCAGGTCTACGGCCTGTCGAAGTGGTCCTCCGCACAAAAATTATACTATAACGTCGCTCCGTTGCGACATGGAAGAAAGATAAACATTCAAACGAACACACTTTCGCGTTTATAACATTAGTAACGATTAATTAATGAGAAATATTACTGTTCAGATAAATAATGGCAATAACATATGTATAAACATTTATATTCTAAACTAGCGTACCACAACCAAAACTAATTCTGCTAAATATACCAGCACACTATAATAAATTATTTTAATATCATCATCATCAACAGTCTTTTACAATCCACTACTGGACATAGGCCTCTCCTTAGCAAGGAGGTTTTGGTTTACTATACCACGCTGGCCAGATCGGTTGTAATAGGGTTTATTTTAAGTTTTCCTTCTTTTTGTTATGTATTTCTAATGATGTTGTCTTGCATACTTCGTTCCTTTAGCCGCTGTTTAAGACACCCACGGGATGAACAGGGGTGGTAACACTATGTATTCTTAATCCATCACCATACGGACGATTTTATGTACAACATTTTAAATAAACACACATAGGTCAATAATAAACATTATACAAATACTTAAATTAAAACAATTAATTCAATAACAACAGATTTTCTTATGCTCAAACAACTTTTTCTACATACTTAAACATGTTCATTGCTATTGTGATTAATAAATAACCCGGATAAATTGCTAAAATTTATAACCATTGATAGTTTTTTTTTTTAATTTATTATTTTCATATCTAAATATAACTCATTTATAAATGTATGTAAATGACCGCAAATCCCATTGAGGTGAAGGCCCGAGGGGGTACCCACAAATTAAAAAAAAAGGATTTGTATCAAATTTTTCTTCTCTCTTCAGTGTTGTTGTTCTGCGTATTTCGCTCCCTTAATCAGCTCTTACAACATCGACGGGAGAATAGGAGTGGCGACACTTATAAAGTGTTATAAGCGTGTATACTACTATAATCCGTCGTCACACAAGAAACCTAGAGGAGTAAATCAATTGTGTTCGTAAGCAAAATACAAGGAATTTAAATTGTTTTAAAAATTAGAATTATAGTAGTATTTAAGTTTGTGTCCTAATAATTGTAATTATGATATACCCGACAAAGTTCATAGTGTAAAAATTTAATTTATTGTGAGACCTTTTCCTAATAATATAAATCATTTGTTTGACTGACATAAGTGACAAGATACATATACTTGATATACAAGATATATAGTACTTTGTACTCAATTCAATTAGAAAATACATTGTATATATTTCTTTGAAACTTCGACCTATTAAATAACAGGCTTTCTTATCTCAAAGTACTTGTGAAATCGTGTCCAAAGCAATAAGTCAATTGTTTATTAAATAAATATATTTTTTGCCGTAATTTAGCTTTTCCAATTCTAAATTTATAAAATCTCTCTGCTTGATAGAAAACATGAATAGAATCCAAGAGTTGTGGTCACCATACTCATTGCAAATGCTGACAACGCAGTATGGTGACCCCACACTATGGCGGCCTTGTGAGATGCTTTTGCACACACCATTTGGGGACGTAAAAGGCAAGACAGTCATTGTGACAGTGAAAGGCTTACACAGTTACTACGATAACTGCGACCCCTGCATCAATGGGTCTCTGGTCTCACACTCACCAACGAAACACGACAACACGGATGCTGGCGCTTTACTTTTATTATTGTATTATATTTATTTAAATAAAATGTTGATGGTATTATCAATCAATATTTGGTTTTCATTTATACTGTTTGGTTATAATATATACTTTCGGACATCTGTCGAAAGACGCCATCTAGTTTTATGTAAGCAGATTTTAAGCAAGCAAGCAACAAGTTCAGAAAACGTCAAAACGAGTTTTGTTGACTAAAGGAACGATAAGTTGTTGTAGTTGTATCAACTTTTTAAGTTGATTTTAAATTCTACGTGCAAAGTTTTAAAAATATGATTAACATGAAAATATTTAAGGAAAATCTCTCTATAAACACTACAAATCTCATAATCATATATAATATATTACCAGAAATACAGGATTTTTCATTCTCCTTTGGCATAGAAATTTTGATTCCCGAGGAAGACATAGGCTAGTGTTTACTGCGCTAACCGATATACACACGAACTGAGCTGCTAGTAAAATCTAGCGTTTTATAATATCAAGACCAACCATGCGAAAAGTACCAGAAACCGATAGGCATGCATGCAGCGATTGATGAATGTGGATCTAGCAAAAAAGTGGTCAGGACTGTAGTAAGTGGAGAGCAATTGTCGCTGCATACCCATCTGAGAAAAGGGCGTGGCTTTATGTTATGTAATGCTATGTAATATGTATGTCAATATCATTTTACTTCATTATTGTCTTCGTGTATTTAATAATAATTTATTCAAATAAAACAATATTTTATAAATTAGAACGAATTCCCTGATCTCTGTGCTAGGTTCAATGACTTGTGGGGTGCTGGGCTAGAAAACCTCCACGTGGTGCACCCTGGTAACGTTGGCATCACCGCCAACGGCTAATATTCTAGCACGAAGAGAAGGCCTTACTTCTTCGGCCATTTGTGGCCAGGGGATGCATGGCTGATGGGTAGTTCAGTCGTAAGCACACTCCCAGCTGAGGCACCTGCGGACCCCTCAGTTGGGCACAAATTTACGCTTGCCCGGGTATTGAGGATCTCTGCCCGGGTCGACTTTTTGTTCTCCCCCAATCGTGGGTCTAAATATGGAAACCTCAATTACTAAAAACAAAAATTTAAAGAAGGAGAGAAGTAGGACAGAGAAGCCTGGTATTACAAATGATTCCTCGTCTAACGAGGATGTACAAGTACTTGGTACTCCTATCACGGTGGGACTCCCAGAAGTCAATTTGGATTCTGGGAATCAAAGAAGAACATCGGAACGATTACGTTCCAGGTCTGCCCATCCATCAGACGGTGGTAACTCAAGCATGACCATGGGCGTGCTGGAGTCCACAGAGGTAGAAATCTGCGATAGCAGAAAGCGCGGACGTTCCAGGGACGGGGAGAGTGACACGTCCCAGGAGATGCTACCTCCTAAAGTTGGGAGCAATCGCAGAGGCAGGTCACACACGAACATTTCTACCCCTTCAGGTTCTGTCTTCTCGAAGGCAGAAGCCTACAGGCGGGTCAGAGCGGAGGGTGAAAGCTTAGCGGAAGAGGAGATTGCGGATCTCCTGCAGAGGATCCGTGAGCCAGTGGATAAAGATTCTGCCACCCAAACACCGGCATCTTTGCAGGAGAGAGCAAACTTAGGGGTGGCCATAATTCAGAAAGTGGCCACCAAATCTAGAAATCTAAAGAGTTCCTTAGTAGGGGCTCTAAAGGATTCTTCTTCCGCTATCGCTGGGGTCGTTGAGACCATAATTGGGGACGTGGCTCGCCTCCAAGCGGCTAACGACCGATTGACAGGACAAGTGGCAGAGCTTAGTGCTCAATTTGCCCAATTTCGGGTGCAGGCGAACTGTACTGAGCGACAGAACCCGGCTCCACGGCAGCCTACCACCTCTTCGTCTTTTGGTGGTGTCTCTGATACCCAACTACGTCAAATTACCGACGCAGTGTGGCGTATGATGGACGGGCGTCTCGCTGGCTTGGAGGCGAGGTTACCGCCGGCACCCATAGTTCGGCCGCCACTCGCAGCAAATAAACCAGCTACAACTGCAGTGTCGATTCCACTTCCAGCTGCGGGTGACAGCGTGTCGTATGCCGCAGCGGCGTCCCGGTCTGCGGCAGCACCGAAGGTGATACGAGCGGCCAACGCAGCGGTAAAAAAGGCTATGCCGGAGACGAGACCACCTAAGACCTTGGCCAGAATAGGGACGGCATTTCCCCCGCTTCCCACTCCAACACCTACAATTGTTCCCTCTAATTCAGCTCCCACGAACGACGGTTGGCAAGTGGTAGGGGGAAACAATAAGTCCCGAAAGCGAAGCAAAAAAGCTGCGTGGAAAGCAGGGTCTACACTCCAACCTTCGGTAGCAGAGGTCACCAAGAAGAAGCCACGGAGACTGCGGACCCCTAAGGCAGCGGCTGTGGTGGTAACGTTGTCACCAGAGGCGGTTAACGGTGGACTGTCCTACGCGGCCGTCTTTAAAAAGGCAAAGGACAGTCTGACACAAGATTTGGGGACAGTAGGTGTTAGATTGCGCCTTGCCCTTGAGTTCCCTAGGACTGAAGGTGCAGAGACTGCAAACAAATTTGCCGAGAAGTTGTGAGCCACAGATGGTGTCAAGATCGCCAGGCCTACCAAGTGCGCGGAGCTGCGTATTTCAGGCCTGAACAATTCAGTAACAGTCGAGGACGTCCGTGTAGCGATTCAGGAGAAGACCGGATGCAACGCGGACAATATCAGGATCGGCACCATCCGCCCCGGTTTAGGGCGCCTTGGTGCGGTGTGGATTAGTTGTCCTGCAGCTTCTGCCAAACTTTTGGGAGACGCTGACAAGATCCCCGTCGGTTTCGTGAACGCCAGAATTACGGTTCTGGCGGCGAGGCCGATGAGGTATTTCAAATGCCTGGCTACGGGACACACTCGCATCAAGTACGATAGTTGTTTTGACTGCAGTGGTCGACCGGGGCACAAAGCGGCAGAGTGTTCTGCCGCCCCTCACTGCCCGGCGTGTGCGGCGGGTAATAAAGCCGCCAATCACCAGATTGGGCAGAGAGATTGTAAACCTCCCCGTAATTCTCGGCAGACGTCGGGGTTACCTAGCTAATCGACCCGGGTTACCTCTGACGTCGTTCGAGCGTCGCAATCGTCGCCCATGGTGCGTGCGACAGCAGGGAGGGTCGATAGTGGACCTTTCGTTCGCTACCCCTGCCCTCGCCGCACGAGTAAGGAACTGGTGTGTCCTGGAAGAGGTTGAGACGCTCTCGGATCACCTCTACATTCGATTTGAGCTCTCCCGGACCCAGGACCCTAGTAGGGGGCACCGGGGCGCGGCGTTCTTCTCGCTTGCCGCGGTGGGCTGTAGCCAAACTGAATAAGGACCTACTAGAGGAGGCAGCCATTATTTACTCCTGGCTGTCTCCACAGGCTCCGACCGAGGAGGTCGACATGGGGGCTGGTCGTTTCCGCGATGCGATTACGCAGATCTGGGATGCGGCCATGCCCCGCATCCGAGGTTGTCAGCCTCCCCGGAAGGAGGTTTACTGGTGGTCCCAGGAGTTGGCGGACCTCCGCGCGGCCTGTACTCGTGCCCGGAGGTCCTACACCTGTAGTTGGCGGCGACACCGCGTAGATGGCGAGGAGGACCAGCTTCATAAGGAGTACCCAGAGGCACGAAAAACTCTGAAGCTGGCCATTAGCCGCGCCAAAGAAGTGAAGAGGAAGGAAATGCTGGAAGTCTCGATCGTGACCCCTGGGGTCGCCCTTATCTTATCGTGTAGTGCGACAAAAGCTCCGCACGTCGGGCCCCCCCCTTACAGAGACACTCCAGCCCAGCTTCCTGCGGGAAGTGGTCGAGGGTCTTTTCCCACAGCGGGCGGAGCACACACCCCCGTCGATGGCCTTCATGGTCGAAGACGACGGGGGACGGAACGAGGATAATGTTCCGCCCGTTAGGGAATCGGAGATAGGGGCGGTCGTTCTACGGATTCGCTCTAAGAACACCGCCCCTGGGCCAGATGGGATACCTGCCCGAGTGTTGGCGCGAACCCTCGACCACATGTCGGATCGCCTCGGGGAAGTCCTAACGTCCGGGCGCTTTCCTGAGGGTTGGAAGAGCGGGAAGCTGGTCCTGCTACGGAAGCCGGGACGGCCGGCCGATTCGGTCGCGGCCTATAGGCCCATCGTGTTGCTGGACGAGGCGGGTAAATTGTTTGAGAGGATACTCTCTGCCCGCATCGTCCGGCACCTCTGCAAATTGGGCCCAAATCTGTCGGACGCTCAATACGGGTTTTGAGCCGGGCGTTCGACAGTCGATGCTGTGTTGCGCCTGAGGGCCGTGACCGAAGAGGCCGTGAGCTGTGGCGGCGTGCTGTTGTCGGTGTCGTTGGACATCGCCAACGCATTTAATAGTCTGCCATTTAGCTGCATCAGGGAAGCACTCCACTACCACGGGGTGCCTGAGTACCTGAGGCGGCTTGTGGCAGACTATCTTAGGGAGCGTACCGTCATGTACGAGGACCGAGATGGCATTCTGAGGCGGCGGCCCATGTCGTGCGGTGTTCCACAGGGGTCTGTCCTTGGACCACTCCTGCGGAATATGGGATACGACTGGGCCCTTCGAGGTCGTCTTCCCCCCGGGCTGGGCGTAATTTGTTACGCCGATGACACTTTGGTCACGGCCCGGGGAGTGAACTTTCAAGAGGCGGCGCGCCTGGCCACCACGGGAGTCTCTTTGGTGGTAGGGCGTATTGAGGCGCTGGGTTTACGGGTGGCCCTAGATAAGACGGAGACCCTTTTGTTTCATGGGCCCCGTCGTGGTCCACCACCCGGCGCCTCTATCGAAGTCAATTCGGTCCTCGTACCGATTAAGGCCCAGATGAAGTACCTGGGCCTGATCCTTGACGGGAGGTGGCTCTTCGACGAGCACTTCCGACAGCTTTCTCCTAAGCTGGTCGGCGCTGCTTCTGCCCTTGGGTGACTTTTGCCGAATTTGGGTGGAGCCAGCGTCGCGACGAGACGGCTATACACGGGGGTTGTCCGGTCAATGGCGCTGTATGGTGCACCGGTGTGGGCGGAGGCTCTGACCGCCCAGAATAGGGCTCTCCTCTGGCGCCCTCAGAGGATATTGGCGGTTAGAGCCATATGCAGTTACCGCACCGTATCGACGGAGGCAGTGTGCGCCTTAGCCGGAACTCCCCCGTGGGATTAGGAGGCGGAAGTGCTCGCCGAAGTTTATCGGCGGACGCGAGTGGCGTGAGGCCGCTTGTCGAGCCACAATGGCTCGTAGGTCGTCCCGGTTGGAGACTCCACGTGCTGGCTTTGCCCTCGTGGAGGCTCTCCAGCCGGTTATCGCCGAGTGGGCAGGGCGGCAGCACGAGACCCTTTCCTTCCGACTGACGCAGGTCCTTTCCGGGCACAGTTGCTTCAGGAAGTATCTGCACTCGGTCGCCAGGAGGGAATTGAGTCCCGCCTGTCACCACTGCGACTGCAGTGAGGACTCGGCTCAGCACACGCTAGCGGCTTGTTCCGCCTGGGCGGCGCAGCGTGGGGTCCTCACTGCAGTTATTGGAGGAGATCTCTCGCTACCGGCTGTCATACACTCCATGGCCGGTAGCGACAGTTGTTTTACCGCGGTCGTAACCTTCTGCGAAGATGTAATTTCGCGGAAGGAGGCGGCGGAGAAGGCCCGAGAGGACGATCTCCCCTCGGACCCAATTCGCCGCCGGCGAGCCGGGCGGCGGAGGCGCGCATACCAGCGCCTCATGCCGCTTTGAGTGTGGCCGCGGGTGGACGGGACGGGTTTTCCCCTCCATCCGCTATAGTGGCCAGCCGCGAGGAGGTGACGTGCGCGTGTGCCCTACGTCGCCTAAATAGAGAGTTTATCCGCAGATGGTGCCCGCTTTAGCGGGCAGGCGCTAGGAGGGATCTGGATGTCGTAATAGCAGCGGTTCCCGGATCCCTCCTATGGTAGGCGCAGAGTGGCACACCGTGTGGTTTTAGTCGGTCCGATTCCGACACATCGCCTCGCCGTAAACCCCGGTGGGGTGACGGCCCGAGGGGGTTCCCACACGTTAAAAAAAAAAGAAAAAGAAAAAAGGTTCAATGACTTGTGTTACAGAGATCAGTGTCCTTTGTCGTATTAAATTACATGTAGTTTTGTGGAAAAGATTTTAACGTAGAAATTAACTAATACAAGTAATACTATGTGTTTGTATGTGTGTTTGTGTATGCGTGTGTATGTGCGTTTGTTTTAGAGTTCAAAAGTATGTGGTGTCTCAGAGAACTCATTTCAAAAAGTTTACAATTGAGTCTACCCTAGTCCCAATATCTTTAGAAATAACTTTAACTTCTTGACTCTACGTAGGATGTATTTATATATATATTAGTTTATTTATTTTATTAAATAAATAAACAGCTTTTAATCTGTATTGCCGTCTGGCTGTAGCTGTTCGGCATACAACGTTAGGACCAACATTTTTATGACTCATTGTTGACTGTATTCATCTTCGGTAAACGGGATAAGCTTATGCTTTTGGATAATTAATTGTATTATAATATGTAGTTTTTTATCTGTTAAAACTTGATATTTCTCATACAATTTTACCGTGGATTATCTGTACAGACTAGAAGTCATGGCTTTCAAGACAGATCACTGGGCTCTCTCTGGGTCAATCAAAATAGTTTTACATGTACTGCCCCACGCTTTCATACAATATCCAAGCACAAATATATCAAAAGCATATGCAGATGCTGCACTAATACTATCCAGCTTCATGAAGACTGACATTTGAGTCAATCACTTTTAAGGAATAAAAAATACATTGAAATATATTGAAACGAATTAAAGTACATAAATACTTTATGAGTAGGAATGCAGAACGTTTTATAACAAAACTGAAACTATTTTTGCCTAAATAAAACTCGGATATCGTTGTGAGGGTTTGTTTTGATTGATATACATCAAAATACAGAGTATATGTAATATCTTCCTTATTTTCCTCTGGTTTTCTAAACACTTTTTATTTTTTATTTTGCTGAATATAGTTGCATGCCAGAATGTCCACTTTTTTTCTCCTGCTGTTGAACATGACAACATTCCACCCTTCGTTCATTCTGTAAACTCTTAAGCTTGACTATCATGTCATCATCTGGGTCGAAAAAAATGCATTGTTTTTATTGATTTCGATATTTTGAACGAGAACTTCAGATATCGAATCCTGCAGTGTAGCAAATTTAGCTTCAGTTTTAGCAGTGGATGCAGATATCAGCACACGTATTTCTTCAGAACAGCAAGATTCCTCTACGCGTTTGTGTTTAAGCGGGTAGTAATGTTTTCTTGTTCCACGGTAGTTAAATTTGGAGTACAACCAGATTGAGGTAGGATAGTATGGGGGCGTAAATTTATATCATTGGATGACTTTTCGTGTGTTTTGAGTAGCGTACTTTTTAGGGACATAATTTTAAATTACTTCTATTATATGTGGTGGTAGTAATACAGTTCCTCAGTGCAATGTTTATATCGCAAACAAGTAACAAAATTATTTACTCACGATTGGCCGTTATCAGTTTGTCACAGCTCACAGATTGATGCTATAGCACTACTTCTACTTCACTTGAGTACTACACGAAGGTATTATTGTAATAAAGTCAAAGATTATTGATTCATTGATTCATTTCCTATAATTACTTTTCATTACTTAACTGTTTAAGTACTAATATAATTCAATTAGGTACTATTTTTTTTTACTTAGCGAATACTTTCAATATAACAGAAAGAAATATACTCAAAACAGCGACTTATACTTAGAAAACAAAAATAAATTCTGATAACTACGGCACGGCAGCCGGAGAGGATGTGTCTTTTCTTTCGATTACATTCGATCTGTATGATATTACATTAAATTAAGATATGTAGGCTATGTTAAAATTATTATATAGGTAATTCAATCGATTCCATTATTCATAAACAATACTCATATTTTACTAAAGGATTGAGAAAATCGTAAATTAGTTTTAAAGACATGGTTCTACGCCATCTTGTCGATAGTAATGGCAACACACAGTCAACTGTCATAGATAATAGTAATTGCCAATAGTATTACGAGTCAAATAAATACAACAATCATGGAAATCATGATTTACATAAGGCGTAATATAAGTGATATAAATGCCTGCCATTGTCATCTAGCAATGGATCTTAAAAAAATTACAATGAAATCAAAAATTGAATATAAATTGAAGGGTTGTAATTCTAAAGGGTCTAAGTGTCAAAAAAATCGATATTATTACAAAAATATAATCTATATGCCAAACCTAATAGTATCCAAATGAATCCAAGTGCCTGTGTCTTTGATTTTTTTACGCACACACAGATAAAGTTATGGCGGGGTCTAAGTGCCGACGAACTTTCGCTCAAAAGGGACTGTGATTGTGTGTGTGCGTGCGGGGAACATGTTATTGTTTTGTGTTGTTTGTTAGTTTGCTAAATTATGTTACGCAAAATGGACGCTACGTCATCGAGTAATCAACAAGTTATAACAACAAGAAAAAATAAACAGAATGTAATAATTGAACAAAGAAAAAGTCGTTTACGTGGAGATGAGTACGAAACATCTAAGAAAGTTAAAATCCCAAAAAAAACATTACAAGAGGTAAGTTTGATATATTTTTTAAATATTCTAGTTATGGTGTACTGTATTAATTATTATTACTTTAGATAGCTAAGATATAGATTGGTGTTTGTTCGTATTCGTTCTTATGTCACAATGATTCAAATTTCGGTAGGTAACGGTAAACTGTATCGTATATTTTATACTTATCTGTCGTTTATAATTTTTTTAGATTCGTTGTGTTTATTTTATTTTTAAGGAGGTATTTTGGACTTTCTTTGTGTTTCAGGTAAATTGTAAGTGCATATTTTCATGTAAACTTCCTTCTCGGGAGAGAAAAAAAGACATCTTTCAGGAATATTACAGTATAGGAGACTCTATAAAGCAAGATAAACAATATTAAAAGAATGCTTTATTAGTTACCCACTTTGGATTTAATTTTTACTTTAAGTTAATATTTCAATCGCTGGAAAGCAGTTCTTTTATTTTATTTCAGGTACTTATTTACTCGGCCTTATTCAAATAATACCTGTAGGTCGAAGACGTCATGGAACATATGACAATCCATCAGAAAGTCGCAGACAGACATCTGTAGCATATGCGTTGCCCGATGGCACCGGTAATCATGTTCAAGTATGCAGAAAAACATTTGAAGCGGTATTTGCAATAAGCCATAAAAAAGTACAGACTTTGTTGGAGAAAAAAAGGGTGGAGAAAATATTTATAAAGACAACCGTGGATTAAGAAACAAGCCTAGAAAATTTACTGCCAATGAAGAAAATCTTGTTATAGAACATATTAAATCATTTCCATATCAGGAAAGTCATTACAGTCGAAATGATACCCAAAAGTTTTATCTAAGCCCTGGCAGCCCTGAAAATTGAAAGATTTAAAGGAAATGCATACATACCCCCCGAAAGGAAATCTTAATACGAACATTTGATTAATCAAACCGAAGCCTGAGAACTTTTTTAATATCTTTTATAAAGGCACTTAGCTCATTTTCAATATCATTTCCTATGACACTTAAGACATTTAAAAAATGCTCAAAGTTTATGTTGTATTACTGTGTTGTTTTCTAATATTTTCTATTTTATTTCACATTATATATGTAACTAATAGATATATGTTAAATTGATTTAAGTAAAAATAAATAATTATTTCAGTAATTTGTTCATTTTATAACCTTTTTTTGTTATATCTCTAAAAACTAAAATTGGCACTTAGACGCTTTAGATTTACAACCCTTCAGTTACATATTTTGTGACATCGTGTGAAGAATAAATCTCAAATAAATAAATCTGAAGATATCGTATCGTATATAAATGCTGTCCATCGTATCGTAACCGCATTTCCTTGCTACCACCATGCGTCTCACAAATCAACAATAGCTATCCTTACCGTGGATCAACTGGGATAGTGACAGTGCATAGTAAGTATTGAAAAAGGACCACTTGAAGGTGGTGGGTGGAAACTTTCAACCTAGAAAGACTGAACAGAGAAAAATTTAGTGAATTAAAAATGTATAACTTTTTCTAACTATTAATTTATTATTTTTTGTATAAGTTGTTTGTAAAACATTGTTGTTTTCCTTAAGGGTGCATCAGAAGTAAGGATTTAAACATGCATATACCTTCGTCATTAACAACACTTGTCAATAAACATACTCGTATTCTGAAATTTATCTTTAAACATATTTACAGTCAACTATTTCAGACTCGTGGTGGTTTTGTTGGGCTATATTTGTATAAAAGCGCAGTGTTTGTTGAATGAACTAGGAGACTATTATCACTACGATTTTGTTTTACTTTAACCATTATTCGTGAACACAGGTGAGGATTCATTTTAACAAAAGATGCTACTTCTAAAATACACGTTGATTGTATTTCACATACAACAAATTATATCTCTATTAATTGAGCTGCCGCAAAAAGTTATACCATATCTAAATATTAATTTGACAAGGCCATATTATGCAGAGAGTGTGGCTTCATTATTGATAATTGGTGCAAGTCTATGAAGTGCACAACTAAGCGTGTCAACATGTTCCCTTCAAATTAATTTCACATCTATTGTTAAACAAACATATTGAGCAGGTGTCTTCTTGTATAGATATATTATTATGTACTAGATACATTTTTCATTCATCTTGCAACCTGAAGAGAAATAGATGACAATATGTTAGGAACTAATATCAACTTGCTATGCCCGTTTATAGGGAAATACCTAACTTTCCTTTCTTAACGTAATAACGCGCAAACAAATATATTTGTGTAAAGAGGCGGTTGCATTCGCTGCACACACAGATATTAGCACGATCTAAGCGACTAAAAAGGCTCTATAGCAAATTAACAATACGATTGAAAACAGTGAGTTCCACGAACAAAATACAAATCCAGGAAATATATGTAAACTTTGTCTATACTGCGCCTGCTACGGTGCAACCCACACCTTTAGAATCAGTCGGAATTTAACCATTTTACGCAGTGTACGTATGTGCTCTTGGCGCTTTTCTAAGAGTTCACCTTCCGAAGTGAATTTTTATATTATTGAGTTGACCATACGGATCGAAAGTGATGGATTCTGATGAACCAGGTAAAAAGGTCTACAAATTATTATTTGCTCACAGTCACACAACTGTACTGTAACTGGAGTCCTGGATATCTCTGCTCTTCGGAAGGAATTATTAAAAATTACAACCGCAGAAAACTATATTATGACAACGCTTAGATCAGAACACATTGTGAAAATAATGCCAGTAAGTATAAAAGTATACAAATCAATAAGAGAAAGCTTCATTAAGGGCAACATTAGTCACTACACGTACATGTTAAAGTATGAAAGACCCTACAGAGTTGTACTGAGAGGCCTCCATAGTTCAGAAGATACCACCCGAATAAAGGAAGAACTCAAGGAACTTGGACATGAAGTAAGACAACTGATAAATGTACGTCACCGAATGTCAAAAGAATTTTTACCTTTATCCTATGTAGACCTGGAACCAAAGCCGAACAATAAAGAAATATTCAAACTGAAATTCTTAAATAATACAAAAATATCTTTTGAACCTCCATACAAAAAAAAGAAATCCTCCAGTGTAAAAGATGCCAAAGATTTGATCATTCCAAAAATCAATGCCACCGACTCTTCAGATGTGTCAAATGTGGAGACGATCATTCAACAACCACTTGTACCAAAACCAGAGACATAGAAGCTGCATGCACAAACTGCCAGCAAAAACACCCGGCTAGCTATAGAGGATGTATAAAATACAAACAATATAAAGAACATATACTGAAAATCCAACTGAAACCAACACAGCCCAATAGAAACCAATACAGCCGGACAACGGTAATTGACAAACCTCAGACAAATAAATTGAATACGTACAAAAAAACCACAGCAACATACGCTGAAGTGACTAAAAATACCACAGACAACATTATTTATTAAGACCAACCTTCCCAAATACAACTACTCGATGACATCTTAGATAAAATGTTCAACAGAATTCAAACCATGATGATGAACATGGTAGACAGCATGATGGATCGGTTTCTCCAAGTCTTAAGCAGCCAAAGGAAAATTTAATCATAATCTAAAAATTACAACATGGAACGCTAATGGACTGGCTGCACGTAGGCTAGAGCTGGAAATCTTTTTGAACATGCAAAAAAATTGATGTGGCACTCATATCCGAGACCAGATTTACAAGCAAGAGCTTTATCTCAACAAAGGGATATACTATGTACACAACTAACCATCCATCTGGAAGAGCTCATGGAGGAACTGCTATACTCATTAAATCTAACATAAAACACCACCCGCTTGAACCCTACGCAACTGACAAGCTACAAGCCACAGTAATTAATGTCAATGACAAAAATTCAGACATTACACTTGCTGCAATATATTGCCCCCCGAAACATCAAATATTAAGAGAAGACTATGGAAATTTCTTCTCTAAGCTTGGGCGTTGGTTTATAAGTGGAGGCGAATGGAATGCGAAGCACTCTTTCTCGGGTTCTAGACTTATAACTACTAGAGGCAGACAGCTTTACCAAACTGTGAGGGATTTCAATCTTGATTGTTTGCCCACTGGTGAACCTACCTACTGGCCGACTGACCCATAAAAAAATCCTGACCTATTAGGTTTCTTTATATCAAAAAACGTATCAATTAATAACATCAATATGGAATCAGATTTAGATCTAACCTCAGACCACTCTGCAGTTATTCTTAATCTGAACAATAAGTTAATACGTACAGAAAGACTATCCAAACTGTACAATAAGAAAACCAACTGGAGAAAGTATCAGGACATCATCACAGCGGAGATTTAACTTACAATCTCTTTGAAAACCACAGAAAAGGTAGAGCAGCCTATAGAAGGATTAAATAAATTAATTCATGACGCGGCAAACAGGTCCACACCTCAAAACAAAGCAGGAAGCGTAAAAGAACATGTGTACTCAGCATCAATCAAAGACTGTATAACAGTAAGACGTAGACTTCGCTCTGTATGGCAAAACACCCATTACCCTAGAGACAAGACCGCCTTTAATAAAGTTTCACAGCAACTAAAAGTATAAATAAAGGAATGGAAAAATGAGAACCTGCAATCATATCTGTCAAAACTAACACATACTAGTGACACAAACTATTCTTTGTGGAAGGCTACAAAAAACTTAAAGCGCCCTCAACAACAAGTAACACCATTAAAAACACAATCAGAGGCCTGGGCCCGCTCTGACAGTGAAAAAGCTAACACGTATGCCAATCATCTACATAAAGTTTTTGAATCACTTCCTAGTAGCAATCAACAGCTAGACAATAAAATACACAAATATCTCACTTCTCCCAATCAAATTTCACTGCCTACGAAGCATGTCACACCACAAGAACTAAGGCGCGAAGTCCTAAAACTCAAGAAAGGCAAGTGCCCCGGTTACGATCTTATTGACGCTACTTTGCTGAAGCTACTTCCAAAAAAGGGGCTACTGCTTATACTGATTATCTTTAACGCGTGTCTGAGAGTGTCCTTCTACCCAAGCCAGTGGAAGATTGCCCAAGTAATAATGATACTGAAACCAGGTAAAGCACCTCAAGAGGTAGCATCGTACATACCCATTAGTCTCCTTCCGGTAATTGGAAAACTACTGGAAAAGGTCATATTGAATAGAATGAGAGAACACCTAGCAGAGATAATACCAACTCACCAGTTTGGCTTTAGGGAGGACCACGGTACAATCGAGCAAGTGCATCGGCTAGTTGATGTTATTGGTAGAGCGCTGGAAGACAAACAATATTGTAGCGCAGTCTTCCTAGATATTAGCCAAGCATTCGACAAAGTTTAGCATGAAGCTAGGCTACAGTTCAAAATCAAAAAAACGCTTCCATATTCTTTCTTCGCATTATTCAAATCTTACCTCGAAAATAGATGCTGCGAAGTGAAATATAATTCCGACGCATCTCAAATGCATGAAATCAAGTCTGGAGTACCACAGGGTAGCATACTGGGACCTGTTCTCTATCTTATATTCATAGCAGATTTACCCACCCATGCTTCGACCACTACTGCGACATATGCAGATGACACCGCAATCCTATCAACACATGAGAATCACGAGACTGCCTCCGAAATGCTCCAACAACACCTGATTCTGATCGAAGCATGGCTGCAGCAGTGGCTTATTAAAGCCAATACAGGTTCAAGTAACCTTCACACTCAGAAGGAAAACCTGCCCACCTGTAAAACTTGGCAACACTGAAATCCCACGTTCAGATGACGCCAAGTACTTAGGTATGCACCTTGATCGACGCCTAACCTGGTACAAACACATAAGGATCAAAAGGAAACAATTAGACTGCAAACTTCGAAGCATGTATTGGTTCATTGTCCGTAAGTCACAATTGACAGAAGTCAGTAAAATGGCTATCTTTAAGGCTATACTAAAGCCTGTATGGACCTATAGCATACAGTTATGGGGAACACCAAGTCATAGTAACGTTAAAATACTGGAAAGGTTTCAAAGTAAACAATGAGAGCCATGTTTGATATTCCACAGTACATAAATAATCGATATGTAAACCTAGACTGGAACCTGCGAACAGTGAAAGAAGAAATAGAGTCATACAGCAATAATTATCAAAAAAGACTAGACCAACATGTTAATCAACTGGCTGCTGAATTGGGGGGAGTGGGTAGTGTGAGATGCTCTCGACTGAAAAGAAATAGTATACTAGATCTAGCAATGATATTTGCGGACAGAAGATGAGTATGGCATCAATGGATGCTCAGCTCAGCTGTAGATAATAATGATGAACCGTTGTAAGTCTGACACCATATTAGATTATTGTTTCTTGGAAACAGATTGCTAAGTAGCAGACACCAAACTAAAAAAAAACATTCACACAAGTACACACATACATATACACAATCGTGCATACACGAACACACAATAACAATATACGAGTATGTATCCGATTGAGCATGCTAGGACACTTAAAAAAAGAACTCAAACATAGTTATTGCAGTAATTGTGCTTGTGGTCTCGGGTACTTATTCCCAGATCGAACCTAATCTTTATATGATTTGTAAATATTTATTTCGGAGTTTGGGTGTTTTCAATGTGTGATATGTATATATTTACAAAAAAAAAGGTCAGTATTCCATCAGTTTGCCTGGTTATCGTTTCACGACAGTTTGGTGTGTGTGTTTTTAAGTTTTGGTAAGTCAATAAAACATTTCGTTTTTGTGTTTTGATATAATTCTTTGAGTGCTATGAAAGTGCTGTGAGAAATGACACTGTATTGTTTACATGACCGGCTGCGCTAGAGATCAACTCTACTGATAAAAAACTCTTCGCGTTCATTCGTTGCATAATTTTATCATTGTCTTGCTTTCCATTAAGTTTTAAGTTGATGTTTTTGAATTATCTTGTCCATGTATGTTTTCATGTATGTATGTATGTATGTAAACTGCGCCAAGTTCTCAATACTTAATTTTCTCCCTTTGGTTTAGTAATTTTTTTTTTCGTAAAAAATGATTATTATACCATAACTGGACAGGAAATTTAGTATAGATTTCATAATAATAACGACTATAGAAAACGTAAGAGAATTCAGTAACTTTTGTAATTAGGTAGGTATAAATAAGCACGTTTGCCTTTAAAAACCGTGTTACGTTCGGACTGTTTCAAGTTTAACAAGCAGACATGTGAAGGGATTTGAACAACTAAAAGATAAACCTTTGATAGATAAACAATTAAGTGTATTTAATGCAAACATCAGCGACTCTAGGTACAGCTTGATCCAGATTAAACTGAATATCAAATATAATACCACCAATTGCAAATTATATTCAGCAATGTATTATTGTATTCTTGATTATTATTATTTAATATTTTTTTGTTATATTTAAAATATAACCCAAGAATCACGTGTTTTTATTGTATAAAAACCATAGCTTAAATTTTACCATTTGATAAAAGGAAATATACCTGTGTTTGGTAAAGTCATTGTTAATTTTTAAGAATATTATTAACTGATTATTGCATACATTTCAACTAATGCTTAGCTATATTTAGAGGATAAAGTTACAACAAATTAAACCTATTCTAATTATGAAATAGTAAGTAATTTTCGCTTAGCAAACGTAATACTCAAAAATGTGTTTTGATAAATCATGCTCAACAATGATGATTCCCATTTCAGCAGATTTTTATATTAGCAAAAAACGATCACTCATATTACTTGAAGACAAGTACCAATAGACCGAATGAAGACCCAGCATAAACGGAAATATCAAGGAATATACCAAATCTAACAGAAAATAAATTTAATTAAACTTAATGACTTACTATACCTTAATACCATAGAGTACTTGTTACATATTTTTAAAGTAACACAAAAATCGTATTAATAATTATTCTGATTGAGATAAGTGATAAAGTATTCAATTAGTAAATACAAACTTGAAAACTTTACTTCGTCTAGTAGCATTAGTTTAATTCAAAGTGCTTGTAGAATTAGCAGTTAGTTCACAAAATAGTAACATAAGCGACGTATAAATAAAAATATTTTAAATGTGAAGAAAAAAAGAAAAAAAGTTCAATTACTGTTAACATGCACTCTATAACTATCGGTAAAAATAATAAAATGCGTCATGCAAATATAATGTACCGTAACTCGATCGACAAGAATATTCAGTCTATGCTTCAGCCTTTGAACATTATGCAAGCTATTTATTTTTGCCCTAAATACCGTATCAAGAACAATGTCATTTATCCAAACAGTCGTTTATGGAATGTATTATCTATATGTGGGGCTATGTGCTACATTGTTCTACTTTTGATTCATTTATCTAAATTTTGTTTTGATGATACAATCAGACGATACCACAGCTTTCTTTATGTAGTTTCGTGTTTTGATATTTGTTTTTATTCTGTTGGGTTTATTTTAAATTGTTTCTTCAGTATTGTTCAAGTTAAAGAAAACATAAATTTTGTTCTTACTATTCAGAGCCTTCATAGATTTTTTAATAACAAGAAATACCTTGAGTCCTTCACTTTAGTTAATTGGATTTATGTTTTCAGTTTCTGTCTTATCCACATTTTCGTCCTTTGCTACTTTTATTTATCGATAATTATTTTTTTAATAAGTTTAACTTTCATTTCTTTTGATTTTAACTTAATTTATTCTATACGAAACATAACACACTTAAAGGATATGATCGATTTATGGAATCAAGAAATTTTACGCCCTCAGTTAATGGGAGACATTAACAGGAAACACTACTGCGAAGCAATGTTACAGACATATACTGATATACTCAGTGCGTATGATATTTTTAAATCGACCTTCAAGTACTTTGTAAGTAACTGTAGTGGTGCCTTGAATAAGTTTTCGTCGTTTTTATTGCTTAAAAGATACTTAAAGTATCTGGTAGGCCATAAATTAGTCAACATTTGAAAAATCGTATAAAAAATTATTTAATGAATTATAAACATTGTTTATTTACAAGAAAACTCGCTGAGCAGAGCAGAGTCGACATTTCTTCATTTACCTTTTCTTTTAGTTGACATAGAAAATTTAATTAACTAATGTAGACATGATTCTTCAAATAACCCCATAAAAAAGTCTGCTGGGAATAGATCTGGACTTCTGGATGACCATGAAATGTCGCCTCGTCTGGGCATCAGCTTTTCTGGAAACATGTCTTTGACCACCAGTTGGGGCTCATTGGACGGTTGACAAGTGGTTCCATCTTGTTAAAACTATGTGTTACGATTGTAGCCAGCAAATTCTAATAGCACTGATCCCAAGAACTCCCATACCACATTTGCGTGGGATGTTAGATTGAAATGTTAACGAATTCTTGGCCCATTCTATATAAGGCTTACAATCACTTTACTCAAAGCATTGTCCACATTAGAGAATATTTTCTCCTATCTTTTTGACAGTACTCGAATCCTCAGTCGATAAAACGTTTCATTTTTTGATATAATCCACGAATCGATCCATTGTCGATGTTTCTGCGAAAGAATGGAAGCACTACTTGCTCAAACCGTGCACCATTGACCGAAACAATTGGTAATCGGAGGGGCTATGTGCCGGTGAATACATTGAATGAGATAAAGTTGCTCATTGCAACGTTTCCAGGTAAATTTCAACTAGTTTTACCACATATGGTCGAGCATTGTCCAATCGCTTCATCAAATCAAATCACTTTGTAGTGTCTCTGTTCGTACAGTGGCCGCTTTTTTTTCAAAGCTCGACTAAAGTGCATTAAATAAAGTCGATAATAGACTTCTGTGATAGTTTCATCAGGTTTAAGCAGCTCATAATAAACTATGTTCTGCTAATCCCATCAAATACAGAGCAGAAGCTTCGAATTGTATATATTTGATACTGGGGACGATTTTCATACGTGATCAGGCATACAAACTTTTTCCCTTTTGATTGTCATAGTGAATCCAGTTTTTATCTCCAACAATAATATGGTGTAGAAAACTTTTCATTTTCTTCAGTTGAAACAGCAATTTACGCCTGAGAAACCATCGTCCAATGTTTCTCAATTTCAAGTCATACGGCATCCATTCTCCTTGCTTTTGGATCATATCTAACACTTTTAAATGTTTCGAAACTGTTGACGCATCTATGTACTTGTAATGTTTCTCGAGCTCTACTAGCGTCTGACATGGATCTTAATAAAGTAATGCCTCCAATTCTTCATTTCCAAACCTTGACGGTGCTCCAGAAGGTTCTTTATCTTCAAGGTCAAAGTTATTATTTTTAAGCGTCTAAACCAGTCTCTGCATATTGCACTCATCTTATATTTAAAAAAGAATCTTGTAGCGATAAATTTCTTTTGAATAAAGCAGCGCAATAAAGGGCATAGCCGGATTAATATGGGAATTCTGCCTCCATAATTTTTTTTACTCATACTTAGGAGGTCGATTTGGTGTCGAATGAAAATAATTCACACCAATTTTTAGCTCTTTAACTCGAACAGTATTCGAGATATTTAAAAAAAACGGGTTTTTCGGAATCATTTTTTTCTTATAGTAAAATTGAGAATTATTTAATGATGATTTTTTTCCTAATTCTTACGAGTCCAAAACATGAAAAAATCGCATGTAAAAAATCATAAGACTATGATTCTCCAACAAAAAACCGGTTTTGAATGAAGAAAGGGAATTTTTTTTTATTTTTTAGCTTTCTTATAAATAATATGTCATTTTGGTAAACAAAAAATTTTCTACGTATTTATGTGTACTAAAAAATAAACTTAAGTTTGGTAAAACATAATATTTCGAAAAAAAAATGATTTTTAATTTTTTTTAATTGTTCCACCACTTCAAAAAACTCAAACAAAATCCTGAGTATAGACGAGTATAAAATACATTTTCTGACGAATTTTGGCGAGTGACATATTTCAAGAAGGCTAAAAAAAAAAAACAAAAAAAATATTTTCTTTTCTCCGTTAAAAATCAATTTTCTGTTTGAGAATCATGGTCACGTGATTTTTTTATGTTTTGGACTCGTAAGAATCAATAAAAAAATCATCACTAAAAATTCAGAGTTTTACTATAAGAAAAAAAAAAATTTGAAAACAGGTTTTTTTGTACATCTCGAATACCGTTCGAGTTAAAGAACTACAAATTGGTGTGAGTTATTTTCATTCGACACCAAATTCACCTCCTAAGTATGAGTCAAAAAAATTATGAGGGCAGACTTCCCATATTAATCCGGCTATGCCCTTACCTACAAAAACCCTTGATTTGGCATAGCAGTTGACATTTTTTACGTAGGTAAGTAAACACGTGGTTGACACTGTGGTAAACAACATACACTAGAATTGAAATTTAAATGTACTATTACTTGCTGATGTGTTACCGTATGAAATTCCATGCACAGACTTCCACTTTACCAGCTTTTAAGAAACAGCGAAATCTTATTATAGGTCCTATTATAATAATTTACTTTACCATTATACAAATCAAACTATCGCCGTCCAATGCTGAATGAAGGTCCCCCAAGGAGCACCAACCATACCGATCTTATGCAATTCGTACTTATTACTATTAGTAAAATATTTCTAACGAAATTTACGAGTAATTGTTTGTACATCATGCATAATACATATTTGTCGGTAGCGTGCGATGAGTTCTTAGCATCATCACCTCATTTACTATGGCACCATCCGAATAGAGTCTTTTCTGGTCTAGATCTAGTCACTAAAATCCTTTCACAATCCACTGCTGAACATAGGCCTCTGCTAACTACGGACCTGAAGAGTTAGGATAGAGTTTATATTAAGTTTTCCTTCTCTTTATAGCGCTCTTATTTTGCATAGTTTGCTCTCTTAGTTGACTCTTATGACATCTACGAGTTGAGTCTGAGTGGTGATACACTCCATATTTTTAATAAATTGTCACGTGAACAGGAGGAAGTCAAGAAGTAAAAGCTAAGAGTAGAATCTCTCATGACCATCATCATTACCAACAGCCTTTAATAGTTCACTGTTGGACATAGGTCTTTCCTGAGATAAAAGTTTGTGTCCTACTATAGCACCCTGATGGATTGATGTAGATTCTGTATCAAATTCTTCTTCTCAAAGTCTTTCATACTCCAGTATACATCAGCTGTAAGTGTTCTAGTAATCGGCAAAGTAAAGCTAACCTTACAAAAAAATTATATTTTGAAGTCTGTTCCAAAACTTTTTGCTATTTCAAATAGGATTATTACCAAAACAAAAATATTTTCAGATTTTATATAACGTGCTACAGTTCTTCAGTCATGCATTAATTCATATAGAACTAGTAATTGACACTGTTAAAGCGATCAAATTTTTTGGAGAAGTAAGTATTGTAGAAGTATTTACAGTCATCCAAAAGATATTATTGTTTGAAGTGAAATTGAAGAAATAAATTTTACAGAATATGTCCGTGATTTCTGCGTTCTTGACGGTCTACTGGCTAATAAAAACCTTTTCAATGAATACAATATTTTGTCTATATTGTGAAAAGTTCTACATAGCTTTGGAGAATTGTCAAAACTCTTGTACATTTATTTCTAAAGCAAGACGCTCAGGTATCTCATTGCATATTTTCTATACTTTATTGTAAAAAAAATAGTCAATTTCTAAAATGGAAATTTCATGCATGTTTATTAACTAAAAATTTACCAGTGAACTAGAAATTACTGAACGTCGTAATAAAAATAAACATTAATTCGCAGGTTTAGAACTAAAGCTCTCCAAGAATATACAACGTCTCTATCGATCATCGTTCCAGAAAATATCGGCTTGTGGCTTGTTCTACGTTGATGCTGCACTACCTTTGTCGTTAATGGGTCTCATCACCACTTATACCGTTGTTCTAATTCAGTTTGCGCTATCTGAGCAGCTGAAAGAATAGGGTTTTGGAGAAAAGATTAGTTAATCTATTAAAAGGGTGAATGCTAATATTAAGAACACTAGGAACAGTTTGATAAATATCACTTTTGTTACCATTAAATTTTGCAAATTATATTTGATTAGAACATAACCTGAGGGGCCGGGCCTGCTTGTGTGTAAACAATTAGTTTAAACTTTATCAAACTTGGGCCATCTAATTCAAGGACAGTCATTTATGTCACAGCTAAAGTAATTGCTGAGTTTATTGTGTGTTGTAATTAATAATCCTTTCCTAACCTAGAGTAACTGCTTGGGTTCCTAAGGTGGCTTTATGCTTTTATATTTGGAGAAAGTCTTAAGTAATTTAAAACTATAATGTTCTATTTTATCTTCTGAAACTTATATTTTGATTGATGAATTCGACATCTGAACTATTACAAAATTAGTTATAATCGATTTTCATGTAGCCAATCCAATGTAGAAATAAAATAATTCAATTTCAAAATATTTATTTCTTACTAAGTGTATATTTTAATGTTATGGAAATTACATGAGTACTAAGGACTTATTGCTTTTTCCAAGCTGGACAGTTTATTGAAAGTAATTATAATTAGCATATTGAAGTTTTGCAATTAGCAGGTTTTCACTGAGCAGTTTTATTCTGGACGGTGGGAGGTGTAATTTGACTTTTTTAATTTGAAATACTTAATATATATTGAAAGGAAAGTTACCATGCTATATTTAATTGCTGTTATTGGCCTTTCGACCAGGGTCTCCGTAATGGTAATATTCTATCTCAATTCGATTCTTGAGTTTCAACATCTGCTTTAACTACCAAAGTTTTCACACTGACAAAGTAAATATTTGAAAGTGTGTTTTTCCGTAAGTTGCTGCTTCTGCCAATTTATTTAACAAACTTTAAACATACCTTCAATATGTGTTTTCAACTATTGCCGCATCTTCTTACCTTCAATAATAACTGTATATATATTCGATATATTCGTATAAAGCAGTAAAGAAACCATGAGGTTTCTACACAGGAGGGGAGACACTTGCAGCCGTAGGTGGCCCGAGGTACGTCGGGGTTCGTACTAGGGTGCACTTGGTACCCCGGCTATTTGTACCAAAGATGACTCGCGGTCTTCGGTCGGTTCGAGCCCGACATAACCACCAACAGGTGGTATCTGTGGGGATTCCTGCTCAGTACAACAAAAAACCGGGGAGAGACCTGGTGCCCTAAAACATAAACCTCGAACTTAACTTAGGCACCGGCCTAACACAATATTATCAAAAAGATAATATGTGTATTTTCTAAATGCAATGTGTACTATAATTGTTCTTTGCTAGTAAATACTGTTGAAATATATGTTGCTCAGTCCTTACAGAAACGTTCAGGTCGATCATCGAAATCGTTTGAAGATGCTAGTGACAGGAGTAGTTCGATAATCTTGAACGGCATGTCGGTCGATGGTAGTACCTATGATTTTCTCTATACGGGTGCACGAGGGTTTAGACTTGTGCCACCGGTATACTAGCTAATTTATTTTCTTCTTGCGTTATTCAGTGCCTCGAAATGTAGTAATGGAAAACTTCTTCGTATGTCATGATAGTCACGACGTTGCAAATTTTGACTATATGTGAAGTGGTTACAACCGCTAAGACGGTTTTGGTTTATTATACCAAGAAGTTTTGGACTATTCAAGTAAAGTCAAGATTTCAAGTGCATATATATATTTCAATAGCGCCAACACTTTACAACCATCGATCTGCTACAAGCATAATCAGGTAAGTACCTAACTTCCACAAATTCTACTTACCAGCGTGATTGTGATACAGAAGCAGAAGGCGAAGGACTGAAAGAAGTTGCAATACATATTACGGAAGCAAAACTAAGAAAATTAGGTAAAAATGATGCACCACCTGACCTAAAACATATCAGTAATAATCCGACACGATCAATTAAATATAAAAAAGGAATTAGGTTACGAAGTCAAAATTCGTTAACAAATTCTACGTAACTAATATTTTAACAAAAGTACAAAGTCAACTTTACAGAAACCACGAAAGTTCAGTGTCATGGATGAATCCAACATTATCAACCTTCAGACAAAAAACTTGAATTTATCGTTGTCAAAGCACTCCATGTATATAGTTCGGTGAAACGTTAAGTTTTTGGCGTGTGTGTTCTAATGTTTTAAGTGAATAAGTATCTAATGTTTCAAGTGTAGTGCTATGAAAAGTGATACTATTTTGTTTACATGACCGGCTCCGGTAGAGATCTACTCTACTTATAAGAAGTTTTTTAGTTTATTGGTTACACAATTTTACAATTATTTTACGATACATAATTTTTAAGTCAGGATTTTAAAATTATCTTGGCCCGTTTCATGTATATATGTAAACTGAGTCAAGTTCTCAATACTTCATTTTCTCCCTTTGTTTTAGTATTGTTTTTTATTCATAAAAATGATTATTGTACCATAATTAGTCAGGAAATTTAGTTTGGATTTCAAAACAATAACGACTTGATAGATAACGTACGAGAATTCAGTAGCTTTTGTAAATAGGTACAAAAAAGCACGTTTGCTTCAAAAACAGTTTCAAGTTCGAACTTTTTCAAGTTTAACAGCTAGACATCTGAAGGGATTCGAGGAGCTAAGCGATTAGCTCTTGATGGATGAACTATTAAATGTATTCAGTGGAAACATCAACGACTCTAGGTATAGCTTGATCCAGATTAAACTGAATATCAAATATAATACCACCAATCGCAAATTATATTCAGATATATATTATTATTGTATTCTTGATTATTATTATTTAATATTTGTTATTATATTTAGAACATAACCTAAGAGACACAGGTTATCACTACATAGTATAAAACAAAGTCACTTTCCCTGTCCCTATGTCCCTTTGTATGCTTTAATCTTTAAAACTACGCAACGGATTTTGATGCGGTTTTTTAATAGATAGAGTGATTCAAGAGGAAGGTATATATGTATAGTAACATCCATTAAATAGTGAAGAAATACTGTTATTTTTAAGGTTTCTAATGTGATGTCGTTAATCATCAATTTTTTTCCGCTTACATTGCAAACGCAGGCTGAACCCTACGAGATTTATCAAAATAATGTACAAATTATTTGTAGACATTAAAAAGGTCATCAGAAAACTCCGCGATGTTATATGTCTATCTCTTATGGATATCCCACAATAACATTTTTTTGTCATTTACTTTCACGACAAATAATGTCTAGTCTTCGAAGCGATTTTAACCAATACACCATTAATCCTTATCCAATTAAATGCGACAACGTATCAGTAATTGTAAGTAAGTTACGATAAAAAACTGTATAATAGTTTTATAATATAAATGATATTCTATTCTAATGTTAATTTTTAAATTGTGCTTATAGTAATTATAAGTACATAAAGTTAGATAAGATTAGATTTAATAAAAATCAATTAAATATTAGGGAAATTGCTTTCAAAAATCGTACTTTAAGGTGAGGTATTTAACTTCAGAAAAAGAACTTACTGGAATAGGTATCTTTTGTTGTTGATGATTGTTGATTTTCTTTTGTTTTTAGTCGAACGAATAGCAAATTATTTTTTAAGTATTTTTAATTTAATTAAAATCGTTGTTTAAGTTGTGGTATTTCAGTTAAAAAAAAACTGAATAGGATAGGTATCTTTTGTTTTTTATAAATGTCAATTATCTTTTGTTTCTAAATGATAAGTATTTAGATATGTTTTACTGCAGAAGATACAAATAATATGGCAATTTGTGCATAGGTAATCACAAATGTAGAAATGAGTAAACTTTGTACAGAAATTATAAATGTCTCGAAGACGTCGTCGTTCGAACAAAGCTCGGAAGTACAGTGAATGCCAGAAGAGTATGTTCAGCAAGAGATGAAGAATCGTCAACGGAACGTGAGGTTCACCTCACTCAGGCTCGGGATAGACATAGAGCTGAGAGAGAGAGAGAGAATTTTCAGTAGAGCTTGAGTTTCGCCTCAGCCAAGATAGGGATAGACATCAAATACAGAGAGCCAGAATTCTGCCATGAATTACGATCCTTCGATTTCTTACAAGGACGATTGTATAGTATCAATAGGTACAATGACACTAAAAAATAAAATAAATATACAAAAACGTAAAAAGTAAATAAGTAATATAGGTATGAATTTAGATGTTCCATAGATAGCAGGAAATCTTCATGGTATAGCAAAAGGGGAATTGTTTTACTCCAAATGAAACGCGTGTGGGCCACGAGCAGTAATGCATAAATCAAAACTACTGGATCGCTTTTAATATTTTTTTCAGTGAATGACATAGACTGTGTATGTATGTTATACCCGTGCGAAGCCAGAGCAAGCCGCTATGTTTTTATATATAACGTTCACAGTTCTTGTTAAGAATTAATTTACTATTATTCCGCTTAATATAAATTAGCAATGTGACTTTTTCTGTCACTAACACACAAGAATGTTTATAAAGGTGTTTCTATTGTACTAACTATTTCTCTATTATATTATAACTTCACCGTTTCACCTCTGTACTGAATACACGTATATTTGACTGTAAAAATTAAATTTCATTTTTTACAACCTGGTCAAAATCGATACAGTTCTTCTGTAGTGTATTTAGTATCAGCATTGCACCCGTGCGAAGCCGGGGCGGGTCGCTAGTTATTGTATAAAACTATTTCTTAAATTTTATCATTTGATAAAAGGAAATACGAGCATACCCGTGTTTGGTAAAGTCATTGTTAATGTTTAAGAATATTATTAATTAATCATTGCATACATTTCAACTCATGCTTAGCTATATTTAGAGAATAAAGTTACAATACATTAAACCTATTCTCATTATCAAATAGTAAGTAATTTTTATATTAGCAGTAAATTATCACCCATATTACTTGAAGACAAGTACCAATAGACCGAATGAAGACTCAGTGTAAGCGAAAATATCAAGGAATACACGAAGACCAACACAAAATTAATTAAATTAAAATTAATAACTTACCTTAATAACATAGAGTACCACATGTTATATATTTTTAACGTAACACAAATATTATATTAATAATTATTCTGATTGAGATAAGTGATGAAGTATTCAATTAGTAAATACAAACTTGGAAACTTTACTTCGTCTAGTAACATTTGCTTGATTCAAAGTGCATGTGGAATAAGCAGTCAATTCACAAAATAGTTACGTAATTGACGTTTAAATAAAAATATTTTAAATGTGAAGAAAGAAAGAAAAAGAAATTTCTCATTAGTAACATGCACTCTATAACTATCGGTAAAAATAATAAAATACGTCATGCAAATATAATGTACCGTAACTCGATCGACAAGAATATTCAATCTATGCTTCGGCCTTTGAACATTATGCAAACTATTTATTTTTGCCCTAAATACCGTATCAAGAACAATGTCATTTATCCAAACAGTCACTTATGGAATATATTATCTATATGTGGGGCTATGTGCTACATTGTTATACTTTTGATTCGTTTATTTAAGTTTTATTTTGATGATACCATCAGACGATACCACAGCTTCCTTAATGTTGATTTATATTTTGATGTTTCCTTTTATTCTGTTGGGTTCATTTTTAATTGTTTCTTCAGTATTGTTCAAGTTAAAGAAAACATAAATTTTGTTCTTACCATCCAGAGCCTTCATAGATTTTTTAATAACAAGAAATACCTTGAGTCCTTTACTTTAGTTAATTTTTAGTTAATTGGATTTATGTTTTCAGTTTCTGTCTTATCCACATTTTTGTCTTGTACTACTTTTATTTCTCGATAATTATTTTGTTAGTAAGCTTAAGTTTCATTTGTTTTGATTTCAACTTAATTTATGCTATACGATACATAACACACTTAAAAGATATGGTCTGTTTATGGAATCAAGAAATTTTACGCCCTCAGTTAATGGCGGACATGAACAGGAAACACTACTGCGAAGCAATGTTACAGACATATACTGATATACTCAGTGCGTATGATATTTTTAAAGCGACCTTCAAGTCCTTTGTAAGTAACCGTAGTGGTGGAACAATAATCGTTTAATGAAATAATGTATAGGGTCTCGTAAAGGTTTTGAAAAGAAAGCTTGCTTAGCAGAGCAGAGCCGATATCTGTTTGCCGATTTTTCTTTACGTTGACGTAGTATATTTGGTTTATTAATGAAGACATGATTCTTTAGGTAACCTTATAAAAGAAATCTGCTGGGGATTGATTAGGACCTTTGGATGACCATAGTATGTCAGCTGGGAATGAGCTTTTCCGGTAACATGTCTTTAACCACGGAAGGCATTCATTGGATTTATGACAAGTGGCTCTATGTTGTTGAAACTATGCTAATCCCGTCAAACACAGAACAGAAGCTTTGAATCATGTATGTTCGATTTTGGGGACGATTTTGATACCAGACCAGGCATACCTCATGAATTTTTACCTTTGAATGTCATAGTGAATCCACTTAAGAAAACCTTTCCTTTTCGGTGGTTGAAGCAGCAATTTACGTATGAGAAAATGCTATTCAATGTCTCTCAGTTTCAACTTATACCACACCCATTGTCCTTGCTTTTGGATCATTTCTAACACTTTTAAACGTTTTGGAACTGTTGACGCATCTACTTGCAATGTTTTTGCGACTACTCTATTAGCATCTGGTATAGATCTTTATAAGATAATACCTCCAACTCTTCGTTTTCAAACATTGATGGTGTTCCAGAACGATCTTCAGTTTCGAAATAAAAGTCATTATTTTAAAGATTCTAAATCAGTCTCTGCATATCACATTCGACAGAGCTTTTTCACCATATATTTTAACAATAATTCTGTATGTTCCAGCTGTAAATTTCTTTTGAATAAAGCAAAAACCCAAAAACAGATACAAACCCTTGATTTGGTATAGGAGTAGATATTTTTTACGTTGGTAAAAAACACGTGATTGACACTGTGGTAAACTACAAATACTATTATTTGAAGTTCAATATATTTAGCTGATGTGTTATCGTATAAAATTCCATGCACAGACTGCCGTTTCACCAGCTTTTAAGGAACAGCTGGAACTTATTACAGATCCTATTTCAATAATTGACTTTATCGTTATTTAAATCAAACTGTCGCCGTCCACTGCTGAACAAAGGTCCCCCAAGGAGCGCCAACCATCTTGGTCTTGGGCGATTTCTAATTATCATTATTAATGAAATATTTCTAACGAAATTTAATTGTTCGTACATCACACATAATATATATTTGTCGGTAACATGGAATGTGTTCTTAGCATCATCGCTTCATCTACTTTACCATCATCTGAATAGAATCTTGTCTGGTCGAGATCTAGTCACCAAAATTCTGTCATAACCCACTGCTGAACATAGGCCTCTACTAACCACGGACCCCAAGAGTTAGAATAGAGTTTATGTTAAGTTTTCTTTCTCATTATAGCGCTCTTATTTTGCGTTGTTTGCTCCCCTAGTCGATTCTTAAGACACCTATGATTTGGGTCTGAGTGGTGATACTCCATAGTTTTAATAAATTATCACGTGAACAGAAGGAAGTCAAAAAGTAAAAGCTAAAAGTAAAATCTCTCATGACCATCATCATTATCAACAGTCTTTAATAGTTCCTTGTTGGACCTAAGTCTCTCCTTAGATAAAAGTTTGTGGCCTGCTAGAGCACCCTGATTAGATGGATTTGTATAAGTTTTGAATCAAATTCTTCTTCTCAAACTATCTTTTACTCCAGCATACTTCAGCTCAAATTATTCTAGTAATTACCAAAGTAAAGCATACCTTACAAGAAAATTATACTGTGAAATCTGTCCATAATTTTTTTGCTGTTTCAAATAGGATTGTTACAAAAAAAAATATATTTTCAGACTTTATATAACGTGCTACAGTTCTTCAGCCATACATTAATTCACATGCAAATAGTAATTAACACAGTCAAAATGTCGAAATTATTTGGAAAAGTAAGTATTGTAAAAGTACGAGGGCGGTTCGGAAACTTCTTAGCCTAGCCCAAAAAGCGTGGTATAAACAGAAAAAAGTTAAGTGTTTTGGGAACTTCCATCTATGGTATGAACACATGTTAAATTTTGTTTTGATCTGGCAACTCCTTCATATAAAAGCAGGTGTTCAAAAAAGACGCATCCGCGATTTTTTTACAATGGACAAATTAGAAATTCGTGCTGTCATTTAATATTTACATAAAAAGGTTTATCGGGGCAAGAAATTCATAATGATATGGTGAATATGTTAGGTCAAAGTGCTCTTTCATATGCAACAGTAAAAAATTGGGTTGCTGAATTAAAACGTGGTCGTACAAGCATTGAAGATAAACCACGTAGTGGACGTCCAAAAACAGCAACAACAACAGAAATTGTAGACAAAGTGCATGATATAGTATTAAATGATCGACGAATAAAAGTGCGTGAAATAGCTAATATCATGGGCATCTCGAATGATCGAGTCCATTTAATTTTGCATGAAGAAATACAGATGAAAAACCTTTCTGCAAGATGGGTGCCGCATTTGTTAACAGTCGACCAAAAACGCATAAGAATGAACATTTCTCAAGCTTGTTTGGATCGTTTTACGCGAAATAAAATGGATTTTAAGTGTCGTTTCATAACTGTTGATGAGACATGGATCCACCACTATACTCCAGAGATAAAAAAACAATCCAAACAATGGACTGAAGCTGGAGGAAGTGCCCCAAAGAAGTTAAAAACAATTCAATTGGCTGGTAAGGTTATGGCAACGGTTTTTTGGGACTTCAAAGGTATTTTATTAATTGACTATCTGCAAAAGGGTAAAACAATAAACTCAGAGTACTATTGCAACCTTTTTGATCAATTAAATGCAAAAATTCAAGAAAAACATCCTGGTTTACGACACAAAAAAATAATTTTTTATCAAGACAACGCACCAGTGCACAAGAGTGTTTTAACAATGGCTAAAATCAACGAATTAAAGTACGAGTTGCTTGACTACCCACCTTATTCTCCTGATTTAGCTCTCAGTGACTTTTACCTGTTCCCAAACCTAAAAAAATTCCTTGCTGGCAAGCGTTTTACCTCAAATGAAGATGCAATTGCAGTTGTAAACCACTATTTTGAAGACCTTGAGGAAAATTATTTTAATCAAGGGATAGAATTGCTAGATAAGCATTGGACTAAGTGTATTGAAGTTTTAGGAGATTATATTGAAAAATAAAAATGTTTTTGAAAAACTAACTATTCTCTTTCATTGATAGGCTAAGAAGTTTCCGAATCGCCCTCGTACTCGTATTTACGGTCATCCAAAAGATATTGATGTCTGGAATACGATTAAAGAAAAAAAAATTTTGCAGAATAATTTCGCGATACCTGTGTACTCATTGGTCTGCTGGCTGCTTAAAACTTCTACAATTCATGCTTTACTTTGTATGTTTTGTGAAAAGTTCTACATGGCTTTGGAAAATTGTCAAAACTCTTGTGCACATATTTCTAAAGCAAGATGCTCAGGTATACTTTCTAACTAACTGCATATTTTCTATACTTTATTGATAAAAAATATTTTCGAAAATAAAAATTTCATGCGTATTTAATTACTAAAAATTTACCAGTGAACTAGAAATTACTGAACGTCATAATGAAAATAAATATTAATTCACAGGTTCAGAACTAAAGCTCTCCAAGAATATACAACGTCTGTATCCATCATCATTCCAGAGAATATCGGCTTGTGGTTTGTTCTACATTGATGCTGTACTACCTTTGTCGTTAATAAGTCTCATTACTATTTATACCGTTATTCTAATTCAGTTTGCGCTATCCGAGCAGCTGAAAGAATAGGGTTTTGGTGGATAGATTAGTAAATATATTAAAAGGGTCAATGCTAATATTAAGAACACTAGGAACAGTTTGATAAATATCACTTTTGTTACCATTAAATTTTGCAAATTATATATGATTAGAATATAACCTCAGAGTCCTGGCCTGCTTGTGTGTAAACAATTACTTTAAACTTTTTCAATCGAAGGCCGTTTAATTTAAGAAAAGTCCTTTATGTCTCAGCTAAAGTAATTGTTAAGTTTAATGTGTGTTGTGATAAAAAATCATGTACTAACCTTTTTTTCTTTAGCGTGTGGCAACCCCCTCGGACCGTCAAACCACCGGGGTTTACGGCTGGGTGATGTGTCGGAATCGGATCGACTAAAACCACGCGGTGTGCCACTCTGCACCTGACATACGAGGGATCCGGGTACAGCTGTTAATAGGACATACAGATCCCTCCTAGCGTCGCCCGCTAAAGCGCGCACCACCTGCGGATAAACTCTCTATTTAGGTGACGTACGGCAGACGTGCACGTCCCCTCCTCGCGGCTGGCCACTATAGCAGATGGAGGGGAAAACCCTTCCCGTCCACCCGCGGCCACACTCAAGGCGGCATGAGATGCTGGTAGGCGCACCTCCGACGGCCGGATCGCCAGCGGCGAATTGGGTCCGAGTGGAGATCGTCCTCCCGGGCCTTCTCCGCCGCCTCCTTCAGCAAAATTACGTCTTCGCAGAAGGTTGTGACCGCGGTAAAAGTACTGTCGCTACCGACTATGGAGCGTATAACGGCCGGTAGCGAGAGATCTCCTCCAATAACTGCAGTGAGGACCTCACGCTGTGCCGCCCAGGCAGAACAAACCGCTAGCGTGTGCTGAGCCGAGTCCTCACTGCAGTAGCAGTGGTGACAGGCAGGACTCAATTCCCTCCTGGCGACCGAGTACAGATACTTCCCGAAACAACCGTGCCCGGAAAGAATCTGTGTCATTCGGAAGGAAAGGGTCCCGTGCTGTCGCCCTGCCCACTCGGCAATGACCGGCTGGAGAACTTCCACGGCGGCAAAGCCAAAGTAAAGCAAAGACAAGGGTTTAAGAACTGTGCTCCAGAGTTATCTCCAACATTGACGCTCCTATACCGCCTGTCGTATTCCTCGAGGATTGTTCCGGAGATTTGAAGAGAGGCGAATGTCCAACTCGCCCCTAAAAAAGGTGACCACTCCAACCCGGTCAATTACTGATCTATAGTCATCACTTTCGTTATTTACAAGGTGCTGGGAAGTGTTATTAATAAACAACTGGTCTATCATCTGGAGGATCACTCGTTGTTGAATGACCGAACCGATCCATGGGTGTTCTTCTAGCGTTCTTCACACATGTTTGAGATCAGGCTTAGATAGGCATGGGGAGTCCTTGGCTATGGCTTTCGATAGTGTTTGGAACCGTTCGCTCCTCTCCAAACTTCTATCATTCGGCCTGCCCCCAAACTCTGCAGCTGGGTGGCCACATTTCTGCATGAGCCTTCCGCATTAGAGTCCTCTGCGACGGCACTACCTCCAATTTTCAGCAGGTTAATGCTGGACCGACTAAACTCAAGGTGCCGTCCTGTCACCCACACTGTTTCTTCTGCATATCAATGACATGTTGACCCTTGGCAATATACATTGCTATGCAGATAACAGCACAGTTCATGGACGATGCTATGGTTACCCTATAGCCAAATTAGCGGACGTTGAGGAAAAGCGACTAGAACTTGTCACTGAGCTCGACCGGGTTCTGGGCACCATTTTTCAATGGGGTCATGAGAATCTGGTCGAATTCAATGCTAAGAAAATACAGGTGTGCGCGCTCTCTGTCAAAAAGTTTCCATTCATTCCCCTCCCCACTTTTCAGAACACTCAACTGCCACTGCAGAACAATCTCAGTACCCAGGATGGGTATAAATATGGACCGGTACCTCAATCCACGAGAATATATTGAAAGCGTTGCTAAGGCTGCCACGTGGAAGCTGGGTATTCTGAACAGACTGAGACAGTTATTTGCGCCCGAGCATCTGTGTCTTCTGTATAAAACCCAGGTATGCTTCTGGGTGGAGCACTATTAGTCCAAGAGCCCGTGAGTGCCAGACCATCGTCATTTTATAAAAGCTGAAAGTTCTTCTATGTGTGTCCCTAGTACAGGTAAGAATGATCCCCAAACATGAAGCTGAGGCAGCGGTGGCTTTGGCAGATAACAGGCAACAAAGGTGTGTAAAATTCCATCTCAAATTCGTCATGATATAAAACTTGATTTTTTTATATTTGATTCATAACAATATCAAAACTCGCGTTGCTCATTGCCAGACAGTTAGTATGGTTCCAACCCTCTGCCGGACACCCCTAAACTATTATAATTTATAATTATACTTACGTTATACTATAAAACCTATGTTTTATATATAATTTTTTGGGAGCCTATTAAACTATGTTTACATAGTAGCCGGACAGTTTCGAAGGTTCTATCATCTTGCCAGACGCATTCAAAGTGAGCAATAATTGGGAGAGCAAGGAGCGTATACAGTAACTAAAGGTTATATTATAAAACCTAAGTTTCATATATAATTTTTTGGGAGCCTATTAAACTATGTTTACATAGTACCCGGACAGTTTCGAAGGTTCTATCATCTTGCCAGACACATTCAAAGTGAGCAGTAATCAGGAGAGCAAGGAGCGAATACAGTAACTAAACGTTATACTATAAAACCCAAATTTTATATATAATTTTTTGGGAGCCTATTAAACTATGTTTACATAGTAGCCGGACAGTTTCGAAGGTTCTATCATCTTCCCAGACGCATTCAAAGTGAGCAATAATCGGAAGAGCAAGGAGCGTATATAGTAACTAAAGGTTATATTATAAAACCTAAGTTTCATATATAATTTTTTGGGAGCCTATTAAACTATGTTTACATAGTACCCGGACAGTTTCGAAGGTTCTATCATCTTGCCAGACGCATTCAAAGTGAGCAGTAATCGGGAGAGCAAGGAGCGAATACAGTAACTAAACGTTATATCATAAAACTTAAATTTTATATATAATTTTTTGGGAGCCTATTAAACTATGTTTATATAGTAGCCGGACAGTTTCGAAGGTTCTATCATCTTGCCAAACGCATTCAAAGTGAGCAATAATCGGAAGAGCAAGGAGCGTATATAGTAACTAAAGGTTATATTATAAAACCTAAGTTTCATATATAATTTTTTAGGAGCCCATTAAACTATGTTTACATAATAGCCGGACAGTTTCGAAGGTTCTATCATCTTGCCAGACGCATTCAAAGTGAGCAGTAATCGGGAGAGCAAGGAGTGAATACAGTAACTAAACGTTATATTATAAAACCTAAGTTTTATATATAATTTTTTGGGTGCCTATTAAACTATGTTTATATAGTAGCCGGACAGTTTCGAAGGTTCTATCATCTTGTCAGACGCATTCAAAGTCAGCAGTAATCAGGAGAGCAAGGAGCGTATACAGTAACTAGTGCGAATGAAACAGAGCGCTTGGTCTATTGCGGAATTTCACTGCGCTTCCATTGTTATTAATTTCAAATTGTGCAGTTTATTTTTTTCTTAATCCAGAAATTTCATTAACTAATTTTTACAATTTCAATAACAAATATTTAAAATAATACTGAGTAAAATTTTTCTCATACAATGTCAATCATGTCGAAAATCTAATAATTTAATTTATATTATTTTTCATTTTTAAGAAGTTTATTATTGTCAATGCTATTAAAATTATAAAGCCAATGAAACAAAGTAAATCAAATTTTAGTGTTTATTATACCGAAGGACACATTTTTTTTAAGATAAGAAATTTACAGAGAAATTAATTTATTTTAATTAAATCTAAATATTTTCATCATTTTCATCGTTATAGCGCGCTCACTAAATCGGTTCACACGTTAGCAGTTTAAACGTCGTAAGTGCTGTGAGCACAATTCGGACCGCAGCCTTTGAATGCGTCTGACAAGATGATAGAACCTTCGAAACTGTCCGGTTACTATATAAACATAGTTTAATAGGCACCCAAAAATTATATATAAACTTAGGTTTTATAATATAACGTTTAGTTACTGTATTCGCTCCTTGCTCTCCCGATTACTGCTCACTTTGAATGCGTCTGGGAAGATAATAGAACCTTCGAAACTGTCCGGGTACTATGTAAACATAGTTTAATAGGCTCCCAAAAAATTATATATGAAACTTAGGTTTTATAATATAACCTTTAGTTACTATATACGCTCCTTGCTCTTCCGATTATTGCTCACTTTGAATGCGTCTGGGAAGATGATAGAACCTTCGAAACTGTCCGGCTACTATGTAAACATAGTTTAATAGGCTCCCAAAAAATTATATATAAAATTTAGGTTTTATAGTATAACGTTTAGTTACTGTATTCGCTCCTTGCTCTCCTGATTACTGCTCACTTTGAATGCATCTGGGAAGATGATAGAACCTTCGAAACTGTCCGGGTACTATGTAAACATAGTTTAATAGGCTCCCAAAAAATTATATATGAAACTTAGGTTTTATAATATAACCTTTAGTTACTGTATACGCTCCTTGCTCTCCCAATTATTGCTCACTTTGAATGCGTCTGGCAAGATGATAGAACCTTCGAAACTGTCCGGGTATTATGTAAACATAGTTTAATACGCTCCCAAAAAATTATATATAAAACTTAGGTTTTATAATATAACGTAAGTATAATTATAAATTATAATAGTTTAGGGGTGTCCGGCAGAGGGTTGGAACCATACTAACTGTCTGGCAATGAGCAACGCGAGTTTTGATATTATTATGAATCAAATATAAAAAAATCAAGTTTTATATCATGACGAATTTGAGATGGAATTTTACACACCTTTGTTGCCTGTTATCTGTCAAAGCCACCGATGCCTCAGCTTAATGTTTGGGGATCATTCTTACCTGTACTAGGGACACACATAGAAGAACTTTCAGCTTTTATAAAATGACGAAGGTCTGGCACTCACGGGCTCTTGCTCTATATTCTCATCGTTACGATGGATCCGCGCGGTATTTGCTGGACGCTTTGGATCGGTTACAGCGGCGAGAAGTCCGGATTATCAATAACCTGAAAGTCACTGTATCCCTTGAGTCTCTGTAGTTGCGAAAAATGTCGCCTTTATGGCCGTCCTCTATCGCCTTTATCATGGAGAGTGATACGACTAACTCCTCCAACTGATCCAAAGCTAATTATGAAATAGTAAGTAATTTTCATTTAGCAAACGTAATAGACAAATTCCAAATTCTGATCAGATAGATGTTATTATTGTATTCTTGATTATTATTATTTAATATTTGTTATTATATTTAGAACATCATCTAAGAGTCATACGTTATTATTGTGTAAAAACCATAGCTTGAATTTTACTCTATGGTATAAGGAAATATATCCGAGTTTGGTAAAGTCGTTGTTAATTTTCAAGAGTTTTATTAGTTAATTAATGCATACATTTCAACTTATGCTTAGTTATATTTAGAGAATAAAGTTATAATATATTAAACCTATTCTAATTATGCAATAGTAAGTAATTTTCATTTAGCAAACGTAACACTCAAAACTGTGTTTTGATAAGTCATGCTCAACAATGATGATTCTCATTTCAGCTGATTTTCATATTAGCAGTAAATTATCACTCATATTACTTGAAGACAAGTAATAATAGACTGAATGAAGGCTCAGTGCAAGTAGAAATATCAAAGAACATACGAAAACCAACACAAAGTGAATTGAATTAAATTAATAACTCACCTTAATAACATTACGAGTACGACGTGATATACATTTTTAACGTAACACAAAAATCATTTTAATAATTATTCTGATTGAGATAAGTGATAAAGTATTCAATTAGTAAATACAAACTTGGAAACTTTCCTTCGTCCAGTAACATTTGTTTGATTCAAAGTGCTTTTGGAACTAGCAGTTAGTTCACAATATAGTTACATAATCGACGTTTAAATAAAAATATTTTAAATGTGATGAAAGAAAGAAAAAAAATCTGTCATTAGAACACGCACTCTATAACTATCGGTAAAAATAATAAAATGCGTCATGCAAATATAATGTACCGTAACTCGATCGACAAGAATATTCAATCTATGCTTCGGCCTTTGAACATTATGCAAACTATTTATTTTTGCCCTAAATACCGTATCAAGAACAATGTCATTTATCCAAACAGTCGTTTATGGAATGTATTATCTATATGTGGGGCTATGTGCTACATTGTTCTACTTTTGATTCATTTATCTAAATTTTGTTTTGATGATACAATCAGACGATACCACAGCTTTTTTTACGTAGTTTCGTGTTTTGATATTTGCTTTTATTCTGTTGGGTTTATTTTAAATTGTTTCTTCAGTATTGTTCAAGTTAAAGAAAACATGAATTTTGTTCTTACCATTCAGAGCCTTCATAGATTTTTTAATAACAAGAGATACCTTGAGTCCTTCACTTTAGTTAATTGGATTTATGTTTTCAGTTTCTGTCTTATCCACATTTTCGTCCTTTGCTACTTTTATTTATCGATAATTATTTTTTTAGTAAGTTTAACATTCATTTCTTTTGATTTTAACTTAATTTATTCTATACGAAACATAACACACTTAAAGGATATGATCGATTTATGGAATCAAGAAATTTTACGCCCTCAGTTAATGGGAGACATTAACAGGAAACACTACTGCGAAGCAATGTTACAGACATATACTGATATACTCAGTGCGTATGATATTTTTAAATCGACCTTCAAGTACTTTGTAAGTAACTGTAGTGGTGCCTTGAATAAGTTTTCGTCGTTTTTATTGCTTAAAAGATACTTAAAGTATCTGGTAGGCCATAAATTAGTCAACATTTGAAAAATCGTATAAAAAATTATTTAATGAATTATAAACATTGTCTATTTACAAGAAAACTCGCTGAGCAGAGCAGAGTCGACATTTCTTCATTTACCTTTTCTTTTAGTTGACATAGAATATTTAATTTACTAATGTAGACATGATTCTTCAAATAACCCCATAAAAAAGTCTGCTGGGAATAGATCTGAACTTCTGGATGACCATGAAATGTCGCCTCGTCTGGGCATCAGCTTTTCTGGAAACATGTCTTTGACCACCAGTTGGGGCTCATTGGACGGTTGACAAGTGGTTCCATCTTGTTAAAACTATGTGTTACGATTGTAGCCAGCAAATTCTAATAGCACTGATCCCAAGAACTCCCATACCACATTTGCGTGGGATGTTAGATTGAAATGTTAACGAATTCTTGGCCCATTCTATATAAGGCTTACAATCACTTTACTCAAAGCATTGTCCACATTAGAGAATATTTTCTCCTATCTTTTTGACAGTACTCGAATCCTCAGTCGATAAAACGTTTCATTTTTTGATATAATCCACGAATCGATCCATTGTCGATGTTTCTGCGAAAGAATGGAAGCACTACTTGCTCAAACCGTGCACCATTGACCGAAACAATTGGTAATCGGAGGGGCTATGTGCCGGTGAATACATTGAATGAGATAAAGTTGCTCATTGCAACGTTTCCAGGTAAATTTCAACTAGTTTTACCACATATGGTCGAGCATTGTCCAATCGCTTCATCAAATCAAATCACTTTGTAGTGTCTCTGTTCGTACAGTGGCCGCTTTTTTTTCAAAGCTCGACTAAAGTACATTAAATAAAGTCGATAATAGACTTCTGTGATAGTTTCATCAGGTTTAAGCAGCTCATAATAAACTATGTTCTGCTAATCCCATCAAATACAGAGCAGAAGCTTCGAATTGTATATATTTGATACTGGGGACGATTTTCATACGTGATCAGGCATACAAACTTTTTCCCTTTTGATTGTCATAGTGAATCCAGTTTTTATCTCCAACAATAATATGGTGTAGAAAACTTTTCATTTTCTTCAGTTGAAACAGTAATTTACGCCTGAGAAACCATCGTCCAATGTCTCTCAATTTCAAGTCATACGGCATCCATTCTCCTTGCTTTTGGATCATATCTAACACTTTTAAATGTTTCGAAACTGTTGACGCATCTATGTACTTGTAATGTTTCACGAGCTCTACTAGCGTCTGACATGGATCTTAATAAAGTAATGCCTCCAATTCTTCATTTCCAAACCTTGACGGTGCTCCAGAAGGTTCTTTATCTTCAAGTTCAAAGTTATTATTTTTAAGCGTCTAAACCAGTCTATGCATATTGCACTCATCTTATATTTAAAAAAGAATCTTGTAGCAATAAATTTCTTTTGAATAAAGCAGCGCAATAAAGGGCATAGCCGGATTAATATGGAAATTCTGCCCCCATAATTTTTTTTACTCATACTTAGGAGGTGGATTTGGTGTCGAATGAAAATAATTCACACCAATTTTTAGCTCTTTAACTCGAACAGTATTCGAGATATTTAAAAAAAACGGGTTTTTCGGAATCATTTTTTTCTTATAGTAAAATTGAGAATTATTTAATGATGATTTTTTTCCTAATTCTTACGAGTCCAAAACATGAAAAAATCGCATGTAAAAAATCATAAGACTATGATTCTCCAACAAAAAACCGGTTTTGAATGGAGAAAGGGAATTTTTTTTATTTTTTAGCTTTCTTATAAATAATATGTCATTTTGGTAAACAAAAAATTTTCTACGTATTTATGTGTACTAAAAAATAAACTTAAGTTTGGTAAAACGTAATATTTCGAAAAAAAAATGATTTTTAATTTTTTTAATTGTTCCACCACTTCAAAAAACTCAAACAAAATCCTGAGTATAGACGAGTATAAAATACATTTTCTGACGAATTTTGGCGAGTGACATATTTCAAGAAGGCTAAAAAAAAAAACAAAAAAAATATTTTCTTTTCTCCGTTAAAAATCAATTTCCTGTTTGAGAATCATGATCACGTGATTTTTTTATGTTTTGGACTCGTAAGAATCAATAAAAAAATCATCATTAAAAATTCAGAGTTTTACTATAAGAAAAAAAAAATTTGAAAACAGGTTTTTTTGAACATCTCGAATACCGTTCGAGTTAAAGAACTACAAATTGGTGTGAGTTATTTTCATTTGACACCAAATTGACCTCCTAAGTATGAGTCAAAAAAATTATGAGGGCAGACTTCCCATATTAATCCGGCTATGCCCTTACCTACAAAAACCCTTGATTTGGCATAGCAGTTGACATTTTTTACGTAGGTAAGTAAACACGTGGTTGACACTGTGGTAAACAACATACACTAGAATTGAAATTTAAATGTACTATTACTTGCTGATGTGTTACCGTATGAAATTCCATGCACAGACTTCCACTTTACCAGCTTTTAAGAAACAGCGAAATCTTATTATAGGTCCTATTCTAATAATTTACTTTACCATTATACAAATCAAACTATCGCCGTCCAATGCTGAATGAAGGTCCCCCAAAGAACACCAACCATACCGATCTTATGCAATTCGTACTTATTACTATTAGTAAAATATTTCTAACGAAATTTACGAGTAATTGTTTGTACATCATGCATAATACATATTTGTCGGTAGCGTGCGATGTGTTCTTAGCATCATCACCTCATTTACTATGGCACCATCTGAATAGAGTCTTTTCTGGTCTAGATCTAGTCACCAAAATCCTTTCACAATCCACTGCTGAACATAGGCCTCTGCTAACTACGGACCTGAAAAGTTAGGATAGAGTTTATATTAAGTTTTCCTTCTCTTTATAGCGCTCTTATTTTGCATAGTTTGCTCTCTTAGTTGACTCTTATGACACCTACGAGTTGAGTCTGAGTGGTGATACACTCCATATTTTTAATAAATTGTCACGTGAACAGGAGGAAGTCAAGAAGTAAAAGCTAAGAGTAGAATCTCTCATGACCATCATCATTACCAACAGCCTTTAATAGTTCACTGTTGGACATAGGTCTTTCCTGAGATAAAAGTTTGTGTCCTACTATAGCACCCTGATGGATTGATGTAGATTATGTATCAAATTCTTCTTCTCAAAGTCTTTCATACTCCAGTATACATCAGCTGTAAGTGTTCTAGTAATCGGCAAAGTAAAGCTAACCTTACAAATAAATTATATTTTGAAGTCTGTTCCAAAACTTTTTGCTATTTCAAATAGGATTATTACCAAAACAAAAATATTTTCAGATTTTATATAACGTGCTACAGTTCTTCAGTCATGCATTAATTCATATAGAACTAGTAATTGACACTGTTAAAACGATCAAATTATTTGGAGAAGTAAGTATTGTAGAAGTATTTACAGTCATCCAAAAGACATTATTGTTTGAAGTGAAATTGAAGAAATAAATTTTACAGAATATGTCCGTGATTTCTGCGTTCTTGACGGTCTACTGGCTAATAAAAACCTTTTCAATGAATACAATATTTTGTCTATATTGTGAAAAGTTCTACATAGCTTTGGAGAATTGTCAAAACTCTTGTGCATTTATTTCTAAAGCAAGACGCTCAGGTATCTCATTGCATATTTTCTATACTTTATTGTAAAAAAAATAGTCAATTTCTAAAATGGAAATTTCATGGATGTTTGTTAACTAAAAATTTACCAGTGAACTAGAAATTACTGAACGTCGTAATAAAAATAAACATTAATTCGCAGGTTTAGAACTAAAGCTCTCCAAGAATATACAACGTCTCTATCGATCATCGTTCCAGAAAATATCGGCTTGTGGCTTGTTCTACGTTGATGCTGCACTACCTTTGTCGTTAATGGGTCTCATCACCACTTATACCGTTGTTCTAATTCAGTTTGCGCTATCCGAGCAACTGAAAGAATAGGGTTTTGGAGAAAAGATTAGAGTAGAATAGATTTACTATTAAAAGGGTGAATGCTAATATTAAGAACACTAGGAACAGTTTGATAAATATCACTTTTGTTACCATTAAATTTTGCAAATTATATTTGATTAGAACATAACCTGAGAGGCTGGGCCTGCTTGTGTGTAAACAATTAGTTTAAACTTTATCAAACTTGGGCCATCTAATTCAAGGACAGTCATTTATGTCACAGCTAAAGTAATTGCTGAGTTTATTGTGTGTTGTAATTAATAATCCTTTCCTAACCTAGAGTAACTGCTTGGGTTCCTAAGGTGGCTTTATGCTTTTATATTTGGAGAAAGTCTTAAGTAATTTAAAACTATAATGTTCTATTTTATCTTCTGAAACTTATATTTTGATTGATGAATTCGACATCTGAACTATTACAAAATTAGTTATAATCAATTTTCATGTAGCCAATCCAATGTAGAAATAAAGTAATTCAATTTCAAAATATTTATTTCTTACTAAGTGTATATTTTAATGTTATGGATATTACATGAGTACTAAGGACTTATTGCTTTTTCCAAGCTGGACAGTTTATTGTAGAAGTTTTGTAATTAGCAGGTTTTCAGTGAGCAGTTTTATTCTGGACGGTGGGAGGTGTAATTTGACTTTTTTAATTTGAAATACTTAATATATATTGAGAGGCAATTTACCATGCTATATTTAATTGCTGTTATTGTTCTATCGACCAGGGTCTCCGTAATGGTAATATTGTATCTCAATTTGATTCTTGAGTTTCAACATCTGCTTCCAACTACCAAAGTTTTTCGCACTGACAAAGTAAATATTTGAAAGTTGTCTTTTGCCGTATGTTGCTGTTTCTGCCAATTTATTTAACAAAATTTAAACAATTGAAGCTGTTCAATACGTGTTTCCAACCATTTCCGCATCTTCTTACCTTCAATAATAACTGTATATATATATTCGATATATTCGTATAAAGCAGTAAAGAAACCATGAGGTTTCCACACAGGAGGGGAGACACTTGCAGCCGTAGGTGGCCCGAGGTACGTCGGGGTTCCAGGGATTTACGTACTAGGGTGCACCTGGTCCTCCGGCTATTTGTACCAAAGATGAAGTGCGGTCTTTGGTCGGTTCGAGCCCGACATAACCACCAGCAGGTAGTATCTGTGGGATTCCTGCACAGTACAACAAAAAACAGGGGAGAGACCTGGTGCCCTAAAACATAAACCTCGAACTTAACTTAGGCACCGGCCTAACACAATAATATCAAAAAGATAATATGTGTATTTTCTAAATGCAATGTGTACTATAATTGTTCTTTGCTAGTAAATACTGTTGAAATATATGTTGCTAAGTCCTTATAGAAACGTTCAGGTCGATCATCGAAATCGTTTGAAGATACTAGTGACAGGAGCAGTTCGATAATCTTGAACGGCATGTCGGTCGATGGTAGTACCTATGATTTTCTCTATACGGGTGCACGAAGGTTTAGACTTGTGCCACCGGTATACTAGCTAATTTATTTTCTTCTCGCGTTATTCAGTACCTCGGAATGTAGTAATGGAAAACTTCTTCGTATGTTATGATAGTGACGACGTTGCAAATTTTGACTATATGTAAAGTGGTTACAACCGCTAAGACGGTTTTGGTTTATTATACCAAGAAGTTTTGGACTATTTAAGTAAAGTCACGGTTTCAGTAGTTTACCCGAGCACAATTGCCGTGTGCTCATCGTTCCAAATGCTTATATACATTTCAATAGCGCCAACACTTTACAACCATCGATCTGCTACGAGCATAATCAGGTAAGTACCTAACTTCCACAAATTCTACTAACCAGCGTGATTGTGATACAGAAGCAGAAGGCGAAGGACTGAAAGAGGTTGCAGTACATATCACGAAAAAAAATTAAGAAAATTTGGTAAAATGATGCACCACCTGACTTAAAGCATATCAGTAATAATCCGACACGATCAATTAAATATAGAAAAGGAATTAGGTTACGAAGTCAAAATTCGTTAACAAATTCTACGTAATTAATATTTTGACAAAAGTACAAAGTCATCTTTACAGAAATGTTTAGTAAACCACGAAAGTTCAGTGTCATGGATGAATCCAACATTACCAACCTTCAGACAAAAAACTTGAATTTATCGTTGTCAAAGCACTCCATGTATATAGTTCGGTGAAACGTTAAGTTTTTGGCGTGTGTGTTCTAATGTTTTAAGTGAATAAGTATCTAATGTTTCAAGTGTATTGCTATGAAAAGTGATACTATTTTGTTTACATGACCGGCTCCGCTAGAGATCTACTCTACTTATAAGAAGTTTTTTAGTTTATTGGTTACACAATTTTACCATTATTTTACGATACATAATTTTTAAGTCAGGATTTTAAAATTATCTTGGCCCGTTTCATGTAAATATATATGTAAACTGAGTCAAGTTCTCAATACTTCATTTTCTCCCTTTGTTTTAGTATTGTTTTTTATTCATAAAAATGATTATTGTACCATAATTAGTCAGGAAATTTAGTTTGGATTTCAAAACAATAACGACTTGATAGATAACGTACGAGAATTCAGTAGCTTTTGTAAATAGGTACAAAAAAGCGCGTTTGCTTCAAAAACAGTTTCAAGTTCGAACTTTTTCAAGTTTAACAGCTAGACATCTGAAGGGATTCGAGGAGCTAAGCGATTAGCTCTTGATGGATGAACTATTAAATGTATTCAGTGGAAACATCAACGACTCTAGGTACAGCTTGATCCAGATTAAACTGAATATCAAATATAATACCACCAATTGCAAATTATATTCAGATATATATTATTATTGTATTCTTGATTATTATTATTTAATATTTGTTATTATATTTAGAACATAACCTAAGAGACACAGGTTATCACTACATAGTATAAAACAAAGTCACTTTCCCTGTCCCTATATCCCTTTGTATGCTTTAATCTTTAAAACTACGCAACGGATTTTGATGCAGTTTTTTAATAGATAGAGTGATTCAAGAGGAAGGTATATATGTATAGTAACATCCATTAAATAGTGGAGAAATACTGTTATTTTTAAGGTTTCTAATGTGATGTCGTTAATCATCAATTTTTTTCCGCTTACATTGCAAACGCAGGCTGAACCCTACGAGATTTATCAAAATAATGTACAAATTATTTGTAGACATTAAAAAGGTCATCAGAAAACGCCGCGATGTTATATGTCTATCTCTTATGGATATCCCACAATAACATTTTTTTGTCATTTACTTTCACGACAAATAATGTCTAGTCTTCGAAGCGATTTTAACCAATACACCATTAAACCTTATCCAATTAAATAGCATAAATACATTGTTGATTTAATACAGATCTATATGGTCCTTTACAGCACCAGATTTAAATGAATATTTTCGAAGATATTACAGATTTAGAATTGCGGGACGTAGTGCTTGCGGCGGTACTGGCCGGCCGGGGCGGCGATAGCGTGCTTATAAAGAGATATAGAGCGTCGGAAGCCGTGATTTTCCCTAGAGCACTTTGTATTTTTCAGCGATCGGACGCGTTTCTTATCGGAGCTCTCTAGCGGGGAAAATAACATACTTAATAAAAACGTGCTTTTCAGCGCGACAACGTATCAGTAATTGTAAGTAAGTTACGATAAAAAACTGTATAATAGTTTTAAAATATAATTGATATTCTATTCTAATGTTAATTTTTAAATTGTGCTTATAGTAATTATACTCGTAAGTACATAAAGTTAGATAAGATTAGATTTAATAAAAATCAATTAAATATTAGGGAAATTGCTTTCAAAAATCGTACTTTAAGGTGAGGTATTTAACTTCAGAAAAAGAACTTACTGGAATAGGTATCTTTTGTTGTTGATGATTGTTGATTTTCTTTTGTTTTTAGTCGAACGAATAGCAAATTATTTTTTAAGTATTTTTAATTTAATTAAAATCGTTGTTTAAGTTGTGGTATTTCAGTTAAAAAAAACTGAATAGAATAGGTATCTTTTGTTTTTTATAAATGTCAATTATCTTTTGTTTCTAAATGATAAGTATTTAGATATGTTTTACTGCAGAAGATACAAATAATATGGCAATTTGTGCATAGGTAATCACAAATGTAGAAATGAGTAAACTTTGTACAGAAATTATAAATGTCTCGAAGATGTCGTCGTTCGAACAAAGCTCGGAAGTACAGTGAATGCCAGAAGAGTATGTTCAGCAAGAGATGAAGAATCGTCAACAGAACGTGAGGTTCACCTCACTCAGGCTCAGGATAGATATAGAGCTGAGAGAGAGAGAGAGAATCTTCAGTAGAGCTTGAGTTTGGCCTCAGCCAAGATAGGGATAGACATCAAATACAGAGAGCCAGAATTCTGCCATGAATTACGATCCTTCGATTTCTTACAAGGACGATTGTATAGTATCAATAGGTACAATGACACTAAAAAATAAAATAAATATACAAAAACGTAAAAAGTAAATAAGTAATATAGGTATGAATTTAGATGTTCCATAGATAGCAGGAAATCTTCATAGTATAGCAAAAGGGGAATTGTTTTACTCCAAATGAAACGCGTGTGGGCCACGAGCAGTAATGCATAAATCAAAACTACTGGATCGCTTTTAATATTTTTTTCTGTGAATGACATAGAGTGTGTATGTATGTTATACCCGTGCGAAGCCAGAGCAAGCCGCTATGTTTTTATATACAACGTTCACAGTTCTTGTTAAGAATTAATTTACTATTATTCCGCTTAATGTAAATTAGCAATGTGACTTTTTCTGTCACTAACACACAAGAATGTTTATAAAGGTGTTTCTATTGTACAAACTATTTTTCTATTATAATATAACTTCATCGTTTCACCTCTGTACTGAATACACGTATATTTGACTGTAAAAATTAAATTTCATTTTTTACAACCTGGTCAAAATCGATACAGTTCTTCTGTAGTGTATTTAGTATCAGCATTGCACCCGTGCGAAGCCGGGGCGGGTCGCTAGTTATTGTATAAAACTATTTCTTAAATTTTATCATTTGATAAAAGGAAATACGAGCATACCCGTGTTTGGTAAAGTCATTGTTAATGTTTAAGAGTATTATTAATTAATCATTGCATACATTTCAACTCATGCTTAGCTATATTTAGAGAATAAAGTTACAATACATTAAACCTATTCTAATTATCAAATAGTAAGTAATTTTTATATTATCAGTAAATTATCACCCATATTACTTGAAGACAAGTACCAATAGACCGAATTAAGACTCAGTGTAAGCGAAAATATCAAGGAATACACGAAGACCAACACAAAATTAATTAAATTAAAATTAATAACTTACCTTAATAACATAGAGTACCACATGTTATATATTTTTAACGTAACACAAATATTATATTAATAATTATTCTGATTGAGATAAGTGATGAAGTATTCAATTAGTAAATACAAACTTGGAAACTTTACTTCGTCTAGTAACATTTGCTTGATTCAAAGTGCATGTGGAATAAGCAGTCAATTCACAAAATAGTTACGTAATTGACGTTTAAATAAAAATATTTTAAATGTGAAGAAAGAAAGAAAAAGAAATTTCTCATTAGTAACATGCACTCTATAACTATCGGTAAAAATAATAAAATACGTCATGCAAATATAATGTACCGTAACTCGATCGACAAGAATATTCAATCTATGCTTCGGCCTTTGAACATTATGCAAACTATTTATTTTTGCCCTAAATACCGTATCAAGAACAATGTCATTTATCCAAACAGTCACTTATGGAATATATTATCTATATGTGGGGCTATGTGCTACATTGTTATACTTTTGATTCGTTTATTTAAGTTTTATTTTGATGATACCATCAGACGATACCACAGCTTCCTTAATGTTGATTTATATTTTGATGTTTCCTTTTATTCTGTTGGGTTCATTTTTAATTGTTTCTTCAGTATTGTTCAAGTTAAAGAAAACATAAATTTTGTTCTTACCATCCAGAGCCTTCATAGATTTTTTAATAACAAGAAATACCTTGAGTCCTTCACTTTAGTTAATTGGATTTATGTTTTCAGTTTCTGTCTTATCCACATTTTTGCTCTTTACTACTTTTATTTCTCGATAATTATTTTTTTAGTTAATTTAAGTTTAATTTGTTTTGATTTTAACTTAATTTATGCTACACGATACATAACACATTTAAAGGATATGGTCTATTTATGGAATCAAGAAATTTTACGCCCTCAGTTAATGGGTGATATGAACAGGAAACATTACTGTGAAGCAATGTTACAGACATATACTGATATACTCAGTGCGTATGATATTTTTAAAGCGACCTTCAAGTACTTTGTAAGTAACTGTAGTGGTGGACCCATAATCGTTTAATGAAATAATGTATAGGACCTCGTAAAGGTTTTGAAAAGAAAGTTTGCTTAGCAGAGCAGAGCCGATATCTTTTTACCGATTTTTCATTTCATTGACGTAGTATACTTAGTATACTTACACGTATACTTGGTTAATTATTATATTGATTCATCAGGTAATTTCATAAAAGAAATCTGTTGGGGATAGATCTGGAGTATGTCGGCTGGGAATGAGCTGTTCCGGAAACGTGTATTTGACCACGGCAGGCATTGCATGTTTGACAAGTGGCTCTATCTTGTTGAAACTATGTGTTGTGATAATAAATCATATCCTGCTAATCTCGTCAAATACAGAACAGAAGCTGTGAATCATCTACATTTGCTTTTGGACACGATTTTGATATGTGACCAGGCATACTTCATGAATTTTTACCTTTGAATGTCATAATCAATCCACTTTACATTTAGAACAATAATACGGAGCAGAAAACCTTTCCTTTTCTATGGTTGAAGCAGCAATTTACGCATGAGGAAACGTCGTTCAATGTCTCTCATTTTCAACTCATACTGCACCCATTGTCTTTGGTTATGGATCATTTCTAACACTCTTAAATGGTTTGAAACTGTTGACGGATCTACTTGCAATGTTTGCCCAACTGCTCTACTAGCATCTGACATTGATCTTCTTAAGACAATGCCTCCAACTATTCGTTTTCAAACTTTGACGGTACTCCAGAACGTTCCTTATCTTCAAGGTCAAAGTTATTAGTTTTAAGCTCCTTAATCAGTCTCTGCATGTCACATTCGACAGAGCATTGTTCCCATATATTTTAAAAGGAATTCTGTATGTTTCAGGTGTAAATTTCTTTTCAATAAAGCAGTGCAATAAAATTACCTGCATAAACCCTTGATTTGGCGTAGGATTAGATATTTTTTACATTAGTAACCTGTTTGACACTGTGGTGAACTACATATACTAGTATTTGAGTTTAAATATACTACTACTTAGCTGATGTGTTACCGTATGAAATTCCATGCACAGACTGCTGCTTCACCAGCTTTTAAGAAACAGCGAAAACTTAGTCCCCCAAGGAGAACCAACCATCCCGGTCTTAGGCAATTCGCACTTGTCATTATTAATAAAATAGTTGTAACGAAATTTACGAGTAATTGTTTGAACATCATGCATAATACATATTTGTGGGTAGCGTAGAATGTGTTCTTAGCATCATCACCTCATCTACTATACCGCCATCTGAATAGAGTCTTGTCTGGTCGAGATCTACTCACCAAAATACTTTCATAACCCACTGTTGAACACTGTTGACCTCTATTAGCTATGGACCTGAAGAGTTAGAATAGAGTTTATATTATGTTTTCCTTCTCTTTATAGCGCTCTTATTTTGCATAGTTTGCTATCTTAATTGACTCTTACGACACCTACGAGTTGAGTCTGAGTGGAGATACACTCCATATTTTTAATAATTTATCACGTGAACAGGAAGAAGTCAAGAAGTAAAAGGTAAGAGTAAAATCTCTCATAACCATCATCATTACCAACAGCCTTTAATAGTTCCCTGTTGGACATAGGTCTCTCCTGACATGAAAGTTTGTGGCCTACTATAGCAACCTGACCAGATGGATTGGTATAGGTTCTGTATCAAATTCTCTTTCTCAAAGTCTTTCATACTCCAGTATACTTCAGCTGAATGTACTCTAGTAATCGGCAAAGTAAAGCATACCTTACAAGTAAATTATACTGTGAAGTCTGTCCCAAATTTTTTATCCACTTCAAATAGGATTGTTACCAAAAAAAAAAAATATTTTCAGATTTTATATAACGTGCTACTGTTGTTCAGTCATACATTAATTCACATGCAAATGGTAATTAACCTAATTAAAATGTCGAAGTTATTTGGAAAAGTAAGTATTGTAATAGTACTCGTATTTACGGTCATCTAGAAGATATTAATATCTAGAGTAAGTTAAAAAAAAATGTTTTGCAGAGTAATTTAACGAAACCTGTATACTCACTGGTCTGCTGGCTGCTTAGAACCTCTACAATGCATGTTTTATTTTGTCTGTATTGTGAAAAATTCTACATGGCTTTGGAGAATTGTCAAAACTCTTGTGCATTTATTTCTAAAGCAAGACGCTCAGGTATATTATTGCATATTTTCTATACTTTATTATAAAAAAAATAGTCAATTTTAAAATGAAAATTTCATGTATGTTTAATTACTAAAAATTTACCAGTGTACTAGAAATTACTGAATGTCGTAATGAAAATAAATATTATTTCACAGGTTCAGAACTAAAGCTCTCCAAGAATATACAACGTCTGTATCGATCATCGTTCCAGAAAATATCAGCTTGTGGCTTATTCTACATTGATGCTGCACTGCTTTTGTCGTTAATGAGTTTCATCACCACCTATACGATTGTTCTAACTCAATTTGCATTATCCGATCAGCTGAAAGAGTAGGATTTTGGTGGATACATTTATTAAATATAATTTTAAAAATCGATGTTAATATTAAAAAACCAGGAACAGCCTGATTAATATTTCTTATATTACTATTAGTTTTTCCATATTATATTCGATGTTTAGAATATGACTCAAGTATTGTTTGATTGAATAATTTTTTTTAACATTGTCAATTTCATTGGCAAAACATCAATCCTTCACCTTTTGCTGACTATCGTTCAATTTTTGTTTTGTTGTTTCTGTCAAAAGTCCTCGACCACCTCGTCTACACTCAACTAATTTCTTACCTAATGTAAAATCATATTCTGGATCCCTATCAAGTGAGCTTACGCACGTACGAAGTTACCTTACTCCAAATTTAAAGATATTGTACTCCTGGTGAGTACTTACATTTATAACTTAAGAATTCTGATTGATAGTAAGTATTTTATCTCGGCACCCATTTAAATGAAGTCAGTAAAAAAGTTTTTGCATTAAATTCTACATCACATTTATATTTGGTTTACAGAAATATGATAATGTGACTGAATTTCGTTAATTGCTCGAGTGGCTGCCAATTTGACTTCGACGAAATTCACATATTTTTTCTATGCTTTATTGAATACTTATCAATCCACTAACTGTAGGCTGATGCAAAGCCAAACATGATAGATATACAGAAATTATAAATGTATTTTTTGAAACAGTACATATTTACAGAAAATAATGTTTATGCATACCCAAGTTTTTGTCAGAACAGATTGAACAGATTTTATTAACATTCAGACAGGACAAATTGTACTAAACACCTAGAAAGGTCGAAGTCAGAGCAGTGAGAGTGACAGTGAAGAAGTAGCTTATTTGAAAATCTAAAATTTCATAAATTGAAAACGTGTTGAGCACAATGGCTTGAAATGTTTAAGTTGAACATATTTATTACGCAAATCTGCATTTAGGTCAAAATAGCCCATGTCACCGTAGTTAATTACGTGAAATATATACCTTAGTTTCAGATAGAAGAAAGTTCTCAGCCTATGTAGGGCCCGTGACGAGCTTATGACTTTTAACGAGCTTATGAGTAACCATGCTATTGTAGTTACGTAGTGAAAGCGAAGTATGGTCGAGTTGGAATCCACTAATGTTATTCTTATATTAGTAGCCAGACATTTATTCTGGTTTACCAATACGTCAAACATATCAGCACAGTACTTAATGACTTATGGAAACCACGGATAACATGTTGTTCATCTCTGTTTAGTAATATGAAAATTCAAAATACATTTTTTGTGCTCATCAAATTATAGACAATCACAGCAAACATGAACGGGACAAAAATATCTGAGGTCCTTCACTTAAGTGAACTGGTTTATTGTTTTATGAATATTTGTTGCCTATATTTTCATCCTTTACTTCTTTTCTCAGAGTTTAATAAGCTTCAGACGCATTAATTTTGGCATTAACGTAATTTACGCTGTAAGGTGCATAATATTTTTAAAAGGATTAAAAGGATTCATGAAATGAACAAAATTTTACACAGTCATTAATGACAGACATAAAGACAAAACACTACTGTAAATTAATACTTCAGACGAACGTTGACGTACTGAGTGGTTATGGTAGCTTCCAAGTACTATTTAAGTAACTAGTACTATATGAGAGAATATTTTGAGTGTATTGTGAAAAATTAATAGCCACTCGGGTATAGTACTTCACATTCTTTTTGTTATGGAAATACTCTCTTAACTAGAATTAATTGAGTTTCGTAATAGAAACAAATATTCGTTTACAGATTTAAGACTAAAATAGGACCAAGAACGTACAACACCTGTATCAATCATTGTTCAAGAGATGTAAATTATTTAGGCTTCGTTAAACATAGGGAATTTTATTAAAAAGAATTTGCGTTTATTATTGATATCCGAATCATTAAGTTTTCCGTAAGCTGTTCAATTGAAAAGCAACTATAACTTTTGTCTCATACACCACTTTTAACTTAGAGATATTATATAGCGACCGATCAGCTTTAATCAAAAATTGCCACAGTTTAAATTGTATCCTTGTGAATATTTATTTTTTAATTTTAGTAAACTAGAACACAGTTTAACTTTAATTTTACACGTGGAGCGACTGTCATCAGACTTGCAAGTACTAGCCAATTATTAAACTTCCCTGGACAGATTGTTGTCGAACTTTTTGAGACTCCAACTATTCATGACGATTATCACACGATAACTGAAGCCATCAGAATACCGTGCACTGAAGTTTGAAATTTCTTTTCTTATTATATCATCATCATCATCATCAACAGTCCACTGCTGGACATAGACTTCCCCTTAGCGAGAAGGTTTTGGTCTACTATATCACACTGGCCAGACGGGTTGGAATAGGGTTTGTTTCAAGTTTTCCTTCTCTTTGTGAAGACGGTGCACATTTTGTTGCCTTAGTCACCTTTTACCAGTGGCAACACTATGTATTCTTATTATAAACCACACGAACAGGACTTATTATATAATAGCAAATATTCAAATCAATTCTGTAATTCGATTGGTTATTGATTTATAATGTAAAAATACCCTTCAAATCATTTAATCGAGAGGTGAGTCCGTCTGTGACTTGCTTACGATTCACCATAGTAGAAGTGGACAAGGCAGCAGTGGTGATATTGTTTGCTGATCTGCTTCTTAAGTTCAATTCGGGTCAGGTCATCATTTAGGAGAAGTGATGAAACTCTTAGAAGTCAGTTGAATAATTGTGAATATAATAACTAATTAAGCATTTTACGCTTAGAGATTTTATGTAATCAATTGTTAATTACGAATAGGTTTATGAATATTAACTAAAGTGGATGCAAATTCAGTAAACAAGCAAAAAGCAGTAAATAAACAAAATGGCAATAAATAGTGTACAAGAATCATTTTCTTCCAAATAGTATTATCTAGCAAAGTGACAGATTGATCCCACATTCCAGTGAAATGTAGTAGAATTAGACAGTGAAAAGAGAAAAGTAAATAAAAAATATGAACATGAATTAATAAAAATAAAAAGAATAAGAAAAATTAAACTCGGACACATTCATTATTGGGACTGAATTAATATCTATTGAACGCACTCGAACGAAGAAAATAAAACGTAATCTTGATAGATGTCAATATAACTGGGTGGTATAACTGTTACAGTTATATTATAACAAATTTTGATAAAGAGTAAACAAAATTTGAAGGTATAAACAATGTATATGCAAGTAACCTAGAAAATAAAACTAAAAACAAAACAAAATAAATACAAAAGTATAAATTTGTGACAACTAAACATTGCGAAAAACGGAACGCACCGTTACCAATGACAAAGGAGAACAGCGAGGTGTCAATTTGACAGTTACAATATCTGTCACAATCATAAAGATTTTTCATGTGTATGAAAAATTATTTACAAAAACTTGAAGGTACAGAGAAAAAATTGAGCTAGCAGCCAGTATAAATCTGGCGGAAACAGTAAAGAGACGGTTGCTTGGGTGTCAGAAGAGTTTAAAACTTTTCGAGAGCTGATGTTTTCCATGTTGGGACTTCTTCGGAACCAGATTAATGAGTGCGTCAAGATGGTCGATGCTATGGAGACTCGGCATCGCCACAAGTCACTTTTGTTTCTTGGAGTGCCCAAGGCCATCAAGGAGGACTGCTGTGCAACCGTGCTTGAGGTTGTGAATAGGTTGGGTCTTCAGGACATCTCGCGGCTCAATATAAGGCACTGCTATCGCATTGGAGCACCCTCCAAGGAACATCATCGGTCACCACTGGTGAGGTTTACTACCGTTGAGGATAGATATGCAGTCTGGAAGTCTGAAATAGCGTTAAAAGGTTCTGGCTTCTCGGTGAGAGAATTTCTCACTAAAATACGCCAAAGTGTTTTCACCACGGCTCGACAACATTTCGGCATGTCGTCTTGTTGGACACAGGGCGGCATCATTGTTGTTAAGGCAGGCGATAATAGCAGGCATAAAATAACATCCACTGATGAGCTAAAGCCTTTGCTAGTCAAGTTTCCAAAGACATTATCAACAAGCAGAAGTGACCCCAGTAATGCTAGTTCGGGCGTCAACAGTAAGAGTTCACGAAAACGTTAGTTGCTTGTGAATCGTTTAGTCTTTTGCGTGTACAATACATCCTTTTTATTATTGTTGTGTTCTTATATTTGCATAATGGCTGCTAACTCAATTTTTGCTCTGTACCTCCAATTTTTAGTATATAATTTTTATTACACATGAAAAATGTTTATAATTGTGACAGATATTGTAACTGTCAAATTGACGCCTCGCTCGACGTCCTCGTTTGTCATTGGTAACGGTGCGTTCCGTTTTTCGCAATGTTTAGTTGTCACAAATTTAGTCTTTGTTTTGTTTTTAATTTTATTTTCTAGTTTACTTGCTTAAACATTGTTTATACCTTCAAATTTTGTTTACTTTTTATCATAATTTGTTACAACTGTTATTACTGACATCTGTCAAGATTACGTTTTATTTACTTCGTTCGAGTGCGTTCAATAGATGTTAATTCAGTCACAACGGTGAGAGTGTCAGAGTTTAATTTTTTTTTTCTTATTCCTTTTGTTTTTATTAATTCATGTTAATTTTTTTTTTGTTTTTTTTTTCTTTTATCTATCTTATTCTAGTACGTTAATTGTTCATTGCATTGTTTTAATGTTACAAAGCTATGCTTGAAAATAAAATATTAATTTTGTGTGTGTACCTGCTGGCGGGTGGTGTAGAAATACTATCTGGTAATTTTCCTTTTTTTTTTAAATTACATAGTAATTTTATATTAAAATAGTATTTTTACAGGTTTTCTTTATAATTTTTTATAAATATAAGTACTTATGAGCGACAATGAAGCTGAGTTATTCTTTTCTGCTGGAGATTCTTCAGACGACGTTAGTTTCAGTTCTATGACTGAGACGCTGGGTGAGCAATTGCGGCACATATCTCACACTCAATCTCGTCCTTATTTTAATGTTTGTCACATAAACGCACAAAGTGTCCCCAGTCATTATGATGATTTAGCTGAGACTTTCTCTGATAACAACGTTCATGCCATCTTGATTTCGGAGACCTGGCTCAAACCCCACTTACCCTCTACCTCATACGCTCTCCCTGGATTTGTCCTTATCCGGAATGACCGTTTTGATAAAAGAGGTGGCGGCGTTTCCATTTACCTTCGCAGCTTCTTATCCTATAAAATAGTCGCCTCTTCCACTTCTCAACTCACCACCATTGCGGAATATATTTTTTTCCAGGTTTTTGTCAAGGGAGTTAATGTCATTCTAGGTGTAGTCTATTGCCCTCCAACTGTTAACTACTTCTCCAGTCTGGAAACAATTCTGGAATCTTTAGGGTCGGAATATTCTCATCACATCATCATGGGAGATTTTAACACTGACATCCTAGCCTCAAACTCAAGTCGCACACGCAGCCTCCTTCACATCACACACAAGCAACCAGCCTCCACGTCCTGCCCCTTCAAGCCACTCATCACAACATTGAGTATCAGGACACCTGGCTTGATCTAATCCTGACCTCTTCCCCACACCTTGTCTCTTCCGAAAATTTATTCGTCTCGAAAGTCTCATTATAGCGAGGTTAATGTTTAATGTCTTGGGATCATAAGTGGGATAAAAGTAAATTTCCTGCACATGAATATTTTCCTCCGTGTTCGTAATAATCACTGCCAATTTGAACAGAAACAAATGGTGAATTTTCACGAAAAAAGTGGTTATTCCAAGATCTGAAAAATGTATTAATAACTTTATGTAACTATCTAGGACTAATTACTTTTAAGTTTCATAATAAAATGTACAAAAATATCTCACATCTGCAAACATGAGGCAGAAGTAATGACAAGATCATTTTTAATAATTGAACCGGCACACTGAAATTTTTTGAAGAACTGGATACTAGCCATAAAAGGAAAGTTTTTAATTCGAGTTCCGAAACCTCTAAAAAGACGACGGCCATTTGGCTCTGTGCAAGAGAAATGTTTTTATTGTTAAATATTTTTAGTTAAATATAAATATATATTAAAATTGACATAAATAAACTTCGTGGCATTAAGTCAACAATACGTACTCCAGAATTCAAAGTTATCATCATCATAAAGAACTTGTTATTCTTTATTATATTTGCATTTCCTTATATCTTGTGACATTTATTGTCTTATTATTGTTGAAATAATTTACTTTCTTTTCATCTGTTACACCTTCATTATTAGAAACATATTTGTTTTTCAGATTTTTAAGTTTGCCGATAAACATTCCGATATATTTTTCTACATATTTATCGTTAGTATTTGATTTGCTACTTTTATCGTTTTTATCTAAAACTTCATTTACTTTTGCAATCAAATATCGTGTATTGTTATGAATATTATAAACTCTCGACTGTTCAACTATTTTTTTAGGTGGTCGGCATCTGTTAGTGTTACAGACATAAAGTAGTTGTGTATTGTAAAAAGTTGCTTTAGTTTTGGTGGTCAGTTTGCGTCTTCAATATTGAAAGCAATGAAGATGTGAGTCATAGTGTTTCGTATTATTGTCTCAGCAACTCTAATAATATTGTCTTCAGCGGTTGACACTTCTAGAAGACTTTTAATTTCAGCAATGGCGATCAATAAAACTATATTTAAAATGATAAAATTGATGGACAACATAATGTAGTTGATTTCTTCAATAAATTAAAAATGGTTCTGTAGAAACTGCTTAAATTATTTCTGATTTAATATTTTTGAGCTTATACATACATAACATATAGTAGTTGCTCAATACACTTAAATATATTTTATACATTGTTTTATTGCCCTAACATATATTGTAAAATAAATGCATTTTATAAGTATTAAAATTAAACATAACAATGGCGGCACTTTTTTTCTTAACGTGTGGAACGACTAAAACTACACGGTGTGCCACTCTGCGCCTGACATAGGAGAGATCCGGGAACAGCTTTATTACGACATCCAGATCCCTCCTAGCGCCTGCCCGCTAACGTGAGCACATCGACGGATAAACTCTCTATTTAGGCGACGTACGGCACACGCACATGTCGCCTCTTCGCTGCTGGCCACAATAGCGGATGGAGAGGAAATCCCGTCCATCCGCGGCTACACTTATGGTGGTATGAGGAGCTGGTACGTACGCCTCCGCCACCTGGTACACCGGTGCCGAATTGGGTCCAAATGGAGGTCGTCCTCGCGGGGGGCCTTCTCCGTCACCTCCTTCCGCGAAATTACGTCTTCACAGAAGGTTATCACCGCGGTAAAACAACTGTCGCTACAGACCATGGAGCATATAACTGCCGGTAGCGAGAGATCTCCTCCAATAATTGCAGTGAGAACCCCACGCTGTGCCGCCCACGTAGAACAAACCGCTAGCGTGTACTGAGCCGAGTCCTCGCTGCAGTCTCAGTGGTGAAAGGCGGGACTCAGTTCCCTCCTGGCGACCGAGTGCAGATAGTTCCCGAAGCAACTGTACCCGGAAAGAATCTGCGTCAGTCGGAAGGAAAGGGTCCCGAGCTGTCGCCCTAGCCACTCGGCGATGACCGGTTGGAGAGCCTTCACGGCGACAAAGCCAGCACGTGGAGCCTATAGCCGGGACGACCAATGAGACATCGTGGCTCGACGAGCGGTCTCACACCACTCGCGCATCTCTTCGGCCGGGGGTCAATAAACTTCGGCGAGCACTTCCGCCTCCAAATCTCAGCGGGGAGTTCTGGCCAAAGCGCACGCCGCCTCCGTCGATACGGTTCGGTATGGCTCTAAGCTCCAATATCCTCTGTCGGTGCCAGAGGCGAGTCCTATTCTGGGCGGTTAGAGCCGCCACCCACACCGGTGCACCATACAGGGCCATTGACCGGACAACCCGTGTATAGCCATCTCGTCGCGGCGCTGGCACTACCAAAATTAGGTAAGAGTCGCCCAAGGGCAGAAGCAGCGCTCACCAACGTTGGAGAAAGCTGTCGGCAGTGCTCGCCGAAGAGCAACCTGCCGTCGAAGATCAGGCCCAGATACTTCATCTGACCCTGAACCGGTACGAGGACCGAATTGACTATGATGGACATGGAACAAAAGGGCCTCTGTCTTGTCCCGGGCCACCCGCAAACCCAGCGCCTCAATATGCACGACAAACAGAGAGACACCCGTGGTGGCCGGACGCGCCGCCTCTTGAAAGTTCATGCCCCGGGCTGTGACCAACGTGTCATCTGCGTAACAAATTACGCCCAGCCCGGGAAGACAACCTCGAAGGGCCCAGTTGTCGTATCCTATATTCCATGGGAGTGGTCCGACGACATACCCCTCTAGAACAACGCACGACATGGGCCGCCGCCTCAGAATACCATCGCGGTACACTCCTCAAAATAGTCTGCCACAAGCCGCCTCAGGTACTCTGGCACACCGCTTTAGTGGAGTGCTTCCCTGATACAGCTAAATGGCAGACTATTAAATGCGTTGGCGATATCTAACGACGCCGTCAACAGCACGCTGCCACAGCTTACTATCTTTTCGGTAATGACCCTCAGGCGCAACACAGCATCGACTGTCGAACGGCCCACTCGAAAACCGAATTGGGCGTCCGACAGATCGGGGCCCACCTCGCAGAGGTGCAGAAGGATGCGAACAGAGAGTATCTTCTCAAACAGTTTACCCGCCTCGTCCAACAACACAATGGGCCTATAGGCCGCTACCGAATCGGCAGACCGCCCCGTTTTCCTTAATAAGCTTCCCGCTGTTCCAGCACTCAGGGAAGCGTCCGGTCGCCGGGATACCTGCTCGAGCCAGCACTCGAGCAGGTATCCCGTCCAGCCCAGGGACGGTGTTCTTAGACCGGATTCCCCTACCTCCAATTCCCTGATGGGCGGAACGCTCACCTCGTTTCACCCGTCGTCTTCGACCGAGAAGGCCATTGACAGGAGTGTGTTCCGCCCGCTGTGGGAAAAGGCCCTCAACCATTTCCTGTAGGAAGCTGGGCTGGAGTGTTTCTGTAAGAACAATGGCGGTACTTAAATCAACCTATCGCCGTCTATTGCTAAACGAATGTCTTCCCTAAAGAACGTCCACTATACCAGTCTTTACCAACTGCCAGCCACCTTTTTCAAGTCGTCCGTCCAATGTGCCGCAGGGCATTACATACACTACGTGTACCCCATTAGTGTCTCCACTCTAGCACACTTCGGTTCCAGCGACCATCGGTTCGTTTGGAGACATAATCAGCCTACTTCTACTTTAACGTATGGATTATTCATGTGGTTTCACTTACTCTAGTTCTCTGTTGAATAACCTCGTTATGAACTTTATCGGACAGAGAAACATCCAGCATTACGCACTCCACCACACGATGAGCTACTTTAAACTAGTGGACCAGTTCAACGGTAAGTGTCCACGTCGTGGCTCCGTACGTTATTATGAATAGGACACACTAATCTATAAGAAGCAACGAATTAGTTAACATTCGAAAATATCCCAAAAAAAACCACTTGATATATTATAAAAAATGTTTATTTATAAGAAAGCTAATTAGTTGATATTAGAAGTGGGGAGCGAGTTATAATAGTTTATGCAATCGAATAAAAATAATAAAATAGTAATTGTCAGTTGCAAAACCTTGTTTTGTTCAACGTTAGCAGATCATCATTTTATAGAGCCTTTTACATATTCTTTTAGTTTAATAAAGAAGCATTTGTCTTTCAGTATATTCGATGACTTCCAAAAACAATCCTCTACTCTCAAATGTTCTATCTATGTATGTATGTATCTATTTATCTAGATAATCATAACGTAGCTCGTTATGATTATCTAGATAGATAGACTAATTAGTTGCTTCAAATTTCATCTCTTTCGTTTCAAATATTCTATTTCCGTTTTAATTTATTCTATATATGATTTCCAGACATTAAACATTATGTAGATATAAGTAAAGTAGCAGGGATTAATAAATTATCATTTGGATATGATTTGTGCTATGAGAAACAACTAAAACAAATAATTATATGAACACAGTTGGTTACAAAATCCTGAATATTTCATATTTCTATTTTGCTTTGCCAGACATTCTATAAATGTTAAAAACTATTTCCTCTAATATTAGCAAGTATTTATTAGTAAATATAGAAGACGAATTAATTTTACTGATTTATTGTGTTCAAATGAGATATGAGATTCAAATACATTAAAGTTAATAATGTGCTAGCTACATAATTTTACTCAACAATTTACTTATTATCTTTCCAAATTTCCTAAGATTTCATCAGAGTAAACATGGAGTACGATGTTCGCAGGATCTGGAACAACACAAACCTTAACTTTAGCGTAGCCTTGGTTTCAGTGGGAAAGTCGTTAAAACCAAGGCCACGTTTATGACATCCATAATTATTTATTTTGATCCATTATGCTGATGTGTGCTACTTTGACCCAAATGTAGACCTCCTCAATAAACAAGATCGACTGCTCAATAATTGCATTCGATTCGTTTTCAATCTTCGTAAGTATGACCATGTGTTTGCTTTACGTTCCTAGCTGCAACGGTTTTCACTTCAATAGCGCCGTAGTATGCGTGCACTTGCTTCTCTTGTTTTTCTCAACTTTTTATTGTTACCTGAATACTTTTTAGCCCACTTCCGTCTTTTATGCTCCAGTTATGATCGAAACTTTCGGTTAAGAAACAACATGCTTTTTCTATGTCCTCTCACACTTCTAACTACATCAATTTCTCCTTCTTTAAACAGTCAGTTTTTTTTTGGAATGGGCTCCCTGCCGAAACATAAACCGAATGCCGAAACATAGTCGGGCACTATCGTCACTCCTCGGGACGATAGTGCCCGACTGTTTTTATGTATTTATAAATTATATTAAATTTAAATGTATATGTAAGCTTATGTATTATCTATGCAATTTAACTTCTAATGGTGGCCTAGGTCGCCATAGTATGAGTCGCCATACTGAATTGTCTACATTCGCAATGAGTATGACAACCACCACTCTTTAATTCTATTCATGTTTTACATCAGGCAGAGCGGAGTCACTTGGGAAGGCCAAAAACAAAAAAAAATATTTGTAAATATAATGTTTAGCAGTAAATGATTACTTTAGAAATTACTAATATACGAATCTGTAATTTCTAAAGTTATCATTTATCTAAAAGATTTGTTCCTGATTCTACCATGTCAACTTCTATACTGTACACCTACGGCATCATATTTCTATACCACCTAAAGGGTGATAAGGAGAGAATACCACATAACATTAAATATGCCTTAGCACAACACATGCATTAAGTTTTAAAAAATAAAATAAGTAAATAAATATTTGATTACGATATTTGATAAATTCAGTTACCGATACAAAGAGTTCCATATCGAAGTTGAACATATTGAACGCAACTATTTGAGTTAGTACCTAAAAAGATGAAATGGAATGAATTAATATATGTACCAAGCTGTAGGAACCTGAAATATGACAAAAGTATACTGAGCTCTATTGATACAATTCAGAAGGGTTAAAAATAATTAGTGGATAAGTTTTGCCAGGGGCAGCCCAAATAAATAAATATTTAAAGAAATAAATAATTATTCCGAACATATGATAGCAACACCATCTAGTTTCAAAGACATTAAGCAGAGCTTGTACTACGACAGCTAGATTGACTGATAAAATACTTATATACTTTTTGTTTGTAAATACGTGCACATTATACATGTGTAATATCCAATTCACCAGTTCTTCAGAGCATCTTGTGGGGGACCTACCACCGCTGCAAGTAAATTTTCATCAAAGTATAAATACCTGTGCTCGAGCTATCATCATCATTAATACTTTCCTCACCGCCTGATTATAAACGTTTTCCCATCCGCAACTGTACATTATATCAGCAGTCTCCATCGACTAGAAAAGAAATCATCCCGTCTTTTTGTGCGGCTTGAAATGTGTCATACTAAGTACTACACTTTCAAATAAATGATCACCGTCGATAACTCATCACTATCATCATCAACAGCCTTCAATAGTCCCCAGCTAGACATAGACCTCTTCTTAGCAAGGAGATATTAGTTTACTATAGCTATTGGAAGAGATTTCTCGCTACTGGCTATCATATGCTCCATGGCCGGTAGCGACAGTTGTTTTGCCGCGATTACAACCTTCTGGGAAGACGTAATTTCGCAGAAGGTGGTGGCGGAAAAGGTCCGGGAGGCCGAACTTCACTCGGACCCAATTTACCACTGGCTAACCGGGCGGCGGAGACGCACATACCAGCGCCTCATGCCGTCTTGAGTGTGGCCATGGGTGGACGGTACGGGTTTTCCCCTCTATTTGTTAAAGTGGCCAGCCGCGAGGAGGCGACGTACGTGTGTGCCGTACGTCACCTAAATAGAGAGTTTACCCGCAGATGGTAACTGCGTTAGCGGGCACGCGCTAGGAGGGATCTGGATATCGTAATAACGGCTGTTCCCGTTCCGTTCCGTTCGGATCCCTCCTATGTCAGGTGTGCGGCACACCGTGTGGTTTTAGTCAGTCCAATTCCGCCATGTGGTTTTAGTCAGTCCACACCATCTCGCCGTAAATTCCGGTGGGGCGACGGCCCGAGGGAGTTTCCACACGTTAGAAAAAACGGGTTTGTCTGAGGTTTTTCTCCTCTTTACAGTGAGGTTATGTTGCATATTTTGTTCTCTTAGATGCCTCATATGATACCTATGGGAAGTATAGGGGGACTTTCTGTATTCTTAATTCTTCACCACATGGACTCATCACTACCAAAAGCAGTTAAAGCCGTAATGGTTACTATGGTGGAACAATGTAACTTATAGATTTGAGTGTTACCCATATGTGCCCAAAATTTATTAAGATCATAAAATACTAAATACAGTGGGGGCCACGAATTAATTAGGTACCATATAAAAAAATTATATGTACATAACAACCAGACGGTATATTATAAAAAATATTTATTTACAAGAAAGCTAATGTTGTTTTAAAAGTTGGATTTTAAAAAAAAAAACATTATCTGAATGACCACCGTTTCGAAGCTTACATTCTTCTTAACGAGCATCGAAATGTTCAAATACTCGTCGGCAAGAAGACCGTGAGATCACCGACACCTCTTTGATGATTTTTCTTTTAGTTGACATAGTGTATTTGGCTTATTGATGTAGAGACAATTCTTAAAATAACCCCATCAAAAGTGCTGAGGATAGATATGGACTTCTAGGTAGAATAAGGATGTGTGGGAAAACCCTAATTCAGCCAAACAGATGCAAAAACTTGCTGCACGTTCTCTTCGGTCTGAGAAGTCCGTGGGCCTTCAGTTTGCTTCTCATTTATTGTAGATCAAGTCTCTTTCAACTTCTTTACCCATTTCGTTATTAAAGGAGCACTCGGACACTGATTTAAGTCGTGTAACTCATACTCAACGTGAAATAAGCGTCTTACAGTAATAAGCGAACTGTTGTTGCTGCGGCTCTGTGAATCAGTTCATTGCGACAAAATTGCCGAGAAACAACCTAGTGGTCAGACCCCTCCCCGCGCCCCGCGCTGCATTTGTTTGGGCATGATGTTAGATTGAAATGTTAACAAGTTCTTGGCCCACTCTGTATTTACATATTATTGCATCTAGTTGCAAATTTTTTCACAAGCAGTAACTTGAACTATTTTGTACTACCAATAACTACGTTAGTCAATAGAAAATCACTAAACAATGAATCAAATCTATGGTTGATTCAAAACACTTTCTTTACTATTCAAAAGCAGTGATATAAAATTAAATTTATAAACCGGTACTTAGTAAAAATTCATATTTCGTAACTTATGATTATTGGGTCGTACTCGACTAATTGGACATGTATATATGTGTTAACGAAGTTAATACTTACCATTTCCTTCAATTTCGCGGCATATCGACAGGGCAAGTATATGTGTGCCACAGCACCTCCCAAAAATATCAGAAACATCACATCAAAATTGTTACTCTGAAATTATTGTATCAATTTTATTATGAACAATAAAATATGTAAAAGATATATATGCAGATGTTCCTATACGGAAGAGATAGAATCATGAATACTCTCAAAACTCTTGGGAACTTAGTGTCAAAAGGCATAACAAGAATGCAATGAGTAGATTAAACACTTCGCTAAGAGATGTTGTGCTTAGAGACTTAGAGTGTTTACCAATTCCTATTTTCACCTGATTATCCTTGTCGCAGACAAACGGTTATAGTTTCGGTACTATTTGAATGCATGTAAGTGTGGAGAAGGGCAAGTACACGACGATTGAGGCGGGGTGAACTTTTTGAACCTGACTTTACTCTAGCCGCACAGTGGTTTTGTTACTCTGACGTGGGCCTATGTTACACGAGAGGAGAAAAATAAGATATCACTTGCTCCCGACGAGAAAAATAGCAGTGTATCAACCGAATGTCTTCATGCTATTGTACTGAACGCGCCCGGCTTCATATCAATGTCAGTGGCGGCGAGTCGACTGCCCTACACTCTAATTTATGTACATTAACATTTATTACCGAACACGATGCTTTCTACATATATAAGAATTGATAACTGGAGTAAGAACAACCAAAACATTGGTAATAGTAAAAATAATGGATTAACTGTACTAATAACCTCTTTTGATTCTATAATGCTTACCTCAGTGATATAATATAAAGATGTACATACTTGTGCAAAAGTACCAACAAAAATTATACCCAGCCATATATTAAAAGTGTCTTGTATCCGATCCACAAATCTAAAACAATAGTACATAAGTATCTACATTGTTTTGACTACATCTTATTAAAAAAAAATGAATTCAATAAGTCTTACTCAAACATTTTGCATTGGTCTTGAATCACACACACAACCTTCCTATAAACCTCGGTGCTATCAGTCTTCATAGCGTCCTCTAACGCAGCACAATAACAAACCATCTTGAAGCAGGCGTGATTTATAGATAATCCAAACAGACCATCATAACCAACGAAGCTTACAATATATAATGCCACGCAGTAGCAGATATAGGCAAAGAAGAGTTCAAAACATGGAGACTTAAATCTTGCTTCTGGCTCCAAAAATGGGAAATGCAAGTCATGTACCATATACTTATCAGGGTCTGCTTTAAATAAAAAGTTGTATGTTGTGAGAACTATTGCCATAATAGGATACGTCATAACGCAAAAGCTAACAACGAAAGTCCAACCAGTTTCGGAATAAATTTGTGAGTTTCTAATTGCAGCCCTGCCTAGGTTCTTATATTTTTGATTGCGACTATTTAAAAGAAGATAGTCGCTGGTAATTTCATCTATAATTTGTTTAGCTGGGTCCCTCTTCATGTACATTAGCACCATCTGAGAAATGTAATTGTCAGTTTAAATTAGATCACAAGATAGATTACATACAATTATATCAGTAAGATAAAAATGAAAAACTACAAAGTTGTGAATTCATGTGTGTACAACATGGATTCTGTCGATAAATATAAGGAGATATTATTTTCTTGTAATAAAATTTATTAAGATGATGTTTTTTAGTATTTCATCTCTACATGTTTCAAAGAATCAGTAGACATTCGTTACTTGTAAGATTGCCTGAGGGCAGAATAATTTCATTGAAACGTAAATAATTATTGGCATAAGATGTACTAAGTAGAAGTAGATATACAAAAGCTTTTTTTTTTTTTTTTTATCGTGTGGTAACCCCCTCGAGCCGTCACCCCACTGGGGTTTACGGCGGGGTGGTGTGTCGGAATCGGACCGACTAAAACCACACGGTGTGCCATTCTGCGCCTGACATGGGAGGGATCCGGGAACAGCTGCTATTACGTCATCCAAATCCCTTCTAGCGCCTGCCCGCTGCCGCAGGCACCTTCTACGGATAACCTCTCCATTTAGGCGACGTACGGCACACGCGGACGTCGCCTCCTCGCGGCTGGCCACTATAGCGGATGGAGGGGAAAACCCGTCCCGTCCACCCGCGGCCACACTCAAGACGGCATGAGGCGCTGGTATGCACGCCTCCGCCGCCCGGCTCGCCGGCGGCGAATTGGGTCCGAGTGGATATCGTCCTCCCGGGCCTTCTCCGCCGCCTCCTTCCGCGAAATTACGTCTTCGCAGAAGGTTGCGACCGCGGTAAAACAATTGTCGCTACCGGCCATGGAGCGTATGACGGCCGGTAGCGAGAGATCTCCTCCAATAACTGCAGTGAGGACCCCACGCTGCGCCGCCCATGCGGCACAAACCGCCAGCGTGTGCTGAGCCGAGTCCTCACTGCAGTCGCAGTGGTAACAGGCGGGACTCAATTCCCTCCTGGCAACCGAGTACAGATACTTCCCGAAACAACCGTGCCCGGAAAGGATCTGCATCAGTCGGAAGGAAAGGGTCCCGTGCTGTCGCCCTGCCCACTGCCACAAGGCGCACGCCGCCTCCGTTGATATGGTGCGGTAACCGCGTATGGCTCTAACCGCCAATATCCTCTGAGGGCGCCAGAGACGAGCCCTATTCTGGGCGGTCAGAGCCGCCGCCCACACCGGTGCACCATACAGTGCCATAGACCGGACAACTCCCGTGTATAGCTGTCTCGTCGCGATGCTGGCTCCACCCAAATTGGGCAAAAGTCACCCCAGGGCAGAAGCAGCGCCGACCAGCTTTGGAGAAAGTTGCCGGAAGTGCTCGTCGAAGAGCCACCTGCCGTCGAGGATCAGGCCTACATATTTCATTTGGGCCCGAATCGGTACGAGGACCGAATTGACTACGATGGAGGCGCCGAAGGGTGACGCGCGACCACTAGAGAGACACCCGTGGTGGCCAGGCGTGCCGCCTCTTGGAAGTTCATCCCCCGGGCTGTGACCAATGTGTCATCTGCGTAACAAATTACGACGAGCCCGGGGGGAAGACGGCCTCGAAGGGCCCAGTCGTATCCCATATTCCACAGGAGTGGTCCGAGGACAGACCCCTATGGAACACCGCACGACATGGGCCGCCGCCTCAGAACACCGTCTCGGTCCTCGTACATGACGGTACGCTCTTCTAAATAGTCTGCCACAATCCGCCTCAGGTACTCTGGCACCCCATGGTAGTGTAGTACTTCCCTGATGCAGCTAAATGGCAGACTATTAAATGCGTTGGCGATGTCTAACGACACCGTCAACAGCACGCCGCCACAGCTCACCGCCTCTTCGGTGAAGATAAACAAAAGCTTACCTTAAACATAGCTAACAAAAATGGCCCAAGCACAGTACTGTGTCTCACAATATTGACGAAATCCTTCTCTAAATAGCATCTGAACATGTCAATTACAATTAAAAGTCCGAACGGTGTCATACTGACGATTATAATCACTGTAAAACAATATTCTTTGTTATCATTGATGTCTCCTGGGTAACATTAAAAACTCTATCATGAATTTAATGCATACTCTTTTACATACTGAGTGCAATTAAACGAAGTTTTTCATTATTTGGGTTAGGGTACATCATACCGACGCTTAAAGCGAAGCTTATTTTTCTATATGTCTCGTTAAAAGATTTGAATTCCATTTCATCCATTACTGTGGCGAAATAAGACGACCTTATTCTGTAATTATCAAGACAACATTCATTTAAAAATTTCTTAAATATTAAATATTTATATTTCTTAAATATTTCTATAAAAATATGGATCTATTTGCAAGTGTAATATTGTAAGGTGGTAGAGCCACAATGATGTCAGCATAAACGGATCCGCTCAACCGGGGTAGTACTATCCTTTTACAGAAGATCAACCTAAAGTGACAACATCCTTGCTGTCATCTTTCGTTGTTGAGTGCGAGACCGGAGACTCATTGATACGGCGGTGACAGTTATCATGATAAGTGTGTGACCCTTCCACTGCTACGATTACTGTCATGCCCTTTACGTCCTCAAGCGAGGAGTGAAAAAGTACTCACTGGGCTGCCATAGTGTGGGTCAACATACTGCATTATCTGCATTTATGAGTTTGGTGACCGCAACTCTTGTATCTTATTCGTACTTGCTATCAGTCTGAGTAGAGGCACTTTCTGTTATATATGTCTCTTTTTGATGAGCATGATCATTTATTTTGTTCGAGAGAGTAACTTATCTATAATATGTAAATACATAAATACAATATTTATCAATATTTTGCTTTTTATAGTGTAGGATCTGCTTAATTTAAGATCAAACGGTCATGTATGTAAAAAAAGAAAATGAAAAAAAGTTAATATCATGTAAAAAATTAATGAACTCTCAGGATAATATTTTAATAATAAATACCTTTGCAGCAAGATTAATTCCTTTACAAGTCTAATTCCAAGCGCAGAATGACAGTTTCATTTGTGACGCGACTGCAAATTACTTTCCTATTGAGTACTAGTATAATTATGGAATGTAAAATCGGATTTTTTTGATATAACTACTTCAATAATTGTCCATTTATCAGCGGTAATTTACAAATGCATAAGAATTAAGTAATTATTGTCATGCCGATTGAAACGTATGGTATGTCTCAGTGATTATCGTAATTATCGGTTCTCTCTTACTTATTTTAATGATATAAAACTACTTAGATTTTATGTTTAAACGTTCATTTTTTACGTCTTTTAGAACTTTGTGATGTATATACTTTTTATTGCTAAAGCTGTATGGTGGCCACTTAGTACAAAACTTGTTTTCTATTTTATAAACTCATTAAAAAATTTAAAGTGCACTATTCGTTAATATTAACATAGTATATCGTCACGTCATCTAATGTACATTGCTTTTTATAATTAATTGCAATAGCCATTGCAAAAGATAAATTTTCACAGTTAAAATAAATTATTGACTACTTCTCATCAATATGTATATATTAAAATAATCTGTTTTATTTTAATTAGTTTGTACAACCAAACAGATTTACAATGCAATCATTTTCTTCTAAGCAATATGTAAATTAAGTAAGTTTTGGGCTATGTTCTATTAGAGCCAGATGTGGGCACCTTTTTAGAAATATTATAATACTAGAGAGGAGAAAGGAAGAGAGTGAATTGGAGTAAGCCAAATTAATAGATATCTAATAGTCTTATTTCTCTTAATAGCTATAAAAAAACCGTGTTTCGGGACAAGAGAGCCGGTTTGAAGGGAGGTACATCACAGACTTACATAGAAATTTCGTTGCTTTTCACCGAGTGAGTGAGTGTGGTTACAAGGGCCTAAAAGCTCCTCTCACTCAAACGGTGGCTATGTCTATATGACTTATGTTGTATGAGTCTGTGTGCGACGACCTTATACTTCATAATAATGGTTCTTACTGTGGCCATGTATCATTATGGTTGGCGTAAATCGTACTACATGATTTATTGTGTATTCATAACCGCTGATTATTCTGTACAAAAATGCATGGCAATTAGATAACTATACGATATTATATTCTATAAGGATTCTTAAGTTACACTCAAAATTTAAGCATAAATTTAATATTTTCTAATAAATAATATAAGGTACTAGTAAATGTTAAGTTAGGAGAGCTTATTCTAATAAGCTCGAGTAAATGGCATTGTGTAAATGTAGGAGAAAAAATATGATGTACAGCTACTCGATTTCGACCACAGCGACCAGTTTCAACGGAAGACTAGTGAAATACGCAGAAGATATGATAGTATACAGTATGTTGGCAAACACAGGTACACTCTCTGTTCCCTCACTCTCATAATCCGATGGGAGTGCAATCTGACACGACCGGGGAGAGTCAAGCGCAGGATCGACTTCTTGTTGTTGTTAAACATTTCTACAACCAATAACATCTATTTTGGACGGATCTAGTAGTTGGAACCGAGACCTCATGAACCGCAATCGCATACAAGACTACACGAACAAATAGGTAAAAAGCAGAGACAAAAAAAATCGAAAATATTAAACTTCTTTTCCTGTTCTCTGGTTTTATCTTTCCTCGAAAAATAAATATCAAATATAGAAACAGTTGTTTGTACTGCCTGCTTTGTTTTAAAAAACACTTTTTAAGTTTCTTGTGAAGTTTTAGAAGTTCTGAAATATATATGTAACCATAAACACTTATAAGTTGTCTGGTTACTATAGTATAGATTCTACTTAGCTTGGAATCAGACGGAATCAGGTCGTGTGAGATGTGTGAGGCTATTTCTATATTTTTCAAGTAACAGTTTACAGACAAAGGAACAAGATGAGGACAAAAACAATATATGTAAAAAAGAATACCTCATGTCTCAGAGGAGCAAAACTATGCAACGAAACTTAGTAGTATAATTTAAAGAATATCATGTTTTAGGGCTATATATTCTGTTTATTTTTTCTTTGTCATTGTTTATTATGTATAATAAATGTATTTTTGCTGTTATACAATTTCTTTGCTTTGAGTTATGATGCTGCGGCAACAAAAATCATTGAAACGAAATCCTTGAAGTCATTGAATAAACTGATCAAATCCTTGTTTTTAGCAGGTTGTTGCAAAACTTTTGTTGCGGCGACTGGCTTAGCTGTTCTAGCAAAATCGGAGTTAAGTTCAACCGATTTTGGCAAATTACTTATAATAATTTTGTCATCTGTCGTAATTGTATGACTCGAGAATGTCGGACCCTGGAACGACAATGTAATTTTAGTATTTTTGCATAAAGTCACTATTCTATAAAACTCTTACTAATCCTTATTTTAACATTAGATGTGAAAAATATTTGGAGACCAGAACAAAGTTAAATTTTTAAATGTTTATTGTTAGTTGTGGAGACAATCAGAAAAAAAATTAGTAATAAACATTCATGTGCCTAATAATATATTCCAAAATATAATACTTTTGAGCACCTAGGCTTACTACAGACCTTTTAAATCAAGGTAATACCAGGATTTCACAAGAAACCAAGGCCAAGCCCAGTAATTTTTTAATAGCTTTCCATCAAAGGACTGAGATTACCTCAGTTCGAACCCTGTCTTCCCCAAATTTGGGATCTAAAGGGTGGCAAAACATAGGTGAATTTTACTTTATAATCATCCATAAGTCGTTGTAGGGCGGAGTTATTTATCAACACGTGATTCGTCTGCTCTGTTTGTTTGCCCCATATTTCACAAGAAAAAAATACTTTAGCATCTAATAGACTTATGACAGTGCGACCGTGATAGTAAAAACTATCAATGATACGTAAAAATATTACAGTCCCATAATGCCTCTGATCCAGTCGGAGTAATACGCAACTTTTGTAAACACTGTAGGTGAGTTACGTCTTCCACACGTTACGGGTCCAAAATTTAAGATTTCAGCTAATTTGCCGTCAACTCTTCCTGGGCCACCAATGTCGTACTGAAATATATAAGGAAATGAAAAAACACTTCTTAGATAATACTTCTTTAATAACGAACTAAAATAAAACTTAGAGACCATCGAGTTGAAATAAGGAGACGAGGATGAAATAAAATTTGATTTAATATGAGGAAGAGGAGAAAAACAAATAATAGAAATAAACTTAACAAAATGCTCTAACTCACATTGCATGCACCTCCTTTTTTGTGCATAAATCCAGCACAAAAGTAATAATTTTTTACATGTTTTCTAAAATAGAACGAAGATATAGTTAAAAAAATATTTTTAAGTCCCAAAAACATAACGAGATACAAATACTTACGAAGAATACACTTTTTTACAATAGCGTAGAGGATAGTAATCTAATTTTGAATACGAAAGCTTTCTACTTTTAACGTTTGAACTCTAAAATACAGATTAAAACAAAGAAATAAGAAATAATTAAGCTAAAATCAAAATATTTTCGAATTTATCTTCATGATAGCAACATTTCAAGAAAAGAGGAAGAATTTCAAGAATGGATTTGTCTGTTTTGGATTGGGAAACTCTTTCTGTTTATTCGAATTGCCGGGCATGAAATCTTTTTTTCACCCTGGAAAATAGAAAAAGATTTGATGCACTAATGGTTGTCTGTTAATATTATCGAACATAATTATTATATTTATATCAAATATTATGGCGGTTGGGTAGCAAGAGAATAGTAAATAATCGAGAAATCAGTTTTCATTTAGCTCACAATAGAATACTCTAATTGTGTAACAATGAGCGGGCCAGACTTCACCGCCGGCCGGTAGCCCACCTGAACTTGTGCCAACTACCGCACCCGCAGCCGCACCTACTACTGCTTCTGATGCCGCACCATAAGTATCTGCCGCTACAAAGGGGACACGATAGATAATAAAAAAGCCGAATAAAACGGCAGTTCCCCCGTCATGCTTCCCTACTCCATACACCTGGCGAGTTTAACACAAAATATACATACATCGACGCAACTGAATGAGCACTTCATCTCAGATTACCAGTAGGTTAAGCCAACTACCCCTTCGATTTGATCCCTAATGGCCATCGAAGGAACCCGCTCGTTATATTATCGAGGACCGAGATATTTGCGCATTGCCTGAAAGCACAGTTTCGAGAGAATCCTGTTTATAATAAGCAGTGCCTAGCTGAGGTTGAGAGGTAGCTCGAGTTATATTTCGAGCAGCCGGCAACCTGCTGTATAAGCTGCAAACACAATTTTTATCCTACTCGTCGAGTAGTAAAAATTTTGGCTACTTTCCTGCAAGACAGACGCTTTCAAGTAGCGGTTGGAAGCACCCTGTCTACAGAGCGATTTATATGTATTTTCGTTTCTATACCAGTATGTACGAGTATAGTACCCGTATGGTATAGAAAAGAAAATTGTCTGCTTTTGGTATGCTACCCTTGATACACAGACCACATCACTGTCAGCGAAGGCGTGAAGCTTGCGTTGTATACCGAAGTCGAGTCTACGAGAAAAATCACAAAAATCTGCTCATTCATTTTCTAGCAAAAAAATTACTATTTGATCGTCTTTTACTTTAATATCTGTAAACGTCCATACATAAAACCACTTTACATAAGTGATTAAGTAAAAGTGTGAGTTAAAGATTTTATACAGTAAATTTCTCATTTAGAGGTAAAATATGAAATTCTTACACGAGGTGCAAACATGATGAGGATGTTATAATAAAATCTCTTGATATAATACAACCTCCACAATGATATTTGTTGAAGAAGTTAATGCTAGCCTGTCGATATAAACGCAGATGCCATTATATACAGGACGGCCTTCTGGCCTTGAAATATTTTAATTTTACTTTGTCAGTTAGTTTGTTAATCAAACATACTGTCACAAATTTTATTTGTTATTTAATTTTCATTGTCTGATTGATGTATCATTTAAATTTTGTTAAAACGAAAAATCTTTGTTTTTGTTGACAACTTAAGCGTATTATGATTTTTCTTTTATTTGCCTTATTTAAAAATATTCTAAGTAAACTATCAATAACGGGTCATGCAATAAGAAAAGAAGTCTTCCTTCTGGTTTTAAATTAGAATCAGAAATAAATATGAAGAATATACTGAACTAAAATTATTTATATTTAATTAAATAATAGAGCCTTACCAAAATCTCGTCTATACCGGAAAATATTATTATCTAGAGACTTTATGTTAAAGTTATCTTTAGTACCATTTCCTAACAACTCATCACTGCTTAAATATTGTAAAATTTCTGGATTAATTTCTAAATTATTATATAAATTGTAGCTATCTTTTAAATATCTTAGTTTTTTGATAAATATTTCAACATACGGTTCTGCGTGAATACTTTTGTCCAGTAGTGCACTGTCATCATTACTGTCTAAAACTTTATTTATTTGCGTGATAAAATATGTATCGTTATCGACGTCATTATCTTGCGAAAGCAATTCTATTTCTTGTAGATTGTCGCAATCTTTTAATGTGAATGAAACAAAAAAAATATATATTGTCGAAAACTCTTTCAATCGTGGTTTGTTTTGTACGTCTCTGATCTTTAAAGAAGTAAATAAAGTATTAAATGTCTCTCGTATAGCTGCCTCGGCGCTGGCTATATTGATGTCTTCATTGGGACGCAATTTCACCAGACTTTGAAAATGAACAAAAATAATGAATAATGTGGCAAATAAGAAATTACTCTTACGAGAAAACATTGGGCAAGTTTTTTAGTATCGAAAGGTAAATCGACACTTAAAATTATTGCATCGAAGACAATACTGAACTTATTACTGAGAGACTTTATGTAGCCCTTAATATATAAACTTCTTATATGTTTGTTTCATTATTATTGTTACCTTCGGCATGAATAGTAAATCAATGCACCAATAAACTATAATATTTATAGTCTGTTTTGTAATCGTTCAATTTTATGATTTCAATAGAGGCGATTACATTGATGACGTCATAACTACAGACTACGCTAAATATTTTTTTGAGTTCTCCTTAAGCCACCTCTCAAACTGTCTGATCATTTTGCATAGTATGTTTTCACTTGTTTAGTTATTGCATACTATCTTTTGAAATATCACATTACATGTCATAAAATTATATACTTATCCTATGACCACAGTTATGGTTCCTAAGACCACACCCCTGGGTTGCCTATGGATCCCACCTCAGCCCCTGCCGTCACTCGTCCAGTCTCTTCTGATTGAATAGAAGAGTACGAAGAACGTTTACCCCCATGTCGAGTCATTCGCCGACGGCCAATACCCACCCCACAAAGGAAGTCATTGACCGTCGCCCAGGGTGCACCGATCCTCTTGCTTCCGTTCCCCCGACTGCAGTGGTCAGAAAGGACAAAAAACATGAGATCGCACGTGGAGATTACCCGACTCGCAACCCTATATACTCGTACTTATCCTAAGACCACAGTCATTGCAACCTGGTCGTATTTCTAGGTAATTCAAAGCTATGTACTTAATACTATTTTTATGTATCATGAGAATTAACGCGTTTACAATATGCGTGAACGCATTAATTGCCGTAATTCGCGATTAGATGTGTTTTATTACATATTGTTGTATAATTTAGACTAACATCTGGTTCATTTATTAATTTATCCTAAACTATTGGTAATTGTACAAGTTCTGAATGTGTAAAATTTTGAACAAAAAATGTAAAATTCAATGAAAATTTAAAACACAAAGTATTAGTTAAATGTTTTACACTCATTGTTCTTTCTATTTCTAAAGACGTTCACATCTAGACATAGAAACTAAAGATGACATCGTGCAACTAAATGTATAATCCATACAATTTCTAATGCGATTTTATTGGTAATGTGATAAGTTCTATTCCTTTATTTTGTGTTAATATTTTACCACGCCTTCATTTCGAAGAAATTGATCGTTTGTACATCAATTGTCTATTCGTCATTATCATAGACGCATTATAGTTACGCTGGCCGATGACAACAAAATGATATCTACTAATAAAGCGTTTTCATCACAATTAACAACCCATGACAACGACAACCACGGCCTCTGAATCAATAGGCCTATGGTCCTCACCAAAGAAACACGATAGCACTGATGCTGTCGCTTTATTTTCATCTTCTGTGAGAGGTTAGTACTACTAGTGGTACTACTGAAATCAGTGCGGCTCTAGTACTCTTTCCGTATCCGATCTGATAGATTAGGTTAAGAGAAGATGGTCTGGATCTCGTAATAATAACTGTAACCAAATCCTTTATGTTTGTCACAAAGTGCCACACTATGTGATTTTAGTCGGTCCGATGCCGACATGCAATCCCACTTCAAGCTCTGGTGGGGTGATGGTACGAGAGAATTTTCACAGAACAGGAGTTAGATGGTTACTGTAAGTTGCTGATGTACGAATCGGTATTCTGTTGGAAAGATATATAAAGCCGAGGTTTAACTTTTAGAACATACATATAGTGTATTGTGATTGCTAAATCAAGCTATTTGCGCTTATTAAGAACAAAGTTCAGAACAAATACAAAATTATTTTACTTAGCAGTAAAATAATTTTTAGTAATTTTGTGTTTACATTCATTTAATTTTTTTTCAGAGTAGTAAAATTATGGTCTCTAAGCCAAGCTTTGATATAAGTAGAAAAAAAAGTCATGTATTTTTTAATGAACAAATAATTCAGTTTTCAATTGAAAATGTTTCCTAAACGATACGACATATGTTTCTATTACAAAGCTATCTTAATATCTATTTTGTTGCTATTTACCTTATTATTTCCATTGATGCAAGGGTGACAGTTATCGTGGTAACTGTGTGAGCCTTACACTGTCACAATGCCTTTTACGCCCTCAAGCGGGCTGTGAAAAAACAACTCACAAGGCCCCCATAGTGTGGGTCACCATACTGCGTTGTCAGCATTTGCAATGAGTATGGTGACTACAACTCTTGTATTCTATTCATGCTTTCTATCAGGCAGAGTAGAGTTACTGTGACAGGCTCTTAAGATAGAAAAAAACTACGAGTAAGATTTAGCTGTCAGGTTACTAACTGACTAAATTCCACTAATAACTCTAACAATTAAACAGATATAGTTACTTGACATTTATTATTATTATCTTTATTACATATAAATACACATATAGATTACATTTTTAAATACATAAAAAATAAAAAATATATATTTAAAATATAAAAAATAGTAGACCACCGACATCGGGTACAGGGACCAAGATACCGGTGGTTAGGGCTCCAGAGACAGGAACCTCCTCACAATACGGGCCGTGTCAAGGAGGACTGCCTTCTGCATCAGACCCTTGATCCAACCTTCTAACGTGAGCCTCTTAACGTGTTGGTCGAGGCTCTTGGCTATCAATCCGTGAACAGATATGATTATCGGAACAATGATCACCGAATCCACATTCCACATGTCGGCAATCTCGTGAGACAGATCCAAATACTTCAATTGTTTTTCTTTTTCAACTTTCACGAGATTCTCGTCATGAGGAACGGCGATATCGACAATCATTGCGCGGCGCTCTAATCGATCTATCACCACAATATCAGGCTTATTGGCAACAATAGTCCTATCTGTGATAATAGATCGATCCCAATATAACGTAGTACGACCGTTCTCGAGAACTGGGTCGGGCACATACCTGTAGTAAGGCACTTCAAAATTGACAAGTTGGTATTTAAGGGCAAGTTGTTGGTGTACAATCCTGGCTACTTGATTGTGCCTGTGCAAATACTCACCATTAGCAAGACGAGAACAACCAGAAATAATATGCCTAATAGATTCTCCAGGACGGTGGCACGCCCAACAAATGTCAACCGTACTATCTTTCAGGATATACTTCCGGTAGTTATTCGTCATGATAACTTCGTCCATAATTGCACAAACAAAACCTTCGGTTTCTCCGAAGAGATCACCATACCGTAGCCAAGACGTCGACGCTTTAAAGTCTATATCAAACCCGTGTAGGGCCCGATAAAATCGACCATGAAGTTCTTTACCCTTCCATACTTCCTTGCGATCAGTAGTACTAAGTACTACAGGTTTGCGCCAATTCTCTTTAGCCAGAGTGAGCAGGGTAAAACCAGTATCCACTGCAACTACATTACGATGCACTCCCACATTAGTCTGTAGAAAATATTCTCTGAGATTGTATATCTCGCGATTGTGTAGAGTCTTGATGTTTAATAGACCACGACCTCCAAACTTTCGCGGAATATACAATCTCATAACCGATGAACGTGGATGGTGCATACGGAATGCAGTCAGCAATGTACGGACTCTCCTGTCAAGGGCATCTAATTCGGTCTGAGTCCATCTAAGTACACCAAAGGAATACATCAGAACCGGCATGACCCAACTGTTATAGGCTCGCACCTTGTTAGCGCCCGATAAAAGACTTTTAAGTACTTTTTTTAGGCGGCCAAAGAAACGTTCCCGTAACATTTGTTTCACGCCAGATTCTGATATTCCCAAGGACTGTGAAAAACCTAGATACTTGTAAGTTTCAGTGGCAGACAGAGATCTGAGTTTTGTTGAATCTGAAAGTTCTAATCCTTCAGATTCTATAATCACGCCCTTCTTTACATACATGACTGCACACTTGTCTACACCAAATTCCATTTTGATAGAATTACTAAAGTTTTCAGTGACCTTTAATAACGCCATCAATTGTAATTTACTGAGTACTGAGAGGGTTCAAAGCTAGACAAAACCACAAGGGACTCAGACTGTCACCTTGAAATATACCTCGCTCGATCTTTATAAGTATGTCATTTATCGCAGTCTGCCGACATCCTGGATAGCGAAGTGTTGTGCTCCATTGACTCATACACGACTTTAAGAAAGTGCACAGAGTTGCATCAATTTTTTACAACTCTAGCACTTTCAAAAGCCATGTGTGTGGAACTGAGTCATAAGCCTTCTTATAATCTATCCAACATGTCGCCAGACTCTTACGATTACGACGTACCTGCTGGCTAATGGTCCTGTCTATGATAAGGAGCTCTTTAGTGCCACGGGCCCCACTTCTACATCCATTTTGAGAAATAAAGAGTACCGAATTATTAATTATATGTGTAGTAATTTTGAGTCTCAAAATAGATGTTAGAAGTTTATATGTAGTTGGTAAACAAGTAATGGGTCTAAAATTTTTGGGATCCATGGCACTACCAGATTTATAGAGTAAATGGGTTACACCAGTGGTTAAAAATTGTGGTAATGAACCAGAATCCAAAGCTGCTTGGAATTGTGATGCCAAACACGCATGTGAGCTTCAGAACCACTTAAGCCAAAAGTTGTGTAGTCCGTCTGGACCAGGTGATTTCGAATTCGGTAATGAACGGACTGCACAACTTACATCATCTTTATTAATAACAATGGGTTCCATAGCTGTTATAGACTCACACGAGCGTTTGACATCCTCCAACCAATCACCCTCTGTATGAGTGACAGGCACTGACCAGATGTTACGCCAAAATGAATTTGTGGTATTTTCATCTGGAAAATGCCCGTCACTCACACATGGATTCGGTTCCTCCCATTTCCGGTAAACCCATTTCTCATTCCTTTGGAACATTCGATTCTGATTATACCGATCAACTCGTTTTCTATAACGTCTTATTCTATTTGCCCATGCATAAACTTTCTGCTTTAGAAAGTCTATGCGCTCTGTGACACAGGACATGTACTGTTGAGGACTAATGGAAGTTCCCAAGAATGCCTGTTTCACAAAGCGCATGACTCTCGGCCGTGTATTACCACTTTTAAAACTAATTAATTTACCGATGAGTGTCCTAGTCTCAGCAATACGACGTTCAATTCTATACTGCCAAGCTGGTACAGCATTTTTGGGTCGAGTAGCACTTACACGTTCAATAAATTTAACACCTGCTACTCGACAAACTACAATATCCGCACAGTATAGAATAGAATGTGTATCACTAAGATCTTCGCTGTTATCAGACTATTTTCACTCAGGGCACTCACAAGCGCTAAATTACGTTTATGAATGGGCAAACGGCATAACCGTGGTCTAATATTATCATTTACAAATCGGTATTTTTGAATCGCATCCTCCAAAGCACTCCTTATCTTATCGTTACATTGAGTACTTACGGATATAACTTCACTCTCCACTAGTTCATCAACATCTTTAATACCTAATGGCAACTGAGGTGTGCTATTGGTCACCGCAGTGTGTGATGAAGAGGGGATAGTAAAGATTTTCCTTATGTCAGAGCATATCCTCTCAAGTACTGTATCATCCAGCAGGTGACAGCGCTGTATAGCTCGTACTTGATCCGACAACCGTTGTGCTAAAACGTTGGTGGCTGGTTCAAGTTCCTGAAACAGAGAGACTAGTCTAACACGGTACGCAGTAAGGTTTGTTCCCAACTCTGTAGCCCGAAAATATGCCCGCATGACATTCTCATTTATAGATTTTGTCCACTTCATGCGGCGCACATCACCACCGGTAGCGGGGACCCTGTTTGAGGTCAGTGGTCCTCGTGATCCCAAGCTGGTCGGCGGCCGGGTACTCTCCTGCCGGCGTACAGGTCTTGGCGACGTCGGCGGAGAGAAAAACTCGTCGCTGGAGCTAGAGCTCGACGCCTCTGCAACGGCCGGAACATTCATTGTTGCTTCCGGGGACGGCAAGGCGGAGCGGAGCGACGAGTCCAGGGATGTTGTTTGTGCTTTTAATCTAGCTCTCGTTAACATTTTGGAATTTCTTTCCTGAAAATTTTTGTATTGACGTGACGTTTAAACGTCACGTCTTCGGTAACAGATATTTTAATGTAAAAATCATTTTAGTTGTATTTTAATTCAATTTTTATATTGTACACAGGTTCATTTTCTTTCTGGTTTGTAAATTAAATAGTATAGCAATTGTAATTTTGTAGCTATAAATATTGTATTTTAAATATACGTAAGAGAAATGCTAACTGTTTCTAGTGTTGCTAGTTTATTATTATTATTTTATTATTATTATTATTCTATTATTATTTTATTTTTATTATTCTTAAGTATTTCCTTTCAGTTTATTCCTTTGTAGTGATTTTCGTATTCTACACATTATCTTGATGTTTTAATGTTAATTTTCACATACATAGCTATAGGGGGCAAATGAAAAGACATTTGCAACTCAAGAATTACAATTTGCTTCCATTTCAGCCCTTTCCGCTAGAATCAAAGGGCCTCCCCTACTGTTTAGGTCTTTTGTTAACATCGTCAACAGTAATTAACAGTCCTTTCCTGGACATAGGCCTCTTCGTAGAAAAGAGGTTACAGTGAACTTACTCGACTACTTAGTCACTCAAATCAGCGAGAGAATTGCTTAATACTGGTTGCTATGAGGTCGTCTCACCACTCCGGTTGAGGCACTCTTTGTGTACCGAAACACTCTTCTTTAAAATTTATTTTTCTTCAAATTTAATTTTTCTTTAGGCACTTAGTGCTGACTACTAGAATAATTGATTATGTCTCGAGACATTTTTCAAAGTAATACTCATCATAATCTCATAGCACTTAACCATTAGATACTGAGATAATACAGTTTCACTAAATACATAATGGTCTACTCAAGACTGTTAGTGCTGCTTTCTTTGTAACGTGCTTTAGTCGTGACAACATCATGATACCATTCATGCTTTACAACATAATGTGTCGATTCGTCTTTGTTATTGTTTATATCATTGATTGTTGAATGAAGAACTATGTAAAATGTCGCCTTGATGGATTTCTGTTTGATCTACGCGACGTCTACGATCAATAACGCGCACGATGGCAGCAGTTGTTAAAAAAGCGGATGATTCGGTACATGTGAGGCAAAGTGGGTGGGGAAGCAGTAGTGTGATATATGAGAAATTTTTCCATTCGAATGCTTGTTGTGGGAACACCATATTTTGGGTAACTCTAAAAATTTAATTCCATTTTAGTAACACTATAAATGTGTCCATATACTTGTAATAAAAACAATATTAACATTACTATAAACATTTATAAATAAGCTATAGAGACCTGAATATCTTTATTAGCTTATTAATGAGCATACTACCTGTGGTTACCATAACTATTTATGAGAGTATTGTAACCTATTAGAGGTGAAGGGGATAGGTTCCTTTGTATAAGATAGTTTCACATTATTAGAGATGAGCAGAGACCCTGGCAATAATTGTGAAGGAGGGAGAGAGGGACTGTAATTAAATATATCTCTATTTTCTCCTTCCGCAGTATAATAAAATAAGAATATCTTCACACATGTTACACGGCCGTTTGATCTCAAGCTAGGCAAACCCAGATTGCTGGTAAACTCCATATATTTCTAACTACATGCATACAGATGTATTGTAGATAAATTATGCCCAGAAATAACAAAGTGTCTTGTTCATCACACGAAGATTTGTCCATGGTGAGAATCGAACCCACATCCTCTGGCTTAGCCGTCAGGATCACTAACAACAAGATCAACAGATCTCTCGTTACATTACAGATGTACAATAGCGAAACAATAAGATTTTGTTGAAAGCCAATAAAAAGGCATCAATTAGTCGAGCTGGTTTTATAATATAGCCACATGAACCTACCTGTGCCATAATACGTTTTATTCAGCGGACATAGTACCCGACTCTAGTGAATACTGTAGGAGCGTGTGGTGTCCCACATACAGGTGGGCCAAAACTAACTACTCACACCAAGAAACTGTTTACGATGGCAGGACCTCCGACGTCTCTCTGAAAAAATTACAAAAAATAGGCATTGGCCTAATTTGGCAATCAGAATTTTACCTACAGTAATATAATCATGTAGTGATGTACCTGTTAACGATGTATGTATAATGTGGTAATTTTAGAGCCAAATAAACATTTTATTGATTTATTTAATAGTCATGTCAAGCGCTTGGAACTGGTGGTATAAATTTAATAACTTTTTCTTATCATTTATGAGTTGACTTTACTATTTTATTTTATGATACTTGATTTTAGACACTATGATAACACTCAATCACCACAAACGAAGAGAAAAATATCAGGACAGACAGAGAAATAATATTATAGAGTTGATAAAACCGAACCGAGAAAAAAACAGAAAGAGGAATGGAACAATACAAAGATAAATATAATGAAAATTTTTGAAATAAAATAAAGATTTGTGTACTAGTCGTGTTAGAAAAAAATTAAGATACAGCTTAGTTCTACTCTACTACAGGTAGTAGAGCCACGCTGCTTTCAGCATGAACGGAGTCATTTCGATCAAGGCAGTACTACCCTCCAACAAAAGATCAACCTAAAACGATAGCATCCGTGCTGTCGTGTTTCGTTGGTGAGCGCGAGACCGGAGATGTCATGACAGTTGTCATGCTAAGTATGTGCAATACAATGCCATGTTGATTGTCATGCCTTTTACGAAATCAAACGAGGCGTGAAAAAAACATCTTATTAGGCCGCCATAGTCACCATGTATTGTTTGTACTCACAATGAGTATGGTGACCATAACTCATTTTATTTATACTTTCCATCAGGCAGAGTGGAGCAACTTTGGCAGGCTTTTTTAAAAAAAATATAGTTCAGTTTGTCTTTTTTGTTTAGTTATCAAAGGTTAAACCGAAGGTAAGATTAATATGATTTTAAATTAAAAGTACAGACTAATATAGAAATAGTTGTTAGAAGCCAAACCTAGTGCTATTGCACATTTAGTTAAAAATGATTTGCTAGTACTAACGTTACATGCACCGCTTCCTTTTGAGAGAAATCCTGCGCAGAAGTTGTTTTGAGTAACGAACTCCCTGAAATTAAATTACAGCTTAGAACAAGAAAAAATAATTACTTTAACTGCAAATAAGAGAATCAAATGAGAGTTATGTCAAGTTGAGAGTTATGTCAGAAAACTATCTATATAGAGTTCTCTGACGTAACTGTTGTCAACATCAACAGTATTTAATAGTCCTCTGCTAGAAACAGGTTTTCCTTTAAACACAAAGATTTCGTCTACTACTCGTACATACACCATGATTGTCAAGTGTTGTTATAGAGTTTGTTTCAAGTTTGCATTCTCTTTGTCGTGCAATTATCCTGCGTAATTTTCTCTCTTAATCAGTTCTTATAAAACCCACGGAATAAATAAGGGTGATGAATATCTGCATTCTTCATCACGACGCAGACGGATTTTACTAATTAAATTCTAATTACGGAAAAAGAAACAACATGGATTATGTTTTTGTATTGAGTGGAGTCTTTGGTGGTAGTAGTCGAGGATACCATTTTGATAGCAGGTTATTGAATCAAGTTGATTGGAGGAAGTTGTTTGCTTTCTACACATGAGTTTGTTTTAGGGCTGTTTTTGTTTTAATAAAAGTTCACTAACTTGGAGTATATTTCTTTGCATTCGTCGACATGATACAAGTTAAGAACTGCGTAATTAAGCTTCTCAAACTCGTACACAATTTGATCTGCCTGTTAGAAAATCAAATATTAAGTTTTAGCAGTTTCATGGATGACCCCTGACGGAATTGGATGAATATTCGTAAACAGAATGTGATGTAAAAAATATTATTAGTTTTTATGCAGTAACTTTTTTAGCCGTTATGTTTCTTGGTATTACCGAATCCCAAATCTTTTCAAAAATAAATGAGTAATGTTTGACCTTGACATTCGCATTTATATTGATAAAGAAGGTATTTGAAAAACAAATAAATAATGAAAGACTTCACGTGCAATACTGTTGCTGTACTAATGCTCAATAAAGAAGACATCTGTTCCACATAGTTGATTTCTTTTACGAAATATAATAGTTATTTCTCTTTTCGTTCATTTTTCACCAGAATAGAGTTATTACTTTTAAAAATATATTTTTTTTTTAGAATTACAAGAAAAGTAACGCCAAGTCAACGTTTTGTGACTCGTTCGCACTATCAAAACTAGATTTGTTTTCAAAAATCAAAACTTGTTTACTTACCGTCTTCGCCTCTCAGCCGAGTATTTTGATTCCGTCGGTATTAGTAGGTAAATTTCCTTCACCGTGGTCTAACAAAATTCATCTTATTTTCGTTTTCTTATACTTCTGCCAACGAAGGGTTCTCTCAAGACAAATGACAGCTAGATTATGATGCAGTGTTTTTGGATTTTATTGAGGATAGAAGTAGATCTCGAGTACTGGTATTAGCTCGCCGTGTCTATTTGTCCAATCGCTGCCAACTCTAACGTACGTAGTTTTCGGATTTTCTCGAAAGAATCTGTTATTATAATGGCTAGAAAAAACAAGTTTACTTACTAAAAGATCTCCGTCACTTAAGAAAACATATTATGCACAACCAAACGTTAAATAATCTTCTCGTGCTTACGAGTTTTTGATATACAACTGGTGAAGTTGCTATATGTATATTATATTTATTATATTAGCATAGCATTAATAAGTTACTCGTACCTTTTCAATTATAAGTACAACCATTTTAAGGATGAAGTGTAGATCATTTTAGGTATATTTAAGGCTTTATGTACAGTTATGCAACCCTTTTATAAAGAATAAGAGCATAGTTGTGCATTTTCAATATTTACAAATATCAAAACTCACATTTGCAAGCATGATGCAGCTGTGATAAAATGTCTTGCTAATGATGCTGCCCGCGCACATAAATTCACTTAGAATGTGAATGCTGACTAGAAAAGGATATGAGCTAATAGATGTTTTTTTTCCTTTATGTATTCTTTTGCTTGTTATGTTCGGTATAATATTAACTGTGTCTTTGCTTGATGGTCCTTTAAAAAGTAGTTTGAAAAAAAAATAAAATTCGTCTTCTATGTAAGAAAAAACAAATAAGAGAAATGTAAAAAAAATGATAATACAAACATAAATTAAATTTCCATCACTTTCAAATACAACAAACGTAAATGCGGGTGCGAGCAGTATGAAACTCAAGCAAAATTGTCATTAAAATAATCTAAAACTGTGTAACCTTTCACATAGTTTTTTTTGTTAAAAACTTAAATTTGTTAACATTAGTTTGTTTTAATTTGCTTGGCATTTTATTGTAGAATGCACACGCTAACATCGAAAAGACCTGCTTACTTTTTATGGTCGAATCTTTTCAACATGAGTTTATCTTTAATTTTAGTGTTGATATTATGAATGTCGCTGAACTCTGTGAATAAATGAATGTTTTTCTTAAAATTTGAATACATTTAGTTTATTCTTTTTTAAAAATAACTAATTAATATCAAACCTGTTTACGACATTAGAGAGAGTGCTTTCCTTGAGCTCAGTAACTGAGTGTTGTCGTTTAAGTTTAAATAAAAGTGAAGTGTCGTCCGTAAATCAATATTGATGTAAATGAGAAGCAAAAATGGGCAGAATATTGAGCCCTGCGGAACCCCTACAGCGACTGGAGACTCAAGGACCTTTGCATTAATTATTTTCTTAACACTTAAAGCATTGAGTGTTTTGACAATATCCCTATTAGTAATATGACTAAATCAATATTCAGTATTACAAAATTTTAATATTCTCTTTCAATAAAGATTTCGCAATAGAGTGGGATGAATTCAAAGATTCCGCTATCGAAACTGAAATGTTCATGATTATTTTTTGAAAATGTGTAACTACATCTAAATATGGTTCAATTACTTTATTATCAATATAAAAATTTACAAAATATACTGACATTCAATATTATTATTATTATCTCAAGTAATTAACCATTGCTACCTGATAAACCTTTTTAAATAAATTTAAATATAGTTTGAGATATTCTGGAAATGCCATATTAGTGTTTTAATGTTTTTCTCGATGAAGTTCCTAAAAGTTTGTTCAATTTTATATATAGGACCTACAGTGGTCTATTCACTGAAAGTTGTAGTATCTTTAACTGGCAACTTCTAAAGATTAAAATTAGATTCAAATCGTGAACAATACATACTACAATTTACATTTTTTTTTTATATTTGACTAAACTCACCCCAGATATCCAGATTTTCATGATCAGATTGATCCAGTTTATATTCTGCACTTTCGTTTTCTCTCTTATCGAATAAATCGTTCACGTTCAGGCTTTGCAACTTTTTTAAAAACCCACTAATAAATTCTTTAAATTCTTTGCTGTTGTTAGCGAATCCTGAACTTTCTTTAGCATTCATATCTTGGCTTTGTTCAGAATTCCTGTCTTCTGTTTCATTGTACACGCTGTCTTCTTTTTCATTTAAAATGTTAATTAGGAATTCGTTCAGTCGAATTTGATTTATAGGTCTATTATCAACGTCAACAGCGCTTGCATTTCTCAACATATCATATAATTCAAAATTTTTATGCGACATATCATTTAAATTGTGTAGCATTTTTATTGTCAATTTTAATTTCGGTTCTTTACAAAATACTTGTGAAAGACGTAAGGACTCAAATATTCCGTGTACTACCCTTTCTTGATCTTTTGGCAGTTCACTGAAGAAATTATTGTTTGATCGCAGCAGACGCACGAGATGAGATATAAGACGAGACCTATGATGACATTGTACAAGATCTTTTGCAATGACCACCGTAAACAAAAATATTAGAATATTAGTTGACAGCATTATATTTATTTTTAATGTAAAAAATATACTTAAGCAATGTTTAGTGAAAGATGTGTTAATTTAATATATGTATCAAGCCAAAAGAAAATGGATTATTTAATTTTATTGAAATTTTGCAACGAAATTGGTTTACATGGATTTCACAACGTTATTTTTAGTAGTTATGCGAAACCAATTTACAATTTCACAACTATTCACACAATTTAGCTGTATATATGTATGTGCAGTATTCTATATGAACGCATTACTATCGATGGAATAACATATTGCCTTGATTTGCTTGACAGTGCACAAAGCAATATATAGGTTCTATGCACAGTGTCTTTAGCCAACGATATGACTAACCAAAACGCGGTATATACTCGTATATATTATAATATTAGTATTATTTTTGGAGTAAAGGTAAATATTATGGATAAAATTGCACTGAATAGACAACAATGCTTATTTATTTATTATATTATCAACGTAGTGAATTTCCATTATCAATTTCTGAAAGATTTGGCAGTGGAAATTATGATGATAGGCCCTTAATTCAGTCTCTTCATACGATTAATTACATACCTCAGATTGTTTAGATGATGATGCAATAAATAGCTAAATTTGGCTACGGATGGCGTAATAATTTGAGCAGTCTTATATATTATAATATATATCTAATGCCGACGTTGTCTTAATGAAAAAGAAAAAAAGATACGTAACTGAAAATATTTTTTTTTCTTTTTGAAGTAAAACTTCTTTATCGGGGTTGGAAAGAAATTTAGTGTAACATTTTTTCGTTACGCGTCACATTTTTCGGTTACGTGCCATCTTTTTCTTATCCCTACCACGCGTGATTCGAAGTATACTTTCTCCAGCGGAGTAGGGATTGGCAAATGTCTCCAATGTATTTTGCGGGCCGTTTTGAGTAGTTACATTTTTAAAATCCAGGTGGCGATTGCATCGACTTCGGACGGGTTTAAATTATTTTTTTGAAAAATAACGTCATAAAGAAGTTTCACTTCTTACGAGTGTACGCTAGTACACGCACACGTTTTTTTTTTTTTATTAATGTTTATTGATTATTTTGTTGGGGTTGGTATTGAAAGGTGTTACAAATTATATTAAATTGTGGATACACAGAGTTTTTGGGCATGTATTGGTAGAGATTTGACTTTTATGTGAGTATTTATAATCGACTTTGATTAATGTATTGTTATAAATAATATGTATTGTCTTAACTGCGTTGACCACTTTGCAATTTATTCGTCATTTGTTCCAATTTTGGAAAGACAACTCGTAGAGAAATATAATAATATGGTAGGAAAGTAATACAAAACTGAGCAAATCAACATTAATTTTTTTATGTAATTATTGTGTTAAAACAGTACTAAGAATTTTATATGTATTGAAATATAAAATTCTAAACTTCTATTTCATCTGTATTTCCTTGCTTTTGCCATATTTTATTTTCATTTTATTTTAAGAGCCTGCTAGAGTAACTGTACACTGCGTGATATATGAGAGTTGTGGTCCCACACACTGCAAAATAGGGACCCACGCTATAGCGGTCTAATAACATGTTTTTTCACGCTCCGCTTGGGGACGTAAAGGGCATGTTAATCATTGTGGCAGTGTAAGGCTCACACACTCAGCGTTATAACTATTGTCCTTGCGCCCATGGGTCTCCGGTCTCGCACTCATCAACGAAAGACGTCAGCACGGATGCTGTCGGGTCGCGCTGGCTCGTTATTGTTATTGTGTACGAACTTGAACATTTATATTAATTATTTATGAAATTTATTAATGTAATAAAATTTACTACAATAGTTTTACAATTATTTTTATTAGATTTATTAAATAACATGTTACAAGAAGAAAGTTTCTGTCTCGTAAAGTTCAATAAATAAAGTAAAATAAAATAAATTACCGAATTAAAGCTTCTCACGTGGTTATAAATGTGGTAATCATTATTTATTTATTATCTGTTAGTAAAATACTAAATAAATAATTTACAATATTCTTTTTCATCTTTTATTAAATGTTGGGTTGGTAGAATTTTCATTTATAGAATTTATAAATGACATTAACATTTAAAAATTTGATGTTTTTACCATTCTTAGTTTTCTTCGTAAATTTATGGAAAATATATTGAGTTACGTTATATCATAAAGCCTCAAAATGTTCTTATGAAGTTGTTAATTAAATTATGTAGTGCACGTAAAGTTTCAAATAATAATTATAATTTCAGTTTATTGTCAAGGTTAATTCGTTCTAACTTTTTAGTTACCACTTTTTCCTTTTGTACCAGCTGTTGCTTCTATTGATTATTTTTCCAATTTTCATAAATTGTAATTGCAATGGAGTTGACATCTTTTTACATGGATCCCTTCCTATACCTCAAAATCTCCGCTGGAGTCGAACGTAGCAGGTAAGTTGGTATATATGTAGCCGTAGCCGTCGGCAATTTAGCGGCAGGAACGTTATAATGAATGCCAGAAATCAATGATTGTGTTTTATTAATCAAAGGATGGTGGAGGATACTTTGATCGTCTGTTTTAAATATATTTACAAAATCATCATATAGATCATCATTAATTATATTGTATAACATTTGGTTTCTATTATTCATGGCGTTAATTATTTGACGGAGAACTGCAGTAGTTTCTATGTCTTTTTGTGCACCATCTTCGTTTACATCGAGGTCTTTATTTATTTCATCACTGATCTGGTATTTATTAGCCATGTTCACGCGAGCATATCTTAGTGGCAGTGGTGTATTATGATACACGAGAATGTTGTTCATTGATTTCATATTTGGTTCTATTCCTCGCTTTGTTGGACGCTAAATAACGTATAAAAATATATGGTTATTTTATGTTAATTTTACTTTTGACTCACATCAAAAACGGGTTTGTTAAGTCTCTAGATCATCTAAGATAGAATACATATACTGATACTGTTTCAGGATAAAAATTATATGAATTTGACAATTATTAACATAATCATTTTTAAGCACATGCATAACTTAGTTACGTAAACGCATTTAGACTTTAAGACAAAACTAATTTATGTTACAGGTATTCGACTCTGAGCTATTTACAACGTATTATATCTCTCGTTTTCACTTGCTCGTTTCTTTTAACATAGTTGCGGATTTACCCTGACTCTACCAATCCTTTGGTTGCCTATTTATTTTAAAATATTTAAACTACTCACCAACGACATAATATAATCAATCCACTTGATGTAGAATCCAACCCTGGTGAAGACTGTAGGGGTGTCAAAGTCGCCACAAACATCAGTCGCGAAGCTGACTATTCCGAATAATAAATTATCAACAATGCCGGGATCTCCCACGTCTCTCTGAAATTTTTGATCAAATCATAATATGGTACGCCAGGTTGTTTTAAGTTCTGAAAATTAGTTTATGAAATCATTATGTTTATCTATTATGTACTATTAGTTTGTACTAGCTGGCAGCTTAATTTGTCTATGTCTTCTAAGAGAAAGAAATTTTCCCGTTTTCGCAATATTTTTCGTTGATATTATGTTGCTAATTAAGATAACTTAACCTGATTATATTTCACTAACTTCAATTAATAGGCAATCGAATATTAAAGTAATTTCACAATTAGAACAGTAATTCCTGAGATTATGCAGTTTTATAATATTAGTTTAATAGATGCTAGAATCGCATGTGAATCCTGGGCACACAAACTGATTATTACCAATGATCTACTTAGTGCTACTTACGGTGCAGGCTCCGCTTTCTGTTCTATTAAAACCGGCGCAGAAATTACTTTCAGTGACGTACATTCTGGATGAAATGGTATTAGTAAAATTACTGTTAATAAACATATAGGTATGATGTAAAAATATAAGAGAGTCCTGGATAATTCTAAAATTTAACCATTACGCTTATATTGATTTAACTTTGGTAATGATTTGAAGTCAGGCAGTTTGGGTGAAACATTAATTGTCTTATAAAATTAAGATATATTTTTTTTATATATGAAGAGCCTGCCAAAGTGACTCTACCACACCTGATGAATGATAGATGAATATGAATGATCCAAAGAATAGAATCCAAAGAGTGGTAGTCACCATACTCATTACAAATGCAGACACTGCAGTGTGGTGACCCATACTATGGCGGCCTAGTGAAATGCTTTTTCACGCCACGCTTGGGGACGTAACAGGCATGACAGTCATCGTGGCAGTGTAAGCCTCACATAGTTATTATGATAACTGTCACCCCTGTATCAATGGGCCTTCGATCTCGCACTCCCCAACGAAACACGACAGCACAAATACTGGCGCTTTAGGTTGATCTTCTGTGGGAGGGTAGTACTGTCCCGGTCGAGTCGATCCGTTCGTGCTGAAATCAGCGTGGTTCTACTACCTTTAATCTTAGTAAATTAAGATTTGACAAGCATTTATATAATTAATACAACAAATTTTAGCGTGACTTAACACACGACATAATTTGTAAGTACAGAGACAAAATGCCTCCATTGGACTTCATATTTACTTTCATACACACACGTTATTTTTTTTTTTTTTCTATAGTCGTGTTTTAATAATGAAATAAATTCATAGCTAAAATATCTTAAAAAGTATATAGAATCGAAATGATGCCTAATTAAGAGTTTTCATATGTGAGTAAATTGAAAGAATGGATACAATGATATATTACAATGTAGCAATAATTCATTTCTCAATGAAGTATCTAATTATTGCCTTAAAAATATTCATCTAAAACTAATATGTGAACCGAAAATATTGTTATATTATAAAACGGTAGGATTTGTTGTCTAAATAAACATTTCAAGTCGATCCTGTGAGTGGACTTACTTTGAGTAGATTTCCGTGCATTCTTCAATGTCATATACTTTTAATACGCCATTCGCTAGCTTCTCATTCTGGTTTCCAGTATGGTTCGACTAAAAATATATTAAGTTCTTTTAATGTTTAGCTTAAGCTTTAATTTTAAATAATATAAGCAAATTGTATTATAAAAGAGTGAAATTGCAACGTTCTGAAGATCAAAGAAACAATCAATACGTTTACCAAAAGTTACATTCATCATTTCACTCCTTGAACGCAAAATGATCACAAATAATTTTTTCCAGGAGAGCCAAAACTAAATTTTAAATAGGTTTTTTGAAAAAACTAATACTTTTCTTGTTAAATATTGTGATGTTAATACATTATTGTTTTCACATTTTTTGCACTATATTTTAAAATAATAATTAACAATAGTCCTTTAAGCATTCAAAATTGAAAGCAACGTTGAGATAATTATAATAAAACTCAAGAAATTTTAAAGCGAAATGTGGTTTATTTAATGTTTTATTAGGCGAACATTTTCAAAATTCATTTATCGAAACACACAGGTGCAATTGTCTTGATTTTATTGGCTTTTCTTTATTTAATTAGTAATTTATCCCTTTCTGTTGTGTTTAAGAGCTTTGACCTTTTTGGCTCCGGAGAAGCAATTCTTTTTCGGGTTTGCAGCTGAGGTTCCACACTAGTTGGTTGATTGTGAATACTAGATTATTGTGTGGGTAGTAGCATCAAAGTTAGTGTTTTCGGCGAAAGTTTGTAGTGATGGTGAGGAATTATTCCTCTATGTCAATTAATAATTTGTTTAGCCATGATGAAGATAAACAGATAAAAAGACCGTAAAGTAAATTTACTTATCGTATAATTTAACAGTTACGATAATATTTTTCCTGTAAAATGGACACGTTTCTAAAACATCCAGTTTGGCTGTAAACAAAGTTTTTATTATTATTAGTACTTCTATAATAATTGTATATATAAAATGCACATTTATTGCTATGATATGGTTTTGTTTAATTTTGTTTCATTAATAATTCTGAATGAACTTACTTGAAATTTGAGTCCTAAATGGACTCATTCCAAAAAATCCTTTTGCACAGACCATTGAAATTAATGTTAGTTGTTTTTCTGAATTGTGACCGTTCAGTATGAAACTAATCGCTCCAAGTTCCGAGTCGCAAATCACAAAAAGAAAATTTTGATTTGAAGTTTGCGCGTGAGTCGGCCCGATACAATAAGATTACTGATCAATTTGGCCTCTAAATAATTAAAAATGTAAAATATTGTGTGTTTAAATCTCGATTTTACAATAAAACGATTTGCAAAGTTGTTGGTTTTGTGGCCGCTTTGTATTCAATGAGCGATATTTTATCAGGTCATTCATGAACAACCACTAACTCAACTCAACATCGTACTAGCACTTTTCGCAATTTCTACCGATTTGTAATTGGGATTGATAAATATTATAATCTGTAAAGTTTAACAATATTCAATATTGACGTAAAGTTCAATTATTTGAACACATCACTTTCATTTATCTACAAAAAGGTAAAACTTAAAATTAACTGAGTGGTTTAGATCGTCATTTAAATAAATTTTCTATGAATATTTACATAGGAAAGTAATAAAATAAGTCATCAGGATTAAAGATTGCTTATCTAGAAGGACACACTACATGTACAGTTTTATAATATGTCTTACCGTCATTGCACTCCATCCAAAAACCGTAATTTCAGCATTAGGTATTAGATTTAAATTGCCTCGATCTAACGAGATCATGCTACTTTTGAGGCTTCTCCGGAGACGTAGAATAGCCAGATTGTGATGCAGGAGTTTTGAATCGTATTGTGGGTATATATAAATTTCCAACACTGGTATAAGTTCACCAAATCGTGAATAATAATCGCTGTTGAGTCGGACATACGTGTCGTACTGACTAAAAATTAGAAATATATAGTTAAACATTGTTAAAGCAAATATAATATGTGAGTAGATATATAAATAAAATTGTAGTGTCTGACTGTGATTTAAAATCTTATAGTTCTTTTACACGACGCTAAGACATAAACTTAATGTTTCGTCTGTATTTTTTTCGGATTTTCTCTTAGATTCAAATTCAAAATTCAAATAGGACCAGGTCACGAGCATAGTTAATATGAAATAAAATGACCGCTTTTTATCTAATATTATTTCTGAAATATCAATGGTAGTTTACCTACAAACTAGTAAGGTGCATTACGATAAGATTTGTCTTTTAGAAAGAGTAAACCATGAATACTTCTGCCCATTTCAACCCATAGAGTTAATATGCGATATGAAATAAGATACGATATTATAATGGAATATTTAGCTCTACCCTACGCTACTTAAGTCTAATATTATGATAAATGGTCTCACAGCTTCAAGCACGATGCAGCTGTAATGACAAGATCGACACCGATAATACTACCAGCGCACGTAAATTCTCCTTTTACGTGGATGCTGGCCACGAAGGGATAGGACATGATATTTGTTGTCTCTCCTCTGTATATTCTTCTAGTCTCCATCTTATATGTTTCAGTCCTTTGAAGTGATGGTGATTCTGCAGGAAAATAATGTTTTCAGTTTTATGAGAGACGCGAGGAAGGGTTCTGAGGATTATTTTGGCGGGCTTATTAGTGTAGTGGTAAGTGACCCTGATTGCTACCCGGAATCGATTCACACCCAGTAGTTTTCACCCACCCATTAACTTCAATCAATAATTATGTAATGTGCATGATAATTTGTGTTGTGTCAAAAATACGTATGTATTTAGAAACATAAGTTTATCAGTAGTCTTATTACCATAGCACAGGCCCTGTTTAATTTGGAATCGGATGGCCGTGTGTGAGTTATTATTATAATTATTTTGAAGAATAAAACCATTACCGTCTTTTCTTTCATTGCTTGGTTAAAAGAAATAAAATACTAACCCAGGTTTTCTTCAGAAATTTCCTCTTCAGAAGAATTTACTTTGTGCTTTAGAAAGAAATCATCCACAGTTAGGTTTTTCAGTTTACTTGTAAACTTGTCTATAAATGCTTTAAACTCTTTACTATTAGCAAATTCCGGAGTAAACGATTTAGCTTTAGTTTCAAAATTATTATTCTCTGTTTTGTTATTCACATTGAAATCGATTTTATTCAATACTTTTATTATCAGTTCGTGCATTCGAATTTGATTTATTCGCTTATCATCAATTTGAATAGCGCTAGCGTTTTTTAATACATCAAATAATTCAAATTTCTTTTCCGCTATTTCTTTCAAATCATGGTTCATTGTTAGTAATGTCTTTATATTGGAGTGCTTGGAAAACTGTTCTGATAGACTCAAACAGTCAAATATTCCATTCACTACCTTTTCCGTAGTTTTACTGAGATACCTGAAGAGATTATTTCTTGATTTTAAAATTTTTATAAGGTGATAGTTGTGATGAGAATTGTGATGGTGGTAGCAGTGATATTGTGGGACAGTTACTGTCAGTAGGACTATCACAATTATTGACACTAGCATTATATTTGTTTTATAATAAATAAGTTATTTAGCCAGGATAAACTAAAGTATGCATAAACAATAAAGAATATAAATTATTTGAAATTGTTTCGATTTCACTAAGCGCTGTTTCAAAATATTAATTTAACCTCAGTTGTTCGCAATAGATTTTTTTATGGACAAATCGAATTGAATTTCGAAACTTAGGCCATAAAAAGTTAAACATTTTACAGCTATATGTATGAAATGGATACTGTTCAAGCTGCTTCTAATAGCACAGTATCGTTAAAATGGCAGTGCAAATGAAAAAAATAATACATTCCATTTTACCCTACTTAAAACTTGGATATACCATATAACCTTACTTAAATGAAGTAAGGTAGGATCCACCTTAATAACATAGACTCAGGTTTTCCTGAGAATATGTTTTCCTCATTTAAAATACGGTCTCACGGACACTGGTATGGATCAAATCTATAATTTCTGTCACTAAGTGAGTGAGGGAAAAAAATGGAAGGCCAGGTAATTTGTGTGACTGGGATACCTAGTATGGATACCAGTCTGCCACAAAGGAGATGAAATTACAAATTAAAATAAAAATACAAAAATACACAGGGTTGCTGTATTGTTTACATTGCATTTAATGGACTGAGTCACTGTGTGAATTCGTGGCAACACCATCAGTCAAGATAATGTTCTTTCTCTTTTCGTTCGAGTACGTTCAGAAACTCGAATGGCAGTTAATAGTGATTCTGTATTTTTATTTTTTTAATTTTTCCTAATATTTACTTGTTTTCTTCTGCACCATTCTCTGCTAACCTCATTTTAAACATCTTAGGTGCTTATTATACATTTTTGATTGTGTTCTAGTGTCACAAATCAATCTTTATATGCGGTACATTTATTTTGAGTGTCTGCTGGCGAGTGGTATGGAAATACGGACGGCTATCTTCAGCCCATCATAAAAGTTACATCATTTTAATTTTTCTTTTATACTTTTAAATATGTTACTTATTCTTATTTTATATCTATCATATAATTTATATCCAAGTTAGGCCAAGAATTCGTTAATATTTGAATCTAACATCCGGCGCAAACTAATTCGTTCGATGACGATAATGTGAGTTCTATGATTGTTCATCGCTTAAAAAGTGCTCAACGCTCCTTGTGAAGTATTCACTTCAAAAATATTTATCAGATTTTTTTTACCACTTTTTCGGTATGATTAATGTGTATGTTTGTGCGAAATCACAGATTTCTTGCACTTATAGTCTGTAAAAATGGCATGGGTTAGAGACGGGCTGCCGGATGCAGAGGCGTACATGATGTAACTCTGCTTTGTGAGTTTTTGGCCACAGAACTATAAAAAGGAGAGAAACGAACCAAAACAGACGCAAATTAAAAAAAATCATTTCTTAGAACGTTCAAAACAAGAGTGAAATATTTATTATCTATGTCTTCATTATACCTTAACATTTGATATATACGTTCATACCAATACTGGTTCAATTGCTTATTGAGAATGTGTTACTGTTTCATAAGACCGAAAATACTTGCCTGAAGGTATAAAAAAACTATATAAATATATCACAATTACTATTTTAGATTGCAAATTACTATTTTTTTTAATTTGTACAATATTAAATAGTGACACAACTGATAGATCTTACAAATGCTTAGAGAATTCACCATGCTAAGGCTGGGTCTCGTGATAAGTCTGAAGAAATTTTACAAGCGGCACCAAATAAAAGAAATATTGATTTAGAACGAGAAAGAAAATGAGGGTTTCGTGTCAATGTTGTGACTGTGTCGTGTCGATGTCGTGAAGATACGACGGCCGCTTCTTTCTATTGGTTCGCAAAATTGAAGCAAACAAACAAAATTAATTTTAAAAAGAAACATTACAATATATAAATATTTTCTTAAATTAAAAGTGTTGTTTAGTAGGAAAATATGAAGTTTTATAAAAATGTATAGCAGTGTATTGTAATGTAGTTGCCTAATATTTACTTAAACACTAAATAGAGTTCGATTTATTTATTTTTTTAATATGAGTGAAATGAAAATAGGGTTTTATTAGTAAAATTTGCAATATAAATTATTTTCTTAAAAATTGCGACACACATGAATAAAATGAAACAGGAAAATGAATCATCTTTAATTCATGTTAAACCAAATTGTATGGCCTTAGTGTTACTTTGGGTAACTGACGCATTTATTTTCGAAATGGATGGAGACTAAAACGAAAGAAAAACATAATTTAAACCACCTACACCATGAGTATCTGTAGAAAATTATAATCTATTACTTGATTTTGAATAAGTTAGTTTGGTAGACATTTGTTCATTAATTTTAAGTAATCCTTCAAAATATGTGATAGTTCATGAAAGTGGGACTTCCAGGGTAACCGGTTAAAAAAAATATAACCAAATTAAAGATTCATTTAATTTAGATTGATATATTGTTCCAATTTATTTATACTATGTGACATATATGTATTTATACTGCAATTATTCTAACATTGTTTTGAGTTGATTTTCATATCTGTCTGTCTTTAGACGTCATGCATAATATGTATAATAGATGTACCTATCTATATACGTTTCTTCGTGTTGAAATCAATATAAGATTTAAAATATCGTCAAGTCCACAAATTTCACTTAATTTAGGGATAATATATTAAAATATGAACTATTCTTCTACCACTAAATATTAATTAGGTACGTGAGTAATTTGTAGAGAATACAAAAGCGGCAATTCAAAGAACTGAGAGTGAATAGTAATAAAAGGAGAGTAAATTTTACTAAAACAATAACATATTTACACAAAAACCTAGTAAGCGATATTTGTCTCTCACGCAGTATGTTAAGACAATACAGCATTTACGTCGAACAAATCAACAATGCTCACTTTGCTGAAAGAGAATTATTTTATTTTTAGAAAGGCTATAGGTGCTATATATCATCACGCAACCACCTAAATGAGTGGAGTATCAATGAAAAATGTTGCAAAAACGGAGGAAATTTCTTTTAAGAGTTTCCACTGCAGGCAACAGCCTAAACGGTTAAAATTTCACAAAAATAATGGGTGAAAAATTGTTCCTCTTTAAAAGTTTTTAAAAAAAGTCTGCTACAGCAAACATATATCTCTAAAAGTCGATGCACGGTAACCATTATGGTTAACAATTTCATTCACGCTGTATTCGCTATGGACAACATCCACAAGCACACTATGGACAAAGAAAACGCAGACAAGATTGCACGGGTCAGCTACTTGTATGTATAAGCTCGACTAGATAAGTAACAACCTAACTAACCTTTGAAGTGAAATATGTTGATAAAAACAGATGTTGTATAAAATTTGAAGGCAAAATATATTTTTACCATCTCTTTGACATTTGAGAGAAAGCGTCATCCGGTTTTAAACTAAGCAGAGCTTGTGCTAAGATAACTGGACTGACTGATAAAATACTTACATCATTTTTTTGTAAATACACACATATTATACATAAGAAACACTCAAACTTCAAAACAAATATTTGCAAATAGTACAAACATTTGATACGACCCAGGCACCGAACCCGAGACCTCGAGCACAGCAATCGCATTCAACACCGCTGCTCCACCGAGACAATTAGAAGTACAAAATGTTGCAGTTGATATTTGAATTTAAAATATCATTACTGAGTTGATTTATTGATTATTTGATAGTTTCATTACTTATGACGTAGACACTTAAATTAACTCTAGCGCCCACATGAACTTTACATTAAAAATAATCGTAAGATGGATATTATCATTAATGTTAAGTGATTTGAATCTCCCAGTTTATATTGTTAAGTCTAGATCTGTACAGAGCACAGTCTTTGCTACGACGTTTCTAATGAAGAGGTCTCTAACTTTACCTAAACTAATTACGAGTAAGTTAGAACACGGATTTAAGGAAGTAGATGGTGAATCTTTGTACACAATATATTAAAAACATATATAATATAAACATTTTCTTCAAAATAACACTTTATTAAGAAATTAAAGTCGATATAGATTTCATAATTAAATAAACAAAAACGCATACTGTTATGACCTTAAATAAAATTGAGACAAGGGCAAGCAGTTGATAGGTAATGTGAAAATCTATTCAGATATATTAATAATGTAAAACAGATTTTCTATTAAATTTAATAAACTTACAACTCCAAATTGAATGGTGTATGTCTTCATAGAAAGTATTAAGATTGCTATAAAACCCAGAGTATGGAAAAATAGATTACAAACCCAATACAAAATCTGAAATGTAAAATGTTAATTAGTGATGCGTTTCTCAAATTCGCGAATGTTGCACATGTCGCCTCAAAGCGAAACTTCAATTTTAAGTTAAAAGCACACACATGTCACGAAGAGTTCAAATTTTATTTATTTTTTATTTACTTTAAGACCACCTAATGTAAAACATGAATAGAATCCAAGAATTGTGGTCACCATACTCATTTCGAATGCGAACAATGCTGTATGGTGACCCATACTATGGCGGCTTAGTAAAATGTTTATTTCAATATCAAGACAGTTAAGTAATACTTTATTTCTGTTCATAATACCCATAGGTACTAGTGGTTTTTTAGGCAACTTAGTCCACATTTTTAATGAAGAAGTTCCTTTTACAACAACAATGTAAATTAACAATCAAAAATATAATATCTTAGCAAGATTTGAAATAACTTTTTATATAAATCATAAGCTTCCATTATAGATTTGTAGATTTCGAACATTTTCATCCAGTATCCTTCAGTTTCTTCATCAATATTTTTTAGAAGATCATCATTCCAAATGGTTAGATATATTTTAAATATATTTATAAATTGAAATGTACTAATAAAATGAATATCAAAAGTGACGAGAAAAATATCTAGAAATAGATCAAGAAAATGTGAATAGTGAAAAGAAATGGAATATCCAATAATCAAAGGCAAATTTACAAGGAGAATAATAATATTGGACGTCCAACTCCATTTTATAAGGTAATTGATTCTTCTAAAGTTTTAATTTTCTATGAGAAATTGAATTTTTAAAATCAATACAATGTAACAGTTGGATCTGACTGAATTAAAAACATAATAAACAATGAGACTACCACCATAAAAATAAAACAAAACTCCTGTTATGATGTCCGTGACCTCATTAAATTCTGCGTCCATGAAATGTAAAAAATTGAAACGGGAGGTCCAACATATAACTATTATTATTAGAAAAAAGACAACTGTTGTATTATATATAAATCCTATTGGATGAATTCTTTCATCTTTTAAAATAAATTTTGGAGACAGAAATAAATGTTGCACAATATTTAAAGGCAAAATCATGTTTTTAACATCTTTGTTTAATACATTATTTGGCATAGAATATGACTGTGTATTTATTATAACTGTTATCATATTCATCAAAAGACTTGTGTTAGTCAAGTTTGATATAAGTTCTAGAAATACAAGTAAGATCTGTCCTTGTCGGTATTTGTCTGAACAATAATATTACATGAGTCGGCTTATCGATCATTTCCTAATGAATATTAACGATTCATTACTTACAAAACTGTCATTTCAAACTTAGACAACGTCCATTAACGCAGACATTTTAATATAATAAGGCCTTACACTTAATACTTTAAGAAGATCACTTAAGTCTGGATGTATGCAGAACAAAGTATTTGTTCTGTATACATCCAGACTTTCGGCAAATTAGTCCTCGCATCTAAAATAAATGTATAAAGGAACAGCTCTTGTATTGTTCCTCAGTAATAAGTTACTACACACATCTAACTTCCCTTCACCACAAGTCATTTAAGAAAAGAAACATGTACCATACTACAAGAATGCGCACATATGTCTTTGACATATCTAATATCTCCTTAGTCATTGTAAGTGTCATTTGTTATGTTTGTTGTTATTTAATGAAAATATATTTAAAATATACTGAATTATTTTATTTAACTTAGAAATAAACATTTAACAATGTTAGCGCCAGTGACATCCACAGAGTAGAGAGTGAGTAGTGCTGTATACCACCACAGACTAACAAAACACAAAAATATAGTGAAGGTGAGAATTTATATTACAACACTGTTAATAATTTCATAATTGTAATATTGTGATTACTCTTTCTCTTTAAGATCCCCGGCAGAATTACTTTATTTATATTTTACGTGTGTGGGAGACCGTCCGGAGTAATATTATACCTCATAGAGTACTGAGTTTTAAAAATTTCTTCGTTGTATTACTTCTGGAGCGGCTCGTTCGTTGAGCCTTGAGAATTGATTTGCATTGGGTGAAAATCAATTCAACGACTGATGTTTAGAAGTATTGGAAATCAGCAACTAAATATTAGACCAAAAAGCCCGTCAATTAACTATTATGTTAGCGGACATACACATACACTTTCACAAATTATCGCTATATTTTGTATTTATAATATTCCCATATTGTTATTAAATGTGATTTAATGTAATTATGTTAATCCGGGACGGGGAGGCCAGGAGACCTGTAACACAAATTTACTTGAAATGGACTCCTGTCATGAGTGCGTTTGGTCGCGGATTAAGAATATAAAGTACCACCGACCCTTTTCATCTCATGGGTGTCTTAAGAGGCGACTAAGGGTACAAATGACGCAGTACAACATCACTGCAAAGTGGAGGAAATCTTGAAATAAATACTGTACCAACACATCAAGCCAGCGTGGTATAGTAAACCAGTCTATGTCCAGCGGTGGACTGTTAAGGGTTATCGATGGATTTCTATCTCCCATACAATTCTTTTTGTTTTGTAGTTGTGTAATGATGTACATTGTGGAAGAGGTTATATTAAAATTTATTATTCTCCATGTTACAAATTTATACTTCAAGTTATATACATAGATTACGTCTTTAAATATATAAAAAATAAAATACATGTTTGAAATATAAGCCGATGACTAAGGACCAAAAACCGGTGACTAGGGCTTCAACGACAGGACCTCACTTTACTGACCATTTCAAGGAGGACAGTGTTCTGCATTAGGTCTTTGGTCCAGCCTTTCAACGTGAGCCTCTTAAGGGTTATTCGAAGTTCTTGACTGTCAATCAATGAGCAGATATGACTATCGGAATAATGATCCATGAATTTTCATTCTCACAAACCTCGTAAGATAAATTTAAACTTTTTTTTTTTCAACCCTCACTAGATTATTGTCATGAGGAACGGCGCTGTAAATAATCATTGTGCAGCTCTCTAATCAATTTATTACCATAATTTGAGGCTTATTGATATTAATAGTTCTGTGTGTGATAACAAATAAATAAATAATTCTTATCTTCACCTTAATCGACTCTGGTGATGTGTGCTGTTACGACCTGAATGCAGATTTTCTCGATAAATTAGACCGTCTTCTAAATAACTACATTTAATTTGTTTATAATCCTCGTAAATATAATCATGTGTCCTCTTTCAACGACGAGCGCTCACTATTCGCTCATACTCTATATTTAATAACTCATGTTCGCCAACATATTTAAACTGCTACTTCCAACTCTTATGCAGCGATCACTACAGAAAGCTTCGATCCTCTGACAATCTTCACCTTCGATGTCCCTCCCATACGTATGAGTTTGTTGGCTCATCTTTTTTTGTGCAGTCCGTTCCGTTTGAACTTGAGCTTCCCTTATAAGGCAGGATGGCCCCAATGTTTTTTCATTAAAAAAAAGTGAAACAGTATTTACTGAAACAGCTGGCAAAATCAATCAATACATACATGATTGTCATCTTATACTTGTTATGTTATTTATTTATGTATGCATGTATGTACATATAGAAATTTGTATCTGCTTGAGTATATTTTATTTAATTATTATTTAACTTTATTGTATGATAATCTTGTATATATGTACTACATTTAATACAAACCAACATCAACTAAACCGCACCTACTTCCTACTTTCTCTGCATCACACAAAGGTTGACTTGTAGAGAGTGCCTTAAGCATTAATTCCGTTTATATACCTAACTAGCGACCCACCCCAGCTTCGCACTGGTGCAATGCTGATACTAAATATACTACAGATAAACTATGAACGTTGTATATAAAAACATAGCGGCCCGCTCTGGCTTCATATATCCGGTATAACATATATAGCCTATATCACTCACTGAAAAAATGATTAAAATCGGTCCATTAGTTTTCATTTATTCATTACTGCCCGTGGCCCGCACGCATTATATTTGGAGTAAAATAATTTCCTTTTCCCTATACCATAAACTTCGAATGATAAAATCCTCCAAACAGCTTCAGAGCTGCAGATGTAACGCCCAGACTGATATTTTTTACACTTCATTTGGTGATTGTATGCTAGTGGCTTGATCACTGCCTTTGTAAATGTACTTAGTAACATATTGGATTGACTTTATTGAATTGCACAACTCTACGTAAACGTATGTGGGCATCAAAAATTTTCAAAAGCAGCGGATTATAGGGAACGATCCATCGGTTAACAATTTCATGGTTTCGGACGGTAGCATTTTGCCCACCCTGTTCTGGTGATCGCCGACGATGTTTGGGATATCCGTCATCGTTAGTACTTAGTCCGGTCAATTTAGACCAAAAAATGAGGGTGAAGTTACATAAAGTCCCAACAAGCTGAATTTCTGTGAAGTTGTTCAAAACATAATTATAAACAATGTCTCCAAGTTCCCCATCATTCCCGTTTAAGGAAAAAATTTTATTCAAGGTCAAAGGTCAAAAAAATGAGTTTTTCGCGATTTTCAGCAAAACGGTAAGTTTTATCATAAAAGTACATCAGACAAATATTGTAGATCATAAAATTATCTATAAAAAATGTATCAATACTTTTTTTCTTACGAGCCACCGTTTCTGAGATATAACGATTCAAAAAGTTATAAAAGTTGTTATCGTCATAATATGCACACGTTTCCACGCCACCTATGAGGTAGTGTACTTAGCGCGTTTTTTTTAACGTGGTTTCCCCAGTAGGCCTACTCCACCGGTCAGTTGTGATCCTGTTTAATGTAAAACTGTTGCAAAATAACGGAAATTTTCAAAAATTGTGAAAGATAAAAGCGATGTAAATTAAAAAAAAGTGTTGAAGTTTATTTGTCTTATTCGTAAGTTTCAAATTCTTGTTCTTCTTCTTGATCTTCAATCAAGCTGAAAATCGCGAAAAACTCATTTTTTTGACCTTTGACCTTGAATAAAATTTTTTCCTTAAACGGGAATGATGGGGAACTTGGAGACATTGTTTATAATTATGTTTTAAACAACTTCACAGAAATTCAGCTTGTTGGGACTTTATGTAACTTCGAATGTCTAAATTGACCGGACTATACTTGTCTGAGTTTGGAACGACTTCGGAAATTTTTTGCTGCATTTAGAATCTCGCATACACGGAGAATTCGGGTTTAAAGTCCCGCACGGGCCATGTACCATATGTTTCTTTACGATTTGGTATAGGATAGGATCTTCATCTTTATCCGGTAGCAGTTGAAATAACCTTGTCAATTTGGTTTGTTCTACTTTGTCCACTAACCACACTAGCAGATGTACATGTGGCAAGCCACGTTTCTGCCATTCTATTGTGTACAAGTGACAGTGCAGCGGACCGAAGATATGAGACTTGTTAATAAGGTTCAGGAGTTTCTGTAATTTTAAATGGAAGGCTCTGTTAACTATGTCGTATCTGTCTTGTGGAGTTAAATTGAAGTTAATATTTTCTTTAATTTCCGGCCAATTTGGGTTACATGTTGCAGTTATAAGTCAAGTTTACCGTAATTTCTGACGTAAGTCATGGCATCTTGCGATTATTCGTGTAAATATCGAGGTCCACCTGTGCACGATGAAGGTTGTATAACCAACTGCCCAATACCGTTGCGGTGTTCATTGGCCTGTAAAGCATCTTGAAGGTAAACGTAATTTTCGGTTCTCAATTTAGTTTTCTTATTACGGATGTAGGCCAATCTCTCAGATTCAATTTTCGCATATTGATCTACCAAGTATTCGTTTTCTAACTTTCCATATCTAAGCAAAGTGTTGAAATTGTTACGTCTTGTCATTATACGGTAGCAATAGTAGTTCATGCATGACATTGTTTTACGCAGAGGTGTACCACCGATTGGGTCAACTTGAGAAACATTAATGGCATAACCATTTTCTCCACGACATAGCATCAAAGGAAATTGTAAGCTGTCATAAGAATTATAATAATAATAATTCTGAAATTTTTTGCAAATTATCATCACGACTATGCAATACAATATCTCTTTTGTCAAATTGCTGTCCAGCTATCACCACTGCTACTTCACTCGTGGAATGCGCATTGTATCGTTCTCTGTGTTCTCTAACAGGAACTTTATTTACATGTATTACAACCTTAAAGTCAGGAGTATCTGCTGGAACACTCTCAATCGCAGTTTTGAAAGACTGTATGTAGCAATTATGAGAATGTAATATATTTTGCTATATTTTTATTGCTATTTAGGCTCAGCCACGCTCAACGACTTGATTACTCTTAAAAGAGGTCATTTAAAATGCGTTATTATAACGGCGTATATTGCGCATGAATTGTTTGGATTTCTGATGATCACCCATAAGAAAAGAGTGGAGTGGTTCAGGTGGAGGAAGAATTTCTTCTAATTTGACTTTTCCTTGTAAGAAACACATGCCTTTCGTTTCGTCCTTGAATTTCAATGCCAAGCAATGTTCACACACTACTGACATTGTACCTATTGATACTATACGATCGTCCTTGTAAGAAATAGAAGGATTGTAATTCCTGGCAGAATTTTCTTTTTATCCATGAATTAGTAACTCGTGCTGATGATTCTCTGGCTCTTTGTATTCGATGTCTATCCCTATCTTAGTTGCGGCGAACCTAACGCTCTACTGAAGATTCTCTTTCTCCCTCAGCTCTATATCTATCCCGAAGCTGACTGAGTTGAGCCTCACGCTCTACTGACGATTCTCTGTCTCTTTGAACCGTTTGCCTATCTCGATCCCGGCTGCGGCGAACCTCATGATCTACTGAAGATTCTTTCTCTCAGCTCTATATCTATCCCGAGCCTGAGTGAGGCGAGCTTCACGTTCCGTTGACGATTCTTCATCTCTTGCTGAACGTACTCCTTTGGCTTTCATTGTACTACGACCTATGTTCGAACGACGACTTCTTCCAGACATGACTTTATAATTTCTGTACAAAACTTACTCAGTCCTACATGTGTGATTACCTATGCACAAATTGTCATATTATTAGTATGTGCCGCAGTAAAAAATATCTAAATACTTTCCATTTAGAAACAAAAGATAATTGACATTTATAAAAAACAAAAGATACCTATTCTATTCAGTTCTTTTTTTTAACTTAAATACCTCAACTTAAACAACGATTTAATTTAAATTAAAAATACTTAGAAAATAATTTGCTTTTCGTTCGACTAAAAACAAAAGATAATTAACAATTATCAACAACAAAAGATACCTATTCGAGTAAGTTCTTTTTCTGATACCTCACCTTAAATTACGATTTTTGAAAACAATTTCCCTAATTTTATATTGATTTTTATTTAATTTAATCTTATCTAACTTTATGTAGTTATAATTATTATAAGCGAGATTTAAAAATTAACATTAGAATAGAATATCATTTATTTTTTAAAACTATCTTACAATTATTTATCGTAACTTACTTATAATTACTGATACGTTGTCGCGCTGAAAAGTACGTTTTTATTAAGCATGTTATTTCCTCACTAGAGAGCTCCGATAATAAACACGTCCGATCGCTTCAAAATTCAAAGTGCTATAGGGAAAATCACACTACGTGGACTTCACATCACCCCGCAAAGGGTGCGTGAAGGTTGGATCGGGGCGATTTGCCCCCTGCCAGCGGGTTCAGGTTTCACTGCCCTTGGAAAAGGGCAGGTCCTGGGGTTGTACTTAGTACTTTGGGATTCATTTTTGAGGCGGAATGTTGCGTTCTTCACACCGCTCCGGCGGTCAACTCGAGCCAGATGAGACCCCAGGCGACACCTGGGGAGGTCCAGCTCCGGGCGACCAGCGACAGGAGTGGTGACTTATGCGCAGTCCGCCTCGGTGTAGTTGGGGTTTGTTCGTCGTCTCACACCGCGTGGCGGTCTGTGAGGCGTCGTTTGTTTCTTCTGGGGCTTAGGGGACCGCCCTACCCCATTCTGATGCCGCTTTTTAAATCGCGGCCTCCAACGCTCTATTTATAGGCACGCTGCCGCCGGGCCGGCCGGCCAGTACTGCCGGAAGCACTACGTCCCGCAATTTTAAATCTGTAATATCTTCGAAAATATTCATTTAAATCTTGTGCTGTAATGGACCATATAGATTTATATTATATCAACAATGTATTTAAGCTATTTAATTGGATAAGGATTAATGCTGTATTGGTTAAAATCACTTCGAAAATTTCCATTATTTGTCGTTAAAAGTAAATGACTAAAATATGTTATTGTGGGATATCCATTAGAGATAGATACATATATACCATCGCAGAGTTTTCTATAGACCTTTCCAATGTATACAAATAACTAGTACATTATCTTGATAAATCTCGTAAGGTTCAGCCTGCATTCGCAATGTAAGCGGAAAAAAGATTGATAATTAACGACATCCAATTAGAAACCTCTAAAATAACAGTATTTCTCCACTATTTAATGGATATTATTATACATATAAACCTTTCTCTTGAATCACTCTATCTACTAAAAAAGAACGCATCAAAATCTGTTGCGTAGTTTTAAAGATTTAAGCATACAAAGGGACGTAGGGACTGAGAAAGCAACTTTGTTTTATACCATATAGTAAAGTGCATAATGTACCTATAATAAATAAATAATAGATAGATCCCAACACAACGTAGCACGACAATTTTCAAGAACTGGGTCGGGCATATACTTGTATTACCCCTATATCCAAAAGTGAGTATTTAGGGACAAATTGTTGATGTACGATCCTGGCTACTTGGTTGTGAACAAGACGAGGCAAACCAGAAACAATGTCTGCAAATTTCCAGGCAAGGATATATTTCCTATAGTTATTCATCATAACTTCATCCATTTACTATTATCATTATTTCATATAATACGTAAATTGTAATAAAGTCAAACAAGTTGAATTATTAATTTGACTAATGAAAATAAAAGTACGCTGTCCAATCAACTTCTACCATAACTCATTATCATAGTACCGAACTATATTAGTTGTTCTTAGAATTTAACAATGCTTTGAATATTTACCTACTACGAACGAATCAAAGTTTCCTATTCGCGTGAGCCAGCATGACAGTGACTGCCAACGGTAAGTATAAAACACGCAGTGTAAAAGTTTCTGGTGTGCGTCACCGCGGCCATGGAATGTCGCCTCGTCTGGAAATGAACTTTTCCAGAAACACATCTGTGACCGCCGGCAAGGACTCATTGAATGTGTGACAAGTGACTCTGTCTCATTGAAACCATGTGTTATGATTATAGCCAGCAAATTCCAGTAGTATCAGTTCCAAAAACTCCCATAATATGTTGTGCGGGATGTTAGATTCAAATGTTGACGAATCTTGGCACACTCTGTATATACATCTATATCACTGGCTACTATAATGAATGAAGGGAAAAATCTGTTCTGTCCATCCGCGGTCACACTCATGGCGGCTACTGGACATAGGCCTCCCCCTAGATTCTCCACCACAACCGGTCCCATGCTGCCCGTATCCAATGGCAACCAGCGACCTTCACTAGGTCGTCGGACCATTAATATTAAAATTAATTGATTATTACAATTATCAAAATTAATGAATGTTACGCTTTTACACGTGTGACTTAATGTTTTTTTTTTGTGTTTATGATAGTATTTGGGTCAGAGAAATTTAATTTATGACACCAGAATTTTAACATGATATAAAACAGTTAGTATTTAATAAAACTTAAAGCCTTTCAAGCGCAAGAAGTAGTGGGCACAGGTAGTATGAGACATATGAAGTATGTTTAAATTATTTAGAAAATAATTTTAAGATTCTTATTTTGTTCTAATTTGTATTTATTATGTAAATATTAATCATTGGAGCCATTAACGTTTAAATTAAATGTTGAAGATATACCACGGTGACTTGACATTCATTTTTACGATGTGATAATTTCGAATGATTGAACCTTTTAACAATATTGTATTCTTTTAACAAAATTATTCAATTTTTAGGTAACAAGACTTCTTCTACCACATATCAGACGTGCCTTTAAAAACAACATGGCGGTAAAGGTCACTAGTATGAAATTCAGTGAAAACTTCTTAGACAGACATTTCCAACAAGTACTACTACCAACGCGAATCCTACAACATATATTTTTCTTATCAAAATTCAACATTAAAAGCAATTGTATTTTGCCTAATGGTGTCTTCTATAATATAATTTCTGCTCTTGGTGTGGTGTTCTTTATGTATTTGAATTTACGATCTATGGCTACTAGTATTTTTCTTCTAAAAATGACAAGTGGTGTCTTCTTGAAATTCAGTTATATTTCGCACTACGTCGTTTGTACTGCAGGTTTCGTTATGTTTTATTTACTTAATGTCTTCTCCAGTAATAAACATGTACAAATGATTGTCATTATTCAAAAATCATTCAAATCCATCCATTTTGACAATTATAGACATGACATCTTTTATAATTGGATTTACATTTCTGTTCATGTTATTGTTTATTTTATTATAATTGGTTCATATTTTAACATAACGGTCACTGCTTATTTTTTTTCTCTGATGTATTTCGATGTATATATGTCATATAGCGTTTGTTTGATCAAACTTTTACGTAGCAGTATACTTGGATGGATATCAGAAGTTCAATATCATACCCGAGTGTCTCTTACTGTAGACAACAATGAAGAGAAAACGTGGAGGAAATTGTTTCAAGTATATACTGATTTAATGGAAGCTTTTTGTATATTCAAAGACCAGTTTCAAGTTCCAGTAAGTGTTATTGTGTAACTAATGTTATCCATCTATTTCCTTGCTTTTCATCATTATTAATAAACCAATTTTCAGTTTATAGATTATAAATTTAAATTTAAAGGTGCCTTTAACATATATACATACTGAGTGTGCTATTGTATATTCCGGTTTTTTTATATAAAAGTACTTATTCACCATATCCTAACCACATTTATTGAATTTTAAATTGAAAATATCTTAAATGAATTTAGAAAATTTGGATTTTATAACTTTCTATATAAAGAATTTATAACTTGCACCGTAACGTACACTCGTTTCCAAAACAAATCCCGAGAATTTAATGCTCAACTGCTAAATATATATTGTCCTCATATAATTGTTTATTGATACAATTAGTCCGTTATCTGTAGGATCACTCGTTGTTAAGCGATCAGCAACACGGCTTCAAACCGAACCGATCCACAGATGATCTTCTAGCATTCTTCACACACCTTTAGGGTGGAGCTATAGATAGGCGTAGGGAATACTTGGCCGTCAGCCTCGATATAGCCAAAGCTTTGATAGGGTCAGGCATCGTTCATTTCTCTCCAAACTTCCGGCATTCAGTTAGCGCTCAAACTCTATAACTGGGTGGCCGCATTTCTGCACTCTGCGATGACGCGATCTCTGATTTTCATAACGCTGTTGTACCTCAAAGATCTCTCCGGTCACCCACACCGTTTCAATGGTATGTTGGCTCTTACAAAATATACTCGGACATTACTATGCAGACGAAAGCACATTTCATGAACGATACTATGGTTACCCTACAACTAAGTTAACGGACGTAAACCGACAGGAATTTGTCACTGAGCTCGACCCGGTACTAGGCTGCATTTCTCAATAAGGTCATTAGAACCTGGTTGAGTTCAATGCCAAGACAACACAGGCGTGTGCGCTCTCTACCAAAAAGTCTCCACTTCTTTCCGTCCCCACTTTCCAGAGTATTCAACTGCCACTGTAAGAAAATCTCAATATCCTGCATTTGAATATTTGCCAGGATCTCAACCCACAAGAGTTTATTGAAAGCGTCGTTAAGCTGGCCTCGTGGAAGCTGAGTATACTGAACAGAGTGAAACAGGTCTTCGCATCTGAGTATCTGTGTCCTTTATATAAGACGCAGGTCCGCTCCTACGTGGCGTACTGTTCTCATTTTTACGATAGATCCGTGCAGTATTTGCTGGACGCTCTGGATTGGTTACATCGGCAAGCAGTCCTCATTATCAACAATCTCAATGTCACTAAATCCCTTGAGTCTCTGCAGTTGCGAAGAGATGTCGCCTCTATGGCAGTCCTCCATCGCTTTTATCATTGAGAGTGTTCTGATGAACTCTTCCAACTGATTCCACCTTCTCCTTTTCTCTGCAGGTTAACTAGTGCTGACATACGCTACCGAACTAAACGGTTCGACTCTTTCTTCCTGTGCATATCGGCTAAAGTTTGGCACTCGTTACCAGCGCAGGTATTTCATTGCCACAACGATCCGGGTCCTTTAAGCAGGGTGTGAAGAAGCATCTCACTAGGCCTTAGCATAAATTGCACTGCTGCATTGTCTTCATTCGCAATGAGTAGGATGGCTCTTGGATTCTATTTATACTTTTCATTAGACAGAGTACTATAAAAGAAATGTATCATTTGATTTCATTTTTTTTTTGTCGTATATGATTATTTGATTATTTGTTTCAGATATTATTTACAACGTGTGATACAGTTTTGCACACATTACTTTATTTTCAAACATTTCTAGTATTTGATGAAACACCTTCAATTGACTTCACTGATGAGGTTAGTTATTGTTGATGTTAACTATTACAAAAATATTTACTTATATGCCTAATAAAGTGTTTTTGTGAAGATTTTTATTGCCTTGCTTTATTAAAAATAAAATCTGCAGCTAAAGTACACAGGATTCTTGTTAAAATATATGGTGACAATACTCTGTGAAATATAACATGCAAAAACTGGTTTAGGCGCTTTAAAAATAGAAACTTTGACCATAAGGGCAAATAACTTTCTGGAGCACCATCAAAGTTTGAAGATGAAAAGTTACAGCCATTGCTTGACTAAAATACGTGTCAAACACCAGTAGACTTCGAGAAAATATTACAAGTAGATGCTTCAACAGCTTCAAAACGTTTAAAAGCGTTAGAAATGATTCAAAAGCAAGGAAATTTGACGCCCTACGAAGTAAAGCCAAGAGACGTTGAATGGCATTATCTCATGTGTAAATTGCTGCTTTAACGGCAGAAAAAAAAAACATGCGCACCGTATTATCAAAGCGTAAAAAGTCGTGAGGCATGCCCTGTCACACATTAATATCGTCCCCAAAATCAAATATCCACAGTCCGAAGCTTCTATTCTACATTTAGTGGAATCAGCAAGGTGTAATTTATTATGAGCTGCTTAAACCTAATGAAACTATCACGAGAGCTCGCTATTGACTTAAGTTGATGCCTTTGAGCCGAGTTCTGAAAGAAAAGCGGTCACTACACAAATAGAGACATCACAAACTGATTCTATTATGGCAATGCTCAGCCACATGTGGTAAAACCAGTCAAAACTTACCTGTAACCGGTATTCACTGGGCATAGTCCCTTCCGAATACCATTTGTTTCGGTTCACGGCACATGATTTGAGCGAGCAGTGTTTTCATTCTTTCGAAGGGATTGAAAAATGAGTCGATTGGTGGATTGCATCAAAATATGAATCGTTTTTTCAACGAAGGATTTAGTTACTGCCAAAAAATGCTTTGAGTAAAGTGGTTGTAAGCCAATTTTTTTAATATTTTTTTTAATAAAGAAACAGCGAAAACTTTTTCAGAATCTTACTACATATTGTATTCTAAAATGAACTTTTTAAAAAAAATGTTTTTATAGTTTTACACCTAATATCGTTCTTTGTAGATGGCTTCTCGCATGGCAATAGTGTGCTGGGTAATAAGAAATATTCTCCTTATAGCAGTATTCAGTTATCATTGCGACAATTTTTATCAAATTATTGAAGACGTAGATGACGTTTGCTGCAGTTTGCTAAGCATTAACCAGGAATTAGGTAAGGAAGGGAGGTCTCAACGCTGATAAAACTTTAATACAAAGTCACTGTAGTTTATTCGTGTTAAAAAAATAAAGGTGTACTGATCAAATCCTGCCTCGTCAATAAATTTCTTACGAAATTTCGGTCCTGATTGATCGAAGTGTGAAGTTTCATCTATGCACAGAACAGAGCAATAATGGCGAAATTCGTTATCACAATCTCAGTCAAAAGATGTCCGCTGCTGAACGTGGGTCTCCCACAAGTTTTCTTTCTTGATATTCTTTCATTATTAAGTAGAAGAGTACCGCCCTTAATTGTAATATATATGTATCATAATATTTTATAAAAGCTATGTTTACAGAACAACTTTCACAATTTCTGGCCAGGCATGAAGCTAATATGCTAAAATTATGGTATGATATATACCGAATAGCTGTATGATATTGCTCATAAAACATGTTTCAGAGGGAAGCAAAAAACTTTGCAAGAATGTGCTTCGTTTGAATCGTGTTAAATTTAAGAAGATGAACGTGTTTGGAATGTTCGCGATTGATTCATCTCTCTCCAAAGAATTAGCTAGTCTGATAGCGCACTATGTTATTGTATTACTACAATTCAGTTTGCAATAAGTATGGTTCTATATTTGTATATATATCTATATAAACATATAGTATCTATATAGTAAATTATTGTTCTTGTATCTTTACAGGTATCTGTATCTGGATATCGTATCCTAATATGTGTTTAGCTGTAAAATATGTTTTTAAAATAATTACGAGTGTTTTTGACCAAAATGAATTATTATTCATGATAAGTGCAGTTAATTTTTTTGTTGTAATCAATATTGTATATTATATGTATATTCTACTGTATGTACGTGTGTATGTCACTGACCATCCCCTAAACGGCTGGACCATATTGAATGAAGTTTCTTGCATGTACTTGAGTGACGACCTGGATGGTTTAAATTCACAAATCAGCCTTGCATGAAAATTAGAAAATAAAAACAGTCTTGCGGTACGAAGTTCGCCGGGTCATCTAGTATAATATATAATTATTAATATTTCTATTATAGATAATTTGAAATGATTAAAAATGTCAATTAAGAAAGGGATAGAAGTTCCTGGTACCTGAAATCATGAATTGGTAGGATGAGCTTAATTAAGGTCATAGATAAAAAATAATGTCACTTTCATTACTATGCTTAAGATTAGAAACGAACTCTACTTAAGGGAATTAGAATAAAGTTGAACATTTAATATGCTTCTGCTTATCCTTTCATGAAAACAGGCGTGACTATATGTATGTATATATGTAGAATGCATATAGAATTAAGGTGAAAAATTTGTCACGATCGAAACGAAATAAGAATTTCTGTTATTAAAAAATTCTTTAAGTCATGAGACTTCAGGATATGATCATTCCTTTATTTAAGATGAGTAGCTAGTCTGATCCTACAAATGAAATGACCTACTTTAGTGTTGCCTATTTTCAGTATTTTTTTTTTGAAAATATAACTAGAACAGTTGCAAACTCACTGTAGTGAAAATTATATTCTACGCTGGAAACAGTTTTGCTTGAGTAGAGGTTATTCGAGACGTGATGTTGATGTTAAATCTTTGAAAAGTGTGTTTAGTGGCTGGGAAGATAAACTGGATGCATTGAGTGTTTTTGTAAATTGTCTAAGGTATGTATATATGATAAATGAAATGCAGGTATGTATGATGAATGAAGTTTATTTTTGTAAGTTAGTTTTTTACAGATATTTTTACACGTCGGACTTTACATCTAGAAGGCGCCAATATTTTCTAAGATTTACTCTGAGAAGAAATGTTGAAACAAAACACAGAAGTATTGGTTAAACTAAAGTTTTACGAGTAAATGGTTTGGATTGACCTTTTGAAGATTTTTTTGTTATCTAATATTGATCACAGACTTAAAATGACACTTCTGTGGTTTGGTTCTGCAGTTCTTCCCAGAGTGAGGGAGCGCCAGCGTCTTCTAGCTGTAAAGTGTGACTTGTAAAAATAACTGTAGAGACTTACAGAAAATAAATTAATTTAACATTCAGGTGTTGAGAAAAACACATGAAGGACATTATTTATGGGTTTAAAAGATACTCTCAGTACTGTCCCACGAGTGATGCACTTTATATCATGTTAATAAAATTATTTATCTTTTCTCGAACACACTATAATATTTCCTAGAACAGTGCAATTTAATACAGCAAGATATTAACAATGTTTTAAAAATTTTTACTTTATATTGTTGAAATTTTACTATCGATTTTTTCGCCTTACGCACTCAAACGAAAGACGTAAACATCTGCCATTCAATTGTTTTTATTACCGGAATGCAAAAGATTTCTATACTAGGTACACTACACAAAAGACTTTTGCCTGTACAAAATGTATAAAAATGATATGCTATTGATGCGACAAACAAATCCTTAAAAATAATCAAAAATTCTTTAAAATCTGGCCGTGGGAACAGAAATAATTAATTGTAAAAAAACGCAATTTAAACTATAATTATATACTGATCTATAAAAAATCAAAGAAATTCTTTCTCCTTATTGCAGCCTATAGTGTAAATGTAGTATGAGATATGTTAAGAATTAAAAAAGAAATAAATAAGAACGCGTCCTTTTTTAGGAAAAGTTTGATATACAGAAAATAAGTGGAATACATAGCCGATAAAACATAAAATCAGAAAATTTAAAATCCAGAAGGTTACATAAGAGCATGAAGAATCCTACCCAACAAACTGTGACGATCACAAATTCTGGTACGTGAAAAACTTTCCCATTACCAGGTTCCAGACACATTATCCCATATTTTGATGCGAATGGCCCTATTCGAACACAGTGACACAACCACCTGCCAGACAAGTAGCATAAAGTAATTCTTTTGTTACTTGTCACCAAATCAGTGAGGTTACTACAGCTTTTTAAGTGTCACAGCGTCTATTGATAGCTATAACAAAACAAAAGAGAATCTAACGAAAACTTTGAAAGACTATAAAAAACTAGAGGCAGCATGACCCCTAAGTAGGCGGAAAAATATAAGTTGATTTTTTTTTTTATTTATTTAAGTGTGAGTATTAACATTTCCAAAATGTTGACGTGAGCAAAAGCGAACGACTCTTAGAAAGTTTTCATTTTGAATGAATGAAATAAACCCGTGAAATATGTAGCATGAAGTACGAACGATCTTCAATCAACAGTGTGTCAAGCACAGAGAGAGTCCTATACACATACTTGAAAGACAATTACATGAAACATAAAGTGAAGTAGGTGGAGCTTCTATCTACTTCATAAAACGAATATAATAAACTTATGTACTTTCAAGGTCTTATTCTAGTACATGTATTCATGAAATATTAATCATTTTATCTATTAATACATACTCATAGAATTGAATTGAACGAAAACAATACATTGGTCAACAAATAATAAATAAATTATAATATATATAAAATAAATAATTGAATTATGTGATGATTTGGATTGATTGGACCTTTTAACAATATTGTTTTGTTTTAAAGAAATTATTCTATTTTTAGTTTATAAGTCATTTTCTACCACCTTTCAAGCGTATCAGGCGGACAATATGGAGGTAAAATTTACTACAGTAAAATTTAGTGAAAACTTTTTAGACAGACATTTTCAAAAAGTATTACTACCGACGCGTATTATACAACATATGTTTTTCTTATCAAAATTTAGTGTTAAAAATAACTGTATTATGCCCAATGGTTTTCCATATTATTTGATTTCCGCAATCGGTACACTTTCCTTTATTTTGTTGAATTTAAGCGCTACCACTCTTGAAAAATTTTCAGAAATATTTATAAGTAGTAAGTTTATAAGTTTTTCTTTTACTTTAAATTATGTCATTTGTTTTATTGGTTACATTTTGTTTTATTTTCATAATGTTTTTTCGAGCTTAAAACATGTGCGAATGATTGTCATCATTCAAAAGTCTTTGAGAATCCTCCATTTTGACAAGTACACGAGTATCATAGTTGCTAATTGGTTATACGTTGCAAGACATGTCGCAATTTATTCGATTTTAATTTTCTTGGAACTGAAGTTACCGTTAACTCTTTATTTTTTTTCTTTGGTGTACTTCGACGTATATATGTCTTATGGTGTTTGTTTGAGCAAACTCTTACATGGCGGTGTACATTCATAGATGTCAGAAGTCCAACATCACACAAGAGTATCTCTGAATAGCAATAATGAGGAAGAGATAACGTGGCAAAATTTGTTTCAAGGGTACACAGAGTTGATGGAAGCATTTTCTATATTCAAGGACGTGTTTCAAGTTCCCGTAAGTGATACTTTGTAACTGATATTATAAATATGTCCATCTGATTGCTTGTAATGGTTTGTGGCATAACACGAAAACGGTTCCTTAAATAAATTTATACCTCTTTTGATACATATGCAAATGAAAGGACAAAACATTTTTTTTTACCAGAAAAATTCTCTAGAGTAAAACATCTATGCATACCCTTTATTTTAATGGATTATAAGTAGCTTAGCGTCGAATGGAGCGTATTATGCTGGATGTTTCTGTCTGATAAAATTCGTTACAAAATAATTCGTCAGAGAACTGGAGTTACTGATATCGCACCGAGGATCAGTACTCAGAGGTGGAAGTGGATTGGTCATGTCTCTAGACGAACCGATGGTCTTTGGAGCCGAAATGTGCTAGTTCAGGGCGCCCTGTGCCACGATGGATTGATGACTTGAAAAAGATGGCTTGCAGAAGATGGATGCGGATTGCCCAAGACTGGAATAATTGGCGCTTCTTGGGGGAAACCTTCGTTGGAGGAACAGTGAATGGCGATAGATTGATTTGATAACTGATCGTTTGATAACTAATTTCAGATATTTTTCACCACATGTGATACACTTTTGCACACTCTTCTGTATCTACAAACGGGTTTAGCACTTGATGAATTGCCGTCGTATGACTCTCATTACCAGGTTAGTTTACAATTATGCACTTTATTTGTTCATCAATTTACATTTACATGTCATTTAGATACTTTACACAGAGTTTAGGGGTTCGAATATGGACTCTTTTTGGAGTGTTTACATCTTTTTTTATGTCTAACGTTGTTCTTTACAGAGATCCTCCCGTTTGGGAACATTGTATTGGCTAGTAAAAAACATGGGTCTCATCTCAATATTCAGTTACCGTTGTGATAAATTTTACAAAATTGTCGAAGACGTGGATGAAGTTTGTTACCGTTTGCTAAGAATTAACCAGAAATTAAGTAAGGAATATAATCTTAAAGCTTAAAATAAGCCTTAAATAACAGTATCCTCAATGCAACTCAATAATAGTTACCGTAACACATATTTTTGTTACTGCTTTGGTGGCGTAGGGGGAGCGCATGTCACTATTTTGCTGTGGTCTTGGGTTCGATGCCCGGATCGAAACAAATGTTTGTACGACTCACAAATATTTTTTGTAATATATATGAATTTCCAAAAAAAATAGTATATCAGTTTTCTATCAGTCAATCTAGTTTCACAGTATAAACTAGATGGCGTAGTGTATCAGAGTCCGAAAAATTAAAAAAAAAGCAAACTGCATTATATCTTTTTCTGTACTTTGGTGTCTATAGAAGGACTCATATTGAAAAATAAACAGGTTAAGTCAAAGAAGTCATATTATTAGTTACATCCTATATTTGTGTAAAATTGAAGCATATTGCATCCATTGTGTTGTCTTTCCTTTTTCATAATTTATTGATGCCCAAGAATTGTAATAACTTTCGTAACCTATGTGACATAGACTGTTTATTGCTCGAGTAGCTCAAACTTTTACTAACACTGATGTGATGGTTTTGTTCATTATGTTATAGAAGGAAGCAAAAGGCTTTGCAAGAATGTACTTCGTTTCAACCGCGTTAAGTTTGAAAAAATGAACGTGTTCGGAGCCTTCGTAATTGATTCATCCCTCCCCAAGAAATTTACCAGTCTAATAGTTAATTACATTATTGTATTACTACAGTTTACTTTACAATAAAGGTAGTTGTGTACGTGTATATATGTACGTAGCTATAAAAATATAGAAATAAGCAAATAAATATCAATACAGATTTAGGTAAAAAAAAAAACAAAAAAATAAAAAAAAATCCAAAAAAATACAAATGAATAAATAGTAATAATAGTACAAAAAAATACAAAATACTTGCATTTGTATGTATGTATGTAAAGTCAAATAGTCAAAAATAATCAATGAGTGTTTTACTGTATAGTATCTTTAGGAAGATATTTTTAACTGATTGACAATATTTGTGCTCGGTTGTTAATTTAGTGTTTTCTTGTATCTATAACCTACTAAACTGGTGTATAATAAAGTTTATTATATTTTATCTTAAATAATGTAAATTTTAAGTACATTTAACAATAATTACAAGTGAACACTATATGTTTAATGTACAATGTGCTGAAAAGAAAATATATTTAAATTTGGTTGTTATATCTTTTTTCAATTCACACTATTTTTACCTGATAATTTCTAACTAATTTCACATTACCTACGCATACTTTTGAATAAATACTTAATAATACTTTTTCACTGCCTCTGCCTATGACATTCTAACCTCTTTTATTGACTCACATACGATTGTGTTAATTAATTGGGTACAATATAATTTGTAGACAATGGTTGAAAATTTTATGATGTGACGCATACTTTTTACTAAACATACCTTTTAAGTTGATTGCGTTCCTTTAACGTACTTACAAGTATTAGTTTATAAACCATTTCTATAGTTCCAGTGCACAGTCGTGGCATTGACAATAACATGGAGGTAAAATCTACTAGAGTTAAGTTTAGTGAAAACCTCTTGGACACACATTTCCAAAAAGTATTACTACCGACGCGTATCATACAACATATGTTTTTCCTATCAAAATATAATATCAAAAATAATTATGTTACGCCCAATGGCTTTTTATACAAAATTATTTCCTTACTCGGAATGCTTTTTTTCATATTTTTGAATTTAAGTAATATGGAGATTGATGAAAGTATGTCAGTTTTTTCAAGCAGTAATATTATAATCTTCAGTTTCATTTCGAACTATTCTATTTCTATTGCTGGTTACGTTTTATTTTATTTCCATAATGTTCTCTCAAGCACCAAACATGTAGAAATGATTGTGATCATTCAAAAATCTTTTAGAAGCATCCATTTCCATAATTACAAAGATATCATTTTTGATAATTGGATTTACATTCTGAGACATTTCTTAGCTTACTTCATTTTAATTTTCCTGAAAGTGAACATACCCCTAATTATTTATTTTCTCTCGTTGGTGTACTTCGATGTGTATATGTCCTATGGTGTTTGTTTGAGTAAACTTTTGCGCGGTGGTATACTTGCATGGGTATCAGAACTCCAACATCATACTCGAGTATCTCTAAATACAAAAATCGAAGAAGAGAACACGCAGAAGGAATTGTTTCAAGTGTACAAAGATTTAGTGGAAGCATTTTTTATATTCAGGAACGTGTTTCAATTTCCGGTAAATATTACTTTGTACTATATAAATGTAGCTTTTATATTTTTGACCTTCCAAAGTGATAAAGTCACTGATTGTCACATTGACAGTCAGACACAAGCCTGATGGAAAGTATGAATAAAAGTCAATAGTTGAAGTCGTCATACTCATTGTGAATGTAGACAATTTAGTATGGTGATCTACACTATTGAGCAACGTAAAACATATGACAGTCATCGTGACAGTGTAAGGTTCATACACTTACCACAACATCACCCCTGAATCAATGGGCCTCCAGTCTCATACTCGCTAACGAAACACGAAAGCACAGATGCTGTTGCTTTAAGTTGATCTTCTGTGAGGGGGTGGTACAACCCCGATTGAGCGGGCCCATTCATGCTGGAATCATCATGGTTCTAATAACTATTTAATAATTAGCTTCTGGGTGTTACATTGGTTCCAATTAAATGTTTATATCTTTGACTTTGAGTGATCGTATGATATTCATTTCAGATATTTTTTACAACATGTGATACACTCTTCCATACATTACTTTATCTTCAAACATATTTAGTACTTGAAATCGATGACAAGGTTAGTTTGCTGTCATGTACCTTATATTTATTTCTCTATTTATTGACATGAAATGTTTGACATACTAACTGGTTTTATTTTTCATAATTGTTTTAATTCTAATATTGTTTTTTGTAGGAGTCCTTTCGTTTAGCCTCACTCTACTGGTTAGCCAAAAATTTTATACTTATTTCAATGTTCAGTTATCAATGCGAGAAACTTCACAAAACCATTGAAGACGTGGATGAAGTTTGTTATCACTTGTTAAGCACTAACCAGGAATTAGGTAAGGAACACTAATCGAAGAAGAGATGGCCGTATTAAATATAAACTATAAATATTAGTTGACCTTTACATAAGCTCTGTATTATATTAATTAAAGCCTAATTATCTTTGTGACAAGGTAAAGCGTTGTTTCGGAAAAGTGTTATACTAAACAGTGAAATTTGTGAAGTGAAAAAATCGACTACGAAATTCTAACATTGATTACATTAGAAACCAGTGATTAGTTATAACCTTCAAGTATTATATGTAAACCTTTTTTTTTTTTTTTTTTTTAACGTGTGGAAACCCCCTCGGGCCGTCACCCCACCGGGGTTTACGGCGGGGTGGTGTGTCGGAATCGGACCGACTAAAACCACACGGTGTGCCACTCTGCGCCTGACATAGGAGGGACCGGGAACAGCTGTTATTACGACATCCAAATCCCTCCTAGCGCCTGCCCGCTCACACGGGCACCATCTGCGGATAAAACTCTCCTTTTAGGCGACGTACGGCACACGCGGACGTCACCTCCTCGCGGCTGGCCACTATAGCGGATGGAGGGGCAAACCCGTCCCGTCCATCCGCGGCCACACTCAAGGCGGCATGAGACGCTGGTACGCGCGTCTCCGCCGCCCGGTACGCCGGCGGCGAATTGGGTCCGAGTGGAGGTCGTCCTCCCGGGCCTTCTCCGCCGCCTCCTTCTTTACGTCTTCGCAGAAGGTTGCGACCGCGGTAAAACAACTGTCGCTACCGGCCATGGAGCGTATGACGGCCGGTAGCGAGAGATCTCCTCCAATAACTGCAGTAAGGACCCCACGCTGCGCCGCCCAAGCGGAACAAACCGCCAGCGTGTGCTGAGCCGAGTCCTCACTGCAGTCGCAGTGGTAACAGGCGGGACTCAATTCCCTCCTGGCGACCGAGTGCAGATACTTCCCGAAGCAACCGTGCCCGGAAAGGACCTGCGTCAATCGGAAGGAAAGGGTCCCGTGCTGTCGCCCTGCCCACTCGGCGATGACCGGCTGGAGAGCCTCCACGGCGGCAAAGCCAGCACGTGGAGTCTCCAGCCGGGACGACCAACGAGCCATCGTGGCTAGACGAGCGGCCTCTCGCCACTCGCGTATCTCTTCGGGCGGGGGCCGTATGCCGTTACCCGCCCGGAAGTCAGCCGTTCGCCGATAAACTTCGGCGAGCACTTCCGCCTCCAAATCCCACGGGGGTGTTCCTGCCAAGGCGCACGCCGCCTCCGTCGATACGGTGCGGTAACCGCGTATGGCTCTAACCGCCAATATCCTCTGAGGGTGCCAGAGGCGAGCCCTATTCTGGGCGGTCAGAGCCGCTGCCCATACCGGCGCGCCATACAGCGCCATTGACCGGACAACCCCCGTGTATAGCCGTCTCGTCGCGACGCTGGCTCCACCCAAATTAGGCAAAAGTCGCCCAAGGGCAGAAGCAGCGCCGACCAGCTTTGGAGAAAGCTGCCGGAAGTGCTCGTCGAAAAGCCACCTGCCGTCAAGGATCAGGCCCAGATACTTCATCTGGGCCTGAACCGGTACGAGGACCGAATTGACTACGATGGAGGCGCCGGAAGGTGGACCACGACGGGGCCCATGGAACAAAAGGGCCTCCGTCTTATCCAGGGCCACCCGCAAACCCAGCGCCTCAATACGCCCGACCACCAGAGAAACTCCTGTGGTGGCCAGGCGTGCCGCCTCTTGAAAGTTCACTCCCCGGGCCGTGACCAATGTGTCATCGGCGTAACAAATTACGCCCAGCCCGGGGGGGAGGCGACCTCGAAGGGCCCAGTCATACCCCACATTCCACAGGAGTGGTCCTAGGACAGACCCCTGCGGAACACCGCACGACATGAGCCGTCGCTTCAGAACACCGCTTTGGTCCTCGTGCATGACGGTACGCTCCTGTAGATAGTCTGCCACAAGCCGCCTCAGGTACTCTGGCACCCCGTGGTAGTGGAGGGCCTCCCTGATGCAGCTAAATGGCAGACTATTAAATGCGTTGGCTATGTCCAATGACACCGCCAACAGCACGCCGCCACAGCCCACCGCCTCTTCGGTAACGGTCCTCAGGCGCAACACAGCATCGACTGTCGAACGCCCCGCTCGAAAACCGAATTGGGCGTCCGACAGATCGGGGCCCACCTCGCGGAGGTGCCGGACGATGCGGGCAGAGAGTATCCTCTCAAACAGTTTACCCGCCTCGTCCAGCAACACGATGGGCCTATAGGCCGCTACCGATTCGGCTGGCCGTCCTGGCTTCCTTAATAGGACCAGCTTCCCGCTTTTCCAGCACTCAGGGAAGCGTCCGGACGCCAAGCTGGCGTTCAGGACCTCCCTGAGGCGATCCGACATGTGGTCGAGGGTTCGTGCCAATACTCGGGCAGGTATCCCATCTGGCCCAGGGGCGGTGTTCTTAGAGCGAATCCGTAGAACAACCGCCCCTATCTCCGATTCCCCAACGGGCGGAACATTGTCCTCGTGTCCCCCGCCGTCTGATTATATGTGAACCTTACATTAACGACAAGTAACTATAAAAAAGTCTACTACCGCTACAACTCCTGAATGGAAAGCTTTTCATGTGACTCATCTGTCTGATACAATATATACATAATTGGAGATTTAAACAATGTTAGTCAGTAGATATCTTATAAATATTAGACATATCTACAATAAACAAAAACGAGGATAAATATTATTGATCACTAGCACCAGCGCTGTTGGAAGACAATCTAACATTATGATAAATTTAATTATTATATTACAGAAATCCTTACTAATTTTACTGTTGTCGGTTAGAGTACGCTACTAATGAAAAGTCCACCTATAAATAAAGAGATAATGCCGAAGTATTTTGAGTGTGCAGAATGTAAATAAAAAATACTAAATAGCGCACACGGCAAATGTATTTATGACCCAGAATAATATATGCTAAACATAATAAAATATGCTAATAAAACTAAAAGAAGTTTTACTATACACTATGAAAATGGAGATGCCAAGTATATCTCTACGAGCTAGCTAAGATCAGCAATATAGAAATAAATATACGACAGTTGAATGAGGTATAGCCTCGACATCTTAACTCGAAAACTTAGAAAAGAAATACAAAAATTGAACAAAAATATCGAAATATTCGGCGCTCGGGGTGATGACAATAAATAGAAAATATTTCTCTATGGCTTCGAAGCTATAATTATAAAAGCAAGAAAAAACTGACATTATGCTATCATAAAAAATAATGAGTTGTATGACGTTCTAAACCTCTCTTGGTCCCGATTCGCCATCTCCTTTGCCAGTATAACTTGCTTGCAGATAGAGATGGCGGAGTTCCACACGTTCTCACTCTCTGACATTGCTGCAGTCATGTTACCGAGTGAAAGATTTCCCACTCCGATGGTCGCCATAAGTTCACGATTTTACTCTTCTCAGAACACAACTGGGCTTTATTAAGCTTATTAGCAGCGGCCGCTCCTTGGCGGAGTTAAAGGAGGGCGATAATGAGCGCCCTCTACTGCTGAGATACACTTCATAAGTCGCACCTCCATCACCGTCATGATTCGGACTACATTCGACTCTAATCGTCAGAATGATGCTACCGGTGTCGATGGCACTCACATAGCATGAGTGGAGCCCAAAGCTCACTTCCGTGTTTCGACGAGGTTCACTTAGAAGCGAATTTTCTCTCTTTCGTGGTCCTTATTCGCGGCTACGAGGAGTCTTACCTGCATGATAATACTTTGCATGATTACTAATTGAGCCTCTTGATCAAGATCCCCTGATCTTCAGGACACCTGAATTAAGTAATCGGCTACACCAAGCGTTTCCTCAACCGGAATCATGTGATTCCCCACTCTCTGTCGTAGCCAGGTTTGAATATTGAAATAGCTCATCCTGTCGAACTCGACCTTTTAAATACAGTTTTTTGTAAAAGCTTACCTTCAACCCTTTTTGCTGTCAGAAATTCACCGGGGCCCGACGCCGGGAGCGTTGGGCTCAGGTAAGAATTCACCAGGCGCAATGTATCCGGAACTCTCCTGGGTGAAATCTTTGATTTACCGGTACCATACTATTGAATTTAAGGTCCTCCGACGGGTGCCCTCGGCACAGAACTTCCTCCAACGAGTCAGCTCATTGCTACATAAATACAACTGAAAAATATTATAAAGATCTTATCATCGCTAACATGAGACTCTGATAATTAGTGTCTAATTACCTATATACCTTTATATGTATTTCATAACTAATAAACTATTTTCAGTTGCAAATCAATTGCTACATATATTTAAGACCTTGGAAATTATTGCAATTAAGTCTAAAGTAGAAAAATATATAATATATACAGATACGAAACAATATCTAAAAGCTCGTAATTAATTTGGATCCTAAGTCATTCAGGTGTTATGGATAATGAGAACGCTGACGAAGAAGTTAAAATGCTACAATTAAAAAAGAATTCAACAATTGAATAAAACGTAATCCAGGTGATTAATAAATAATATTATAAAGGAAAGTTTATACAACGTCTAAATTCATCTTAAAACAAAAAAATAATTAGACAACCAGTTGCCATTACATTAAATATCAAACATAATATTTAGTTATACCATGCACTAACAGTAATACGAGTAAAAAACGAAAGAAATATGATAAAACAAAATAAAACAATCAAAAAGAAGTAATAAAATTTAAAATGAAATAAAAATTAAAAAAACTACTGTTTCAATAATCTGAAAACAACTTTCTTGTAAGTAGAAAGTTTGTTGACAAACGCATCCATTTCTTAACTAAAGGTGTTGTAGATTTTTAAGCAAACGCGATGTGGCTGAAAATTGTTTCGAATTGGTTTTGGCAAATGGTTAATACTCGAAGTAAGACTCGCAAGCTACATGAATTTAATAGTGATTGACGATAATATTATATTGATAAGGACAAATGTGACCAGGTCTAAGCTGTTTCACATGTTTTGAAATATTGTGTAACCTACAGATAACAATAAACTAATTATAATATGCCTGATAATTTAAGAGACTGTGCCAAGGCGCATATGTGTAAACCCTAAAGTCTTTAAAGTTAATTAATATGTACGAATTAGTAGTCATTAATTACTTTTTCTTTACTGTGAGGAAATCCTACCGGATACCACCGATATGTCGGACTCGAATCGACCAAAAACCGCACGTCGTCTCAGGTACCAGTAGCCTGTACCGGTGTACTCTGAAAAGAAAATCCCTGGAACCCCGGCGTACTTTAGGCCATCTACCTACGGTTTGCAGATGACCCCTTTTCTGTCCCCAAAAAAGTAGCGCGTCGCACTGCCATCCTGGCCTGTTTCTGCTAAGGTGACGAATGGTCTCACTTGTCACCCCCCAGGCTTGTACTTATGGAGGACGGTGATCGTTCTGCGATCTTCGAAACCCGAGTCATCTGCGATACCAGGCGCGTTCCCGGGCCTGGTGGACCGAACCGAGTGAGAGAATTTCTACTCCGATGGCCACCATAAGGTCACGCCTCAGCTCCACCCACACTGGACATTCTACCAGCGTGTAGAGCGCCGTGTTCACGGTCCGGCCATCGCAGTGGTGGCACTCGGGCGTTGGCTCCATTCAGATCAAACACAGGCGATCTCCGCATCCTTCATCCTTCCCCTGTGATCACCTGCGTCAGCCGGTATGAGAAGCTCCCGTGATTCTTCTTGAGCCAATCCTCCATAACGGATCTTACCGCCACAATAACGGCACGCCTGGGTCAAAAACTTTTTTTTTACAAATTATTTTCACATTGCATTAATTATTTTAAATTGTACTCGTATAAGAAGACTACAATAATAATATTTTTAAACCCTACCACACAACTATTTATTTGTTCGAGTAGTGCAGCCTTGATAACAATGATGTGACGTAATTGTTTATGAAACATGTTTCAGAGGGAAGCAAAAGACTTTGCAAGAATGTACTTCGTTACAATCACATCAGATTTGAGAAGATGCACGCGTACGGATTTTTCTTGATCGATTCATCCTTCCCCAAGAAATTGGCTACAGTAGTAGCACAATACATCATTGTATTATTACAATTTACTTTAAAATAATTATAGTTCGAAATTTGTAATAGTATACAATTTACCTGTACCTGCACTTGTTTGTTAACATGTCTATCCAATGGTTGCCTGTAAGAGATTACGTTCAGCTATATGGCCGTTCATTGTATATATCTTCTTGTAATATTAAACTATAAAACTATAACTAATTTAAAAAAGGTGTATTCTACTCTATTTTGTTCTGTTTTATTCTATTACCTTAATACAAAGTTTGTCTCTAAAAACAAAAAAAATGTGTTGAAATAATAAACAAGATAATAAACTCAAAATCAATTAAAACAAAAAGATAATCGTTTCCCTTCTACTCAATGAATTAATGATTAATGGTTTCCAAAGTGATGGTAGAACAAATTTAATAAGCTGATTGTAAAGAAAAAGATAATAAATTTAAATAATACACAACATATTTTTATGGCCAAGAGGCAAGTGAACAAATGGTTCACCTGATTATAAGTGACTACCATCGCCTACTACCACATACAACATGATAATCCCAAATGCTATCCTTTCTGTCCTTCTCTCTCTCAGAAACCGAGAGAAAGCTACGATAACTTCACCCGCTCGTTGAAAATGAATTAAAAAACTGCTGATCTGAGACCATAGTATTATCACTCCTGTTAAGCCCGGCGTATATGTGTTGATACAACCCTCTCCGACAATTAGAAGTTAAGTAATTTAATGAAGTCCACAGAGTAAAATCAGTCGCCTATTGTCTCGTATTACCTCCAAATAGATACCGCATCACTAAAAATATGTTATGATTCGACTTCACCAAATTCCGGGATAAGTACGGGACGGGCGGGACATGTCAAATGCGTTGTGATTGGATATTTCAAGACCAAACTTAGAATGCACCGAACCACAGTGATGGGACAGGGCTTACCCGATCTTTATCCCGGGCTTTATCGATTAAAGTTCTTAAACCTTGATCGATAAATTTGGTTGGATATTCGGTATAATTGATTTTTTTTTTAATTTTTTATTATTTGTAATTTTAATGATTTTTAAAATGAATAAGTTTAGTAAAAGTTTGTCTCACCGAATTCTTAGGATCTGTCTTTGTTGATTAGTAGTCTTACGTCTAAGTATTTTTCTATAATATTCTTATTTAAATCAATTATATGGTTACAACTTTCGTGATCAAATTAATGTGGTTTTATTTCAGGAAACACTTTTTCATCAACAAAACTACTTAACGTTTTTGTAATAATGCGGCATTTGTCTCTGTAATTTATTTTTCAGCCTTAGGTTGAACTGATTAAGCTTCACGTGATTTGTTCAGATCGTCAACAAATTTTAGTGACTGTGTTGGACGAGAACAGCAGTCCTCCCGCATTTCTTGCATAAGACAAACTGATTTTTCTCCTCCAGGAATATTAATGCTTTAACGCACGTGTTACATTTCTTTTGTTTTTTATTTAGTAATGTACTATAGCGCCAGCAACATATGCCATTATACATTCTGACAACTGAGATAACGACGTAAACTATAACGAATCAACAAAAGTTTCAGCCGTCAATTTTATATCTTTTATAGCTGAGGAATAGTTTAACATGACAATATTTTCTAAAGCTATACGATTTCCGGTACTCAATTCCTGGAGTTTCATGAGTACCAGCATTTTTCTATAAATGCCACAAAACTGTTTTGGCGTTGAATTATTATTAGCGTCTCCATGTGATCTCATGTCACAGAAAAACAGTTAAATATGGTCTTGATTTTGATGATTGATGATTGATTGAATACGGTAAAAAAATTCATAAAGGCAGCGCTGATTTTTTATTGAATTATTATATAATATAAAAACTTATAGATCGTAATTTGTTAGCTGCGTGAAAGTTCTCGTCTTCTTGTAGCTGGTGTAACATTTTAATGTGACTCCATTTGATGTTTATTGCCTTCAGCATCTTATAATTCCCTGTAATGTTCAAATATGAGCTTTATTAAAAAAGATAGGTATTTCTGTATCTTGCACTTTAAAAATAGTTTTTACATTAGTCGGATTTAAATCGCAGCCATGTTTCTTGAGCATTGGCATATTGGCTGAACAACCATCAAAGGTAACAGCTTTGACTACCAATCCAGCTTCGAAGCATATGTGAATGGCTTGATTAAGTAAAAACTTTTTTGATCAACAGTCACTTTGTTAATAAAAAATACTCAATAGGTATTTTCCATTAACCATGAAATGGAACAAATAGAAAAACTAGTGCGTCGGTGCAGTCTTCTCTACAGTTAGAATTCGCATTTCCACCTTGATCAACATAACCGTGTCTTCTCTACTTTCTTCTCGGTTTTCATTTCATTGAAAACAATACAGCAATAAATAGGCAGATATATCAGTTTTGCCTTAAATTTCAGGGCATCAAAAGCTTGCTCTGTGTAAACAGGACGACCATCTACAGATCTGTATCACTTTCCAGGGTTTCGACAGAGGGTAAACAATTATTAAACGTTTCACACACATAATTATAACCTTTAGTGGAGTAAAAATTTAAGGTGATGCAAAAGCTCTCAACTTCGGTGAATATTTTTTTCGAACAATTTTACCTGATTTTCCTTTCAACATTTACTGACGAATAATTCCACTATATTTGACCTCTAAAGAACTTAATATGTCATTGTTTTCGGTTGTTAATAAATTTTTTGTTTCTAATTCTGCCAATAATAATCTCAAAGAAACTATTTATCTTTTTAGTCTTCTGTTCAAATCTCTTACTTTTAAATTTTTTTTCTTTTGTCTTTACTATGTTGGTTGGTTCGATGATTCTTCTACAAAGACGTTTTTTAACTAGAGTATCAAATGCAGATGGTGTATCAGATATGGATGAATGCTTTTTTTTTTGTTTTGTAGGTGTGTCTAAGCAACGGTTCTGATGTTTAAATGTTGGTGGAGTTTTTGCACTTTTCAACGGTAAATTAGTAATATCAAATAGATTTTTTTTAAAATACTATAATCGTTAATATTACAAGTTATAATCCCATCATGAATTTTTATTATAACCATACCACATTTTCAAACGATGTGCCAGTCACAGGAATTTTCATACTTCTAGCTACAAGATCTGCACTTGCAAAAATAAAATTTCAGTGGAATTAAAAATAGCTGACATATTTTATGATTTATAACTCCATTTACAATAATGTTGGCATGTAATATTTGCGTAAGTTTTAGACTATCATGTTTCACTCAATCCCTTAATGTTATTATTGTATAATCTTTATTGGTAAATTAGTCTTCAAAAAAGTAAAAGCACTTACCAAAACTGGCAAGTATTGAGCAGGTATAGCGGAATTAAACAGCTTCCTTCGATTTTTCATAGCATGAAAATTATCTTCTGTGAAATGCTTTGAGCATATCAGAGTACTTGTAGTGGGAAAGCATTCATTCCCTCGAAAAATTGCGTCGATCTACATTTTTTTTCTTTCAGGGCATTTAGGAAATCTTTAACATAATTCTATCACTAGTATACGTCACTTCCTTTAGAAAATATCTTTGTTTCAATAAAGAAAATCAAACGACAACCAAACACATCGACTTCTGAATCAGAGCACAGACAATTGTAATTTATGTACGTAGTGAGTGAAAGGAACATATCAAAAAGACATCACCGAGTCTTTAAATGTTATTGGTTTGCACTATTAATTCACCAGTATAAGTTGAACTACGGTATATTTGAAAGATGTTAACGTAATAAAAATATAATGTACTTACTGATGAAATATTATGCCATCTTTTTGTTAATTAGATGTTTTAGCTGACTTGCCACACCATTTTACTGCACAGTAAGCCATTTACAATATGTTTTTAAAACAAAATTATTGTTAAATTACTAATACCTAGGTGTGTCTACGGATCACAAACTTGAACGATACTGATATCGTGATTTTTAGCGTAACTTTATAAGTCTGTTATAGCAACTATGTATGGCGCACGTTTGTGGTCCTGTATGCGGAGGTGATCTGTGCCTATTGTAAATGTTAAATATATATTTAGTGAAAATAAAGTTGCATAATTCTATTTAGCACTTTAATTTGTGATTTCTAGTAACAAAGAGTGTCATGTATTCATTATAATATTCTGTCACATAGCAATGCAAACAATCTGTAGTAGCTTTTTCGTCCTAACATAAAAAATTTCAGCTTTCTCTTTCACATTTTGTCATGACACGACTAAACAAAACAAAATTTAAGGATTTAAGTCAAACAATACTCCAACACTTCATAGAAATATGGGATAGATCTTTCACTTTGCAAACTGTAATACTATTTAGAAGAAAATGATTTTTTGCCACTTTTTTTTATTTACTGCTTTTTGCTCGCTTACTGAATTTGCATCTAGTTAAGTTTATATATATATAAACCTATTTATAACTAATAATTCATCACATAAAAGCTCTAAGCATAAAGTTTAATTAGTTATTCTATTCACAACTACCCAACTGACTTCTAACTGTTTCATGACTTCTTCTAAGTAATGACCCAAACCTGATTGAATTTAAAGAAGCAGATTAGCAAACAATATCACCACTGCTGCCTTGTCCACTTCTACTATGGTGAGTTGTAAGCAAGTCTCAGATGGACTCACCTCTCGATTAAATGATTTTAAGGATATTTTTACAACATAAATCAACAACCAATCGAATTACAGAACTGATTTGAATATTTGACTATTATATAATAAGTAACATTAAGAATACACAGTGTTGCCACTGGTAAAAGGTAACTTAGAGAACAAAGTATGCAAAACAATCTTCAGAAAGAGAAGGAAAACTTGAAACAAACCCATTTTTTTTTTTCTTTAACGTGTGGAAACCCCCTCGGGCCGTCACCCCACCGGGGTTTACGGCGGGGTGGTGTGTCGGAATCGGACCGACTAAAACCACACGGTGTGCCACTCTGCGCCTAACATAGGAGGGATCCGGGAACAGCTGTTATTACGACATCCAGATCCCTCCTAGCGCCTGCCCGCTACCGCGGGCACCATCTGCGGATAAACTCTCCTTTCAGGCGACGTACGGCACACGCGGACGTCGCCTCCTCGTGGCTGGCCATTATAGCGGATGGAGGGGAAAACCCGTCCCGTCCACCCGCGGCCACACTCAAGGCGGCATGAGGCGCTGGTACGCGCACCTCCGCCGCCCGGTTCGCCGGCGGCAAATTGGGTCCGAGTGGAGGTTGTCCTCCCGGGCCTTCTCCGCCGCCTCCTTCTGCGAAATTACGTCTTCGCAGAAGGTTGCGACCGCGGTAAAACAACTGTCGCTACCGACCATGGAGCGTATGACGGCCGGTAGCGAGAGATCTCCTCCAATAACTGCAGTGAGGACCCCACGCTGCGCCGCCCAGGCGGAACAAACCGCCATCGTGTGCTGAGCCGAGTCCTCACTGCAATCGCAGTGGTGACAGGCGGGACTCAATTCCCTCCTGGCGACCGAGTGCAGATACTTCCCGAAGCAACCGTGCCCGGAAAGAATCTGCGTCAGTCGGAAGGAAAGGGTCCCGTGCTGCCGCCCTGCCCACTCGGCGATGACCGGCTGGAGAGCCTCTACGGCGGCAAAGCCAGCACGTGGAGCCTCCAGCCGGGACGACCAACGAACCATCGTGGCTCGACGAGCGGCCTCTCGCCACTCGCGTATCTCTTCGGGTGGGGGCCGAATGCCGGTACCAACTCGGAAGTCTGCCGTTCGCCGATAAACTTCGGCGAGCACTTCCGGCTCCAAATCCCACGGGGGAGTTCCGGCTAAGGCGCACGCCGCCTCCGTCGATACAGTGCGGTGACCACGTATGGCTCTAACCGCCAATATCCTCTGAGGACGCCAGAGGCGAGCCCTATTGTGGACGGTCAGAGCCACCGCCCACACCGGTGCACCATACAGCGCCATTGACCGGACAACCCCCGTGTATAGCCGTCTCGTCGCGACGCTGGCTCCACCCAAATTGGGCAAAAGTCGCCCAAGGGCAGAAGCAGCGCCGACCAGCTTTGGAGAAAGCTGTCGGAAGTGCTCATCGAAGAGCCACCTGCCGTCGAGGATCAGGCCCAGATACTTCATCTGGGCCTGAACCGGTATGAGGACCGAATTGACTACAATGGAGGCGCCAGAGGGTGGACCACGACGGGGCCCATGAAACAAAAGGGCCTCCGTCTTGTCCAGGGCCACCCGTAAACCCAGCGCCTCAATACGCCTGACCACCAGAGAAACTCCTAAGGTGGCTAGGCGCGCCACGTAATGTATCATCGGCGTAACAAATTACGCCTAGCCCGGGGGGACGCGACCTTGAAGGGTCCAGTCGTATCTCATGTTCCACAGGAGTAGTCCGAGGACAGACCCCTGCGGAACACCGCACGACATGAGCCGCCGCCTCAGAACACCGTCTCGGTCCTCGTACATGACGGTACGCTCCTCAAGATAGTCTGCCACAATCCGCCTCAGGTACCCTGGCATCCCTTGGTAGTGGAGTGCTTCCTTGATGCAGCTAAATGGCAGACTATTAAATGCGTTGGCGATGTCCAATGACACCGCCAACAGCACGCCGCCACAGCTCACCGCCTCTTCGATAACGGCCCTCAGGCGCAGCACGGCATCGACGGTCGAACGCCGCGCCTGAAAACCAAATTGGGCGTCCGATAGATCGGGGCCCACCTCGCAGAGGTGCCGAACGATGCGGGCAGAGAGTATCCTCTCAAACAGTTTACCCGCCTCGTCCAGCAACACGATGGGCCTATAGGCCGCTAACGAATCGGCACGCCGTCCCGGCTTCCGTAATAGGACCAGCTTCCCACTTTTCCAGCACTCAGGGAAGCGTCCTGACGATAAGCTACCTCCGCGTCCAGGACCTCCCTGAGGCGGTCCGACATGTGCTCGAGGGCTCGGGCCAGCACTCGGACAGGTATGCCGTCTGGCCCGGGGGCGGTGTTCTTAGAGCGGATCCGTAGAACAACCGCCCCTACCTCCGATTCCCTGACGGGTGGCACATTTTCCTCGTTGTTCCCCCCGTCGTCTCCGGCCATGAAGGCCATCGACGGGGGTGTGTGTTCCACCCGCTGCGGGAAAAGGCCCTCGACCACTTCCCGCAGGAAGCTGGGCTGGAGAGTCTCTGTAAGGGGGGGCCCCAACGTGCGGAACTTTTGTCGCGCCGCACGATAAGGGCGACCCCAGGAGTCACGATCGAGACCCTCCAGCATCTCCTTACGCTTAATTTCTTTGGCGCGGCTGATGGCCAGGTTCAGAGTTTTCCGCGCCTCTCGGTACTCCTCATGAAGCTGGTCCTCTTCACCTTCTTCGCGGTGTCGCCGCCGACTACGGGTGTAGGACCTCCGGGCACGAGTACAGGCCGCACGGAGGTCCGCCAACTCCTGGGACCACCAGTAAACCTCCTTCCTTGGAGGCTGACAACCTCGTATGCGGGGCATGGCCGCATCGCAGATCTGCGTAACCGCGTCGCGGAAGCGACCAGCCCCCATGTCAACCTCCTCGGCCGGGGCCTGCGGAGACAGCCAAGAGTGAATAATGGCCGCCTCTTCTAGTAGGTCCCTATTTAGTTTGGCTACAGCCCACCGTGGCAATCGAGAAGAACGCCGCGCCGCGTGACCCCTACTGGGGTCCTGGGTCCGGGAGAGCTCAAATCGGATGTAGAGGTGATCCGAGAGCGTCTCAACCTCTTCCAGGACGTGTTAGTTCCTTACTCGTGCGGCGAGGGCAGGGGTAGCGAATGAAAGGTCCACTATCGACCCTCACGTGTTGGTGAAGCCTCTGTTTAATAAACAGAGGCCCACCGAGGCCGCCCACTCCTCTACGGCCTCGCCCCTGGTGTCGGTCCTGGGGGAACCCCACACAATAGATTTCGCGTTGAAGTCCCCCAGCACTAAGACGTGCCCAAACGTTAGTCGCCGCATCGAGGTTTCCAAGTTGTTAAGGAAAACCTCGAAGTCGTTCAAACTCCGGTTGGGGGAGAAGTATACACCATATACAGTGATCCCCCCCCACTCGGCAGCAACATATCCAGTGCCCTTGTCTCTTAGCGACAAGGGCGGGGAATGAGCCGCCGTGGAGCCGACGACTGCCACAGAACCGTCCCGGTCACCCAACCAATTTGGACGGGGAGGAACATAATAAGGCTCCGCGGCTACGGCAACGTCGATCGACCACTGTGCCATGGTTTGCAGGAAGAGATCCTGTGCCGCGGCACAGTGGTTCAGGTTCGTCTGGACAAGGAGGTTGGAGACTTGATCCATTACTGAACCGTCTCTACAACCTCCTCCATGGGTGACGATGCTGACGTGCGAACAGTATCGGAGGCAGCCTGGGTCGACTGGCTAGCCCCGACACTTGTCGAGAATCGCGGGGAGGTTTGCACCCCACCTGCCCCATCTGGTGATTGGCGGGCTTGTTACCCGCCGCACACACTGGGCAGTGAGGGGCGGCAGAACACACTGCCGCCTTATGCCCCGGTCGACCGCAGCGGAAGCATAGTCTGCTGCAGTCAAAACGACTTACGCACTTGGGGCGTGTGTGCCCCGATGTCAGACATTTACAGCATCTCATCGGTCTCGCCGCCAGGACTGTGATCCTAGCGCTCATGAAACCGATGAGCAGTCTACCGGCGTCGCCCAAAATTTTGGCTGACGCTACGGGACAGCTGACCCACATTGCGCCAAGCCCTCCTGGACCGGGGCGGATGGTGCCGACCCTAATGTTGTCCGCGTTGCACCCTGTCTTCTCTCTTACTGCAACGCGGACATCCTCGGCCGTTATGGAGTCGTCCAGGCCCGAGATGCGCAACTTTGCACATTTGGTAGGCCTGGCGATCTTCACACCATCCGTGGCTGCAAACATGCCCCGCAACTTCTCGGCTTTTGCGCCTTCAGCTCCAGGGAACTCGAGCACTCGAGCTTCTGTCTGAGCAAGACGCAACCTGACTCCTACCGTCCCCGTGTCACCGGCGAGGCCAGCCCGGGCCCTCTGAAATATGGCCGCGTAGGACAGTCCACCGCTAGCCGTCTCCGGTGACACCGTGACCACCACGGCCGCGGTTTTGGGCACCTGCAGCTTGCGCAGCTTCTTTGTAGGGGCCACTACCACCGATGACGACTGCGGGGTAGAGGCTGCTTTATGAGCTGCCTTTTTACCCCACTTTCGGGACTTAGCCCCGCCGACTATCTGCCAACCATCTTTGGATGGGGTAAATGCGGAGGGGGCAGGTGTAGTGGTGCCAGGTATACCTGTTGGAGTGGGGAGCGGAGGTTATTCTGCTCCAGCCTTTTCCACTTTTTTAGGCCCAGATTTCGATGCAGCCGTCTTGGTTATTACCCCTACCGCCTGTCGTGCCCTCGGAATGGCTACAGGAGCATCCGACAGCGACGTCGCCGCCGCATAGGACACACGACCGCCCACAACTGGCAGCGATGTTGGCACTGATGTGACCTTTGGTCTATAGGCTCCGAGCGGCGGGAGGACAACAGGGGCCGGAGGCAGTCTTGCCTCTAGGCCAGCAAGATGGCCGTCCATCATGCGCCACACAGCGTCGGTAATTTGGGGCAATTGGGCTTCAGCGATGGCACCAATATTGGGAGACGGAGCAGGCTGAGACGGGGACGAGGCCGGATCCTCTGCCAGACGATGCGCCCGGAATTGGGCGAACTGAGCGCTAAGCTCAGCCACTTGCCCGGTCAGGCAGTCGTTGGCTGCCTGGAGACGAGCTACGTCCCCCATGAGGTCTTCTACGACTCCAGCAATGGCAGAGGAGGAGTCCTTAAGAGCACTTACGAAAGAATTCTTAAGGTTCCTGGATTTGGTGGCCACTTTTTGGATTATGGTCACCCCCATATTTACTCTCTCCTGCAAAGACACCGGTGCTTGGGAGACAGAATCCCTTTCCACCGGTCCTCGTATTTTTTGCAGGAGATCAGCTATCTCCTCCTCCGCCGCGCTTTCACCCTCCGCTCGGACCCTTCTATAAGCTTCTGCCTTGGAGAAGACAGAGCCTGATGGGGTCGAGATTGGAGTGCGTGACCGACCTCTGCGGCTGCTACCCACTTTAGGGGGCAGCATCTCCTGGGACGTATCACTCTCCTCGTCCCTGGAGTGTCCGCGCTTTCGACTTTCGCAGAGCTCCATTCTTGTCGACTCCGTCTCCGACTCCGAGTTACCTCCGTCCGACGGAATTGCGGATTTGGAACGTAGCCGTTACGAAGTTCTTCGGCTCCCAGCAGCCAAGATGACTTCTGGGAGCTGCTCCGAGATAGACGTTCCCTCCAATACATCCTCTTCGTTCGAAGAGCAGTTATCCGCTCTTATACTCTCCGTCATTTGACTCTTAGTCGCCTTCTTTCTTTCTTGTGTTTGGTTTTTTTAATAAATTTTTCCATATCTAATCCCACGATTAGGGGAGAAATAGTGGTCGACCCGGGCAGAGATCCCCCAATACCCGGGCAAGCGTAAATTTATGCCCAACCCAGGGGTCCGCAGGTGCCTCGGCTGGGAGTGCGCTTGCGACTGAACTACCTATCAGCCATGCATCCCCTGGTCATGCACCAGAACACGGGATTCGGGGTAATTTTTTATAGAGGTTTTCTTCCTCGCAGTCCGGGCGGTTAAGCCAAGACCCTCGCCCCCGATTGGAGTCGCGAGACTCCAACTCGAGACAACGATATGTCGACGGCGGCAGAAGGGTCCCACCATCGTGATTTTTTACCGAGGTTTTCATCCTCATTGCTCCGAAGAGCGAAGAACTAACAGAGGATCCGACAGACACGCCCGCTCTGTTGAACCAAGTCTCGGCCGAATTGCCGAAGAAAATGGCTTCCTCTTCGTGCTAGAATATTAGCCGTGGGCAGTGATGAACAACACCATCGCCAACGTTTCCAGGGTGCACCACGTGGAGGTTTTCTAGCCAAGCACCCCAACTTGAAACAAACCCTATTCCAACCCGTTTGGCCAGCGTGATATAATTGACCAAAACCTGCGTGCTAAGGAGAGGCCTATGTCCAAAAGTGGATTGTTGGTGATGATGATGACGATATAATAAGAAAAGAAATTTCAAACTTCGGTAAGCACGTTACTTTGATGGTTTCAGTTATCGTGTGATAATCATCATGGATAGTTGGAGTCTCAAAAAGTTCGACAACAATCTGTCCAGGGAAGTTTAATAACAGTTTTTGATTAAAGCTGATCGGTCGCTATATAATATCTCTAACTTAAAGGTGGTGTGTGATACAAAAGTTATAATTGCTTATCAATTGTATAGTTTATGGAAAATTTAATGATTCGGATTTTAATAACACACGAAAATTCTCTTTAATAAAATTTCCTATGTTTAACGAAGCCTAAATAATTTACACCTCTTGAACAATGATCGATACAGGTGTTGTACGTTCTTGGACTTTTTTAGTCTTAAATCTGTAAAAGAATATTTATTTTTATTACGAAACTCAATTAGTTTTAGTTTTGAGAGTATTTCCATAACAAAAAGAATGTGTAGTACGATACCTGAGTGGCTATTATTATTTCAATATATTCTCTCATATGGTAGTAGTTACTTAAAAAGTACTTGGAAATCTATTTAAAAGTACCATAACCACTCAGTACGTCACTGTACGTCTGAAGCATTAATTTACAATAGTGTTTTGTGTCCATGTCTGTCATTAATGACTGTGTAAAATTTTGTTCATTTCATGAATCAAGTATGTCTTTTAAAAATATTATGCACCTTATAGCGTAAATTACGTTAACACCAAAATTAATGCGTTTGAATATTATTTAACTCTGAGAAAAGAAGTAAAGGATGAAAATATAGTCAACAAATATTCATAAAACAATAATTTTTACACTTAAGCGAAGGACCTGAGATATTTTTTGTCCCGTTCATGTTTGCTGTGATTGTCTGTAATTTGATGAGCACAAAAATGTATTTTGAATTTTCATATTCTAAACTAAATTCAGATCTGCTGAATAAATATATTTAACTTAAATATTTTAAACTATTGTGCTTTACACGTTTTCAGTTTACGAAATCTTAGATTTTCAAATCACCTTCACTGTCACTCTCACTGTTTATAATTTCTAATTTCTATATATTTATAATTTCTATATATCTGTCATGTTTGGCTCTGCATCTGCCTACAGTTAGTGGATTGATAAGGATTCAATAAAGCATAGAAAGAATATGTGAATTTCGTCGACGTCAAATTGGCAGCCACTTGAGCAATTAATGAAATTCAGTCACATTATCATATTTGTGTAAACCAAATATAAATGTAATGTAGAATTTGATGCAAGAAGTTTTTACTGACTTCATTTAAATGGAACTTCGAAGATAAAATACTTACTATCAATCAGAATTTCTAAGTTATTAACACAAGTACTCACCAGGAGTACAAAATCTTTAAATTTGGAGTAAGGTAACTTCGTACGTGCGTAAGCTCACTTGATAGGGATTGAGAAGACGATTCTACATTAGGTAAGAAATTAATTGAGTGTGGACGAGGTGTTCGAGGACTTTTGTTGGAAACAACAATACAAAATTGAACGGTAGTTGGAAAAGGGTGAAGGATTGGGCTTTTGCACATTCCTTGGCATTTTATTTGGGTTTTTTATGATCTATTGACATTTCTCCACACCATGTGGCTATTTCACTTAACTTTTGCGTCTGTTAGGACAAAATTTTGAATTCAATCTTTTTGAATAAACTAAATCTGTGAATATGCTGTGCTGATATATTTTTACATAGACAAAATAATGTACACTCTCTGAGTATCTTACATAAGACAGCAATTGATCATAAATTCAATAATATGCTGTAAATGAAATTGACAATGTAAAAAAAAATCTTATTCGATCAAACAATACTTCATCTTTCCATTGCTTTGACTAAAAAAAAATTGCTTATAATTAATTTCATCCGAGTTAAGATGCTGCATTCATCTATAAAAGTATAACATAAAACAGCTCCCTATAGTTTTAATTTACTTTCAACTTCCTCCGAATATAGCGAAACATAGAGCGACTATTTGTGGTTAGTATATGATTTTATTCACAGCAGACACTAAGCTTGATGATTTTCTTGGCAGTAACATACACAACTGTTTTTAAATTAAATAGCCTATGTTTGACAAAGCTTAATGCAATTGTTTATATATATCCAGACCAGGACACTGGAGTCATGTTCTAAACATCGAATATAATATGAAAAAAACTAATAGTAACATAGCTATCCACCAAAATCCTACTCTTTCAGTTGATCGGATAACGCAAATTGAGTTAGAACAATCGTATAGCTGGTGATGAAACTCATTAACCACAAAAGCAGTGCAGCATCAATGTAGAACAAGCCACAAGCCGATATTCTCTTGAATGATGATCGATGGAGACGTTGTATATTCTTAGAGAACTTTAGTTCTAAATCTGTAAATTAATATTTAGTTTCATTATGAAATTCAGTCATTTCTAGATTACTGGTAAACTTTTAGTCATTTAACATGTATGACATTTTTAGTTTAGAAAATATTTTTTTATCAATAAGGTATAGAAAATATGCAGTTAGTTAGGAAGTATACCTGAGCATCTTGCTTTAGAAATATGTGCACAAGAGTTTTGACATTTCTCCAAAGCCATGTAGAACTTTTCACAATATAGACAAAATAAAACATGAATTGTAGAGGTTTTCAGCAGCCAGCATACCAGTGAGAATACAGGTTTCGTAAAATTATTCTGCAAATATTTTTTATTCAACTTACTCTAGACATTAATATCTTTTGGATGACTGTAAATACTTTTACAATACTTACTTGCCCAAATAATTTTGATATTTTAATTATATTAATTACCATTTGCATTCGAATTAATGTATGACTAAACAACAGTAGCACGTTATATAAAATCTGAAAACATTTTTTTTAGCAACAATCCTATTTGAAATGGCACAAAATTTTGGAACAGACTTCACAGTATAATTTTCTTGTAAGGTATGCTTTACTTTGCCGATTACTAGAGCACTTACAGCCGAAATATACTGGAGTATGAAAGATTTTGAGAAGAAAAATTTGGTACAGAACCTATACCAATCTATATAGTCGGGGTGCTCTAGTAGGCCACAAACTTTTGCCTCAGGAAAGACCTATATCCAACAGGGAACTATTAAAGGTTGTTGATAATGATGATGGTCATGAGAGATTTTATTCTTAACTTTTACTTCTTGACTTCTTCCTGTTCACGTGATAATTTATCAAAAATATGGAGTGTATCACCACTCAGACTTAACCCGACTCTTGCTATAAAGAGACTCTATTGTAACTCTTCAGGTCTGTAGTTAGCAAAGGCCTATGTTCTTCTCAACCAGACAAGACTCTATTCAGATGGTGGTATAGTAGATGAGGTGATGATGCTAAGAACACATTCCATGCTACCGACAAATATGCATTATGCATGATGTACAAACAATTACTCGTAAATTTTCGTTAGAAATATTTTATTAATAATGATAAGCACGGATTGCCTAAGACCGGGATGGTTGGCGCTCCTTGGGGGACTAAGCTTTCGCTATTTCTTAAAAGCTGGTGAAGCGGCAGACTGTGCATGGAATTTCATACGGTAACACGTCAGCTAAGTAATAGTACATTTAAATTTCAATTCTAGTGTATGTCGTTTACCACAGTGTCAACCACGTGTTTATTTATCTACGTAAAAAATATCAACTTCTATGCCAAATCAAGAGTTCTTGCAGGTAATTTTGTTGCTTTGCTTTATTGAAAAGAAATTTACAGCTGAAACATATAGAACTATTTTCAAAATATATGATAACAATGCTCCGTCGAATGTGATATGCAAAGACTAATTTAGAAGCTTAAAACTAATAACTTTGACCTTGAAGATACGAAACGTTCTGGGGTACCGTCAAAGTATGAAAACAAATAGTTGGAAGCATTGTCTTGTGAAGATCCATGTCAGATGCTAGTAGAGCAGTTGGGCAAACATAGCAAGTAGATCGGTCGACAGTTTCAAAACGTTTAAAAGTGTTAGAAATGATCCAAAAGCAAAGACAATGGGTGCGGTATGAGTTGAAACCAAGAGACATTGAACGACGTTTTCTCATGCGTGAATTGCTGCTTCAACCACAGAAAAGGAAAGGCTGTCTGCAACGTAATATTGTTCTTAATATAAAATGGATTCACTATGACATTGAAAGATAAAAATTCATGAAGTAAGCCTTGTCACGTATCAAAATCGTGCCCAAAACTAAATATATATGATTCGGACCTTCTGTTCTGTATTTGATGGGATTAGCAGGATATAATTTACTATCGTAACTTATAGTTTCAAGAAGATAGAGCCACTTGTCATGCATCCAATGAATGCGTACCGTGATCAAAGACATGTTTCCGGAAAAAATGAGCTTTCCCAGACGAGATACTATGGCCATCCAGAAGTCCAGATCTATCCCCAGCAAATTGCTTTTATGAGGTTACCTGAAGAATCATGTCTTCACTAATAAACCAAATATACTATGTCAACAAAACGTGAAATCGGTAAAAAGATATTGACTCTGCTCTGCTAAGCAAGTTTTCCTTTCAAAACTTTTACGAAACCCTATATATTATTTCATTAAACGATTATGGTTCCACCACTACAGTTACTTACAAAGAACTTAAAGGTCGCTTTAAAAATATTATACGCACTGAGTATATCAGTATATGTCTGTAACATTGCTTCACAGTAATGTTTCCTGTTCATGTCCCCCATTAACCGAGGGCGTAAATTTCTTGATTCCATAAACAAACCATATCCTTTAAGTGTGTTATGTATCGGATAGCATAAATTAAGTTAAAATCAAAACAAATGAAACTTAAGTTTACTAAAAGAATCATTAACGAGAAATAAAAGTAGTAAAGGACAAAAATGTGGCTAAGACAGAAACTGAAAACATAAATCCAATTAACTAAAGTGAATGACTCAAGGTATCTCTTGTTATTAAAAAATTTATGAAGGCTCTGAATGATAAGAACAAAATTTATGTTTTCTTTAACTTGAACAATGCTGAAGAAACAATTAAAACTAAACCCAATACAATAAAAGCAAACATCAAAATACGAAGCAACATAAAGGAAGCTGTGGTATCGTTTGATGGTATCATCAAAATAAAACTTAGATAAATATATCAAAAGCATAACAATATAACACATAGCCCCACAGATAGATAATATATTCCATAAACAACTGTTTGGATAAATGATATTGTTCTTGATATGGTATTTAGGACAAAAATAAATAGTTTGCATAATGTTCAAAGGCCGAAGCATAGATTGAATTTCTTTGTCGATCGAGTTACGGTACATTGTATTTGCATGACGCATTTTATCATTTTTACCGATAGTTATAGAGTGCATGTTAACAGTAATTGAACTTTTTTTCTTTCTTTCTTCACATTTAAAATATTTTTATTTAAACGTCGATTATGTTACTCTTTTGTGAACTGACTGCTAATTCCACAAGCACTTTGTATTAAGCTAATGCTGCTGGACGAAGTAAAGTTTCCAAGTTTTTATTTACTAATTGAATACTTTATCAATTATCTCAATTAGAATAATAATTACTATGATTTTTGTGTTACTTCAAAAATATATAACAAGTGGTACTCTATGTTATTAAGGTAAGTTATTAATTTTAATTAAATTCATTTTGTGTTGGTTTTCGTATATTCCTTGATATTTCTGCTTGCGCTGAGTCTTCATTCGGTCTATTGTTACTTGTCTTCAAGTAATATGGGTAATCATTTACTGCTAATATAAAAATCTGCTGAAATGGGAATCATCATTGTTGAGCATGATTTATCAAACATATTTTTGAGTGTTACGTTTGCTAACTGAAAATTACTTACTATTGCATAATTAGAATAGGTTTAATATATTATAACTTTATTCTCTAAATATAGCTGAGCATGAATTGAAATATATGCAATAATTCATTAATAGTACTCTTAAAAATTAACAATGACTTTACCAAACACGGATATATTTCATTTTATCATATGCTAAAATTTAAGCTATGATTTTTATACAATAATAACGCGTGACTCTTAGATTATGTTCTATATATAATAACAAATATTAAATAATAATAATCAAAAATATAATAATAATATCTATCTGAACATAATTTGCAATTTGTTTATTACGTTTGCTAAATGAAAATAACCTACTATTGTATAATCAGCTTTGGACCAGTTTGGAAGAGTTCGTCAGAACACTCTCCATGATAAAGGCGATAGAGGACTGCCAAAGAGGCGACATCACTTCGCAACTGCAGATACTCGGGATTCAGTGATTTTCGGATTATTGATAATCCGGACTGCTCGCCGCTGTAACCGATACAAAGCGTCCAGCAAATACTGCGCGGATCCATCGTTAAAATGAGAACAGTACTCCACACAGCAGTATACCTGGGTTTTATAAAGAAGACACAGATGGTCAGGCGCAAAGAACTGTCTCAGAACTTCCGCGAGGCAGCTTTAGTAACGCTTTCAGTATATTCTTGTGGATTGAGGTCCCGACCAATATTCATACCCAGGATACTGAGATTGTCCTGCAGTGGCAGTTGAGTGTTCTGTAAAGTAGGGAGGGGAAGGAATGGAGATCTTTTGGTAGAGAGCGCGCACGCTTGTATTTTCTTCGCATTGAACTTGACCAGATTCTCATGACCCCATTGAGAAATACAGCCTAGAACTAGGTCGAGCTCAGTGACAAGTTTTTATCACTTTTCTTCAACGTCCGCTAATTTGGCTGTAGGGTGACCATAGTATCGTCCATGAACTGTGCTGTTGTCTGCATAGCAATGCATATTGCCAAGGGTAAACATGTCATTGATATGCTAAAGAAACAGTGTGGGTGTGGGTACCAGCATTAACCTTCTGAAAATTGAAGGTGGTGCCGTCGCAGAGGACTCTAATGCGTAATTCTCATGCAGAAATGCGATAAAGTAGATAGAAGCTCGACCTACTTCACTTTATGTTTCATGTAATTGCCTTGCAACTACGTCTATAGGACTCATTCTGTGCTTGACACATTATTGATTGAAGATCGTTCGTACTTCATGCTACATATTTCACGGGTATATTTCATTCATTCAAAATGAAAACTTTCTAAGAGACGTTAGATTTGAAAATATTAATATTCACACTCAAATAAATGAAAAAAAAATCAACTTATATTTTGCCACCTACTTAAGGATCACGCTGTCTCTAGTTTTTTTAGTCTGTCGAAGTTTTCGTTATATTCTCTTTTATTTTGTTATAGCTATCACTAGACGCTGTGACGTTTAAAAAGCTGTAGTAACCTCACTGATTTGGTGACAAGCAACAAAAGAATTACTTTATGCTACTTTTCGTCATTCGGTCATTTGTATCGAAATTTGGGATAGTGTGTCAAGAACCTGGTAACGGGAAAGTCTTTCACGTACCAGAATTTCTTGTCTGCACAGTTTGTTGGGTAGGGTTCTTCGATGTCCTTTGTAACCTTCTAGATTTTAAATTTTCTGATTTTATGTTTTGTCAGTTATATATTCCACTTATTATCTGTATATCAGATTTTTCCTATAAAAGGACACGTTAATCTGTGGTAACTTTATGCAAATATATCGATTTCTTAACACAACATGTCTTGTGTTAGGCTTGCATTATAGATGCAATAAAGAGAAAGAATTTCTTTGATTGCCCAAAGATCAGTATATAATTACGTTTTTAGTTGCGTTTTTTTACAATTGTTTATTTCTGTTCCCACGGCGAGGTTTTAAAGAATTTCTGATTATTTTTAAGGATTTGTTTGTCGCGTCTATAGCATATCATTTTATACGTTTTATACAGTCAAAAGTCTTTTATGCAGTGTGTTAGTATAGAAATCTTTTGCGTTCAGGTAATAGAAACAATTGAACGGCAGATGTTTATGTCTTTTATTTAAGACCATAAGAGGAAGAAATCGATAGTAAAATCTCCAAAATGTGATGTCAAAATCTTTAAAACATTGTAAATATTTTGCTGTATTAAATTGCACTGTTCTAGAAAATATTATAGTGTGTTCGAGACAAGATAAATAATTTTATTAACATGATATAAAGTACTTCACTCATGGGACAGTACTGAGAGTATAAACAATGTCGCTCATGTTTTTTTCTCAACACCTGAATGTTAAATTAATTTATTTTCTATAAGTCTTTACAGATATTTTTACAAGTCGCACTTTACAGCTAGAAGACACAAGACACTCTGGGAAGAACTGCAGAAGCAAACCACACAAGTGTCATTGTCAGTCTGTGAACAATATGAACCAAAAAAAAATCTTCAAAAAGCTAATCCAAACCATTTACTCATAAAGCTTAAGTTTAAGGGGGGAGCCTGCTTTAGAGACTTCAAAAAATTGATTTTTTTTTTTTGCATAAATGTCTTCTCAAACTATCCAAGAATGTGTCCCTAAAATTTTAGAAGCAAATTCAAAATATTTTCGGAGTTACAGAAGAAATTGTGAGCAAGCGTCGAGCAGGTATACAAGCGGCCGGATCGCTCGAAGTGCCCGCGCTCCGCCCCTCGATCTATTGTATGTATTGTACCTATTATACGAATCCAAAGGGACTAAAAGTCTTTCGAGACACTATTAACTATTTGTAGAAGGTCATTATGGAACTGTGGTAGGGATAAAAGTATGTATTATAAGGGTATATATCAGAGGCGGCCCGTGACATTTTTGGATGGAGGTTCACAAAAACTTACCTTTATTTATAGATAAAATCCATTCGCCGATCTTTTTGACGAGCGAAGACATCCATCACTTTTTTTTGAAAATCCACTATTGAGTTTATAAGGCGCTTTTCAATACTTATCATGCACAAAGCATTCAAACGGTCTTGCGACAAACACCCTGGCTACTTTTGAATATCCACCACGTCTGATTGACGGACATGTCGAGAAGCACATTCGTCCTGTGTACGAGGAATTATCTAAGGACGATCTTCTAACGAGGTGTTTAGGTGGACACACACAAAATGCGAACGAGTCGTTCAATTCTACTGTATGGCGCATCGCACCTAAGCACCTTAACTCAGGCTTTAAAATCATCGAGATTGCTGCTCACATCGCTGGAGGAATGTTCAATGAAGGCTACAGTGCAGCATTGAAAACCATGCAGTTACTCGATTTGAAAATTGGACAGCAATGCAACAATTTCGCCAAGGGAGTCGACAAGGAGCGCGTTACCCGACAAAACAGGCGCGATTCATTGTCAAGTAAAGAGGCCAGAACAGCCCGCAGACTCGAACATCAGGGCGAAAACCAGTTTTTTGAAGAGTCTGAAGGCCAACTCTATGGACCAGGAATCGCTGATTAGCATATTATTGCGGTAAGTTCAAGAAAATTACGTTTTTTTATATATGAAAACTTTGACGCGCGTTTTCTCGGTTTTTTATTTTTACGATTTTTCCTAATTGGCGGGAAAGATAGGGAAAAAATTAAACGTCCTATCGAAACGGGACAAAATTGATTGTATTTGGGATTAAATTCTCTTCTAGTTGAACCTAAAAAACCTTAAGAAAGTTTTGATTAACCCACTTTTTAAATAATCTAAAGTAAATTTTTTTTCCAAAAAAATTAAATTTTTTTTAATTAGCGACAAATTGTTGAATTTTTCACTTTTTGTTGAATTTTTTTGGTTTAACTAGAAGCTATATTATACTAAAATAATAATTTTTTTGGGTTTTTTGTTTTAGATGGAAATTGCGACCTGCATCTTTCCCGCCGCACGACACATGTACACTCGAAGCGCCTCGACAAAATGCTTGTACCAGGCGTAATATGACATATATTTGAATGAAAAAATTTGAGAAGACTGCTGAAATATATAACAGTAAAATCTAAAAGTTTCGTTTCAATCGAATATTTCTTTACTTCCCAAAAAAATCCTCGAAAAAAATGATTTTTTGAAGCCTCTAAAGCAGGCTCCCCCCTTAACCAATACCTCTGTAGTTTGCTTCAACATTTCTTCCCAGAGTAAATCCTAGAAAATATTGGCGCCTTCTAGATGCAAAATCCGACGTGTAAAAGTATCTGTAAAAACTTAACTTGTAAAAATAAACTTCATTTGTCATACATACCTTCATTTCATTTATCATACATACATACCTTAGACAATTTAAAAAAACACCCAACGCAACCCGTTTATGTTCCCAGCCACTAAACACACTTTTCAAAGGTTCAACATCAGCATCACTTGTCGAATAACCTCTACTCAAGTAAAACTGTTTCCTGCGTAGAATATTATTTTCACTACAGTGAGTTTGCAACTGTTCTAGTTATATTTTCAAAAAAAAATACTGAACATAGGCAACACTAAAGTAGGTAATTCCATTTATAGGATCAGACTAGCTACTCGTCTTAAATAAAGGAATGATCTGATCCTGAAATCTCATGACTTAAAGAATTTCTTAATAACAGAAATCCTTACTTCGTTTCGATCGTGACAAAATTTTCGTACATGACGGTACGCTCCTCAAGATAGTCTGCCACAAGCCGCCTCAGGTACTTTGGCACCCCATGGTAGTGGAGTGCTTCCCTGATGCAGCTAAATGGCAGACTATTAAATGCGTTGGCGATGTCCAACGACACCGCCAACAGCACGCCGCCACAGCTCACCGCCTCTTCGGTAACGGCCCTCAGGCGCAACACGGCATCGACCGTCGAACGCCCCGCCCGAAAACCAAATTGGGCGTCCGACAGATCGGGGCCCACCTCGCAGAGGTGCCGGACGATGCGGGCAGAGAGTATCCTCTCAAACAGTTTACCCGCCTCGTCCAGCAACACGATGGGCCTATAGGCCGCTACCGATTCAGCTGGCCGTCCCGGCTTCTTCAATAGGACCAGCTTCCCGCTTTTCCAGCACTCAGGGAAGCGTCCGGACGCCAAACTAGCGTCCAGGACCTCCCTGAGGCGGTCCGACATGTGTTCGAGGGCTCGGGCCAGCACTCGGGCAGGTATCCCGTCCGGCCCGGGGGCGGTGTTCTTAGAGCGGATCCGTAGAACAACCGCCCCTACCTCCGATTCCCTAACGGGCGGAACATCGTCCTCGTTCCCCCCGTCGTCTCCGACCATGAAGGTCGTTGACGGGGGTGTGTGTTCCACCCGCTGCGGGAAAAGGCCCTCGACCACTTCCCGCAGGAAGCTGGGCTGGAGTATCTCTGTAAGGGGAGGGCCCGACGTGCGGAGCTTTTGCCGCGCCGCACGATAAGGGCGACCCCAGGGGTCACGATCGAGACCCTCCAGCATCTCCTTTCTCTTAATTTCTTTGGCGCGGCTTATGGCCAGCTTCAGAGTTTTCCGCGCCTCTCGGTACTCTTCATGAAGCTGGTCCTCCCCGCCTTCTTCGCGGTGTCGCCGCCGACTACGGATGTAGGACCTCCGGGCACGAGTACAGGCCGCGCGGAGGTCCGCCAACTCCTGGGACCACCAGTAAACCTCCTTCCGTGGAGGCCGGCAACCTCGGATGCCGTTAACTTGACTATAGTGTAACCATAGTATCGTTCATGAAATGTGCTTTCGTCTACATAGTAATATACGAGTATATTGCTAAGGGTCAATATATTGTTGATATGCAGAAGAAACAGTGCGGGTGACCGTATTGATCTTTGATGTATAACAGCGTTTACCTGCTGAACCTCAGAGGTCGCGCCGTCACAGAGGACTTTAATGTGGCGCTTGTGCAGAAATGCGGCCACCCAGTTATAGAGTTCGAGAGCGAGCTGAATGCCGGAAGTTTAGAGAGAAGTGAACGGTGCCAGACCCTATCGAAGACCTTGGCCATATCGAAGCTGATGGTCAAGGACTCCCTATGCCTACCTATAGCCTCATCCTAAAGGTGTGTGAAGAATGCTAGAAGATCACCCGTGGATCAGTTCAGTTTGAAGCCGTATTGCTGATTGCTTAACAACGAGTGATCCTTCAAGTAACGGACTAATTGTTTATTGATGACGACAATATATACGAGTATATTTATGACTTGAGTATTAAAATCTAGGGATTTCTTTTGGAAATGGGTGTACATTACGATGCAAGTTATAAATTCTTTATATAGAAAGTTATAAAATCCAAATTTTCTAAATTCATTTAAGATATTATCAAATTAAAATTCAATAAATGTGGTTAGTATATGGTGAATAAGTACTTTTATATAAAAAAACCGGAATATACAATAGCACACTCAGTATGTATGTATGTTAAAGGCACCTTTAAATTTAAATTTATAATCTATAAACTGAAAATTGGTTTATTAATAATGATGAAAAGCAAGGAAATAGATGGATAACATGAGTTACACAATAACACTTACTGGAACTTGAAACTGGTCTTTGAATATACAAAAAGCTTCCATTAAATCAGTATATACTTGAAACAATTTCCTCCACGTTTTTTCTTCCTTGTTGTCTACATTAAGAGACACTCGGGTATAATATTGAACTTCTGATATCCATCCAAGTATACTGCCCCGTAAAAGTTTATTCAAACAAACACCATATGATATATATACATCAACATACATCAGAGAAAAAAAATAAGCAGTGACTGATATGTTAAAATATGAACAAATTATAAGAAAATAAACAATGACATGAACAGAAATGTAAATCCAATTATAAAAGATGTCACGTCTATAATTGTGAAAATGGATGGATTTGAATGATTTTTGAATAATGACAATCATTTGTACATGTTTATTACTGGAGAAGACATTAAGTAAATAAAACATAACGAAGCCTGCAGTACAAACGACGTAGTGCAAAATAAAACTGAATTTCAAGAAGACACCACTTGTTATCATTCGAAAAAACATATTAGTAGTCAAAGATTGTAAATTCAAGTACATGAAAAATACCACACCAAGTGCAGAAATTATATTATAGAAGACACCATTAGGCAAAATACAATTGCTTTTAATGTTAAATTTTAATAAGAAAAATATATGTTGTAGGATTTGCGTTGGTAGTAATACTTGTTGGAAATGTCTGTCTAAGAAGTTTCCACTGAATTTCATTCTAGTGTCCTTCACCGCCATGTTGTTTTCAAAGGCACGTCTGCTATGTGGTAGAAGAAGTCTTATTACCTAAAAATTGAGTAATTTTGTTAAAAGAATACAATACTGTTAAAAGGTTCAATCATTCGAAATGATCACATCGTGAAAATAAATGTCCAGTCAGCGTGGTATATCTTCAACATTTAATTTAAACGTTAATGGCTCCAATGATTAATATTTACATGATAAATACAGATTAGACCAAGACCAAAATCTTGAAATTATTTTGTAAATAATTTAGACATAGTTCATATGTCTCATACTACCTGTGCCCACTGTTTCGTGCGCTTGAAAGGCTTTAAGTATTATTAGATACTAACTGTCTTCATGTCATGTAAAATTCTGGTGTCATAAATTAAATTTCTGTGATCCAAATACTATCATAAACATATAAAAAAACCTTTTTCAAGTATTGTAAGAGTCAATTTGTCATTAAGTCACATGTGTAAATGTACAACATTAATTAATTGTAATAATTGTAAAAATCAATTATTTTCCATATAAATGGTCCGACGACCTGGTGAAGGTCGCGGGTAGTCATTAGATACGGGTGGCATGGGATCGGTTGTTGTGGAGAACCTAGGGGGGGCCCTGTGTCCAGCAGCCACCCTGAGTGTGACCGCGGATGGACAGGGGAGGTTTTACCTTTCATCCATAATAATAGGCAGTGATATAGATGTATATACAGAGTGGGCCGTGATTCGTAGACATTTGAATCTAACATCCCGCGCAAACATGTTACAGGAATTTTCGGGACCGATGCTACTGGAATTTGCTGGCTACAATCATAACACATGGTTTCAATGAGACAGAGTCACTTGTCACACATCCAATGAGTCCCTGCCGGTGGTCACAGACGTGTTTCCGGAAAAGCTCATTTCCAGACGAGGCGACATTCCATGGCCACCTAGAAGTTCAGATTTATCTCCAGCAGACTTGTTTTTATGAGATTATTTCAAGAATTGTTTCGTCACCGATAAACCAAAAACACTACGTCGCCTAAAAGAAAAAGTCAGGGAAGAGACGTCTGGACGTCTGCGATATTAGACGAGTATTTCAAAATTTCAGTACTCAGTTCGATGAGTGCAAACGACGAAACGGTGAGTGGTAATTTAGACGATATACCTAATATTTTTAAACAATGAATTCCAACTAATTAACTTTAATTTAATTTTAATACGATTTTTTCAAATATTAACTAATTGGCAGCCCACCCTATATATATATATATTTATGTACATCCCAATTAGTGGCAATAGGCTCACAAATTTTTAAGGCAGTTTAAACACCAGTGAAAAATAACGTTAACACATAAACATACACCAATCGATATATGTAAGAAGAATTCTCCTTACACATTTAAAACATAAAAAACACGTTATATTCTGTCGTTGGCCCGTTTCCCACCCAGGAAACTGCAAAAAGTAACGATAATAACAGAGGTACAGAACATGAGGTATGCCACAGATGTTTCCGCCAGGAGCAGTAAACATTTACAATACAAGCACGCTGCTGCTGACCATACAGGTAACTACAAAACCTGTCAAATGCCGGTGGAGATATGCATATTTTTTCATTTCTGAAATCTCCACACGACTGAAGAACACTTGGGCGCTGGTAGTTAACGTTATATTGATTCACGTTCACCAGAAATTTTTACACTGTGTGATTGCACTTACCGTTGGCAGTCACCGTCGTGCTGGCTCACGCGAATAAGAAACTGATTCGTTGGTAGTAGGTAAATATTCAAAACAATATTAAATTATAAGGACATCCAATATACTTCGGTACTATGATAATGAGTTATGGTAGAAGTTGATTGGACAGCGTACTTTTATTTTCATTAATAAAATTAATAATTCAACTTGTTTGACTTCGTTTCAATTTATGTATTGTATGTAATAATAATAATAGTAAATGGATAAAGTTATCATGACGAATAACTATCGGAAATATACCCTTCCTGGGCAATTTGTGGGACATTGTTTCTGGTTTGCCTCGTCTTGTTCACAACCAAGTAGCCACAATCGTACACCAACAATTTGTCCCTAAATACTCACTTGTGAATTTAGGGGTACCATAACACAAGTATGTGAACGACCCAGTTCTTCAAAATGGTTGTGCTACGTTGTGTTGGGATCTATCTATATCACTTTAGGTATATAAGCGGAATTAATGCTTTAGGCATTCTCTACAAGTCAACCTTTGGGTGATGCAGAGAAAGTAGGAAGTAGGTGCGTTCCAGGTGATGTTAGTTTATAATAAATGAAGTACATATATACAAGTTTATCATACTAAAACATTTATACACATTATACATAAATACATATATATACTCAAGCAGATATAAATCTATATATGTACATACATAAATAAATAACATAATAAGTATAAGATCACAGTCATGTATGTATTGGTTGATTCTGCCAGCTGTTCCAGTAGATACTGTTTCACTTTTTTTTTGAATGGAAAACATTTCGGGCCATCCTGCCTTACAGGAGAAGCTCAAGTTCAAACGGAACAGACTGCACAGAAAAGATGAATCAACAGACTCATACGTATGAGAGGGACATTGAAGGTGATGATTGTCAGAGGATCGAAGCTTTCTGTAGTGATCGTTGCATAAGAGTTGGAAGTAACAGTTGAAATATATTGACGAATATAGGTTATTAAGTATAGAGTGTAGAACAGTTAGCGCTCGTTGTCGAAACAGGACACATGATGAGATAGGAAGATTATAAACAAATCGAATGCAGTTATTGAGAAGACGGTCTAATTTATCGAGAAAATCTGCATTCAGGTCGCAACAGCACAAATCACCATAGTTGATTAAGGTGAAGATAAGAATTATTTATTTATTTATTATCACACACAGGACTATTATTATCAATAAGCCTGAAATTGTGGTAACAAATGGATTAGAGAGCCGCGCAATGATTATTTACAGCGCCGTTCCTCATTACGAGAATCTAGTGAGAGTTGAAAGAAAAACGTTTAAATTTATCTTACGAGATTTTTGGGAATGTGGATTCGATGATCATTATTGCGATAGTCGTATCTGCTCACTGATTGACAGTAAAGAGCTTCGAATTACCCTTAAAAGGCTCACGTTAAAAGGCTGGACTAAAGATCTGATGCAGAACATTGTCCTCCTAGAAATGGTCAGTATAGTGAAGAATTTCCTGTCGTTGAAGCCCTAGTCACTGGTTTTTTGATCCTAAGTCAGCGGTTTATATTTCAAATATGTATTTTATTTTTTTTTTCTATGTATTTACGACGCAACTTGTTTAACTTGTAAATATAATTTGTACATTTTAATGCCAAAAGTCTGGATCTAAATAGAACAAATACTTTGTTCTGTATAGATCCAGACTTAAGTGATCTTCTTAAAATATTAAGTGTAAGGCCTTTAGTATTTACTATTATATTAAAATGTCTGCGTTAATGAACGTTGTCTAAGTTTGAAATTGACAATTTTCTAAGTAATGAGTCGTTAATATTCATTAGGAAATGATCAATAAGTCGGCTCATGTAATATTATTGTTCAGACAAATACCGACAAGGACAGATCTTGCTTGTATTTCTAGCACTTATATCAAATTTGACCAATACAAGTCTTTTGATAACTATGATTACAGTTATAATAAATACGCAGTCATATTCTATGTCAAATAATGTATTAAACAGAGATGTTAAAAACATGATTTTGCCTTTTAATATTGTGCAACATTTATTTCTAGCTCCAAAATTTATATTAAAGAATGAAAGAATTTCTCCAATAGGATTTATATATAATACAATAGTTATCTTTTTTCTAATAATAATAGTTATATGTTGGACCAGCCGCTTCAATTTCTTACATTTCATGGACGCAGAATTTAATGAGGTCAGCGACATCATAACAGGAGTTTTGTTTTATTTTTATGGTGGTAGTCTCATTGTTTATTATGTTTTTAATTCAGTCAGATCCAACTGTTACATTGTATTGATATTAAAAATTCAATTTCTCATAGAAAATTTAAACTTTAGAAGAATTAATTACCTTATAAAATGGAGTTGGACGTCCAATATTATTATTCTCCTTGTAAATTTGGCTTTGATTATTGGATATTCCATTTCTTTTCACTATTCACATTTTCTTGATCTATTTATAGACATACTTCTCGTCACTTTTGATATTCATTTCATTAATTCATTTCAATTTATAATTATATTAAAAATATGTCTAACCATTTGGAATGATAATCTGTTAAAAAATATTGATGAAGAAACTGAAGGATACTGGATGAAAATGTTCAAAGTCTACAAATCTATAATGGAAGCTTATGATTTGTATAAAAAGTTATTTCAAATCTTGGTAAGATATCATATTTTACTTTGTTAATTTATATTGTTGATGGACCTTAAAAGGAACTTCTTCACTAAAAATGTGGACTGAGTTGCCTTAAAAACCACTAGTACCTATGGGTATTATGAACAGAAATAAAGTATTACTTAACTGTCTTGATATAGAAATTACTAGGCCGCCATAGTATGGGTCACCATACTGCATTGTCTGCATTTGAAATGAGTATGTGACTAGAATTCTTGGATTCTATTCATGCTTTCCATCAGGTGGTCTTAAAATAACAAATAAATAAAATTTGAACTCTGCGCGACATGTGTGAGCTTTTGACTTAAAATTGAAGTGTCGTTTTGAGGTGACATGTGCAACATTCGTGAATTTGAGAAACGTGTCCATATTCTAGAATATAGAAATTTGATGATCACATCACTAATTAACATTTTACATTTCAGATTTTGTATTGGGTTTGTAATCAATTTTTCCATACTCTGGGTTTTATAGCAATCTTAATATTTTCTATGAAGACATACACCATTCAATATGGAGTTGTAAGTTTATGAAATTTAATAGAAAACCTGTCTTATATTATTGATATGTCTGAATTATTGATTGTCACATTACCTATCACCTGCTTACTCCTGTCTCAATTTTATATAAGATCATAGCAGTATGCTTTGTCCTTATATTCTCTTCTATCACTCATCATATCAAGGTTAACCTTTGGTTAGGCTTTGACCTCCCTCTCCTTTTTTACTCTAGCCTCACCACAATTTCCTTGTCTCTCTGCATTATAACTTTTCATTTAGTGGCGTTACCTTCCAGACTCCCTCATATATATTTATTTCTGACCTTATGTATCGGTGGCACACCACAAATACATCTCTACATTCACATTTTAGCTATGTTCAGGCGTCTGTTATCCATTCTTTTAATAATTCAGTTTTCAGAACCACATAGGACAGTAGAGCTGTTTATAATTTTGTATATTAATCCTTTTCGTTTTAAAAGGGAAGCTGGGATCATAAATTATTCTTAATACCAGCCGTCGCTTCATTCATCTCGTGTCCATTAAATTTTCGGGGTACCCTGTCATGTATCTTTTCGAGTTATACAAGCACCGTTTGTAAGTTTCTGTGCTTACTCCTGTATGCCTTTGTCGCAGCAGCTTCATTCCTTGATAGTTCTTGTATTTCTATCAATATCCTTTATTTTTAAAAATATGCGCTTCTGTAAAACTGAAACGAGAAGTGCATGTAGCAGTTGGTAGAGGGGTGTTGCATTTTCTAGTTTTTATCAATATTATAATTATGTAACAATTTGTTTAAATCTATAAAATAAAACACAACATAAAGTCATACCTATTTCCTAGAGGGGTAGGCAAAGATAGTTGATCTCCACTTATTGCGACACTACCACACCTTTTTTGGTTCATCCACTTTCATCAGTCGCTGCACACACACTCGTCGGTGCTCGGAGTTTTTCACATGCCCCTTATTCAGAACATCACCAATTTACTGTATTTGCTCTATAAATTCCATTCATAAGTTTTCTATCATCCATCCTCTCTACGTAGCCAAACCAATCCGTTATTACTTATTGGTGTAGTGACGTGTTGATTAATGTTCTAAAACCTCAGTTATTTTAATTTTATAATATTGCCATTCATTTAAACCTGTAGTTGACTTGATGTTGTATTTCAAATTGCCCATTATTATCTTTGTAACAAAAATACATAAATTGGCTCAAGAACTTTCATTGTGCTGGATCAGTAGTTTCGGTGTGGCTTTGTTCGATGACACTGAAGTATAATTTGTTTCATCGTACGTAGAAGTCGCTTCAGGGCCATTATTATTATACTGGTGTGTATGCAAGTCCAGCGTTAATAGTAAAAGCTGAAATACTTTTGGGAACTAGTTAGCTACTACTTTCTTCCGTAGTTTTGACAGTTTTTGCATATGTGTCAACTATACAAAGAGTTGTTATCAAACCTGAAGATGTTAAATTCATTAAAATAATAATACAGACTGAATTTTGGGATTGGAAAATTGTAAGCATTGCATGGCTGATGAAGGACAATCTTCTGGCGATATTGAATATTTATTACTGTGATCAGTTTTATATGGCTGTCAATGACACGAATACTACTTGCTTGCTGCAACTGAAGATGGAAAATTGTACAGGTCAGTAAGTAAAGTTTTCATTAAAACTTCAGTCGACAACAAAGTATTAAATGAAAGTACAGTATATTGAAATCATTTATATAGGTACTTTTTTTCGGGTAAATACATTATTTTTTGTTTTATAATTATGACAATAATCTTGAAATTTGAATTAATTCATTTTCAGGCAAACACAAGCAGGTATGCAAGAACATCTTAAAACTGAACAAGATCACTTTTAGCAAAGTAAGTGCATTCGGTTTGTTTGACATAGATGCTGTACTCTATTTATCACTAGCGAGAGTGCTAAGTGGCTATGTTATAGTTTTAATTCAATTTACTCTTATATAAGTATTTCGTGATCAACTCTTTGAGTTTTTGTTTGTAAACGATACGTTTAATATTATGTTCACAGTTATTCATATTGTGGTAAAATCATTAAAAATTGTTCATGTACCTAAATAGCGGTATAATTATTGTTCATAAGTTAGTATATTGTCAGGTAAAATTTATTTTATTAACGATTTTTTGTTAAATAAATTATGAAAATCTATTTGAAATTTAATTTCTTAATAAAGTGTTATTTTGAAGAAAATGTTTATGTTATATATGTTTTTAATACATTGTGTACAAAGACTGGCCATCTACTTCCTTAAATCCGTGTTCTAACTTACTCGTAATTACTTTAGGTAAAGTTAAAGACCTCTTCATTAGAAACGTCGTAGCAAAGACCATGTTCTGTACAGATCTGGACTTAAAAACATAAACTGGAAGACCCAAATCACTTAACATTAACGATAATATCCATCTTACGAGTATTTTCAATATCAAATTCATGTCAGCGCTAGAGTTAATTTAAGTTTCATTCATTAATATTCATTGTTTGAGTTTGTAGTAGACTAGTTTGTAAGTAATGAAACTAACAAATAATCAATAACAATTAATCAATAAGCCAACTCATGTAACTATATATTAAAATCAAATGTCAACTGGAACAATACTTACTTTTAATTGTTTCGGTGGAGCAGCGGTAGTGAATGCGACCGCTAAGCTTGAGGTCTCGGGTTCGGTGCCCTTGGTCGGATTAAATGTTTGTGCGATCGGCAAATATTTGTTTCGAAGTTTGGGTGTTTTCTATGTACAATGTGTGTGCATTTATAAAAGAAAAAAGTATATAAGTTTTTTGCCAGTCAGTCCAGTTATCATAGCACAAGCTCTGCTTAGTTTAAAACTAGATGACGCTGTGTGTCAAATGTCAAAGAGCTGTTAGAAAAATATATTGCCTTCAAATTTTATACAGCATGTGTTTTTATCAACATAATTCACTTCAAAGGTGATGTTATTTATCCAGTCGAGTGTATATATACGAGTAGCTGACCCGTGCAATCTTGTCTGCGTCTTCTTTGTCCATAGCGTGCATGCGAATGCTGTCCATAGCGAGTACAGCGTGAATGAAATTGTTACGATAGTAAAGGTTACAGTGTATCACCCTTTAGAGACATATGTATGCTGTAGCAGACTTTTTTTAAAAACTTTTAAAGAAGAACAATTATTCCACATTATTTTTGTGAAATTTTAACCGTTGAGGCAACATTTGCAGTGGAAGCTCTCAAAAGAAATTTCCTATGATTTTGCAACATTTGTCATTGATACTCCGCTCATTTAGGTGGTTGCGTGATGATGTATAGCACCTATAGCCTTTCTAAAAATATAATAATTCTCTTTCAGCAAAGTGAGCATTGTTGATTTGTTCGACGTAAATGCTGTATTGTCTTAACGTACTGTGCATGAGATAAATATCGCTTACTAGGTTTTTGTGTAAATATGTTATTGTTTTAGTAAAGTTTACTCTCCTTTTATTACTATTCACTCTCAGTTCTTTGAATTGTCACTTTTGTATTCTCTACAAATTGCTCACCTACCTAATTAATATTTAGTGGTAGAAGAATAGTTTATATTTTAATATATTATCCCTGAATTAAGTGAAGTTTGTGGACTTGACGATATTTTTTAAATCGTATATTGATTTCAGCACGAAGACACGTACATAGGTACATTTATTATACATATTATACATAATGTCTAAAAACAGACAAATATTAAAATCAATTCAAAGCAATGTAACATAGCATAAATAAATTGGAACAATATATCAATCTAAATTAAAATGGATCTTTAATTTCGTTATATTTTTTTAATCGGTTATCCTGGCAGTCTGACTTTCATTAACTGTCACATATTTTTAAGGGTTACTTAAAATGAATGAACAAATGCCTACCAACCTAAATTATTCAAAATCAAGTAGTAAAGATAATAATTTTCTACGTTTTCTACAGATACTCATGGTGTAGCTGAATTTAGTTTCAATTTTTTTTCTTTTATCTTAAGTCTCCATCCATTTTGAAAATAATGCGTCAGTTACCTAAAGTAACACTAAAAGCATACAATTTGGTTTAACATGAATAGTGATCAAGGTAATTCATTGTCCTGTTTCATTTTATTTACGTGTCGCCATAGTTTAAGAAAACAATTTATATTGCAAATTTAATTAATTAACCCCTATTTTTATTTCACAACTACTTTAATATTATACATATAAAATAAGAAATAAGCAAATCAAAGTCATTTTAGTGTTTAGGTATATATTAGGTAACCCCATTACAATAGACTGCGATACATTTTTATAAAACTTCTTATTTTCCTACTAAATAAAACCTTTAATTTAAGAAAATTTTAATTCTTATGTTTCTTTTTAAAATTAATGTTGTTTGTTCCACATTATTTTGTGGTCTTCTTTTTGTTCATCTTGAAAAGTTATATACTATGGAAGACGATGCTGTAACGATCACAGAGGCAGTATACGAAGAACCACCAACAGCTTGTTCACCACATTAAGAATCCGGAATAAAGGGCATAAGCCCCGGTTAAAAGATTTTTCAATGATACACAACTTTTTTATTTCAATCACTCTAAAAGATTGCAATCATCTGAAGGAAATATCTCAAGTACATAGTTTTGATAATAATACGCTATATTTTATTGCACAAATAAATGAAGTTTTAAATGAAAGTGATAACAATATTGAAGCAACAGAAGACATAATTGTAAACATACTTGTTGAAATATTTATTAATAAACTTCGGGACCTAAAGAACAACCAAGCCAACTATAGCGTAGTTACATCATGTACGTCTTTCCATCTGGCCGTCCGTCTAATCGATGCCATTTTTATAGACTATAAGTGCTAGAAATCTGTGATTTCGCACAAACACATATTAATCATACCGACAAAGTGGTAAAATAAATTCTGAAAAATATTTTTGAACTGAATACTTCCTTAGACGCGTTGAGCACTTTTTAAGCAATTAACAATCATAGATTCGCCAGTGATACATTATTGAGAGCGGTCGTGTTTTTGGTTGCATTTGGATATTATTAAATGTGTAATAAGCAATTGTAAGCATTCGGTTAAAGGTTAAGGGTGCATAATTCAGTATCTAGTGCTGCACTGTTGTGTCGAGGTTAGTTTACCACGCCCCCGTGCAAGAAAAAGACAGTGTCCATAATTGCCCTCTCACTCACGCGTGCTACCGCTGCTTCGCTCAACCGGCCGGCCTTTGTGACGTGTGCGCAGCCCTCGCGGTGCAGGGACTTTCACCGATAAACACAGGCAGCTACGGTTTATATTTCTAATATTTTCCCTCATCATGTCGCGCGTTCAGAGGACTCCACCAGCTATGACCTCAACAAACACTAAGACTACCCATGTAACGTCTGACTCGGACAACCTGTTACCAGTTTCTGACAACCCGAAAGACAATGTCAATATTAATAATACACGCTCTAAGCGCCGCCGACCGGAGTCTTCTCCAACCAAGAATGAATTTGAGGAATTCAAGCAGGATATATTGCAGATGTTAAAGACCTGGAAAAATGAACAAGAAATGAACTTAACAACGTTTATGAAAGAACAAAAGTCATCATTAACAAAACTTGTATCTGAAATCACGGAATTAAAACAACAAAACATTGAAATTCAAAGGTCTAACTTGGAGATTGAAAAAAGTATTACTTTTATCAATAACCAATATGATGATATGGTCAGACAAATCAAGGAGATACAGAGGGATAAACGAGTATGCATTGAAAACTTACAAACTTTAGAGACAAAAACCCAAGATATAAAGCAATTGTCGCGTTCATCTTCAATCGAAATACGCAATGTCCCACAAAGTGGAGAAGGTGAGACGGCGACGGACCTAACAAATATTATTGTCAATGTGGGAACAGCAATTGACATGCCTGTTTCACCATCTTATATACGGGACATATATCGGCTCCCAGGAAAACCAGGCATAAACAGGCCGATAGTCACGGAGTTCACTAGTGTCCAAACTAAACTCCGCTTCCTAGCCCAAGCGAGAAACTTCAACAAGAAACATTCGAAGGACGACCGACTAAGCACTCTGAACATCGGATTGGGTGGTAATTACTGCCCTATATATGTAGCTGAATATTTACCTGCCAGCTCGAGGAAGCTCTTTTACGCAACTAGAGAATACGCGAAACTTCACAGTTTTAAATTCTGTTGGACCTCTAACGGAAACGTGTTCCTTCGAAAAAGTGAAGGAGATAAACAATTATTAATCAGGACCGAGCAGTGCCTGCGTGATATTGATGCGAAACAATGACTCTTAACTACAAAATTGCACCATTTTCATTTGTTTTATAATATATTTTTATACCCAACACAAACTATACTACACACTCACTTTAACACACGTAATCCTACACTTTACTATTATACACTAGTGCGCCACTGCTTTTCAAATATAAATAATTATAAGCTGTATACGAAAATTTATTATATAAACTACATATATTATCGTCACAAGAATTGCAACGAGCGACTTTTAATTGTACGAAAATTTACTGACAATTGTCATATAATTGGTTATAGCGGGAGTTTCTTTATCTCTTGTTGTATGATTGTATCATGGTTGCGTACACACTATTATTACTTGGTGTGGGCTATTTCGGTCGCACTTTTTGCGCTACTCGACATTATTACCTCTTCTACCGTTACATCATCGAATTATGGAACGTATTCAACCCCCTAAAACTATATGAGCCAAAATACGTTTATAGTAATAAGTATTCCTTAAACAAATCAATTAATAACTTGAACATAGTAAATGTAAGACCTGTGATAACAATACATAACAGTTTACTCGTAGGATGTACCCTACTACCTACTTTTATAAATCGCTTCAATATCGACAGTGCAAACACGAGTTGCAAACTACCCGACATTATTTTCAATAGTGTCTCATTATTCTATAATAAACAAAATTCAATTCGATAAATACTACAATAACGGATGACATCGATGTAGAAGGTATTGAGTGCAGAAAATTGAGTGATCCTTCTGACTGTTCACAACTAATAATGTGTTCCAAGAATGACTCCCTTTTAGTTTTAACGGTTAATATTATTAAGCTAACTTTGATATTTTTCTAATGTTTCTCTTAAAATTTACTAAACCTGTAGATGTAATAATAAGGCTTTTACTTGCTTTCAATTTAACTAAACCTGCCATAAAGCGTAACAACTCACGCTTGTCCTGCTTATCGACCTTGAAATTTATATATAGTACAATTAACTACATTTTTCGCCTAAAAATAATTAATAAAAAGTATCACATAAAATTATTCCTATGTTCAACGTTGACTTGTTTGAACTGTATGATAAAATCTCTAGGGAGTGATATAGCGAGTACTTTGTTTACGTTTCTTTTGCGATTTACTGTTGTGGCTATATTACTTGTGTACAACTTACGACTTGCTAAGATAACGCGGTACGCCAAATTAGACTTAAATGATGTGTACCGTCAATGTAGAAAAAACAAATATAATTTCAAATTATCAAAATCTCGTATCATTTATTCATTTATGTTTATTATAACATCACTCGTATTTGGCAGTGTGCAATGTATTTGCAAACTTAGCAGTTTCTTAATGAAATATTCTTTTGGGAACATGATGATCATGTACTTATTACTTTATTTAAAGAATCCTAATGGATAGTAAACAGGTTTTTGAAGATATTGATAGTACTACTCTAATTTCTTACTTTGAAGTGGATAGTCCAGAGCTTTGTAAACAACATCTCGATACCAGTGAGGGCAGACTCACAGTAGTCTCGCAAAACATACGTAGCATCCATAAAAATTATGACTCATTGTTAGTTTTTTTGTCACGTTTAAATTTTAAACCACATATGATTATTTTGACAGAATGCTGGATTGATGACTCGTTTAACGTTATTCAATTAGATGAGTATATATGTAACTACTCAAAGATATATTTTAACAAGAGTGACGGCATAATTGTATATTGTAGGTCAGACTTGGACGTATCGGTGAAAGAACCAAATTTTCAGGAGGCAAACTGTTTGCTTATCCAGATTGCACAGATCTACACCATAATAGCAATCTATCGGTCACCGTCCTTTTATAACATAAATAATTTTCTTTTGTCATTAGAGCAAATTCTTGGTACCTGTAACAGTCCTCACTGTGCGATAATAGGTGATATAAATCTAGATATTAAAGATACCAGTCTAGACCAAAGAGCCCACGAGTATCTTAATCTGACAACTCATTTTGGATATATTCCCGGACATACTATACCAACTAGAGGTTCAAACTGCTTAGATCACTGTTTGATAAAGTCGAACTTGGCTTCATCAATAGTCATATGCCACTCGGATATTACTGATCATAGTGCTGTATTGTGTAGTATGGGTTGTCTACCGGCTAAAAAGAAAATCAATACAACATATACCAAAATTGATATAGAAGCCTTAACTAATACCCTAAAAAATTACGAATGGTCTGTTTTATACAGAATTAATGATATTAATTTAGCTACAGACTTTTTTCTTGATAAGTTTAATAATGCTATTGGATGTTGTAAAACTACTCATAAGCTGCAAAGTTCTCAGATTATCACACAAAAATGGCTTACACCTGGACTTTTAAAATGTATTCGACGTAGGGATAAACTGCACACTAAAGCTAGAAAAAATCCAAACGATCTACAAATTCAACAACAATATAAGACATACAGAAACAATTGTGTAAATATTCTACATAAACAAAAAATTTACTATAGACAGCAACAATTAATTAACAATAAAAATAATACAAAAAAAACTTGGGATACTATTAAAGACATATGTAACCTAAACACCACAAAGCAAAAGTGTAACAATTTACTGACATATGATACTGAGTCAAAGGTTTCACTGAATCGAGTTAATGAGTATTTTGGTACTGTAGGTGAACAATTAGCCCGAAATACTTTAAATTATTTGGAAATGACTGAATCTGCGTTAGCGACTAACTTGAAGTCTGTGAAAACTAACGATTCACCCAATGCTCTTTTTCTTGCCCCAACGGACGAGGTTGAGATTATTAAACTTATATCTATGCTTAAATCCAGTTCTGCCATCGGTCATGATAACATAAGCAATAATTTAATGCGAAGTGTGAAGTTTTCTATAGTAGGTCCTGTTACTTACATTTGCAACCTCAGCATGTCTACTGGTATAGTTCCAGATGCTTTAAAAATTGCCAATGTAACGCCCTTACTAAAATCTGGTGACCCACGTGAGCCGACTAATTACAGACCAATTTCACTTCTTAGTCCTTTGTCTAAGGTGTTGGAGAAAGTTGTTAATGTTAGATTCCTCAAGTACCTTGAGAAATACAGTTTATTGGCCGGAAACCAGTACGGCTTCCGTTGCAACCGGTCCACGGAGGATGCAGTTACTGGACTTGTTGACTTTGTTATAGACAAGATCAACGAGGGTAAGAAGTGTCTCGGTGACTTTTTGGACCTTGCAAAGGCGTTTGACACGGTGTCCCGGCCAATACTGCTCAAGAAATTGGAGCTGCTAGGAATCAGAGGCCTGGTTTTGAAATGGTTCCAGTCGTACTTATGCAACCGCAAACAGCGCGTACGGATAGATAATTGTTTCAGTGATTACACCGATATAAATTTCGGCGTGCCACAGGGCAGTATATTGGGACCATCACTTTTTTTGGTATATATAAACGACTTCTGTTCCATTAATCTGCTAAATGCAAACATATTTACTTTTGCTGATGACACTGCAATTATTTTTTATGGGAACACCTGGACTGATGTTGTTTGTATAGCCCAGAAGGGTCTCACAGGAGTTAGTAGCTGGTTAGAAAATAATCTCCTGACGCTAAATATCAACAAAACAAAATATATAGCCTTTAGAATATCTGAGCGTACTGCACCTAATTGGCCAATTCAAATTAAATTGCATACATGTAACAACACAACTGAAACATGTGAATGCTCGGATTTGGAACAAGTTCAAACCGTCAAATACTTAGGTATCATAATTGATCAACATCTGGACTGGGCAGCTCAAGTAGACGCTCTATGCAAACGGCTGAAGAAGTTATCACACATTTTTAAAAAACTGAGCTCCGTCGCCGATACCAGTGTCTTGAGATTTGTGTATTTGAGTGTTTGCCAATCAGTATTAAATTATTGCATAGTGGTGTGGGGAGCCACGTATAAATCTAACTTGATTAAATTAGAACGGGCTCAACGGGCTATATTAAAAATAACATACAAAAAACCATGACGTTATTCAACTATATTACTGTATAAAGAGTGTAATTTCCTAAGAATAAGGCAGCTGTACATTGCCTCGATTGTTCTAAGGTTCCACAAAAGTGCTAAAGAAAAGGCTCGTGCCTCATACCGATCGATAAAGTGGGACAGATTGAAGGTACGTTCTTCGTTCTCGCGCAAAAGTTCCAAATTTATGGGTCCGTACCTATACACGAAATTGCATACCTTGAATAATAAGGTGGTTGACATGAATAGGAGAGCCTGTAAGAAAGTAGTATACCTGTGGCTACAGAACAAAAACTACAACGACACTGAGAGTATGGTACAAGTCTTGCAATAGTTGCCAGTACACACAGACATAAACATGCATACGAACACGCACACTCAGACGCAGACGCAGACACACACACACACACACCCACCCACACACACCCACACACGCACACACACACACCCACACCCACACACACACATACACACACCCACACACACGTTTTTCTTTTCTTTTTTTATATAAGTTACAAGGAAGTTACTAATCTCCACGACACAGGGAATCCTAGTGTGGGGCCTAGTGTATATACAATTGTAAATGTGTATTAAGTAAACAATAAATTATTATTATTATTATTATTATTATAGAACTCACGTCATCGTCATCGAACGAATTTGTTTGCGCCGGATGTTAAATTTAAATATTAAGGAATTCTTGGCCCGACTTGGATATAAATTATATGATAATGATGTGACCTTTATGATAGGCTGAAGATAGCCGTCCGTATTTCCATACCACTCGCCAGCAGACACACACAAAATAAATGTACAACACATAAAGATTGATTTGTGACACTAGAACACAATCAAAAAGCATTACCACTCCCAAAACCGTGGTTGACGTGACGCTCCGGATCGATTCGCCGCCGAACCTGATGGTGGGGGGACGCTGGAGTTTTCCCCTCATCTGATGAGAACTCCAAGCGATTTCTGCTCCCCCACTCACCGACGAGATTCGAAACTGTAGAGGCCAAGGCCTCTACTCTCGCCCGGGAATCCGCCTCGACCAGGATGGTCACGTCATCGGCGTACGCCACGGTCGTTACCCCCCCAGGGAGCGGCAACCAAAGCAAGTCATCCAGTAGAATGTTCCAGAGCGTGGGTCCCAACACCGATCCCTGCGGGCAACCCATCGTTGCTGTCTTCCACTCCACATGATCGCCCACGAACAAGCCAACACGCCTGTCGACGAAGTAGCCCGCGAGCATCGAGTAGATGTTACGCGGGCAGCCTCCCCGCTTAGCTTTCAGCAAGATCATAGGCCACCATGCGTTGTCGAGGGCTCCAGAGATATGTAAGAAAATACCCTGAACGTACCGCGACTTGCTGTTCCTCACGGATGATAAGAGCTGCAGTAACGCAGACTCCGTCTACCGACCCCGAGTGAAACCATGCTGGCAGTCCGACAGCCCCCAGCTGATTTGCGGGGCGCACGAGAGCATTACGCGTTCTAAAATTTTACCAAGGATCGTCAGCAACGTGATGGGGCGGTACGCTTTCGGGTCGGCAAGAGGCTTGTCGGTGCCCTTCGGCAAGACGAGCAGCCTGCCTTCCTACCAAACGCCCGGGAAAGTTCCCTCTTTTGTGCACCTACCAAACACCTCAGTGAAGTCTCTGGCAGCAGCACGCCAAACGTGTTTGGCGTGCTGACGATGGTCAGGTAAGCAGAGAATGGCGTAGAAGTAAACAAGTAAAAATTAGGAAAAATTGAAAAAATAAAAATACAGAAATACCCTTATCACTATTAAGTGCCATTCAAGTTTCTGAACGTACTCGAACGAAAAGAGAAAAAACATTATCTTGACTGATGGTGTTGTCACGAATTCACACAGTGACTCAGTCCATGAAATACAATGTAAACAATACAGCAACCCTGTGTATTTTTGTATTTTTATTTTTATTTATAATTTCATCTCCTTTGTGGTAGACTGGAATTCGTACTAGGTGTCCTTGTCACACAAATTACCAGGCCTCCCATTTTTTTTCCTCACTCACTGAGTGTCAGAAACTATAGATTTGATCCAGACCAGTGTCTGCGAGACCGTATTTTAAATGAGGAAAAGATTTACCCAAGAAAATCTGAGTTTATGTTATTAAAGTGAATGTGAACCTTACTTCATTTATTTAAAGTTACGAGTATATGGTAATAACAAGTTGTAAGTATTAGAAAATGGAATGCGTCATTTTTTTCATTTACACTGTCATGTTAACTATATTGTGCTATTAGAAACAGCTAGAACAGTATCCATATCATAAACATAGTTGTGAATTCTTAACCTTTTATGACTTAAATTTCGAAATTCAATTCGATTTGTCCATAAAAAATTCTATAGTGAGCAACTGAGGTTAAATCAATATTTTGAAACAGCACTTAGTGAAATTGAAACAATTTCAAATAACTTATATTGTTTACTGTTCACGCATACTTTAGTTTATCCTGGCTAAGTAACTTATTTATTATAAAACAAATACACGAGTAATGCTAGTGTCAATAATTGTGATAGTCTTACTGACAGTAACTGTCCCCCAATATCATTGCATCCACCATCACAATTTTCATCACAGCTATCACCTTATAAAAATTTTAAAATCAAGAAATAATCTCTTCAGCCATCTCAGTAAAACTACCGAAAAGGTAGTGAATGGAATATTTGACTGTTTGAGTCTATCAGAACAGTTTACGAAACAACCCAATATAAAGACATTACTAACAATGAAACATGATTTGAAGGAAATAGCGGCAAAAAACTTTGAATTATTCGATGTATTGAGAAACGCTAGCGGTGTTGAAGTTGATGATAAACCAATAAATCAAATTCGAATACACGAACTGATAATATAAATATTGAATCAAATCCATTTCAATGTGAATAACAAAACAGAGAACGATAATTTTGAAACCAAAACTAAGTCGTTTACTCCGAAATTTGCTAATAGTAAAGAGTTTAAAGCATTTATAGGCAAATTCACAAGTAAATTAAAAAGACTCACTGTGGATGATTTCTTTCTAAAGGACAAAGTAAATTCTTCTGAAGAGGAAATTTCTGAAGATAACCACCTGGGCTAGTATTTTATTTCTTTTAACCGAACAATGATTCCAAATTAAGATTTAAATTTTGTATTTTTAACCTTAGAGAAAACCCGAAAAAATACAAACTAACAAAAATTAAAAAAAATGAAGTTGACAACTTAGCGTCGTGTAAAAGAGCTATAAGATTTTAAATCACAGACAGACACTTCAATTTTATTTATATGTACTGATATATCAAATGCATAATCTACATATTTCCAATTTTTAGTCAGTACGACACGTGTGTCCGATTCAACAGCGATTATTATTCACGATTCGGTGAACTTATACCAGTGTTGGAAATTTATATATACCCACAATACGATTCAAAACTCTTACATCACAATCTGGCTATTTTACGTCTCCAGAGAAGCCTTAAAAGTAGCAAGATCTCGTTAGATCGAGGCAAATTAAATCTAATACCTAATGCTGAAATTACGGTTCTTGGATAGGGTGCAATGACGGTAAGACAGAAAAATGTACATGTAGTGTGTCCTTCTAGATAAGCAATCTTTAATCCAGATGACTTATTTTGTAACTTTCCTGTGTAAATATTCAAAGAAAATTTATTTAAATGATGATTTAAACCACTCAGTTAATTTCAAGTTTCACCTTTTTGTAGATAAATGAAAAGTGATGTGTTCAAATAATTGAACTTCACGTTTTCTTGTTCAACATTGAATGTTCTTAAACTTGGCAGATTATAATATTTTTCAATCCCAATTACAAATCGGTAGACATCGCGAAAAGTGCTAGCTCGATGTCTTAATCATTGAGTTGAGTTAGTGGTTGTTCATAGATGACCTGATAAAATATCGCTCATTGAATGCTAAGCGGCCACAAAACCCATAATTATTGTAAATTTGGATGTAAAACACAGTATTTTACGTTTATATTTATTTTGAGGCTAAATTGAACAGTCAACTTTTTTGTGTTGGGTCGACTGACGCGCAAACTTCAAATCAAATGACATAAGTGTTTTGATAAGTGAACTTTTGAAAATATTTGCCTAATAAAACCTTAAATAAACCACAATTTACTTTAAATTAGTTGTTTTTAATATAATTATCTCAACGTTGCTTTCAATTTTAAATGCTAAAAGGGCTTTTGTAGTTATGCAACAGGTAAGGTGGTCGCTATAACAGTGTTAATTATTTTAGAATATAGTGCAACAAAAATATGAAAACAATAATATATTAACTTCACAATATTTAACGACAAAAGCGTTAGTTTTTTCAATAAATCTATTTAAAACTTTATTTTGGCTCTCCTGGAAAAATTAATTTGAGGCAATTTTGTGTTCAATGTGTGAAATGATCACTGTATATTTTGCCAAACGTTTTTATTGTTCTGTCGACCACGAGAACGTTGCAATGTTACTCTTTTATATTACAATCAATTTATATTATTAAAAATTAAGGCTAAGCATTAAAAAAAACTTCATATATTTATAGTCGAACCATACTGGAAACCAGAATGAGAAGCTAGCGAATGACGTATTAAAAGTATATGACATTGAAGAATGCACGGAAATCTACTCAAAGTAAGTCCACTCACAGGGTCGACTTGAATGTATATTTAGAAAACAAATCCTGCCGTTTTATAATATAACAATATTTAATTTTTACATGAATATTTTTAAGGCAATAGTTTTCATTTTATTGACAAATGAATTATTACTACATTGTAATATATCACTGTCATGTCTGGTCTTTCAATTTACCTATATATGAAAACTTTTGATGGGCCATCATGTCGTATATATACTTTTTAAAATATTATTAACTGTGAGTTTATTTAATTATTAAAACATGACTGCGGGCAAGTAAAATTAATGTGTGTGTGTATGAAAGTAAATACAGAGTCCAATATTGATGCCTTTTGTCTCTGTACCTACAAATTTTGTCGTGTGTTAAGTCACGCTAAAATTTATTGTATAAATTATACAAATGCTTGTTAAATCTTCATTTACTAAGATTAAAATTTTATATTTTAATTTTATAAGACAATTAATGTTTCACCCAAACTTCCCTACTTCAAACCATTACCAAAGTTAAACCAATGTGGCGTAACGGTAAAATCTTAGAATTATCCGAGACTCTCTAATATTTTCATATCATACCTATATGTTCATTAAAAGTAATCTTACTAATTAATTTCATCCAGAATGTACATCACTGAAAGTAATTTTTGCGCCGGTTTTAATACAAGAGAAAGCGAAGCCCGCACCGTAAGTAGCACTTGGTAAATCATTGGTAATAATCAGTTTGCATGCCCAGGATACACATGCGATTCTAGCATGTATTAAACTAATAATTTAAAACTGAATAATCTCAGGAATTACTGTTCTAATTGTGAAATTTAATATTCGATTGCTTATTAATTGAGGTAGGTGACATACAATCTAGGCTCTATCCAACATCACATTACGATAATAGCAACATAATGGCAACGAAAAATATTGCGAAAACCGGCAAATTTCTTTCTCTTAGAAGACACGACAAATTCAGCTGCCGGCTAGTGTTAATCAATAGTAAATGATAGATGATCATAATTATTTTATAAGCTAATTTTCAGAACTTTTCTTAAAACAACCTGGCGTGCCATATTATGATATGATCAAAAATTTCAGAGAGACGTGGGAGATCCCGGCATTGTTGATAATTTATTATTCGGAATAGTCAGCTTCGCGACTGATGTTTGTGGCGACTTTGACACCCCTACAGTCTTCACCAGGGTTGGATTCTACATCAAGTGGATTGATTATATTATGTCGTTGGTGAGTACTTTAAATATTTAAAAATAAATAGGCATCCAAAGAATTGGCAGAGCTAGGCCAAATTTATTACTGTGTTAAAAGAAACGAGCAAGTGAAAACGAGATTTAATACTACTTATTTCAAATTGTAAATAGCTCAAAGTCGAATACCTGTAACTTAAATTAGTTTTGTCTTAAAGTCTAAATGCCCTCATATAACTAAGTTATGCATGTACTTAAAACGATTATGTTAATAATTGGCAAATTCATATAACTTTTGTTCTGAAACAGTATCAATATATCTATACTATCTTAGATGTTCTAGAGACTTTTTACAAACCCGTTTGTGATGTGATTTAAAAGTATCATTTACATTAAAATAATAATATATTTTTGTACGTTATTTAGCGTCCAACAAAGCGAGGAATAGGCGAGGAATAACCAAATATGAAATCAATGAATAACATTCTCATGTATCGTAATACACCACTGCCACTAAGTTATGCTCACATGAACATGGTTAAAAAATACCAGATCAGTGATGAATTAAATAAAGATTTTAATGCAAACGAAGATGGTGCACAAAAAGACATAGAAACTACTGCAGTTCTCCAGTGAATAATAAAAACCAAATGTTATACGATATAATTAATGATGATCTATATGATGATTTCGTGAATATATTTAAAACAGACAACAAAAGTATCCTCCACCATCCTTTGATTAATAAAACACAATCATTGATTTCTGGCATTCATTACAACGTTCCTGCCGCTAAATTGCCTACGACTACGCCTAAATATATACCAACTTTCCTGCTACGTTCGACTCCAGTGAAGATTTTGAGATATAGGAAGGGATCTATGTAAAAAGATGTCAACTCCATCGCAATTACAATTTATGAAAATTGAAAAAATAATCAATAGAAGCAACAGGTGGTACAAAAGCATAAAGTGTTAACTAAAAAGTTAGAACGAATAAATCTTGACAATAAACTGAAATTATTATTATTATCCGAAACTTTATATGTATTGCATAATTTAATTAACAACTTCATAAGGACATTTTAAGGCTTTAAGATATAACATAAATCAATATATTTTTATAAATTTATGAAGAAAACTAAGAATGGTAAAAACATCAAAGGTTATAAATGTTATTGTCATTTATAGATTCTATAAATGAAAATTCCACCCACTCAACATTTAATAAAAGATGAAAAAGAATATTGTAAATTATTTATTTAGTATTTTACTAACAAATAATAAATAAATAATGATTACCACATTTATAACTACGTGAGAAGCTTTAATTCGGTAATTTATTTTATTTTATTTCTTTTATTGAACTTTACGAGACAGACACTTTCTTCTTATAACATCTTTTTTAATAAATCTAATAAAAATCATTGTAACACTATTGTAGTAAATTTTATTTCATTAATAAATTTCATAAATAATTAATATAAATGTTCAAGTTCGTACACAATAATAGTAACGAGCCAGCGCGACCCGACAGCATCCGTGCTGACGTCTTTCGTTGATGAGTGCGAGACCGGAGACCCATGGACGCAAGGACAACAGTTATCACGCCGGGTATGTGAGCCTTACACTGCCACAATGATTAACATGCCTTTTACGTCCCCAAGCGGTGCGTGAAAAAACATCTTACTAGACTGCTATAGCGTGGGTCACTATTTTACAGTGTGCGTTGACCACAACTCTCATATAGTGTAGTGTACAGTTACTCTAGCAGGCTCTTAAAATAAAATAAAAATAAAAAATACGGCAAAAGCAAAAAAATGCAGATGTAATAGAAGTTTATAATTTTATATTTCAATATATATAAAATTCTAAGTTCTGTTTCAACGCAATAATTACAAAAAAGATAAGTTGAGTGAGTTAATGAGTTTTATATTACTTTCCTACCATAGTATTATATTTCTCCAGGAGTTGTCTTTCCTAAATTGGAACAAATGACGAATAGATTGCAAAGTGGTCAACGCAGTTAAGACAATACATATTAATTAAAGTCGATTATAAATCCTCGAATGAAAGTCAAATCTCTACCAATACATGCTCAAAAACTCTGTGTATCCACAATTTCATATAATTTGTAACACCTTTCAATACCAACCGCAACAAAATAATCAATAAACATTAATAAGAAAAAAAAATAAAAAAATATTTACTTTCAATTACGTATCTTTTTTTTTATTAAAACAACGTCCGCATTAGATATATATTATAATATATAAGACTGCTCAAACTATTACGTCATCCATAGCAAAATTTTGACCCTAGTACCTACATGATTCACACCATCCCTTAATTGGCAAATTTGGCTATTTATTGCATCATCATGTAAACAATCTGAGGCTACTTCTAAACAATTAATCGTATGAAGAGATTGAATCAAGGGACTATCATTATAATTTCCACTGCCAAATCTATTAGAAATTAATAATGAAAATTCACTACGTTGATAATACAATAAATAAATAAGCATTGTTTTCTATTCAGTGCAATTTTATCCATAGTATTTACCTTTACTCCAAAAATAATACTAATATTATAATATATACGAGTATATACCGCACTTTGGTTAGTCATATTGCTATGTGCACTGTCAAGCAAATCAAGGCAATATGTTATTCCATCGATAGTAATGCGTTCATACAGAATACTGCACATATATACAGCTAAATTGAGTAAATAATTGCGAAATTGTAAATTGATTTCGCGTAACTACTAAAAATAACATTGCGAAATCCATCTAAACCAATTTCGTTGCAAAATTTCAATAAAATTAAATAATTCATTTTCATTTGGCTTGATATATATATTAAATTCACACATTTTTCACTAAATATTGTATATTTTTTACATTTAAAATAAATGTAATGCTGTCAACTAATATTCTAATATGTTTGTTTACGGTGGTCGTTGCAAAAGATCTTGGACAACGTCATCATAGGCCTCATCTTATATCTCATCTTGTGCGTCTGCTGCGACCAAACGATAATTTCTTCAGTGAACTGCCAAAAGATCAAGAAAGGATAGTAAACGGAATATTTGAGTCCTTACGTCTTTCACGAGTATTTTCTCAAGAACCGAAAATAAAAGTGATAATAAAAATGCTACACAATTTAAATGATATGTCGCATAAAAATTTTGAATTATATGATATGTTGAGAAATTCAAGCGCTGTTGACGTCGATAATAGACCTATAAATCAAATTCGACTGAACGAATTTCTAATTAGTATTTTAAATGAAAAAGAAGACAGTGTATACAATGAAACAGAAGACAGGAATTCTGAACAAAGCCAAGGTATGAATGCTAAAGAAAGTTCAGAAATCGCTAACAGCAAAGAATTTAAAGAATTTATTAGCAGGTTTTTAAAAAAGTTGAAAAGCCTCAACGTGAACGATTTATTCGATAAGAGAGAAAACGAAAGTGCAGAATTTAAATTAAATCAATCTGATCATGAGAATCTCGATATCTGGGGTGAGTTTAGTAAAATACAAAAAAAAATATAAATTGTAATATTGTTCACGATTTGTATCTACTTTTAATCTTAAGAAGTTGCTAGTTAAAGATGCTACAACTTTCAGTGAATAGATCACTGTAGGTATACATAAAATTGGACAAACTTTTAGAAGCTTCATCGAGAAAAACATTAAAACACTAATATGAAATTTCCAGAATATGTCAAACAATATTCAAATTTATTTAAAAAGGTTTATCAGGCAGCAACCGTTAATTACTTGAGATAATTATAATACTATTGAATATCAATATATTTTGCCAATTTTTATGTTGATAATAAAGTAATTGAATCATATTTAGGTGTAGCTACAGCTTTTGATAAAATTTTTCATGAGCATTTCAGTTTCGATAGCGGAATCTTTGAATTCATCCCACTCTATTGCGAAATCTTTATTGAAAGAGAATATTAAAATTTTGTAATACTGAATGTACATTTAGTTATATCACTGATAGAGATATTGTCAAAACATTCAATGCTTTTAGTGTTAAGAAAACTGGTGATCTTTGGGGTGATTCAGCTAAAATAACTAAGTCAAAGTTCCTTGGGTCTGCGGCTGCTATAGGGGTTCCACAGCGCTCAATATTCTGCCCATTTTTGATTCTCATTTACATCAATGTTTATTTGCGGGCGACTCTTCACTTTTATTTAAACTTAAACGACAACACTCAGTTACTGAGCTCAAGAAAAGCACTCTCTCTAATGTCGTGCACAGGTTCAATGTAAATAATTTACTCTTAAACAAGAATCAATAACATATTTTTAAATTTGGAGAAAAACATTCATTTATTTCCAAAGCTCAGCGACATTCATGATATCAACCCTAGAATTAAAGATAAACTCATGTTGGAAAAGACTCGACTATAAAAAGTAAGCAAGTCTTTTCGATGTTAAAGTGTACATTCTACAATAAAATACCAAGCAAATTAAAAAAAAACGAATGTTAACAAATTTAAGTCCTTAACAAAACAAACACTATGTGGAAAGGCTACTATACAGTTTTGTAATATTTGAAAGTGATAGACATATAATTAATGTTTGTATTTCCAGTTTTTTTTTACATATATTTGTATTTGTTTTTTTCTTACATGGAAGCCGAATTATAATTTTTTTCAAACTACTTTTTTAAGGACCATCAAGCGAAGACACAGTTAATAATATGCCAAACATGACAAGCAGAAGAATATATAAAGGAAAAAAAACATCTATTAGCTCATATCCTTTTGTAGTCAGCATTCACATTCTAAATGAATTTATGTGCGCGGGCAGCATCATTAGCAAAGACCTTGTGATCACAGCTGCATCATGCTTGCAAATGTGAGTTTAATGAGATATCAGTCAATTGATATGAAGAAGTTTTGATATTTGTAAATATTGAAAATACACAAGTATGCTCTTGTTCTTTACAAAAGGGTTGCGTAACTGTACCAAAAGCCTTAAATTTACCTATAACGGTAGGTCTACACTTCATCCTTAAGAAGATTGTACTTGTAATTGAAAAGGCACGAGTAACTTATTAATGTGGTGAAGTTGCATATCAAAAACTGGTAAACACGACAAGATTATTTAACGTATGGTTGTGCATAATATGTGTTCTTAAGCGAAGGAGATCTTTTAGTAAGTAAACTTGTTTTCTTTTAGCCATTACAATAACAGATTCTTTCGAGAAAATCCGAAAACTACGTACGTTAGAGTTGGCAGCGATTGGACAAATAGACGAAGCGAGCTAATACCAGTACTCGAAATCTACTTCCATCCTCAATATAATCCAAAAACACTGCATCACAATCTGGCTGTCATTCGCCTTGAGAGAACCCTTCATTGGCAGAGGTATAAGAAAACGAAAATAAGACGAATTTTATTAGACCACGGTGAAGGAAATTTACCTACTAATACCGACGGAATCAAAATACTCGGATGGGAGGCGAAGACGGTAAGTAAACAAGTTTTGATTTTTGAAAACAAATCTAGTTTTAATAGTGCGAACGAGTCACAAAACGTTGACTTGGCGTTACTTTTCTTGTAATACTCAAAAAAAAAAACATATTTTTAAAAGTAATAACTCTATTCTGGTGAAAAAGGAAAGAAAAGAGAAATGACTATTATATTTCGTAAAAAAAATCAACTATGTGGATCAGATGTCTTCTTTATTGAGCATTAGTACAGCAGCAGTGTTGTACGTGAAGTCTTTCATTATTTATAATATTCTCCAGTATAGACGAGATTTTGGTAAGGCTCTATTATTTAATTAAATATAAATAATTTTAGTTCACTACATTCTTCATATTTATTTCTTATTCTAATTTAAAACAAGAAGGAAGACCTCTTTCTTGTTGCCTGACCCGTTATTGATAGTTTACTTAGAATATTTTTGAATACGGCAAACAAAAGAAAAATCATAAAACGATTAAGTTGTTAACAAAAACAAAGATTTTTCGTAAAATTTTAATGAAACATCAATCAGACAATGAAAATTAAATAACAAATAAAACTTTTGACATTATATTTGATTAACAAACTAACTGATAAAGAAAAATTAATCTGTTTCAGGACCAGAAGGCCGTCGTATATATAATGGCATCAGCGTTTATATCAACAGGTTCCCTTTCATAGCTAGCATCAACTTCTTCAAAAAAAATTGGTTTTGGAGGTTGTATTATAACAAAAGATTTGAGAAAATGAGTGAGCAGCTTTTTGTGATTTTTCTCGTAGACTCGACTTCGGTATACAACGCAAGCTTCACGCCTTCGCTGACAGTGATGTGGTCTGTGTACCAAGAGTAGGATACCCAAAACAGGCAATTTTGATTTGGTATACCAGCATATATGAATCACTCTATAGACAGGGTGCTTCCAACCGCTACTTGAAAGCGTCTGTCTTGCAGGAAAGTAGCCAAAATATTTACTACTCGACGAGTAGGATAAAAATTGTGTTTGCAGCTTGTACAGCAGGCTGTCGGCTGCTCGAAATATAACTCAAGCTACCTCTCAACCTCAGCTAGGCACTGCTCATTATAAACAGGATTCTCTCGGTCAAATATCTCGGTCCTCGATAATATAACGAGCGGGTTCCTTCGACGGCCATTAGGGATCAAATCGAAGGGGTAGTTGGCTTAACCTGCTGGTAATACGAGATGAAGTGCTCATTCAGTTGTGTCGATGTATGTATATTTTGTGTTAAACTCGCCAGGTGTATGGAGTAGGGAAGCATGACGGGGGAACTGCCGTTTTATTCGGCTTTTTTATTATCTATCGTGTCCCCTTTGTAGCGGCAGATACTTATGGTGTGGCATCAGAAGCAGTAGTAGGTGCGGCTGCGGGTGCGGTAGTTGGCACAAGTTCAGGTGGGCTACCGGCCGGCGGTGAAGTCTGGCCCGCTCATTGTTACACAATTAGAGTATTCTATTGTGAGCTAAATGAAAACTGATTTCTCGATTATTTACTATTCTCTTGCTACCCAACCGCCATAATATTTGATATAAATATAATAATTATGTTCGATAATATTAACAGACAACCATTAGTGCATCAAATCTTTTTCTATTTTCCAGGGTGAAAAAAAGATTTCATGCCCGGCAATTCGAATAAACAGAAAGAGTTTCCCAATCCAAAACAGACAAATCCATTCTTGAAATTCTTCCTCTTTTCTTGAAATGTTGCTATCATGAAAATAAATTCGAAAATATTTTGATTTTAGCTTAATTATTTCTTATTTCTTTGTTTTAATCTGTATTTTAGAGTTCAAACGTTAAAAGTAGAAAGCTTTCGTATTCAAAATTAGATTACTATCCTCTACGCTATTGTAAAAAAGTGTATTCTTCGTAAGTATTTGTATCTCGTTATGTTTTTGGGACTTAAAAATATTTTTTTAACTATATCTTCGTTCTATTTTAGAAAACATGTAAAAAATTATTACTTTTGTGCTGGATTTATGCACAAAAAAGGAGGTGCATGCAATGTGAGTTAGAGCATTTTGTTAAGTTTATTTCTATTATTTGTTTTTCTCCTCTTCTTCATATTAAATCAAATTTTATTTCATCCTCGTCTCCTTATTTCAACTCGATGGTCTCTAAGTTTTATTTTAGTTCGTTATTAAAGAAGTGTTTTTTCATTTCCTTATATATTTCAGTACGACATTGGTGGCCCAGGAAGAGTTGACGGCAAACTAGCTGAAATCTTAAATTTTGGACCCGTAACGTGTGGAAGACGTAACTCACCTACAGTGTTTACAAAAGTTGCGTATTACTCCGACTGGATCAGAGGCATTATGGAACTGGTAATATTTTTACGTATCATTGATAGTTTTTACTGTCATGGTCGCACTGTCATAAGTCTATTAGATGCTAAAGTATTTTTTTCTTGTGAAATATGGGGCAAACAAACAGAGCAGACGAATCACGTGTTGATAAATAACTCCGCCCTACAACGACTTATGGATGATTATAAAGTAAAATTCACCTATGTTTTGCCACCCTTTAGATCCCAAATTTGGGGAAAACAGTGTTCGAACTGAGGTAATCTCAGTCCTTTGATGGAAAGCTATTAAAAAATTACTGGGCTTGGCCTTGGTTTCTTGTGAAATCCTGGTATTACCTTGATTTAAAAGGTCTGTAGTAAGCCTAGGTGCCCAAAAGTATTATATTTTGGAATATACTATTAGGCACATGAATGTTTATTACTAATTTTTTTTCTGATTGTCTCCACAACTAACAATAAACATTTAAAAATTTAACTTTGTTCTGGTCTCCAAATATTTTTCACATCTAATGTTAAAATAAGGATTAGTAAGAGTTTTATAGAATAGTGACTTCATGCAAAAATACTAAAATTACATTGTCGTTCCAGGGTCCGACATTCTCGAGTCATACAATTACGACAGATGACAAAATTATTATAAGTAATTTGCCAAAATCGGTTGAACTTAACTCCGATTTTGCTAGAACAGCTAAGCCAGTCGCCGCAACAAAAGTTTTGCAACAACCTGCTAAAAACAAGGATTTGATGAGTTTATTCAATGACTTCAAGGATTTCGTTTCAATGATTTTTGTTGCTGCAGCATCATAACTCAAAGCAAAGAAATTGTATAACAGCAAAAATACATTTATTATACATAATAAACAATGACAAAGAAAAAATAAACAGAATATATAGCCCTAAAACATGATATTATTTAAATTATACTACTAAGTTTCGTTGCATAGTTTTGCTCCTCTGAGACATGAGGTATTCTTTTTTACATATATTGTTTTTGTCCTCATCTTGTTCCTTTGTCTGTAAACTGTTACATGAAAAATATAGAAATAGCCTCACACATCTCACACGACCTGATTCCGTCTGATTCCAAGCTAAGTAGAATCTATACTATAGTAACCAGACAACTTATAAGTGTTTATGGTTACATATATATTTCAGAACTTCTAAAACTTCACAAGAAACTTAAAAAGTGTTTTTTAAAACAAAGCAGGCAGTACAAACAACTGTTTCTATACTTGATATTTATTTTTCGAGGAAAGATAAAACCAGAGAACAGGAAAAGAAGTTTAATATTTTCGATTTTTTTTGTCTCTGCTTTTTACCTGTTTGTTCGTGTAGTCTTGTATGCGATTGCGGTTCATGAGGTCTCGGTTCCAACTACTAGATCCGTCCAAAATAGATGTTATTGGTTGTAGAAATGTTTAACAACAACAAGAAGTCGATCCTGCGCTTGATCTCTCCCCGTTCGTGTCAGATTGCACTCCCATCGGATTATGAGAGTGAGGGAACAGAGAGTGTACCTGTGTTTGCCAACATACTGTATACTATCATATCTTCTGCGTATTTCACTAGTCTTCCGTTGAAACTGGTCGCTGTGGTCGAAATCGAGTAGCTGTACATCATAATTTTTCTCCTACATTTACACAATGCCATTTACTCGAGCTTATTAGAATAAGCTCTCCTAACTTAACATTTACTAGTACCTTATATTATTTATTAGAAAATATTAAATTTATGCTTAAATTTTGAGTGTAACTTAAGAATCCTTATAGAATATAATATCGTATAGTTATCTAATTGCCATGCATTTTTGTACAGAATAATCAGCGGTTATGAATACACAATAAATCATGTAGTACGATTTACGCCAACCATAATGATACATGGCCACAGTAAGAACCATTATTATGAAGTATAAGGTCGTCGCACACAGACTCATACAACATAAGTCATATAGACATAGCCACCGTTTGAGTGAGAGGAGCTTTTAGGCCCTTGTAACCACACTCACTCACTCACTCGGTGAAAAGCAACGAAATTTCTATGTAAGTCTGTGATGTTACTCCCTTCAAGCCGGCTCTCTTGTCCCGAAACACGGTTTTTTTATAGCTATTAAGAGAAATAAGACTATTAGATACCTATTAATTTGGCTTACTCCAATTCACTCTCTTCCTTTCTCCTCTCTAGTATTATAATATTTCTAAAAAGGTGCCCACATCCGGCTCTAATAGAACATAGCCCAAAACTTACTTAATTTACATATTGCTTAGAAGAAAATGATTGCATTGTAAATCTGTTTGGTTGTACAAACTAATTAAAATAAAACAGATTATTTTAATATATACATATTGATGAGAAGTAGTCAATAATTTATTTTAACTGTGAAAATTTATCTTTTGCAATGGCTATTGCAATTAATTATAAAAAGCAATGTACATTAGATGACGTGACGATATACTATGTTAATATTAACGAATAGTGCACTTTAAATTTTTTAATGAGTTTATAAAATAGAAAACAAGTTTTGTACTAAGTGGCCACCGTACAGCTTTAGCAATAAAAAGTATATACATCACAAAGTTCTAAAAGACGTAAAAAATGAACGTTTAAACATAAAATCTAAGTAGTTTTATATCATTAAAATAAGTAAGAGAGAACCGATAATTACGATAATCACTGAGACATACGATACGTTTCAATCGGCATGACAATAATTACTTAATTCTTATGCATTTGTAAATTACCGCTGATAAATGGACAATTATTGAAGTAGTTATATCAAAAAAACTGATTTTACATTTCATAATTATACTAGTACTCAATAGGAAAGTAATTTGCAGTCGCGTCGCAAATGAAACTGTCATTCTGCGCTTGGAATTAGACTTGTAAAGGAATTAATCTTGCTGCAAAGGTATTTATTATTAAAATATTATCCTGAGAGTTCATTAATTTTTTACATGATATTAACTTTTTTCATTTTCTTTTTTTACATACATGACCGTTTGATCTTAAATTAAGCAGATCCTACACTATAAAAAGCAAAATATTGATAAATATTGTATTTATGTATTTACATATTATAGATAAGTTACTCTCTCGAACAAAATAAATGATCATGCTCATCAAAAAGAGACATATATAACAGAAAGTGCCTCTACTCAGACTGATAGCAAGCATGAATAAGATACAAGAGTTGCGGTCACCAAACTCATAAATGCAGATAATGCAGTATGGTGACCCACACCATGGCAGCCCAGTGAGATACTTTTTCACTCCTCGCTTGAGGACGTAAAGGGCATGACAGTAATCGTAGCAGTGGAAGGGTCACACACTTATCATGATAACTGTCACCGCCGTATCAATGAGTCTCCGGTCTCGCACTCAACAACGAAAGATGACAGCAAGGATGTTGTCACTTTAGGTTGATCTTCTGTAAAAGGATAGTACTACCCCGGTTGAGCGGATCCGTTTATGCTGACATCATTGTGGCTCTACCACCTTACAATATTACACTTGCAAATAGATCCATATTTTTATAGAAATATTTAAGAAATATAAATATTTAATATTTAAGAAATTTTTAAATGAACGTTGTCTTGATAATTACAGAATAAGGTCGTCTTATTTCGCCACAGTAATGGATGAAATGGAATTCAAATCTTTTAACGAGACATATAGAAAAATAAGCTTCGCTTTAAGCGTCGGTATGATGTACCCTAACCCAAATAATGAAAAACTTCGTTTAATTGCACTCAGTATGTAAAACAGTATGCATTAAATTCATGATAGAGTTTTTAATGTTACCCAGGAGACATCAATGATAACAAAGAATATTGTTTTACAGTTATTATAATCGTCAGTATGACACCGTTCGGACTTTTAATTGTAATTGACATGTTCAGATGCTATTTAGAGAAGGATTTCGTCAATATTGTGAGACACAGTACTGTGCTTGGGCCATTTTTGTTAGCTATGTTTATCTTCACCGAAGAGGCGGTGAGCTGTGGCGGCGTGCTGTTGACGGTGTCGTTAGACATCGCCAACGCATTTAATAGTCTGCCATTTAGCTGCATCAGGGAAGTACTACACTACCATGGGGTGCCAGAGTACCTGAGGCGGATTGTGGCAGACTATTTAGAAGAGCGTACCGTCATGTACGAGGACCGAGACGGTGTTCTGAGGCGGCGGCCCATGTCGTGCGGTGTTCCATAGGGGTCTGTCCTCGGACCACTCCTGTGGAATATGGGATACGACTGGGCCCTTCGAGGCCGTCTTCCCCCCGGGCTCGTCGTAATTTGTTACGCAGATGACACATTGGTCACAGCCCGGGGGATGAACTTCCAAGAGGCGGCACGCCTGGCCACCACGGGTGTCTCTCTAGTGGTCGCGCGTATTGAGGCGCTGGGTTTGTAGGTGGCCCTGGACAAGACGGAGGGCCTTTTGTTCCATGGGCCCCGTCGTGGTCCACCCTTCGGCGCCTCCATCGTAGTCAATTCGGTCCTCGTACCGATTCGGGCCCAAATGAAATATGTGGGCCTGATCCTCGACGGCAGGTGGCTCTTCGACGAGCACTTCCGGCAACTTTCTCCAAAGCTGGTCGGCGCTGCTTCTGCCCTGGGGCGTACTATATATATATGGGGCGTACTGGGGCGTATAGTATTAGTTACTTAAATAGTACTTGGAAGCTACCATAACCACTCAGTACGTCAACGTTCGTCTGAAGTATTAATTTACAGTAGTGTTTTGTCTTTATGTCTGTCATTAATGACTGTGTAAAATTTTGTTCATTTCATGAATCCTTTTAATCCTTTTAAAAATATTATGCACCTTACAGCGTAAATTACGTTAATGCCAAAATTAATGCGTCTGAAGCTTATTAAACTCTGAGAAAAGAAGTAAAGGATGAAAATATAGTCAACAAATATTCATAAAACAATAAACCAGTTCACTTAAGTGAAGGACCTCTGATATTTTTGTCCCGTTCATGTTTGCTGTGATTGTCTATAATTTGATGAGCACAAAAAATGTATTTTGAATTTTCATATTACTAAACAGAGATGAACAATATGTTATCCGCGGTTTCCATAAGTTATTAAGTACTGTTCCGATATGTTTGACGTATTGGTAAACCAGAATAAATGTCTGGCTATTAATATAGGAATAACATTAGTGGATACCAACTCGACCATACTTCGCTTTCACTACGTACCTACAATAGCATGGTTACTCATAAGCTCGTTAAAAGTCATAAGCTCGTTACGGGCCCTACATAGGCTGAGAACTTTCTTCTATCTGAAACTAAGGTATATATTTCACGTAATTAACTACGGTGACATGGACTATTTTGACCTAAATGCAGATTTGCGTAATAAATATATTCAACTTAAACATTTTAAGCTATTGTGTTCTATACGTTTTCAATTTACGAAATTTTAGATTTTCAAATAAGCTACTTCTTCACTGTCACTCTCACCGCTCTGACTTCGTCCTTTCTAGATGTTTAGTACAATTTGTCTTGTCTGAATGTTAATAAAATCTGTTCAATCTGTTCTGACAAAAACTTGGGTAACTTCAAAATTACTTTTTCGGCAATATTTCATAAACTACTTATTGTATAATTTATATTGCGTACACTTATATGAGTATATAAACGTACAAATTTATGTATATGTATGTACATATGCATAAACATTATTTTCTGTAAATATGTACTGTTTCAAAAAATACATTTATAATTTCTGTATATCTATCATGTTTGGCTCTGCATCAGCCTACAGTTAGTGGATTGATAAGTGAATAAAGCATAGAAAGAATATGTGAATTTCGTCGAAGTCAAATTGGCAGCCACTTGAGCAATTAACGAAATTCAGTCACATTATCATATTTGTGTAAACGAAATATAAATGTAATGTAGAATTAAATGTGAAAACTTTTTTACCGACTTCATTTAAATGGAGCACCTGAGATAAAATACTTACTATCAATCAGAATTCTTAAGTTATTAATGTAAGTACTCACCAGGAGTACAATATCTTTAAATTTGAAGTAAGGTAACTTCGTACGTGCGTAAGCTTACTTGATAGGGATCCAGAATATGATTTTACATTAGGTAAGAAATTAGTTGAGTGTAGACGAGGTGGTCGAGGACTTTTGACAGAAACAACAAAACAAAAATTGAACGATAGTCAGCAAAAGGTGAAGGATTGATGTTTTGCCAATGAAATTGACAATGTTAAAAAAATTTATTCAATCAAACAATACTTGAGTCATATTCTAAACATCGAATATAATATGGAAAAACTAATAGTAATATAAGAAATATTAATCAGGCTGTTCCTGGTTTTTTAATATTAACATCGATTTTTAAAAGTATATTTAATAAATGTATCCACCAAAATCCTACTCTTTCAGCTGATCGGATAATGCAAATTGAGTTAGAACAATCGTATAGGTGGTGATGAAACTCATTAACGACAAAAGCAGTGCGGCATCAATGTAGAATAAGCCACAAGCTGATATTCTCTGGAACGATGATCGATACAGACGTTGTATATTCTTGGAGAGCTTTAGTTCTGAACCTGTGTATTGTAGAGGTTCTAAGCAGCCAGCAGACCAGTGAGTATACAGGTTTCGTTAAATTATTCTGCAAAACATTTTTTTTTTAACTTACTCCAGACATTAATATTTTCTAGATGACCGTAAATACGAGTACTATTACAATACTTACTTTTCCAAATAACTTCGACATTTTAATTAGGTTAATTACCATTTGCATGTGAATTAATGTATGACTGAACAACAGTAGCACGTTATATAAAATCTGAAAATATTTTTTTTTTTTGGTAACAATCCTATTTGAAGTGGAAAAAAAATTTGGGACAGACTTCACAGTATAATTTACTTGTAAGGTATGCTTTACTTTGCCAATTACTAGAGTACATTCAACTGAAGTATACTGGAGTATGAAAGACTTTGAGAAAGAGAATTTGATACAGAACCTATACCAATCCATCTGGTCAGGTTGCTATAGTAGGCCACAAACTTTCATGTCAGGAGAGACCTATGTCCAACAGGGAACTATTAAAGGCTGTTGGTAATGATGATGGTTATGAGAGATTTTACTCTTAGCTTTTACTTCTTGACTTCTTCCTGTTCACGTGATAAATTATTAAAAATATGGAGTGTATCTCCACTCAGACTCAACTCGTAGGTGTCGTAAGAGTCAATTAAGATAGCAAACTATGCAAAATAAGAGCGCTATAAAGAGAAGGAAAACATAATATAAACTCTATTCTAACTCTTCAGGTCATAGATCATAGCTAATAGAGGTCAACAGTGTTCAACAGTGGGTTATGAAAGTATTTTGGTGAGTAGATCTCGACCAGACAAGACTCTATTCAGATGGCGGTATAGTAGATGAGGTGATGATGCTAAGAACACATTCTACGCTACCCACAAATATGTATTATGCATGATGTTCAAACAATTACTCGTAAATTTCGTTACAACTATTTTATTAATAATGACAAGTGCGAATTGCCTAAGACCGGGATGGTTGGTTCTCCTTGGGGGACTAAGTTTTCGCTGTTTCTTAAAAGCTGGTGAAGCGGCAGTCTGTGCATGGAATTTCATACGGTAACACATCAGCTAAGTAGTAGTATATTTAAACTCAAATACTAGTATATGTAGTTCACCACAGTGTCAAACAGGTTACTAATGTATAAAATATCTAATCCTACGCCAAATCAAGGGTTTATGCAGGTAATTTTATTGCACTGCTTTATTGAAAAGAAATTTACACCTGAAACATACAGAATTCCTTTTAAAATATATGGTAACAATGCTCTGTCGAATGTGACATGCAGAGACTGATTAAGGAGCTTAAAACTAATAACTTTGACCTTGAAGATAAGGAACGTTCTGGAGTACCGTCAAAGTTTGAAAACGAATAGTCGGAGACATTGTCTTAAGAAGATCAATGTCAGATGCTAGTAGAGCAGTTGGACAAACATTGCAAGTAGATCCGTCAACAGTTTCAAACCATTTAAGAGTGTTAGAAATGATCCATAACCAAAGACAATGGGTGCAGTATGAGTTGAAAATGAGAGACATTGAACGACGTTTCCTCATGCGTAAATTGCTGCTTCAACCATAGAAAAGGAAAGGTTTTCTGCACCCTATTATTGTTCTAAATGTAAAGTGGATTGATTATGACATTCAAAGGTAAAAATTCATGAAGTATGCCTGGTCACGTATCAAAATCGTGCCCAAAACCAAATGTAGATGATTCACAGCTTCTGTTCTGTATTTGACGAGATTAGCAGGATATGATTTATTATCGCAACACATAGTTTCAACAAGATAGAGCCACTTGTCAAACATGCAATGCCTGCTGTGGTCAAATACATGTTTCCGGAACAGCTCATTCCCAGCTTACATACTCTAGATCTATCCCCAACAGATTTCTTTTATGAAGTTACCTGATGAATCAATATAATAATTAACCAAGTATACGTGTAAGTATACTAAGTATACTACGTCAATGAAATGAAAAATCGGTAAAAAGATATCGGCTCTGCTCTGCTAAGCAAACTTTCTTTTCAAAACCTTTACGAGGTCCTATACATTATTTCATTAAACGATTATGGGTCCACCACTACAGTTACTTACAAAGAACTTGAAGGTCGCTTTAAAAATATCATACGCACTGAGTATATCAGTATATGTCTGTAACATTGCTTCACAGTAATGTTTCCTGTTCATATCACCCATTAACTGAGGGCGTAAAATTTCTTGATTCCATAAATAGACCATATCCTTTAAATGTGTTATGTATCGTGTAGCATAAATTAAGTTAAAATCAAAACAAATTGTGGCGGCTTCTACATTATAAACTCAAAAGTAAAATGTACAACGGCGCCATCTAGCGAAGATACATCGAACTACGAAGTATGAACGAAACGTATGAATGTAATGAACTACAATGCTACTACTAATCCTGCATCGCGATATAGAGATTCGCGTGGCAATTAGCATATGTACAACATCCCAACATCAACCGTTGGGATGTGGCCCACCAGGCATGATCACCTCACCTGGTCGGAGGATCCTCCCTTTGTGTCGGAGGGACACATGCCACACGTCCCTCCACAGTGGTGACCCCGACGTGATTGGAAGCAGCCTTCAAGTCAATATGAGCAGCGTCACTCCCACAGCGATGATCAGTAATCAAGTCTCAGCCAGCCAGCAACTTCGGCCTCAACAGGGATACCACACGCAGGACGCGCCCGCTTCAGCCTGGTTACCCTACGGCCTCATCAGTGTCTAGGCACAGCGCACCGCACACCACATGCAATGCCGACTCAAATGGGATCTGCATACTTCAGCCTCGACTCACTGGGGACTTCACCGCAGCACTGCGCACCACATGCAATGCCGACTCACCGGGATCTGCATACTTCAGCCTCGACTCACTGGGGACTTCACCGCAGCACTGCGCACCACATGCAATGCCGACTCACCGGGATCTGTATACTTCAGCCTCGACTCACTGGGGACTTCACCGCAGCACTGCGCACCACATGCAATGCCGACTCACCGGGATTTGCATACTTCAGCCCCAACTTACTGGAACTACACACTCCTGGCACTGGCACGCTCCACAACAGAGCATAGACAGCTGACTCATCAGTACATCGACCTCCTGGTCTTGGAGGGGAGTGATGTGGCGGCTTCTACATTATAAACTCAAAAGTAAAATGTACAACGGCGCCATCTAGCGAAGATACATCGAACTATGAAGTATGAACGAAACGTATGAATGTAATGAACTACAATGCTACTACTAATCCTGCATCGCGATATAGAGATTCGCGTGGCAATTAGCATATGTACAATATCCCAACATCAACCGTTGGGCTGTGGCCCACCAGGCATGATCACCTCGCCTGGTCGGAGGATCCTCCCTTTGTGTCGGAGGGACACATGCCACACGTCCCTCCACACAAATTAAACTTAAATTAACTAAAAAAATAATTATCGAGAAATAAAAGTAGTAAAGGGCAAAAATGTGGATAAGACAGAAACTGAAAACATAAATCCAATTAACTAAAGTGAAGGACTCAAGGTATTTCTTGTTATTAAAAAATCTATGAAGGCTCTGAATGATAAGAACAAAATTTATGTTTTCTTTAACTTGAACAATACTGAAGAAACAATTAAAAATGAACCCAACAGAATAAAAGGAAACATCAAAATATAAATCAACATTAAGGAAGCTGTGGTATCGTCTGATGGTATCATCAAAATAAAACTTAAATAAACGAATCAAAAGTATAACAATGTAGCACATAGCCCCACATATAGATAATATATTCCATAAGTGACTGTTTGGATAAATGACATTGTTCTTGATACGGTATTTAGGGCAAAAATAAATAGTTTGCATAATGTTCAAAGGCCGAAGCATAGATTGAATATTCTTGTCAATCGAGTTACGGTACATTATATTTGCATGACGTATTTTATTATTTTTACCGATAGTTATAGAGTGCATGTTACTAATAAGAAATTTCTTTTTCTTTCTTTCTTCACATTTAAAATATTTTTATTTAAACGTCAATTACGTAACTATTTTGTGAATTGACTGCTTATTCCACATGCACTTTGAATCAAGCAAATGTTACTAGACGAAGTAAAGTTTCCAAGTTTGTATTTACTAATTGAATACTTCATCACTTATCTCAATCAGAATAATTATTAATATAATATTTATGTTACGTTAAAAATATATAACATGTGGTACTCTATGTTATTAAGGTAAGTTATTAATTTTAATTTAATTAATTTTGTGTTGGTCTTCGTGTATTCCTTGATATTTTCGCTTACACTGAGTCTTCATTCGGTCTATTGGTACTTGTCTTCAAGTAATATGGGTGATAATTTACTGCTAATATAAAAATTACTTACTATTTGATAATTAGAATAGGTTTAATGTATTGTAACTTTATTCTCTAAATATAGCTAAGCATGAGTTGAAATGTATGCAATGATTAATTAATAATACTCTTAAACATTAACAATGACTTTACCAAACACGGGTATGCTCGTATTTCCTTTTATCAAATGATAAAATTTAAGAAATAGTTTTATACAATAACTAGCGACCCGCCCCGGCTTCGCACGGGTGCAATGCTGATACTAAATACACTACAGAAGAACTGTATCGATTTTGACCAGGTTGTAAAAAAGAAATTTAATTTTTACAGTCAAATATACGTGTATTCAGTACAGAGGTGAAACGATGAAGTTATATTATAATAGAGAAGTAGTTTGTACAATAGAAACACCTTTATAAACATTCTTGTGTGTTAGTGACAGAAAAAGTCACATTGCTAATTTATATTAAGCGGAATAATAGTAAATTAATTCTTAACAAGAACTGTGAACGTTGCATATAAAAACATAGCGGCTTGCTCTGGCTTCGCACGGGTATAACATACATACACAGTCTATGTCATTCACTGAAAAAAATATTAAAAGCGATCCAGTAGTTATGATTTATGCATTACTGCTCGTGGCCCACACACGTTTCATTTGGAGTAAAACAATTCCCCTTTTGCTATACCATGAAGATTTCCTGCTATCTATGGAACATCTAAATTCATACCTATATTACTTATTTACTTTTTACGTTTTTGTATATTTATTTTATTTTTTAGTGTCATTATACCTATTGATACTATACAATCGTCCTTGTAAGAAATCGAAGGATCGTAATTCATGGCAGAATTCTGGCTCTCTGTATTTGATGTCTATCCCTATCTTGGCTGAGGCGAAACTCAAGCTCTACTGAAGATTCTCTCTCTCTCTCTCAGCTCTATGTCTATCCCGAGCCTGAGTGAGGTGAACCTCACGTTCCGTTGACGATTCTTCATCTCTTGCTGAACATACTCTTCTGGCATTCACTGTACTTCCGAGCTTTGTTCGAACGACGACGTCTTCGAGACATTTATAATTTCTGTACAAAGTTTACTCATTTCTACATTTGTGATTACCTATGCACAAATTGCCATATTATTTGTATCTTCTGCAGTAAAACATATCTAAATACTTATCATTTAGAAACAAAAGATAACTGACATTTATAAAAAACAAAAGATACCTATTCTATTCAGTTTTTTTTTTAACTGAAATACTACAACTTAAACAACGATTTTAATTAAATTAAAAATACTTAAAAAATAATTTGCTATTCGTTCGACTAAAAACAAAAGAAAATCAACAATCATCAACAACAAAAGATACCTATTCCAGTAAGTTATTTTCTGAAGTTAAATACCTCACCTTAAAGTACGATTTTTGAAAGCAATTTCCCTAATATTTAATTGATTTTTATTAAATCTAATCTTATCTAACTTTATGTACTTATAATTACTATAAGCACAATTTAAAAATTAACATTAGAATAGAATATCAATTATATTTTAAAACTATTATACAGTTTTTTATCGTAACTTACTTACAATTACTGATACGTTGTCGCGCTGAAAAGCACGTTTTTATTAAGTATGTTATTTTCCCCGCTAGAGAGTTCCGATAAGAAACGCGTCCGATCGCTGAAAAATACAAAGTGCTCTAGGGAAAATCACGGCTTCCGACGCTCTACATCTCTTTATAAGCACGCTACCGCCGCCCCGGCCGGCCATAGATATTCCGCTTCCGACGCGCGTCCCGAGTGGACGTGTCTGACAAGTGCTCGAGTGCTCCCGCTGCGACATCGCGCCCGCGCCACGCCGCACCTGTCGCTTCGCGCCATCGCGCCGCCTACGTCACCGCTGTGTGTCGGTGTGTCGTAACGGTCGCCCGTTTGCGGCTCACTGACTTACTGCGGTTAGCGTCAGTGTCAGTGTTTTTGTGAACAAGGCGCGCACATTCAAAGTCGTATTTTTGAATGCGAATTTGTTTAGTGCGCCGTCTGTCACGGAAGCGCTAGTTTCTGTTTAACAGTTAAGTCAATAGGTCAGCGTTCTTTGTGAACGAGACGCGTGCGTTTAACGTCGTATTTTTAAATACGACGTTGGATAGTGCGCCGTCCTTCACAGAGGCGTTAGTTTCTGTGTACAACGAAGTCTTTGGCCCCTTCAGGGTAAATCCAATTGGTCACTCGGTGGAAACCTTACGGTGTCAACGAACCGAGTGGGCGGTGACCCGACCCGCCTGCCTAGCCCCTTCTGGGTTAGGCAAAGTCGGCTGGGGCTAGACAACTCGGCCTTGGGGGTGTCTCCTAGTCGAGCCTAGCCGTCGCCCTCCCACCCCACCCTTACCTCCACATCCTATTCTCAGCTGTTAGTTTGGGTGTGCCGGCCGACAGGCCCATACCACCCCGGCATCTGGGCAGTTAGGAACCCGACGCACATTGAGATTGGCGAAGGGATACAAGCTTAGGGCACACCTTATTTTTAAGCACACCCTCCCGGCCTTACCCCGGCTGGGAGGCCAAGCACACTCACACCCCCGGGTTGTCCCACCCGGGGACTAGGACTGTTTGCTGCTGCTGTTGTTGCTGTTGGCAGCACAACAACCGCCGAAAAACCGCCGAAATGGCCCTCGCGGGCCTTTCCGCGGGGTCCACTCTCCAACGTCTGGGAGCGGACATAAACGCCATCCTCGAAGACCCCGAGGTCCTCGAGCTCATCCAGAGGAAATTCCTCTTGAAATTGACCGAGGAAAGGACTCAAGATATGGAGACGGAAACGTCTCCAGAGTCCGAGGCAAACTCGGGCGACGAAGGAGCGGACCAAGCTGGGGGCTCCGACGCCAGCGAGGACGAGTCCTCGTCCTCCACGTCCTCGGCCTCTTCTAAAGAGTCCGGTTTTACGGTCGTTTCCTCACGGAAACGCAGCCGTAAGGCCAAAGGAGGCCCAAACAAGGCCCCAAAGCTGTCAGAGGATAAAGATACCTCGGCAGCACCCGCCCCCGTTCGCGCCTCTCCGAGGCCTAAGGGCAGCAACTCCCCCTCAGGGAGGTCCACGCCCGCTATCGCCGACGCCTCGGCGGCCGCGCCAAGGATCCCCGCCCCTCCTCCGATATTCATACAAGAGAAATCGAGATGGACGGCGATCTCCACCTGGTGCAACGAGCGCCGCATCCGCTACCACTCTGCCCGTAGCACCCAACAGGGCATCAAAGTTGCCCTAGCCACCGCGAGCGACCACAGGGCGCTCTCGAAGCTCCTTCGGGAGAGGGACGTGAGTTACCACACGTACACTCTGCCGGAGGACAAAAAGCTCCGTGTCGTTGTTCGCAACGTGCCCAAGGAGATCTCCCCCGAGGAGATCAAACAAGCCTTGACACCCAACTACCCGGTGCATGAGGTACACCGGATGGTAAAAGGCCGCACCAACGTCGTATACGACATGGTGTTGGTTACTCTCGACGACACCCCCGCCGGCAAGGACATCTTTAAGATGTCGTCCATCTGCGGGCTGTCGGGAATAACCATAGAGCCACCTCACCGTAGAAGTAGCATCTCACAATGCCACCGCTGCCAGCTCTATGGACATTCGGCGCGTAACTGTTTCGCGCGCCCCAGGTGCGTCAAGTGCCTGGAAGACCACGCGACGGACCAGTGCAAAAGGCCCAAAGACAGGGCCCAATGCACTGAGCCAGTCGCGTGCGTACTGTGTGGCGAAACAGGCCACCCCGCCAACTATCGAGGTTGCCCGAGGGCGCCCAAAACCCCCAAGGCGAAAGGACCTCAGCGTCCCCGCCCAGTCGTCCCTGCTGCTGCTGCTGCAGGGACTGGGGGGAGCTTTAAAGCCGCTCCTCTGCCAAAAACGAACGCCTGGGCCACTCCCAGGACGACCGGGGAGACCTTCCCACCTCTGCCCGTGCGGAAGACCATGCAGGCCCCCATACCTGCCCCAGTACCCGCAAAGGCAGCCCCTGTCGAGCGGCCCACAAAGCCTCTCCAGGGAGGGCCCAAGCCGCTCGTAGTTGACTACAGGAGCCAACTACCGCAAACGATCGACCCGGACCTATCCCTAGTGGCAAGGTTCGCGAGTGCGATCGACTTTAGCGAGCTACGTCATCTCGCTAGTCTAATCCGGCAAAACGAGGGCAATCCGTTGGCCCTCCTCAGTGTTAGTGTCAGGTACTCGAGCGTACTCGAGAAGCTAGGCGCGTTTAAATGTAACCCATAATGGATTGCACACCAACACGCAGAGTCAAACCCCGATCACTCAAGCTAGGGTACATCAACGCCAACGGCATCGGTAGGCAACGAGATGAAGTTGGCGTTTTTCTTAGGGCACACCAACTCGACATATTACTAGTGCAAGAGACCTTTCTGAAACCCTCGCAGAGAAACCCAAACGTTGCGAACTACTCTGTGGTCCGCAACGATAGGATTGACTCTGCGTCAGGGGGAACTCTCATACTCGTATATTACAAAAGGTCCCTTCACTGCGTACCTATGGATCCGCCTGCGCTGACTAGCATCGAGGCTTCGGTCTGTCGAATAGGCATGACCGGACACCAACCGATCACGCTAGTTTCAGCCTATCTGTCACCCAATCGGCAACTACTCGAGAGCGATCTCCGAGCGCTGCTAGAACTGAGCGACGCCGTGATAATCGGCGGCGACCTTAACGCCAAGAACACCATTTGGAACTGTCACCAGTCCAACGCCAAAGGCAGAGCCCTGGAGTCGCTCTCGAATAGACTAGCGTTCGACATCATCGCCCCGCTCGAACCGACCCACTATCCGCACAACGTGTCTCACCGACCCGACATTCTGGACGTGGCGCTCCTCAAGAACATAAACCTACGTTTGTGTTCAGTAGAGGTGCTACACGAGTTAACTTCAGACCACAGACCTGTGGTCGTGGAGTTCGCACCCAGACTGGGTCCCATCGACACAGGTCATCGTACCCCCACTAGACGAACCACGGACTGGAGGCGCCTCGGGACAAAACTCGAGGCAACCTCGTCCGTGCATCTAGATAGGATACCCGACCACATAAATAGCCAAGAGGACACCACGATGGCGATCGACAACCTCACAGCTCACGTGCAATCGTTAATTAACGAATGCACTCGGGAGGCACCGGCGACGAACGATCGCCGCTGGGACCTACCCGATGACGTACGTGAGCTGCTGAGGCGGAAGAACGCCGCCGTACGAGCCTACGACAGATATCCATGCGACGCCAACAGGATCAGGTTACGACGCTTAGAAAGAGCGGTCAAGTCACGCATCGACCAAATGCGCCAAGACAGGTGGGATAGGACACTACAAGACCTTGAACCTACCCACCTTGCCTTCTGGCAACTATCCCGCTCGCTTAAGAGAGACACCGTCACCGTTATGCCTCCTCTAAGCAGACCTAACCTTCCACCGGCATTCGACGATATCGAAAAGGCAGAGTGCCTGGCCGAGAGTCTAGAGAATCAGTGCACGCCCAGCGTAATACACTGCGACTCGGACCAAATAGCCGAAGTTGATTCGGAAGTAGAGCGCCTAATAACCTCACTTCCTACATCAACATCAACGCCGACGGGAACGACGACAGATGAACATGACCTAGACACGGTCACCCCCGAAGAAGTCGAAACGATCGTCAAGGGCCTACACGCTCGCAAGGCGCCCGGTTCGGACGGTATTACAAACAGGGTGTTAAAACTCTTTCCGGAGAGGCTACTGGTCCTGCTGACGTTCATTTTTAACGCAGCACTCAAAAACAACATCTTTCCACAACAGTGGAAAGAAGCCGTTGTTATTGGGATACCCAAACCTGGCAAACCGAAGTCCGAACCGACCAGTTATAGACCGATCAGTCTGCTTAACGGATTAGGCAAGCTATACGAGCGTCTAATCTACAGTAGGCTGAAAGCGTATGCCGATGCTAATCTTCTCGTCCCCCACGAGCAATTCGGGTTCCGAACCGAACACTCGTGCGTCCACCAAGTTCACCGCATCGTTGAATACACCAGCGATCGGCTTCAACGCAACCTGTTCACAGGAATCCTCTTTTTCGACGTAGCGAAAGCTTTCGACAAAGTGTGGCACAACGGCTTACTATTTAAGCTGGCCACCATGGGAGTGCCACACGGACTCGTGCTCATCATACGAGACTACTTGTCGAATCGAAGCTTCCGCTACCGAGTAGAAGGGTCAATGTCCTCCACTCACCCCATTCGAGCCGGCGTCCCACAAGGGTCCGTGCTCTCCCCCCTACTCTTCACGCTGTATACTAGCGACATTCCGAAGCATCGGTATGTGCAGACGGCTCTATTCGCAGACGATACGGCTATCTACTGCTCAGGAATGAACCCCTCGACAGTAGCCAAGAAACTCCAGACCGCAGCCAACGCACTGGGCGTTTGGTTCCGGAAATGGAGGATTGAGGTCAACCCCGAGAAAAGCCAGGCGGTGCTGTTTCACAGAAGACAGCTAAGCTTGTATCCTTTGGAGAAGACCCCTCAGATTAGGATGTTCGGCAAGTCTATCCCTTGGACTAGGCAGGCCAAATACCTAGGCATAACCCTTGACGACCGTCTATCCTTCGGCCCCCACATCAAGGCAGTCCGCAACCGGGCTGCCTTCGTGCTAGGACGTCTACACAGTTTAATTAACGCGCGTTCGAAATTAAACTTAAAAAACAAAGTCCGATTATACACTGCATGCATACGTCCTATAATGACGTACGGTAGTGTAGTATTCGCACATGTAAGGCCACACAGGATCCATAGGCTTCAAACACTACAGAATAGGTTCATGCGCACAGCTACGGGAGCACCGTGGTATGTACGCAACGTCGATCTTCACATCGACCTCAGATTGCCGACCATCAAGCAATTCATTAAACAGTGCTCCCTTAGCTACTTTGACTCTGCTCCGACTCACCCCAACCCTCTAGTGGTTGCGGCTGTAAATTACACACCGAGCAAAATATCAAAAATACGTCGACCCAAACACGCGTTAGGGGAGCTAGACGACGACATTACACGCGCTCAACGCAGAGCGAACACACTAGGTGCGAACCGTCCGCGTTTTCGTCCCCGCCGGCGGGGGCGGAACACGGGCCGCGTAAACCGTCAACAAAACATGGGAGTAGGCCGCCCCAGTGTTTCAGCAACACCCCAAGCCGAGGTTCGTACCCCGCAGGGGGTGCCCTTGGGCAATGTTGTTTAATAAAGGCCGGTTGAGAGCCCTCAGCGCTCACCGTAACCAAACCGGGTAAAGTTGTAGAGGCCGTCTGAGGCCAACAGCTAAATATCACTACAAAAAAAAAAAAATAAAAAATAAACCCCGGCCGGCCAGTACCGCCGCAAGCACTACGTCCCGCAATTCTAAATCTGTAATATCTTCGAAAATATTCATTTAAATCTGGTGCTGTAAAGGACCATATAGATCTGTATTAAATCGACAATGTATTTATGCTATTTAATTGGATAAGGATTAATGGTGTATTGATTAAAATCACTTCGAAGACTAGACATTATTTGTCGTGAAAGTAAATGACAAAAAAATGTTATTGTGGGATATCCATAAGAGATAGACATATAACATCGCGGAGTTTTCTGATGACCTTTTTAATGTCTACAAATAATTTGTACATTATTTTGATAAATCTCGTAGGGTTCAGCCTGCGTTTGCAATGTAAGCGGAAAAACATTGATGATTAACGACATCACATTAGAAACCTTAAAAATAACAGTATTTCTCCACTATTTAATGGATGTTACTATACATATATACCTTCCTCTTGAATCACTCTATCTATTGAAAAACCGCATCAAAATCCGTTGCGTACTTTTAAAGGTTAAAGCATACAAAGGGACATAGGGACAGGGAAAGTGACTTTGTTTTATACTATGTAGTGATAACCTGTGTCTCTTAGGTTATGTTCTAAATATAATAACAAATGTTAAATAATAATAATCAAGAATACAATAATAATATATATCTGAATATAATTTGCGATTGGTGGTATTATATTTGATATTCAGTTTAATCTGGATCAAGCTGTACCTAGAGTCGTTGATGTTTCCACTGAATACATTTAATAGTTCATCCATCAAAAGCTAATCGCTTAGCTCCTCGAATCCCTTCAGATGTCTAGCTGTTAAACTTGAAAAAGTTCGAACTTGAAACTGTTTTTGAAGAAAACGTGCTTTTTTGTACCTATTTACAAAAGCTACTGAATTCTCGTACGTTATCTATCAAGTCGTTATTGTTTTGAAATCCAAACTAAATTTCCTGACTAATTATGGTACAATAATCATTTTTATGAATAAAAAACAATACTAAAACAAAGGGAGAAAATGAAGTATTGAGAACTTGACTCAGTTTACATATACTTAGTCTGGCCATAAATACTGTTACACTTAATTATAAAAAAATATTACATTTGAATTTCGAATCTGTCATTTTTATACGATTGTTCATTGTGTTTTCTCATTTTGGCGCCAATACATTGTAAAATATTTTGCGATATTAAAATGGTGTGGGGTGATAAAGAGAACCGAATCACAACACAACGATACACAAAGTAGGTATGGAGCCAAATGCAATTTTTAAAACTCTCCATACACTTGGTATTAGTAAAATGTTTGTGTACCGGGCTATTAATAGGTACAATGAGACCTCCTCTGTTTGTGACAGAAAAAGATCTGGCCGTCCACGTAGTGTTCGTACGAAAAAGGTGGTCAAAGCAGTAAGGGAAAGAATTCGAAGAAATCCTGTCCGAAAGCAAAAGATTTTATCTCGGGAAATGAAGATAGCACCTAGAACCATGTCGCGTATTTTAAAAGATGACTTAGGACTTGCAGCCTATAAGAGACGCACTGGCCATTTCTTAACTGATAATTTAAAGAAGAATAGGGTGGTAAAATCGAAACAACTACTGAAGCGGTACGCAAAGGGAGGTCACAGAAAAATTTTGTTTACGGATGAGAAAATTTTTACAATTGAGCAACATTTTAACAAACAAAATGACCGTATTTATGCTCAAAGCTCTAAGGAAGCTTCCCAATTAGTCGACAGAGTGCAACGTGGACATTATCCGACTTCAGTGATGGTTTGGTGGGGTGTTAGCTATGAAGGAGTGACTGAGCCATATTTTTGTGAAAAAGGTATCAAAACATCGGCACAAGTGTATCAAGATACCATTCTTGAGAAGGTAGTTAAGCCCCTTAACATCACCATGTTCAATAACCAAGTATGGTCCTTCCAGCAAGACTCGGCGCCGGGTCATAAAGCTCGGTCCACGCAGTCTTGGTTGGAATCGAACGTTTCGGACTTCATCAGAGCTGAAGACTGGCCGTCGTCTAGTCCCGATCTTAATCCGCTGGATTATGATTTGTGGTCAGTTTTAGAGAGTACAGCTTGCTCTAAACGCCATGATAATTTGGAGTCCCTAAAACAATCTATACGATTGGCAGTGAAGAATTTTCCCATGGAAAGAGTGCGTGCTTCTATTGATAACTGGCCTCATCGTTTAAAGGACTGTATTGCAGCCAATGGAGACCACTTCGAATAAGCTTTTTATATTTTTAATTGTTTTATATTTATGTATTAAACTGACACACTGTAAAAGTAATAAATGTTATTTGCAGTTAACAATTTTCTTTTTTCTTTATTACAATATTTATGGCAAGACTAGGTATACATGAAACGGGCCAAGATAATTTTAAAATCCTGACTTAAAAATTATGTATCGTAAAATAATGGTAAAATTGTGTAACCAATAAACTAAAAAACTTCTTATAAGTAGAGTAGATCTCTAGGAGTAGGAGCCGGTCATGTAAACAAAATAGTATCACTTTTCATAGCACTACACTTGAAACATTAGATACTTATTTACTTAAAACATTAGAACACACACGCCAAAAACTTAAGGTTTCACCGAACTATATACATGGAGTGCTTTGACAACGATAAATTCAAGTTTTTTGTCTGAAGGTTGGTAATGTTGGATTCATCCATGACACTGAACTTTCGTGGTTTACTAAACATTTCTGTAAAGATGACTTTGTACTTTTGTCAAAATATTAATTACGTAGAATTTGTTAACGAATTTTGACTTCGTAACCTAATTCCTTTTTTATATTTAATTGATCGTGTCGGATTATTACTGATATGTTTTAAGTCAGGTGGTGCATCATTTTTACCAAATTTTCTTAATTTTTTTTCGTGATATGTACTGCAACCTCTTTCAGTCCTTCGCCTTCTGCTTCTGTATCACAATCACGCTGGTTAGTAGAATTTGTGGAAGTTAGGTACTTACCTGATTATGCTCGTAGCAGATCGATGGTTGTAAAGTGTTGGCGCTATTGAAATGTATATAAGCATTTGGAACGATAAGCACACGGCAATTGTGCTCGGGTAAACTACTGAAACCGTGACTTTACTTAAATAGTCCAAAACTTCTTGGTATAATAAACCAAAACCGTCTTAGCGGTTGTAACCACTTTACATATAGTCAAAATTTGCAACGTCGTCACTATCATGACATACGAAGAAGTTTTCCATTACTACATTCCGAGGTACTGAATAACGCGAGAAGAAAATAAATTAGCTAGTATACCGGTGGCACAAGTCTAAACCTTCGTGCACCCGTATAGAGAAAATCATAGGTACTACCATCGACCGACATGCCGTTCAAGATTATCGAACTGCTCCTGTCACTAGTATCTTCAAACGATTTCGATGATCGACCTGAACGTTTCTATAAGGACTTAGCAACATATATTTCAACAGTATTTACTAGCAAAGAACAATTATAGTACACATTGCATTTAGAAAATACACATATTATCTTTTTGATATTATTGTGTTAGGCCGGTGCCTAAGTTAAGTTCGAGGTTTATGTTTTAGGGTACCAGGTCTCTGCCCTGTTTTTTGTTGTACTGTGCAGGAATCCCACAGATATTACATGCTGGTGGTTATGTCGGGCTCGAACCGACCAAAGACCGCACTTCATCTTTGGTACAAATAGCCGGGGGACCAGGTGCACCCTAGTACGTAAATCCCTGGAACCCCGACGTACCTCGGGCCACCTACGGCTGCAAGTGTCTCCCCTCCTGTGTGGAAACCTCATGGTTTCTTTACTGCTTTATACGAATATATATATACAGTTATTATTGAAGGTAAGAAGATGCAGAAATGGTTGGAAACACGTATTGAATAGCTTCAATTGTTTAAATTTTGTTAAATAAATTGGCAGAAACAGCAACGTACGGCAAAAGACAACTTTCAAATATTTACTTTGTCAGTGCGAAAAACTTTGGTAGTTGGAAGTAGATGTTGAAACTCAAGAATCAAATTGAGATACAATATTACCATTACGGAGACCCTGGTCGATAGAACAATAACAGCACATTAGAAACCTTAAAAATAACAGTATTTCTCCACTATTTAATGGATTTAACAGCAATTAAATATAGCATGGTAAATTGCCTCTCAATATATATTAAGTATTTCAAATTAAAAAAGTCAAATTACACCTCCCACCGTCCAGAATAAAACTGCTCACTGAAAACCGAAAAATCACGTTATCATGATTCTCAAACAGAAAATTGATTTTTAACGGAGAAAAGAAAATATTCTTTTGTTTTTTTTTTTAGCCTTCTTGAAATATGTCACTCGCCAAAATTCGTCAGAAAATGTATTTTATACTCGTCTATACTCAGGATTTTGTTTGAGTTTTTTGAAGTGGTGGAACAATTAAAAAAAATTAAAAATCATTTTTTTTTCGAAATATTACGTTTTACCAAACTTAATTTTATTTTTTAGTACACATAAATACGTAGAAAATTTTTTGTTTACCAAAATATTTATAAGAAAGCTAAAAAATAAAAAAAATTCCCTTTCTCCATTCAAAACCGGTTTTTTGTTGGAGAATCATAGTCTTATGATTTTTTACATGCGATTTTTTCATGTTTTGGACTCGTAAGAATTAGGAAAAAAATCATCATTAAATAATTCTCAATTTTACTATAAGAAAAAAATGATTCGGAAAAAACCGTTTTTTTTTAAATATCTCGAATACTGTTCGAGTTAAAGAGCTAAAAATTAGTGTGAATTATTTTCATTCGACACCAAATCCACCTCCTAAGTATGAGTAAAAAAAATTATGGGGGCAGAATTTCCATATTAATCCGGCTATGCCCTTTATTGCGCTGCTTTATTCAAAAGAAATTTATCGCTACAAGATTTTTTTTTAAATATAAGATGAGTGCAATATGCAGAGACTGGTTTAGACGCTTAAAAATAATAACTTTGACCTTGAAGATAAAGAACCTTCTGGAGCACCGTCAAGTCTTTTTTAAGATCCATGTCAGACGCTAGTAGAGCTCGAGAAACATTACAAGTACATAGATGCGTCAACAGTTTCGAAACATTTAAAAGTGTTAGATATGATCCAAAGGCAAGGAGAATGGATGCCGTATGACTTGAAATTGAGAGACATTGGACGATGGTTTCTCAGGCGTAAATTGCTGTTTCAACTGAAGAAAATGAAAAGTTTTCTACACCATATTATTGTTGGAGATAAAAATTGGATTCACTATGACAATCAAAAGGGAAAAAGTTTGTATGCCTGATCACGTATGAAAATCGTCCCCAGTATCAAATATATACAATTCGAAGCTTCTGCTCTGTATTTGATGGGATTAGCAGAACATAGTTAATTATGAGCTGCTTAAACCTGATGAAATTATCACAGAAGTCTATTATCGACTTTATTTAATGCACTTTAGTCGAACTTTGAAAAAAAAGCGGCCACTGTACGAACAGAGACACTACAAAGTGATTTGATTTGATGAAGCGATTGGACAATGCTCGACCATATGTGGTAAAACTAGTTGAAATTTACTTGGAAACGTTGCAATGAGCAACTTTATCTCATTCAATGTATTCACCGGCACATAGCCCCTCCGATTACCAATTGTTTCGGTCAATGGTGCACGGTTTGAGCAAGTAGTGCTTCCATTCTTTCGCAGAAACATCGACAATGGATCGATTCGTGGATTATATCAAAAAATGAAACGTTTTATCGACTGAGGATTCGAGTACTGTCAAAAAGATAGGAGAAAATATTCTCTAATGGTGGACAATGCTTTGAGTAAAGTGATTGTAAGCCTTATATAGAATGGGCCAAGAATTCGTTAACATTTCAATCTAACATCCCACGCAAATGTGGTATGGGAGTTCTTGGGATCAGTGATATTAGAATTTGCTGGCTACAATCGTAACACATAGTTTTAACAAGATGGAACCACTTGTCAACCGTCCAATGAGTCCCAACTGGTGGTCAAAGACATGTTTCCAGAAAAGCTGATGCCCAGACGAGGCGACATTTCATGGTCATCCAGAAGTCCAGATCTATTCCCAGCAGACTTTTTTATGGGGTTATTTGAAGAATCATGTCTACATTAGTAAATTAAATATTCTATGTCAACTAAAAGAAAAGGTAAATGAAGAAATGTCGACTCTGCTCTGCTCAGCGAGTTTTCTTGTAAATAAACAATGTTTATAATTCATTAAATAATTTTTTATACGATTTTTCAAATGTTGACTAATTTATGGCCTACCAGATACTTTAAGTATCTTTTAAGCAATAAAAACGACGAAAACTTATTCAAGGCACCACTACAGTTACTTACAAAGTACTTGAAGGTCGATTTAAAAATATCATACGCACTGAGTATATCAGTATATGTCTGTAACATTGCTTCGCAGTAGTGTTTCCTGTTAATGTCTCCCATTAACTGAGGGCGTAAAATTTCTTGATTCCATAAATCGATCATATCCTTTAAGTGTGTTATGTTTCGTATAGAATAAATTAAGTTGAAATCAAAAGAAATGAAAGTTAAACTTACTAAAAAAATAATTATCGATAAATAACAGTAGCAAAGGACGAAAATGTGGATAAGACAGAAACTGAAAACATAAATCCAATTAACTAAAGTGAAGGACTCAAGGTATCTCTTGTTATTAAAAAATCTATGAAGGCTCAGAATGGTAAGAACAAAATTTATGTTTTCTTTAACTTGAACAATACTGAAGAAACAATTTAAAATAAACCCAACAGAATAAAAGCAAATATCAAAACACGAAACTACGTAAAGAAAGCTGTGGTATCGTCTGATTGTATCATCAAAACAAAATTTAAATAAATGAATCAAAAGTAGAACAATGTAGCACACAGCCCCACATATAGATAATACATTCCATAAACGACTGTTTGGATAAATGGCATTGTTCTTGATACGGTATTTAGGGCAAAAATAAATAGTTTGCATAATGTTCAAAGGCCGAAACATAGATTGAATATTCTTGTCGATCGAGTTACGGTACATTATATTTGCATGACGCATTTTATTATTTTTACCGATAGTTATAGAGTGCGTGTTCTAATGACAGATTTTTTTTCTTTCTTTCATCACATTTAAAATATTTTTATTTAAACGTCGATTATGTAACTATATTGTGAACTAACTGCTAGTTCCAAAAGCACTTTGAATCAAACAAATGTTACTGGACGAAGGAAAGTTTCCAAGTTTGTATTTACTAATTGAATACTTTATCACTTATCTCAATCAGAATAATTATTAAAATGATTTTTGTGTTACGTTATAAATATGTATCACGTCGTACTCTATGTTATTAAGGTAAGTTATTAATTTTAATTCAATTCACTTTGTGTTGGTTTTCGTATGTCCGGTCAATGGCGCTGTATGGTGCACCGGTGTGGGCGGCGGCTCTGACCGCCCAGAATAGGGCTCGCCTCTGGCGCCCTCAGAGGATATTGGCGGTTAGAGCCATACGCGGTTACCGCACCGTATCGACGAAGGCGGCGTGTGCCTTGGCCGGAACTCCCCCGTGGGATTTGGAGGCGGAAGTGCTCGCCGAAGTTTAGCTTTGTGGCAGACTATCTACAGGAGCATACTTTCATGTACGAGGACCGAGACGGTGTTCTGAGGCGGCGGCTCATGTCGTGCGGTGTTCCACAGGAGTCTGTCCTCGGACCACTCCTGTGGAATGTTCAAAATTATTTCTCACTAATTTTATCATATGAGCTTTATCGAGAAAGATAGCTATTTCTGTATCTTACACTTTAAAAATAGTTTTTAAATTAGTCGGATTCAAATCTCAGTTCAGTTTCTTGGCCATTGCCATATTGGCTAAACAGCCATCAAAGGTAACAGCTTTGACTACCAATCCAGCTTCGAAGCATAAGTCAATGACACTTTGTTAATAAAAAATACCCAAATACTTAATACTTTCCATTTACCGTGAAATGGAACAACTAATAAAACTAATGCATCCGTGTATTCTTCTCTACAGTCAGAATTTGCATTTCCACCTTGATCAACATAACCGAATGCCTTTTCTACTTTGAAGACAATACAGCAATAAATAGACAGATCTGTCTGTTTTGCCTTAAATTTCAGGGCATCAAAAGCTTCCTTTGTGAAACCGGGACGGCCGTCTATTAACTGCCTCGATGGCGTAGCAGTAGCGAAAGCGACTGCTGAGCTTGAAGTCTCGGGTTCGATACCCGGGTTGGACCAAATTTTAGTATGATCGGCAAATATTTGTTTCGGAATTTGGGTGTTTTCTATGTATAATATATATGTATTTACAAAAAATATATATAAGTATTCTATCAATCAGTCTAGTTATCATAGTACAAGCTTTGCTTAGTTTGAAACTAGATGGCGTTGTGTGTTAATGTCTGAAATATTTACTTATTTACTTATTTATTTATTTATTTGTACCACTTTCTAGGGTTTTGGTTGAGGGTAAACGATTATTAAATGTTTTACATAAATAATTATAAGCTTTAGTGGAGTAAAAATTTAAGGTAATTACAAAACCTCTCCACTGCGGTGAATATTTTTTCGAACAATTTTACCTGATTTTCCTTTCAATATTTGCCGACGAATAATTCCACTACATTTGACCTCTAAAAAACTTTATACGTCATTGTTTTCGGTTGTTAATAAATTTTTTGTTTCTAATTCTGCCAATAATAATCTCAAAGAAACTATTTATCTTTTTAGTCTTCTGTTCAAATCTCTTACTTTTGATTTTTTTTTCTTTTGTCTTTACTATGGTTTGGTTTGGTTAATTCGATGATTCTTCTACAAAGACTGTTTTTAACTAGAGTATTATGATCTAGACTACTCTTCGACTCTCTCGACTAAACTAGAGTATTATGAATTTTTTTTCTTTTGTCTTTACTATGGTTTGGTTTGGTTAATTCGATGATTCTTCTACAAAGACTGTTTTTAACTAGAGTATATGCAGGTATGGATGGATGCTTTATTTTTTGTTTTGTAGGTGTGTCTAAGCAACGGCTCTGATGTTTAAATGTTGGTGGAGTTTTTGCACTTTTCAACGGTAAATCAGTAATATTAAATAGATTTTTTTTTAAAATACTATAATCGTTAATATTACAAGTTATAATCCCATCATGAATTTTTATTATAACCATACCACATTTTCAAACGATGTGCCAGTCACAGGAATTTTCATACTTCTAGCTACAAGATCTGCACTTGCAAAAATAAAATTTCAGTGGAATTAAAAATAGCTGACATATTTTATGATTTATAACTCCATTTACAATAATGTTGGCATGTAATATTTGCGTAAGTTTTAGACTATCATGTTTCACTCAATCCCTTAATGTTATTATTGTATAATCTTTATTGGTAAATTAGTCTTCAAAAAAGTAAAAGCACTTACCAAAACTGGCAAGTATTGAGCAGGTATAGCGGAATTAAACAGCTTTCTTCGATTTTTCATAGCATGAAAATTATCTTCAGTGAAATGGCTTAAGCATATCACAGTACTTTTAGTAAGAAACCACTCATTTTTAGAACAAAACTATTTTTGAATAGCAAATATCTCAGTGTGTCTACGGGTAACAAACTTGGACGATACTGATGTCGTACGTAACTATGTGTGGCCCACGTTTGTGGCCCTGTAAGTGGAATTTATTAGGAGATGATCTGTGCCTATTGTACATGTTAAATATATATTTGGTGAATATAAAGTTGCAGAATTCTATTTAGCACTTTAATTTATGATTTCTAGTAACCAAGTGTCATGTATTCGTTATAATATTCTATCACATAGCAATGCAAATAATCTGCAGTAGCTTTTTCGTCCTAACAAAAAAAAATTCAGCTTACTCGTTCACATTTTGTCATGACACGACAAAACAAAACAAAATTAAAAGATTTGAGTCAAGCAATACTCCAACATTTTATAAAAATGTTAGGTCAATCTTTCACTTTGCAAGATAATACTATTTGGAAAAAAATAATTCTTGAACACTATTTTTGCCACTTTGTTTATTGACTGTTTTTTGCTTGTTTACTGAATTTACATCCACTTAAGTTAATATACAAAAACCTATTCGTAATTAACAACTCATAATATAAAATCTCTAAGCGTGAAATGCTTAATTAGTTATTATATTCACAATTATCCAACTGACTTCTAAGAGTTATATAACTTCTCGTAAGTGATGACCCGAACCTGATTGAACTTAAAAAACAGATCAGCAAACAATATCACCACTGCTGCTTTGTCCACTTCTACTATGGTGAGTTGTAAGCAAGTCTCAGACGGACTCATCTCTCGATTAAATGATTGCAAGGGTATTTTTACATTATAAATCAATAACCAATTGAATTACAGAATTGATTTGAATATTTGGATAGTATAAAATAGTTCTGTCCGTGTGGTGACAGATTAAGAACACATAGTATTGCCACTGATAAAAGGTGACTAAGGGAACAAAGTATGCAATATTTTCACAAAGAGAAGGAAAACTTGAAACAAACCCTATTCCAGCCCGTCTAGCCAGCGTGATATAGTTGGGCAAAACGTGCGTGCTAAGGGGAGGCCTATGTCCAGCAGTGGACTGTTGATGATGATGATGACGATATAATAAGAAAAGAAACTTCAAACTTCGGTAAGCACGTTACTTTGATGGTTTCAGTTATCGTGTGACAGTCGTCATGCATAGTTGGAGTCTCGAAAAGTTCGACAACAATCTGTCCAGGGAAGTTTAATAATTAGCTAGTACTTGCAAGACTGATGACAGTCGCTCCCCATGTGTAAAATAAAACGTGTTCAAGTTTACTGAAATTAAAAAATTAATATTCACAAGGACACAATTTAAGCGGTGGCCATTCTTGATTAAAGCTGATCGGTCGCTATACAATATCTTTAAGTTAAAGGTGGTATATGATACAAAAGTTGTAATTGCTTATCAATTGTACAGTTTATGGCAAGTTTTACGATTTAGATATCAATAACACACGCAAATTCTTTTTAATAAAGTTCCCTATGTTTAACGTAGCCTAAATAATTTACTCCTCATGAATAATGATCGATACAGGCGTTGTACGTTCTTGGTCTATTTTAGTCTTAAATTTTTAAACGAATATTTATTTCTATTACGAAACTCAATTAATTCTAGTTTAGAGAGTATTTCTATAACAAAAAGAATGTGTAGTACGATACCCGAATGGTTATTAACTATTTACAATACACTCAAAATATTATTTGAAGTAAATTTTTCATTTTCATTAACCACGACATCCCTATGATGGCAAGTAACGTAGAGTTATTTGGCAAAAAGTATTATTTATCTTATTTTACACTAATCAAAATCATTTTTTTTTAATGTTGGTACTTCTATGGTATCCATGGACATGGTTCGACATAATTTGTAGTCGGGACTCGAGTAAAGTCACAACCTCACTAAAATTGAACAGTTACTTAAAAAGTACTTGGAAATCCATTTAAAAGTACCATAACCACTCAGTACGTCAGTGTACGACTGTAGCATTAATTTACAATAGTGTTTTGTATCTGTCTGTCATTAATGACTGTGTAAAATTTTGTTCATTTTATGAACCAAGTATATCTTTTAAAAATATTATGCACCTTATAGCTTAAATTATGTTAATACCAAAATTAATGCGTCTATAAACTCTGAGAAAAGAAATAAAGGACTAAAATATAGTCAACAAATATCCATAAAACAATAAATCAGTTCACTTAAGTGAAGGACCTGAGATATTTTTTGTCCCGTTCATGTTTGCTGTGATTGTCTATAATTTGATGAGAGCAAAAAATGTATTTTGAATTTTCATATTACTAAACAGAGATGAACAATATGTTATCCGCGGTTTTCATAAGTCATTAAGCACTTTTCCGATATGTTTGACGTATTGGTAAACCAGAATAAATGTCTGGCTACTTATATCGGAATAACATTAGTAGATACCAACTCGACCATACTTCGCTTTTACTACGCACGTACAATAGCATGGTTACTCATAAGCTCGTTAAAAGTCATAAGCTCGTTACGGACCCTACATAGGCTGAGAACTTTCTTCTATCTGAAACTAAGGTATATATTTAAAAAAATACAAATGAAAAATACATTTATAATTTCTGTATATCTATCATGTTTGGCTCTGCATCAGCCTACAGTAAGTGGTTTAATAAGGATTCAATAAAGCATAGAAAGAATATGTGAATTTCTTCGAAGTCAAATTGGCAGCCACTCGAGCAATTAATGTAATTCAGTCACATTATCATATTTGTGTAAAACAAATGTAAATGTAATGTAGAATTTGATGCAAAAATTTTTTTACTGGCATCGTTTAAATGGATCACCTAAGATAAAATACTTACTATCAATCAGAATTCCTAAGTTATTAACACAAGTACTCACCAGGAGTACAAAATCTTTAAATTTGGAGTAAGGTAACTTCGTACGTGCATAAGCTCACTTGATAGGGATTGAGAAGACGATTCTACATTAGGTAAGAAATTAATTGAGTGTGGACGAGGTGTTCGAGGACTTTTGTTGGAAACAACAATACAAAAATTGAACAATGACTTTACCAAACACGGATATATTTCATTTTATCATATGCTAAAATTTAAGCTATGATTTTTATACAATAATAACGCGTGACTCTTAGATTATGTTCTAAATATAATAACAAATATTAAATAATAATAATCAAAAATATAATAATAATATCTATCTGAACATAATTTGCAATTTGTTTATTACGTTTGCTAAATGAAAATAACTTACTATTGTATAATCAGCTTTGGACCAGTTTGGAAGAGTTCGTCAGAACACTCTCCATGATAAAGGCGATAGAGGACTGCCATAGAGGCGACATCTCTTCGCAACTGCAGATACTCGGGATTCAGTGATTTTCGGATTATTGATAATCCGGACTGCTCGCCGCTGTAACCGATCCAAAGCGTCCAGCAAATACTGCGCAGATCCATCGTTAAAATGAGAACAGTACTCCACACAGCAGTATACCTGGGTTTTATAAAGAAGACACAGATGGTCAGGCGCAAAGAACAGTCTCAGAACTTCCGCGAGGCTGCCTTAGTAACGCTTTCAGTATATTCTCGTGGATTGAGGTCCCGACCAATATTCATACCCAGGATACTGAGATTGTCCTGCAGTGGCAGTTGAGTGTTCTGTAAAGTAGGGAGGGGAAGGAATGGAGATCTTTTGGTAGAGAGCGCGCACGCTTGTATTTTCTTCGCATTGAACTTGACCAGATTCTCATGACCCCATTGAGAAATGCAGCCTAGAACTAGGTCGAGCTCAGTGACAAGTTTTTATCACTTTTCTTCAACGTCCGCTAATTTGGCTGTAGGGTGACCATAGTATCGTCCATGAACTGTGCTGTTGTCTGCATAGCAATGCATATTGCCAAGGGTCAACATGTCATTGATATGCTAAAGAAACAGTGTGGGTGTGGGTACCAGCATTAACCTTCTGAAAATTGAAGGTGGTGCCGTCGCAGAGGACTCTAATGCGTAATTCTCATGCAGAAATGCGATGAAGTAGATAGCAGCTCGACCTACTTCACTTTATGTTTCATGTAATTGCCTTGCAACTACGTCTATAGGACTCATTCTGTGCTTGACACATTATTGATTGAAGATCGTTCGTACTTCATGCTACATATTTCACGGGTATATTTCATTCATTCAAAATGAAAACTTTCTAAGAGACGTTAGATTTGAAAATATTAATATTCACACTCAAATAAATGAAAAAAAAATCAACTTATATTTTGCCACCTACTTAAGGATCACGCTGTCTCTAGTTTTTTTAGTCTGTCGAAGTTTTCGTTATATTCTCTTTTATTTTGTTATAGCTATCACTAGACGCTGTGACGTTTAAAAAGCTGTAGTAACCTCACTGATTTGGTGACAAGCAACAAAAGAATTACTTTATGCTACTTTTCGTCATTCGGTCATTTGTATCGAAATTTGGGATAGTGTGTCAAGAACCTGGTAACGGGAAAGTCTTTCACGTACCAGAATTTCTTGTCTGCACAGTTTGTTGGGTAGGGTTCTTTGTTGTCCTTTGTAACCTTCTAGATTTTAAATTTTCTGATTTTATGTTTTGTCAGTTATATATTCCACTTATTATATGTATATCAGATTTTTCCTATAAAAGGACGCGTTAATCTGTGGTAACTTTATGCAAATATATCGATTTCTTAACATAACATGTCTTGTGTTAGGCTTGCATTATAGATGCAATAAGGAGAAAGAATTTCTTTGATTGCCCAAAGATCAGTATATAATTACGTTTTTAGTTGTGTTTTTTTACAATTGTTTATTTCTGTTCCCACGGCTAGGTTTTAAAGAATTTCTGATTATTTTTAAGGATTTGTTTGTCGCGTCTATAGCATATCATTTTATACGTTTTGTACAGTCAAAAGTCTTTTGTGCAGTGTGCTAGTATAGAAATCTTTTGCGTTCAGGTAATAGAAACAATTGAACGGCAGATGTTTATGTCTTTTATTTGAGACCATAAGAGGAAGAAATCGATAGTAAAATCTCCAAAATGTGATGTCAAAATCTTTAAAACATTGTAAATATTTTGCTGTATTAAATTGCACTGTTCTAGAAAATATTATAGTGTGTTCGAGACAAGATAAATAATTTTATTAACATGATATAAAGTGCATCACTCGTGGGACAGTACTGAGAGTATCTTTTAAACCCATAAACAATGTCGCTCATGTTTTTTTCACAACGCCTGAATGTTAAATTAATTTATTTTCTGTAAGTCTTTACAGATATTTTTACAAGTCGCACTTTACAGCTAGAAGACACAAGACACTCTGGGAAGAACTGCAGAAGCAAACCACACAAGTGTCATTGTCAGTCTGTAAACAATATGAACCAAAAAAAAATCTTCAAAAAGCTAATCCAAACCATTAACTCATAAAGCTTAAGTTTGACCAATACCTCTGTAGTTTGCTTCAACATTTCTTCCCAGAGTAAATCCTAGAAAATATTGGCGCCTTCTAGATGCAAAATCCGACGTGTAAAAGTATCTGTAAAAACTTAACTTGTAAAAATAAACTTCATTTGTCATACATACCTTCATTTCATTTATCATACATACATACCTTAGACAATTTAAAAAAAACACCCAACGCAACCAGTTTATGTTCCCAGCCACTAAACACACTTTTCAAAGGTTCAACATCAGCATCACTTGTCGAATAACCTCTACTCAAGTAAAACTGTTTCCTGCGTAGAATATTATTTTCACTACAGTGAGTTTGCAACTGTTCTAGTTATATTTTCAAAAAAAATACTGAAAATAGGCAACACTAAAGTAGGTAATTCCATTTATAGGATCAGACTAGCTACTCGTCTTAAATAAAGGAATGATCTGATCCTGAAATCTCATGACTTAAAGAATTTCTTAATAACAGAAATCCTTACTTCGTTTCGATCGTGACAAAATTTTCAATTTAATTCTATATGCATACATATAATCACGCCTCTTTCCATGAAAGGATAAGCAGAGGTATGCTCAATTTTATTATAATTCCCTTAGAGTTCGTTTTTAATCTTAAGCATAGTAATAAAAGTGTCATTACTTTTTATCTACGACCCAATTAAGCTCATCCTGCCAATTCATGATTTCAGATATCAGGAACTTCTATCCCTTTCTTAACGGACATTATTAATCATTTCAAATTTTCTATACTAGAAATATTAATAATTATATATTATACTAGCTGACCCGGTGAACTTCGTACCGCAAGACTGTTTTTAGTTTCTAATTTGCCTGCAAGGCTGATTTGTGAATTTAAACCAGCCAGGGCTTCACTCAAGCACGTGTAAAAAACTTCATTCAATACGGTCCAGGTAAGGTACGGTACGTTTAGGGGGAGTTCAGTGACATACACACGTACATTCAGTAAAATATATATATAATATATAATATTGATTACTACAAAAAAATTAACTGCACTTATCATTAACAATAATTCATTTTGGTCAAAAATACTCGTAATTATTTTTAAAACATATTTTGCAGCAAAACACACATTAGAATACGATACCCAGATACAGATACATACCTGTAAAGATACAAGAACAATAATTTACTATATAGGTACTATGTGTTTAAATAGATACATGTACAAATGTAGAATCATACTTATTGCAAACTGAATTGTAGTAATACAATAACGTAGTGTGCTATCAGACTAGCTAATTCTTTGGAGAGAGATGTATCAATCGTGAACATTCCAAACACGTTCATCTTCTTAAATTTAACACGATTCAAACGAAGCACATTCTTGCAAAGTTTTTTGCTTCCCTCTGAAACATGTTTTATGAGCAATAACATATGACTATTCAGTGTATACTAAACCATAATTTTAGCATATCAGCTTCATGCCTGGCCATAAATTGTAAAAGTTGTTCTGTAAACATAGCTTTTATAAAGTGTTATGATAAATATATATTACAATTAAGGGTGGTACTCTTTTAATTCATAATGTAAGAATATCAAGAAAAAACTTGTGGTAGATCCATGTCAAGCAGTGGACGTTTTTGACTGAGATTGTGGTAACGAATTCCACAATTATTGCTCTGTTCTGGGCATAAATGAAACTTCACACTTCGATCAATCAGGACCGAAGCTTTCGTAAGAAACTGATTATTCATGAGGCAGGATTTGATCAATACACCTTTATTTTCTTAACATGAATAAACTACAGTGACTTTGTATTAAAGTCTTACCAGCGTTGAGACCTCCCTTCCTTACCTAATTCCTGGTTAATGCTTAGCAAACTGCAGCAAACTTCATCTACGTCTCCGATAATTTGATAAAAATTGTCGCAATGATAACTGAATATTGCTATAAGGAGAATATTTCTTGTTAACCAGCACACTATTGACATGCGGGAAGCTATCTACAAACAACAATATTAGGTGTAAAACTATAAAAACAATTTTCTTGAAAAGTCTTTTTTAGAATATAATAGTAAGATCTTAAATAAGTTCTCGCTGTGTCTTTATAAAAAAAAAATTCAAAAAAAATTGGCTTACAACCACTTTACTCAAAGTATTTTCTTTCAGTAATCAAATCCCTCGTTGAAAAACCGATTCATGTTTTGATGCAATCCACCAATCGACTCTTTTTTCAATTATTTTTTCTTCTTTCTTCGAAAGAATTAAAACACTGCACGCTCAAACCATGCGCCGTGAACCGAAACAAGTGGTAATCGGAAGGAACTATGCCCAGTGAATACCGGTTTTCAGGTAAGTTTTGACTGGTTTTGCCACATGTGGCGGAGCATTGTCATAACAGAATCACTTTTTGATGTCTCTGCTCGTATAGTGGTCGCTTTTCTTTCAGGACTCGGCTCAAATGCATCAACTTAAGTCAATAGCGAGCTCTCGTGATAGTTTCATAAAGCTTTAGCAGCTCATAATAAATTACACCTTACTGATCCCACTAAATGCAGAAAAGAAGCTTCGAACTGTGGATATTTGGTTTTAGGGACGATATTAATGTGTGACAGTGCATACCTTACGATTTTTTACTCTTTGAATTTTCATCTTCACTGACTGTAAGGTACAGAATTGTTTTTCTTTTCTGTCGTTGAAGTAGCAATTCACACGTGACAAAATATCATTCAATGTCTCTTGGCTTTACCTCGTACGGTGGCCAATTTCCTTGCTTTCGGATCATTTCTAACGCTTTTAAACGTTATGAAGCTGTTGAAGCACCTACTTGTAATAATTTCTCGAATTCTACTAGTGTCTGACACGTATTTTAGCCAAGCAATGACTTTAACTTTTCATCTTCAAACTTTGATGGTGCTCGAGATAGTTATTTGTCTTTATTGGATTATGGGATTTATCCACAAAAGACAAACGCTACTTTCTTCTAATAGTCTAATAGTCTTCATGGTAAAAGTTTCTATTTTTAAAGCGCTTAAACCAGTCTCTGCATGTTATATGCCACAGAATATTGTCACCATATATTTTAACAAGAACTCTGTGTGTTTCAGCTTCAGACTTCTTTTGAATAAAGCAAGGCAATAAAATTCTTCACAAAAACACTTTATTAGGTATAAAAGTAGATATTTTTATAATAGCTAACAACAAGAATAACTTACCTTATCGGTGAAGTCAATTGAAGGTATTTCATCAAGTACTAGAAATGTTTGAAAATAAAGTAATGTGTGCAAAACTGTATCACATATTGTAAATAATATCTGAAACGAATAATCAAATAATAATATGCGACAAAAAAAATATGAAATTAAATGATACATTTTTTTATAGAAGCCTACTAAAGTGATTACCTACTCTGCCTAATGGAAAGCATAAATGTAATCTAAGAATGATGGCCGTCATACTCATTGCGAATGAAGACAATGCAGTATGGCAACCCATGCTAAGGCGGCCTAATGAGATACTTCTTCACTCCCCGCTTAAAGAACCCGGAGTCGTAATGGCAGGGAAATACGTGCGCTGGTAACGAGTTCCAGACTTTAGCCGATCTATTTAGTTCAGGAGTGTATGTCTACCATTCTAAAATGGTGACTTCTAAGACCAGCACGAGTTGTCCTATAGAGGAAGAGAGAAGGTGGGACCAGTTGGAAGAGTTCGTCAGAAAACTCTCAACGATAAAGGCGATAGAGGACTGCCATAAAGGCGACGTCTCCTCGCAACTACAGAGACTCAAGGGATTCACTGACTTTGAGGTTGTTTATAACGAGGACTGCTCGCCGATAAAACCAATCCAGAGCCTCCAGCAAATACTGTGCGGATCCATCGTAAAGATGAGAACAGTACTCCACGTAGGAGCGGACCTGGGTCTTATATAGAAGACACAGATGCTCAGGTGCGTAGAACCAGTTCACTATGTTCAGTATACCTAGCTTCCGCGAGGCCACCTTAATGACGCTTTTAATATACTCTCGTCGGTTAAGATCCCGGCAAATATTCATACCCAGGATATTGAGATTTTCTTGCAATGACAGTTGAGTGCTCTGGAAAGTGGGGAGGGAAAGAAGTGGAGACTTTTTGGTAGAGAGCGCACACGCCGGTGTTTTTTTGGCATTGAACTCGACCAGATTCTTATGATCCTATTGATAAATGCGGCCTAGGACCAAGTCGAGCTCAGTGACAAGTTCCTGTCGGTTTTCTTCAACGTCCGTTAACTTGGCTATAATGTAACCATAGTATCGTTCATGAAATGTGCTTTCGTCTGCATAGTAATTTACGAGTATATTGCTAAGGGTCAATATATCGTTGATATGCAGAAGAAACAGTGCGGGTGACCGTACTGATCTTTGATGTATAACAGCGTTAACCTGCTGAACCTCAGAGGTTGCGCCGTCGCAGAGGACTTTAATGTGGCGCTTGTGCAGAAATAGGGCCACCCAGTTATAGAGTTTGAGGGCTAGCTGAATGCCGGAAGTTTAGAGAGAAGTGAACGGTGCCAGACCCTATCGAATAGAGGCTGATGGTCAAGGACTCCCTATGCCTATCTATAGCCTCATCCTAAAGGTGTGTGAAGAATACTAGAAGATCACCCGTGGATCAGTTCAGTTTGAAGCCGTATTGCTGATTGCTTAACAACGAGTGATCCTTCAGGTAACGGACTAATTGTTTATTGATGACGACAATATATATATTTATGACTTGAGTATTAAAATCTAGGGATTTCTTTTGGAAATGAGTGTACATTACGATGCAAATTATAATTTCTTTATGTACAAAGTTACAAAATCCAAATTTTCTAAATTCATTTAAGATATTTTTAAATTCATATTCAATAAACAGTGTTGGTACATGACGAATGAGTACTTTTATATAAAAACATACAACAGTACACTCAGTATGTATGTTTAAAGCAACTGAAAATTTAAATTTATGTCTGAAAATGGTTTTATTAATTATGTAAAACATAAAAAGCAAAGAAACAGATGGTTAACATGAGTTACACAATAACACTTACTGGAACTTGAAACTGGTGTTTGAATATACAAAAAGCTTCCATTAAATCTGTGTATACTTGAAACAATTTCCTCCACGTTTTTTCTTCCTTGTTGTCTACATTAAGAGACACTCGTGTATAATATTGAACTTCTGATATCCATCCAAGTATACTGCCCCGTAAAAGTTTATTCAAACAAACACCATATGATATATATACATCAAAATACATCAGAGAAAAAAAAGAAGCAGTGATTGATATGTTAAAATATGAACAAATTATAAGAAAATAAACAATGACATGAACAGAAATGTAAATCCAATTATAAAAGATTTCACGTCTATAATTGTCAAAATGGATGGATTTGAATGATTTTTGAATAATGACAATCATTTGTACATGTTTATTACTGGAGAAGACATTAAGTAAATAAAACATAACGAAACCTGCAGTACAAACGACGTAGTGCAAAATAAAACTGAATTTCAAGAAGACACCACTTGTTATCATTCGAAAAATCATATTCAAAGATTGTAAATTCAAGTACATGAAGAATACCACACCAAGTGCAGAAATTATATTATAGAAGACACCATTAGGCAAAATACAATTGCTTTTAATGTTAAATTTTGATAAGAAAAATATATGTTGTAGGATTTGCGTTGGTAGTAATACTTGTTGGAAATGTCTGTCTAAGAAGTTTCCACTGAATTTCATTCTAGTGTCCTTCACCGCCATGTTGTTTTCAAAGGCACGTCTGCTATGTGGTAAAAGAAGTCTTATTACCTAAAAATTGAGTAATTTTGTTAAAAGAATACAATACTGTTAAAAGGTTCAATCATTCGAAATGATCACATCGTGAAAATAAATGTCCAGTCAGCGTGGTATATCTTCAACATTTAATTTAAACGTTAATGGCTCCAATGATTAATATTTACATGATAAATACAGATTAGACCAAGACCAAAATCTTGAAATTATTTTGTAAATAATTTAGACATAGTTCATATGTCTCATACTACCTTTTTTTTTTTTTTTTTTTTTTTTTTTACGCACCATACCCTCCGGAGGGACGAAGGGCGTGTGTGGGACTCCCGGAAAACCGGTATACCCACTAAACCCCGCGGCGGCCTACCTCGGCAGTCGGAAGGAGCTCCAGGAACGCATTAGCGGCTTCTAGAGTCCTCCCTGCCGTACCTCACAAGTGAGGTACATCCCGGGCACCTCATGCCCCAAGGACAGGACGCTATCACACCTCTCTCCGCCCTGCACAGTAAGAGGCAGAACAGGGCCCCGCCCCAGACGACACTCCCCGGCCGCACCGGAGTGTCACCTGTCTCGGGTCGCTTGCAGCAGTCACATCGCCCCAAGATATGACCGCAGCGACCCTTAGGCGGCGATTAGGGAACTAGCGACCTCTGCCGCGTCCCCTTCTCCGCCTCCTTCGAGCGGGATCGGCCCTTTCCCGATCTCGCTCTGCGGTCTCCTTCCGGAGCATAACATGCTCACAGAAGGAGACCGCGGCTTCCCATCCCTCACGAGTCGCCAGCATTGCCGTGATCAGTGCTGACGGCGTAAGGTTTCGTCCGATCCGTCCGACCAGGACTCGACGCTCAGACTCCCAAGCTGGGCAGTCCTCCAGCGTGTGCTGGGCGGAGTCCCGTTCAGACTCGCAGTGGTGGCATTGTGCCGTAGCCTCCCGTCCTATTCGATTCAGATACTCACCAAAGCAACCGTGCCCGGTGAGTATCTGAGTCAATCGATAGGTGACACAGTCGGTCCTCTCTATCCACGCTTCGAAGTTCGGCAGAACGGCTCCGACGGCGCGTTGGCTAGCACAGCCCTCAGTTTCGAGCCGTGCCTGCCAAGCCACCAGAGCTTGCTTATGCGCGTTCTGCCGTAGCATTCCGGGCTCATGATCTGGCGCGGCCTCTTCAGCATTCCGACCGACAGAACGACGAATTTGGTCATAAACCATCGCGTCCATGTCGGCCAGGATATCGAAGGGCGGAGATCGTGCCAGGATCGTCGCCGCCTCATAGGAGATTGTGCGGTAGCCTCGCACGATCCGTATGGCCATCAACCGCTGCAGGCTCCTGAGTAGAGCCCGGCAGCGGGAGGCACCCGCCAGGTCACTAAACCAAACGGGCGCCCCATAGAGGACCATGGATCTAATAACCCCCATATAGAGGCGGCGAACTTCTTCCCGTGGTCCCCCGAGATTGGGCAACAGACGATGCAACGCACCTGCTACCCCCCGCACTCGGGGGACTAATCGCCCGAAATGCTCTTCGAAGCTCCATCGACTGTCCAGGATAAGGCCTAAGTACCTCATGTACTGGCCCACCTGGACTTCAGCGTCACCCACGCGAAGGCATGAGCTGGGTGGTTCCTGGCGTCTGCGTAGGCCATGAAACCATATCGCCTCAGTTTTCTGAGGCGCCACCCTAAGGCCCAGCTCACAGATCTTGTTTACAACACAAGCCACCCCCTGCTCGGCAAGCCAAAGCACTTCCTCAAAGCGTGACCCTCTAGCCAATATAAGTGTGTCGTCCGCATAGCAGACTACACTTAGGCCAGAGGGCAGACTGATACGAAGGACCGCATCGTATGCGAGATTCCACAGCAATGGGCCCAATACAGAGCCTTGGGGAACCCCACAACATACCTCCTTCTGGTTTTCTACTCCATTCCGATCGATAAACTTCACTGTCCTGTCGCGTAGATAGGCCTCTACGACGGCCCGCAGGTAGAGCGGCACCTCGTGATATACAAGGGCCGCCCTAATTGCCTGCCAGGGGAGGGTGCCGAACGCGTTGATAATATCAAGGCTAACCGCCAACGCCACCCCCCCTGATTGGATTGTCGACTCCGACAGGGATCGAACACACTTGACAGCATCTACTGTCGAACGTCCCCGTCGGAATCCAAACTGACAGACCGACAGATCAGGGCCCACTCGCGACAGATGCCCACTGATCCGGTCAGAGATAACCCTCTCAAAGAGTTTCCCCGACTCGTTCAGCAGGCAAATCGGTCGGAATGCAGAGGGAGAATCTGCAGCCCTTCCTTCTTTTTTCAAAAGTACCAGTCTCGCTTGTTTCCAGTCGAGGGGGAAGATACCGAGGCTGAGACAATCTGTGAAGATTCGCCTCAGTTTGTTCCCCAGAACCGACAGAGCTATCACCAACGCCCGGCCTGGAACACCATCAGGTCCAGGTGCGGTGTTGCGGGAAGCCAGCCGCCGTGTGACCCGGTCCAACTCCAACTCCGTCACCCCATATTCATCGGACCAGGGTTGCCGGTCCGATTGTGACGGAATGTCTCATACTACCTGTGCCCACTGTTTCGTGCGCTTGAAAGGCTTTAAGTATTATTAGATACTAACTGTCTTCATGTCATGTAAAATTCTGGTGTCATAAATTAAATTTCTCTGATCCAAATACTATCATAAACATATAAAAAAACCTTTTTCAAGTATTGTAAGAGTCAATTTGTCATTAAGTCACATGTGTAAATGTACAACATTAATTAATTGTAATAATTGTAAAAATCAATTATTTTCCATATAAATGGTCCGACGACCTGGTGAAGGTCGCGGGTAGTCATTGGATACGGGTGGCATGGGATCGGTTGTTGTGGAGAACCTAGGGGGGGCCCTATGTCCAGCAGCCACCCTGAGTGTGACCGCGGATGGACAGGGGAGGTTTTACCTTTCATCCATAATAATAGGCAGTGATATAGATGTATATACAGAGTGGGCCGTGATTCGTAGACATTTGAATCTAACATCCCGCGCAAACATGTTACAGGAATTTTCGGGACCGATGCTACTGGAATTTGCTGGCTACAATCATAACACAAGGTTTCAATGAGACAGAGTCACTTGTCACACATCCAATGAGTCCCTGCCGGTGGTCACAGACGTGTTTCCGGAAAAGCTCATTTCCAGACGAGGCGACATTCCATGGCCACCCAGAAGTTCAGATCTATCTCCAGCAGACTTGTTTTTATGAGATTATTTCAAGAATTGTTTCGTCACCGATAAACCAAATACACTACGTCGCCTAAAAGAAAAAGTCAGGGAAGAGACGTCTGGACGTCTGCGATATTAGACGAGTATCTCAAAATTTCAGTACTCAGTTCGATGAGTGCAAACGACGAAACGGTGAGTGGTAATTTAGACGATATACCTAATATTTTTCAACAATGAATTCCAACTAATTAACTTTAATTTAATTTTAATACGATTTTTTCAAATATTAACTAATTGGCAGCCCACCCTATATATATGTATATTTATGTACATCCCAATTAGTGGCAATAGGCTCACAAATTTTTAAGGCAGTTTAAACACCAGTGAAAAATAACGTTAACACATAAACATACACCAATCGATGTATGTAAGGAGAATTCTCCTTACACATTTAAAACATAAAATACACGTTATATTCTGTCGTGGGCCCGTTTCCCACCCAGGAAACTGCAAAAAGTAACGATAATAACAGAGGTACAGAACATGAGGTATGCCATAGATGTTTCCGCCAGGAGCAGTAAACATTTACAGTACAAGCACGCTGCTGCTGACTATACAGGTAACTACAAAACCTGTCAAATGCCGGTGGAGATATGCATATTTTTTCATTTCTGAAATCTCCACACAACTGAAGAACACTTGGGCGCTGGTAGTTAACGTTATATTGATTCACGTGCACCAGAAATTTTTACACTGTGTGATTGCACTTACCGTTGGCAGTCATCGTCGTGCTGGCTCACGCGAATAAGAAACTGATTCGTTTGTAGTAGGTAAATATTCAAAGCAATATTAAATTATAAGGACAACCAATATACTTCGGTACAATGATAATGAGTTATGGTAGAAGTTGATTGGACAGCGTACTTTTATTTTCATTAATAAAATTAATAATTCAACTTGTTTGACTTCGTTTCAATTTGTGTATTGTATGTAATAATAATAATAGTAAATGGATAAAGTTATCATGACGAATAACTATCGGAAATATACCCTTCCTGGGCAATTTGTGGGACATTGTTTCTGGTTTGCCTCGTCTTGTTCACAACCAAGTAGCCACAATCGTACACCAACAATTTGTCCCTAAATACTCACTTGTGAATTTAGGGGTACCATAACACAAGTATGTGAACGACCCAGTTCTTCAAAATGGTCGTGCTACGTTGTGTTGGGATCTATCTATATCACTCTAGGTATATTAGCGGAGTCAATGCATTAGGCATTCTCTACAAGTCAACCTTTGGGTGATGCAGAGAAAGTAGGAAGTAGGTGCGTTCCAGGTGATGTTGGTTTATAATAAATGAAGTACATATATACAAGTTTATCATACTAAAACATTTATACACATAAATAAATACATACATATACACAAACAGATATAAATCTATATATGTACATACATGCATACATAAATAAATAACATAACAAGTATAAGATCACAGTCATGTATGTATTGATTGATTCTGCCAGCTATTCCAGTAGATACTGTTTCACTTTTTTTTTGAATGGAAAACATTTGGGGCCATCCTGCTTTACAGGAGAAGCTCAAGTTCAAACGGAACAGACTGCACAAAAAAGATGAATCAACAGACTCATACGTATGAGAGGGACATTGAAGGTGATGATTGTCAGAGGATCGAAGCTTTCTGTAGTGATCGTTGCATAAGAGTTGGAAGTAACAGTTGAAATATATTGACGAACATAAGTTATTAAGTATAGAGTGTAGAACAGTTAGCGCTCGTTGTCGAAAGAGGACACATGATGAGATAGGAAGATTATTAACAAATCGAATACAGTTATTGAGAAGACGGTCTAATTTATCGAGAAAGTCTGCATTCAGGTCGCAACAGCACAAATCACCATAGTTGATTAAGGTGAAGATAAGAATTATTTATTTATTTATTATCACACACAGGACTATTATTATCAATAAGCCTGAAATTGTGGTAACAAATGGATTAGAGAGCCGCGCAATGATTATTTACAGCGCCGTTCTTCATTACGAGAATCTAGTGAGAGTTGAAAGAAAAACGTTTAAATTTATCTTACGAGATTTTTGGGAATGTGGATTCGATGATCATTATTGCGATAGTCGTATCTGCTCACTGATTGACAGTGAAGAGCTTCGAATTACCCTTAAGAGGCTCACGTTAAAAGGCTGGACTAAAGATCTGATGCAGAAAATTGTCCTCCTAGAAATGGTCAGTATAGTGAAGAATTTCCTGTCGTTGAAGCCCTAGTCACTGGTTTTTTGATCCTAAGTCAGCGGTTCATATTTCAAATATGTATTTTATTTTTTTTTTTCTAAGTATTTACGACGCAACTTGTTTAACTTGTAAATATAATTTGTACATTTTAATGCCAAAAGTCTGGATCTAAATAGAACAAATACTTTGTTCTGTATAGATCCAGACTTAAGTGATCTTCTTAAAGTATTAAGTGTAAAGCCCTTAGCATTTACTATTATATTAAAATGTCTGCGTTAATGAACGTTGTCTAAGTTTGAAATTGACAATTTTGTAAGTAATGAGTCGTTAATATTCATTAGGAAATGATCAATAAGTCGGCTCATGTAACATTATTGTTCAGACAAATACCGACAAGGACAGATCTTGCTTGTATTTCTAGCACTTATATCAAATTTGACCAATACAAGTCTTTTGATAACTATGATTACAGTTATAATAAATACGCAGTCATATTCTATGTCAAATAATGTATTAAACAGAGATGTTAAAAACATGATTTTGCCTTTTAATATTGTGCAACATTTATTTCTAGCTCCAAAATTTATATTAAAGAATGAAAGAATTTCTCCAATAGGATTTATATATAATATAATAGTTATCTTTTTTCTAATAATAATAGTTATATGTTGGACCAGCCGCTTCAATTTCTTACATTTCATGGACGCAGAATTTAATGAGGTCAGCGACATCATAACAGGAGTTTTGTTTTATTTTTATGGTGGTAGTCTCATTGTTTATTATGTTTTTAATTCAGTCAGATCCAATTGTTACATTGCATTGATATTAAAAATTCAATTTCTCATAGAAAATTTAAACTTTAGAAGAATTAATTACCTTATAAAATGGAGTTGGACGTCCAATATTATTATTCTCCTTGTAAATTTGGCTTTGATTATTGGATATTCCATTTCTTTTCACTATTCACGTTTTCTTGATCTATTTCTAGACATATTCCTCGTCACTTTTGATATTCATTTCATTAATTCATTTCAATTTATAATTATATTAAAAATATGTCTAACCATTTGGAATGATAATCTGTTAAAAAATATTGATGAAGAAACTGAAGGATACTGGATGAAAATGTTCAAAGTCTACAAATCTATAATGGAAGCTTATGATTTATATAAAAAGTTATTTCAAATCTTGGTAAGATATCATATTTGTCTTTGTTAATTTATATTGTTGATGGACCTTACAAGGAACTTCTTCATTAAAAATGTGGACTGAGTTGCCTTAAAAACCGCTAGTACCCATGGGTATTATGAACAGAAATAAAGTATTACTTAACTATCTTGATATAGAAATAAACATTTTACTAGGCCGCCATAGTATGGGTCACCATACAGCATTGTCCGCATTCGAAATGAGTATGTGACTACAATTCTTGAACTCTATTCATGCTTTCCATCAGGTGATCTTAAAATAACAAATAAATCAAATTTGAACAATTTGCGACATGTGTGTGCTTTTAACTTAAAATTGAAGTGTCGTTTTGAGGCGACATGTGCAACATTCGTGAATTTGAGAAACGTTTCCATATTATAGAATATAGAAATTTGACGATCACATCACTAATTAACATTTTACATTTCAGATTTTGTATTGGGTTTGTAATCAATTTTTCCATACTCTGGGTTTTATAGCAATGTTAATATTTTCTATGAAGACATACACCATTCAATATGGAGTTGTAAGTTTATGAAATTTAATAGAAAACCTATCTTACATTATTGATATGTCTGAATTATTGATTGTCACATTACCTATCACCTGCTTACTCCTGTCTCAATTTTATATAAGATCATAGCAGTATGCTTTGTCCTTATATTCTCTTCTATCACTCATCATATCAAGGTTAACTCTGGGCTTTGACCTCCCTCTCCTTTTTTACTCTAGCCTCACCACAATTTCCTCGTCTCTCTGCATTATAACTTTTCATTTAGTGGCGTTACCTTCCAGACTCCCTCATATATATTTATTTCTGACCTTATGTATCGGTGGCACACCACAAATACATCTCTACGTTCACATTTTAGCTATGTTCAGGCATCTGTTATTCATTCTTTTAATAATTCAATTTTCAGAACCACATAGGACAGTAGGTCTGTTTATAATTTTGTATATTAATCCTTTTCGTTTCAAAGGGAAACTGGGATCATAAATTATCCTCAATACCTGCCGTCGCTTCATTCATCTTGTGTCCATTAAACTTTCGGGTACCCTGTCATGTATATTTTCGAGCTCCACAAGCACCATTTGCAAGTTTTTGTGTTCACTCCTGTATGCTGTCATCACAGCAGCTTTATTCCTTGACAGTTCTTCTATTTCTATCAATATCCTATATTTTTAAAAATATGCGCTACTCTAAACTACTACTATAATTATATATGTAATAAGTTATTTTAATCCATAAAATAACATACAACATACAATCACACCTATTTCCTAGAGGGGTCGGCAAAGACAGTTGATCTCCACTTATTGCGATACTACCACACCTTTTTTGGTTCGTCCACTTTAATCAGTCACTGCATATGCACTCGTCGGTGCTTGGTGTTTTTCGCATGCCCCTTATTCAGAACATCACCAATTTACTATATTCGCTCTATAAATTCCATTCATAAGTTTTCTATCATCCATCCTCTCTACGTAGCCAAGCCAATCCGTTATTACTTATTGGTGTAGTGACGTGTTGATTAGTGTTCCAAAACCTCAGTTATTTTAACTTTATAATATTGCCATTCATTTAAACCTGTAGTGGACTTGATATTGTGTTTCAAATTGCCCATTATTATATTTGTAACAAAAATACATAAATTGGCTCAAGAACTTTCATTGTGCTGGATCAGTAGTTTCGGTGTGGCTTTGTTCGATGACACTGAAGTATAATTTGTTTCATCGTACGTAGAAGTCGCTACAGGGCCATTATTATTATACTGGTGTGTATGCAAGTCCAGCGTTAATAGTAAAAGCTGAAATACTTTTGGGTACTAGTTAGCTACTACATTCTTTCGTAGTTTTGACAGTCTTTGCATACGTGTCAACTATCCAAAGAGTTGTTATCAAACCTGAAGATGTTAAATTCATTAAAATAATAATACAGACTGAATTTTGGGATTGGAAAATTGTAAGCATTGCATGGCTGATGAAGGACAATCTTCAGGCGATATTGAATATTTATTACTGTGATCAGTTTTATATGGCTGTCAATGACACGAATACTACTTGCTTGCTGCAACTGAAGATGGAAAATTGTACAGGTCAGTAAGTAAAGTTTTCATTAAAACTTCAGTCGATTGAAAACAACAAAGTATTGAATGAAAGTACAGTTTATCGAAATCATTTATATACTTTTTTTCGGGTAAATACATTATTTTTTGTTTCATAATTATTTAATAAATTTGAATTAATTCATTTTCAGGCAAACACAAGCAGGTATGCAAGAACATCTTAAAACTGAACAAGATCACTTTTAGCAAAGTAAGTGCATTCGGTTTGTTTGACATAGATGCTGTACTCTATTTGTCACTAGCGAGAGTGCTAAGTGGCTATGTTATAGTTTTGATTCAATTTACTCTTATATAAGTATTTCGTGATCAACTCTTTGAGTTTTTGTTTGTAAACGACACGTTAAATATTATGTTCACAGTTATTCATATTGTGGTAAAATCATTAAAAATTGTTCATGTACTACCTACATAGCGGTATAGTTATTGTTCATAAGTTAGTATATTGTCAGATGAAATTTATTTAATTAACGATTTTTCTTTTTAAATAAATTATGAAGTCTATATCGACTTCAATTTCTTAATAAAGTGTTATTTTGAAGAAAATGTTTACAGTATATATGTTTTTAATACATTGTGTACAAAGACTGACCATCTATTTCCTTAAACCCGTGTCCTAACTTAGTCGTAATTAGTTTAGATAAAGTTAGAGACCTCTTCAATTGAAACGTCGTAGCAAAGACTGTGTTCTGTACAGATCTAGACTTATAAACATAGACTGGAAGACCCAAATCACTTAACATTAACGATAATATCCATCTTACGAGTATTTTCAATATCAAATTCATGTCAGCGCTAGAGTTAATTTAAGTTTCATTCATTAATATTCATTGTTTGAGTTTGTAGTAGACTAGTTTGTAAGTAATGAAACTAACAAATAATCAATAACAATTAATCAATAAGCCAACTCATGTAACTATATATTAAAATCAAATGTCAACTGGAACAATTCTTACTTTTAATTGTTTCGGTGGAGCAGCGGTAGTGAATGCGACCGCTAAGCTTGAGGTCTCGGGTTCGGTGCCCTTGGTCGGATTAAATGTTTGTGCGATCGGCAAATATTTGTTTCGAAGTTTGGGTGTTTTCTATGTACAATGTGTGTGCATTTATAAAAGAAAAAAGTATATAAGTTTTTTGCCAGTCAGTCCAGTTATCATAGCACAAGCTCTGCTTAGTTTAAAACTAGATGACGCTGTGTGTCAAATGTCAAAGAGCTGTTAGAAAAATATATTGCCTTCAAATTTTATACAGCATGTGTTTTTATCAACATAATTCACTTCAAAGGTGATGTTATTTATCCAGTCGAGTGTATATATACGAGTAGCTGACCCGTGCAATCTTGTCTGCGTCTTCTTTGTCCATAGCGTGCATGCGAATGCTGTCCATAGCGAGTACAGCGTGAATGAAATTGTTACCATAGTAAAGGTTACAGTGTATCACCCTTTAGAGACATATGTATGCTGTAGCAGACTTTTTTTAAAAACTTTTAAAGAAGAACAATTATTACACATTATTTTTGTGAAATTTTAACCGTTGAGGCAACATTTGCAGTGGAAGCTCTCAAAAGAAATTTCCTATGTTTTTGCAACATTTGTCATTGATACTCCGCTCATTTAGGTGGTTGCGTGATGATGTATAGCACCTATAGCCTTTCTAAAAATATAATAATTCTCTTTCAGCAAAGTGAGCATTGTTGATTTGTTCGACGTAAATGCTGTATTGTCTTAACGTACTGCGCATGAGATAAATATCGCTTACTAGGTTTTTGTGTAAATATGTTATTGTTTTAGTAAAGTTTACTCTCCTTTTATTACTATTCACTCTCAGTTCTTTGAATTGTCGCTTTTGTATTCTCTACAAATTGCTCACCTACCTAATTAATATTTAGTGGTAGAAGAATAGTTTATATTTTAATATATTATCCCTGAATTAAGTGAAGTTTGTGGACTTGACGATATTTTTTAAATCGTATATTGATTTCAGCACGAAGACACGTACATAGGTACATTTATTATACATATTATACATAATGTCTAAAAACAGACAAATATTAAAATCAATTCAAAGCAATGTAACATAGCATAAATAAATTGGAACAATATATCAATCTAAATTAAAATGGATCTTTAATTTCGTTATATTTTTTTAATCGGTTATCCTGGCAGTCTGACTTTCATGAACTGTCACATATTTTTAAGGGTTACTTAAAATGAATGAACAAATGCCTACCAACCTAAATTATTCAAAATCAAGTAGTAAAGATAATAATTTTCTACATTTTCTACAGATACTCATGGTGTAGCTGAATTTAGTTTCAATTTTTTTTCTTTTATCTTAAGTCTCCATCCATTTTGAAAATAATGCGTCAGTTACCTAAAGTAACACTAAAAGCATACAATTTGGTTTAACATGAATAGTGATCAAGGTAATTCATTGTCCTGTTTCATTTTATTTACGTGTCGCCATATTTTAAGAAAACAATTTATATTGCAAATTTAATTAATTAACCCCTACTTTTATTTCACAACTACTTTAATATTATACATATAAAATAAAAAATAAGCAAATCAAAGTCATTTTAGTGTTTAGGTATATATTAGGTAACCCCATTACAATAGACTGCGATACATTTTTATAAAACTTCTTATTTTCCTACTAAATAAAACCTTTAATTTAAGAAAATTTTAATTCTTATGTTTCTTTTTAAAATTAATGTTGTTTGTTCCACATTATTTTGTGGTCTTCTTTTTGTTCGTCTTGAAAAGTTATATACTATGGAAAACGATGCTGTAACGATCACAGAGGCAGTATACAAAGAACCACCAACAGCTTGTTCACCACATTAAGAATCCGGAATAATGGGCATAAGCCCCGGTTAAAAGATTTTTCAATGACACACAACTTTTTTATTTCAATCACTCTAAAAGATTGCAATCATCTGAAGGAAATATCTCAAGTACATAGTTTTGATAATAATACGCTATATTTTATTGCACAAATAAATGAAGTTTTAAATGAAAGTGATAACAATATTGAAGCAACAGAAGACATAATTGTAAACATACTTGTTGAAATATTTATTAATAAACTTCGGGACCTAAAGAACAACCAAGCCAACTATAGCGTAGTTACATCATGTACGTCTTTCCATCTGGCCGTCCGTCTAATCGATGCCATTTTTATAGACTATAAGTGCTAGAAATCTGTGATTTCGCACAAACACATATTAATCATACCGACAAAGTGGTAAAATAAATTCTGAAAAATATTTTTGAACTGAATACTTCCTTAGACGCGTTGAGCACTTTTTAAGCAATTAACAATCATAGAACTCACGTCATCGTCATCGAACGAATTTGTTTGCGCCGGATGTTAAATTTAAATATTAAGGAATTCTTGGCCCGACTTGGATATAAATTATATGATAGATATAAAATAAGAATAAGTAATATATTTAAAAGTATAAAAGAAAAATTAAAATGATGTGACCTTTATGATAGGCTGAAGATAGCCGTCCGTATTTCCATACCACTCGCCAGCAGACACACACAAAATAAATGTACAACACATAAAGATTGATTTGTGACACTAGAACACAATCAAAAAGCATTACCACTCCCAAAACCGTGGTTGACGTGACGCTCCGGATCGATTCGCCGCCGAACCTGATGGTGGGGGGACGCTGGAGTTTTCCCCTCATCTGATGAGAACTCCAAGCGATTTCTGCTCCCCCACTCACCGACGAGATTCAAAACTGTAGAGGCCAAGGCCTCTACTCTCGCCCGGGAATCCGCCTCGACCAGGATGGTCACGTCATCGGCGTACGCCACGGTCGTTACCCCCCCAGGGAACGGCAACCGAAGCAAGTCATCCAGTAGAATGTTCCAGAGCGTGGGTCCCAACACCGATCCCTGCGGGCAACCCATCGTTGCTGTCTTCCACTCCACATGATCGCCCACGAACAAGCCAACACGCCTGTCGACGAAGTAGCCCGCGAGCATCGAGTAGATGTTACGCGGGCAGCCTCCCCGCTTAGCTTTCAGCAAGATCATAGGCCACCATGCGTTGTCGAGGGCTCCAGAGATATCTAAGAAAATACCCTGAACGTACCGCGACTTGCTGTTCCTCACGGATGATAAGAGCTGCAGTAACGCAGACTCCGTCTACCGATCCCGAGTGAAACCATGCTGGCAGTCCGACAGCCCCCTGCTGATTTGCGGGGCGCACGAGAGCATTACGCGTTCTAAAATTTTACCAAGGATCGTCAGCAACGTGATGGGGCGGTACGCTTTCGGGTCGGCAAGAGGCTTGTCGGTGCCCTTCGGCAAGACGAGCAGCCTGCCTTCCTTCCAAACGCCCGGGAAAGTTCCCTCTTTTGTGCACCTACCAAACACCTCAGTGAAGTCTCTGGCAGCAGCACGCCAAACGTGTTTGGCGTGCTGACGATGGTCAGGTAAGCAGAGAATGGCGTAGAAGTAAACAAGTAAAAATTAGGAAAAATTGAAAAAATAAAAATACAGAAATACCCTTATCACTATTAACTGCCATTCAAGTTTCTGAACGTACTCGAACGAAAAGAGAAAAAACATTATCTTGACTGATGGTGTTGTCACGAATTCACACAGTGACTCAGTCCATGAAATACAATGTAAACAATACAGCAACCCTGTGTATTTTTGTATTTTTATTTTTATTTATAATTTCATCTCCTTTGTGGTAGACTGGAATTCGTACTAGGTGTCCTTGTCACACAAATTACCAGGCCTCCCATTTTTTTTCTCTCACTCACTGAGTGTCAGAAACTATAGATTTGATCCAGACCAGTGTCTACGAGACCGTATTTTAAATGAGGAAAAGATTTACCCAAGAAAATCTGAGTTTATGTTATTAAAGTGAATGTGAACCTTACTTCATTTATTTAAAGTTACGAGTATATGGTATTTGCAAGTTGTAAGAATTAGAAAACGGAATGCGTCATTTTTTTCATTTACACTGTCATGTTAACTATATTGTGCTATTAGAAACAGCTAGAACAGTATCCATATCATAAACATAGTTGTGAATTCTTAACCTTTTATGACTTAAGTTTCGAAATTCAATTCGATTTGTCCATAAAAAATTCTATAGTGAGCAACTGAGGTTAAATCAATATTTTGAAACAGCACTTAGTGAAATTGAAACAATTTCAAATAACTTATATTGTTTACTGTTCACGCATACTTTAGTTTATCCTGGCTAAGTAACTTATTTATTATAAAACAAATACACGAGTAATGCTAGTGTCAATAATTGTGATAGTCTTACTGACAGTAACTGTCCCCCAATATCATTGCATCCACCATCACAATTCTCATCACAGCTATCACCTTATAAAAATTTTAAAATCAAGAAATAATCTCTTCAGCCATCTCAGTAAAACTACCGAAAAGGTAGTGAATGGAATATTTGACTGTTTGAGTCTATCAGAACAGTTTACGAAACAACCCAATATAAAGACATTACTAACAATGAAACATGATTTGAAAGAAATAGCGGCAAAAAACTTTGAATTATTCGATGTATTGAGAAACGCTAGCGGTGTTGAAGTTGATGATAAACCAATAAATCAAATTCGAATACACGAACTGATAATATAAATATTGAATCAAATCGATTTCAATGTGAATAACAAAACAGAGAACGATAATTTTGAAACCAAAGCTAAGTCGTTTACTCCGAAATTTGCTAATAGTAAAGAGTTTAAAGCATTTATCTGTATCTGTATATTTACCTGGGCTAGTCTGTATTTTATTTCTTTTAACCGAACAATGATTCCAAATTAAGATTTAAATTTTGTATTTTTAACCTTAGAGAAAACCCGAAAAAATACAAACTAACAAAAATTAAAAAAAATGAAGTTTACAACTTAGCGTCGTGTAAAAGAGCTATAAGATTTTAAATCACAAACAGACACTTCAATTTTATTTATATGTACTGATATATCAAATGCATAATCTACATATTTCCAATTTTTAGTCAGTACGACACGTGTGTCCGATTCAACAGCGATTATTATTCACGATTCGGTGAACTTATACCAGTGTTGGAAATTTATATATACCCACAATACGATTCAAAACTCTTACATCACAATCTGGCTATTTTACGTCTCCAGAGAAGCCTTAAAAGTAGCAAGATCTCGTTAGATCGAGGCAAATTAAATCTAATACCTAATGCTGAAATAACGGTTCTTGGATAGGGTGCAATGACGGTAAGACAGAAAAATGTACATGTAGTGTGTCCTTCTAGATAAGCAATCTTTAATCCAGATGACTTATTTTGTAACTTTCCTGTGTAAATATTCATAGAAAATTTATTTAAATGATGATTTAAACCACTCAGTTAATTTCAAGTTTCACCTTTTTGTAGATAAATGAAAAGTGATGTGTTCAAATAATTGAACTTCACGTTTTCTTGTTCAACATTGAATGTTCTTAAACTTGGCAGATTATAATATTTTTCAATCCCAATTACAAATCGGTAGACATCGCGAAAAGTGCTAGCTCGATGTCTTAATCATTGAGTTGAGTTAGTGGTTGTTCATAGATGACCTGATAAAATATCGCTCATTGAATGCTAAGCGGCCACAAAACCCATAATTATTGTAAATTTGGGTGTAAAAACACAGTATTTTACGTTTATATTCATTTTGAGGCTAAATTGAACAGTCAACTTTTTTGTGTTGGGTCGACTGACGCGCAAACTTCAAATCAAATGACATAAGTGTTTTGATAATTGAACTTTTGAAAATACTTGCCTAATAAAACCTTAAATAAACAACAATTTACTTTAAATTAGTTGTTTTTAATATAATTATCTCAACGTTGCTTTCAATTTTAAATGCTAAAAGGGCTTTTGTAGTTATTCAACAGGTAAGGTGGTCGCTATAACAGTGTTAATTATTTTAGAATATAGTGCAACAAAAATATGAAAACAATAATATATTAACATCACAATATTTAACGACAAAAGCGTTAGTTTTTTCAATAAATCTATTTAAAACTTTGTTTTAGCTCTCCTGGAAAAATTAATTTGAGGCAATTTTGTGTTCAATGTGTGAAATGATCACTGTATATTTTGCCAAACGTTTTTATTGTTCTGTCGACCACGAGAAAGTTGCAATGTTACTCTTTTATATTACAATCAATTTATATTATTAAAAATTAAGGCTAAGCATTAAAAAAAACTTCATATATTTATAGTCGAACCATACTGGAAACCAGAATGAGAAGCTAGCGAATGACGTATTAAAAGTATATGACATTGAAGAATGCACGGAAATCTACTCAAAGTAAGTCCACTCACAGGGTCGACTTGAATGTATATTTAGAAAACAAATCCTGCCGTTTTATAATATAACAATATTTAATTTTTACATGAATATTTTTAAGGCAATAGTTTTCATTTTATTGACAAATGAATTATTACTACATTGTAATATATCACTGTCATGTCTGGTCTTTCAATTTACCTATATATGAAAACTTTTGATGGGCCGTCATGTCGTATATATACTTTTTAAAATATTATTAACTGTGAGTTTATTTAATTATTAAAACATGACTGCGGGCAAGTAAAATTAATGTGTGTGTGTATGAAAGTAAATACAGAGTCCAATATTGAGGCCTTTTGTCTCTGTACCTACAAATTTTGTTATGTGTTAAGTCACGCTAAAATTTATTGTATAAATTATACAAATGCTTGTTAAATCTTCATTTACTAAGATTAAAATTTTATAAGACAATTAATGTTTCACCCAAACTTCACTACTTCAAACCATTACCAAAGTTAAATCAATGTGGCGTAACGGTAAAATCTTAGAATTATCCGAGACTCTCTAATATTTTCATATTATACCTATATGTTCATTAAAAGTAATCTTACTAATACCATTTCATCCAGAATGTACATCACTGAAAGTAATTTTTGCGCCGGTTTTAATACAAGAGAAAGCGGAGCCCGCACCGTAAGTAGCACTTGGTAAATCATTGGTAATAATCAGTTTGCATGCCCAGGATACACATGCGATTCTAGCATGTATTAAACTAATAATTTAAAACTGAATAATCTCAGGAATTACTGTTCTAATTGTGAAATTTAATATTCGATTGCTTATTAATTGAGGTAGGTGACATACAATCTAGGCTCTATCCAACATCACATTACGATAATAGCAACATAATGGCAACGAAAAATATTGCGAAAACCGGCAAATTTCTTTCTCTTAGAAGACACGACAAATTCAGCTGCCGGCTAGTGTTAATCAATAGTAAATGATAGATGATCATAATGATTTTATAAGCTAATTTTCAGAACTTTTCTTAAAACAACCTGGCGTGCCATATTATGATATGATCAAAAATTTCAGAGAGACGTGGGAGATCCCGGCATTGTTGATAATTTATTATTCGGAATAGTCAGCTTCGCGACTGATGTTTGTGGCGACTTTGACACCCCTACAGTCTTCACCAGGGTTGGATTCTACATCAAGTGGATTGATTATATTATGTCGTTGGTGAGTACTTTAAATATTTAAAAATAAATAGGCATCCAAAGAATTGGCAGAGCTAGGCCAAATTTATTACTGTGTTAAAAGAAACGAGCAAGTGAAAACGAGATTTAATACTACTTATTTCAAATTGTAAATAGCTCAAAGTCGAATACCTGTAACTTAAATTAGTTTTGTCTTAAAGTCTAAATGCCCTCATATAACTAAGTTATGCATGTACTTAAAACGATTAGGTTAATAATTGACAAATTCATATAACTTTTGTTCTGAAACAGTATCAATATATCTATACTATCTTAGATGTTCTAGAGACTTTTTACAAACCCGTTTGTGATGTGATTTAAAAGTATCATTTACATTAAAATAATAATATATTTTTGTACGTTATTTAGCGTCCAACAAAGCGAGGAATAGAACCAAATATGAAATCAATGAATAACATTCTCATGTATCGTAATACACCACTGCCACTAAGTTATGCTCACATGAACATGGTTAAAAAATACCAGATCAGTGATAAATTAAATAAAGATTTTAATGCAAACGAAGATGGTGCACAAAAAGACATAGAAACTGCTGCAGTTCTCCGTCAAATAATTAATGCCATGAATAATAAAAACCAAATGTTATACGATATAATTAATGATGATCTATATGATGATTTCGTGAATATATTTAAAGCAGACAACAAAAGTATCCTCCACCATCCTTTGATTAATAAAACACAATCATTGATTTCTGGCATTCATTACAACGTTCCTGCCGCTAAATTGCCTACGACTACGCCTAAATATATACCAACTTTCCTGCTACGTTCGACTCCAGCGAAGATTTTGAGATATAGGAAGGGATCCATGTAAAAAGATGTCCACTCCATTGCAATTACTATTTATGAAAATTGAAACTAAAAAGATAGAACGAATAAACCTTGACAATAAACTGAAATTATAATTATTATTTGAAACTTTACCTGCATTACATAATTTAATTAACAACTTCATAAGGACATTTTGAGGCTTTAAGATATAACGTAACTTAATATATTTTTCATAAATTTACAAAAAAAACTAGGAATGGAATTTTTTAAATCTTATTGTCGGTTAAACCCACTCAAACTTTAATAAAGATGAAAAATAATATTGTAAATTATTAATTTAGTCTTTCACTAATAGCAAATAAATAAAGAATCATTACCACATTCATAACTACGTGAGAAACTTACCTTAGGTAATTTATTATTTAACCTTTTTATTTTTTTTATTATTTCATGGTTTTCAACTTTACGAGACAGAAACATTCTTTTTATAACATCTTATTTAATAAATCTAATAAAAACCATTGCATCGCTATTGTAGTAAATTAATTTCATTATATATCGCCCACCATAATGATATACCTGTAAATACGTAAATATAAATATTCAACTTCGTATATAATAAAAGTAACGAACCAGCGCAACCGTGGCAGTACTACCCTCTCACAGAAGACCAACCCAAAGTGACAGCATTCGTCTTTCGTTGATGAGTGCGAGACCGGAGACTCATGGACGCAAGAACGACAGTTATCATACCGAGTGTGTGAGCTTTACATAGCCACAATTACTGACATGCCTTTTACGTCCCGTACGTGAAAAAACATCTTAGTAGACCGCTATAGCGTGGGTCACTATTTTACAGTGTGCGGTGACCACAACTCACATATGTCAGGCAGTGTAGGTTTACTTTAGCAGGCTCTTAAAATAAAATAAAAATAAAAAATCCGACAATATCAAAGAAATGCAGATGAAATAGAAGTTTCGAATTTTATATTTCACTATATATAAAATTCTAAGTTCTGTTTCAACGCAATAATTACAAAAATAATTAATGTTGATTTGCTCAGTTTTATATTATTTTCCTACCATATTATTATATTTCTCTACGAGATGTCCTGCCAAAATTGGAACAAATGACGAATTGATTGCAAAGTGGTCAACGCAGTTAAGACAATACATGGTGTTGGCGGACCTCCGTGCGGCTTGTACTCGTGCCCGGAGGTCCTACACCCGCAGTCGCCGGCGTCACCGGAGGCGAGGAGGACCAGCTTCATAGGGAGTACCGAGAGGCACGGAAAACTCTGAAGCTGGCCATTAAAGAAGGAAGGAAGGAAGGAGATGCTGGAGAGTCTCAATCGTGACCCCTGGGGTCGTCTTTATCGTGCGGCGCGACAAAAGCTCCGTACGTCGGGCCCCCCCCTTACAGAGACACTCCAGCCCATCTTCCTGCAGGAAGTAGTCGAGGGGCTTTTCCCGCAGCGGTTGGAACACACGCCCCCGTCGATGGCCTTCTTGGCCAGAGACGACGGGATGGGGAACAAGGATAATATTCCACCCGTCAGGGAATCGGAGATAGGGGCGGTTGTTCTACGGATTCGCTCCAAGAACACCGGCCCTGGGCCTGATGGGATACCTGCCCGAGTATTGGCACGAGCCCTCGATCACATGTCGGATCGCCTCAGGGAGGTCCTGGACGCCAGCTTGATGTCCAGACGCTTTCCTAAGGGCTGGAAGAGTGGGAAGCTGGTCCTGCTGCGGAAGACGGGACGGCCTGCCGATTCGGTCGCGGCCTATAGGCTCATTGTGTTGCTGGACGAGGTGGGTAAATTGTTTGAGAGGATACTCTCTCTCCGCATCGTTCAGCACCTCTGCTAGGTGGGCCCCGATCTGTCGGACGCCCAATACGGGTTTCGAGGGGGCGTTCGACGGTCGATGCCTATTTGCGCCTGAGGGCCGTCACCGAAGAGGTGGTGAGCTGTGGCGGTGTGCTGTTGGCGGTGTCGTTGGACATCGCCAACGCATTCAATAGTCTGCCATTTAGCTGCATCAGGGAAGCACTCCACTACCACAGGGTGCCAGAGAACCTGAGGCAGCTTGTGGCAGACTATCTACAGGAGCGTACCGTCATGTACGAGGACCGAAACGATGTTCTGAGGCGGCGACTCATGTCGTGCGGTGTTCCACAGGGGTCTGTCCTCGGACCATTCCTGTGGAACATGGGATACGACTGGGCCCTTCGAGGTCGTCTTCACCCCGGGCTGGGCGTAATTTGTTACGCAGGTGACACACTGGTCACGGCCCGGGTGATGAACTTTGCAGAGGCGGCGCGCCTAGCCACCACGGGTGTCTCTCTGGTGGTCGGGCGTATTGAGGCGCTGGGTTTGCGGGTGGCCCTGGACAAGATGGAGGCCCTTTTATTCCATGGGCCCCGTCGTGGTCCACCCTCCGGCGCCGCCATCGTAGTAAATTCGGTCCTCGTACCGGTTAAGGCCCAGATGAAATATCTGGGCCTGATACTTGACGGCAGGTGGCTCTTCGACGAGCACTTCCGACAGCTTACTCCAAAGCTGGTCGGCGCTGCTTCTGCCCTTGGGCGACTTTTGCCTAATTTGGGTGGAGCCAGCGTCGCGACGAGACGGCTATACACAGGGGTTGTCCGGGACTTTGCCGCCGTGGAGGCTCTCCAGCCGGTCATCGCCGAGTGGGCAGGGCGACAGCACGGGACCCTTTCCGTCTGACGCAGATCCTTTCTGGGCACGGTTGCTTCGGGAAGTATCTGCACTCGGTCGCCAGGAGGGAATTGAGTCCCGCCTGTCACCACTGCGACTGCAGTGAGGACTCGGCTCAGCACACGCTGGCGGTTTGTTCCGCCTGGGCGGCGCAGCGTGGGGTCCTCACTGCAGTTATTGGAGGAGATCTCTCGCTACCGGCCGTCATACGCTCCATGGTCGGTAGCGACAGTTGTTTTACCGCGGTCGCAACCTTCTGCGAAGATGTAATTTCGCGGAAGGAGGCGGCAAAGAGGGCTCGGGAGGACGATCTCCACTCGGACCCAATTGGCCGCCGGCGAACTGGGCGGCGGAGGCGCGCATACCAGCGCCTCATGCCGCCTTGAGTTTGGCCGCGGATGGACCGGACGGGTTTTTCCCTTCCATCCCCTATAGTGGCCAGCCGCGAGGAGGCGACGTCCGCGTGTGCCGTACGTCGCCTAACTAGAGAGTTTACCCGCAGATGGTGCCCGCAGTAGCGGGCAGGCGCTTGGAGGGATCTGGATGTCGTAATAGCAGCTGTTCCCGGATCCCTCCTACGTTAGGCGCAGAGTGGCACACCGTGTGGTTTTAGTCGGTCCGATTCCGACACACCACCTCGCCGTAAACCCCGGTGGGGTGACGGCCCGAGGAGGTTTCCACACGTTAAAAAAACAAAAAAAAGTTAAGACAAAAGGATTCATAATCGACTTTCATTAATATGTTTAATGAAAGTCGATTATGAATCCTCAAATAAAAGTCAAATTTGTACCAATACATGCCCAAAAACTCTGTGTATCCAAAATTTCATGTAATTTGTAACACCTTTCAATACCAACCGCAGCAAAATAATCAATAAACATTAATAAGAAAAAAATAAAAAAAATTATTTACTTTCAGTTACGTATCTTTTTTTCTTTTTCATTAAGACAAGGTCCGCATTAGATATATATTATAATATATAAGACTGCTCAAACTATTACGTCATGCGCAGCAAAATTTTGACCCTAGTACCCACATGATTCACACCATCCATTAACTGGAAAATTTGGCTATTTATTGCATCATTATCTAAACAATCTGAGGTATGGTAATTACTCGTATGAAGAGACTGAATCAAGGGCCTATCATCATAATTTCCACTGCCAAATCTTTCAGAAATTGATAATGGAAATTCACTACGTTGATAATACAATAAATAAATTAGCATTGTTGTCTATTCAGTGCAATTTTATCCATAGTATTTACCTTTACTACAAAAATAATACTAATATTATAATATATACGAGAATATACCGCGTTTTGGTTAGTCATATTGTTGGCTAAAGACACTGTGCATAAAACCTCTATATTGCTATGTGCACTGTCAAGCAAATCAAGGCAATATGTTATTCCATCGATAGTAATGCGTTCATACAGAATACTGCACATACATGTATACAGCTAAATTGAGTGAATAGTTGCGAAATTGTAAATTGGTTTCGCATAACTACTAAAAATAACATTTTGAAATCCATCTAAACCAATTTCGATGCAAAATTTTAAATAAATTAAATAATTCATTTTCATTTGGCTTGATATATATATTAAATTTACACATTTTTACTAAATATTGAATATTTTTTACATTTAAAATAAATATAATGCTGTCAACTAATATTCTAATATTTTTGTTTACGGTGGTCGTTGCAAAAGATCTTGGACAACGTCGTCATAGGTCTCATCTTATATCTCATCTTGTGCGTCTGCTGCGACCAAACGATAATTTCTTCAGTGAACTGTCGAAAGATCAAGAAAGGGTAGTAAACGGAATATTTGAGTCCTTACGTCTTTCACAAGTATTTTCTCAAGAACCGAAAATAAAAGTGATAATAAAAATGCTACACAATTTAAATGATATGTCGCATAAAAATTTTGAGTTATATGATATGTTGAAAAATGCAAGCGCTGTTGACGTTGATAATAGACCTATAAATCAAATTCGACTGAACGAATTCCTAATTAGCATTTTAAATGAAAAAGAAGACACTGTGTGCAATGAAACAAAAGACAGGAATTCTGAACAAAGCCAAGGTATGAATGCTAAAGAAAGTTCAGAATTCACTAACAGCAAAGAATTTAAAGAATTTATTAGTGGGTTTTTAAAGAAGTTGAAAAGCCTCAACGTGAACGATTTATTTGATAAGAGAGAAAACGGAAGTGCAGAATATAAATTGGACCAATCTGATCATGAGAATTTGGATATCTGGGGTGAGTTTAGTTAAATATATAAAAAAAATTAAAATATAAATTGTAGTATATATTATACACATATTGTTCACGATTTGAATCAACTTTTAATCTTAAGAAGTTGCCAGTTGAAGATACTACAACTTTCAGTGAATAGACCACTGTATACATTAAATTGAACAAACTTTTAGGAGCTTTATCGAGAAAAACATTAAAACACTAATATGAAATTGCCAGAATATGTCAAACAATATTCAAATTTATTTATATATAATATTGAATATAATTATATTTTACAATTTTTTATATTGATAACAAAGTAATTGAATCATATTTAGGTGTAGCTACAGCTTTTGATAAAATTTTTCATTAACATTTCAGTTTCGATGGCGGAATCTTTGAATTTATCCCTCTCTATTGCGAAATCTTTATTGAAAGAGAATATTAAAATTTTGTAATACTGAGTGTACATTTAACTATATCACCGATAGAGATATTGTCAAAACATTCAATGCTTTTACTGTTAAGAAAACTGGCGATCTCTGTGCTAAAATAACCAATTCAAAGGTCCTTGGATCTCCGGTCGCTATAGGGGTTCCACAGGACTCAATATTCTGCCCATTTTGGATTCTCATTTACATCAATGCTTATTTGCGGACGACACTTCACTTTCATTTAAACTTAAACGACAACACTCAGTTACTGAGGTCCAGAAAAGCAATCTCTCTAATGTTGTGAACAGGTTCAATATAAATAATTTACTTTTAAACAAGAATAAATAACATATTTTTAAATTTTAAGAAAAACATTCATTAATTCCCAAAGCTCAGCGACATTCATGATATCAACCCTAGAATTAAAGATAAACTCATGTTGGAAAAGACTATACAGTTTTGTAATGTTTGAAAGTGATAGACATGTAATTATTGTTTGTATTTCCAGGTTTTTTTTACAAATATTTGTATTTGTTTTTTTCTTACATGAAAGCTGAATTGTAATTTTTTTCAAACTACTTTTTTAAGGGTCATCAAGTGAAGACACAGTTAATAATATGCCAAACATGACAAGCAGAAGAATATATAAAGGAAAGAAAACATCTATTAGCTCATATCCTTTTGTAGTCAGCATACACATTCTAAGTGAATTTATGTGCGCGGGCAGCATCATTAGCAAAGACCTTGTGATCACAGCTGCATCATGCTTGCAAATGTGAGTTTAATGAGATATCAGTCAATTGATATGAAGAAGTTTTGATATTTGTAAATATTGAAAATACACAAGTATGCTCTTGTTCTTTACAAAAGGGTTGCGTAACTGTACCTAAAGCCTTAAATTTACCTATAACGGTAGGTCTACACTTCATCCTTAAGAAGATTGTACTTGTAATTGAAAAGGCACGAGTAACTTATTAATGTGGTGAAGTTGCATATCAAAAACTGGTAAACACGACAAGATTATTTAACGTATGGTTGTGCATAATATGTGTTCTTAAGCGAAGGAGATCTTTTAGTAAGTAAACTTGTTTTCTTTTAGCCATTACAATAACAGATTCTTTCGAGAAAATCCGAAAACTACGTACGTTAGAGTTGGCAGCGATTGGACAAATAGACGAGGCGAGCTAATACCAGTACTCGAAATCTACTTCCATCCTCAATATAATCCAAAAACACTGCATCACAATCTGGCTGTCATTCGCCTTGAGAGAACCCTTCATTGGCAGAGGTATAAGAAAACGAAAATAAGACGAATTTTATTAGACCACGGTGAAGGAAATTTACCTACTAATACTGACGGAATCAAAATACTTGGATGGGGGGCAAAGACGGTAAGTAAACAAGTTTTGATTTTTGAAAACAAATCTAGTTTTGATAGTGTGAACGAGTCACAAAATGTTGACTTGGCGTTACTTTTCTTATAATACTCAAAAAAAACTTATTCTTATAAGTAATAACTCCATTCTGGTGAAAAATGAACGAAAAGAGAAATGATTATTATATTTCGTAAAAAAATCAACTATGTGGATCAGATGTCTTCTTTAGTAAGCATTAGTACAGCAGCAGTGTTGTACGTGAAGTCTTTCATTATTTATTTGTTTTTCAAATACCTTCTTTATCAATATATGTAAATGCGAATGTCAAGGTCAAACATTACTCATTTGTTTCTAAAATTTTAAAAAGAAAATTAAGAGTGTTGAGAATTGTAAGTATCGACTTTCTTGTTTATACATAAATTAAAAGATTTTACATTGACGCACTATTATATTTGCAAGTTATAGATACGTAATAAAAGTTAAATACTAACCATTGCAATTATTTGAAACTTTCATAAAAGAGTATAATACTTTCAAAATAATGAATCCATTCAAACTTGACTGTTCAACATTTGAGCTACATGCAGAAATACCTAAAAAATATCCTAGGCCTTAGCAAATTGTGAGAAAATTTTCATTTGTTATATGTATTTCTTGTTTGGAATGATTGTTAAAGTTACAGTAGTTTTTTTAATGTTTATGTTTACTCTATTAAATCTACAATCATATAACATTAAGTAGAACATAAAACTGTTCGACTTTTACTTTTCATAACATCACTTCGAATGTAGGATTGAAACTGACATGGTTTAACATTTTCGAAAAGTTTTGCGATTTGGTAATATCAAGAAATGTAATGGCTAAAAAAGTTACTGCATAAAAACTAATAATATTTTTTTACATCACATTCTGTTTACGAACATTCATCCAATTCCGTCAGGGGTCATCCATAAAACTGCTAAAACTTAAATTTTATTTTCTAACAGCCGGATCAAATTGTGTACGAGTTTGAGAAGCTTAATTACGCAGTTCTTAACTTGTACCATGTCGACGAATGCAAAGAAATCTACTCCAAGTTAGTGAGCTTTTATTAAAACAACCAAGCCCAAAAATAAACTCATGATATAGAAAGTAAATAGCTTATTACAATCGACTTGATTCATAACCTGCCATCAAAATGGTATCCTCGACTACCGCCAAAAACTCCACTCAATACAAAAACATAGTCCATGATGTTTCTTTTTCCGTAATTAGAATTTAAATAGTGAAATTTTCGTGAATTTGAATTCAGGTCAAAAATTTCTATATAGGAGTCTGTGTCGTGATGGAATAAGAATGCAGATATTCATCACCTCTATTTATTCCGTGGGTTTTATAAGAACTGACTAAGAGAGAAAACTACGCCAAAAGGAAAATTGAAACAAATCCTTGGCAATTATGGTATACGTAGAAAACGAAATCCTTGTGTTTAAAGGAAAAATCTGTGTCTAGCAGAGGACTATTAAATGCTATTGATGTTGACAACAGTTATGTCAGAGAACTCTATGTAGATAGTTTTCCGACATAGCTCTTGACTCTTGACTCTTGACTTGACATAACTCTTATTTAATTTTCTTATTTGCAGTTAAAGTAACTATTTCTTCTTCATTTTTCTATCAGGGTTTTTATTAAAATTGTAATGAAGCTGTTGTAAGCTGTAATTTCATTTCAGGGAGTTCGTTACTCAAAACAACTTCTGCGCAGGATTTCTCTCAAAAGGAAGTGGTGCATGTAATGTTAGTACCAGCAAATCATTTTTAACTAAATGTGCAATTGTATTAGGTTTGGCTTCTAACAACTATTTTTGTATTAGTATGTACTTTTAATTTAACATCATATTAATCTATTACTTTCGGTTTAACTTTTGACAAGTAAACAAATAAGGCAAACTGATTTATTTTTTTTTACTTTAAAAGTATGCTAAAGTTGCCCTACTCTGCTTGATGGTAAGCATAAATAAAATCCATGAGTTATGGTCACCATACTCATTGCGAATGCAGACAATGCAGTATGGTGACCCACACTATGGCGGCCTAGTAAGATGCTTTTTCACGCCTCGTTTGGTTTCGTAAAAGTCATGACAGTCATCAGGGCATTTTATTGCACATACTTACCATGATAACTGTCATTACTGCATCAATGGACGTCCGGTGTCGCACTCACTAACGAAATACGACAGCACGGATGCTGTCGTTTTAGGTTGACCTTTGTTGGAGGGTAGTACTGCCTTGATTGAAACGATCCGTTCATGCTGAAAACAGTGTAGCTCTACAACCTATAGTAGAGTAGAACTAAGCTGTATCTTAATTTTTTTCTAAGACGACTAGTACACAGATCTTTATTTTATTTCTGAAATTTTCATTATATTTATCTTTGTGTTGTTCCATTCCTCTTTCTGCTTTCTTCCCAGTTCAGTTTTTATCTACTCTATTTTTTCTCTGCCTGTCCTGATATTTCTCTTTTCTTTTTGGTTATGGTGATTGAGTGTAACCATAGTGTCTAAAATCAATTATCGTAGAGTAAAATGGTAAATTTAACTCATAAATGATAAGAAAAAGTTATTAAATTTATACCACCAATTCCAAGCGCTTGACATGACAATTAAATAAATAAATAAAATGTTTATTTGGCTCTAAGGTTACCACATTATACATACATCGTTAACAGGTACATCATTACATGATTATATTACTATATGTAGGTAAAATTCTGATTCCCAAACTAGGCCAATGCTTATCGTTTATATTTTTTTCAGAGAGACGTCGGAGGTCCCGCCATCGTAAACAGTTTCTTGGTGGGAGTAGTTAGTTTTGGCCCACCTGTATGTGGGGCACCTAACGCTCCTACGGTATTCACCAGAGTTGGGCACTACGTCCACTGGATAAAACGTATTATGGCACAGGTAGGTTCATGTGGCTATATTATAAAACCAGTTCAACTAATTGATGCCTTTTTATTGGCTTTCAATAAAATCAAATTTTTTCGGTATTGTACATCTGCAATGTAACGACAGATCTGTTGATCTTGTTGTTAGTGTTCCTGACGGCTAAGCCAGAGAATGTGGGTTCGACTCTCACCATGGACAAATCTTCGTGTGATGAACAAGACACTTTGTTATTTCTGGGCGTAATTTATCTACAATATATATGTATGTAGTTAGAAATATATAGAGTTTACCAGCAATCTGGCTTTGCCTAGCTTGAGATCAAACGGTCGTATGACATGTGTGAGGATATTATTATTAGTATAATATACTGCGGAAGGAGAAAATAGCGATACGTTTAATTACAGTCTCCCTCACAATTATTGCCAGGGTCTCTGCTATTCTCTAATAATGCGAAACTATCTTATACAAAGGAACCTGTCCCCTTCAACTTTAATAGGTTATAATACTCTCATAAATAGTTATGGTAACCACAGGTAGTATATTCATTAATAAGCTAATAAAGATATTTAGGTCTCTATAGCTTATTTATAAATGTTATAGTAATATTAATATATTATTTTCTTTATTAGAAGTGTATAGACAAATTTATAGTGTTACTAAAATGGAATTTAATTTTTAGAGTTACCCAATATATGGCGTTCCTACAACAAGCATTCGAATGGACAAATTCCTCATATATCACACTACTGCTTCTCCGCACACTTTTCCTCACATGTACCCAATCATCCGCTTTTTAACAACCGCCGCCATCGTGCCTGTTATCGATCGTAGACGTCGGGCAGATGAAACAGAAATACATGACGGTGACATTCTACATAGTTCTTCCTTCAACAATCAATGATATAAACAATAACAAAGACGAATCGACACATTATGTTGTAAAGCATGTATGGTATCATGATGTTTGTCACGACTAAAACACGTTACAAAGATAGCAACACCAACAGTCTTGTGTAGACCATATTGTATTTAGTGAAACTGTATTATCTCAGTAACTAATGGTTAAGTGCCATGAGATTACGATGAGTATTACTTTGAAAAACGTCTCGAGACATAATCAATTATTCTAGTAGTCAGCATTAAGTGACTGAAGAAAAATTAAATTTGAAGAAAAATAAATTTTAGTACCTCAACCGGAGTGGTGAGACGACCTCATAGCAACCAGTATTAAGCAATTCTCTTGCTGATTTGAACGACTAAGTGGTCGAGTGAGTTCACCGTAGACTCTTTTCTACGGAGAGGCCAGAAAGGGACCGTTAATTACTGTTGATGATGTTAACAAGAGGCCAAAACAGTAGGGGAGGTCCTCTGATTCTGGGGGAAAAGGCTGCAAAGGAAGCAAATTGTAATTCTTGAGCTGCAAATGTCTTTTCATTTGCCCCCTATCTATGTATGAAACATCAGGATAATGTGTAGAATACGAAAATCACTACCAAGGAAAAAACTGAAAGCAAATACTTAAGAATAATAATAATAAATGTCAAGTAATTGTACCTGTTTTATTGTTAGGGTTATTAGTGGAATTTAGTCAGTTAGTTACCTGTCAGCTAAATCTTATTGATAGTTAACAATCAAAATAATAAAGTAAATAACAATAAAATAGATGTTAAGATAGCTTAGCAATAGACACAAATGTCGTATCGTTTAGGAAACATTTTCTATTGAAAACTGAATTATTTGTTCGTTCAAAAATACATGACTTTTTTATCTACTTATATCAAAACTTGGCTTAGTGACCATAATTTTACTACTCTGAAAAAAAATCAAATGAACTTAAATACTCAATTATTTCACTTAACAATCAAGCTATTTGCGCTTATAAATTGTTATAAGTCACAAAATTTATAAGCGAAATTTTAAAAATTACTGAGTGACAATTCCTCTCTAAACATAATACTTGTAAATTTAATTACAATATTATTATATGTGCTATATGTGCAATAGGTGCTAGGTACCTAAAATCTGTTTAAAGTCGGTACCAAAAACGTAACTAGGCGAACGAAACGAGTATGAGACAGACAACTGAAATCTTTATCAATCACAACGACAAACACGGTCGCCACGACCTTCGAGTTTATGCGAAACAAACACTTATCACAACACTAACTGCAGCCAGAATCTATTTATATAAAAAAAGATGTAACACTGAGTATACCCTGCACTTAGAGCTCAACAAAACGCTCAGGAAACCCACGTGGTTTCTTGAGCCGTTTTGTTGACCTCTAAGTGCAAGAGTGTTGTGCTCTAAATGCAAGAGGATCGGTGCACACTGGGCGATGGTCAATGACTTCCTTTGTGGAGTGGGTCTCCGTACTACTCTTCTGTTCAACCAGAAGAGACTGGATGAGTGACTGCAGGGGCTAAGGTGGGATCCATAAGGAACCCAGAGGTGTGGTCTTAGGAACCATAACTGTGGTCTTAGGACAAATATGTAATTTTGTAACATGTAATGCGATATTTCAAAAGATACTCGTAGTATACAATAATTGAAAAAGTGAAAAACACATTTCGCAGGATGATCAGACAGTTAGAGAGGTGGTTTAAGAAGAACTTAAAAAATTATTTAGCGTAGTCTGTAGTTATGAAATCATCAATTTAATCGCCTCTATTGAAATCATAAAATTGGACGATTTCAAAACAGACTATAAACATTATAGTTTATTGATGTATTGATTTACGATTCCTGCCGTAAGTAATAATAATAATAAAGCAAACACATAAGAAATTTATATATTAAGGGCTACATAAAGTCTTTCAGTAATAAGTTCAATATTGTCTTCGGTGCAATAATTTTAAGTGTCGATTTACCTTTCAATACTAAAAAACTTGCCCAATGTTTTTTCATAAGAGTAATTTCTTATTTGCCACATTGTTCATTATTTTTGTTCATGTTCAAAGTCTGGTGAAATTGCGGTCTAATGAAGACATCAATATAGCCAGCGCCGAGGCAGCTATACGAGAGACATTTAATACTTTATTTACTTCTTTAAAGATCAGAGACATTCAAAACAAACCACGATTGAAAGAGTTTTCGACAATACATAACTTTTTTGTTTCAATCACACTAAAAGATTGCGACAATCTACAGGAAATAGAATTGCTGTCGCGAGTTAATGATGTCGATAACGATACATATTTTATTACGCAAATAAATGAGATTTTGAATGGGAATGATGACAGTGCACTACTGGACAAAAGTATTCACGCAGAAGCGTATGTTGAAACATTTATCAAAAAACTAAGATATCTAAAAGATAACTACAATTTATACAATAATTTAGAAATTAATCCAGAAATTTTACAATATTTAAGCAGTGATGAGTTGTTGGGAAATGGTACTAAAGATAACGTAAAGCCTCTAGATAATAATATTCGCCAGTATAGACGAGATTTTGGTAAGGCTCTATTATTTAATTAAATATAAATAATTTTAATTCAGTTTTTTCCTCTTTTTATTTCTTATTCTAATTTAGAACCAGAAGGAAGATCTCTTTCTCAAAACTCTTTACTCAGAATATTTTTAAATAAGCCAAATAAGGCAATAAGGCCCATTGATGCAGGGGTGACAGTTATCTTAGTAACTGTGTAAGCCTTACACTACCATGATGACTGTCATGCCTTTTACGTCCCCATGCAGGGTGTGAAAAAACATCTCACAAGGCCACCATAGTGTGAGTCGCCATACTGCATTGTCTGCATTTGCAATAAGTATGGTGACCACAACTCTTGGATTCTATTCATGCTTTCCATCAGGCAGAGTAGAGTCACTTTGACAGGTTCTTAATATAGAAAAAACAAAACAAAGAAATCGTAATACGCTTAACTTTTAACAAAAACAGAGATGTTTGTAAAATTTAAATAAAACATCAATCAGACAATGGAAATTAAATAGCAAATAAAATTTATGACAATATATTTGATTGACAAATTAACTGATAAAGTAAAATTAACATAAATATTTCAGGACCAGAAAGCCGTCGTGTATACAATGGCATCAGCGTTTATATCGGCAGGTTCCCTTTTATGGCTAGCATCAACTTCTTAAACAAGTATCGTTGTGCAGGTTGTATAATATCAAGAGATTTTATTATAACATCCTCGTCATGTTTGCATCTCGTGTAAGAATTTCATATTTTACTTATAATTCAAAAATTTTGCTGTAGAAACTCTTTAACTCACACTTTTACTTAATCACTTATATAAATTGGTTTTATGTATGGAAGTTTAGAGATATTAAAGTAAAGGACGATTAAATAAAAGATGGATGGACTTAGTAAAATATTTTTTTTGCTAGAAAATGAGTGAGCAGTTTTTTTTTTTATTTTTCTCGTAGACTCGACTTCGGTATACAATGCAAGCTTCACGCCTTCGCTCACAGTGAATTCGTCTGTGTACCAAGAGTAGCATATTAGAAACAGGCAATTTTCATATGGTATACCAGTATATATGAATCGCTCTGTAGACAGGGTGCTTTCAACCGCCACTTGAAAGCGTCTGTCTTACAGGAAAGTAGCCAAAATTTTTACTACTCGGCGAATAGAATAAAAATTGTGTTTGCTGCTTGTACAGCAGGCTATCGGCTGCTCAAAGCATAACTCAAGCTTCCTCTCAACCTGTGCTAAGCACTGGTCACTATAAGCAGGATTCTCTCGAAACTGTCCCTTCAGGTAGTCCGCAATTATCTCGATTTTCGATAGTTTAACGAGGGGGTTCCTTTGATTGCTATTAGGGGCCCCATCGAGGGGGTAGTTGGCTTGCTGCCTGGTAATTTGAGATGAGGTCCTCATCCAGTTGCGTCGATGTATGTGTATTTTGCGTCAAAGTCGCCAGGTCTGTGGAACAGGGAAACATGACGGAGGAACTGCCGTTTTATGCTGCCTTTGTATTATCTATGGTATCCCCTCTGTAGCGGCAGATACTGTTAGTATTCTTCAGAAAAACGTGGCAGGTGCGGCTGCTGGTACGTACAAGTTGACACAAGTTCAGGTGGGTTATCGGCCGGCGGTGAGGTCTGGTCCGCTCATTGTTGCATAATTGGAGTATTCTATTGTAAACTATATGAAAACTGATTCCTTAATTATTTACCATTCTCTAGCTACCCAATCACCATATTATTTGATATAATTATGTTCGATGACAATCGATTATTGTACAACCATTACGCATCAAATCTTTTCCTATTTTCCAGGGTGAAAAAAGGGAACATACTCAATTCCACCTCACACTTTCTATCATATCTATCAGTTCGTATCGGGAGTACGTATACTTCGAGCGGTGGTGAAACATTTGGTGTCTATGGTATCTACTTCCATCCTAATTATAACACATGGACATTAGAGAATAATATCGGCCTAATAAGGCTTAGGCGACAGATCACATTCTCTAGGAAAATAAAAAGGGTAGACTTAGACACTGAAGGAGTCCCAACAGATATCGACGATCGGATTACTGTAATTGGTTGGGGAGCAAAAGATGTAAGGATGCTGTAATGTAATTTCTCTTAATTTAACCTAAAAAAATAATGTTTACAAGGCCATTGATCTTCAAAATCCTACATGAAAACATTAGTAGGTGAATGCTTATACATAATTTATTACAATTATACTGACTAAAGGAGTATTATCCTGGTGTACTCCATCACGTACAGGAGATAGCGGCAAAACAAAAAGGAATAATGTCAACTAAGTGAACAAAGTTATAAATAATAAAACAAACTGAAATAAATATTTAATAATAACAACACATAATCTAAAATATAAAGCAATTAAGTAATCTTTAACGAAAACAAGAAACAAAAAATAATTGAACGTTGAGGCTTACCTTATACTTAAGGTTTAAAGTATTACTTACATATGTAGATCATCTTAGATACACTTAGGCATACATTTAAATCAATTGTTATGACTTACATACATGTTAAATGGCCTCAACGAGTACGTAAAACCATCGATCTTTCGCACAATCTCACACTGGTCGTGTCGGGTAGCTTGCCCATCGAAATATGAGAGTGAGAGAACATAGAGTGTACCTAACTTTGTGCACACACTGTGCACTATTATATCTCCTACATAGCTCATTGGTCTCCGTTAAGACTAGCCGCTGTGGTCGAAATCCACTACGAGAACATCATTGTCATATTGCCTACAAAGCAATGTAAATCGGGTGTAAAATAAAGTAAAAATTTCATGCCCGGCAATTTTAATAAACAGAAAGAGTTTCCAAATTTAAAACAGACAAATCTATTCTTGAAATTCTTCCTCTATTGTTAGTACTATATTGTTTTAAGCAGTTACAATAAAAGATATTTTGATTTTGGCTTATTTTTTTCCAATTTTAATATAGCATCATGTAATTATTTCTTTGTTTTAATCTGTATTTCAGAGTTCAAACGTTAAAAGTAGAAAGCTTTCGTATTCAAAATTGGATTACTATCCTCTACGCTATTGTAAAAAAGTGTATTCTACGTAAGTATTTATATTTCGTGATGTTTTTGGTGCCTAAAAATATTTTTTTAACTATATCTTTTTTCAATTTCAGAAAATATGTGAAAAATTATTACTTTTGTGCTGGATTTATGCACAAAAAAGGTGGTGCATGCAATGTGAGTTTTGTTAAGTTTATTGCTATTATTTGATATCTAAAAAGTGTTTTTTCATTTCCTTATATTTTTCAGTATGACATTGGTGGCCCAGGAATAGTTGACGGCAAACTAGCTGGCATCTTAAATTTTGGACCCGTAACGTGTGGAAGACGTAACTCACCTACAGTGTTTACAAAAGTTGCGTATTACTCCGACTGGATCAGAGGCATTATGGGACTAGTAATATTTTTACGTATCATTGATAGTTTTTACTGTCATAAGTCTATTTGATGTTAAGCAAATCTTTTTGTGATATAGGGGGCAAATAAACAGAACAGACGAATCACGTGTTGATAAATAACTCCGCCGTCCAATGACATATGCTGGTTACAAAGTGAAATTCATCTATATTTTGCCACCCTTCAGATCCTAAATTTGGGGAACACAGGGTTCGAACTGAGGTAATCTTCAGTCCTTTGATGGAAAGTTATTAAAAAATTACTTGGCTTGGCTTTGGTTTCTTGTGAAATCGTGGTATTACCTTGGTCTAAAAGGTAAGCCTAGGCACTCAAAAATATTTTATTTTGGAATATATTATTAGGTACATGAATGTATATTAGTATTTTTTTTTCTGTTTATCTCCGCATCTACCAATAAACATTTAAAAATTGACTTTGTTCTGGTCTCCAAATATTTTTTCATGTCCAATATTAAAATAAAGATTAGTAAGAGTTTTATAGAACAATGACTTCATGTAAAAATACTTAAATTACATTGTCGTTCCAGGGTCCGACATTATCGAGTCATACAATTACGACAGATGACAAAATTATTATAAGTAATTTGCCAAAATCGGTTGAACTTAACTCCGATTTTGCTAGAACAGCTAAGCCAGTCGCCGCATCAAAAGCTTTGCAACAACCTGCTAAAAACAATGACTTGATCAGTTTATTAAATGACTTCAAGGATTTTGTTTCAATGATTTTTGCTGCCACATAGCTCAAACTCCAGCTCAAACTGCCAGCATCATAACTCAAAGCAAAGAAATTGTATAACAGCAAAAATACATTTATTATACATAATAAGAAATGGCAAAGAAAGAATAAACAGAATATATATCCCTAATATATGATATTATTTGAAACTATACCACTTAGTTTTATTGCATAGTTTTGCTCCTCTGAGACGTGAGGTATCCTTTCTTACATTATATTGTTTTTGTCCTCACCTTGTTCCTTTGTCTGGAAACTACGTTACTACTAGGTTACATGAAAAATATAGAAATAGCCTCACACATCTCACACGGCCTGATTTCGTCTGATTCCAAGCTAAGTACAATCTATATTATAGTAACCAGACAACTTATAAGTGTGTATGTATACATATGTATTTTAGAAAACTAAAAGTTTATGAGAGTGAGGGAACAGAATGTGTACCTGTGTTTGCGTACATACTGTACACTATCATTTCTCCTACGTAGTTCACTAGTCTTTCGTTGACACTGGTCACTGTCGTCGAAATCGAGTAGGCGTACACCATAATTTTTTCCTACATTCACAAAATGATATTTACTCGAGCTTATTAGAATAAGCTCTACTAAATTAACATTTACTAGTATCTTATATTTTAGAACATATTAAATTTATTCTTAAATTTTGAGTGTATCTTAACAATCCTTGTAAAATATAATATCATACAGTTATCTAATTGCCATGCGATTTCGTACAGAGTAATCAGCGTTAGAATCAGACCATAATGATACATAATGATACATAGCCACAGTAAAAAGCATTATTATGAAGTATAAGGTCGTCGTACATAGACCCAAACAACATAAATTATATATGCATAGTCACCGTTTGAGTGAGAGGAGCTTTTAGGCCCTTGTAACCACACTCACTCACTCACTCGGCGAAAAGCAACGAAATTTCTATGTAAGTCTGTGATGTTACTCCCTTCAAGCCGGCTCTCTTGTCCCGAAACATGGTTCTTTTATAGCTATTAAGAGAAATAAGACTATTAGATACCTATTAATTTGGCTTACTCCAATTCACTCTCTTCCTTTCTCCTATCTAGTATTATAATATTTCTAAAAAGGTGCCCACATCCGGCTGTAATAGAACATAGCCCAAAACTTACTTAATTTATATATTGCTTAGAAGAAAATGATTGCATTGTAAATCTGTTTGGTTGTACAGACTAATTAAAATAAAACAGATTATTTTAATATATACATATTGATGAGAAGTAGTCAATAATTTATTTTAACTATGAAAATTTATCTATTGCAATGGCTATTGCAATCAATTTAAAAAAAGCAATGTACATTAGATGACGTGACGATATACTGTGTTAATATTAACGAATAGTGCACTTTAAATTTTTTAATGAGTTTATAAAATAGAAAACCAGTTTTGTACTAAGTGGCCACCGTACAGCTTTAGCAATAAAAAGTATATACATCACAAAGTTCTAAAAGACGTAAAAAATAACCGTTTAAACATAAAATCTGGGTAGTTTTATATCATTAAAATAAGTAAAAGAGAACCGATAATTACGATAATCACTGAGACATACTATACGTTTCAATCGGCATGACAATAATTACTTAATTTTTATGCATTTATAAATTACCGCTGATAAATGGACAATTATTGAAGTAGTTATATCAAAAAAATCCGATTTTACATTTCATAATTATACTAGTACTCAATAGGAAAGTAATTTGTAGTCGCGTCGCAAATGAAACTGTCATTCTGCGCTTCGAATTAGACTTGTAAAGGAATTAATCTTGCTACAAAGGTATTTATTATTAAAATATTATCCTGAGAGTTGATTAATTTTTTACATGACATTAACTTTTTTATTTTCTTTTTTTACATACATGACCGTTTGATCTTAAATTAGGCAGATCCTGCACTATAAGAACCAAAACGTTGATAAATATCGTATTTATGAATTTACATATTATAGATAACTTACACTCACAAACTAACAAATGATCATGTTCATCAAATAGAGACATATACAACAGAAAGTGCCTCTACTCAGCCTGATGGAAAGCATGAATAAGATACGAGAGTTGCGGCCACCATACTCGTAAATGCAGACAATGCAGCATGGTGGCCCACACTATGGCGGCCCACTGAGATACTGTTTCACTCCTCGCTTGAGGACGTAAAAGGCATGACAGTAATCGTAACAGTGAAATTGTCACACACTTTTCATGATAACTATCACCCCCGTATCAACGGGTCTCCGGTCTCGCACTCAACAACGAAAGACGACAGCATGATTGTTGTCGCTTTAGGTTGGTCTTCTGCAAAAGGATATTACTACCCCGGTCGAATCGACCCGTTCATGCTAACACCACTGTGACTTTACCACCTTACAATATTATACTCGTACATAGATCCATACTTTTATAGTTTTAAGAATTTTTTAAATGAACGTTGTCTTGATAATTACAGAATAAGGCCATCTTATTTCGTCATAGTAATGGATGAAATGGAATTCAAACCTTTTAACGAGACATATAGAAAAATAAGCTTCGCTTTAAGCGTCGGCATGATGTACCCTAACCCAAATAATGAAAAACTTCGTTTAATTGCACTCAGTATGTAAAACCGTATGCACTAAATTCATGATAGTTTTTAATGTTACCCAGGAGACATCAATGACAACAAGGAATATTGTTTTACAGTTATTGTAATCGTCAGTATGATACCGGTAGGACTTTTAGTTGTAATTGACATGTTCAGATGCTATTTAGAGAAGGATTTCGTCAACATTGTGAGACACAGTACTGTGCTTGGACCATTTTTGTTAGCATTATTTAAGGTAAGCATTTGTTTATCTATTTCTACTTAGTACGTCTTATGCTAATAATTTTTACGTTTCAATCAAATGTAAGTGAAGTTAAAAATTATTCTGGCCTCAGGCAATCTTACAGGTAACGAATGTCTATTGATTCTTTAAAATATGTAGAGATGAAATACCAAAAATCATCATCTGAATAAATTTTATTACAAGAAAACAGTATCTACTTATACTTATCAACAGAATCCATGTTGTACACACATGAATTCACAACTTTGTAGTTGTTCCTTTTTATCTTACAGATATAATTGTATGTAATCTATCTTGTGATCTAATTTAAACTGACAATTAAATTTCTCAGATGGTGCTAATGTACATGAAGAGGAACCCAGCTAAACAAATTATAGATGAAATTACCAGCGACTATCTTCTTTTAAATAGTCACAATCAAAAACATAAGAACCTAGGCAGGGCTGCAATTAGAAACTCACAAATTTATTCCGAAACTGGTTGGACTTTCGTTGTTAGCTTTTGTGTTATGACGTATCCTGTTATGGCAATAGTTCTCACAACATACAACTTTTTATTCAAACCAGACCCTGTTAAGTACATGGTACATGACTTGCATTTCCCATTTTTGGAGCCAGAAGCAAGATTTAAGTCTCCATGTTTTGAACTCTTCTTTGCCTATATCTGCTACTGCGTGGCATTATATATTGTAAGCTTCGTTGGTTATGATGGTCTGTTTGGATTATCTATAAATCACGCCTGCTTCAAGATGGTTTGTTATTGTGCTGCGTTAGAGGACGCTATGAAGAGTGATAGCACCGAGGTTTATAGGAAGGTTGTGTGTGTGATTCAAGACCAATGCAAAATATTTGAGTAAGACTTATTGTATTAATTTTTATTCAATAAGACGTAGTCAAAACAATGCAGATACTTATGTACTATTGTCTTAGATTTGTAGATCGGATACAAGACACTTTTAATATATGGCTGGGTATAATTTTTGTGAGTACTTTTGCACAAGTATGTACATCTTTATATCATATTACTGAGGTAAGCATCATAGAATCAAAAGAGATTATTAGTACAGTTTGTCCATGATTTTCACTATTTTCAATTTTTGGTTATTCTTACTCCAGTTATCAATTCTTATAGAAATATAGAAGGCATAGTGTTCGACAATAAATGTTAGTGTACATAAATTAGAGTGTAGGGCAGTCGACTCACCGCCACTGACATTGACATGACGGCGAGCGCGTTCAGTGCAGTACAATAAAGACATTCGGTTGGTACACTGCTATTTTTCTCGTCGGGAGCAAGTGATACTTTTTTTTTCTCTCTCGTGTAACGTAGGCCCACGTCAGAGTAACAAAACCACTATGTTGTAATTGGTGGTTGTGTGTGAAACGGTTACCAGAAATTTGGGCGGCTAGAGTAAAGTCAGGTTCAAGAAGTTCACCTCTTTTTTTTTTAACGTGTGGAAACCCCCTCGGGCCGTTACCCCACTGGGGTTTACGGCGGGGTGGTGTGTCGGAATCGGACCGACTAAAACCACACGGTGTGCCACTCTGCGCCTGAGATAGGAGGGATCCGGGAACCGCTGCTATTAGGCCATCCAGATCCCTCCTAGCGCCTGCCCGCTACCTCGGGCACCATCTACGGATAAACTCTCTGTTTTTGGCGACGTACGGCACACGCGGACGTCGCCTCTTCGCGGCTGGCCATTGTAGCGGATGGAGGGGAAAACCGTCCACCCGCGGCCACACTCAAGGCGGCATGAGGCACTGGTTCAAGAAGTTCACCCCGGCTCAATCGTTGTGTACTTGCCCTTCCACACACTTACATACATTCACATAGTACCGACACTATAACCGTTTGTATAAACACTCTAAGTCTTTAAGCACAACATCTCTTAGCGAAGCGTTTAATCAACTCATTGCATTCTTATTATGCCTTTTGACACTACCTTCCCAAGAGCTTTGAGAGTATTTATGATTCTATCTTTTCCGTATAGCAACATCTACATATATATCTTTTACATATTTTATTGTTCATAATAAAATTGATACAATAATTTCAGAGTAACAATTTTGATGTGATGCATTTGATATTTTTGGGAGGTGCTGTGGCACACATATACGTGCCCTGTCGATATGCCGCGAAATTGAAAGAAATGGTAAGTATTAACTTCGTTAACACATACATGTCCAAAAAGAAGAACGAGAACGACCAGAACAAACGATAGAAAACGAAACGATATAACGACCCAATAATCACAAGTTACGAAATATGAATTTTTACTAAGTACTATACTATAAATTTTAATTATACCACTACTTCTGATTAGTTAAAGAAAGTGTTTTGAAGCAACCATAGATTAGATTCGTTGTTTAGTGATTTTCTATTGACTAACGTAGTTATTGGTAGTACAAAATAGTTCAAGTTACTGCTTGTGAAAAAATTTGCAACCAGATGCAATAAAATGTAAATACAGGGCGCGGGGAGGGGCCTGACCACTAGCTTGTTTCTCGGAAATTTTGTCACAATGAATTGCTTCTCAGAGCTGCAGCAACAACAGTTCGCTTACTACTATAAGACGCCTATCTCCCGTTGAGTATGATTTACACGACTTAAAATAGTGTTCGAGTGCTCCTTTAATAACGAAATGGGTAAAGAAGTTCAAAGAGACTACAATAAATGTGAAGCAAACTGGAGGCCCACCAACTTCTCAGACTGAAGAGAACGTGCAGCGAGTTTATACATTTGTTCGGCTGAATTAGGGTTATCCCGCACATCATTGCACTACCCAGAAGTTCATATCTATCCTCAGTAGACTTCTTTTTATGGAGCTATTTGAAAAATTGTGTCTTCTTTAATAAGCCAAATACACTATGTCAATCATAAGAAAAATCATCGAAGAGATGTCGGTGATCTCACGGTCCTTTTGCCGACGAGTATTTGAACATTTCGATGCTCGTTAAGAAGAATGTAAACGTCGAAACGGTAGTCATTTAGACAATGTTTTTTTTTAAAAATTCCAACTAATTAGCTTTCTTGTAAATCAATCATTTTTATAATATACCGTCTGATTGTTATGTACAATGTTCAATTTTTTTAAATGGTAACTAATTTGTGGCTCACACTGTATTTAGTATTTTTTGATCTTAATAAATTTGGGGCACATATGGTTAACACTCAAATCTATAAGTGTACAATTAAATTGTTCCACCATAGTAACCATTACTGCTTTAACTGCTTTTGGTAGTGACGAGTCCATGCGGTGAAGGATTAAGAATACAGAGGGTCCCCCTATACTTCCCATAGGTGTCATAAGAGGCATCTAAGAGAACAAAATATGCAACATACTATAACCTCACTGTAAAGAGGAAGAAAACCTCAGACAAACTCGTTTTATTTAACGTGTGGAAAGCCCCTCGGGCCGTCGACAAACCGGGATTTACGGCGGGATAGAGTGTCAGAATCGGACCGACTAAAACCACACGGTGTGCCACTCTGCACCTGACATTGGAGGGATCCGAACGGAACGAAACGGGAACATCCGTTATTACGACATCCAGATCCCTCCTAACACCTGCCCACGGTCACCATCTGCGGGTGAACTCTCTATTTAGGTGACGTACGGCACACACGCACGTCGCCTCCTCGCGGCTGGCCTCTTTAGCAAATAGAGGGGAAAACCCGTCCCGTCCACCCACGGCCACACTCAAGGTGGCATGAGGCGTGGGTACGTGCATCTCCGCCGCCCGGGTCGCCGGCGGTAAATTGGGTCCGAGTCAAATTCGGCCTCCCGGACCTTCTACACCACCTCTTTCTGCGAAATTATGTCTTCGCAGAAGGTTGCGATCGCGGCAAAACAACTGTCGCTACCGGCCCTGGAGCATATGATGGCCAGTAGCGAGAAATCTCTTCCAATAATTGCAGTAAGGACCCCACGCTGCGCCGCTCAGGCAGTACAATCCGCTAGCGTATGACCCTTAATATTTATTTATTTGGGCTGCCCCTAGCAAAACTTATCCAGTAATTATTTTTAATTCTTCTGAATTGTATCAATAGAGCTCAGTATACTTTTGTCATACTCCAGGTTCCTACAGCTTCGTACATATATTAATTCATTCTATTTCATCTTTTTAGGTACCAACTCAAATAGTTGCGTTCAACATGTTCAACTTCGATATGGAACTCTTTGTATCGGTAATTGAATTTATCAAATATTTATTTACTTATTTTATTTTTTAAAACTTAATGCATGTGTTGTGCTAAGGCAGATTTAATGTTATGTGGTATTCTCTTCTAATCACTCATTAGGTGGTATAGAAATATGATGCCATAGATGCAAAGTATATAAATTGACATGGTAGAATCAAAAACTCTTTTAGATAAACGATAACTTTAGAAATTACAGATTTGTATATTAGTCATTTCTAAAGTAATCATTTACTGCTAAACAATATATTTACAAAGATTTTTTTATGTTCTTGGCCTTCCAAAGTGACTCTGCTCTGCCTGATGTAAAACATGAATAGAATCAAATAGTGGTGGTCGTCATACTCATTACGAATGTAGACAATTCAGTATGGCGACTTACACTATAGCGTCCTAGACCACTATTAGAAGTCAAATTGCATAAATAATACATAAGCTTACATATACATATAAATTTAATATAATAAATAAATACATAAAATCATAGTCGGGCACTATCATCACTCCTCGGGACGATAGTGCCCGACTATGTTTCGGCATTCGGTTTATGTTTCGGCAGGGTGCCCATTCCAAAAAAAGAACTGACTGTTTAAAAAAGGAGAAATTGATGAAGTTAGAAGTGTGAGGGGACATAGAGAAAGTATGTTGTTTCTTGACCGAAGGTTTCGATCATGATTGAAGCATAAAAGACGGAAGTGGGCTATTAAATATTAAGGTAACAATAAAAAGTTGAGAAAAACAAGAGAAGCACGCATACTACGGCGCTGTTGAAGTGGAAGCCGTTGCAGCTAGGAACATAAAGCAAACACATGGTCATACTTACGAAGATTGAAAACGAATCGAATGCAATTATTGAGCAGTCGATCTTGTTTATTGAGGAGGTCTGCATTCGGGTCAAAATAGCACACATCACAATAATGGATCAAAGAAAATATTATGGACGTCATAAACGTGGCCTTGGTTTTAGTAATTTTGCCACTGAAACCAAGGCTACGCCAAAGTTATGATTTGTGTTGTTCCAGATCCTGCAAACATCGTACTCCATGTTTACTCTGATGAAATCTTAGGAAATTTGGAAAGATAATAAGTAAATTGTTGAGCAAAATAATGTAGCTAGCACATTATTAACTTCAATGTATTTGAATCTCATATCTCATTTGAACACAATAAATCAGTAAAATTGATACGTCTTCTTTATTTACTAATAAATACTTGCTAATATTAGAGGAAATAGTTTTTAACATTTATAGTATGTCTGGCAAAGCAAAATAGAAATATGAAATATTGAGAATTTTGTAACCAACTGTGTTCATATAATTATTATTGTTTTAGTTGTTTCTCATAGCACATATCCAAATGATATTCTATTAATCCCTGCAATTTTACTTATATGTACATAATGTTTAATGTCTGGAAATCATATATAGAATGAATTAAAATGGAAATAGAACATATTTAATTATTTTTAACGATTCTATGCTATTAAATGATCCTCATGGAAAATTTGAAATGAAAGAGATGAAATTTTGAAGCAACTAATTTGTCTATCTATCTAGATAATCATAACGTAGCTATAGAACATTTGAGAGTAGAGGATTGTTTTTGGAAGTCATCGAAAATACTGAAAGACCAATGCTTCTTAATTAAATTAAAAGATTATGTAAAAGGATCTATAAAATGATGATCTGCTGACCTTGAACGAAACAGGGTTCTGCAACTGACAATTATTATTTTATTATTTTTATTTGATTGCATAAACTATTATAACTTGCCCTGCACCTCCAATATCAATTGATTAGCTTTCTTATAAATAAACATTTTTTATAATATATTAAGTGGTTTTTTTTTGCGATATTTTCAAATGTTAACTAATTCGTTGCTTCTTATACAATAGGGTGTCCTATCCGTAATAATGTACGGAGCCACGACGTGGACACTTACCGTTGAACTGGTCCACAAGTTTAAAGTAGCTCGTCGTGTGGTGGAGTGCGTAATGCTGGGTGTTTCTCTGTCCGATAAAGTTCATAACGAGGTTATTCAACAGAGAACTAGAGTAAGTGACATCACATGAAGAATCAGTACGTTATAGTGGAAGTAGGCCGGTTATGTCTCCAAACGAACCGATGATCGCTGAAACCGAAGTGTGCTAGAGTGGAGACCGTGATGGGGCACATGTAGTATATGGTACACTGCGGCATGATGGACGGACGACTTGAAGAAGTTGGCTGGCAGCGGATGGGTGCAGATTGCCCAAGACTGGTATAGTGTTAGCACTTTAGGGAAGACATTCGTTGAGCAATAGACGGTGATAAGTTGATTTAAGTACCGCCATTGTTATGTTTAATGTTAATACTAATAAAATACATTTATTTTACAATATATGTTAGGGTAATAAAACAATGTATAAAGTGTATTTAAGGGTATTGAGTAACTACTACATGTTATGTACGTATAAACTCAGAAATTTTAAACCAGAAATAATTTAAACAGTTTTACAGAACCATTTTTAGTTTATTGAAGAAACCAATTACATTATGTCGTACATCAATTTTATCATTTTAAACATAGTTTTGTTGATCACCATTGCTGAAATTCAAAGTCTTCTAGAAGTGTCAACCGCTGAGGACAATATTATTAGAATTGCTGAGACAGTTATACGAAACACTGTGAATCACATCTTCATAGCTTTCAATATTCAAGACGTAAACTGGCAACCAAAACTAAAGCAACTTTTTACAATGTACAACTACTTTATGTCTGCAACACTAACAGATGCCAACCACCTAAAAAAAATAGTTGAACAGTCGAGAGTTTATAAAATTGATAACAATACACGATATTTGATTGCAAAAGTAAATGAAGTTTTAGATAAAAACGGTAAAAGTAGCAAATCAAATACTAACGATAAATATGTAGAAAAATATGTCGAAATGTTTATCGGTAAACTTAAACATCTGAAAAACAAATATTTTTCTAATAACGAGGGTGTAATAGATGAAAAGAAGGTTAATTATTTCAACAATAATAAGACAATAAATGTCACAAGATATAAGGAAACGCAAATAAAGAATAACAAACCTCTTTATGATGCTGATAACTTTGAATTCTGGAGTACGTATTGTTGACTTAATACCACGAAGTTTATTTATGTCAATTTTAATATATTTTCTAATGTATACATATATTTAACTCTGATGCAAAAAATATTTAACTATAAAAACATTTCTCTTTCACAGAACCAAATGGACGTCGTCTTTTTAGAGGTTTCCGAACCCGAATCAAAAACTTTCCTTTCATAGCTAGTATCCAGTTCTTCAAAAAATTTCAGTGTGCCGGTTCAATTATTAAAAATGATCTTGTCATTACTTCTGCCTCATGTTTGCAGATGTGAGATATTTTTTGTACACTTTATTATAAAACTTACAAAGTAATTAATCATAGAAAGTTACATAAAATTATTAATTTATTTTTCAGATCATGGAACAACCGCTTTTTCCGTGAAAATCCACCATTTGTTTCTGTTCAAATTGGCAGTGATTATTACGAACACGGGGGTGAAAACATTGATGTGCAGGAAATTTACTTTTATCCCACTTATGATCCCAAGACATTAAACAATAACCTCGCTATAATCAGACTTTCGAGACGAATAAATTTCCGAAAGAGAAGTAAAAGAGTTAAAAAGATTGATATCGATAGAAATCCTTCGAAATGGATCCCAAACAAACGTTTCGATCTTGTAACTGTTGTTGGTTGGGGAGCTAGAGACGTAAGTATGTTTTAATACTTTAAATGAACACGTGTATATGAGTAACTACTGTAATTTCAAAAAATTATAAGTTTTTCTATAAATTGATAGTAAAATGTTTCTTGAAAGTACACTGTATTGAACTGTCATTCATTCAAGAGACTGTAGTATAGATATTTTGTCACGTGGTACGATATTTATTGACGTCTAATTTTACGTAATAAATTTTCAGAGCAGTAACATCATATATAACGTTCTAAATAATAGGCTTTCGTACGCTGAACTGGACTATTATCCATTACATGAATGTCAGGAGCATTATTCCAAGTAAGATCAAAACTTTTTTTTAAATACAGGGACCCAAACAACTGATCAATTACTTGATGATAAGTGATTATCACCGTACGTGGACATCTACGTAACAAAAGTTACCCTTTCAACCGTCTTATATAGAATTAGGAGTAAATTAAAGGCAAAATTGTTTAACACTGGTTCTGTGTGGGGTTTTTGCCTCACTTTAATTGTGCTAACCCATATGTAACGAAATATGGCACTCTCGCAACCAACCGTCATATTTCAATTTATTTGGTACACAAAGAAAAATTTTTATTAAGCGTAGTCATAAGCTAGTGTGAAACATAAGAGATGCTGTCATGCAACCAATCATTTCAGGACAAAGATTACATATTTTATTGTTTTATTAAGTTACCTCGTCTAATATTCCTATCCAAACCATATATTTCAGAGCCTTCGTAACAAGAAGAAACTTTTGCGCTGGATTTTTTTCTAAAGGCGGTGGAGCTTGTAATGTAAGTAAAATTCTTAATCAATATCATTTCTAAGTCTATGAACGAAAAATATGTTTTCCGGTCATGCATGAAAATTCACATCATATTAATGATTACTGACCAGAGAAATGTTATGTCAATGTTTTCGAAAAGTTGTATAAACTCTTGAAACATAAAAATTATAAACGTTAATAAAAGATAAACATAAGTAACTTCACAGGTGAGAAAAAAAGAACGTAAATGTTATTAATTGAAAACTTACATTGTAGCGTGATGCTGGAGGACCAGCCGTTATCAATGACAAATTATTGGGTATAGTAAGCTTTGGTTCTCCAATATGTGGATTGCCTGATTCTCCTACTGTCTTCACCAAACTTGGCTTCTATAGGGATTGGATCGACGAAATATTAGAAAAGGTAACTATTATTACAATTTTTGGAACACTAGTTTTTATCAAAATACTCACACACCTATTTCTTTTAGGAAGTGCCATACACCTACAAAAGGACTACAAGCCGAATATTTCCTAGGACATTTACTGTTATAGAAAAATTCACCACAAAAAGTATAATAATGAGTCCGATAGGCACCACGTCAAAACTAATAGCTATCGATAATAGAGAATCACTTAGAACACCATTACAACATGATTATGATGTCTTTTCATCTTTTGGTTTGGAGAGTAAAGAATTTTCTGAAAATATCAAGACACAATTAAAAGAAGTTACTTACCAATCCATAAACATTAAACCCGAAGAGATAAGTACGCAAACAGTCAGAGTACCTGCTATTATACCCGTTACTGAATCTATAAGGAAAGGTGGAACTAGTTCAGAACTAGATGAATCTGAGGAAAATGAAAGCAATGATCCACCAACCGAAACAGGTACAGAAAGTGCTGAAAGGGTAACAATATTCGGCAAACCTGAAGTAAAACAAAACATTGAAAATACTTTTAAATCCTTAGATGATAATTTTGATATCAACAAACTTTTAAATGAGATGGATAACGATTCAAGGAAAAAAGTTAAAGAAGAAAAAAGCAGTCATCTAAAAAAAATATTTAAAGACGTAAATCGATCTTCTTCCGTTGATTACTTATCTTCATCTAATGAAGATGAAGAGGTCTTGAATATACCTACGGCATCTTTCCAGAATTTACCGACAAAAAAATTACGAAAAACTCATGACTATGACAAAGTATCAAAATCATTGTTGTTGAGGATAGTATCAGAAGCTATGGAGGAGGTGATAAAACTACAAGTGGGAAAAAGGAGAAAAGATCAAAAGGAACATTCTACATAGATTTTAGTTCACGCTAATTATGTTCAACTAAATATTAGTATAGACTATTAGAATCAGTCCAATTTAAAAACGTGTACGCCTCAAAACACAAGGCAGAACTGATAACTAGAACTTATAATACGTGATTTTTTAAGCCATTTTTTTTTAAATCAAATAAAGGACTCAAATTTGCATCATATATTCAAAATTTTTTTTGAAATCGATAAATTGGCCTTTGCCATTTACGTTTTAAAGATAACTTCATGTAAATATTGTCCGCGACTCCGTTTTAAATGGTCCATTCAAAGCTCCAACTTTGCGTCACTTTTTTGAGCATTTCGGGCGATATTCCACGAAAAACGCGTGTTATATTGTTCTGCAAGGCATCTATCGTTTTCGGCTTGTCCACATATACTAACAACTTCACATAGCCCCTCAAGAAATAATCAAGGGGCGTTAAATTCCATGATCTTGGCGGCCAACTCACAGGGCCATTTTGAGAAATAAGGTGTTCACCAAATTCATCCGTCAAAATGTCCATTATTTCACGAGCTGTGTGGCATGTGGCACCATCTTGATGAAACCACATGTCAACCAAGTTCAGCTCAACCAACCAGGGTAAAAAAAAGTCGAGAACCATGGCTCGATATCGTTCGTCGTTAACGGTAACGTTTCTTCCACGGTCATCTTTGAAGAAAAATGGACCGATGATGCCACCAGCCCATAAATCACACCAAACTGTCGTTTTTCGAAATTCAATGGCATGTGGCTGTTCACCACTCCAGATACGACAGTTTTGCTTGTTTATCTCGCCTGGTCGGAGGATACTCCTTTGTTGGAGGGACATGAGACCCGTCCCTTCACAGTTTAATGTCCAACAAAGTAAATTTGGTGATAACAGCACGAATTGTTGATTTCCCAGGTCGATTAAGACGGCCATAATATGGTCGTAATAAACGTTACACATTTTTCACAGAGCATGAATTTTTATAATAAATTTGACAATTTGCAATCGTCGCTCGTTTGTAAGTCTTTCCATGATGAAATGGCAGAGTATACTGAAAACCTTTCACCTTGACAGTAGACGTTTGGACACCATTAACAACCAGTGCTGCCAACATGAAAAGCTTAACTCTTAAAAAATCACCCTTTTATAAAGGATGATTTTTTAAGATGTTGTTGTTGAACTATTCAATATTTTAATTATAATTACTTAAATTTTATGTATATAATAATGTAAGTCGACGTTTGTAATTAATAAATCGTATTTTATTACATGACATTATTAAACTTACTTTTCGTTAGGAGATTCTGTAATGTTCCGAGGTTCATCATCTGCTTATTTCATAAAATTGTTTAGAATCACTTTCAAAAGCGGTGATAATTTTAGGTTATATACTCACTGTCAATATTGTATGTCTATCACGCACGAAACACTGAGTCAAGCGAAGGGAGGAGAGAGAAGTGTCTGTCCGGAATACGGTTGCGCTGTGGATTAAAGTGAGAGAGGAGGAGCCTGCCTGCCGCTTCCGTATACGTTAGAGAAAGGGAAGCAAGATAAACTTACCTAACAAAGTATACCTTCTCATAAGAAGCTATCACTTAAAAAAAAAAGAAATAATAATACAAAAGGAAATGGAATTTCACGACTTTCTGTGAGTGTCAGGTGTCATATCAGACTAGAGTATTCTACTCTTAGAAGGTTGGAAAAGCTTATTAGCTTGCATGGTAAAGATATCTTGACACTTATACAACTACATAACGAAAGTTACGGCGATTTTTAATTCAAGACATTTCCTGTAGAATTTTAGCATCTTAATGTGTGTTTGCAATAAAAAGTTACGTTTTACCGAAAACTCTTTCAATCGCTGTTTTGTCTGTTGTACTTCTGATCTTCAAATAAGGACAGAAAGTTAACAACTCGTAATCGTATAACTATCCTCGCACTGGTTGTTTTAACATTTTTATTTAAGCCGAGTAAGAAATAACTTTAAAGGAGTTTAAAGAAGTCAGAATCACAGCAACGACATTGAAAATTTAACTTATTGTCGAAATGTATTGTTATTGCTATTAAAGTTTTGGGCGCTTGTTCGTTTAACTGTTATAAGAAATTAATGTGTCTGTTTACATTCTGCTTTAGAACCATCAAATTTTACAATTTCCTTAGAGGTGATGACATTAATCATTTCACAACTACAGATTTAATAAATTCACGCTTGTTTTAAACCACTTCTTACCCGTCTTGAGTTTTTACTTACTACTAATCTTCTTTATATTTTTTTTTTAATTGAAGAGCCTGCCAAAGTGACTTTACTCTGCCTGTTGGAAGGCATGAATAGAATCCAAAGAGTTGTTGTCACCACACTCATTGCAAATGCAGACAATGCAATGCTAATGAGATGCTTTTCCACGCCACGCTTGGGGACGTAAAAGACATGACAGTCATCGTGGCAGTGTAAGCCTCACATAGTTATCACGATAACTGACACCCTTGCATCAATAGGCAAAATGTAATATTCATGGGTCAACTATTTCAATAATCTAAAACAGTTTGTGTCTATTTACACATATAATAAACCTTATAGTACACCAATTTTGAATTTAAACATATTTGTTTCAGAAGTTTTTAATATCAGATCCACCTAGATGTTTCAATTTAGATGTAATCGGCAGATGAAATACTCTGGTTGTTACTTAATATAGAGAATCTAGTACGAAAATATCTTGTCCGAGTGTTCGTTCTGATGAATTTCATCGATTATCATGAATTGCTTATTGCAGTCCACTGCTGAAACTAGGCACCTCTGATGAATTTAAAGCTACCTTGATGATGAAAATCATGTACTCTTAGCCGATTGTGGCCAAAATCAGCTAAGAGTAGGTGTCCCAATAGAGACCAGACAGTAATCAAGTTGTTACGCAGGATTTACTATAGCGTACAAGTGTGTATGCAAATACAGATGAACTTTCGGTCGCACTGTCACTCGCAATCCGATGAGATAAGTACATACTCGTATATGTATGTATATATATATATATATATATATATATATTAATGTACTTATGAAACCATATATTTATGTATTTATGAAACCATAATATACTTTAACTAATAAATAAACCTTATAATATAACACATATATTATATATTTATACTTATTGCTTGAAGTGCCAATAGATGTGAAAATCATTATCTCACCCGAAGGACTGGAATGGTTCAGGGAAGCTAGCAGTCTATCCGATATATAATTTTCAGATTGGTGTGATCTGTTTTTGGTGTCTTTTGAGGCAGTACTCTTTCTCTATTATTATTCTGTGTATATATCAATCACCTAACATTTATATGCCGACGATCTACAACTCTATTCACAAAGTGAGGTTCAAGCCCCTGCCACGTAGGATACATTCCTAGTACGGCAATTGTCTTTTTAAAGAGAATAAACTAAAAATAGTTAAAAAGAATACGAAACAATAAAATCTCAGTGGTACAGACTGATACACATGAAGCCAATTGCTGTCATTGATCGAAATAAAATATATTGACGACTTAATAAAATTAAGCACAAAATTAAGTATATGAAACAAGTTACATTTAGAGCTGATAGATTTTTTATGAAATGAAAGATCATTATTTTAGTTGTAGAAAATAAATTAAAATTGTTTTGTATTTGTGACATTTTAATAACAAGGACTTCTTTGTCCAAATCTTTTTCATAACCTCCAAAAACCAATTAATGTTCTATTATTTCTATTTTCCTATTTCTAATATTGAATATTTCGGTGGCGTAATGCTAGCTTATGTGACTGCTGTGCTTTTGGTCTCGCATTCGTTTCCCATGACAAACCAAATATTTGTATGATCTGCAAATATTTATTTCGGAGTCTGGGTGTTTCCTATGTCTAATATGTATGTATTTAAAGAAAAGTTATAAATATACATGCACGTGTAATTGTAATTTTCAATGGCGAATTTTCGTATGGCAACCGTAACGATGACTTAAAATACTCTCCGGCGCACGAATGGTTCTCAATGTGTCAAGTACAGTCAATAATCCTCAATAAGAACTACAGTCCTTTAACGAGCATGACAAACTATTTGAAGACAATGTATTTGAAAGAAATTAACGTTATAAAGTTATAACTAGTTCTTAATGAAATAAAAGATGATAAAAAAATTTACTCAATATTTTCAATTTTCTCATTATTTACTGCTTCATACAATCTTTTTATTACTTGAATATAAAATATTGCGTTATATATATGTATAAAAACAATAAAACACATAACAAAATACATTTTAATATATTGGAGCAAGTACTACATCAACTGAAATATTTTATATAAGACCCGATTTTTACGCGATATTACATTTTGCTTACATTTTCACGTTACATTTATAAAATAATCCAGTATTGTCATGCCATCAATCAAAATTTGCGCAGTATATTACATTTTATTAAATATCGTTGTCAAAATTCACACTCTCGTACCGTTGTCAATCGTTGAAGACAATAATATAATCACCACAGAGGAAGCAATACGAAATACTGTGAACAATTTATTCGAAGCTTTTAAGGTTCATGGTGTAAGGAATAGACCTAAAATAAAAGAATTGTCTACAATACACAACTTCTTTGTTTCAATAACATTGACAGATTGCGACAATCTTGCTGAAATTGCTAGATTATCAAGAGTTAATATCGTTGATAACAGCACACAAAATTTTATTGCTCAAATAAATGAAGTTTTGAACGCAGACGATAAAAGTAAAGAAGAAAATGATAATAATATTTATGTTACTACGCACATACAAAAATTCATCAACAAACTCAAGCATCTGCAAGAATCGTATTTAGCTATTAAAAATACTTATATTAATCCCAAAATTTTGGAGTACATGAATTTTGATAGGCTGGCCATAGTAAATAATATAGAAGACAATAAAAATTCAAGTAGATCCAATCAAGACTTAGATGCGAAAATATTTGATGAAGGGGATATTTGGCGTAAGTGAAAGTATCAATTTATAATAATGTAAATCAACCATCGCCCATGATCAGAGAGATTTCTCATAAAGAAATAATTGACAAGATTAGTTATGCATCAAGCTACCCTCGAAACAGATTGTTGTGTTAATTTTAGCTGACAAGATTATCTTACTTTTTTCCTCCGAGTCTCTTTTTCAAAATAGGTTGGATCTAGTCTACTACGATACGTTTAAACTTCATTTTTTTATACGAAGCTATTACCAAGTGACATCGAAGTTCTGTATAAAGACTATTGTCGATCTTGTACGACTACTACCCGTAAACTTTAATAATAAATTTGATCTTTGTAGTATAAAAAACTTTATTTTGACAAAAATCTGAAATGTTTTTTTATTTTCAATCTATATTGTTTCAGAGCCCAGTGGTCGCCGTATTTACCAGGGCCTTCGAACATCCATCAAAAAGTTTCCTTTCATGGCCAGCATCCATTTCTTTGAGAAGTTCGTGTGTGCAGGGTCTATTATTAAAAATGATCTAATCATTACTTCTGCGTCTTGTTTACAAATGTAAGAAATTTCTAATCTGTTTTACATCTTAATATTACCAACTATAGTCATGTAAACTTCTTCGTTAAAGACTCTATATTTTTAACTAATAAGAACTACAATACCATTATTGTAGTTATGATTGTTTAAAACATAATTAAAATAACTATATTATCAACTAACTATATTTTTAAGATATTATTTTTCCTAAGTCAATTGCCAAGTTTACTATGGCTTATAATGCTAACAATTGAGGGTATCTATTATTTTCAAGCAAAAGTGACAAAATGATGACGTAGATCAATTGTTGTTACAAAACTTTACCTTGCTTATAATTTTGGGCTTGAATAAAGGAACTGTTTTTGTAAATTTTTATTTCTGTTTAATTCTTATGATAAAGATTAGGTGAAAATAAAGCGATAAAAATAGATTTAAAATTTTCAAAATCTTGTAGCAGAGCAGCTTAATATTATAATTTGTGGCTAAATATTTTCAGAGCGTGGAACAATCGATTTTTTCGTGAGAATCCAGCGTTTCTCTCCGTGAGAATAGGATGTGAATATTATGACTTTTGTGGTGAAAGCATTTCTGTGTTGGAGATATATTTCCATCCAACGTACGACCCAAAGACGTTAAAAAACAATATCGCAATCATAAGGCTGAAAAGAAAAATTAATTTTCGAAGAAGCCATGGAAGAGTTAAAAAGATAGACATTGATAAAAATCCATGGGCGTTACCTAATACTTGTAGCATTACAGTGGTCGGTTGGGGAGCTAAAGAAGTAAGATACTGTCCACTTTTCTATTTTATAACTATAGAAATTGTAGCAATTGACAAGGTTTCTTACAATTGATCTCATATTTTAGCACAGCAACATTATCTACGATGTATTTAGAAACAAATTGTCTTTCGCAAAACTGAACATATATCTGTTGAAAGATTGTCAAGAGCACTATTCCAAGTATGCGCGCTTCTTGCATTCTAATTATGATATTAATGCTACACTCTATCGTTCATTTTACAATTTCGTCTATGACTTTAATTAATGGAAGTTAAAAACTAGTACACGTATGTAGGCTATCGTAAAAATTTGCTTTTGGGATGTTATTTAATATATTTCTTATCGTTAACACCAAAGCTTACATCAAAAAATTTAATTCCTTACAATCGTGATTTGAATTGTTTGGAAAATAACACTTTACATATAATTTTACAACTCCACATGAAGAATTGTAATTGTTAGATGTTGATACTAAAATTCAATGATGTTGTATTGCATTTAGGTTGACTAACACTTGACCAATGTTTAACTATCAGGGTATCTTTACATATGTGATAGATTAATTTAGTTATTCAACTGTTGGAGAGCTGCGCTTGAGCACATATGAGCGTGCTAACTCGTAGTGATATCATAGCCTTACAGAAAGAATAAAGGGCGGTAACGTGTAAATTTTGTTTACTTTGCTATTCAAAATAACGTGTCCCCTTAACCATGGTGTTACTGTTTTAAATCGATTCTCTTGTATTATTGGCTAATGTTTATTTTGACGACATGACTTCGAGTTAAGAGTCACTTTCATACAGTTGTTAGTTTTCTAATAATGTTCACATTTATAAATGTCAACTTGGCTGACTGTCAACTTGTAATGGAATCTGTAGTGTCACCGCCTTTTTGTTTACTATTATAAGTGCCAATGTACCATTTTTTCTTATTTGATTCTTCTTATATACTATATATTAATACTTTTATTTCTGTATTCTGCTTGTCATTATTGAATTTGAAAACAATTAACATGACTCTAGTGTAACTTTACTTATATTTTTGGTATACGTTAAAATGTGAGCGTGTTTTCTTTTAATCTTTCAGAGAATTCGTAACAGAAAGAAACTTTTGCGCTGGATTCTACTCTAAAGGAGGCGGTGCTTGTAACGTAAGTAATCACGGTGCAGGTGTATCCGAATTAAATAGTGTACGCTTGTCGTTATATTTAACAGTAAACGCAGTCTTTAAATGTGATAATATAAAGAACAACTATTTTAATATGCTCGACAACAATACTTTCGCTTCGATTGATCGGATCGGATCGGATCGGATCGGATCGGATTGATTTGGATCGAATTTGATGTGGAGTGTTGTTTTATTCATATATTCGTTTTTTGTTTATGCTGTCATACTCTAGACTATTTAACATATGTACTTTATAATAAAATGTTTTGAAGGTAGCCAACTTTAATTCGATAAGAGTTTCGATATATATCGTTCGAAGATAAGATATAGACTTAAAGTTGGCTACTTTTAAACAACAAAGGCTAAAGTTCTGTATAAAGGATGTACGATAGCTACTGTTAGACATTTGTTTGTGCTCCAAACAATCTCAAAGAAACATGTGCTCCAAACAATCTCAAAGAAACATGATCGCATTCAATTTTATATAATCAGTAGTTACTTATACAATAAAGTGAACAAAGAAATCAATATCTACTTAGCAAATAAATATAAGCGTAAACAGAGAGTCACATTTTGACTAATGGTACTAAACTACAATCAAACAGATGTTTTATAAATATGTTATCGTAACACACAGTATTACACAGAACATTCACTCACACACATCCACACACACACACTCACATTCACACACACACATTCACACACACTTACTCATAATATACAAAGATGCGCGCGCGGTAGTATAAATAAATAAAACAAATAAATGTTTCGGACATATGACACACAACGTCATCTAGTTTCAAATTAAACACAGCTTGTGCTAAGATAACTAGACTGACTAATGGATACTTATATGCTTTTTTTTGTAAATGCATACATATTATACATAGAATATATATACGTAAACTTCGAAACAAATATTTGTAAATCATACAAATTAAGTATAATAAATTAGTTGTAAACTTAATTATTAATCTTCTTCTCTTTTAATTATTAAATAGGCAAATTTTTAATTATAACTAATATTAAAAATATTCTTCTTTGTGTAATTTTTACTAACAAAAATGGATGCTGGTGCTCTGCTACTACACCAACTGCATCAGTTAGCCTGGTAGTTTAAGCGGTCACCACGCCGCTCTATACTGCGCTGAGTGTTCTGGGTTCAAACCCTACATGGGACAATACTTTGTGTGATCCGCAAATGTTGTTCTGAGTCTGGGTGTTCTTTACATCCGTTTCTTATATGTTTGTAAAGTCCCCCGCGACGGTTCCTAATGCGGGCGTTGTCTTTTTTTAAGAAAAAAAAAGAAAAATATAGGTCACCCGTTTAGTTATCAACATCAACTCTGCCTTACCCTTATTTTTTTTTCACGTTGTACGTGCGACTAAATATTACTTTTATATAAATTGTACAAGTAAATTAAACACTGTGTATTAAACACAATGTAGTGTTTTATATATTTCGTTGTCATAAACCTGCAGTTCTAATAAAATTCCGAAATTGAGACGATTAATTATATAATTATCCAGACTCAAACTTACTTACATTGTTGAAAGTCAAAGTTTGTATTACAATAAGCATTTAGCTAATAAATGTGTATTACAGCGTGATGCTGGTGGACCAGGGATATGCGACAACACTTTAATGGGTGTTATTAGTTTTGGATCACCACTTTGTGGTTACGCTGGTGCGCCAACGGTATTTACCAAGCTCGGCTTTTACTGGGATTGGATTGAAAATATCATGGAACAGGTAACTTTAGAACTTTATTTTGAATGTTAAGTGTGTAGTGAGAATAGGTACAGAGTAACACTATATTCACACTACACAATTTTGATATGTCTAGAAGTTTAAACCAAACATACTCGACATGTGGACCCTAGCTGAATTAATGAGCAACTTTGAGGTCTATGTTGGTATGTTCTTAAACACTTTCAATGGGTGAACAACAACAGCAAATATTCATATTGTTTTATTTATGGGCGGCGATCTGAGGCATCTATCTGTTTTTATGGGGTAAATGTGTGTACATTAGTTTTCTTTTGTTATAATTTATAGTGACAAGATAATGAGCCCATTTGCACAAAAAATTAAAATTTCTCTGCACCATACTTTGCACTATATCAATGTTTTTTTGTGATGTATCGTCAGCAAACTAGTCCACAGTACTGTGTCGAAATTTTACAAGTATCGTTTACGTTTAACAAGTTGGTCAGTTGGTGATAGAAGTGAACCTTGTACCGTTCCGTTTATTGTTGTTATCAACTTATTTTGCTTGCCCGCTACACTTACTGTGTTGTTTCGATCTTAGTGATAGTTTTTATAAGTTCCAACAGTCTCTGTATAACGACAAAATACTTTTCTCAATATTATGATTTTTGAGGTTGCATAAAAATATATCTTCCTTTGCCAGACCGTTCTTATCTAAAATAACAGATTAAGGTATCGTTCATTTAATTCAAATAATTTTAATAAGAATCAAATTAGTCAGAAATGTCTTATTTTGATATGTATTCTTTTTGAGCTACAAGTTTAGATTCATCAGGCGGAATGTGGAAAGATATCTCTTAAGGCACTCAATTTTAAGGCTTCAAGATTATTAGTACCTGTAATTATGGTATTCAATCGTTGAACTTCAACTAAGACCAAGATCTTTAGGCTAGAAATTATATTTTATTTTGTACTACACTTCTGTTACAGTCTTTACAATTTAGAACCAACAACAACACTAATACAATATTTTATGATTTAGGAGGTTCCGTCTTATGCAGCCCTGACTACATCAACACCTCCATCAACAATGTTTACCTTAGTGGTTAAGTCTACTACCAAGGAATTAAAGATGCAGCCACTCGAAGATACTCCACTTAGTTCTACTTTTAGTGAAGCAGATGCGCTTAGGATGGCTGAAGATTTGGAATTTAAGGACTTCTTGTCTACCATTTTCGAAAGTGAGGAAATTAATGCAATTAACGATGTCACTGACACTGAAATAGACCGTCTTGCGGACATTGATAATAAACAGAAAAAAGCGAAAGATTCCTCTGATGATGATGAAGTGCCAATCGAAACTATAATAGAGTCACAAAAAGGTGTTACAATGTTAGACAATGTAAGTGACGGTAAAAGAATGAGTGATGACGAAAGTAGTAATGTTAGAATTCATGTCAACAAAGGACATGATGAAAAAGAGCTAGTGGATAGTCCAAAAATTTTAAATAAAGATGTTATGGCTCTTATTGATGATTTAGATATAGATGAGTTACTAAGATCTGTAATATCTTCAGATAATTCTTTAAAAAGTGGTGAATTATTAGAAAATGGGCAAACTCAGGAGGAAACTTCTTTGGTAAGAAATATTGAAGCTTCTAGTAATCTAGAAAACAAAGTAAAATTTAGTTCTAATGAAAATTTCCCTCAAGAATTAACTACTGAAAAAAACAACAAAGGTGAAGAAGATGGTCTAAGTATAGAAACAGAGCCGTTCACAACTTCCTCGACAAGAGATAGACGTGATTATACTAAAATACATCAATCATCAACACAAAACTGTAAGACCCTGGCTATTCAAGAAAAGAAGAAGAAAATGGATAAATTGAAACGTTATTTACTGTGATGTGACATTTCCAATAATCTATACTAATAATATAAAGCTGAAGAATTTGTTTGTTTTGTTTGTTTGAACGCGCTAATCTCAGGAACTACAGGTCGGTTTTGAAATTTTTTTTTGTATTAGATAGCCTATTTATCGAGGAAGGCTATAGGCTATATATCATCACGCTAAGATTAATAGGAACGGAGCACCAATGAAGAATGTTTCAAAATCGTGAGACTTTGTTCCTATTGAGGGCTTCCGCTGTTTGCGCTACGTAAATGGTTAACGTTTCGCATTAATCATGTATGACAGAACTGTTCCCTTACTCACCTATAAACGAAGTCGTGGGTTAAAGTAAGCATCAGCCCAAAGGAACTATTCCACGCGGAAGAAGTCGCGGGCCGAAGCTAGTTTAAAAAATAAAACCTTTTTTCCTGCTAGTTTCTCAACATAAATAGCCTGCTTGAGAAGCATCGCCACAAGAAAATCAACGTGCGGCCTTTTTTCAATAAACTCGTTAATATTATTTTACAACAGTTATTATAATACAAATTGTTTATGCATAGTATAAAATAAAGTTGCTTTTTGTTCTTATTCGAGTATACTTAGATATTTTAAACTACGCGTTGGATTTTATTGCTGTTTTCATCAACAGAAAGAGAGTAATCTAAAAGAAATGACATACATATGTATAATTAGAAGCTAGTATGTATTATACTTGAGAAATTCGAAAATATAAAGATTTAAAATTTAATGTCGTTAAAAATATATTTGTGTGTTTATAACAAAAATAAACATCTTTAAAAGATCTATAATATCTTATTAAAGATTTTTGTGCTTAAGCCTACGAAGGAGTTACAGATCTTATGCAGACTGCTTGTACCGGCAATCTTATGTTTTTTTTTCGATTATTTTTTCAGGAATATATATATAGTATTTCTCGTTGGTCGTTTGTGACTGCCGATCAAAAGGTTTCTGGTTCATTCTCGAGCCGGGACAAAAACTATTATTGGCTTTTTCTAACAAAAAAATCTTGATAGCAGCGTGGACTATGGAAGTTAGTGGTGTTACATACCAGGGCGAGCACATTAAACCATCAATCCCGGTTATCTTGAATATCTATGGCAATCATTATTAGTCAGTGCCCTCAAATATACTGACAGCTATTGAAAAGCATTTCGACGTTGTCATTGTAACTGAGGCCAATATAACTGAAAATACTACCAATTTATATAATTTGGAGGGTTACCGAATGTTTACTGCTTTACGAAAGTGCCGAAAAGGTGGTGGTATAATTTTATATGTAAATAAGAAACACAAATGTACTATCATGAATGTAAAGACCTCCTACTTCGAAAGTATATTGTTCACCGTCACTACGGAATCAAACTATACAGCGAGTTTGTGTGCGGTATACTGACCGCCAAGTTCCAGCAAAACTTTATTTGTTGCGGAACTGCAGGCTACACTAAATAAATTCACTAATACAACCGATTTGTATCTGATAGGCGACACTAACATAGATCTAAAACTTAACAATTCTGTAAAACATAAATACAATAATATCCTGAGCGGCATGGGCCTTGTGTGCGGGATCACAGAACACACTCGAATTGAAATATATAATAAAAGCATAACAAAATCTTGTATTGACCATATTTATGCACGATCCCGCTCATAGGACCTGTTTACGGCAGCGCTCGCGACTACACTGGCCGGTCATCGCGCGGTGGTACTTGCGTGCGTTAGTGAGCGAATACAGAGTGTTCCTAAAACTAAAATTGGTATAAACCGTAAACAGCTTGGTGTACTTCTTCAAATAGTAGATTGGGATAAAGCTAATAATATTAAGTGCCCAATAACTTTATATAATTATGTGTATACCCAATTTAAAGAGTGTTATGAACAGTCCGAGTATAGAATCAAAATAAAATCAGACTCATGTCGTACTCAGAACAACTGGATCAATAAAGAGATCATTAAGGCTTGTAAGCATAGAGATTATCTCTTCACGAAATGGATAAAGGACCCAAATAACTTGATTCTTAAACGGAAGTATAATCAATCAAGAAATTACACAAACATATTAATTAGAAATACTAAATATAAAACTATAAAGTCAGAAATATTTTTAACTAAAAACAATCCTAGACAACTTTGGCAAATCCTAAATTGACTAACGGGTAAATTGAAAAAATCCATTAATGATGTTATTTGTAGTGTTTTAAAAAACAGTGATAATAATTATAAAGATATTGCAAATAATTTTGCCCAAACATTTAGCAGAAGTGTAAAAGAAATTATACCTAAATGCTCACGATCATTACTAAATAAATCAGAGTATAAAACTTCGGCTAATGTTACCATGCGTCTAAAGCCAGCGGACCCTAAGTCTGTAAAAAAAATCATTAGTTCCTTGAATGACAACAAGTCTCCAGGCATAGATGGCATCAGAGTTATTGATATAAAAAAACTTTCTACAAAAATCAGTTTAGTGATTTCGAATTTAATTAACCTAAGTATACAAACTAATATCTACCCTCCTACATTAAAAACTGGTATCGTTAGACCAATACATAAAAAGGGTACCAAGTCAACATACGATAATTATAGACCTATTACGATTCTACCTACCATTGACAAAATTATTGAAAAGTACATTAGTAATCAAATATACGAATTTTATAATAAGAACAAGGTACTTAACGAATATCAGTATGGTTTTCAACCAAAAAAGAATACTACACAACTTTTATCGGCATTCACGGACAGCATACATAAACACCTAGATAAAAAACAGCACGTATTAGTGCTATTTATCGATTACAGCAAAGCTTTTGATACGCTTCGTCACGACACCTTAGTGGAATGTCTCCATGACAGCGGAGTAAGAGGTAACCTGCTGGGGTGGTGTAAGGACTACCTAAACGGTAGAAATTATGTGGTACAGGTTGGTGGTGTGAGGAGTGAATCAATTAGCGTAACAGAGGGTACGGCGCAGGGTTCGGTTCTTGGGCCACTACATTATCTTACATACGTCAATAGCCTTGTTAACGTAATCAAAAACAGCGAGACTTATCAATTTGCTGACGATACGTGTCTTTGAGCAACTGGACGGAATGTCGAACAAGCCCAAGCTTTGCTTCAAGATGACTTTGATCTATTAAATAAATGATCACACGATGCAGGTCTAGTGCTAAATGCGGATAAGACTAAACTAATGTACATTAGCTCTAGTCGAAACAGAAACAGTGCTATAGTACCTACATTAAAAGCACATTCTCATAAGTGCTTGCACAGCCACCATTCTAAAACCTTGTTATGTAGCTGCAGCGCGATAGAACTAGTTGATAAACAAAAATACTTAGGCCTAACTATAGACAATCGCCTAAACTGGAGGGAACATATAAATGAAGTTAGTGATAAATTAAGAGGGATACTAGCAAAATTTTCTATCATCAGACATAAAGTACCATATCAAATACTCTTGCTTCTTTATAAATCTCTGGTTGAATCAACTATATCATATGGGCTATCCAGCTACGGTAGGACATGTAAGACTCACCTTGACCAAATATACACACTACAACTATGTTTTTTAAAAACTATTGTGCTAAATAATATTAAAATCAATTACGAACATAACTACCATAAATTATTTCAATTCTGCAAAATCATACCTGTACATGAAAAAACCAAGTTAATATTACTGATAGAAGAATTTTTTAACAAAAATCTCAAGAGAACTAAAATAATTGATAACAGCGAAATTAAGACACGTAGCATTCCAAACTCTTCCAAAAAAGGTGTACTCTTATATTTTTTTAAGTGTATCCATAACTGAGATATGTCTTCTAGCTGGAGCGATGTCAAACAAATAGTGTCAAAGAATTTCGTAAGTAATATTTATAAACATGCATTTCTTGTAATGTTTTTCAGCATATCAGAAAAAAGTTTTAAGATCACACAGGAAAAGATATAAAAAAAAGCAATCTTACTGTGTTTTGAAAGAAATAGTAACATGGGATTTATTTTTTGTATTTATTCTAATTTTAATGTAAAGCTAAATTAGCTCTATTCATGTCTATTTTTTTAATTTAGTATCTTTTTCTCATAATTAAATATGCAAAGATTCTCTCTATAATATACTTAATCCTTTATCATCATCACTATCATCTGTATTATCGTCAGAGAAAAATAATGAGTTTAAAATAGATCTTTCATTAATCGTAATTTCAGTTTCATTCAATATCTTGTTTGATCCTATTATCTGTTTTGTACTTGTTTGACTAATTTCTGGCATTGTTGGTTCGGGTGCCATAAGTTTGTTTATATCTAATTTATTAATGAAACTTTTAATACTTTCTTCTAAGATTTTGTCAGTGTCGTCTACCTTTGTTGATGTGTTATCTTTTTTTGGGGATTCTGTAACTGTTTCAAATAACACTTCTTCAACTTTGTTCTTTGTAACAGGATCAACTTTTGCAGGAGTAAACGTTAGTGATCCTGTAGTTAGTTCTACATGCTTTTCTTCAACTTTGTTTTTTTCTTTTGAATCTTCAATAGAATCAATCGCCTCTAAAGAAGTATGTATTGGTTCGTCTATAATTTCTGTGGTTCGTCTTATTTCACCGGTTGTGATATTATATTTTTGATTTGGTGCAGTCCCTGTCATTTGGTCAGGCATTTTTATATTTGAAGATTGTATTTTACCAATTTCAAGTTTGGTATCTGTGTCACTTGTATCATAATAAGCCTTAACTTCATCACTTTCAAATATATTTGACAAAAATGCCTGAAAAGCCTGTTCTTGTGGTTTTCGAAGTATACTCGTATTCATGCCACCTATGTAATCAAGGTTACTTGTAATATCTTCTAATGGAGCAATTTTTAACCCCTCAGTTGTTGTTTTTAGAGTTAAAATTGGTAGCTGTCTTTTCTCAGTTACAGTGGAGCGAGCAAAACCAGACACAGGTTCCTAAAACAAAAAAAAAACTTGATTTAAAAATCTGACGTTTCTTTGTACTTATGTAGTTTATCAGTGTTTTAGGTGAACCCAAATCCAATATTCAAATTATATAAATAGAAATTTTAATTAATAATAATTCCAGTAATATTTAACCCCTTGAGGTCGGCGGGTGTGAATTCACGCCCAATAAAAATTCCGTTGCGACCGGCGGGCGTGAATTCACGCCCGAGTGAGGTGCGTCAAACAATATGAGCACCAACACCAAGAGCTGTTATAAACTAAAGAGTCCCGTGTCAAGTACAGCTCGCGCGTTAACGAAATTGCCCGCCGGCATAAGTGAGTGATTAACGGCATTTTGCGGCCCGGCGTCAATGGATTGAACTGAGATGGGCTGTTTTAAATGTTAGCTTTAAATATATACATGTCTGCGTGTATTTTTTTGTCTAAGGATAGCATAATAAATACTAAATTAGGCGTTTAATCAATATCCTGATTTTAAAGCAGAATTTGTTGATATTAATTTGTCTTAATTATAACACTCGAGAAAAAATATATGTTCAATCGTTGGAACAAAGAGTAACTTAAATTATGAACCTTTTCGACGATGGCTACGTCTTCATTTTTGATGACAATTGTCTATTCAACGTGAAGCCTTTTAAGAGTACTATAGAATTGACTAACAAAAGTAGTTAGAATACAATACAACCTTTTCAACGATATCTTCAATCCAATCTGCGTAATACCCAAGTTTAGTAAAGACGGTTGGAACATCAGGAGCTCCACACACGGGTGATCCGAAGCTAATAATACCCACTAGTAAACTATTATGTAAACCTGGACCTCCGGCATCGTGCTGCAAGTATTTTTAACAAAAAATAATATAGAAAGCCTACATGTCAGGTCAGTACGAAGTTTTAGTAATAATTGAAAACGTGCAAGAATTCTGACTAAAATATTCCTGACGTATTTTGTGTATGTTTCTAGAACATTGTCATGTTTTCACCAGTCGTCGTGTGACATAATACTTTTAGGTTTATAAACTTGTAAAGTGTACGAGAGTCAATCTTTTACTTATTCAGCTTTTTATAGGAATTTCTTTTATTTGTAGTTAGCATATTTAGTATTAACTTATACGTTCAGACAACACCATGATACTTGACTGAATTATTTTCTGAACCATAAATGATCGACTTGTGGCTTGATTGAAATGGAATATAATAAAAAAAAACGAAACCAAGATGGCCTATTTATGTTATGTTTTTGTTTATTAGTACTCACACTGCAAGCTCCGCCACCTTTACTGTAAAATCCAGCGCAAAAGTTGTAGTGGTTCACGTACTCCCTAAAATAATAGAAGTTTATGGTAAATTTGTCAATAGTAATAAGTCAAATTGAAATTTTATTATTGTTGATAGAAACTTTCAAAGGCTTTATTTTTTAAAACACACACTCACATCTCTAACGTTCAACACTCGACTTTTTGTGTCGGAGGTTAAAAATGAAATCATAAAAAGAAATTTGAAGACGAAAATTGCTAAACTACTACTAACTAGAAAAACAGATAAAATCAGTGCAGAAAACTGAAGTTTTTAAGTGTAAAATGCGATCAAACGAATTAGAATGCCGATTCGAGTATTTATGAGTACGACTGTTAGTTATCATAAATACTGACTACCATCTGTTCCATAGGATGAGTAAAGAATTTGTGAACATTTGAATCTAACATCCCGCGCAAATATGTTACGGCAGTTTTTGGGACCGAAGCTACTGGAATTTGCTGGCTACAATCGTAACACATGGTTAATAAGATGAATTCAAATCCAAAGAGTCCATGGCCATCCAGAACTCCAGATCTATCCTCAGCAGATTTCTTTTTATGGGGTTATGTGAAGAATCGTGTCTACATCAATAAACCAAATACATCACTTCATCTAAAAGAAAAAAACAGCGAAGAGATATCGGCAATCTGGCGGTCTCTTTGCTGATAACTATTCGAGAATTTTGGTGCTCGTGACGTGACGCGGTGGACGATGTAAAATTTGAAAAATAAATTCCAACTAATTAGCTTTATGGTTTTTTTTAATATATTTTTTCAAATGTTGACTAATTCGTGGCCCATCCTATATACTTTATTTTCTATAATTATAAATAGTGCAAATGCAATAGTATTGCAAAAAAAATCATACTTAGAATAATAATTTTGACAGTCCTCCAGAGAAAAAAAATCCAATTCCGCATATGATAATTTGTTTCTGTAAATATCGTTTACAAGGTTTGTTTCCTGAAATATTAAATATTAATAATGGCTATTATCAGCAAAGTCCTAAGGACTGACTAATAGAGCCAACCAAAATAAAAGTTAGAAATTTTAAAACTGACATTAAATATTATTTCGTCGCTGCTTTGTACCGCTAGTTACACTTAACACTACTAGTTATTTCTAGCGGTTGAACTAAGTGTAGTTCTGTTTATGTACGTGTAGAAATACATAGGTACAGTGAATATTTTAGCGACTACTCTTAGTATATTATGTAGCTAAGGAAGTGATTACTTTTAGTATGGACATTCGTTTTTTCTTGGTTCATTGTGGCCGAAGTTTCATGAGATTAAAAAAAAATTTGGCCAACTCTTTTGGATTATTTATCAGCAAAGATATTGTATAATATTTTATAATTTTCCGACAAAAAATAAGCAAATTTATATATAATTACACTTAACCCAGCTGACAGGGATAACTAGTAAGGCTAAGTATATCTGCGCTATTTGGTGGGTGAGATCAGTGAAATTGAAGCCCCCACTCTTGACCTGTAATTAAAAGACGGCTACGCACTTGTGAGTCTTAAATTAGTGGTATCTTTGGGCGGCGGTGGTTACTTACTACTTCAGGTGAACCTTCTCGTTTCCGCCAAAATACCACAAAAAATATTTGAAGTTATTAAGATTTTTTCAACTTACGTCTTTCGCTCCCCAACCAACCACAGTAATTCTGCTGTTGCCAGGCATTGCCCATGAGTTTTTATCAATATCTATCTTTTTAATATGGCCATGACTAAATCGGAAGTGTAATTGCCTCGTTAGTCTAATGATAGCCAAATTATGCTTGAGAGTCTTTGGATCGTATTGAGGGTGGAAATAAATCTCCAGTACAGAGATGCTTTCACCGCACAAGTCGTAATAATCGCAACCGACTCTTATGGACAGGAATGCTGGATTCTCTCGAAAAAAACGATTATTCCATGCGCTAAAAATACATGAACATTAACTAATTGGGTTTTAGTCATAATGAGCAATTAAATATTATCAAACTGAACCATTAGTATCTTGGGTTTTTTAAAATGTTATCAAGAAAACAATACCAAAAACCCCCCCTTTCCTTAGATCTTGAGACAGTAATGAATTGAAAATAGTTTCTCGTAGCTTATGATATTTGATATTGCTATTTTGAGAAATGTAACAGAAATGTTTCCACAGTAATGTTTTCAATGGTGGATCTCATAAAGATACTGGTGATAAAACAATTTAATTGTTTACAGCAGCAGTAGCATGTTTTTTTGGTAAAAAAATGTATCCTAATGGTACAAAGAAGAAAAAGTCGTCAGTCCACCAACATAACAACAACATCACATCGTTAAATAAAGAAAAATATGTAAAATCCTCCTAGTTAAAAGTAACAAAGAAACTCACATTTGCAGACAAGACGAGGAGGTGATGACCAAATCGTTTTTGATGATAGATCCTGCGCACTGGAATTTCTTAAAAAAGTGGATACTAGCCATGAAAGGAAATCGTTTGATTGACGATCGGACACCTTTGTAAAGCCGGCGACTTTCAGCGTCTGTTAAATAGATTAATTTATCCTGTAAGGGCCTCAACTCTTTCTTGCTTTTGCGCTATCGATGACATAGCACTGGCAATTTATTATTCTCAAAAAAATAACTACGCTATTACTTACGCCAAACATCATCATTAGCAATATTTTCTTCGTCCTGTGATTCTTCATTTACAGAGGAATTAAGATTATTGTGCTCTCTTCTAACATTTATCAATGTATTCTTATCCTTGACCAAGTATTTCAATATATCAGACTTTATTACGGTATTCGTATAAGAAACGTAGGTGTCTTTCAAATGTTTAAGTTTGTTAATAAACTTTTCTATGTATGTTTCAACGTAAATATTATTTTCATCTTCATATGCTACAGTACTGTTATCACCTTCATTTAAAACTTCATTTATTTGTGCAATAAAATGTTGTGTGCCATTATCAATGTTATTGACGATCGATAGTCGCGCTATTTTACTGAGACTGTCGCAATCTGTCAATGTTATTGAAACAAAAAAGTTGTGTATTGTTGAAAATTGCTTAATTCTTGTTCTATTCTTTATACCTGGAATTTTAAAAGCGGTAAATAAATCATTAACAGTGTTCCGTATTACTGTTTCTGCTATGGCAATGTTATTATTCTCAATCATTGGTAATTGCACAAGTGTTTGGACTTGTGCAATGTTATGGTACAAAATGTAAAACTCTATGACAACTTGAAGAACAAACATTGGGAAATTGAGTTTTTATATGAAAATGAAGTTAAACTTGTGTATTTATGTAAAAATTTAAGATTTCCTTTTATTACTGTAGAATAATACAGACGTGTCTAGTACCAGTTCAATAAATTGAAATGTAATTTAAAAACTGTTTTATTGCTATAACCAAAGCATTGTGCAAGACAAGAGTAATAAATTTACCGACAATAATGTAAAATAAATTAAAATAATTTATGGAATTTATATATATTGTAAACTAATATTCTTAAGTTTCTTTAACGAGTATTTCATTTGAATATGCTTGTGAATTCGCTTATAAAACTAATTATTACTAATTTAGTGATACCGACAGATAATTGTACTTCATCTCACGAAAAAAGATCACTTTTGGATTCCCCAAAAACCCCTAGTAAACACATAGATTGCTGGTAGTATACACATTGAACACTTCGTTCTTACGTATTAATAGAATAACGAATGAATTTTAAGAAAGAGATGAAAGAAAACAGATTTTAAAATTTGAGTTCTTATATTTGAAATAACGGGGAGGAGAAGTTCACATCGGCTCTGTTAAAAGCATTCAAAAAATTCAAAGTAAAGTGTTATTGTAGAAGTAAACTTGATAATTTTAGTGATATATTAAAGAAACCAACAAAGAGACAGTCCGAAGAAAGTTAAACAATAAACAAGTACAAGTAATAAGTAGTTTTTTTTACATGTATATTTTTCGTGAGAATAAGAATAGGCTTTTGTGTTTACTACCTTTACTACCTTTAGAGAAAAAAGACGATAGACCACGCCCAATGGTGGTATCCTTTTTGAACCTGGTCATAAAGATCAGCACTGCGAGACACAAGTTACTATTTAAAAGAAGACTATCTTAAACACGTTTTAGAAAAAAGAAAACAGTTACAAGAACAGCTAAAAACAGAGAGAGAAAAAGGAAACAGCTTTTCTAAGGTATGACAAACTGGTCATACTTAAGCAAACATATAAAAGAAAGCTTTCTCCCTCACCAACAAAATGCACCGAAGACATGTCAAAGGAAAGAAACACACAAACAAATAAGAAGAACAACACAACAGCAGGATCCATGGTGAGAAAATCAAACAGCATCTCGGAAGGAGTAGTTAAACAAAAACAGTGCACTTAATCAAGAAACCTCCAAAAACAATGCGTAGCAATTATCTACCCCTCCCCGAACAGATTCAACACAGAAACATTCCAACACAAAAACATAACAAATCCTCCAACTCAGTTGGTCATCGCGGAGGATCATGGCCATGACCCTCCAAAGAAAACCACAATCCCTACAAATAACAGCACAGTACAGCAACAGTCAAGTGCTATCAAAAACTTGAAGGTTGAAAAGTGCCCAGGCACAGATGATATTACAAATGAAGTGATAAAAGAAGGGTGTCACTGTCTAGCACGCCCTCTGGCATGTCTTTTTAATTCTATACTTGAGTCAAGTACCACACCCTTTCAATGGTCAGAGTCATTCATTATCCTGCTCTACAAAAAAGGGCGACACAAAGAACATAGGCAATTAGCGTCCCATCAGTCTGCTGTTATCACTCTACAAACTAATAGAAGAAAGATAATACAAGAAAATACTAAAAGGAAGTATGCCTATTAATTTAAAGAAAAAAGTCATGAACACCTGGTTACTTTACTCCATCAACTATTGATGCCAGATATGGAAGTACACATTGAAAGTAAAAACATGATTAGGTTCTGTCAACGTAACATGGAGAGAAGCATCACAAATGTGAGACAAATACAAAAAAAATACAAATGCACTTCAATTCTAACAAAAATTTAAGATGGCGCTGGGCAGGGCACGTGGCTAGGATGGAGTACGACCATTGGACTATCAGACTGACGTCATGGCAGGGCCCTGCAGGTATTAGAAAAAGAGGAAGACCAGTATTTCGCTGGGAAAACGACATAACAAAAATAGCAGGAAAACACTGGAAAACAAAAGCTAGAGATAGGGACAGATGTCAAAATCTGGAGGCGGCCTTCACACTCGCATAAGGGAGTCTTGCATGTCAACATAGGAATCAAACCCGAAATGAAATTTTATTAAAACTAATTATAGAACAGATTATTATAGGTAGATTAACTATTAACAATCAATAGTAAAAATTAGGAAATCGTATTAATTAATTAAATAAACTAAGTGTATAAAGATTAATAAATTATAAACAACAAAATACTGATTGAATCTACCATAATAAAAGTAAGAAAGTATTTGTAATGTGATTATGCAAGAAATAAAAGGTATTTTTATTTTAATTTTTATTTATTTTTATATTTTAAACAAAATAATTGTGGTTGCCGATTGGGTTTACTCCAAACATATAGTCACTGTCTAAATTTTTCTAGAGTCACTCTTTCTCGCTTTTCTATCAAATTCAAAATTGTTGTAGGATCTTTACTTTTTTTCTTACCACAACAATCTATTTTTGATTTTTATTTATTTTAACTTTCAAACAAAGTAGGTACTTTAGATTAGAATTGCCAAAAGTGTCGATAAGCTTTAGGTTAATGTTTTAATTTTATACTCGTACAATAAGAAACACTTACATCTCAATAAGTATAAAAGAAATAAAAAAGCTCCATATAAAATGTTAAAAATCATATAACTGACAACCCGAAATATGTACCTGTCATGGCAGCTACTCTCTTACGAAAGTTTAAATTTTAATTAAAAAAAAATAAAAAACACAATCCATGGTAAAATTAAAATAAATAATGCGTGGAGAGAAACGAAGTAATTAATTCGCGTTTTTATGAAAATCACCAGCAGATGTCGCTTTCATCTTGTGTTGCAATTTAAATAAAAATTGCCACGATCCATTCTAATGAGAAGAGTAAAGAGGACATAAAAATAAATTTAAAGAAAACGACCTTCAAAGTATTTCATACCGATACGATTTATTAAATATTAATATAAAATTTATAAGATTTCACTTAAAGAGATGTAACTGCTCATGAAGTACTTTATGTTAATATTCATGAGTGAATTCCCATGTGATGATAAATCAGCTTCATAAATAATAAAGAACCATACTTTAAAATCAAATACTTCTCCATATTTTCCATAAAAAAAAAACATAGTTGAATTTTAATGAAACCGTGTCAAATTAAATCGAGTTTATATTTTTAAAAAACATAATATTCAATATATTATCAAATCTATACAAGTATCTAAATTTCTAATATAAATAATGATCACAATAGTTAGTTACCCTTGCCAAGCACTGCACGGTACCTAATCGTATCTTAAAAATTTCAAATAGCAACACCACCTTACATAAAAATTTTCGATCATTATTGGGTGTTGAAGACTATTTTGAGAGGAACGTTAACCACATAATTAAGGTAAATATACCTTATTTTGTTTTATTATAGTGTTTTGTGATGTGTTATTTGTTATATATTTTGTATTAGTGTTTTGAGCTTATTATATTTGGGTAAGTCGAGGACAAAACACTTGTGACATACGCAAGTAGATTCTTTTTTCAAATTTTTGAATTAATTCTATTAGAATTTGAAGGCCAGTAACTTGTTCAGTGTCTATCTGTTCTTGTAAACAAAATAGCGCTTCAATTTAATTTCAATAACTTTGCTTTTGTTAATGTACTACACTGCAGGTTACGTTATGTAACTTTTCCCTATTGATCACTGCGGGCATAACCTCAATATCGGTTTTATCTGTCAGTTTTTACCTGATAGATAGTAAATTTACGTAAGATAGCCTATGGACTTGCTGAATGAGCATTAGAAAAATTATTCCATGAATTTGAAAGATGTCAGTACGGTAATAAAACCCGTAATACAATCCTGTTATATATATATTTTATGAGAATATTGATTTATTTACTCAAGACTTATAGACAAGATTATATCGATAGATGAGACAAAATGACCTTGTATTATTAATTAGTTAATGTTATAAGTGTTTTGTTCTTTATTGATTGTAAATGAAACACCAGTTTGATATAGCTGTCATCCAAATATTGTATGGGCTAGTAGTGAAATTAAAAAAACTCACTTAGGATTCCTTAAAAATGATTTTAAAAGGCTTAATATTATCAAGTTGATGATATGACTATTGTTGATAATAATTGTATGCATATAACATATTTTTAAATGATTTGGGAACCCTTGCATGCAATATTATTGTTGGTAAATCAATGGTAATCAAATGGTGGTTGTTAATTGCTATATCATTGTATTATTTATACAATATTACCTGGAGATCCAGTAAGTCATTGGCCAGTGTATCATGTTGTTTAGCAGATACAATGCATGGAAGTAGGACAAATATTGATTAAGTTGTAGATTAATATTATTCTTCTACTTATAAAAGAATACTTATGGAAGAATAATTTGCTTAATTATCTTGATAATAGATATCAATTTTGACTACACGCATGGAGCGTGATTTAAATGATCACGTCACCACTTTCTACTGTGCTGAGTACAACATGTTTAAATCTGAAATGTGGCAACATTGTGTGATTTACAAATTGTTATTCTTAGTCAGAATGTTCTTTGTGTCCGTTTCTTGTACTACTGTAACCTCCCTGGCAACTCAGTATATGTTAAAAATAACTTTATGCTAGAAATTTTTGTTAGAAATTTATAGTGACGATATTGGTTTTAGTTTAATTAATTTCTTACATTTGACAAGCAATATATTTGCTTATGATAGTATAGTTGTACCTACTATAAGAACGAACATCTATGATTCATATTATTCATCACAATATACACTAACTCCCTAGATGGTGTAGTGGTTAAAACGGTCACTGAACGTTGTAGGTTCAAATCTCAAACACATAAAATATATATAAAAGCATTAATTTGAAATAGATTTATTCTTATAAATGCAGTATTGAGATAAATCTAAAAATCTAACATCATGAAAAACAGTCGGCCATTATTGAGTTATTAAAAACATTGTAATTCCTTAATTTATTTATTAAAACTGCACACAGATAGATTGTCTTATTAGTATTGTGTAATACATCAATAGTATTTAACAGTCCACTTCTGGGCATGGGTCTCTCCTTTAAAAGATGTTGATCTATTATATAATGCTGGCATGTGAGTTAGTATAGGAGTTGTTTCAAGTTCTCCTTCTCTTTGCAGCGATGTTCTAGTGCAGTTTGCTCCTTTAGTCACATTTTACGACACCCATGGGATAAATAGGGGTGGTGACATTCCATATTCTTAATCTGTCATGACATAGACAATAGACTGTATTACGATTCTATAATTTCTTGTAGATTTAAATACCGTATTTGTACCAAAATTTAGGACGGCCCTATATAACAAAAAAAGCCTGTTTATATGTACTAATTATAATAAATTACATCAAAAACTAAGAGAATTATTTAATTTACACCTATAGAAATGGTTAACTGAAAAACATTGTTAAGGAGTTTTTAATCTCGAAATATATAGATAGCCATAATATTGCTAAATTTCTTTTGTCTTTCTTTAAATGATTGTATGTCTAAAATATGCTGATTGATGTACCTATTATACTATAACAACTGCCTCTTTGGTCGAGAAATTTGCATATGCGACTGCCGTTCAAGAGGTTTCCGAGTCGATTCCTGGGTAGGCTCAAAAAGTATGACTGTTTCTGAGCCCAGAGTTTGGAAGTTGAAGTTTTAACTCCGTTGCCTAGGAGCACGTAAAGCCATCGGTCCCACACCTGTATTCACCTCGATCGAGTCGGATAACCATCGAATCGGGCTGTGAGAATGAAGAAACAGAGAGTGCACCTGTGTTTGGGCACACACTTGTGCACTAAAATATATCTTGCATAGGCTGCTCTTCTGTTCGAACTTGGCCATGCTGGCCAGCAAAACAATTAAGTTTCTTGTTGTTAAAATTATATATAGCTATACGATTTTAAAGTAAGAAGTAGGGATGACTTCCATAAAAAATATAGTAAAACCAAATTTAATGATAATTTTTTACAGAATAATGGCTAATTTCTTGATGCGTCGTGCACTGTTAGACGCACTCCGTGTGCCACTCTGCACCAGGGCTTCTTCCTCTGCCACTGAACTCGCTAAGGTAATGTACTTCTACAAACCTAACATACAGTGTTGTTTGAAAGAGTGTTTTAACAATGCCAAAAATTTAAGAATCAAAGAAAAGCTTTTGCTAATATATGAAAAGAAATGAGGCCTCACTTTTGGATTTCTACTTACAAGTTGATGTACAACTGATTATAAATTACTATAATTTATTGTCTTTAACTAAGTGGATTTTGAACATATTAACCATGAAATACATCACTGTAAAAGTAAGGAGTGTGCAATTATCTTAATATGCGATGTCCAAACTTCAAAACGTACATCTGGTACACTTTATCATGATGTTTGTTTAGGTTATGTTAATTTTTAAAATGAATTTTAAGTTGGCTAATTGGCTAAAGCATAAGTAGCTGACCATAAAGAAAGCAAATTTATTTTTGACTATTTTTTCAGTATTTATAACCTTCATTGCTTGACTTATCCCAAATTTGCTCGTATTTTTCAGATCGGCAACCGCGAGTGGGTAGGCTATGGTTTCAATGGACAGCCCAACTACATGGACAGGCCTGACTTCCCAATGCCCGCCGTCAGATTCCGCCCTGACACTCCTGATATTAAGGTAACTATTACGTCCAGGTACAATAATTTACTGTGGGCATTTTTATGTTCATTTTTTAACCTGCTCTACTGGAATCATACCACAGCCAATCAGAAAACCGACGTAAAACAATTTCTCATTACATTCCACTGTGACTGAAGCAACCAAAACCCTCTATTTAATTTATGGTCCTGACATTACAGTAACATGGTTATGACTTTTTGATGTCCATCAGATGGCTAGTGTATTGTTTTGACACCTATTGCGTAAAAAATACCAGATCAACCAGTTCTAAATTATTTCTTAAAAGTATGCTTCTACAGCTTTTTCTAGTAATGATATTATAAATATTAGAAATCATTAAACACATTAGTTAAACCAATTAAAGACAAGTTGGAAAATATTGGCGCTAATCACTGAGGTGGTGTTGCCAGGTAAATCGTAAGGGAGTGTACCCAAGGTGAAGTGAAACCACAACCTAAGGTGTGGTATACAAGATACCATAATTTTAAGATATTTATTTGTGTTATCAGAATACATTTTTTATTTACAACTATTAACGTTCTGTGCATTTTAGATTTGGATACTTTTTTAACATTAGGCGAAATTTGTGGCTAGTCGTCTATAGATACAAAATATATGTAACTTAGACTATACATGGGTTAACTATCTCAGGTCCTCCGTGAGAAGGAAAAGGCTGACTGGCGCAAGTTGACTCTCGAGGAGAAGAAAACTCTCTACCGCGCGTCGTTCTGTCAGACCTTCGCCGAGTTCCAGGCCCCCACCGGCGAGTGGAAGGGAGTCATGGGCTGGTCCCTCGCGATGGCTTCCCTCGCTGTCTGGATCTACATGGCCATGAAACTTTTTGGTAAGAAAGTGGTTCAATTTGAACCGTTTCGATTGTTAAATTGAAATTTGTACAAGTCTCTTTTCGACTTTGATTAAGCTTACTTAAAATTACAAATATGTTCTAAGAATCAGCCAGTATTTAACGCTATCAGTTTAAACATCATTTGTTGTTGAAAGAGAATTCTTTTATGTAAATAATCAAATTAAAAACTTAACTAGTTAAGGTACAAAGCTCCTTAAACAGTCATTTATTTGTAAATACAAAAGCACCATTGTTACCTACTTACAAACAGACATTATCCCACTTATCTGTATGTTTACATGCTGTGGTTATTTTAAAAAAGTAATAGACCAATTTTTTACTAAATATTTCACATACTTTTAGAGTTTATTACATTAAATATTTATTACTGTATTTTTAACAACCAATTTTTAACAAAAAAAAAATATAGCACAATATGAGGCTGCACGGATGGCATAGTGGTTTATGCCATCACCATGTCGTTCTCCACTGTGTTATGTACTGTACAGTGTTGTGAGTTTTAACCCCACATGGGACAACACTTTGTGTTACCCACAAATTCTTGTTCTGAGTCTAGGTGGTATTTGTGTCAAGTCAAAATATTTTATTGTGGATCATAGGTACATAAGGTGGCAACAAAATGGGTCTGCTTCTTGTGTTTGTAAAATCCACTGCTACACGCGACATAATTATAATGCGGACTTGACTTTAACAAAACTATATATGAATGTATACTATAAAACATTACTTTATTTGATTTAATTTAATTGTATTATTTTTAATTTTGCCAGTATACAGTGAGCTGCCCAAATCCCTGAGCGATGAGAGCCAGAAGGCTCAACTCAAGCGCATGCTGGACTTGAAGGTCAACCCTATTGACGGTCTTGCATCCAAATGGGACTATGAGAACAACCGCTGGAAGTAAACTGGGGAGAGGTAGGCGCGCACTGAATACACTTTGTAACTGCACAGATACTCAATATATTCAACACTTTATTGCGCACCATATTGTTACAGAGAGAACATTATGTTTTACCAGTATGTGTAGACTCCTTCTGGCACAGCAGAGTAGGAGAGAGTAGTGATCGAAGTCTTCTATGCCGAATGTTGTGGGCTCAGTCCCTACATGGGATGACACTGTGTCGTCTACAAATTGCTGTTTTTTGGGTCCATTCCTTAAAGTTCCCTAGGATATATTCTTAACCTTCGTGCGTAGCTGTCTTTTTTAAAGTTACATCTCTTTTTCTAATTCAGTGCTTTTGTAAATAAAACCTACTGATTTATATAACTTTCTTTCAGCTGTAAGAGTGGTGCTATGCCTGTAGAACGCGCTGCCAACTCCGGGCTAGAATAGATACAAATTGTTATAATTTAAGTGATAATATCTGTGTAAGATAATAAATAATCAATTCCACACACTATTTCTTTCATTTTTTACTTGGAAGATACAGTTGAGTGCGAATGAAACATTCGGTAGTCACAGTTGATTATGAATGAGACACTGGGAAGACATAGTTGAGTATGAATGATACACTCGGTAACCTGAATTGAATATGAATGAGACACTTGGAAGACATAATTGAGTGTGAATGAGACACTCGGAAGACACAGTTGAGTATGAATGAGACACTCGGTAGCCTCAGTTGAGTGTGAATGAGACACTCGGAAGACACAGTTGAGTATGAATGAGACACTCGGAAGACACAGTTGAGTATGAATGAGACACTCGGAAGACACAGTTGAGTATGAATGAGACACTCAGAAGACAGTTGAGTATGAATGAGACACTCGGTAACCTCAGTTGAGTATGAATGAGACACTCGGAAGACATAGTTGAGTATGAATGAGACACTCGGTAACCTCAGTTGAGTATGAATGAGACACTCGGAAGACATAGTTGAGTATGAATGAGACACTCGTAAGACACAGTTGAGTATGAATGAGACACTTGGCAGACATAGTTAAGTATGAATGAGTCACTCGGTTGCCTCAGTTGAGTATGAAGGAGACACTCGGCAGACACAGTTAAGTAAGAATGAGAGAAATCCAACTGAATAAAGTAAGACTTCAAGTAATTGGTATAATAATGCAAACAATAGGTATTAGATATCTATGAGGTGCCCAACGTTTCGAGTAGAGTACTCTGAGTAACCTCACACGGTAAGGACACGTGGTTGCACTTTTTTGATATTTTTAAACATACAACTTGTGGGAAAGGAAAAATCCTGTGGGCTCGCGTCAATAACGTGCTCATGTTGAAGGTATATCTTTGAGGCAAGCGCAGTGGCCTGTGTACGAGCCTGCAGTACGGCAGTACTGCCTACGGCCTGTGTACACAAACAATGTGTATACACGGTTGTAATATTTTGTATTGCTTTTTTTTATAAAAGCCTAATGGCAAGCATGAATAGAATACAAGAGTGGTGGTCGCCATATTCACTGCGAATAAAGACAATCCAGTATGGCGACTTATGCTATGGTGGCCTAGTGAGATGCTTCTTCACACCTTGCTTAAAGGACCCGGGATCGTAGTGGAAGTGAAACACGTGCGCTGGTAATGAGTTCCAGAATAACTGATTTGCACAAGAATGAAGAACCGAACCGTTTAGTTCTGGAGCGTGTCTACCATTCTGAAACGGTGACTTCCAAGGCCAGCACGTATTGTCCTGCAGAGAAACGGAGGCAATAGAAGACTGTCATAGAGGCGATATCTCTTCGTAACTGCAAAGACTCAAGGGATTCAGTGACTTTGGGGTTGTTGATAATTCGGTTTGTACGCCGCTGTAACCGATACAAAACGTCCAGCAAATACTGCGCGGATCCATCGCAAAGATGATCACATAGTTTTAAGTTTCCATTATCTCAAGTTCACTCTCATGATTACTTCTGGTTTTTTTATGTAAAGGAACAAATGATAAGAGGAGAAGAAGTCGCCTAAATAGTAAGTAACACCTCCAACTAAAAGAGTGAAAACGGGCCGGCTCGACTGCGGCAGTACTACCTTCTCACAGAAAACTAGACTAATTCAATTTAAACGTAATGCAATAAATAATTACTAAATACTTAAATAATCATCTACTCTTATGTCCACCACACACCTCTACTCTTGTTCGTTCTTCTTTTACTGTCCAATCGATTCTAAAATGGAATGCGCTCCTACTCGAGATCAGGCAAATAACCTATCGTAATGCTTTTAAAGCCAAGGTCAGAGAATTATATAAGAAACAGCTAGCAGATATTCTCCCACAGTTTCTATACTATATTTTTTACTGTACTCGTATGTTTATTGTTTAAATATCTATTTGTGTTTTCATCTGTGTATATATCTTTTTCTTAAATAATTTATGGTAAACTATTCCTTCCAAGTACCAACTCATTGCTTTTCTTAATGACACACGTGCACTTGCCATGTTAGTTACTGAACCACCTGAAGGTTGACTGGTAGAGAATGCCAGATGGTATTAAGTCCACCTCATGCAAATGTAATGCAGGTAGCATTAAAAATAAATAAAATAAATACTTACATATTCATGATGTTCTCTTAGTCAAGTTCGGTTGCGGCGGCTAATCTTAATGGAGACCGGACAACACACCAGAGATGTGAAAGTGCATACGTGTGTGAGTAAACATTGGTGCCTTCTCTGTTACTTTACTCTGCTGATGGAATGATCATCTGACACAATTAGGGAGAGATCAGATACAAGACCGACGGCTTCACGTGCTGTGGTTAAGTCCCCAATTTCCAAACTCCGGGTTGTTACTAAATATTTTTGTAACCAGAAAAATTTAGTAATATCTTTTGACTCGACCTTGGAATATAACCCGATACCTCTTAATCGGTAGTCGCATACGCTAACCGGTGATTCAAACTGGCCTTATTAGTCTTCTGCGGTAAACAAATCTCTTCTTAGAAAGGAGGTTTTGGTCTACCATACCATACTGGCTGGCCAGCGTTGTATAGTAGGCCAAAACTTGACTCAAACCCCATAGCGACCCTGGTGTAGGGTTTGTGTCAAGTTTTTCTTTCCTTTGCGCATTGTGTCCGCTGGTCGGCTCTTACGACACTTACGGCATGAATATAAATGGTTACAGTCCGTGTTCTTAATTGGATCAAGGATAGATTTTCAATATAAGGTCATTTACATTATTTATATTATTTTACATCATACAACTTTCTCCCTAGTCAATGTGTTACTCTCCATTTTCTACCACTTCATGATTTTTAGGGCAAGACGATCCCCGACAAATCGTTATCTACAAAAATACTTTTTATAAAAGGATTAAAATAGAATTTAGATTCTATGTAAAATAAAGAATAAAACAAATAATATTTTATAAATTTCTTAGTAACAACATCACAGAAAAACAAACTGCAGAAGAACAATAGTCTGCTGAGTGATCCACCCAACTATCTTTACTGGCAGCAAGGCGTCTTCGTAGAACAGGCCACAAATATTCATCTTGCTAAAGGATGTGTTGTGTAGTCTTTGGACGTTCTTGATTAGTATTTTCTCTTCTACTGTGGAATTTTAAAGAAATGCTTTATTGATGACATAGGTCAACCACATTAATGTTCAAATTAGAATTGAGTGTCTGTTGAATCATTTATTCTAAATGCAAGCAGCAGCCTAAGTATATTTTATTTTTTATAATTAAATAAAAAGAAAACGTCAGATATATACATGTAAATACAGTTTATGAAAACGTAAACTTAAGTGACAAATCACGAGTCGGCACTGATTATTTTTGCATAGTTGTTATCAAAACCTATAAATAAGTATGATAAACTTTATTAGAGAAGTTGTTAGAAGCTACGTCAAAAATGTTGAAATGTATTTTAGCGACTTCCATAATCAATAGAACAAAAATAAAATCAGTGCCATCTAACGAAAGCACACCGAACTGCGGCGAAACTACCAATCCTGTATCGTGATATGAAATGTTCCAAAGTTGATTAACATATTTACAGCTTCCCAACTTGAGCTGTTGGGATGCGGCGCGCCATACATTTTCACCTCACCTAGTTGGAGAATCCTCCCTTTGTGTTGGAAGGACTTGACGCCCGATGACACTCCATCACATCATAATATCAACAATTTTTAAATAGTCCACCGCTGGGCATAAGCTTCTCCTTGAAAGGAGGTTCTGGCCTACTACACTTTCTTCTACAGTATTATCGTAATCATTTTACAATCAGTTATGGGCAAAAATGAAAATTGTATGCTTACTTAACTTATCTTACTTTATATACTTATTCATACTGTGTTGACAAACCTGTTAGATTCGATCGAGTTAATAATTTACAAATATCTTGTCCATTGCTGATGGTATTGTAGAATGATTGACACTGTAGGGATAATGCTCCATGCAATGTTAGGTTTTTGGAGAGCCAAATAACAATCATGATCATAATAGCCACGTCTTCCTATAAATTGAATTTATTATGGATTAGCTTATCGTTAAATTCTTTATCTCACCTGCGTACGTACATATAAATTCTATGATTCATATTTGATTCTTTCAACTCACATGTAATGTTATGTGACGACTATTTTCTAACATATCTAAAAATATTTTAATATGTAGTAACACATGCAAAAAGCTTTCAATCATGTGGTACAAAATCTGAAAAAGAAATCAGTTAGAAAACTAATTTACAATAATCTGCAGATTAAAGAGCAAATACCAACCAAAATTCCAAAAGTACGCTTATAGATACTGTAACATTTCAGTATTCGATCATATGCTTGAAACATTTTTCTGCACATGTATTGATCACGCTCCCCACTAGAGCTTATAATTAGATTGTTCCAAAAAATAAGGGTTCTTTGAAGGAGATTCAATGAGCAGATAGCATGTACTATATTTAAATCAAAACTTAATGACAAAGGAATACCATAGAAATAGGAATCTTTGAACAGCAGAATACCGCATGCAGTATAAACTGCATAGTAAACTGAAATAACGATCACACACATCCAATTGTAAATTGTATACTTTGAAGAAGTACAGTTGAACAAAACGACGACTTCTTGAATAGTAATGACGAAATCCACATTGTCCTTAGTTTGTAGGATAGCGGCTATTGTATTAAGCATAACACCCACTACGTAGAACATCAGTTCGAAGAGAAAAAGGATTAACCTAAAGTTTTCTGAATAAACATGTACATCACTGTAGGTTACACAACAAAGATAAAATTGTATACATAGCAACGCAAATAATCCTAGAACTGAGATGAAGACTGAGCGAAAATTATTTGGAGAAATGTAGTTGTTCCGAATAACATATTTAGGACAAAATATTAAGTGCTGCATCAGATGTAATGGGAGAAGTATTGTCTGCATATTTACAGTAATTAAACGCTTCATTGAAAAAGCAACTATACAGTTTTGTTTTATTTTATTAAAACTGAGGTGTTAGAGTGTCGACTTTTTCAAAGAATCTAACGTTGATATCGATTGTATATTTGTACCGTAATTGCTTGTATCAATTAAAGAAATTACTGTTGTGTTGTTACCATTAATAAAAAATTGATGGTTTGATTACGGCGACTTACAATGGTTATTAATTTATATGTACCATGTGTGAACTTGTAGTTACTGCTTAACTTCCATGTTTAAAGATATGTATGTTGTATTTTTATTTAAATTTATCGCCCACTTCAACTCTTTTAATTTTCGCAGATTTTTTGCGGGTTCTGAAACAGTTTAATTCTTGGGACTTAGCGAGCGTCATAACTCGGTGTATTCATAGGTCATTGCTATTTTCTAGTGTATATGCGTCACAGATGCCGTACGCCCGTATGGGACCGAGAACTCCGGACCCACTTGAGGAATTGGGGTTGCGAGTGTTAAAATAACGTGATTAAATAAATAAAACAACTGCTGAAACAAATTTTCTCTATATTTTTTTATAAAAACAACGTGTCAACGTAAACAATGCACAAATGTATCCATTCACTGAGCGTTACACGTATTACAGTATCACTATGGCTCCGCTATGGGGATTTAACAACTCGGTCGGCTACGTGCATCAATTTATACGTACATATTTGACTATCACTTATAATTTTTGCTTTGGAACTATTTGGTCACAAGTTGAATAAAGATTTTGATGTCTCTAAATAAATCATTAATTAAAAAAATGTCTTTTAAAAGTAGGAACACGTAATAAAATTAACCAGCGTATAGAGGACGCTACTTTAGCGAAACTTTTAAGTTTTTATCATTAAATTATAAAGTTTAATGATTTTGTTTATTACAGCGTGTTTAATAATATGAAAAAAAGGATATCCTACATTAACTACTTACAAGTAAAGTTTAAATTAAAATTAATATAATTTAAAGTTGGTAAGTACAAAAACATTTTCAACTTGTAACTAATTATTTCCAAGTAGGTAAAAGTTTGTTCATTAATTACAAAAATACCGTTGGACAAAAAGTAGGAATAACCTACATTTAACTACCTTTTACCGCCAAAATGGTTACATAATTAAAATTTAATAAATTCCAATTAATTATTATAATTATAATATAAATTATTTAAAAACACCTATCACATTCTTAATAATTTAAGTCTCAACATCGATCGAATATTTATTTATTTAACAAATATTACATAAACACATTTATTTTATGTTTATAATAAAATTAATGACATAGGTATAATATATCGAGGTTTGAAAGAGGAGAGAGGCAAAGGAAACGAAGATTTGAACGTCAGTCATTTATGAAAATATATTATATGATATATATTTATACGATAACGATACCTGGAGAATACGATTATGGAAGTAACAATTAATATAATAAGATGGACTAACATAAAAGCCCAAAGATGTGGGCTTTCGTGTTGTGCATGTTATCCATTTTGAATAATCACATATATTGTGCCAGGATCGTAAAAGAAAACGATCCATTTGTCTCCTATTGAAAATGGAACGTTAACATGTTGCAGTCACGCAATACAAACATAGTTTTAGAGAGACTATTGAGAAACTGACGTTCAGAGATTTCATTTAATGTCATATGCAGTACAATCTGTGATATAAGATACGAACTTTTAACAGTTGATAAGACATTTATAATTTGTGAATGTTTATTTTTGATATTTAGATTATTTCTACAATAACTCCAAACTATAGATTTTCGAAATTAGGTACTATGTTGTACTACATTTGACAGGGTATTTAAGATGACAATTAAATTTAGAAAGAGATCAAGACATTGTGCCCAAAATTATACAGATACACAGATATTAGACTAAGTTTCTAATTTTACGACTAGAATAGTCAAAACTAAATTCAAATCTCTTTGACAGATGTATGTGCCTAAGTTTACTTTTAAAGCTACTTTTTTGACATTGAAAGCGACATAGAAATATATAGAATAGATAAAAGTTGATACATTATACACTAAAATAACTTTATCTTTTCCTTATAGTAATCATAAGAAAATTCTCAGGGATATTTTACCCCTAAAATTTAATTTGTGAACAATTTTGATCGTACTGGGTATATATTTGATAAATTAGATAACAAAACACTTCACTATTACACTTAAACGGTATGTTGTGTTTTGAAATTAATGTTAGAGTTATTTCTACATTGTAACAATAATAGTGTGTAATGAAATAGACATATCATTGGTCAAAATTTAACTTTTTTATGATATGAGAGCGACGAGCGATAAAAGCCATTCATGGATTCAAAAGATACGACTAGGTACGTTGCTATTTTTAATTCACCTCCTCTTGCCGCTAGAATTAGCAAAAGACAGATTCTCTGGTTACCTTATTTTCTCAGTAAAAACAGAGACTGGTAATCTAAAGCCGAGCAGACCCATATGTGGCTTCTAAGCATGGCTCTTCACGTAAAAAATACCGTAAATAGAATAATATTTTTTAACAGAATTGTTCACAAATTGCATATCATAAATTTCATTAAATTTAATACGATATAATGTTCCTAAACACCAACAGTTGTAATATTTTATTGTTTGATCCTTTTATCTAATTAGCATGTAGTTAGGCTTACATATTACTGCTATTTTGCAGTTATGCACCATAAAATCTTCATTTAAAATGGATATATTAGTATTTAAACCTACTGGTTTAACCCTCAGATTGGGAAATAAGAGTAGCCTGTTTTTATCAGCAACATGACTGACTGTTAAAAACAGTGACAAAGACAACGAATGTCACGACGAGAACTATGTTTAAATAGTCAAGTTGATTCATAAACACAAATTTTTAACATCACAAACGAACATGGAAGTTACTTTTTGGCATTATATTTTTACACAACATTTTATCCTGATTATATCTTAGTCAAAGTACTCTTTACAGTGTGACGCCATCTTGAATTTCCAATGACAGTAGTGACATTTTATTTTCCCGCCCATAAAATTTTATTGCACTCAAACATTGCTTTTCAAAGAAATTAATTTCTAGTTCAAGAAAATATCTTCACTTCCTATTAATTTTCTGTGTTTTTATCAACAGCCGTTTACCCGTTTAATTTTATAATACTGCTCAATTCTATTTTGATTTTGACACACCATTTTGAACTTTTGATAGCTAATAATATTTTGGTTTGGCGGAAGACATAATTAAGATTACAAAACTTTCATCGACCTTCGATCATGATAGGCGAAACTTCAAATCTAAGAACCAGAAAAGATGGCTGAATGTATGCATCCATTCTCTCTTTCTCCATCCATCCATTTATTTTTTACTTATCAAAGAGAACGAATTCTCAATATATTAGTTTAAATTATGCTTCAACATATTGTTCCCAAACTTGATTCTTTAATTTTCTAAACAAATAACGCATATTAGAATTCAGATATATCTAATGGATAATATTTACCAAAATATAATTTGAAGTCACAGCCATATTATGAAGTTTGAGATACATTTTAATGAACAGACAAAATAAGTATTGCCAGCACAAACATGGATATTTTGTGGTTTTTATAGGTTAATGGATTAATAGATCTAATATCTTTTCTTTAAAATCGTCAGTTCGAACTATCATAATCTGGTTTCCGAGACAGTCAAATTCAAGTTTTTAATATTCCGCCAAACGCAACTTCGCTCTAGTTGATAACCCTCATATTCCATTCCTGGAAGTCCTTTAAATAAACTAGTCCCTAAAGGGGAACAGCCCGCCAACCCCACCGGTATCCCAGTCAGCTACTTCCACTGGTCCAAAGCATTCGTCAAAGAACTGTTCCATGGTTTTATGGAGGTGGATTGTAGAGCGGGAGAAGTTGTGACCTTCGTCTGGATACACCTGAAAATTGAAGTAGGAGAAAGTAGATTACGCACCAGAGAAATTTTTAACATCTATGGAAATCATGATTATTTGGGAAATTGGTAATGAAAGGGTACAAAGTCCAGTCAATTCGGGTATCTTCATTTTTTATTGATAATAAATGAAAAATAGAAACAGATAATTTGTTCTTAGCAAGTCTATAATGTAATAAATAATATAATTCTATTTACACTGTTATTTAATTCATTCTTTGGTTATTAAGAAATTCAGTATTCATGTAATTATCTGTGCGATTTTACGACGATCAAATTATTCTAAACACTTATACTTTTTTTTATTCTGTGATCAGTCGCCTAGACTTATGAGCAGCTGTAGTGTAGTCAGAATGTGTTTTGCTAAAGCACTCCTAGTGGAGCCTACCCTTTGTTATACGTAGTTAACCAGATATTGGTGACTTTACTCGTCAAATATGTCTCGTTTTTCCGATCGACGAGTTGTTTCAGCAGTGTTGAACTGACCTGCAAGCTGTTTTGGGTGCTTTAGGAGTCGTGATTTGCAGCGGGAGACATTGCTGTCGATCATATCTCTAACCGTGGACACGTTCAGAATTTCGTGTACTTACTTCGTCGTGATGAACCATGGCGCATTGATTATTTATTTTAAGACATAGTTTTGAGTCTTTTGTATAATTCTTGTATTGAAGACCCTTGCTAAAACCCACAATTTTATCCTCTAGGGCCATATAAGCACCTATAAATGAGATAAAAATAGTCTCTCACTTGATGCGTATACAAGGCGGTGGCTCGTATGAGTGCTCGTGCTAGCGCCAGCGCATGGTGCGGCGGTGCTGCCAGGTCGGCCGCCGCGTGCGCCAGTAGTACTCGCCGCGGGGGAAGGTTGCCTGCCTTACGCCACACTGCGTTTACTCCGAGGGTCCCAGCCCACGTAGAACCGTAGCCACTATAGCGCTCGGTCCAATAAGAGTCTAAAACACATGAGAACTTAAATTGAGAATTTAAAACTTTAATGTTAAAAATTCTTAAAGTAAGTGAAACCATACAGAACCTATTTCTATGATATATTCGAACTCTAGTGTTTGTTAACTTTTTTTATCATTTGAATTAAATATAGCAAAATGTTTCGTTTATTCCTAATTTAGTTTTTATATTGTACTCTCATTTGAAAACATATAACAGTATCACAAATTTATTTTGAGCAAAGTTTTGTTGTTACATATGTCTTTATCATCTTTTACAACTCGAAAAGACATGAGATTAGTGTAGTCGTAACACAAGTTTCCATTCCAATAAAATTATATTCTTCAACTTAGAAAACAATGGAACTTCTTTCAGCTCTAGATATTTCGAACGAGGTTAAGGTATTCATTTACTAGCGAGAGTAACTCTTCCATTCTCTAAATGCTATTCGGCAAGATCAATATTTAAAACTGCATTAGCGCATGCTAGATAAAAGAAAACTGACTATTGAAAAATTATAAAGTAACCGACTATGATGCCTAAGGTCTGTGAGCGGCGCTACGGCGGCGAGGCAGCGCGTCACGTTGCGCGCGTCGTCGGCCGCCAGCGCCGCGGCCGCGCCGCCTCCGTAGCCGCGCCCCCACACGCCCACGCGGCTGCCGTCTACCATCTTCAAGTTGTCACGAAGGTACCTGATTTGTGAATACTATTTAGTATTTCAATCTATATCTTTCTTACTTAAGTGTTTATTACAGGAATTCGACAGGGACTTTACCATTCAGTCATAATAACCGTTCTGTTTATAAGCAAAGTTGTTGTATTCGGTTTCGCCTATATTTGTTATTCTGATTCTAATATTGATACTCATCGCTTTTATTACGTATTTATTAATATTGATAATAATAATTTTTTGTTTAATTACAAAGTTAACTTAATACGAAGGGCATACAAGTGACGGCTGCTCTGAGGTAATCTATTACAAGCAACATATACATATTAAAATATATATCACATTAGTTATATTATTATTTTATTAGTGATTAAATAAGTACATACAAATAAATATATTAAATTTATAGATATTCTATACAACTAAAAACAAATACCTTTTCTTATTTATACGTAGATGGTCTTTCGAGCCTTCAAGACAAGATACGTACCTACATATATCTACTTGTCCTTTCTTCTTACATTTTACAAATTTTATGTAAAACTATAACGAGCTACAATAACTTTTACAAGACAATTAAATGTGTATAATATTAAACAAAAAATAGTACAGTTTCAAATGGTATTTTGAAACATACGGCAATTAAGATCACTACCAGATGCTCTATAATTCAAGGAATCATGTTAATTTTAGAATAATATGAAGTTATGGAGTATTAGTATTACTGGGGCAGCATATAAGATCCAGCTGAAATTCTAATTTGGATAGTATCAAATTTTTCTTCAATCTTTAAATTGCGGTTTACCACAAGGCTTAATACTCGGACCTTTGTGGTTCTTAATTTATGTTAATAAAAAGTCTGACTATATGCAGATTGGACGTGTATATTTTACATTGGTAATAACATTAAGTTAAACATATAACAAGCCCAATATGACGTAAATGTTTTACTTAAGTCTTTCTAATAGCCTAACAATCAATGTTTGAAAAACTTCAATTTTTTTTAAGTATTCGCCGATTTTAGGCTAATATGATAGTTTTAAAATAACATTTTATTCATATATAAGTGGCATGGCTTGTTGTATTGGGAAATAAAGATCTTTAAACAGAAAAATTAAAATTTTGCTTTGAAAGTCAAGTACGCAATTTAAAATTTGCGCTTTTGCTTCTAAATTTTTGTGTGTAATAATTTACTATTTTCAAAAAATATTAATATGAAAAAGCTTACGATAATACTGCTATTTGATCTTCTACATCCACTGACAGGAGTTTGTGGTAAATTTCAGTTCTTAGTTCTTCACCCTGGTAAGGGAACAGTAAAATTATTTTCTCAATTAAAGGTAGATGTTAACGATTTGTATCAAATTTGAAAACTTCTAGTACCTGTCCGCCTGACCCCCTGGCGTCTATTTCAGCAACGATGAAGTTTCTTGCAGCAGCGAGATACCAACCCCAACTAGGCTTCCACCTCTCCGTCACTAATTGTCCCCCTGGCTTCGCTGAACTGCAGAAATAGTTAAAATTTTAATGTCTTAAAATTAAGATTTCACAAGAAAAAAATATTGTCACACTAGTAAGATTTATTTAAAAGACCTGTACTTAACAAAAGTAGATATTTAATATAGAATATGCCCAAATAATGCGATTGGATACAGGTTTTGCAATTTATCATCACCCTAATAGACTTTGAAGATCACAATAAAAAGCTTTCTGAAATGTCCAATAGGTGTGGGCGAGGCAATTTCTACTCACACATGCAATACCAAGGGTAATGGCAGGTCATCTGTTTCTCTGAACCCTGGTGGCAAAAGCAGACGCACCCGAGCTGCCCTATAGGCTTGCACCTGAATAACAAGAGAAAATACACTTTAAGAACTCACAGTAAAAAAGAATTTTCTAGAAATATTAAAGCAGAACCAACCTCAACCCTGAAGTCTTTGACTTGTGGATGGGCTAGACCAGCAAATTTTTGACTGAGAGGACGTCCATCCCATAGTACGGCTCGTCTCGCTCCCCAACGAGCGCATACGAATATCGCAGGAGGGCCAGGACCTAAACACTCCTATAAGAAAATGCGATATGTTAACTTAACTTCTAAATGAATCCATAAAAGAAAAATTATTCAATGTTGGTGATCTAAAAGTACACTTGAATATAATTTATGTTCGTATGTTTCTAGAACCGTTAACCGTTAACTGTTAGTTGTTTATCTAAACATTATATATTAAACAAAAATTCTAAAATATAATACCATGAAAATTGATGACATTAAATTAGATTTTATTATTAAAAAATTTCAATTCCAAAATGAGATCTGGCATTTATCAATCGCTATGAATCTTGTATATTTTAGCAGCAGTTAGTTTGACTATGAAAATAAACACAGATATTTTCTCATTTAGTGTTGTGGTTATTCAAATTAACTGATATTAAAATCAAACCTTAATGATAGCAAAAAGCACCAAACATCATGCAATACATACCTGCACATAATAAGAGAAGTTCTTGCTAAATATGATCCTGTTGTACAAACACTCAGTAGGCAGGGTGTCATTTTCATCAGCTACATGAGGTAAAACTGTTGATGTTGGCCACGCTGGTAGAGATGATGTTGAATTTTCCAAATCCTAGAATGACATTTTCATATCAAAGTTAACAATATCGCGAACAGCAGTGTCATTGCAAAGTTGGTGTGAAAAAGCAGGTGTGAAAGAGCATCTCACAAAGTTGCCATAGGGTGAGTCGCAATACTGCATTGTCTGCATTTGTAATGACCACAAGTCTTGGATTCTATTCATGTTTTTCATCAGGCAGAGTAGAGTCACTTTGGCTGGCTCTTAATACAGAAAAAAAAGTTATATTTTTAAATAAATTTTGAAAATATTCTGAATTTCGCATTACTTGAATATTATATAACTGTATTAATAGACAGTTGAATTTCAGTTAAAGTCAGTTACAGATTCCCAATCTGGATTTAATGCATTTTAATTAAAATTGGGTTAAGATTGGATGATGAAGATGAACTATGGTTAAGGAAAACACCATGAATCATCCAAAACCTGCCAGTGCATCTCATCATTTAAGACTACTGTTCAACTTTTATAAAATCACAAATTAAATAAATAGTTAAAAATACTTACTAAGTCATCGCCAGATGGTTCTATTGTGGCATCTGGTGGCATTACATCTACCCCAGGACATGTTAAACAGACAGGTGGGTTGGGCCAGCTACTGTAGTCTACGGGCACACTGACCCGGTATAAGTGGCGCTCACCAGCCTTGTCTGGTGCTGTGCCGATAACGTATCTGCAAATATACAATTTTAACTAATTTTGTGATAGTTAGGGCTTCATTGTCTTTGGCAAATTAATTCTTCGTGTAAAATTGTTACCGTTTTAATTATCTACTAAATTTTTCTCACGTTTCGCTCACGTTAACATAAATTTTGTTAATCCATTTAGTTTGGTAGTTATTCGTATCAGTAGGCTGCAAAGTTGTTTGGTCAAGTGCCTATAAGTGAATTTTATCTCCTAAAAACTGTTATTTTTTTCTTAAAGTATCCTTATGCACTTTTCTATAGCCTTAATAACGTATGTACAAAATGTTGTGGATCAAGTAATTAAGGTGTGAATATTTACGCTTATTTTTGTAAAGACACAAATTCAAATCGATATAACTCATTATATACACTTACAGAAATCTTCTTCTCTCATCCCATTCCAAAAGTTGAGTAATCTCATAGCTTCCCAACGTCAATGTAGTTCTGGAATCCTGCGTCAATCTAACCGCGTGCCTCCACTCCCCTCCGCTAGTTCCCCCGGGTTGTTGGTCTAAGACCGGCATTGTAGTGAACACAGTAGACTTGGATCCAACAAGAGCCATGCTTCCGCACCAGCCACAATCGTCTTCTACTGGTTCAGAGCCCAGACCTGACCAACGTGATCCATCGGTTTCGTCACGGAATATCTGCAATTTAAAAATGATTATTTTAATTACTTCAGCTGTATTCATGGACACTGATTACCTCTTAAGGCTCGTGATATTGATAGTTTAGCCATTAATGTGACAAACAATAAATATGTTCCCCAAACATGCTTCTGCTATGAAAAGTGTTAATAATTTAAATAATAAATTTCTTTTGAGATTATTCATGTTAGGTTTTTGGAATTTATTTGTTCACGTTTTTACAAATATCAGAGCTGTGTAGTGTATATTTGAACACTAATTAGCTAATTAATTAGCTGCAATGATCATTTGAATGAGATACATTTAAATAGTTACTTAATGTACAAGTAATAGATTTAAATTTCTGTACTGGAATATATAATTTACTTTAAGTTCAATATTTAATACGATTCCGAGCATTGAAGAGAGGGATTGCCAGATAGAACTGAATCTTATGCTCTAAATAATAAGAATTTCAAGTATAAACCCTAAATAAACACCTACGTCTTGACAGTTATAATGCACAGCGCTGCAGATGCTAATGATAGAGACGTTTTGCGGCCTGTTGAGGAGTAACACTGCCAACTGTTTTTCTGAAGTCCACCCCGTCCATCGGACGTACCAACCTGAAACAAGATTGAAGAAGAGAAAAGTGATTGTGGGAACTTTTAACTTTACATTTTAACGTGGGTAGCCTTCATATTGTGTTTTAATCAATTTATATTGTAACAATATATAGTATTTTTAAACAATGTAAATTCTTTTAAAGCTTTAGGTGACGCTTTTATCGTATCCTGTTTAAGATTTTCAGAATTTGAATTAGAGTAACATTCCTATCTGAGTCCAAAGTTACTTAAAATAAAGATACAAGTTTTTAGGATATAGAAGGCTAACAAATAGACGTGTTAACTAATGGTAATTACCGCCGACCATTAACACTTACAACTTGGCCGACAGAATGTGAGGCATGGTATTTAGAAGCAAGTTTCCACGTACTATACAAATCAAGTAATTAATACTTACTATCGTCTACTTGTGAACTGAACTGTATGGCGTGTGAGAACAGGTACTTTGGTGTCTTCACACTCACTACGTTTACTGTTAATACTGGATTATTTGTGTTTACCTGAAAAATATAAGAAAGAGGTGAAATTATAGTTACATCTTGCAATTCACGTGAATTTCGTTGTAAAGCTGTCTTAAAACGCACATGTCTTACTTATACATGGTTTAAACTTTACCGGCGATGTATACGGCCTATTTCTAATCGAAATACAACTTACGTTAAGCTGGTTTGTTTGCATTTGTACTTGGTCCCTTAGTCAATTTGTTTAGTAAATCTATGGAGATAAAGATAGTCTGAACTGGGCCGTTTACATCCCTAACTCAAACTATAGACTTAAAGTTGGGACTTAATGTTAGCTTAACAGCTACTACAACCAAATGCCACTGTTTATTCATGAATGTTAAAATTGTTTATACGAAACCATAGGTCTTGAGTTTCATTCTGACTCACGACATAATCATTTATTTTTCTGTGACTGGGTGTAATTCATCTATAATATGTATGTATTTAAAAATATTTAAGAATATTGAATAACTGAGTACCATGGTACAAGCTCTAGTTTAATTTTGGATAGGACGACCGTGAGTGGGATGTGTGAGGGTATTATATCACCGAAAATAACTTTATCGTCGTTTTTTGACCATTAGTTAATTTGCAACATTTTGTCTGTGTATTCTTTTTTATTTATAAACTTTAACCATGGCAAGTTTATTGTTGTGTAATGCAAGATCGTTCTTTATGGAATTCTGTGAGAGAACTGTGATAAATAACGAATGTTTAAAAATTGAAGTATTCATGTGATAATAATTTAAAAAAAAATCTTTTCGATAAATAAACTGATAAATTATATTTTTTAAGTGTAGTTAATACTGTAACAATTTTGTTAAATCTGTCTCGTCATAAAAAAAAACAATTTAGTCTTAGTCTTAAGAGAGTTCTTACCTTCGGATATCTCAAGGTTCTGATCGTGGGATAAGCTGGAGGCTCCTGCTGGTCCAGCCCATACCATGGGTACTTATGTTGCTGTACCAAGGAGTTATTATACGTGACGTACATTAGAGTCTGTCCATCAGGGCTGAACCAGAGCGCCTTGTCCAGTCTAAGGACTTCGGTCTCGTAAAGAAAGTCTGGTACACCGTTGAAAATGACTCCAGGGATACCTGTAAGAGAATTCATTTCTGTTTCCATCAAATGCTATTATATAGCTTAGATAAATAAGAGAGTAGTTGATGATCAATTAAAATCGAACACTTGGGTATTATGTAGCAAGGTTTGTCACGCTTTATGGATAGTATATCAATTAATTTTATAATTTGGTACCATGTATCTGATTTAGTTTAAATAAAATAATAAAAATAAATAAAAATGTTTTTTTTTCCTATAACCTAGTATCTAGACCGGAGGCCCATTGATGCAGGGGTGACAGTTATCGTGGTAACTGTGTAAGCCTTACACTGTCACAATGACTGTCATGACTTTTACGTCCCCAAGCGGGGTGTGAAAAAACATCTCACAAGGTCACCATAGTGTGGGTCACCATATTGCGTTGTCAGTATTTGCCATGAGTATGGTACCCACAACTCTTAGATTCTATTCATGCTTTCCATCAGGCAGAGTAGAGTCACTTTGGCAGGCTCTTGAGATAGAAAACCTTGCTTACATCTAAAATTAAAATTATAGAAATCAGTAACCAGGTCTGATTGTCTTCTGACGTAGACCTCCTCAAACTCTCTAAACTTGTTTCAATCCATCGTAGTTTTTTTCCATTCCTTCCTCATAATATCTTTTAAAATGAGTAAAATATCTAATTTCATATACTTAGAAAAAGTGTAAATGTATTTTTATATATTTATTTTTCTATTAGTTTGTTATTTTTATGAGATATTCCGTTTTATTAATTAATTTTCAAAGAGAGATAAAATTTGTTCTTTTAAGTTTCTCTTACCATTATTAGTGATCCTACACACCAGCGTCTTAAAGACCTTCGGCTTGTAATATATGTCATTGTCATGTACGAAGACCAGTGTGGATCCCACTGGTGACCACTCCGCGTACTGCAGCAGTGGTGCTGAGCGATCATCTTCTATTGGAGATATTGAGATTTTGTTCCTGAACAGAATAAGTCGATAAATATAAAGATGTTATTATATCTAAATACCAAAAATAAAAAAAAAGCAAAACATCTCACTAGGCCGCCATAGTGTGGGTCGCTATACCGAATTGTCTGTATTTGCAATGAGTATAGTGACCACAACTTTTGGATTCTATTCATGCTTTCCATCAGGTAGAGTAGAATCACTTTGGTAGGCTCTTAATATAGAATATATAGAAAAATAATAATGAAAAATGGTAAATTCTTTCGTGTAATATCTTTATCAATAAGATTGAGAAGTCTGACACACGTGGCGCCCAAACTCGACAGACCCTAGTACTGTTTTAACCAAACAGCTGATAAACATTCTTATAATATAATAGATATCTAGTGTTTATTACACATTTTTTTATATATTAAGTAAGAATTGAGTTCATGACTTCGTTGTGTTAGCAGCAAGCATCGCTAAACGTGGCTCACTAAGGTTGAACATGATAATTGTACAATAAAAAATATTTTTCTTAGTATAACATTTCTAGACAATAAGTTATCAATTTACAATTTTAAATATTTTTTATACTGGTATTCTTGGAGGCACTGGTGATAAATTCAACATATAACAATAATGTAAAGGGCATTAAATTTATATTATTTTCTTTATAATTTTTTTCTTCGTTTTGGCTCTAAAATGTGACTACGATTATGCAAATCCTTGTAAAACAGTCTGTATAATGTTCTTTTGATGCAAACCTGTTTATGACGTCATACACGTGATATCTCGCGAGCCGTGCGTGTCGCCAGCCCGGCCTGACGTCCGAGATTAACAGCACGAACTTGAGATCTGCTGATACTTTGAAATCCACAGCATTCAGCTCTCTCTGTTGAAAATAAGAAAAATAAATTGCATACATTCTTTTTGACTACTGTATTATATGTAATAGATTATTTTTTTTAACCAAAGTCAAAAAACAAGGAGAATTGCGATTCGGTTGTATTTTTTAATGTCTTTTTCCTCAGACTTTGTAATGGAAGTATGTGATTAAAAAAACCATTCTTAACAAATAAAACTAAACAACAAAAAATAAAATTTACTTGAACTTAAACTTAAAATTTAAATAAACTTTATCATGGTGAGCGTATTCGGAAGTTTAGAAATGATTTATAAAAATTAATTGTTATAGATTGACTGATTAGATAAAAGACATGATTTTTCTCTTCAGTTAGTGTTAGTTTGATCAGAATTAATGTTGTTGCGAATTCAAAGTACATATTTTCTAATGAGAAAGATGAATCATATGATTACTCGATCATCGCAAAAAGGCTGGAAAAATTTAATGAAAGTTGGAACAGATTGGAACAGATAGGTTTTAGTCTTGAATAGGAAAGTACTCTGTAAAAGTTCATTGATAAAATTGATATAACTGTGTGTAAAGCCACGAACATAAACCAAAATCAAATGAATTTAATTCGTTCAATATACCACTAAAAGTTTTAAGTGAATGTCTATCATAAATTCTAATCATTTATCTTATATTTTACGATTGTCATAAAAACTATAGTTGTATAATTTATGAGCCATTAAAGCCTTCCTATTATTTTACGCGAGAATTAATGGCCCCTTATATGGAACCCTTGTTCCGTTTTTATGAAATGTTTTTAAGCCGATTTGAGTACCAATTTGTGAATTTTTTCTCAAGACTACTTAAGCACAAAAACGATTCAAAATGAAGAAATTTTATCCTTGTAAACGGTGAAGCTTAACGAAGAAGTCAAATCAATGAGGCTTTTCGTTATAAAGCGATTGGTTTTATTTTCAGTGTGCGAACAATACTTTATTTTGTTGAGCTTCCGTTCTTGTGCAAAGCTCTGCTTCCAGTACTACTATAGTAAACGATAGATATCAATCTTTATTTTGTAATAATCAAATGCATCATCATCATCATCATCATCAGCCTTTAACAGCCTACTGTTGGATATAGACCTTTCCTTAGCATTGAAGTTTTGGCATATTATATCACGCTGGCAAAACGGGTTGGAACAGGGTTTTTTTGAATAGTTTGTTTCTTTAGTCACCTCTTGTGGTGCCCATATGATGACTAGGGGCAGTGACATTACGTATTCTTAATTTGTCATTACACAGACATCAAATCAAATACTTGCTTTGCATTAAAACCAACAAAACCATTTTTGATGAAGTACAGATTGAAGGACTTATCGAACGAGCGATTATGTCCATTTTCGTGGAGTAACACACACAGTCCAAGTTGTTGAGCAGTATATTACGATGCTCCTTTGGCACAAATAGACACAGAGTGATAACTCGCAGAAAGCTGGTGTTAAATAATATTTTGAAACTTTTTGGAGGGTAAATTAACAAGAGATCAAATTCACCTACCCTTGTCCTGATACTTGTTGCAGAAGATTTATGATCTTCGCCAAAAATCTTTTATAACAATCCGACCATTTCTCAAAAAAGAATCGCTCCACATCTCCATTATCATATTTAGAACTCCATAACAGTATGATTAAGAGTCACGTTTCCTTCTAAATTCATCTAATCGTTACTAAAAAATCAGTGTCATGTTTGTTTCTTACGTATTTATTTTTTATTTTATATACTTTTTATATTTTATATATTTCTTTACAGTTTAAAAGTATTTTAATTGCTTCTAAACTTATAAAACTAATAAACCAAGTAATGATCACCATATATTTTATATGAAAAAAATCTATAGAAAGTACATTAAATAATCTACTGAAACTTTTAAATTTTAATCTTAATTAGGGTATGGTACAGGTGAAGCTGACTTAACGAGCAGCCATTTTCAAAGCGCCACGTACACTGAGTACGATACGGGTCAAGAAAAGTGTTTGTTTAAAGTATCTCTGAATGATATGCTATTCAAAACACAAATAATTGTAATTAAAAATGATAAAAAATCAAGACATTTTTAAAATTTGCCTGTTTAAAAGGAAACTTGAAACAAACCCTTTTTTTTAACGTGTGGAAACCCCCTCTTGCCGTCACCCTACCGGAGTTTATGGTGGGGTGGTGTGTCGGAATCGGACCGACTAAAACCACACGGTGTGCCACTCTGCGCCTGAGATAGGAGGGCTCCGGAAACCGCTGTTATTACAACATCCAGATCTCTCCTAGCGCCTGCCCGCTACCACGGGCACCATCTGCGGGTAAACTCTATTTTAGGTGACGTACGGTACACGCGGACGTCGCCTCATAGCAACCCGTCTGGCTAGCTTGACAGTAGATCAGTAGGCCAACCTTCAGTATCAGATCAGTATCAGATCAATATACCTCCTTTCATACAAAAGATCTATGTCCAGTTGTGGGCTGTTGTTGTTGATGATGATGATGATGATTATGATGATGATGATGATGATGACGATGATGATAATAGGCGGCAGTAGTCTTTTATCATCTAGTAACTACTCTGCTCGCTTACCCTTTAATATGAAGTATCAAATAAATAAATCAAATATTCGATTTCAAGCTGGCAGCGAATGGAGCGTATGTACAGTTGAATAGTATTATGATGACTATACAATGTGTGCATATATGTGTATATATATGTATATGTATATAAACATGAGTGAGAAATGGCTTGAACGTCCTTGTGTTAAACAGAATTAATGATCCATCGCCAACATACATCTATTCTCCAGAGAAAATGAAATGGTGCCAGAATCGTTACGGTAAAATTTATGGTTTTGGTTTTTTATCTAGGGTTCCGTATCCAAAGGGCGTTAAAGGAACTTACAATTACGTAGTAACTCTTCTCTGTCTGTTTGTCTGTCAGTTGTCTGTATCTGATCTATCGTAATAGATAGACATTTGAAGTTATGAATTATTGGAACTTGTATAAAACGATGTGTCCAGGCTGTATTTTATGTCAGTAATACGTATAGCGTATTAAATGTGTACGAATTTAGCTTAATTGGTTAAGCTCCTTAATTATATCGTTATAACAATGTTTATTCTAGATCAGTAACAAGACAGGTTCTATCAATTTTTTTTTGCATTACATTTGATCTTAATAGTCACAGTAACTGTGCAAACAACATATTAAAAAAAAGAACATTGAAAATCAAGAGAGTTCCTATAAGAATTATGATTCTTTTTATTTTTACTCTATTTTAAAAATTACAAATGGTCGATGTTTAAAATGTTCGCGTTTATTATCATAGCGTCTTGGTGTTATAACGGAACTGTATTGGCTCTCGTCTGACTCACGCTATGATTGTTTTTATTCATTTTAATCACAGATGAACGATTGAAGTTACGGCTTCAGATGTCTAGACAAACAAAAGTTAACAAAACTGGATATTTATTTATAGTTTTACTTGATATTGAGTTGTTCACTTCTATAAATAGGAAATAGTGAACTTTGGAATACTGCAGTACAGCTGATCATTCTAACCAATAAACTAGTCATTGTTAGTGAATCACTCACTTTTATACTCGGCTACAGTTCTTAATTTATAATTAAGTAGCTTTTGTCCGCGGTTTCACTTGTGTGGAATATGGTCAACCACATATTACCACACAAAAATATACCAATATTTTTTTTTAACATACAAGCGATCCTACAGTGCATCATCTTTGTGTAACTTCAATGGTTTAGGCAGCGTACGCCAAGATAACTCTCAGAGACCAAATTTTATGCCGACTTAATTGATATGTATCGTTATATTACGACCAAAATTACATAAAATCATTACAAGTTGTAGCCTATATGTTACTCCGATGTCTAACCTATATTATTGTGAAGTTTCATCCAAATCCGTCCAGTACCTTTTTTTGTGAAAGAATAACATAAAAACTTTTGCATTTATAATATTAATAGGATTAGTAACGTAATGTAATACCATAGACACGATCAATATTATAGATCCAGCTTGTCCGTGTGGTGACGGATTAAGAATACATAGTCTTACCACCCGTATTCATCCCATGGGTGTCGTAAAAGGCGACTAAGAGAACAAAGTATGCGAGACAACATCATTACAAAGAGAAGGAAAACTTGAAACAAACCATATTCCAACCCGTCTGGCCAGAGTGATGTAGTAGGCCAAAACTTTCTTGCTAAGAAGAGGCCTATGTCCAGTAGTGGTCTGTAAAAGGCTGTTGATGACCATAGACATTCCATATAATACGTCTAAAGTAGAAGTCATATGGTAAATAAATAAAGTACGACGGTTTTGTGTTTATAATTCTAGACCTCTATTCATTACTCAACTGTTTCAATATTTTATAAATCAAAATAAACATTAAAACACCTGCAAAATGTTTCTTTTAAAATGTAATAAATTATAAGCGCTCGGTTTGAACTCACGAGCCATTAAATCTACACATTGTTTTACGCGAACCAGTTAATGGCAGCACTTTTGATGCTCATATTTTGACGCCGACGAAATTCAGCTTTTCGGATGTTACCTGCGTTGAGTTTTAACTTTTCTTTTTGTTTTAATTTTCAATAAAATAAACGACTATTGATTGGAACAACACTTTATTGATATTTGCATTTCTGGTTTCTACTTTTCAGAATTCGTGAATTGAATTTGAAGGCCATTGAGAGTCGGTTACTGAAGTCTTTAGAAGTTGTGATATGTGGACGTGTTAACAGTTATTTTTAATAATTAACTTTTTATTTTGATTAAAATAAAATCTATTTGTCACACTTGCACTTACGAAAAAGACAAATACAAACTATTTTAGGGTCTCGTAGTCAAAATGACAAAAACGGAATCCTTATCGTTTCGTCTTGTCTGTTCGTCCACCTGTTGACAGTATATTTTTTTCTATATTAAGAGCCTATCAAAGTGACTATACTCTGCTTGATGTTGATTTGCTGTCACCCTACTCATTATAAATGCAGACAATGTAGTATTTACTCACATTTTGATGGTCTAGTGAGGTGCGTTATCACACCACGCTTGGGGGCGTAAAAGGCATGACAGTCAACGTGGCAAATAATAATATATATATTTGTGAGCAGTCAACAGCAGCAGTAACATGGATTTAGATTACAATATGTGAAACAAAACTCACTCTCTGAGTGGCGTAGAAGATTTTTCTATGAATTTGTATTTATTTGTGTATGTTTAAGTGAAAATTGATATTCACTTCACTATTGTTATAATATATGAATATTATTCATAAATAAATAAAGAAATAAATATTTTGGACATTTGGCACACAACGTCATTTAGTTTCAAACTAGCGCGAGCTTGTGCTTTGATAACCGGACTGATTAAAAGAATACATATATACTTTTTTTTGTAAATACAAACATATTATACATAGAAAATATTCAAACTTCGAAACAATTGTTTGCAGTTCATAGTAACATTTGATCTTACTCGGGAATCGAACCTGGGACCTGAAGAGTACAGCAGTCGCTTTCACTACCTCTGCGCCACCGAGGTAGTTTATATAGAGCATTGAAAACTAGTTGTCTCTAGTACTTGTGTTTATTTATTTAATTTGTTATTTTATTATTTACTTGTTATATGTCCCATGATGTGGGATATTTTTAGATAGGTATCACTAAATAATACTTTGATTAAAGTATCCATCCGTGAGGTATTAAACCTTAAAGTTTTTTTTTACAATCAAGAGATTCCGCCATATGTAGATAAGCGGTAGCGTTTGGAGATTAAAAAATTACGATAGCAGTACGTTCATCGAATTTAAAAGAAGAACTATCACAGAAAAGTAGACTTTCCGAGTAAAAGTCGACCAACTAAATCAATGTTAACGGCCGCGGAAACTGTTGAAATATGAAACTTTAATTATATATAAGATAACAAAACGCCTTTACTACGGAATCTTAAATTGGACGTGGCTCGACAAGTACTTGGCCAGTTTTTATGTATTTGTATACTATTTACTTATTTTTTATTTGCAAATATGAATTTATAATTTAGGTCTTGTAGTCTATACAGTTTTTTAGTGCTTGTACCATTACTCAAGATTAGATATGTCAAAAATAAATAAAATATATTTAAAGAATATCTTTACAAGTACGGATGTAAATTGTTTCCATTCCAGACAATTCAAATTAGTATTTACTTAACTATGTTTTTACATTTTTAACTCCTAACTAACAGATATACTAGATATAACACACTGATACGACAATACCAATAAAAAAGAAATGTAGGCAAATACTCTCATTGAACCGCGCGTGATCGGCGTCGAGAAACTAGTTCAAAATAAAGCGTAACGACGTAGCTTTCTATTAACGATAAAATATTACGATTTCACATAATACGTAATGGTATTATAGTAATAATTTATTATTATGGACGATGTTATGATAACAAATAACTATTAGAAATATATCCTGAAAGATGCTACGGTTAAAATCTGTAGGGCATGGCACCGTCCTAGGGTATCTGTTACGTATATTATTTCTGGTTGTTCTCGTCTTGATGACGGTTAACATTTGTACAGTCACAACCTTTAGAGTAGTAGAGCCACGCTGATTTCAGCATGAGCGGGCCAGTTCGTCCGGGGCAGTACTACCCTCTCACAGAAGATCAACCTAAAGCGACAACATCCGTGCTGTCGTGTTTCGTTGGTGAGTGCGAGACCGGAGGCCTATTGATGCAGGGGTGACAGTTGTCATAATAAGTGTTATTTAAGTTGTCATAAGTGTGTGCAATAAAATATTACGATGGCTGTCATGCCTTTTACGTCCTCAAGTGAGCCGTAAAAAAGCATCTAAATAAGTCGCCCTAGTGTAAGTCACCATACTGCATTGTCAGCATTCGCAATGAATATGGTGACTACAGCTTTTGGATTCTATTCATGCTTTCCATCAAGCAGAGTAGAGTCACTTTGGTAAGCTCATAAAATAAAAGAAAAAAAAAACCAAGTAACCAGGATCGTACATCAATAACTTGTCCTTAAAAACCATCTTGTTGATTTAGAGGTGCCACACATAGGTATGTGTCCGATTCAGTTCTCCTCGACCAATACTTTAAGAGGCTCATGATAGAATATTGGATCAAGTGACTAATACGGAAGGTAGTCCTTCCTGACATGGCACGTATAGCGAAGACCTGCCTTTGGAGCCCTAACCACCGGTTTCATTGTCCTTGTACCCAAAGTCGATGGTCTACTATTTCTAATATTTTAAAATCGATGTTTTAGTTTGTCTTTCTATAAATTTAAAAATACAACCAATATCTATGAATGTAACAAAGACAATAACGATTTGACCCATCATTTGACATCTTCAGAGACTCGCATTTCACAGGTATATTAAGCTTGATGCAGTACTTCTCAAATTCACCAGTAACTTCATCCCTCCTCACATTAAATAAAAATAACTATTTTTTTTATGGGTATCATATATTTCTCAGTATTGTAATGGATTAAGAACACAGAGTATTACCATCCCTATTGCACCCTAGGTTATCTTAAGCGATCAAACTGCGCAAATTAACTTTCCAGCAAAGAGACGGCAAACTTAAAAGAAATTTTTAACTGACCCGTCTTGCCAGCGACTGCACCGTTGGTCTAGACAAGTCTAGTGGTTTAAGCGGACGCCACACCAATTTCTACTACATTGAGTGCTGTGGGTTCAAATCCCACACGGGACAACACTTTGTGTGATCCACAAACTGTTGTTCTGAGTCTGGGTGTTCTTTGTATCCGTTTCTTGTATGTATGTAAAGTCCCTGCGACACAGGATTCATTTCTAAAGCGGACGTTGTCTTTTTAAAAACAAAAAAGCGGGGTATAGTAGGCCTAAGCCTACCTTCTACGGTGAAATCTACATTCAGCAATTTAGTGTTAAAAGTTGTAGACGACGTATTCTAAATCTATGTAAAACTGTATTTCATATAAATATTTAATATAGTTATGAGCATAATAATCTCAAGCATTTTAATTACGGTCGATTGATCACAGACAAGGCTTATCTAATATATTGTACAGTACAGTACATAAAATACTACGATAAGATACCATACAATACAAAACTATAAGATAAAATAGAATACGATAAATATTTTTTAACATCGTACCACGCCTAATTATTCCCACGTAATTTAAAACACAAATCAAGTTTTCCTTTGTAGTTTGAGAAGAATTATTTTCATATTTATTATAACACGATTCGTGAAATTAATTTGCTGTTTCTAAATAAACTTGCGTAATTTGCGACACGTGTTGCGTTAAAGGTTGGAAAGTTCAACAACAACTTTGGAATTCACAAATTTCCCAGCAACGTTGCTTACCATTGTTTTTAAATTATGTTATTTATGTGAAAGGTATATGAGACTTGACGTGTTTCAAGTATACAAAGGTCGAGTTAGGGGTCTGCTTATAATTACGTCACATCGATTTCATGGTTTGGACCACCATCTCTGGCGCAACTGGTTATATTTGTTAGAATGTCCTCCGTACTTGGTGGTTATATGTGTGGTAATGTCCACATACAGCAGACAAAAACATACTACAGCGCCATCTACCGAAGAGACACTGAATTACGGATTATCTGCTAATCTTGTATCATGATATAGAGAACTCTCATAGATACGATTTTCCAATTTCTATCATTGCCCGCAATTCACCTAGTTTTATCACCTCATTTGATTGGAGGATTTGTATTGAAGGGACATAACATCCGTTCCTCCACGCGTGTTTCGCAATTTTACTGAAGCTATTAAATTAAAATATTAGTGCCAAAATTTAGTACCCTCCCACCCCTAGTCAGACAATGTTATATTGCGTCGGAGCTCCTCATTCTTGACGTGTGTTGTAATTTATAAATAATTTCTTACAGGTGTGTGGAGTTGCAGGGCATGACCCTGGCTCAATTGATTTTTCTATCATTACCTTCCCTTAGTATTGAAAGGCCGTGGTGTCACTGCGGTTGAACCATTTAAAAATGAAAATTCTCAAAATAATGGCTTGAGAATTTTCATTAGAAACAAACTAAATTAGATACAAAAATATAATGAATAAATCTAATAGGTACTAATGAAATTGGATTAAAATGAATGGTTAGTATTTTTACACGAAGGTGAGATAATTATTACTAAAAAGGAAACAAGAAATTCGATCGGTATCAATAATGGTTACCAGCGCACAACTGGTTATAAATAACAACACAAGAAACATGCACACTCATCACACGATGCAAAATCGCTGGAACGAAGCAAAAGAGTCCAAATTCCGCAATCGCATTATATTAAAACGCGTGGTTACTGCAGTCGGGCGGCGAGATTTATTCGCAGCATACACATATTTGGAATTTATTTACACGATGTTTTAAAAGGCTCTGGTTTTTCTCTCATTTCTCATCTGCACGGATGGCATAGTTTTTAAGCGGTGGCCACGCCGCTCTCTACTGCGCTGTTGCGGGTTAAAACCCACACGGGACAACACTTTATGTGATCTACTGTGGCGGATTCCACATTATAACACAAACGAAAAATATATAACAGCGCCATCTAGCGAAGATACATCTAACTATGAAGTATGAACGAAAGGTATGAATGTAATGAACTACAAAGCAACTACTAATCCTCTATCGCGATATAGAGATTCAATTAGCATATGTGCAACATCCCAACATCAACAGTTGGGCCGTGGCTCACCAGACATGATCACCTCGCCTGGTTGGAGGATCCTCCCTTTGTGTCGGAGGGATATGACACACGTCCCTCCACATCTACAAATTCTTGTTCTGATTGTGGGTGTTCTTTGTGTCCGTTTCTTATATGTTTGTAAAGTCTCACACGACACATAGATATATTCCTAACGCGGGTGTTGTCTTTTTATAAACAAAAAGAAAAAAATGTTGATTGTGTCAACATGAGGGTTATAATTTAATTAAATATAATTAAGTAGTGTCTCGTTATTTTTAAAGTGTAAATGCATTTCTTAAAGTAAAATGATGTTCCTCTGTATATTAGTGCCCTGTTGATTTTTTTTAGGTTTTTCATGGTGATTATGATACGTCAGATATTTGTAATTAAGTTTCAAAAATTTTAAAACTGACGGACGACTTCTTAGGGCCCCCGCGCACTGGGCAGCCTGGCTGCGCATCCAGGCTGCGGCAACCAGAATATTTGCGCAGCCAGTTATAGCAGCCAATCAACGACTAGTCTAGATCCTTCCGTCGAGCGATATGGACGTGGAAGAACTTATATTTATTGCTTACCTATCTCGTAAAAAACGCAAAACAAAGAAAAGACACTGGATTCATCCTCTTTTTCTAGAAAGACATTCAAAAGGCTTATTCCAAACCCATTTCAAAGATGTTCGCGCATTCCCAAACCGGTTTTTTAACTACACGAGGATGTCAGTGCAATCGTTTGATAACCTTTTGGAAAAAATACGAAATTCAATCAAGGGCATTGATACTCCTATGCGAGCTTGTATAAGTCCTGAAGAAAAACTGGTGATAACTTTGAGGTGAGTACGAAAATGAAAGATATTGTTAATTAGTCATAACATTTATTATTTATTTCTTACATGTATGGTAATGAATTACCTAGTTCAAGTTGTCCTGTGTAGTAAATAATTCTAGTAATTCAGAACCCTGAGACATATCTGTTGCATTTGTGTCAGTTGGTGATAACGCATCAGTATAAACAGTATTGTCTTGCCTGTCTGGAACAGCCGTAGAATACCCACGGCGGCTTTCAGTGGTCGAGGCTTCTGGTCTATAATTCGAGTGTGTCGAGTATCCATAGCGATACTGCCCACTGCTTGTGGTTTCCGGTCCATATTCAGTTGAGTATCCTTGACCTTGGCGAAATTGTCCACTGAACGATGTTTGTGGTCTATATGATCTGGCGGCCGAAGTCCCTGGTTCATAATCAACATAACGTTGGCGAAACGGACTAAATTCGGAATCGTGAGTTTCCATCTGAGCTCTTTTTATAACTTCAATTAACTCCATTTTTGTAGAAAGCTTACGATGTCTCGGGATGTTTTTAAAATCATCTAGAAGCAAAATAGTCTATCTGAATCAGACTCTGGCTCTCTTTCACGCTCTTCTCTCATTACAATACTTTCCCTTAATACCTGCACCAAATTATCGTTGTCACTTGTCTTCTTCTTTTTGGAAACAGGTCGTTCACCTTGAGTACTACCGCTGTTAACGTTGGTTTCAGCAGTGCGTGTTTCATCCATGCTATTTTGAGTTTCATTCATTAGTACGGTGGGCCGAAGAAAATGAAGTTGTTCGAAATATACGTATGGACTCTTGCGCGAAGCTGCTGATCCACTTTTAACACCAGCTCTGCGTTTTACTTCTCTGCTGTAACTAGTCCTGATGTTCTTCCACTTGCTCTGTAGAGATTTACCTGAAAATTATATTTGTTCTTTGTTACAGATATCTTGCTACAGGATGTTCTCTAATGGAATTGAGTCATAATTATCGGATTGGACATACAACTGTCCGAGATATCATATATAAAGTTTGCATGGCGATTTGGGAGAATATGAGACAGTCATCGTTTCCAGAATTAAATGAAGAGAGGTGGCTTGAAATAGCAAAAGGTTTCAATGAAAATGCAAACTATCCCAATTGCGTTGGTGCCATCGATGGAAAGCATATAAGAGTGATAAAACCCAGCGATTCAGGATCACTGTACTATAATTATAAAAATTATTTTTCTATCGTTTTACTTGCTGTATGCGATGCAGATTACAAGTTCACATATATAGATGTTGGGGCTTATGGAAAATGTAGCGACTCATCTATATATAAAGAATCCATTTTGTATCAAAAACTTGTCAACAAAGATATACAAATCCCGGAGAAGCACCCCATATCAAATAATGGAGTACCGATGCCATACGTCATAGTGGGGGATGAGGCATTTGGCTTATGTGAAAATTTAATGAGACCTTATGGAGGTAGGAGTTTAACAGCGGAGAAAAGAATCTTCAACTATAGACTGTCTCGGGCAAGGCGGTACATAGAATGCACATTTGGGATTTTAGCCAACAAATGGAGAATTTTTCACCGTCCACTAGATGTCCGACAGGAACTTGCAATTGCCATAGTACAAGCTTGCTGTGTCTTACATAACTACGTGCGCGAAAGAGACGGGTATAGATTTCAAGACACACTGTACGTTCCACCAGAACTGGAAATAACCGGTGGACCCACAAATAGAGGCAGCCGATCATCAGCATCTTATAGGGATTTATTTGCGGATTATTTTATTAATGCAAATCCGTTAGAATGGCAAAACAGATACGCATAAGAATAGTGCCTACCTATTTATCTAAATAAAACATTGAAGTGAAAATACCTAGTTAAGTACAAAAAAGAACAATAACTAATACAGAGTTATTCTGCGATACCTTACAAAAATATTGATTGGTGTTGCAGAATCACCTTGTATAATCCAGATAATAAATAAATAAAAATAAATAAATAAATAAAAATACATGCTTACCAAATTCATTTTTTTCATTTTCTGATAAATTTTCCGAGCACATTTTGTTCGTGATTTCTTCCCATCTTCTTTTCTTTAAATCCCGATCACTGTATTCTTCTGATGTTATATCCCAAATTGCTTTACGGCTTTCAATTTCCCGAATAAATTTCTCTGTATCGAAAGTCATCTTATCAAAGTTCGGAACGCAAAATACGTCTGGCTGCTACAACTAGTGCGCGGAGACTGACCGCAGCCACATACATTCGCCTACACACGTTCTGGCTGCGCGCAGCCAGCCGGCTGCCGTGCAAACAAGCGCGTTGTATTGGCTGCCGCAGCCGGGAATTCGTGGTTGCCTAGTGCGCGGGCTCCTATACAACGTCATATGTTTTACTGGCTGCCGCAGCCTGGCTGCGCAGCCAGGCTGCCCAGTGCGCGGGGGCCCTTAGTCATCACAGACGACAGACTAAGTTGATAGAGAGAGAAAATATTCTCTCTCTGTCGAAATTCAAATTAAAAGGTTGTACATATAAACAGGCTGCAATAGCATCTCACAAAATTAACGTTATATTCTTTGAGTACTGAACCCTAGTGTGTAGAATCCTAATCCTATTCTCTTTGGTTATTGTGAAATAACTGGTGCTCGCGTAATGGTAACATCTTTATTAAACTCATTGCAGTTGCCAAGTTTCTAAGTTGATATTTCTACCAACATCGACAACAAATTCGACCAACATTTATTTCACTGACTAAGTTCATATTGCATACTCTATAATAACATCACCAGACGTGTGACGTGAATTATCTTAAATTATATTATATTAAAAGAATCTTTTGTAAAAAATGTATAGTATATTTTTTGTTCCTAGATTATTGTTTGTAAAAAAAAAGTTATCGATAATATTTTATCTAGACATAATTGTGTTTATGTTTAAAAGTTGAAGAATTTGTTTGGTCAAACGTGCTAATTTTAAAAACTAGGGATCTGAATTTCAAAAATCTTCGAGTGTTAAATAGCCTTTTAATTGAGTAAAGCTATATAACATTACACTACTACCAATAAGAGCCGAGCATGAAAGAAAAATGTTGAAAAATGAAAAAAAATTAAGCTTATTCAAAGTCGCATTAATTAGTAGTAACATATTAGATAATTTTAACTTCTGAAATATTTCATGTATAGATAATTTCAGGTGCAGTCGTCAGTTTCAACGAAAACCTGCTAGCTACGCAGAAGATATTGTAACTGCACAAATGTGTGCACAAACAAATGTGCACTCTCTGTTCCCTGACTCTCACAATCTGGGGAGAGATCAGGCGTAGGGCGACGGCTTTACATACTCTCCGAATCGTGTAAAGGAGCCACGTAAAGCAGCACGTGAAATAATCATAAGAATATCGATCTCATTACATAGGTATTTATGCAGAACTTTGTACGTACATATTCAGTCTTAAGCCTTTAGTCATCCTATATTCACGCAAGCTGCCACACTGAATTTCAAAATCTTTTGTATGAATTGAGACGTTTTTCCAATACAAGAGCTAGTCTTAAACTTAGATTAATATAATGTTTTATTCAGATCGAATAGGTAGGTACGTTTGCAGTTAAGTACACTTCATTTTTTTTAAGGCTTGATAAAAAAGAAGATCGAGCGCTAAAGAATTTTTAAAAAATATTTATGTATTTGATTTGGTTTTATTTACCGCTTCAGTTATATCGATTTGTTTATGATATAGGAGGCCAAAAAGCTGGCGAGCGAACATTTCACAAAGACAATAAGTTAAAATTTAGCAACCTATTGAACTTATTGGCAAGACGTGCTCGTTATGTATGTATATGTATATATCTCACTTTCTTATCTCTTTACCTCTTTACACAGCACAAACGATACTCTCCAATAAAACAGCCTTAAGTTGAGCCTTCAGTTAACATGAATTCAATTTAGATAATTGTTACAATAGGTCAATTTCATTAACATCAACAGCCTTTTACAGTCCACTGCTGGACATAGGCCTCTCCTTAGCAAGGAGGTTTTAGCCTACTAAACCACGCTGGCCAGACGGGTTGAAATAGGGCTTGTTTCAAGTTTTCCTTCGTTTTGTAATGATGTTGTCTTGTATACTTGGTCCCTTAGTCGCCTTTTACGACACCCATGGGATGAATAGGGGTGGTAACACTATGTATTTCATTAAATACACGTGGCACTATAAATGAAGACATTTCTTCGCCATGATAATTTTTTATTCTGGGGTTCCTCAATTTATTTTCTGTCACAAACGTGTTGATGCCTTTTGTGTATCCCTCAGAGAAATGCGGAGATAATCATACTCATTTACTTGCTAGAATGTAGGCGTACACAGTATGACATTACAACATGGCCTATTTACGTTCTACTTATGTGTATGGTATATGCAAACACTTTGTAAATGAAAATATATGGAAAACAATGACAAAATAAATTAATAAGTAAATACATAAAATAAATATTTCGGGCATTTGACACATAACGTCATCTAGTTTCAAACTATGCGGAGCTGGCGCTATAATAACTGAACTGACTGATAGAACACTTATATACTTTGTATAGTTAATACTTCTTCGAAACAAATATTTGTTGATCATACAAACATTTGATACGACCCTGCAATCCAACCCAAGATCTCAAGCACAGTAGTAGCATTCACTACCGCTGCGGCACCGATGCCGCGATGGAGTAATAATGTCAATAATAATACAAAATATTAATAATGATAAAAATTAGGTACAATATAAACCCTTAATCTATTACAGGGTGGACCATGAATTAGTAAACATTTGAAAAAATCGTATGAAAATAACCATGGTATTTGTTTGCGCGGGATGTTAGATTCAAATATTAACTAATTCTTGGCCCACCCTGTCTATTACTTTACCTTCTTACAATAAAAACATTAAATAAATACACTCATAATAATAAACAATTTTATCTCATAAAAATATTACTCTTTCAAATATTGCGGCAAGTTTTGCTCAATTTGATTAGAGTTCCCCTAAAATTTAGTCAAAACTAGGGAAGAGTGGCGCCTTCGTTAGCCTTACTAATTCGTTGAAAAGTAAAAATTGACAAAAAACCTTCAGTTGAGTCGATTTAACCGAAGCATAGCGTGCCCAAGGTTATTTAAAATGTATTGATTGTGATAACGGGAGGTCTATTAGTCTGCTATGATCCAAATTAGTGAACTAATGATATTGCACCCATAAGTGGTCGTGGGTGAGTTTCAAGATACACATCTAAAATCTATATAGACACCTTCACGCTTTCAGAGATCGTAAATAATAAGTGCCAGTATTTGCTAATCTCACTTAGAGAGGATACCATAAATTTGTAGATGAATTTAAAGATCAAAGTTAGTTATGAAATTTGAATATATTTAGAAATATTTTTCACAATGCAATATATTTCTTGTCTGTAACACATTTTAGTGATCGAATCAGGAATAAGGAGATCCTCAGACGAACCAAGGTCACTGATATTGCCAGTAAAATTGCTAAACTTAAGTGGCAGTGGGCGAGCCATATTACACGCAGAAACGATGGCCGATGGAGCCGTAAAGTTCTGGAGTGTCGACCGCGTGCTGGGAAACGGAGGCCCCCACAAGTAGTCCGACGACCTGGTGCTGCTGAAGCTGCTGGATGCGGGCGGCACGGGACCGGCTATTGTAGAGAACCTTGGGGTGACCTATGTCCAGCAGCGGACGTATTTTGGCTGAGATGATGATGATGATGAGCACTTTTAGGCTGAAGTAGCAATCTAAACTGAATACTGTCTAAGTAGAAAATTCTGAACAAACAGATACAAAAATTCACACAGTGTACGCGCTTAAGACTGCTTTTTTTATTCATAAATGCCAACTCACTCAACACAAGTTTTAAAGATTTCTAAATCAGGATAAAACCGTAAAGTATCAAGATCAATACACAAAAACTCGTAACAAGATAGAAGTAAAACACACAATAGCGGGCACACAAGCTGCATCATACATATGTACATGGAATACAGTATACACAGTGTGTGTTCGCAAAGAATACTGATAAATCTGTATAAAGTATTTTATGGATGTTTGGAGTTTCGGATTGAGTTTGCGTCACACCGAAGCATTTCTTGAAGGATTACGGTGTTCCTTTGTACTTTGTAGTTATTTGTCAGTGTAAGTAATATTTACTATGTAATGACGAACAACAGAACTTGAGGGAGATGTATTTGGGGGCAGTGTGCATCTTACTTCTCATAAGTAAAAGAAGAAAATCAAGAATCACCACCGGTATAATTTCTGCACTTATTCTTTGAACTGTCTGATATTTCTACTGAGTTGCACAAATCCTTGATTGTGACCACGGAAAAGACAGTCAGGCTGTGGTTTGACTGAAATAAATTCCGTATAAGCAATATGACATATTAAGGACCGAAAAACTGGAAAAAATGATGAAATATAATGTTTTTAGTCTCAAAAAGTTAAAATAACTAGTTTAGTTTGCTTATAATAGTTGTAAAACAAAACATTTCTTTTTAACAAAATCAACATCAATGAAAAACCGAAAAAAAGAAATCTTTATGAGACCACAAATAAAATTAAAAAAAAGAAAAGATGTTGACATAGCAAGTGCGTGAATTAAATAGTCCTGCCGCATACATTTCTGATTTCCTCTATCAGACAATTACGTGTCCAAGGTGATTCAAATAGAATGTTGGTCATAAAAAAATCAATGCAAAGCTATTTACCATGTGACACACTGTGCAGGCCCAAAACAATCTTAGTAATTATAAGGATATATATAGTAGGTTTTCATTGAACATAAAATTTATACTACGGTGTGACACTTGTATTTGGTTTAAGATAGAAATATTCCTGAAATGTATTTACTTTATTTGTTAAGGCTGACGCCATTGCGTGCGATTACAGCACCCCAGGGAAATGCGTGTAAAGTAAGTTGCGACAATAGATTTGTATGTAAATGTATTTGCGAATTGAAGCTATATGTCACTTCTAGTACTTTTTGTCAATTTATTGTTTGTTACTATGTGTGTTTACGATAAATTCGATAATACACAGTGTTTGATATCAAACTCGTTTGTTATGAAACTAATAGTGAAAAAAACTGACAAATAACCAAAAATTCCAAGAGATGGGAATGAATATGGACAGCATGAACTGTCCTTTGGCATTAATATCAAACGTTTCTATTTATACAGTTCGGTTATTTGAATGAGTGTCGTATAATTTGTTAAAAGCAACCACAATCTGAAAGGTGTAACCTCCTACCTTAGTACGAGAAACTTTGGAAGGTGAAGAAATCAATTTATTTACCTCGTGACTTACGTTCAATCTTGCTTCAGTGAATTATGTCTTACAAAAGCTGATCTTTACGGTACTAAGAAAACCTGAAGATAGCTCGCAAGGTACAAGATCTTATTACAGATCAAGGTGTTCAATAGCAGGTGAAGGAAATGAGAAGTCGGTTGAGGTGAGATACCAAATCTCTTGATTGCTTTTCAAATGTATTGAAAGAGGATCTCACTAAAAATATTACATTTTTGTTGTCTACCAACAGATAAAACTTATCAACCATCTAACGTCTAATGTCACTTCAATTTTTAATCAAGTTTCTGTGTCGTTTGACTACAAGTCTTTTGGAATTTTAATTGTTATTTTAACTATGATTTTGTATTTATAATAGTGTTGTTTATTCTCAGTGTAATTTTTTTTCTGAATCCTAACTGTGAGTTTTATCCCATCGACTTTTGGAGTATTATTAATGACATAAAAATGTAGGTATGTGCTAAAATTTTCTTATCTATAAGCATGTATTATTTAATGAAAATAAATGTCTTATTCTACTCACTATTATGCTAATTGTTTGTTTAAAATGTTCTCATAAAGGGAAATTCATTGTGAATTTCTTTTGAGGAATAAAGTTCTTTAACCATCTTTCTTTTCTTAAGTCAGTTGTATGTGTTCTTGTATTAAAAAAATAGTGTAAAATTCTCAATATTTTTGTAAGTTACCAGCTATGACCAACCTTACTTTGCCATAGCCTAAGTGGTTGCAAAAATACATCATGTTGTGTATCGTGTCGTGTATTTGAGCTCAATTGGTGCAAAACTTTTTAAGTTTTTGAAGCGAACTCAAATACGATGTACTTTTTTTTTTACGTCAATGTATGACACCGATTTATGACATAATATATGCTGTAAAAGTAAATGAAAGTATTTCTGTTTCTTAAACTGCAACGGTTAACATGAGTGTACTTACGAATGTGGAGTTGTTCATGAGGAGGCGCGTGGTGAAGTTTTTGACGTTGAACAGCGTCAGGCCACCCCACCTATCTCTGAACACCAACTCCTCGTCTGTAACAAGAAAAGCAATTTGCTATGAGTATTCCAATGATTTTGTTCCATACTGAAAGGTTACAGGGATTAAAACCGGACATATTTCCTTCCGTTTTAAGTCGAGAGCTACGTCCAGCAGTGGATGGTTAAAGATATGATGTGTGATGTGATACTTCCAACAGTGGTGAGGTTCATCTCACAGTAAAATGGCGTTAAGCAATTTTCATTGTTTTTCACCAAGTGAGCAAGGTTATTGAAATTTAAAGCACGTTGGAACGCTATTTTAGCCATCATCATCATCATCATCATCAACAGCTTTTAACCATCCGCAGTTCTCCTTAGTTTAGTTTGGACTACGCGGTGCAGCAGCGGTTACGGTGATGGTACCTTGTATAAATTGCCCCTTAGTTGCTATTATGACATCCATGGGATTAACAAGGGTGGTGACACCCTCTATTCTTAATCTGTCGCTACACAGAAATCTGTTACTACATGGAAAGTTACACTATTCTAGTCATTATCATCTTTAACCGAATTTTTAATTTCGTTAACGTCAGTGCAATCATACCTCTTCTTTAATTCTCCCCTGTCACGTATAAGCCTTATATTTTACGCAGTCTAATAATCTATTCGTCAATCATCTTTCATCTTCAATTCGTCTTCAACACAATGTATGTAAATTAAAACTAAATCATTATGAGAGCTAAAATACACTTTTTTTTGCCTCTAAATCATTGATTTCTCATTACTCCAGCTACCACAAAAAGGGGTTTCCACACCGTAAACCTTTATTTCATCACAAGCCTATTTGTGTATCAGACACAGTAAACAAGGCTAGTATATTTTGACCTACAGGGCTCTAGCTACTCTGGTAATTGAAGCAATTTATTAACTTTTCCAATAAAACTTGAAATAACACTTTGGTTCGGAAGGAAAACATAGGGCGGGCCTACGAATAAAATAGATTGTTACATACTATGTAGTGTGTGGGGAAAGCTCAATCAATCATGAAGCAGGGCTCGTACACAAGTTGGGTTTTAGTTGCGGACATACAGCGAAAGTGATCAGTCAGCAAAAGATAAACCTTGTTGTATGAAAACTTGTTCGATGTTTCAATTTTGTAAGACCCTCATTGTAATGAATAGTAAGATGTAGTCACGAAAATAATAATGTGGCGTGATATGTTTCTTGTTTTGTATTTTGTGTTATTGTATTTATTATTTTGTGTTTACATTGATAATGACGGACACATATATTGTTATTGCATATAGCTAACGATTGATGCAGCGTCGATCAAGCGTGACGTCACAGCAACCGGCCGCGCGACGACATGCATTCCTTAAGAACGAGCTGCGCGCGCGTCAGTCGGATTTCACACTCGATGTGAAGCTACCACCATTTAAACCCCTACAAATAAACTATAAATTATCTATAAAAATAGCTAGTTTCTGTAGACATTTTACTCGTGACTATAAACGAATAAATGCTGCTGCATATAGGTCTCTCCTTCGAAAGGAGGTTTTGGCCTACTTTACCACGCTGCCGCGCTGGTCAGACGGGGTGGTATTTGTTTAAGTTTTCTTTCTCTTTGCAATGATATTGTTCTCCATAATCTGTTACTTGAGTCACCCCTTTGATACCCATGGGATTAGTAGGTATGGTGATACTCTATAATCTCAATCCATTTTACATGCTTTATGCAATAATAAGAATACAACAGATTATGTTAACAGAATTCAGAATTAAATTATTCCGTGAATCTGCCTAAAGTTTTAATGGATTTACGCCAGCTACTACCTTAACAGCTTTACCTACAACTTTACATGTACATTTCATATATACAATAAAATTATTCATTTTATTGTTGTAGTCTCTACATGTACGAGTATATGCCTCTGTATTATGGGCTGAGGAAAATATTCAATAGTGAATCTGCTCACTTAATACTTATATTAATATTTAAAGTAGTTGATCAGATTATACTGGCCGTGGTTACAAAAGCAGTATTGAATCGGCAAGTTAAAAAAATACGATTAATAATAAGTCATCATGTTTTGACGAATTCATGAGTATTATGTTAGCCTAACTACAAGCCTGTATGTCCACAGTGTTTAAGCCGTAGTGACAAGACCGATGGTGCTCTAATTGTGATTTAAACCGGACATCGTAATTGTGTGCCTCGCTACACTCTACAGCAGACAGCAACCGGTTAATTGGTTCTGGTCCTTCGAGTATTTTTATTTTATTCTACTTTTTGAAAAGCTCGTAGAAACCAGAGAGAAAAGAAGTGATAATAATAATAATTTATTTCAATCTCATACATAATATATATACAAATATATACTGGCACACTGCGTCGTGAACCAAAAATAGTTATTAGTTGAGCCTATAAGTCTTTAATGGCCCACTTCAATGGCAACAGTGGGCCATTAAAGACTGTTGAAGATATAATAATGATGATTGCCACTTCAAGGTGATATACATGTTTTTTTTTAATAATTAGTACATGGGCAGACGGCTGTATGTGACGGTAAGTCATTGCCGTCGCCCATGGATACCTACAAATGCATTTGGCAACTAGTTTTAGCTCACATCATATTTTTGTCCGGTGGTCAAAGACATGTTGCCGGAAAAGTTGATTTCCAGACGAGACGACATTTCATCACCACCCAGATGTCTAGATCTATCCCCAGTAGACTTCTTTTTATGGAATTATTTGAATAATCGTATTTATATCAATAAACTAAATACAATACGTCAACTAAGAGGAAAAATCAGCAAAGAGATGTCTCTTTGCCGACTAGTATTCGAAAATTTCGGTGCTCGCTTAAAAGAGCGCAAATTAAAACAAATACCACTTAATTAGCTTTCTTATAAATACATAAATTTTATCATACATCATGTAGTTTTTCAACATGATTTTTTCAAACGTTAACTAATTCGTGGCCCACTTTATACCTTATTTGGAAAAAAGTTTTGATGTTTGACCAGTACCTAATAACTATTTCATACTACATAAATGTTGCCGACGTTTAAATTTGTACTGAAACTCTTCAAACTTTCATTGCCTTTTATCAAGCTATATGTTCGTGGTAAACAATGAAGTATGTCTCATCCCAGATTCTTTCACGATCGAAACTCATTAACATTGTTTCAAAGGCTTAAAATTAAAACGGGGGAGACAGTTTTAAAGGATGAGAGTGTTATTTTTGCATTAATATAAGTAATAATTATTCGTATGGGAGCACGTGGATAAACAGTGATCAAGTAGGCTAGCAGATTACAAAATTAAACCATCCTAGCCAGGACAGTCTTTCAATGGGTGACCATATTTAATATTATTAAGACCCCTCCGTGGTTTGGATTGCACGTTAAACTGTTTGTCTCGGTTGCCCTACGTGTCTAGAGATTTGGATCTCTTTTACAAGAGACTGAAGTCATAATATGGTTTACAAGAACACAGACTGGAAAAAATCGACTGATTACTGTTGTCAAATGCTTTATCACTTCTTATCAAAACAGTTTATTAAATATCATAATAAATCCAATATCTCATAACGTTTGTACCACGTTCTTCAATACTTTCTTCATATAATCTTTCCCAGTCCGCCCTTCGTACGTGAGTTTCATAATGAAGCCTTCCACGAGCCGCCATACAAAGCGACAAACCTTACAACTTAAGTAAAACCTCTTTTGTTAAAATGAATGTTTTTTTTCTTTACGGAAATTTGAATTACAAGCGCGTTTCATTTAAAAAGGGAAGTCATGTCCATGGTATATAGTGAACACGGTGTTGCGTAAAGAGTTGGTAGAGCCAAGATATTTTTTAAAGTTTCGCATTTATTGATTTCTTATGATCTTGCATCTTTGTCGCTCAACTGTAAAATAACAGATTTCAGACAAAGTTTTTAGCAGTCAAGTCAAGTAGAAAGAACATCTTAATTTGTACATGAATACTTGATAATGGAGACATTATTATCAATAGTTACGGAAATATATGTATATACAGTTACTACGAGATATTAGCTCAAGGAAAACTAAAAAATTATTACCCAATAATGTTATACGCGTTATAGCAGATATTATTAGTAACAATAATTAAGTACATCGATTATATATACTAAGATCATGCGGGTGACTCTATCAGGATGAATTCCTAAAGGTCTTTATTTACTACAGCGTTATTGTTTAATTTTAATTCAAAATCTATCTCGTAATAGTAAATTATCTTAATACTATAATAATTAAATGTAGATAAGAAAATTTATATGACCTTCAAAAATATTGGTATCGAATCTTATTCTGCATCAGTCTTCAGTCAGATATGCAGTCTTAGACTTTTTTCTCAAGTTCCTTCGATTTGTTTGTTTTCCTTTATCACATTTTAAAATTTTCCTTGTTGCGGTTTGAAAACGAATACTCTCTTAAGCGTTGAAAGAAAGAAAGATTTAATAACATCATACTATTGAACAATAGTTATTATTCAGAAGTAAAATATTAATCATCATCATCATCATCATTATCAACAATCTTTTACAGTCCACTGCTGGACAGAAGCCTCTCCTTAGCAAGGTTTTAGCCCACTACACCACGTTAGCCAGACGGGTTGAAATAGTTTTCGTTTCAAGTTTTCCTTCTCTTTGTAATGATGTTGTCTTGCATACTTTGTTCCCTTAGTCGCCTTTTACGACACCCACGGGATGAATAGGGGTGGTAACACAATGTATTCTTAATCCGTCACCACATGGACTTTAAAATATTAATAGAAGTAACTAAGTTCCTATTTGCAACCAACAAAACTACCATTCAAATTTACTTTATCGTCCCCAGGAGATAGGCCGTACTGTTACGTAGAAAGGTTTGAGTAGTTTGAGAGTGTGTATGTGTTTAACTTAGTAAGTAAATTATTTTAAATGATGCAGTTTGTGAGACTTACAAACTGTAACAAGGATTTGTGTTTAGTGCCTTCTCTCCTTTATTCTCGATATTACTTGGAATCGGCTACTATTTCGGCTGGTTTTACGAGTATCTTGACATTAGTTTTACCATTGATGTTTATGACAACTAGAACTGACGGATTAACGTGCTCACCGCCACCACAGGTGTGAAGCACTACTAATTTTCGTACTCGTTGCAGCTGTTAAGCATTTCTTGTAAGAAAAACCTAATAACAGTTTTTGGCCCGATCGGCAGCCGCGTACGCGAACCACTAGACAAATCAGGTAGCTTACTTGCCTTCTCTATAATAGTAATTTCGTGTTTTAAGGTATAAAGACAGATAGGTTAATAGATAGTGGTACTCACACCGCTTACCAAAGACACTTACAACTCAATAATTACGAGTACGTCACCCTTTTGACCTTTGACAAGGGTACTCCTTGTCGAAATATTAAAAAAGGTACAGAGAGTTAAGTCTTCAATACTTACACAAGGTAAAACAAATTACATAAGTTTATGTGAGGCCGTGGTCTGGTCCGGTATCACTCTGGTTAATCCGACTTGCACCGACTGAAGCACGGTTCTTCTACACTTGGTAATGGCGTTCATAATCGACAAATTTTAAAAATAACCTAACATATGTCATTTATAGTTAAATTGACGCAAACTAACTCTAGTGTACGTGTACCTTAATCGCACAATTCGAAGGATAAGTGGATTGTTAGCTATTTATTCCCACAGTTCTGTTCTGAGTCACCTTGACGAGTCGGTGTACTCGTATGAATATCGATCATGGTATATATACAATACCTATTGATGCAGGGGTGACAGTTATCATGATAACTATATAAGGCTTACACTGCCACGATGGCTGTCATGCCTTTTACGTCCTCAAGCGTGGCGTGAAAAAGCATCTCACTAGGTCGCCATAGTGTGGGTCACCACACTGCATTGTCTGCATTTGCAATGGGTATGGTGACCACAACTCTTTGGATTCTATTCATGCTTTCCATCAGGCAGAGAAGAGTCACTTTGGCAGGCTCTTCATAAAAAAAAAGAAACAATGCAAAGTACGCAAGTGGTATCAGCGACACTTTGTGTGGACAACATAGATTAATAATTTTTTCAGCATAAACAGCTCAAAAATGAAAATTAAGACGAAAAAATTATGTTACAAATTTATTTCTTTAAAACCTTGCATGATATCTTACTCCATTTGATAACTTCATCACCATTTTGTTTGGATTAAAATATGGCGGCGTATCCGGCAGCGTCGAAACTAGCCTGCTCACACCGGAAACCAATTTGTCCGATGCATCATGAACGGAATACTTTATAAAGTAAAGGAGATTGGAAAATTGCAATTTTAATAGAATATTTAATATTGGAAACTTTCGTCGAACAGTTTGATAATAATATTGGAACATATAAATACATTTTTTATTAACTTTGTGATTTTACTTGCCTTTACATATTTGGTTCACTAGAATAACTTTCAGTACAACAAGAACATTTATCTAAAGTTAAACTACCTTTTTTACCTTACAACCTTCTCCGGATTAGTACCCTACGGTTTCACCCGATAAAAACTATCCTATATGTTGAAAATCTATTTAATTGAATAACTAACTAAAATAATCGTTGGATAACTAAACTATTTCTATTAGCATATCGACTTTACGAATGGTGTTGTGGTTTGAGCGATCAGTTATCATGGTAACTGTGTAAATCTTACACTGGCACGATGACTGTTATGTTTTTACGTCCCCAAGCGGGCGTGAAAAAGTATCTCACAAGGCCACTATAGTGTAGGTCACCATTCTGCATGGTCTGCATTTGCAATGAGTATGGTGACCACAACTTTTGGATTCTATTTATGCTTTCAGGCAAAGTAGAGTCACTTTGGGAGGCTCTTAATATAGAAAAAAAAAACTTCGCAGCCTTCTACTGCCATGGCTAGTATGACCTCGATCTATGAGGTTCCACCTTGTATGATTCACAAGTTGTTGTTCTAAGTCTGGTTATTTTTTGTGTCGTCCGTTTTATGTGCAAACCCATCAAAGAAAAGGTTCACAAAAGGAGCATTTTCCTCCCAGCCTTTTCAAACTAGGCTGACATTGGCTTTCAGTCTACTATAACAAAGCTGAACGTTAATTTTTCACTATGGACTGCAATCAGAACCCCATCTTAACTACTCGGTGATATCGAAATTCTGTAGATAGACTGTTCTTGAATTTTTAGATTACCAAATACCTGTAAAAATTGACACAGATGCTTGTGTGATAAACGAGAATATGCTCTCCGAGATACAGAGGGGCCTCGATGTGTTGAAAATGGTTACCCACCTATAGATTGACCTTGGTAAGATTACTTAACTCTGTCACATGTTAATCTACTTAGAAATGAGCTTTGTAGCGTTAATAAAGAATATTTTACTTTTATAACGTCCTATGAAAAATAAATCTCAATTAGGGAATGCTCTGAAAAGACTTTCCGAGCCAGTGTTTGCTCGTAGGTAATCTGCCTCACTAATTATGTACCTTTGGAGCAAAAGATAAAGTCTCAAAGAAAAGATTTCAGTGTAATCTGTTGGCTTTTTATTACTTCAAATAAAAGGTTTTTGTTCAACTCGGATTGAAACTGACACTTGTTTTTAAGCTTTTGTCCCGCGTAAAGATTTAAGGCTTTGAATAATATTTTATTTAAGAAGCGCAAGAAAATACACACATACATAATATCACAGAGGTAGGCAGAGACAATTTACCTCCACTTACTACGGTCCTGACCCACTTTATTTACTTCGTCCACATTCATCAATTGCTGCATACGTGGTCGTCGGTTTCCGCTCAGTTTTACACGACCCTTTTTTAGAAAATCACTAATTTGGCAAGAAAGTGTAAAAATATTAAATAATGAAAAATGCTAGTATAATAATAGTAATAACTATTTTGTATATTATTAAATACGTATTTTTGTTATTCTTTTTTCTCATGTATTCAGAAATCTAATTAGTATGTTAATAAATGAAATAAAGAGAATAATAATATAAACTACAAGAATCGATTGGATTCTTAAGACTGATAACTGTAAATATTTGTTGATAATTGTGACGTTTTATGCACAAGCTGTTACATGCGGTTTTCCTTGTTTTCTTGTTATTTGTGTTCCATCATAAATCTTCTTTAACAACTTTTTACAGACCACTGCTGGACATAGGCCTCTCCTTAGCAAAGAGGTTTTGGCCTACTATACCATGCTGGCTAGATGGCTTGGAATGGGGTTTGTTTCAAGTTTTCCTTCTCTTTGTAATGATGTTGTCTTGCATACTTTGTTCCCTTAGTCGCCTTTTACGATACCCACGGGATGAATAGGGGTGGTAATACTATGTATTCTTAATCCATCACCACACGGACATCAGAAACCTTGCTTTTATCTAAATATTAAATTTGATATTGGTCTCGCATAAGGAATCTGTGAATAGATTGAATAATGAAGCGCGTAATACGACCTTATGATGTAGTAAAATTATGACACTTAAGCCGTAAAGTAAAGTGAGTAACATTATACAATTTTGTAAACTGCTTTCATAATGACGTAACGAGGTACACATATTGTCCTAAGTACGTCATCAACTGCTTAATATTTATGTAAAACGACATTGTGGAGATTTCTCGGGAAGGTAACTACAGGTTTAGAGACTTTGTGTAAACAGACCTGTGGCTCATATTCAAGGATGAAAGAAAGGAAGGAGATAAATTAGAATAAATTAAGTAATAAAAAAGGTTTTCTTTTTTAAAAATTAAGGAAAATGAGACGTGCTTAGATAAAAACATGCATTTAACTATGGCACAGATGGGCCGGCTTTACTGGGGTGATATCAAGGCCTTATTGAAAACTTGTTACGAGTAAATATTTTATCGTCACTGCTGACCTAGTTTACCTGCGTCCAAGCTCCTTTCATGGGGAGAACTTATACTGTAAATATACATATGACCCTTAAGCTACAGTATCCATAAGCAGCGGTAGTCACTTATCATCAAGTGACCCGTCCGGTAGTTTGCCCTTTATAGCATAACAAATAGCGAAACTGAAGGATAGAAAGATGTACTATAGTATGACTTAAGTTTTTACCTTCCACGCCAGGGTAGTTAAAATATTTTTAATGACTAAATGCACGGTTGGTCTAGTGGTTTAAGCAGTTGCCACGTCGCGCTCCACTTCGCTGAGTATTGTGGGTTCAAACCCCACATGGGACAACACTTTGTGTGATCCATAAGTTGTTGTTCTGAGTCTGGGTGTTTGTGTCCGTTTCTTGTATGTTTGTAAAAGTCCCTCGCAACACAGGATTTATTCAAGAAAAAAAATATCATATCATCATTAACCCTGTCCAATAATAAAAATAAAAGTATTGTCACAGTTTGAATTCCGTCTTTTTAACGTTTCGGATTTCAAATATTGAGACAAAAGTCATTGTATGACTGCGCTGGCATCCAGCGTTCTAGCTATTCAATTGATTCAATTACTGGATATGAGGTTGTGACGAATATTTTCGTAGTAAAAATATAACTGAAAATATACAACTGTGATTTGAATGTATTTATTAAGTTAAAATGGTAGAAAATGAATTCAAACTGGATTCATCTAGTTAATATATTTATTTAACGAATTCATTAATTTATTGTGTCCTATGTATAGATCAACTTACGTGTACAACAGAGAGTTTTCTTCTCTTCTTTATTTCTTTTTTTTCTAAATACCATATCCAATAGGTATCATATTCTTGTTGGGTCTCTATCTAAACAGATCTATACAGATGACTTTCTATTTTTATATTAAAGTAAGATCAGGTAGGGCCAAAGAGTATTATAGAGTTTTTTAGATTATAGAAATGCTTAATAACAGGGTGGAGTTTGGAAGATGGGGTCGTCATTCCGCACCGTAGAGCTCTCTTTTATTTTATTCTCTAGATTTTTGCGCCGGACATAATCTTGTTTTTTTATTTTCTACATATATTTCTTCTCTTGTTCTGTCTTTTTCTTAGTTTGAATGTGTGTATTTACAAAGATTGCAGTTAAACTATTCCTGCTAAGTACCTATTACAGTATTATAGCTGTGCAGCTTTTCTCTCCATTATCTTACAAGAACCTTAACGTTCGAACTCGTAGCCACTAGAAAGGTTTATAAACCGCTCTCTCTAATTAAACTACAAGAACATAGGACGTAAACTGTAACGTAATAGTCATACGCTACGGTGCTACGTCTCGTACTAATGCTACGAGACGTAGGAGGGTAGAAGAAAAGTTACATACATACATGTCTTGGTTCGAAGAGTCATAGCGATTCGACTCAATAGTTGAGTGTCAATTGACAGGACTTGTTTGCAGTGATGCATTTGTATAATCAAAAATACGATTAGTTGAGCATTTGATTAAAAGAATTTTCTGATAAGTAAAATGTTATTTCCTCTTATTTTGAAGTCACATCCTGACAAGTGACATCGCATGCCATTAGCAGCCAAGTTTGCTTACTCTTTTTAACACACAATATAAAATTAATTATGATGAATGAACACTGTTATAATACCTTTTTCACTCACTAATGTAAGATTTCATGAAACATTTAAACTTTAAATGTATGCATATATGCATACAAAATTTTCCAATATTTAATACAATATACATATTTCAAACAATGAGTTTATAGATTTGGTTGTATGTTTTCAATTTGTATAATATAACAACTTGAAATGATAAATAACATACATAACATACATTATGCAAGAGATACATTAAGTATAGCATGGAGTATATGCAACGGAGACTCAATCATCCGGAATATCTCTTAAACAGATTTACAACTATCCGGGCTACCATCTTATGCATGTTCTGACATGTTCCAATTTGCACTATTCGTTTTATTACTATATAAGACAGTGAAAATATTTAACTATTCATCACAGTAAATGCATTTTGTTTTGAATGATTTGATGATATTTTTAAAATAAATATTACATTAAAAACGTTTTAACGCGTGTGTAGAACACTTGCTACGCCGTAGGCCACAGCAATATCGTAGCCATTGTTATGGGCTATTATCATAAAGAGGGATTTAATGTGAGCTCGTGTAATGTAATGGTTTACTTAGTTAATCGGCTTTTCATTAAAATGATAGAGTTTTCTACTTTTTTAACTTTATTTTCTTTTATAGTTATTATTTTTACTACTTGTGTAATGGTGAAATTTTGAATAAATACTTGCTATGGAACAACATTTAACGCAGGGTATGTTATATTCTAGATTAGCATTAGGACTCACATTGGGCAAAATATTTCTTTTTTTTCCCAATGAAGTTCTTATTTTTTTTTAATTTTAAGAGCCACCAAAGTGACTCTACTCTGCCTGATGGAAAGCATGAATAGAATTCAAGCATTATGGTCACAATACTCATTGCGAAAGCAGACAATGCAGGCCCAGTAAGATGTTTTTTTACGCATCGCTAGGGGATATAAAAGGTATGACAGTCATCGTGGCATTGTATTGCACACACTTACCACGACAACTGTCACCTCAGCATCAATGGGCCTCCAGTCTCGCACTCACCAACAAAACACAACTGCACGGATGCTAGTACTTTAGGTTGGTCTTCTGTGGGAGGGTAGTACTGCCCCGGTCGAGCCGGCTCGTTCGTGGTGAAATCGGCGGTGTGTGTGTGTGTGCTGTGTGTTTATATGATTAAACAAGTATATATGTATACACATAGATGTGTATTTTTGCATGTTCATGAATACAGATTTATAGTTGTACATACATGTATATCTATGTGTTTTTTTGAAACAAGTTATACATGAGTACAGAAGTTGCCTTTTACAGGAAAATGTATATTTATAGAATTTTAATCTCTGCGGGTTGACATACTAGTTGAAATTCCGGGTTATCTGTTATTGTTCAATTGTGTTATGAATATCGAATCGAAAAAAAGTGTCGAAATCGAAGTGTCTGTCTCTATGATTTAAAAAAATGTGTTTCCTCAAGTGCTTATAGCTCTTTACATGATACTAAAACGTAAACTATCTTTTGTAAAATTTTTGTATTACTGTTTGTCTGTTTGTTCTCTAGAACTCTAGAACTGCTGAATCAATTTTAATGAGATTTTCACTAGAAGATATAGAAGGCTACTGGGCAATATAGGCAATATAGGCTGCTCTTTATCACAGACTTCCCATGGGATCGGGATTTACGCAGCAGAAAACACGTTTCTTAAGTGAAAACTAAAAATTCCTACGCGAACGAAGTCGGGGGCACAACTAGTATTTAATATAATAATGGGTAGTTCAATAGATTTATCCCTTTTATGATGGCAATTCTAAATACTTAATGATATCATATCACTTTGTTGCATCCACGGCTGTCTGTATTAATTTACCAGTTAAATTGTAAAATGACCATTACCTGTGATGTATATATATAGCGAATAATCCACAGTTTTCATTATGTCACATAAATGACTTAATAATGCAAACAATTTTTGCTAATATGGTATATAATAAAGTGGACTATACAATGTACTGCTGATTTTTGTGTAAGTGTGATAGTGACACCAGGTCCACATTACATGAAAAAAGATTGGAATCTAATCTAGAAGAAAAGACGTCAAGCACCTTTCCCTAGCACATTTCCAAATTTCAAATTTCTTCTACCATTATTACTTATTAAGTTGGGACTAATTAAAAACTTTACGAAGGCTCTCAATAAGGATGAATGAACATTCAAATGCTTGTGAAGTAAATTTTCCCGTCTGTGCGACGCCAAAACAAAAGAAGAAATCTTTATCGGTCCTGAAATAAGAGAGATTTTAAACTTTTATTCTATTTTACAGGGTTTTTTAAAAAAGCATGGAAATATTTTAAAGTAGCTCATGATTTTTTGGGTCATAAGAGAAATATAAATTACGTTGAACTTGCGAACAATCGCCTTCCAAATTATCAACAGTTGGGTTGCAATTTGACCATAAAAATTCATTTTCTTCATTCTTATATTGATTTTTTTCCTTATAACTGCAGTAAAGTGACAAACATAATAAACGATTCCACCAAAATGTTTAGATCATGGAAAAGAAATATTAAGGTTGTTGGAATGCGGCTATGTTAGCACTACTGTTTGGATTTGAGAAGAAATATTCCTGAAAACGATTACGATGGATAAACGGAAAAGAAGAGAAAATGTTAATTAAACAGGTTTCAATATTTTGTTAATAATTTGGCAATTCTCAATTTCATATAAAATTGTAATTAAAATATAATTTTATAAATCAACTGTTTTTTTTTTACTTTAATAGTTACTTAAAGTCAAATTTTGCAAACCAAGACATTTATAAAATAAAATATAATTAAAAAAAAAAATTTTTGTGTGTGTGTTTTCATATTCTGTAACCTCAAAGTGGTATAGACGCAACAAAAATAAATTTCTACGTATTCCACTGTCTGTTCAAAGAATTCAATATTTGATTGACTTGATTGATTCTGCATGCATCAGTTTGATTACACAGACAGTTATGTCAACTTACTTTTGGAATCTATCAATAAACAGCGAAATCTGCGATGTTTACACGTGGTTGTCGACTCTTTTGAGTAGGGTTGTCACAAATAATAGTTAAATATTGTTTAACAATATTCTGAATATTTCTCAGTCATGTTCCTTTTTTCTAGATAAAAATCACTACATATTACTTGTTGTGCTATCATAACACGTTTGCTGCAACTGCTAATATATTATTTGATGTATTGTTTAGCAAGGCGACGTTTAAATGTGAGCAGTATAAGTAAAAATCCTTTTTATCCGCTGGGTAATATTAAAGGTGCACACTTTTAAAAAAATATGTTAGAAATTTTAATTTTCGTTCAAAACAAATTCTACGTAAGATTAAAAAAAAAAGTATTTTGTACATACCATTGACAATATTTGAAACCAGTTTTCCAAAGTCTGTTCCAAATTATATTATGTGTGTTAAAATTATGAGTTACTCAAAATTAACAACACTGTGATGTCATCATCAGCCGGAAGACGTCCACTGCTGAACATAGGCCTCCCCCTTAGAACGCCACACCGTACGACTGGACGCCAGCTGCATCCATCGGCTCCCCGCGATTCGGACTATGTCGTCAGTCCATCTAGTGGGGGGCCTACCTACGCTTCGTCTTCCGGTACGCGGTCTTCGTCTTTCGGTACGCGGCCATTTTTAGAGGGGGGGAGGGGGGATTTGCCATACTCGCCACGCTTGGCAGGCGGCTTGGCGAGCGCAGTAGATGTTCGTTATCTTGGAGGAATGCTGCTGCCCATTCCTCTGATTTTTCCCTTTGCCAGATTTCACGGCTCCCACGGGATAAGAGCGGGTGACCACATTATTAAGCCAGGGCCACGTGAATACCCTTAAATAATTATATACACACCGTTTTATATTTTACAACATTCTATATTTGAATTTATTAATTACTTTTCTACTTCATATCTCTAACTTTGAGAATCACGAATTATTTCACAACACTTCATCATTCATTTTACCCCTTAAGGGGTGAAATATTAAAAAAAATCTCTCGTTTAGAATGTACCCTAGCGTTATAGACATATATGCATAGGCATATCAGTAAGTAAAGTCAAGTAATTTTACATGTATAAATTAACCTTTTAAAACCAAGGTGTTCTATCAATGTTCGACAATGATACGCTTGACAACCCTTACTTGGTCTGACCTACATGCTCAGTGGACGGTATCATGTCCCATTTTTCTTTTAACGCGTGTCACTTCAAAGGTAGGCCTAATAATAGAAAGTTACACTCCAGTCATCAGGGATACTGATCTATCAACTTTGTCTTTTTTTATAAGAGAGCCCGCCAAAGTGAGTCTATTTTGCGTGATGGAAAACATTAATAGAATCCAATAGTTGTGGTCACCATACTCATTGTGAATGTCTACTGCGGCCTTAAAGAACCCGAATTGTAATCTGTTACAAATATTTTCGATATTTTTATTACGTATATATTCTTGTAAAATATATAGAAGTATAGATAATAAAATGGAGGCCATGAGTAAAAGCATTATCTTAAACGGATTGTAATCTGCACTGAACGCGCTAGTTTTACCAGTGTGTAACAGACGGACGGGTCAACCGCTTGAGGCTTTGGAATACATACATTCATTTTATGTACTAACGCAACTATAGGCAGTAGTTAGTTCATAAAAAGGTATTCGGATAATGTTTATGGTCTCTTGAATAATATAAAATTTTACAAATTTATTCATGTGTTGCAATATCGAAATCAGAAACTTGACGGCTGGAATTAATGTGATATCTCTTAAGAAGTGACTAATGACTATACGTTTGGTCTAGTGGTTTAAGCAATCGCCACACCACTCTCTACTGTGCGGTGTGTTGTGGGTTCAAACTAGACATGGGACAACATTTGAGTGTTCTTTGTGTCTATTTCATGTATGTTTGTAAATTCCGCCGCGATACAGGATTTATTTATAATACGGGTGTTGTCTTATAAAAAAAGAACAAATAAACAAAAAAAAACATTCTCTCAACATCTGAACGTTGTTAAAAGAGAATACAATAAATACTGATTGCTGAAAGTACTAAGAAAATTTCTAATCAGCGAAATGGAAAACTGGACATAGTATCACGAAGAGATTAGGCTCTTGTATTCTTATTAAAATGGATGTGAGAGATCTCTTAAATAGTCGTAGTTCTTTAAGCATCATCCTAAATTAAATAGCATAGTACTCTTAGCTCCAATAGGAAATATCTTAAGCGTAAAAGCCTAAAACATGTCTTTTCAAAACCGCCAGTCTGAGTAGAGCTCATCGCATTATCACTAATAAGATTGCACACTCGCTCCAGATGCCACCACAAGCGTACGGGATAATGCCCTCATCATATTCTATTCAAAATTCATTGGCACATGAGCAACTATGTTTTAATAGGAGCTGGAGGCTGTGAGATAAGAAACTAGAAACTTTGACTAAGTCTTAAGTGACGACGATGTGCTTGTAGATAAAAATTATGGAGTCACAAACATCATCGTAAAATCCTAGCTACTTGTCGGTATTTATATATAATTTATGACTTCTTTTGTGCATTTTTTAATGATATAAGAGGATAAACAAGCAGATAAGTTACCTGCAGCTCAAAAGTCACAAGTGCGGTGTGCTTACGTCCCACTCCGAATCAGGTAAGGTAAATCTTGTAGAGAAACAAAACACCCGGATACAAAACAAATGATGGCGCAATCGTCATCAATCGAACACACGATCTTTCACTTAGTAGTTAGGGTTGACAGACCTGCGGGATGGAATTTGTAACAATCAAATAAGCCATCTAGATGACACAATCTACTCTTGAGGTTTACGTATGTAGAATATATAAACCGACAGCTCTCACACCGAAATTTGACATTGCTGGTACTTTCATAGTGTGACGACTTCCACATTACAGAAAAAATAAAAATATACAACAGCGCCATCTAGCGAAGACACACTGAACTACGAAGTATGAACAAAACATATGAATGTAATAAACTACGAAGCAACTACTAATCCTGTATTTGTTTGTTTTGTTTGTTTGTTTTTAAAAAGACGACGCCCACATTAGGAATAAATCCTGTATCGCGGGGGACTTTACAAACATACAAGAAACGGACACAAAGAACACCCAGACTCAGAACAACAATTTGTGGATCACACAAAGTGTTGTCCCATGTAGGATTTGAACCCACAACACAGCGAAGCGGAGAACGGCGTGGCGACCGCTTAAACCACTAGGCCAATCGTGCAGTCGCGTATCGCGAAATAGAGATCAACATCAACCGTTGGGCCGTGGCCCGCCAGGCAAAATCACCTCGCCTGGTCGGAAGATCCTCCCTTTGCCTCGGAGGGACATGAAACCGTACGCTCCACAATAGTATAAATAGTACATACTTAAATACAGACCAGGATAAATTAAACTGTCGTCGGTTACAGTTCAAGTGCCATGACAGGTCAACATACGAGTATATACGTAATACGTCATCGTAGTTTAAAGTAGCCGTCTCTCAAAATGTAAACTTTAATACACATATTGTTAACTTGCCATGTTCTTATTAAAACTGTAAGTAATTTACATTTCACATTTTTCCATGCGCAATTTTATTTTATATGTGCATTGACGAAAATGATATATACTTACGTGTAATTTAACTAAACTTCTATTTCATCATCATCATCAACAGCCTTTTACAGTCCACTGCTGGACATAGGTCTCTCCTTAGCAAGGAGGTTTTGGCCTACTATACCACGCTGGCTAGACGGATTGGAATAGGGTTTGTTTCAAGTTTTCCTTCTGTTTGTAATATGTTGTCTTGCATATTTCGTTCCCTTAGTCGCCTTTTACGACACCTACGGGATGAATAGGGGTGGTAACACTATGTATTCTTAATCCATCACCACACGGACTAAATACTAAAAAATCCAAAAATAATTTACTTTACGCTTTCAGTTTACTCGTATTGTTTATCATATGTTATATACATATCGGAATACATATATTATAATATTGATAATTATCAATAAATACATACGGAGACACGTTACAAATTCTAAATTTGATCGAAAATATCAATGGAGGGATCTATTGTACGAAATTTAATTTTAGAACTTCATACATTTGGCAAACAAAGTCGATACCATCTGCGTATAATTTGTAACATTAATTATTTTGTAAAGTCTCAGATGATGCTGGAATTATGTTTTAGTGAGTTATTTAAAATTTATAGACTTTGGATATCAGAGTGGCAATGTGAATTGAAACACAATTGGAATTACAACTATAACATACAACATTTTAACACTAAGTTCGACCGAAGTTTTTTGTGCGTACTTGCTTAAATACATTTCTCAGTTAAGGACGATATAAGGTAATTTTAAATAAATTATTTCACAAATATACTGAAGAATTATGTTGCTACTATTGCCTAACCAATAATCTACACTCAAGTATATTTACAGTATAGGAGGTCCAACGCACATATGAGTAAAAAATCTGCGATGACTATCGCCGTCCATGGACACGTTATTCAAAAGTAACAAATTCACAGCGCTTCTTGAACCTCCGCAAAGGATTGATAGATAGGGGACTTTTGGCTCCTCTAAGCTGTTATCTCAAGGGTATCGTAAGAGGTGACTTACGGACCAAGAAAGCAGGATAACATCACTGCAATGCGAAGAAAAAATTGAAACAAGTCAATACGAACTCGTCTGGCCAGCGTGGTATAATAAACCAAAACCTCTTTGTTGGGGAGTAGCTTATGTCCAACAGTAGACGTGGGCCGTCGATGATGATGAACCTCATTTGGTGAAAAGCGATGAAAGAATAGCTGCTCTATGGTCATAATTTTCTTCGGTTGAGCCAGTCCATTTGTGCTAGTTTTATTAGCTGTATTAGTTTTGGCCCATGGCTTCATCCATGTGTGTGTTTTATCGCGGTAATATAAGAACCCTTCTATTTCTTAAGAAACAAGTATCTCGAGACCCAATTTTATTTAAATCGGTTCAGCGATTTAGTTTTGAAAGCCTTAAAAAAGAGTATTTATTATATTGGTAGGATTTATTGCAAACATTTCTTTAGAAAGTAGGAAACACCAGTTGAAATCCCTGTCCCACTGGCTACAACAATCACGAGACGGACACATGGATAAACGACCCCGTAAAAAAACCATTTTAAGGCTTGCCGTCACGCTCGTGTACCCCTGAGCTTTAATGTTCACATGTCCACTTTCGGTTTGACCTTCGGCCATCATGTAATTTAAGTGTCTTACGCGTTCCGGCTGCCTCAAGGACTCCTAATGGATGTAACATTACACTAAAAGGATTCAATATGTGATTTACGGGGCTTTAATTGTGACTAGGGTTTCAGAATTTTGAATTTACAATAAGCTCAACATATATCTGAGACAGTTCAATAGCCTTAGAATAGTAGTTATGTACAGACGCTTAGATAGAAATTGCTGATGAGTTTATTGATCTGGTGGTTCGTGATCCTGACTAATAAGCCAAAGGTTGTGGGTTCGATTTCCACTTGGACAGATACTGCATGATGAGCACGATCATTTAACAAATGTTATTTCTTTAGATGTTTATAAGTATGTTTATCAACAACTTGTTTACAAGGTAGGTACAGCAAAAGTGCACTCATTTTTTACATCGGTAGGGAAAGGTGTATCATTTAAAACACATTTGCCGACTGAGTATGTGTAGGGCATCGCGGTAAAAAGTAGTCTATGTTACTTACTAATAAGGCGCTCTTTCAATTTTTTTTAAATTGATTTAGTGAGAGTGTAATAAACAAATCCTTTGTTAGACTGAGAGTATAAATAGAACATATGAATTGTGTTAAATCGACAACATTCAAACTATGGGACAATGCATGGACTGCCCTCTACCACCAGGCCGCGTGCCTCTTGCTCTTCATCTACAGTAAATACTGAAGGTAAAAACTGTATAAATATGGATTAGAATATAATAGAACGGAACAGCATATACTTTATTGTACACCAATTAAAATTATCATCATCGTCTAAGTTAAAAGACGTCTACTGCTAGATATAGACCTGTCACAAGGTTTTCCACAACATCCAATCTAGTGACGCCCGCATACAATGGCTTTCCGTGACTAATTACAACAAATTACAGTTAAATATTTCAAGAACATTGTTGCTAAAAGTAATCTCTTCCAAGCATATTTTGGATGAACTAATCGACAGGCAAAAAAAATAAAGTGTAGTTTAAGTATGTTAACGCTATGGTGGTATTAAAACTATACATAAATACACACATATACACACACAATGTAAGTATGTACAATGCATAATAATAACTATGACATCGTTTAATCATATACAGCTGTTGAAAGCACACACTACTTATGAACTGAATAAATACTATAAATACAACACTTTTTTAAGTATACTGGTTTCCACATAATGTACTTATCGTTATATTATGATCAAATTCAATAAAACTTCATCCAAATTCGTTTAGTATTTTTGACATGAAAGAGTAACAAACATCCACACATCCATCTTCACAAATTTTTGCATTCATAATATTAGTAGGATGTACAACATGAAAACTATGATTTTAATATACTTACGGAAGCAAGAGTAAATCTTTTACTGCCACGAGAAAATTTTACAAATTTTATTGAAAAATTGGGAGTAAATTTAAATGAAAAGCATTTAGGAAACCAGGCAATAGTAGGAAAAGAATAGTGATCATCTGTATCGATGGAAAATGTGAACAGTAGCTTAAGATAGACAGCTTCAAATGACTGTTACACTTATAACTCAAATTCTCAATTGCTAGAAAGTCTAATCTCTCGAAATATGTAATGAATTTTTGGGGAAATTTAATTCTTAAATAACAGTTTACTTAACTGTGTGTATTACTAAAATCTGTGAGTTTACTTGAGAGATATCTTTAATAATCCTAGAGGACTATAGTTTAATCTCATGGTTATTTACACAGAACTGGTCAAAACTACACAACTAGAACGAAAAATGCTGGACATAGGCCTCTCCTTAGCAAGGAGGTTTTGGCCTACTATTCCACGCTGGCCAGACGGGTTGGTTTTCCTTCTCTTTGTAATGATGTTGTCTTGTATACTTGATTCCGTAGTCACCTCTTACGACACCCACGGAATGAATAGGGGTGGTAACAATATGTATTCTTAATCCATCACCACACGGACAGGTAGCTTCGCAAAAGGTCTTGCATAAGTCCATATTGCTAATCCCAAAAGTTAATCTTTACTAAATGCTCTTAGTATTCATATAGTCGTTTTACATTTTATAAAACAAAGTGTAATTAAATACACAAAAATAGACCAGCATAAATAAAATATAACATTCCAATGTTTGAAGATTTCTACAAACCTCATTCCCAGGCAATTTAAACAGAAATATTTTGAGGCGAGTTTAATTTTCACTCGGCGTGCAGATTTAAATGAAATGCACACAAATTCAGACAAGTGTGTGTCATCCCGCAGAGTGAAACGGTAAAGTTATTTAGTAAATGATTTAGTTGCCTGAAAATTCGGTTACTTAGCTTGCTATACCGGACTTTTATGGAATTAATGGAAATATAAACTATGCATATGATATAGTTTCACAGAATATCGGTGTTGAGCAATTTTCATTATTTTTCACTGAGTAAGCGAGATTACTAGAGGTCTGTTGCTTCTTGGAGACACATTATTTTTTACAGAATCTGACAAAGTAACTACACTCTACAGCACACTAAACATGAATAGATTCCACGAGTAGCGGTCACCATACTCATCGTGAATGCAGACAGTACAGTATTGTTACCCACACTATGGTGCCCAAGTGAGGTGCATTGTCACACTCCGCTTGACCCAATACCAGATTGGGAGAGAAACACGAACGCTGGTTGTGTATTCTAGGTTTTGACTGATTAACACGTTAAAGAAGAGCCGGAATGTTTAGTTCGAGAGCGTATATCTACAATTCTAAAACGGTGACTTTCTATACCAGCACATATTGTCCTGTAAAGGAAGAGAGAAGGTGGGATCAGTTGAAAGAGCTCGTCAGAACACTCTCCATGATAAAAGTAACAGAAGAGTACCATAGAGGTGATTTCTTTCCGCGAATGCAGAGGCTCAAGGGATTCAGTGGATTCAGGCCAGTTTAATGCTAACTACTCGTCGCTGCAACCAATCGAGAGCATCCAACAAATACTGTGCAGATTCCTTGTAAAGATACAGAGAACAATACTCCATGGATGAGCGAACCTGGATCTTATTAAGAAGACATAAATACTCAAGTGAGAAGTGTCACTTTGTTCGGTATACCTAGTTTCCACAATGCCATTTTAGTGATGCTATCTTAATATACTCTTGCGGGTTGAAATTCCGACAAATATCCATACTGGATACTGAACTTATTCTGCAGCAGCAGTTGAGTGAAAGGCTACATGAAGCTTAAAAGAGTAGAGTAGAGTGGAGAAGAAATACAAAACTTAAAGCACACTTGTATTTCTTTAGTTGCAAGTATCCATGGACTCTGAAAGTTACTTTAAGTTTGGTGTACCATTGTGCTTGTTTCTATCATTATCTTTTAGTAGATCATTGCTGAACGTGAACTGAAAATTGGAATGGAAGTTAGAAACAATAATATCACGCTAGTCATATCCTTAATCGTTCAAAAGTATATATAACGATCACCTTGCTGGTTGTCTTGCATAACTTAGCGATCAAGATTGTACACCAATCCTGACATCCCAGGATCAATTCCCGGGTACTCAAATTACCAGTAGCAGCACGGGGCACGGAGTCTGAAAACGCGACCAGTGTACAATAACATGTTCATCGTGTATTACGATGGGCCAAAAATATTGTCGCAAAACCTGTGTGAAACAGATTTTACCAACAGCTTTGAAATATTCATGCAATTATGTATTAAGAACGAATGAATGAACAACGAAAATAATTATGTGTATTTGTATTCATAGTTCTACTTTAATAATCCATATAATTTATTTACTTAGTGCTTCTTGAGTCAAGTTGGGAGTTTAATTGGTACTCAGACCTAATGAATGTCGTGGTTGTCAAAATTATATTTTAATTTTTCAATCGATTTGCAAGAGTATCGTTTTTTCAATTCAGAATATATTTCTCTTACCTCGACTCATATATTGAAACTTCTTGGTCTAAATAATAAATTACTCTAATTGTCTATCAACCGTATAATATATAATTATAATCGTATAATTAGCATCTTACTTCCTATTCGCTACATTGTTTATTGTTTTGCGACGGAGAGTTTGTTAATAAATCCTTCGTAAGTATTTATCATTAAAAGGCGGTACCTTTTTGTAACAAAGTACCTTTATCCTTAAAATGAGTGGTACTAGCTTCATTATGTACTTATGCACAACCAGTTATTCATCTAGTATTAACAGTATCTAACCTAATCCACTGACAGACGGATGGACATTGCATGAACATAAGAGTTCATTGTTAAGGTTACGAAACTCTTAAATTGAGGTTTTTGTATGGGCGAATACTCATTGTGCTATCTGAGAGCTATCTGCAAACTGAGAGTGATTTGAAAAAGGTTCAACAAGGAGGCAATACGAGGTAAGGCATTGTGGAGTCAAGTGACAGCCGCGAGCTAAGTGCTATTATTTATTAGAAATATAAAAGTGATATAAAATATCAGTGTGGTGACGGATTAAGAATACGAAATGTCACCACTCATATTCATTCGGTGGGAATCGTGAGAGTTGATTATTGGAACAAAATACGCAAAACAACGTCACTGCTAAGAGATAGCCAGCGTGGTATTAGTATAGTAGGCCACAATTTACGTTTGAAGGAGAAGCCTATGTCCAATTGTGGACTTTTAAAAGTTGTTGATGTGATGTTGAGGTAATATTACTTATAGAAATACCGTTAATTATGTAAATATATACATATATATATATATATATATATATAATACGCTCCCGAACTAAGCGGTTCGGCTCTTCCTTCCTGTGCAAATCAGTTAAAGCCTGGAATTCATTACCAGCGCACGTGTTTCCCTCTCACTATGATCCCGGGTTCTTTAAGCGGGGCGTGAAAAAGCATCTCACTAGACCGCCATAGCGTGGGTCGCCATACTGCACTGTCTTCATTAGCAGTGAGTATGGCGACCACCGGTCTCGAATTCTATTCATGCTTTCCATCAGGTAGAACAGAGTCACTTTGGTAGGTTTTTATAAAAAAAAATCTTATAATTTTTCTTTTTATTAGCATTCCAAGTATTCATTAATGACAGTTTCATTGATGTTAGCTTCTCTCTTATATAATTGTGTGCACTTCTTAATACAAGTAAATTTTTGGTACCAAAATTTAGAAAGTATTTTGTTTTTTTTTTCATACATTCACATCCAATCTCATTCAGGATATTGCCGTTTCCTGTGCTCTATCACGATTAAAATCTTCGCTCAGTTAATAATCTGCTTCTTTCATATACCTCTCAAAGCTCCGACTTTGAAAACTGTTCGTTTTTTGTTTAAGCAGTACTACTCTGAAATGCGCTCCCGCTCGAAATCAAGCTGTCCACAAACCGATTTACAGTCAAAAAGAAAATTCATGATCTCCATCTCAATGAACGGGCAGATCTATCTAACTTATAGCATGCCTCATATACCGATATTCAAAGTGTATAAATATAATGTATATATATATATGTATGTATACATATTCTTACATGTAAGTTTATATTTGTATTTATGATGCGTTCTATTGTGAGTATATATTGATAAGTTTACATAATACGTACCTAACCTCTGTGTACCTATTATCTTAAAATTTCTACACCACCCGACGGTTGACTGGAAGAGAATGCCCTGGGAATTAAGTCCACTGATGTACAAGTGTAGTGTATAAAGTTTATAAATAAATAAATAAACAACAATCACAGAGTTGATTCCAGAAAAACGTGTGTTGTTAGTTCGTTTTAACCTAACATAGAATCTTCCCATTCTGGTAAGAATATGTTTCTAACAACAAACAAAAGAAATATGTTGGTTTCAAATTGCATACATTGTAAAAAGACGCAAATTGAACATAACAAACATACGTTCGTACAACAGAGAACGTGAAAGGAAAATTATTTATTACTTTTACAATATAAAACAAAATATCACAAATATAAGCGAAATAAGAGTTTGATCTCAAGTTCATTTTTAGAAGATTATTAAAACTTAAACTTCAAAGTCAGACGAAACAATTTGTTATAAAGTTGGAATAAATCCAGTGAATTTGAGCAAAAGTGATGTCGAGTAGATGGAGCAGAATTATATTCGAGAGATTGTTGACTGTAATATAGATATACAGATATAAGTTTCTTTGTTTCACGGGAAATAGTAATGTGAATAGAATAAAAGGTTTGATTGTCATATGTTTTGTAATATCTTCACGAAGATGATGTATGATATATACTCGTAACTATGATGATAGGAGTAAAACTCAAATCAATCATCATCCTGGCGACATTTGCAATACACACCGTAAATATACACTTCTTATGCAACATCACATTGATTATAGTGTGTAATCTTCGATTGCGCAATGCAGACTCATATTAGGCATTTTAAAAAAAATTTTTTGTTGTTCGGCTGCTAAAATTATAAATGAAATTGAAAAACTAAAGATAGATTTTGACTTTCTTTTGACAATTTTAAATCAGATCTTAACGTAATTTTTTTTTTTAAAGAATTATTCACTGAAAATCTTGTACTAATGAAACGTACGGACTTGGCAATAGATTAACATTATATTTAAATTTAATCTTTTCAGCGGTTAAATCTTTACAGATGTTTTAACACGTCGGATGTTACGACTCAGGATTTTTTATTCTCTACAGTATAAAAGCAATAATGTTATATTCGTAGCTTCACACATAGTCGTAGCTACTGCTGTCTACAAATTGTATAAAAAAAACTATCACCCAAAATTAACTTTCGTAAACCGGGATATTCAAGTTTATTTGGTTAAATGTTACCTAAATGTTAAGAATATCACACGAGTAGGAAACGCTTAAAGAGGCTGAACGCTTCTATTTAGATAAGAAACTCCAATAAGGATACGGTGTAACCCTAGATTTCCAGAAAGACTTTTAGATAAAATCTAGAGGTTTCATTATTTAGCAAAAGCCCCCAAAATTTGTGATATTATACGAGAAACAAGCTCAGTAAAACTAAAGAGTTCTTTTTTTTAATTGTTTGTTTAAATCTTGAGAACTATACATTGAATTAGATAATTTTTTTTCTTTTATATTGAATAGAAAATTGCCTGGAGAAAAAGAAAGGTTATTTAACATAACAACTTATCCATGATTGGCAATAATGTTAAGCAATAACTCTAGCAGAACACTGACGTTCAAAATATAGGTCTACACTTAGCTTGAATATCAGTGCTACAATAATTATGTGGAATAGAATTGTTACTTTTAGACTGGAAAATATTGATTTAATGGACTACACGTCTTGCAAGTACAGCACTGCATAAACGCAAGCAAAATTGTGCAAGTCTAGTGTATTACTAAAGATTAAATAATTATGAAAAACAAATCTTATTATAAGGGCAATCTATTTAAACATATAAATAGAAGTATTCAGTTTCTAATTTGATTTATCGTAGTACAAAAGTGTACACAATGACAGTTTAAATCATGCTGGTCAAATTAATAAAACAATACATTCAAATTCGACCACCATGTGATCTATTGTTTGTGAAATTTTGCTAATCACTTCGACGTACACATTAGACCGTGTGATAACCTCATATAGTTTGAAATTAAGCAGAGCTTACTTTGAAGGGTAGCTTGACCGACAGAATGATTATATTGTATTAAATAGCCAGCGTGATATAGTAGGCCAAATAATAGGTGCTTAAGAAAGGCCTATGTCCAGCAGTGGAATGTTTAAGGCTGTTGATAATGATACATGTTATACATATAATATACAATGTCGCAAAGATAACGAATACTAAACAAACACACATATTTAATACATGCATATTGATTCATAAAATGTTACCCAAACACATTACAGTCAGAATTTTTAACTTAGAAAAGATTATTGCGACGAACGAATAATTTACATATTCATTTTTTTTCTATATTAAGAGCTTGCCAAAGTGATTCTACTCTGCCTGATGGAAAGCGTGAATAGAATCCAAGAGTTGTGGTCATCATACTCATTGCAAATGCAGATAATGTAGTATGGTCATCCACATTGTGGCGGCCTAGTTAGATGCTTTTTCATAGCCCGCTTGGGGACGTAAAAGGCATGACAGTCATCGTGACAGTGCCTACACTGGAGTAAGGCTTACACAGTTACCATGATAACTGTCACCCCTGCATTCACCAAGGTAATACGACAACACGGATGCTGGTGCTTTAGGTTAATTATTATATTGTTATTATTCTAGGACAAACTATGATAAAAAAATGTTATATGCAAGGTGGCATACGTATACAGTAAAATATCAACTGATATCCGAGAAGCAAAGTCGTTTAAAACCCTAAAAAAATCACCAAATCATTACTTCACAAAGTTATATTACTTATTAGAGTAACAACAATAAAAGAAAAGTTCATTATTTTATTTTTGTGCCTATATATAAATAAAATAATAAAATAAAATAGGGTTTACTAACCCTATCGTTATTTATTAATTTTTATCAATATTAATTGAATTTATTTTTATTTGTTTAACTTTATTTCTAAACTACCTACTCTTCTTAGTGTCATTATAAATTATCAACACTTGTTTTAGGTTCTCATGTAAGCAAATAATTGTATTATTCCTTTGAGAAATAAACGTTCCTAAACCATAGAAAACATCCAAACTGCGAAACAAATGTTTACAGATCATGCAAACGTTGATGTGTTGCTGACCCAAGTGTCGAGCCCGAGACTGCAGAACAGCAGTGACATACATCACCGTGCAGTGGCTGCACTGCACTGAGGCTATGTATCATTCATTATCATCCCACTGTTCGATATAGGAATCTCTTTAGAAAGGCAAGTATATAAACTGCACGAAAGTAGCAAACTTGTAAGCCTATCAAATCTATAAAATAAGTTTTTAATTAGCTTCAGGTACACAAAGAAATCGATATTTAAAACAGAATTTCATTTAATGTTAATGTAGATAGTAAGGCAGTTTGGAAATATCACGGCTTGTTGGATGGATGCCAGGATGAGGTAAACAAATGATGAGCCAAAATGGTTACGACCAAGTTTGACCATAAATCGTATACTGCAGTACCGATGCTTCAGTTTGTTTCACAGTCTTTGAGTTTCCGCTGCAGTATTAAATACTGTGGCTGATTCTAAATCTAAAATTATACAACCAATTTAATGTTCTTAAACATGTTTCATAAATCTAGAAAATAAAGAAGAAAAAAAACGAACGATCTTCCTTTCTAAGAAGAGTTATGTATATGTCCAGCTGTGGACTATTAAAAGTTATTGATGAAAAGAATCAAGAAGCAAATTACTATAATTGACGAATCGAAAATGAATAATGATATTTCATGAGAAAATGATAGGAGTTCCTTGTTCAGTTTATAAAATACTAGCTTACCCCGCGAACTCTGTTTCGCCTTAGAGGCAATAAATAAGCAGATTTTTAATTTTGGACTGAAACGCGATCAAACGGGATAAAAAGTATCCTATGTCCGTCTCCTGGTTCTTAGCTACCTCCCCACCAATTTTCAGCTAAATCCGTTCAGCCGTTCTTGAGTTATAAGTGGTGTAACTAACACCACTTTCTTTTATATATATAGATTTAGAGATGGAATATTTTCCCGCTACTCTTAGAACTTTTGATTTTGATACATATTTTAATTTTTCCTGAAAGAAATAAATTATCATTTTCATTAATAATCTGTCCTTATATTGTACACGTCTATAAGTCAGGTCACTTTGTTATCAGAAAGTTGAAATAAAAACATTTTTCAAATAGACAATCCTCTTTCAAGAACAATATTGAAAATTAAACCAATGTTTGAATTCATTTGCTTTGCATCCAAATTTGCATAGTATCCGTACCATGAAACTTATTCAGCAAAATACCAATAAATCTTTGACTCGACAACTCTTAGGCAGCGAAACTTTATCGAATCGCCTCATCAATACGAACTTTTCGAATCCAATTACAAAGTTTTAGGCGCAACTAACCATCCAGCGTAACTTGACCGATGAAATGTCCTCTATTAATACATTTTTTGAGGACTTCTATGGAGTTTTTAGCCTTGGTAGCTCAAGCTGGGATGGTTGCTGCCGAAGAGTTTTTGTTGCGTGTGAAAGACAATTAGGGTATTGTTACTGTTCAGCGCCGTGACATGATATTCTGGTGAATGTAATTAAAAATGTTTCACAGAAGAATCTCGGGTGGGCTGAATTATTCGAAAGATATTAACCTTTTTCGTCACATTTGGATTGAATTCCAACAAATCAAAAATTAACATAGGTACATAAGTAATTATCGATAAAGTAATGGATGACGTCTTAAGACAATCCCGATAAACTTAAGTTTAGTATTTAAATGTAACATTTTTTCAATATTATCGTTTTAGTTATTATTCAAACACTTAATCCATAATAACAATTTACGAACATAGGAACAAGTTTCGATTGCGCATACATTACAACTTCTATAATTAATATGCTTTGATAGGACCTTATTGAAACAGGGAGATAATTGAGGTTGAAAGGATCTTGGGATTCAAAGACCCGCCAAAATGGATCCATTTGGTTCTCGATTATCGTGGTAATAGTGAAGGAAAACGTTCATGTAAAGGAGTAATTGAACGGATTTTGAGATCTATTATATATTTGGCTGGCTCTATTATATGATGGCTATTAGTACTTATTTAAATTTTTAGTAACTACGTAAATATTCAATCTAAAATATAAACTATTTTTAAAAATGACATATCTTATCGTATCTTATCTTCGTCTCTTTAAAAAGACAACTGCGGTATTAAGAATAAGCCTTGTGTCACGGAGAACTTTACAAATATACATAAAACGGACACAAAGAACACCCAGACTCAGAACAACAATTTATAGATCACACAAAGTGTTGTTTCATGTCGGGTTTGAACCTTCAATACTTAGCGCACTAGAAAGCAGCGAGGTGACCGCTTCAACCACTACGTCATCCGCGCAGTCAACTATGTAGGGAAGAAGTGGTGACCGACAAATGAGGTCTATGTATCAGATGATTTGGACAGGCTTTAGATCTTTTGTGATAGTCCCGCTAATGTTTGAAAGAACTTAAATTCATTAAAACAACAAAACTGTAAATGTTTCAGTGCACATTTTAAGAGATAAACCAAAATAAAAATCACAAACGTTAATATATTGATTAAGAGCTCAAACAACTATTAATATATATTGAAAGGCAAAGAGACTAAGAGACTAAAAAAAATCCGACAAAGTAGCAATAATAATTTTTAAAATGCAAAACACTCTTCATACATATATGCAACTCGAGGTCTGAAATAAGAGCTTATCATTTTCTCGTTATATCTATTGGAGAATTACGACACCAGCTTATAGGCTAATCAATTTAACGATTCTATTTATCACAGAAGCTGCAGAGAAGCAAGATTGTAACAGAATGATCTCAGTAAAAGATAATGGAGCAATACGATAACTCAGCGTCTGTGAAGGCACAGATAATGGGGAAGCCTATTAAAGTAATCAAAATTAATATAACTTGACGTTTGTCATGGAATATAAAACTTTGTTGGCTACGTAATAAAGCATCTTTCCTGTAAGTTACCGTAGCTAAAGCATTGGTTTGAAACTATAATTGTATGTGTAGATGGTAGTATAGAGTTTTTGTACACAAACGTGGCGTCCTAGAAAAAATACACAGTGTAAATATATTTAGATATTTGTACAGCTGTTAGAGGATATAGTGGACAGGTCTTTTGTGTGTTTCAGATATTTATACTACTACGTTTCTCTGTTTTATTTAATTGAGAGAAGATGAGCAGAAGCGTGATCTACTACTAGGGACTACCGCTATCATGAATACTTGATACACAAGAGAAACATGAGTATTGCTAATTGATAATATTTACATCAATTACTTCTAACAGTCCACTTCTGGACATAAGCCTTTCCTTCAAAAGGAGGTTTTGGCCTAATATGCCACACCAGCCAAGTCGCCTAACAGAATGTGAACCTACTAGAGGAGGTGGTCATCATTTACTCTTGGCTTTCTCCGGCCTGTAACACGTTGGCTGTAACCCCTGCGGGCTGTCACCTCGAGAGAGTGAAAACTCGTAGTGTTACAGCCAAAATTAAATTATGCCACTGGATAGCTAAGGATCAAAGAATTCATTACGATAGTTAAGGATTGTGACACGTCGCACGTGGGGGAGGGGACAGCCCCAGCACTTTGAATGCTATTTAATGCGTATCGAGTTTTTCATTTAGTATAACTTTCGACTCGATGAAGCTACGACATTCATTTAAGTTTTAATCGTCAGCTCTTATCAAAATCTATCAAACATATATATAAAATTAGTAACAAGTTGTAGCTGTGAACATAAAATGTCTGAAAACAAAAAAATATAATGTCGGCCTATACGCGTCGGAAAACCAATTCCAAATACAAGAACCGTATACGGTTAGAAAGGGCATCTCAACAGCAATCGAATGGTACTATTAAAACACCATATGATCGAGTCAAGCAGTGCCGGCAACTGAAAATAATGAATGCGGCCGACAGGATCAACGACGGTGCCAGTACATCTGCAGCTACGACGGTTGATATTATGCAGATTGATATAGAAACTTTAGCCTTTACGAGACGTTATTCACATACAACAAACGGCCGTGTCCATAACACAGCCACATCCACTTTTTACGGTGATATTGTTCTGGATAGTTTGTTCTTCCAGTCGCCTCTTGCGACATCTGTGTGATGAAACGAAGATACCACGTGTGATTTTACAAGTGATTTTTTTTTATACCACGACGGTGGCAAACAAGCATACGGCCCGCCTGATGGTAAGCGGCTACCGCAGCCTATGGACGCCTGCGACACCAGGGGCATCACGTGCGCGTTGCCGACCCTTCAAAAACCTATTTACCCCTTCTTGAAGAACCCCATGCTGTAGTTCCCAGGGCAAACCAAGTGATTACAAAAGACTTAATAGTTGATATGTAGCTATAAGTAGTGGCCTTATCGCTGGGAGGTAATAAAATAACACCGTGGATGATCCATGCTGTTACATTCTTTCACTTTCAGTAATCATATTCAAATGAAAAACACCAAATAAGAGGAAAATTTGAATTTAAAAACAACTACATGTTACATAATATGTACGTAAAATATGATACTGCTTTTAGATAGAGCTGTATTACACTGAATAGGTAGGAGAATGTTATTGTTAGATAATTTTCATATTAAGATAAAAAGTGAAGATTTTATATGAAGAAGAAAAAATTATTCTGCTTGAGACGGTAAAAATGATGGCAATCGCAATTTTAGACTAGATTAATGAAGTGAACCTGAGTGCATAACTTATTGTAGTTGTTTTTACTAAGATAGATCATTGATACAGATGTGACAGTTATCGTGGTAACTGTGTAAGCCTTACACTGTCACGATGACTGTCATGCCTTTTACGTCCCCAAGCGTGGTGTGAAAAAGCATCTCACAAGGCCGCCATAGTGTGCTTCACTATACTGCATTGTCTGCATTCGTAATGAGTATGGTGACCACAACTCTTGAATTTTGTTCGTGCTTTCCATTAGGCAGAGTAGAGTCACTTTGGCAGGCTCTTAATATAAAAAAAAGAAGATCAACTGGCGTCGTGATTTATATTAGCCGATGGTTATGAAGTGCTAGACTGGAATTATGGCTTTGACAAACTATGATTACCATGTATTAAAAATTATCTCGGACCCAATGACGGATTTTTACCAAGAATCGTGATCCTTGAAATACATATAATTATACATCGAATATAGAACTAAAGAATTTATTGATGTAACCACATACATTCGGTGCGAATAAATGATTTCATTTGATTCATGGATTTTGTTCTTAATAATTTTAAATAGCAGTTACGAAAGGTATATATTCTCAGGATATCTGAGCGTTTAAAATCCTTAATAACAGCACACAATTCACACTAAACACTGTTTCGATGTTTCTTGTTTTTAATTTTGAATTTTTTTTTTTGGCACTTCTGGCAATAGCCAATTTGAATCATTGCTCACAGTCTGAAGACTGTACGTCAGGATCTCTGAGCGTAAGGATATTGTATATCCCAACGTCCCTTTTGTTGCTTTTTTATATGTCCTAAATTACTAGTTTAATGGTATTAGACTTGCCCACTGTTACGTAGGCAGGTTTAGACTTATAAAATATACAAAGATATAAAAACAGCTTCAAAATTATTTTTCTTGATGATTCTTTGAAATAATAATATGTCTCTAAAGCATTAATTAATTACTTCACTCTCTTTCACAGGATCAAGATTGTTTTAATAGACCACATTTACTTAGTGGAACATTTGACTCTTCACAGCGCATAATTAGATCTTTCGACACCCAGAAAAAGAATTTGTAACCAAATTTGGCCGAAGACAGACGTTAATTGAAATTATGAACTCTCAATTGGATATTGTAGGATTTGGCAAAATGGAAATTTATATTAGAGTTTTCAGATGACAACAGTGGGATGCGCTCTTTTATTTATTTCTTTGACACGATAGTTTTATTTAGTTTAATTGAAGCGTTATGGCCAAACACATACATGCTGTAATAACAGTCATATTAAAATTTTTAAACTTTAATAACTATCAAACGTGACTCATAATATACATATCTATACTTAAGAAACATACAAATATGAGAATCTACGCTACTCGTATTCATCATATGTCTTCTGTCAAAATATCTATAAAGTTTAGATTTTGTATGTAGCATATCCTTAATCTTTTCTACACCCACTATTACTGCAAACAAATAAAATAACATCTAAATATCGATGTCGTTTTCAGATAAGTAAATGTATAAAGCAAATCCCAAATTACGATCACTTGTTAACAGAAGCTATAATTCCCAATATTGTTATTATCTCTTGGCCTACCTTTATGTAAATCTTGGTACTATTACGCAAACTGAAAATTTCTACGCGAATAAGTTCTGTTTATTTCATTTTCCGCTCATCTCGTATTTTCCAATTTTCCAAATCAGCGGCCCGGCCACAGCTCACCAGTTTTTCAATAAAGCTTATACTTGCAAACTATTGGGACCTCTGGGTTAGAAGGGTTTGGAAGGCTGCCACGTCGTCGCGGAGGAATATTCAGTGGCCAATAATGTGTTATAACAACCTACATTCAAGCGTTAGAATGGTTTGGATTTCAACGATTATGTGATTTGTTTATCCTTTTATATTTCTACAAAGGCTGATCAGGAATATTTACTGATTCGTGGAAACAATTTAGTGTTGGTGAATATTTAAATTGGTATTCCATTGGAATATTTGGAGCAGATAAAAATTTAAACTAATTTTAATCCTAGACAAATATAAAATTAGCTGTAAGTTGAAGTGAGTATTTTAAATATATGTAAATGTATTAATAAAAGGCTTTGACCAGTGTGTGTTGCCAATAATGACTTACGGCGCAGAGACGTGGTCGCTCACTATGGGCTTGATAAGAATGCTCAAAGTCACCCAAAGAGCAATGGAGAGGACAATGCTCGGAGTTTCTTTGCGTGATCGAATCAGGAATGAGGAGATCCGCAGACGAACCAAGGTCACCGATATTGCCAGTAAAATTGCTGAACTTAAGAGGTAGTGGGCGGGCCACATTACGCGCAAAAACGATGGCCCATGGGGCCGTAAAGTTCTGGAGTGGCGACCGCGTACTGGGAAACGCAGCATTGGTAGGCCCAACACAAGGTGATCCGATGCCTGGTGAAGGTCGCGGGAAGCTGCTGAATGTTGGCGGCACGGGACCGGCTGTTGTGGAGAACTTTGGGGGAGGCCTATGTCCAGCCGTGGACATATTTTGGCTGAGATGATAATGATGATGATGATGTATTATTATATAAAATACAATGTTATTGCAGTTTTACGAGAGCTGATATTTATATTCACTTTTAGTTTGACCAAACCTTTTATTTTAAGTGTAGTACCAATTCCTTATTTTAAATGCAATACTAAGTCCTTTTTCTCTAGCAACAGCTTTAACCAGCATAAAGTTTCCATCTCTTGTATTTTTAATTCAGCAAAAACTGAACTCAAGAAAAATGACTCGAGTTGTGACGAAGGACTTAAAATTTTTTGTACTGTAAAAAATTAATTAGTGCCTAGTTACTTATTCTGGAGAAAACATAAATGTGGGGAGAAAAATGAGAAAATATTCTTATTTATAATTCTTGGTTTCGCCATTTATTTAATTATAAAGTAACATCATACATGTCAGACACGGCAGTCTGATCTTAAGCTAAGTTGTCGTGTTTCGTTGGTGAGTGTGAGACCGGAAGCCTGTAAGCCTTACACTGACACGATGACTATCATGCTTTTTACGTCCCCAAGCGAGGTGTGAAAAGCATCTCACAAGGCCGCCATAGTGTGGGTCACCGTACTGCATTGTCTGCGTTTGTAATGAGTATGATAATCACAACTCTTAGATTCTATTCATGCTTTCCATCAGGCAGAGTAGTTCCATCAGTCACTTTGGCAGGCTCTTAACATAGAAAACAAAAAGTACAACCTGACACAAAATATAATATACTCATCACTTAATATCGGTATCGAACTCATGAATGTTGGCTTAAAAGGCAGGGTCTCTAATCACTAGAGCAACAGGCCCGTCTTTGTAACGTATTTTTACAGTCCAGAGTTCATGAGATGTTGTAAATTGGTGTAGTTGATACTCAGTTCTACTATAAAGACATCAAATGTTCAAGATACTTGCTTTGAGTTTATAGTTGACGTGGTCTTGAATTTTTCGTCTTTTCAAATGTATATAGTATAGAATAAAAGAAAAGTGAATTTATATTTTTATATTTCATCTCAACTTTATATTGAAGTTTGTTCCAAAGAAAATTATAAAACAAAGGTAACCTTTCACTTATAGCAAGTGACTTTCATTTATGAATATCTACAACTCAATAATCACAAGCATTTTGAAGCCCTTGAAGTCTGCCCACAAAAAAGAGAAGTTTATGAAAAATAGAAAACTTCAACGTAACCCGAACCACAGACGCAAGCAACTCTCAAATAATCAAAACATTAATATTTCAGAGGTAACGTTATACAATACAATATGTATAGGTAACTCTGTGTCTACATCCAACCTCACGTATCGCACAAAACACACATATCGCCACCACTGACGTTTATTGCTCGGGCACAGGTCCTTGTACGAGCTTAGTTACGACGTTGTATTATTGTATAGTTCGTCTGGTATTAGAGTAATTTAGGCTGTAGCGTGCATGTTATAAAAATAGAAATACATGTGTAGGTATGAATACTATATGTTCTCTTTCTTTTATTCAGTACAAGTTCTCGCAATTATTAGAGTCAAGTCACCAACTGTATACTTCTAATTTTTACTCTTATTCTTATCATCAAATCATCAACAGCCTTTTACAATCCACTACTGGACATAGCCATCTCCTTAGCAAGGAGGTTTTGGCCTACTACTCCACGCTGGCCACACGGCTTGGAATATGGTTTGTTTCAAGTTTTCCTTCTCCTTGTAATGATGTTGTCTTGTATACTTGGTCCCTTAGTCATCTTTTACGACACCCAAGGGATGATTAGGGGTGGTAATACTATGTATTTTAAAGTTCTTATTAAGTATGTTATTACATTCTACTGACATTGATCATCATCATCTTCATTTTAGTCGAAAGCATTTACTGCTGTACATAGACCTGTCCCGTCCTTATCCAATGATTTCAGTTTCTGTCATTACAGTACGTGTTATTCATTGTCTGCCACGTTAATCTGGGGGTTAGCGTATGTAATTGCCGATCAAGGAGTCTCCATTCCAAGTCAGGTCAAAAATACTTAATTATAGCCTGAAGTTTGAAAGGTTGAGTTTTAACTCCCGTGTTTCAGAGAGCACGTGAAACCGTCGGTCCTGCGCCTGAATCTCTCCCCAGTCGTGTCGGGTAACTATCCCATTAGATATTGAGAGTGGCGGAACAGAGAGTGCACTTGTGTGCGCAAACACTTGTAATCGAATTAAAATTAAACAGTAATAAGAATTTACAAATCAAACTAAGTGAAATCTTTATGAACTTTTGATATACAAAGGATATCGACCGCATTGTATAATCTCCTGTCCTAGATATAGACAATTCATTATTGAAATGACATATTTTTCAATGACCATAAAGTAAAAAGTTTTGTATCAAAATAGGTTGAAACAGAAAAGCAAACACAAAGTCACACCCACAGTACCTAGCTATGAGTGAGTTGCGCAAAGCGAATTAACATGTCATGCAAGCGGCAAACATAGGTCGACTTTAGTCAAGTTTTCAATAAATATATTATGCCTTACAGGTGTAGTCATTTTGTTTCATTTTACAATCAATATGTTTTTTTTTTTCCTTTCCAAAAAGATTTTAAACAAAAATACTTTAACATATATTTGTTTATAATATTTTTACATAGGTAATTTTTTTTTCTATTTTGCATTAACGTCCCTAGCAAGAAAAAACATATCTATTTGAAAATTATTGGTTTATGTAAACTCAACTGTATTATAACAGCTGAAACGTTTAATATCTTTGCAAAGGCACTTGGTACTTTTTACAGCATTTTTCAACCTTTCGTAAAATCTAGACTATAACAGTGTATTTTTGTACATTAGCCAATGATTATATTATCCTCTAGTTTACTTAAAGTTAGCTTTGAAAAAACTACAAAATAATGTTAATATTAATTAATTACATTATTATTCTCTTTATTCATTTAAATATACATTTAGATTACATTTTTAAATATATACAATGTGATCGAGCCGCAACAAATTATAACAACCGGATTGATAGGTGGGGAAGCCTTTGTGACCTCTCCAGGATAGGATCTGACTAGGCGCGGCGTCGATTTTGGAGGGGACCTGAAATAATATGGTCCGGGTCCCCTTCAGAGAAGGACGCCTGAAACCGGCCGCCGGGGTGGTTTTTAGTGGAAGCACCACATACTCCTGGCTTCTGTTTTCCGAGGAGCCGGAGATCCGAAGGGATTTTCCAACCTGACAACAAAAAAAAAAAGAGCACCGACATCGGGTACAGGGACCAAGACACCGGTGGTTCGGGCTCCAAAGACAGGAACCTCCTCACTATACGGGCCATCTCAAGGAGGACTGCCTTCTGGATCAGACCCTTGATCCAACCTTCTAACGTGAGCCTCTTAAGCCTCTTACATTATTATTAGTTTATTTGTCAGTTATTTTCTAAACATAGTTTCTTGTATGAAGCTTAGTAGACATATTTACAGAAGATTAATTTCTGTAAAATTTAAAGTTATAACTATTTCATCACATTTCACTTGAACGTGACATATTTTGTATAAAAACATATAAGACTTAATAAAACTTTCGTACCGCTTTCTCTAGCAAAGCTTGTTAAAAATTCACGTACATTATTCTGCAACAGTATCTTTTAACTTTGTGGAATTAATTCTTTCTACAAACGTCTAGAGAACAATTCGAAAAATCGCTTTGAGCGAGGTCTCTTTGTGTACATTGTGTCTTGTGGCACAGACGGCAGCCAACATTGTGCAGAGTTTTTGTATTTAGAAGATTTTGTGTGAAAACTGGGTTAGGCTGGAGAACAACGGCATGGTCCATATTGTGGAACCTTTAAGAATGGAATAACTGTTCTTTGTTGTTTTACCGAGTGAGTAAGGTTACCTGACGCATTACCTCGTAGCGACAAAAACTGATAAGGTATCTGTAATTTTTTAAATGCAGTTCATTGGCGATGTAGTCACTTGCCATCAAGTAATATTTACGTACAAATAATCATCATCATCATCATGTCATTTGAACTTAAGACGTCCATAGCTGGACATAGGTCTCCCAAGGTTTGCCGCAATAATCACGCTTGTGTCACCTGCATCCATCAATATGAAAGCTAACTTTTACATTTTTAAAGGGTCTCCTGATATAGAGGTAACTGATCGGTAACATTGTAAAGTAAAGCAATCTAATCCTGGTCAGTCTATGGATGAGTGAGCATTCACGCCTCAGAGATCACGTTTAGCCGTCGGCCTCGGTTGTTATACGAACATCTTTGGCAATAGCTACGAGTAGTCGGAGACTTTAACAGTCCGACAAGTCTTTCTGCACAACTGCGATAGAACCTTGTACTTGGTATCTGGAGGTCTGATGGCAGTTATTTCACGTAAGAAATTGAAGTTTACCCGTATCGTAGCAGATTTAAAGTCGACCCCAACTAAGTCTGGGAAGCTCGCAGAAAGATATTTTTTATAAAATCTCATTGTATTGAAAAAAACATTAACGAAGGGCTTTCAAACCTTAAGTCACTGCCAAGATGTAACTTTTTTTTGGTGAAGAAACACACAATAAGAAAATACAGCCTTCCTAAATCCAATATTTTTGTACATGCTTTTCTCTTTTTTGCCTTCGGGGCTTGTAATACGTTATTATTAACGTCCAACTTCGGGGCTGTTCAACCCTCGCATAAGTTACGAATGGCTCAGGGCCGATTTGTTTATCTATATAAATAATATTGGAAATACTTTACAATTTGTTTTGGGAAGTACAAAATCCAAACTGGAATAAATTTAACAACTGTAGACAGAACCGATAACGTTTTATGTCGAAGCGCATTTAAATAGATTACAGTTTGTATTTGTTATAAACAGAATATTAAAAAAAAAAAACATATTCACATATTTGATTTGTCTATATGCGATATATCTACAGATACGAGTATATGTTTGACTAGGTGTGTTTGGTGTAACAACAATGTTTTTAATTAAGTGATTTAGCAGTTGAGTACTAAAAATTTCCATAAGTCAATAGGATAGTTAACATGAAGTGAATCACGTTAGACTGTATTTAAGAAGCCGGAAAAAAGAATAGGCGTAGCCAAGATTCAAGGATATAAGTGTTTCACGTCGAATCTTTTGCTACAATCAATAACGCCTTTATTATACAGTTTACTAATGATCACCCAACTAATTAACGTATATTAGGAAAGATCTAAATACAGTAGTAGAGGGTGAAAGGTTTGTTAGTTATATTATTAACGTGTTCTAAAAGAACTTACTTGAACAGTTTGATTAACAAACTATTTTCCCAAATAGATTAATAAAGTATTTAAAATCTGACATAAGCCTCAACAGAATGTTTAAGAGTGGAATGACAAAGTAGCAGTTGAACAAATACGAAAACCTCATTAAGTCTCTTAACAAATAGTGGAACTGGTACAGTCAAGTACAAAAGGCGTTTAGTCTCAGCTTTGTCTTGGGAATTGTGCCGAAAAACACCAACTGTCGCCGGAGTGTCCAATTAAAAATGGCTTTTGTGCACTGTTCATGCGGTTGTATTCGAGCTTTAAATTCTCGTAGTTGTTGGAAATTGTACAAAAGCCCTGGTAAATTTAAATGCTGAAGTAGCTCAGTTGGTTTATTACTCTTTCACGGCTGAAGTAATTTTAATCAAATTTGGAACGAAGACATTTCGATTCTCAAGCAAAACTATGAGTTAGAGACATACGTTTCCTTAACTACTCCAACAATTGCCGTGTAAACTATAGTGTAGACTAAAATATATAGACTATAGAATAGTGTGGGATGTACGTTTTAGATGGATACATTCTTAGTTTTTCGTAAAGACTATAATTTGTAACTGTTTTTTGTCCTAAATAAATAAAATACGCGGACACTCACCATTGGACCGGTCCATAAGTTTAAAGTAGCTCAGCGTGCGATAAAGCGTGAGATGCTGGGTATTTCTCTGGTTGATAAAATTCGTAACGAGGTTATTGGACAGAGAACCAGAGTAACTGGTATCCCACGGAGAATCAGTATGCTGAAGTGGAAGTGGGCCAGCCATGTCTCCAGACGAACCGATTGTCACTGGTGCCGAAGTGTACTAGAGTGGATACCACAATTGGGCAAACGTAGTGTAGAGTGCCCTGCGGCGCAATGGACCGACAACTTGAAGAAGGTGGCTGGCAGCGGATGGATGCGAATTGCCCCTTCGGGGAGACTTTCGTTCAGTAGTAGACAGCGATGGATTATTGATCACACATGGCTGAAGCCTCGAACAAGTACTTAATAAAACATAAAAGATGGATGTCAATCAAAGTTGAACAATGATCTAAGTTAGATGTTGATTTTAGGTTTTATGATTTTATAAGGTTTATTAATCTATGAAAATTTCACAAAAGTGAGTGAGGGCTCAACAGATGTTATATATGATGTGTGTGAACATATGTATATCTGATCCAGCATCTGCCATCTAACACATAAGGAGCAACAGTAGATTCAGGTCAATTTGCCACCAGTTTTCCTGTTACTTACAGCTCCTCTCGCGAAATCACCCCTAAATATTACACTTAAAAGAGACGCAAGAGCGATGTAAAATATCAAAAACACATTGAAAACTGTAAAACCGCAAACTCTCGATAGCCTTTGCTTCATTCTATTTAGAATAATTTCCAAATATGCCCTCTCCCCATTTCCTATATCAAAGAATTTTAATATTCGCCCACATCGAATATGGTGGTTGAATAACTGTTTACCTACAAAGCCTACAACCTCCTTCACAAGCGCGCAGCCGACACGGTAAGCAAACATGCTGTTATTAAAAATAACATCGATTTTTTGCTCAATGAAGCAATGAAGGTGGCATTTCATAATAATGGCTATATTATGTCACGTACGTTTCAAAGTCCAATGAAAGATATTTCTGTTAATAAGGTATTTAGAATATGCATGTAACCGGGAAATAGACATGCTTCAATACTGAAGTGGCGGCTCGACCAAAGTGATAACACCCACGGCCTTAAAGACAACTGGTATCAATCAATATTTTTTTTTTTACTTGCAACTTCAGAAACATAAGTTCATAGTTTATAATTAAAATTATACACTGCTAATAGATAATTAAAATGAAAACCTGCGCTATAAATATTAGAAAATGTTTATATGGCACAGTTAAGTAAAATAATGTCTTAATTTGAATGACAAAATTTTGAGAGAATTTTTTTTTAAAAAAAAAACAATATATTCTATGTCACGGGGTACTTTACAAACATACAAGAAACGAACACAAAGAAGACCCAGACTCTAAACAACAATTAGAGAATCACTCAAAATGTTGTCTCTCGTGGGGTATGAATCCACAACACTCAGCGCAGTAGAGAGTACCGTAGCGTCCGGCTACGCCATCCGTGCGGTCAAAATTCTGTAGCCACCAAAACTAAACAAAAATACAATCAAACTAATTAACAAAAACACTTATTTCCTAGCTTTACACTTACGAGTAGTCCGTGAAGTTACTGGATCCCGAAATATCTATTCTTGCTTTTCCACATTAAATGATGTTGTGTAACACACTACGATTCAACTGGTCGTTTTTTTAATAATAAAACGTGTTTGTTAATAATTAAAAAAAAAACAACTTTGACATCATTATCTCAATAAAAATATTTTTGGTCATTACGCTACCGCCACCATGTCAGCATCGTACGTTTGTACAGAACAATACTCGTCAATATTTAACATGTCTAGGTTCGTTCATATTTTATACAGTATTCATACGTCCATTTGACGGCGTTTAATATTCTACTGAAATATATTTTGCAGTATTCTGTGTTTTTATACATGTTAGCGCTCATTGAATGTTACTCTATCGTGAGTAAGAGAAGGAGACAAAGCCTTCATCGTCGTCCTCAACAGTTTTTAATAGTCTACTGGTCGTATATCGGTCTCTCACTAGTAATGGAGGTTTTGGCTTACTACTTTTTAACCACACAAAGCCATACTTTACACTTAACCTTCTCAGAAACATTAATTTCAATTGCTTCTGAAAAAAACAGCTTTGTTTGCACTTCATCATTTTAACGCAAAAGGTAGTGCCAAAATATTTGTAGTAAATATTTCAGAGTCTATTTAGAAGAAATGTTGTCGTACCAAAGTGCTCTAACACATAATATTTTTGATAAATTCGAACAAACATAATACAATATCGAATACACGCAGTGTTAGATCTTCTTCATTCAATCATTTTTACAAGCTACCATAAATTCTAACTTAACAAAATACTAGATTTGGAAATAATAAAACCGTTAAGTAAAACAATCACGAAAAATTTAGAAGTTTCTATCTCAAGGTAATTTTGAAGTTGAGTACACATACACCCACATTTTCATCCTCAAAGTCTAGTTATGTTTCAGTCCCACTACAAATACCTACAAAGTATATTTAGATTAAAGAATAGTACAAGTAACACAAGTGCTTACATGTAAGTCTTCATACAGGAGACTAAAACGATCTCGATCAATATACACTTCTGGAACGTTCCACGGTTGGAGTGTGTTGTTATTGTGCTTAGTAACTATTCAGTGTGACATTCTTTAATCCTTGTTTGTTAGCTTTGAATTTGAAATTGAACGCCTTTGCATTTAACAGAAAAAGTAAAGTTTAAGTGCTATTATAGGTGACAGTTTATTTACTCTAAATACAAATTTCTCTCATTTTAGGTTGTCGCTCATTAAATGAAATCTATGTAGGTATGTTTTGCTAGCTTGTAAATTTAGTGATTATTGACCCTGCAGACTAATACAAAGGCTAATGAGAATTGAGCCAATTCTCACTTAGGATAAATATTTGGGTGATGATCTCGACCATTTCTTCTGTGTCTAGGTGTTTTATCAATATTACTGCCTCGATGGCATAGCGATAGTGAATGTGACTGCTGTGCTTGAGGTCTCGGGTTCGATCCCGGGTCGGACCAAATGTTTTTGCGATCTGCATAATATTTGTCTCGAAGTTTGAGTCTTTTCTATGCATGTATACAAAAAAAAAGTATATTAGTATTCTATCAGTGAGTCTAGTTGTTACAGCACAAGCTCTGTTTAGTTTGAAACTAGATGACGTTGTGTGTCAAATGTCTGAAGTATTTATTTATTTAGTTATCATAGTACAAGCTCTGATTAGTATGAAACTAGATGCCGTTGTGTATTAAATGTAAAAAGAAAAAAGAAATAATGTGTATAAAAGTTTTAATAATGTTTACCATTCAATCTGGTTACTGTAGCATAATGCACAGCAAGTATATTCTATGCCTAATATAAGATCAGTCTGCCGTGTATTCGATGTCTAACATTATGACGAAGACGACGTTTTTACATATTTAACTTCATTTTATGTGTAAAAGTTCTTAAACAAAATAATATATAAATTTATAGGAGTTTTCACGACCCTTTAATCTTTTAGTTAAAGACAGGCATGACGTGTTATTTCTTTTTAAGCGATTAAAAAAGGAAAAGCATTTCAATTCGGATGTATATTTTTCATGTACTTTCGTACATAACTCCTTCATTTATAGACGGATTTGTAAAATTCTTTTTTCGTTCGAACAGAATTTATTTCGAAATGGTTCTACATATTTAAATTTCAGTTTAGATCTGAGTACGAATTTTGCAGATAGATATTATATTTTTAAAAAAAATTACATCAAATCAACTGCGAATGCTACTGTCCCATAAACATGTACTGTTTATTATGTAATACTATGTAAATATATAATATTTTTTTATTCGATTTAACTTTTTTTTTTCAAAAAGAATTTTCTTTTGATGACCCGAATTAAAAAGTTCTAGGTCATAAAGAATTCAAGGAGCTCAGAGTGCAGCCTAACCTTCACGTCCTCGACACGCCGCCATTTTGTGACAGCTTTCGAATTAATGGTCTCGCCTAATGGATGTTGAGACTAGTGCACTTAGATGTTTAAGTTATTGACGTATTTAGCTACGTTAGGGTTCGTGTAGAATGAAGTACTAATGATTATTTTTAGTTCCATTCTCAGGAAGGTGACTCTACTTTCTCCATCACAGACATTATTGTATAACTTACTAAATACTTATAGCTTTCCAAATTAGTTAACACCACAATAAAATAAATTGAATGGTCTCTTATACTGATAGATAGATGACCTCTAGTGATTAGCATATCATCAGCAGCCGTTTACAGTCTACTGCTGGACATAGGCCTCTCCTTAGCAAGGAGGTTTTGGCCTACTATACCACGCTGGCCAAACGGGTTGGAAATGGGTTTGTTTCAAGTTTCTGGATGTCGTAATAACAGCTGTTCCCGGATCCCTCCTATCTCAGGCGCAGAGTGGCACACCGTGTGGTTTTAGTCGGTCCGTTTTCGACACAAAAAAAAGAGTTTGTTTCAAGTTTTCCTTTCACTTTGTAATAGTGTTGTCTTGCATACTTTGTTCTCTTAGTCGCCTCTTACGACACCCGCGGGATGAATAGGGATGGTAACATTATGTATTCTTAGCCCCTCACTACACGGACAGATTAGTTTTGATTAGATTAGCATATGTGACTGCCAATCAACAAGTCTTGGGTTCAATTTCACGTTGGGCCAAAAATGAGGTTAGGGTTTTCTTACAGGAGAATCTTAACCACAACCTAGAATATATAACTTCGGCAGTTCATCCAGGCCAAGGAAAGCACATTAAGTCGTCAGTCCCGGTTATCGTGAACTTCTATGGCAAATATTATTGGGAACTCAGCGTCCTTAAATATATTGATAACTATTTCAAGCTTCGAATTCAGTTCGCCCTCATGGTTGCGGAGGTCCAATGTCAGTAGCTCTGTGGTAAATATAATATTGAGGTAAATCTGATTTAACTAGTAAGCGACCACAAATAATCTTCGGAATTAGAAGTGTTCTCTAAAATGATCCTTAAATATTTTACTATGTCATAAATATGAGCAGCACGGATGAACTGTTGTGGAGGATCTTGGGGAAGGTCCATGTCCAGTAGTGAATGTCTTTGATGATAAATGAATATATACATATTAAATATGGTATTATAAGATTGATCCCGGCGTAAACAACAAGCCTACCTGTATAATTTGACTGATGCGGGTATTCGGGGCAGTTTGTTTGTAGCACTCGCGATGAAAATTTTTATGGGAGATCGCGTGAGCTGTTTATTATTATGTTCATTTTTATTTAGTTTGATTTTCTTATTTTTGTGTGCAATTTAGTTGATGAGTTAAATATAAAAGTGCAGAGGTTGTTTTGATTTCCTGTAATTATTTAATTTGGTTAAAATGAATCAGGTTCGGTAAGAGACATTGTTTTTTTTTAATATTACTCTACTTCTGATCCTAAAAGTATTATATTTTCCATGTAGTAAAAGATTAAGAATACGGAGTGTCACCATTCTAATTCATTCCGCGAACTTCGTAAGAGTCGGGTAAGGGAACAAATTACACAGAACGACAGCACTTCAAAGAGAAGAAAAACTCGAAAGAAACTCTTTACCTACTCGTCTGGCTAACGGTCTGTGATAGTATATTATGGTCTATGACTAATAGTGAACTAATAAAAACTATTGATGACTATGTTGTATCATAACATTATATTTAAGGGCCATTCAAATGTAATTTGATTTTTTTTTCTTGTAAAAAACAACGTTTACACTAGGAATAAATCCTGTATCGCGTAGGACTTTACAAACATACATGAAACGGATACAAAGAACACCCTGACTCAGAACAACACCTTTTGGATCACACAAAGTTTTGTCCCATGTGGGGTTTGGACCCACAACACTCAGCGCAGTAGAGAGCGGCGTGGCGATCGCTTAAACCACTAGGCCAACCGTGCAGTCATCTGAATGTTTCAGAAAAAGATAATTGTATCTCAGAAATAAATCGTTATACAAATCATGTATAATTTATCAAGCTAAACGCATTCTGGTTACCACTTCTAACGAATGCTAAAGACAGAAAGATCAATGCCTCATTGCAGTTTTGAAGTAAAATGATCAGTATTTGTACCTTGAGATATTTGTGTTAACATAATATTTTATGAAAAATGTCCCATAAAACTCCAAGATATCGTTACTTTTTACTGAACGCTGTGTAAATAATGTAATAAACATCAAAATATATTTGATGACTTCCAGATTACATTGGCAACAGTCAAAATGTTTGAAACGCTCAAGTCTCGAGGATATAATTTATCAAAATAGTAATTTATAAATAATTTTTGAAAGTTTTGAAAACTTTCACAATATTATCTCGTTTAGACATAGTTTAAAACTAATTTTTGCCTGTGATTTAATCTCATTAAAGTTATTTTTTCTTTTCGAAACACATATTCTATGTATCTATATTAAGAACCTGCCAAAGTGACTCTACTCTGCCTGATGGAAAGCATGAATAGAAACCAAGAGTTGTGGTCACCATACTCATTACAAATACAGACAATGCAGTGTGGTGACTCACACTATGGCGTCCTAATGAGATGCTTTTTCACCGCCCCGCTGAGGATCGTAAAAGGCATGACAGTCGTCGAGGCAGTATAAGGCTCACACAGTTATCACGATAACTGTCTTATGCCTTTTTTGGCGTGTGTTTTGTGTATCAACAGAATACTTAGCATGTTGTCATTTTCTACAACAACTAGTCCCAATATGAACAGTCATTATGACCGGAACAGTAGTTTATTTTCAGTTTTTTTGTGGTAGTTTACCCCTAACAAACGAACCTTTGGGTCAAGTTATAGACTGCCACCGCCTATGCACACCTGCTATCCAAGAAGAACTTTCCTCCTTAAATTTTGCTGGAGTTCGGGTTCTAGTAAACCCCCGCTCAGTGAAAAGCAATAAAAGAATTGCTTAATATCGAAATATGTGAGGTCACTCAGGACGAGCTGGCTAATAATTATCAAAACTGTTACACCGAAATATCAATAGCTAGTAAATATATATAAACGCATTTTTCTGTTTACATATATATGTACAAAGATTTTGGTATTATATGTTTACTCACACACACTGTGCATAGCAATGAAGGAGATTTTCTTCGAAGTTATTTTGAGAATTTGAATAATTTCCTTTTTATAATACTTTATGAGTGTAGTAATGAGTTTATTTTCATATCAACAGATTTTACTGAAATATGACCAGTATGTGCTTAAACATTATGTATGTACGGTAATTTGTTCTCTGTCTGGGTTAAGTTTATTTGTAACGTGAATGTATTTGGAAAAGTATGTGTTTTCAATTATGTGCCTTGCTGACGACAACTAATAAAGGTTTGGTAGGTAGGTATGCAAATGGAAATGAATAAATATCGTCTGTTCCACGATTACCAAACTGCTGATTAACATACTTAAAAATTTCTTAATGTATTTATACTTTAGATACATTAAAACCCAAATATATACTTACAATATATATAATAAATAAAGAATTCGACTATTTAACACACAGCGCTATCTAATTTCAAACTATGCAAAGCGGATAACTAGAGAGACAGAATACTTATATATTTCTTTTGTATATACATATAAAACACCCCATTACCGAAACAAATATTTGCAGATCATATAAACATTTAGTCAAACTCAGGAATTAAATCTCAACCACAGCAGTCGCAATCGGTACAACTGTGCCACCGAGGCAGTCGAATACATAACAAATGGTAATTCTCTTCATACAATTATTTGTCATGACTGGGAATGAAATTTATAACCTTTAGCTTAGTAGTCAGAATCACTTACCACAAGACTAACAGGCCGGTCATATAAAACAAACACATAAAAATACAATAATAAAAGGCATAGTAGAGGTTACCTTTATGTAAATAGATCACCCAGTATGTATAGCATTCGTATAAAACTTTGGCATAAACACACCACGGATCTGAACGGTACAAGAAAAATAAAAGTAGGTTATTTCTTAAAGTAAGTAGCAGGCCTTGTTGACAATAACAGAGCAGGGTCATGGGAGTTTTCTTGTGGCATTGCTAGCGATCATCCATTTTATTTATCCACATAATTTTATATGTTCGAGTATAAATGTTAATTTGGCTTATGTACGATTCGAAAACTACGAGATTAAATTATGATACGAAATGCCTAGCCCTATCAGAATACCAACGCTGCAGCGCTTCAGGCTGCAGCAAGATGCTGAGATTAGCACCTCTTCTGGAACTACACAGAGCAACATATTTACTAGTGGTTAATTAGAATCTACATACACACATAGAATATGTGGTAGTGTGAATGTCAGAATAAATGACTCTCGTTCCTTCTTTCCTTCTTTCTTTCATGCCACTTCAAAGATTGTTTTGTATTTATGGCGGCAGTTCCATTCATTTCTCATTTCTCATCACTGCAAACAGAATGTACTAGACCAAAGCATAGCAGGATTCAGCCAGTGAAACGTAAAAGTTGAAAGTAGTGGACTTTTTATAATTTAATATTAAAGTTTAAAATTTGAACCAACTAATATAAACAAAGAGATAATTTTGCTGCCTCGGCTGCACATGGATACCTATTATCATAGAAATATACTTTTTACATGAATAAAACGAATTTTTTGTTAGAAAAGACAAAAAATGCTATTTATTTATCACATGAAAGATAACCAGTCTCCATAGTTATTGTAATCTTCAAGGCGTTTCACTAGATATGTAAAATCATTGAATTTTACTGCTCGACGTAGAACTCTACTTTGAAAGTAGATTTTGACCAACTATACCAGGCTAGCCAGACGTGTTGGCTTAGGATTTTTATCAAGTTTTCCTTCTTCTTGTGATGTGTGATGTGATGTTGTACCGCGTAGCCTACTTCCTTAGTCGTCTTTTACGACACCCACAGGACGAAAAGGGGTGATGACACCCTTTATTCCTAATCCATCACCACACGGGAATATATATATCATGAAAAAACATTAGTAAATATATCGTGAAAAAAGAGTGTTTATAGCTCATTAGGAATTATAAGTCCAATAAAAGTTGTTTTGATTTATCGCCAGCGATGAATAAAGGGCACTTACTGTCGAAAGAATTGTCATACAGTTTTTTGGTTCGTTAGTAGCGCTGAAAACTGTTTGTTTTGTTCATCAATATAACAGATTATTTTTGTAAAACGTAACGAGCATCGTGTCTAATGTTTTTTATTGATATTGTATGTATTTTTGTTAGTTCCTGAAGCATTTTGTAGTCTTTTTTTATTTTTGTTATTTTTTTATTTTTAATATTTATTTGAATGTATAATTATAAAGATAAAAACTTTGGTGATATAGTCCAGTAAATCTATATGAATACCTAAAAGTTTAGTTAGTTCACAAACACTTCAAAAACTCTATTTTTTTACATCAATTGACCTCAAACCTTAACAGGATAACGTACAACCCGCTTCAGTAGTAGTATCAAGTATTATTTTAATCAATTTTCTGTGTCAATTTATCTGCTTTTGCCATTAATACAAACACAGTGTCCAACAGCGAAACGGTACAGATCGGGTACAGATTAGTCATACATGTCATAAATTCTCACGTTTTCAAGTAAGAAACTTATGTAATAGTTAAAGAACATATTTAGTCAACAAACAATATGATTATACATTTATGACACGAGAAAGTTCTGACTTTCAATTACTATATGTTAAAATTTATGGCGATGCTTCCATATGTCTTACCTGTAAGCCAAGTACCATTAAATGGCTTGTAATGTTCGGTGAGCACGTCATGTAACGTGGGTCTTCTGCCGCGAACCCTGCCACCGTCTCCGGCCGGCGTGAGGAGCGCTATGCTGAACACAATCAGGCCTAGAACTGCTGCAATCACCAGCAAGGCGATCAAGATGCCTCGCCAGTTACGTTGCGTTGGAGTAGCTGCTGCGAGCTCCTGCGGACAAGACAAGAAGAAATTTAAAAGACATGTAGATAAATAATAAGCCTCTTTTTGACACAAAAAATTTATATGATTCAATTTTTTATAGTATATACATAAAGTTTCCTGATAACTATAACATTTCGAGTTACTATATAAATTGATTTACATAAATATGCTCCGAATATCTGTTTACAAAGACAGCAGGGACGACCTCGAGATACTAATCATCTCTAGCAGTGTTATCTGACTATATCCAAATAGGTATTAGTCAGATAACACTGCTAAATAACACTGTGATACAAATATGTACTCAATACATATTTGTATCACAGTTGTTTATAATATCATGTACCTTATTATTTTTATATTAAACATTTCTATCTTATATACTATTATTGTGTATTTTAATGTAATGAATACATAAACTATAATAAATATTTAAAACTGTGTCTCAGAAGTCGATTACCAACACATTTATTTCACTTACCGTCAACATGTATCATACATCTGTTCGATTACTTTCTCCTATCATAAAAACCGCATAACAAGGTAAATATCTTGTATTCAAATTACATTAAATCGTTTTTTTCGAAAGTGAATTTTCCCAACAATTTAGTAAAACCATCAAATATATTTTCTGCCCAACAACTCTACCTAAAACTCTATAAGCCTCCGCTTTTAAAGAATCTTCGTGTACCTTACGATCTGCAAGCTTTGTGACGACAGATAATGGCCCTGAACTTAACATAAACCGCTGGCCGTGAGCGCAAATAAAAATAATCATAATTACATGAAAAAAAGGCTTACAGTAATGTATCATAAAAGGGACAGTAGAACATGTTTCCTAGCGCAACACCGTTACAATTCTTTATGTGTTGGATTTAATTGAACACTACGACATTTTTTTCCTCTCAATCTGTTTGTTTCATTTGTTTTCACAACTCCAGATTTAAAGCCTCACAATATTATTCTCATTTAGAGCTTAATATATAGGACAACGCCAATCGATACATTTGTATGTACCACAATGTTTGTGTGCGTCCCAAACAAACAAAGCTGAAGGTAGAGGGGACTGTTGGGGAAGAACATTTTGTATGAAGTTTGAATAGTCAGGTTTATGAGCGTTCCACGTGAAAGTTTATATTTAGATGATTATATCATACCATTGAGATTGTGTACTTGAGTTGAGCAAAATTATAATATACGCCCGTGTTGTGATAGATGTCAGTGTCATCACTCCTATTCATTCCATGGGTGTCATAAGAGGTAATTAAGGAGCATACTGCGCAAGACAACGTCACTGTTAAGAGAAGGAAAACTCGAATAAAACCGTCTAGTCAGTGTGGTGTGGTAGGTCAAACCTTCCTTTCGAAGGAGAATCCTATATCCAGCTATGGACTATTAAAAGTTATTAATGGTGATGAAGAAAGAATATATAAATTAGAATGCCCGGGTTCGATTCCCAGGTCGAATTAAATGTTTGTACGATTTGCAAAAATCTTTTTTTACGAAAATAACACAAATTGCTTAATTTGAGGCTAGGTGGTGTTGTGTGTCAGATGTACAAAATATTAAAAAAAAAAACTTGTGTTTTGTTATAGATATATCTAGATAGATTTAAGAATGTGCAGGCATTTGTACAGACAGACAATAAAATAACTTAAAATATTTCAAAACTAGTCGTCTTCATTATAATTTCAATATGAAATTTTGATTTCTTAGTGTCTAAAGGTAAACCAAAATGGTATTATAAGATATTTTATACAACAATAAACTTTACCTATCAGCCCCTTGTACCAGTGGATACTCATTCGACATGACAGTCACATTGAAAGACTGATTCAGCATTTAGGTATAACATAAAATTTAGCGCCATCTAACACAGACTAGCTCAACTACGTTGTAGATAGACCTATATCACACAATAAAAGTTCTCACAATTCGTAATACGTAACTTCGTAACATGAATTTCTCTGGTCAGTTCAGTAACAGTATCCACTACACACAACTAAACCACAAACCTAAAACTCATCCACCCTTTTCATTCGTTCGCTTAAATAATAACGAAGTACCTCAATGCGTACACTAGAACATATCTTTATATAAATAATGCATGAGGCCGCAACTTTATTTATATTCATAACTATCTTTTCAAAGAAAATTACGCCGGCACAGTTTTGAAAATCTGTGATGCGTAAAAGGTTTAATCTTAAACCTCTGTTGTTGAAACGCGACGTACATCACACTAATGACCTCATCAAGGATGTCGCTGTAGTTATACTCCGAAGTAGTCTTTTTTTTTCTACTTTAAGAGCCTGCCAAAGTGATTCTGCCCGATGAAAAGAATGAATCGAATTCAAGAGTGTCATACTCATTGCAAATGCAGACAATGCGGTATGGTGACCCACACTATGGTGGCCTGGTGAGATGCTTTTTCACACCACGCTTGGGGACGTAAAAGGCATGAAAGTAACTGTGTAAACCTTACACAGTCACGATGACTGACTGTGTAAGGTTTACACAGTTACCACGATAACTGTCACCCCTGCATCAATGGGCCTCCGGTCTCACACTCACCAACGAAACACGACAACACGGACGCTGGTGGTTTTGGGCTGGTCTTCTGTAGGAGGGTAGTACTGCCCCGGTCGAGTCGGCCCGTTCGTGCTGAAATCAGCGTGGCTCTACTACCTAAAAGTCTACTTGATGCCATGTTATAATAAATACAAGCTTTTATACGAAGCTTCGCTCGTATAAGTAAAATGATTTTTATTACATATTTTGACAACCTCGGTGGCGCAACAGTAGTGAATGCGACTGTTGTGCTCGAGGTCTCGGGTTCGATTTCCGGGTCGAAGCAATAGTTTGTATAATCTACAAATATCTGTTTCGGAGTGTTTTTTATGTATTATATGGGTGTACTTCCAAAAAAAAATGTATGGAAGTATTCTATCAGTCGGTCAAGTTATCATAGAACAAGCTCTACATAGTTTGAAACTAGATGGCGTTGTGTGTCAAATGTCTAAAATACTTATTTACTTATATCATTTATTTTCCGTGAATTTGTTTCTCCTTTATATATTTGTGTAGATACTCTTGACACTACGTATACAATATACCTATTGTTGAAATATTCTTTTTTTCACAAATGATACAAACGTATTGTGGTCTACGGGGCATACATAGCTCTAAATATATAATATACTGACAGGTCTGTCGGTCAAGAGCTTATTTATTTATTTAACCTTTATCCACACGCTACGCATGCTACGAAGGTGAACGTATCCCGATCGTGACTTCAAAGCTAGAGCACCATACCCACCGAGTACAAATTTATTGAGTAGACTTTTTCTGTGTCAGTATTATTTATAGAAATTAAAATTGAAGTGTCTATTTGTAATTCCAAATTCATAACTTTTCATTAAATGCAAATAAAAGTAAATATGATATTAACATAAAAAAAAAAAAAATTCTGTCTGTATATTCCGGTTAATCTCTAAAATGGCTGCATCGATTTTGAAAGGACTTTCACTAGCAGATAGCTGATGTTATAAGGCATAATTTAGGCTAGTTTTATTTCAGAAAAAACTAGATTCCGTAATAAAATATTAAATACAGTGTAATACCAAGCTTCTGTCTAATTTCAGGTCAGACGGTCGTGTGTAGCACGTTTCAGTTGTAATAAAGAATATTATTATAGTCGGAAGTAGTTACTAGATCATGATTGAATTGATCGAAATTTATCAACAATACCTGATTGACTCCCCTACCCTCCATTATTATAAAACGAATTTTTGTAAAGCTTTATATGTATATCGGACTCTACAGCTAGGATGCCGGCATTCAATAATTCTTCTGCGACTCTTCAGTAACATTTTTCTTCCCTTTATTTTTTTCTCTAGGGCGTGACAACCCCGCACTTTGTCGCAGAAGACTTTAAAAATATACAAGAAACTAACACAAAGAACACCCAGACTCAGAACTTAGAAAGTGTTGTCCCAAGTGGTTTTGAACCCACAACATTCAGCGGGGTAGAGAGCGACGTGGCGACCGCTTAAACCGCTAGGCCGATCGTGCAATCAAATTACTCGCTTCTTTAACCCTTATAACTTTAATATGACAGCCGTCTCTCGCTGTAGTTGGAAATATTAATGAACTCGATCCACCATTACAAAAGAACTAATGAAAGAACAGACTCCCGTCAGGCAGAGCTGAACGTTATTAATATCAAAACTTTCAAACTTTGTACTTCAACTTTTGAAATTGGTTGGAGTGAATGCTATTTGGCGTCGCGCCGGAAACTAACAATTTATATGAAAAAGTTGGATTTTGTGACAAAATACTGCAGATCTTGTTTTTAACATAAATAATATAATAATAATAATATTGTATTTATATGAATATATAAGATATAATACCTCATCTGCTTCTGACGTTTCCAAACGGTTGTTTTGTGCAAAAAAATCCAGAAAACTAGTGTTTAAACTTTCTCAATAAATGAGGTTCTTGACATCAATATAGATATTTATACAGACATCAATATAAGCTTTCGACGGACTGTGTATGAAATTCATGGTTAATCAATATCGGGTCGTCTACTTACTTTTGTATTGTAACAGCTTCAGGGGGTAAAAATTTCGCAGTAACTAAGAATAACAAGCTAAAACAACAAAAAACTCGGCCGTGTGAAAATGGACTTTTGATTTTCAAATACCGATTGTCACTCTTACAATTTAGACAAATACATTTTTGTAACCAAATTTTGTTAGTTCGAAATGTTTTGTACATATTTCTTATTCCGCATCCGTCGCCATTAAATTATACTGACAAATTTCTGAGCAAAAATGTATGTCTGTAAGTTCTTAAAGAAAACACACCAATGCTTTTTGATATAACATTGAGCCTTTACAAAAAAATTAAAACTAGTTAAAGAAATAAGAATTGAAACTTGCATATTTTACGAACTAAGTTTTATAAGAATTACTGATATATGAGAATCATGCAAATATAGACAAAATTAAATGACAATGGATAAAGGATAAGTATAAGTATTTAACGCTCGAATTTTTAACATTATAATGGCGAGCCGTTTACTGCTTTTTTTATTTAACCCATCGCATGAAGTAACCCCTCTAATATTACGGTCTGTCGTTACTTCCCTTACGGTACATAAAACATGTATGAAATATGAAAAAGAATGATGGAGAATGAATTTAAGAGGGCTGTGTAGGATGAGAGGCGTTGCATATACTATTCCTACAATAGCTTAAAATTTGTTTAAACATGTTAAAAAAAATGGAGGCAGTCATGAGGATTACCGACAGGAGATCGACTGCACGATTGGCCCAGTGGTTTAAGCAGTCGTCATGCAGCTAAGTGTTGTGGGTTCAAAACCCACATGGGACTACACTTTGTGTGATCTACAAATTGTTGTTTTGAGTCTAGCTGTGCTTTGTGTTCGTTTCTTGTATGTTTGTAAAGTCAATAGTAAGTTAGTAACATTAATGTGAAAATCGAAACAAATTTTATCCTTACAAGAAGCATCTAACACACACACACACACAATCGGATATACAATGTGATGATGTGTATGTACGTACATAGCCATGTGTAAGTACATAGGGTGTGTAAAGTATATTATAGCTATAGGTATGCCTCAAAAATCAGCACGTTGCTGATGTGAACCCATAGGATATTGAAGCTAAAACTCGTCTAAAGCGGCTATAGAAGTTTTCACTTCAAAGAAGAGTCACGTTCAATTAGGTATTATTGTAAAAATATGTAGATCAACTTGAAATCATGATGGTAAAAAAAAAATCTTCTACCTGACAAACCCACTGAAAAACACCAAAAGAATTGTTGAACACCTATTTCCTTTTGAAATTATGGTGCTATTCTAATAGAGTCGACCCATATATACCGAAGTGGGAATCTCCCAGGTTCAATTGTAAGCCTGAATACTCACAAAGATCGCACACGGTTAACTGTGTAACGATAGAAATATATTGTTCTGTGAGAAACCTATCAGTAGCGTTAGATTTGCTAATATTTCACATAACGCAGAATTCCGACTCTTGTACACGGAATACGTAGAGATTTCGTTTACAAGACTCGTAATTGTGCTAAGTTCGTGTGGTGACGGATTAAGAACACAGAGTGTCATCTGCCCCTATTCATCCCATGGGTGTCGTAAGAGGCGACTAAGGGAACAAATTACTTAGAATGAAATCACTGTAAAAGGAAGGAAAATTTGAAAAAAATCTATACCAATCCAGCCAGTGAGGCATACTAAAGCAAAACTTCCTTTCGAAGAAGAGTTTTATGTCCAGCCGTGGACAGTTAAAAGCTGCTGATGATGATGAATGGTGTAATGAAAGCAAAAAGTACTCCTTTCATCGCATATTTGAAGGCGTCATTCACTCTCACATTCATTCACCCGTAAGTAAAGCGAGGCTAAACTCCGCCGTGGGAACTAGCACCTGTGCCGTTATTCTTTTGCCTCGAAAGCCTATAAATTCAGTACGTAATCGGTCCTTTGTACCCGAGTTCTATTGAACGGGCTTACCGGCTTATCCTACGTTTTCTTGTGATGTCTAGAAAATAAGTTTGTGGCTGTAGATATGTGTATATAGTTTTACTTACCCCGGGGGTATTAACCCGAATGTACATAATAGGTAAACAGTAAGAATAGGGATCTTTGCTTTATTGAGATTTTTATGATACGTTAATTTTAGTGTGGTTGGGTGGGTAGATATTTTTGTTATTCACGTCAGAAATTCGTTTTTTTTTTTCAAATTTGATAAACAAATATTCATCGATTTGTGTAGAAAAATTCATGAATAAACAAAAATGTGCATTTTAATAATAATAATTTCTTTTATTGGTATAAGCATTATTGAGATACAATGGTACTCTGTTTCCTGTAGTAGGTAACAACCTGTGTTACAGGAGACAGTGTCTTCACCCCTTTTGTTATTTCAAACTATACAATAAAAATACATTTAAAAGTGTGTGTGGGAGTATGCAAATGGGTGTGTGCGTGTGTGAGTATGCAAATGTGTGTGTGTGCGTGTGTGAGTATGTATATGTGTGTGGATGTGTCTGTATGTGTGTGTATGTGAGTGTATGTGCGTGTGTGTATTTTCACTGTAGTAAGGTTTCGGTTTGTGCGTAATCTTGTGTAAGTAACCATAATTTTGTTTTGATTTTGACTTCGTAAGTGACCAATGAGTTAATGAGCAAGGTTTTGTTTATTTTGTTATAGATACGTGTAGCTTGATGTAAGTGTTGTCGTCTTGCTTGTGCAGTTCTACATTTTAAAGGTTGACTAACGTTTGTAATAGTACGCTTATATCTGTTTTTGTAATTTATTGGTGTAATCTTATCCTGTACAATTGTTAAATTAAGGACATATAATTGTCTTACTGTTAGTAGTTCGCACTCTTTGTACAGTGATTTTGTTGGAAATCTATATGGTTTAAAAGTCATAACCTTAAGTAGCGATCTTTGGGCTTTTTCTAGATGGATCATGTAAGTTTTGCAGGCACCCCCGCGTATCGTTATGCAGTAACTAATGATCGATTGTGCTAAGGAAACATATATCAATCGAAGCAGTTCAAAGTCTCCCACTTGCCGGAGTCTCCTAAATACCTATATAAGCTTTCTAACCCGTGACGTGGTTTGTTCAATATGTGATCGCCAGTTCAAGTTTGCGTCTAGTACAACTCCCAAATATCTAACTGTGTCTTTTTCGGCTAGCGAAGGACATGGGCAATAGCTGTTAAAATTGTATGGAGGCTTGCATGTGTGTACTCTGAGTGTTATTTCGGGAGGCTTAATGTTGGCGAAAGTGAACTACACGTATGAGGTCTTTGATAAGTTAAGGGTGAGCAAGTTCTTTGACAACCAATAATGTATTCTCTGGAGTCCGAGTTCAGCATTTATTGTCACCTCCTCCCAGGTCTCCCATGAAATATGACAGCAGTATCATCCGCGTAGCTAAATATTTTACCCATGTGGAGAGTCTGCTCGCACAGATCATTTACATAGATCAGAAAGAGGCTCGGAGATAGGCAACTGCCCTGCGGCACGCCGTACGTTACTTCTGTTTCTTGACTGACTGCTTCGTCTATCTTGACCCTCTGTGTTCGGTTCATGAGAAAATCCGTGAAGATGTCAAGCGGTTTCCCCCGAATCCCAATATGCTCCATCTTTCTTACTAGAGTGGGAATACAGACTGTATCAAAAGCTTTCGCTAGATCTAGGCAAACCCCCAGGCATTTTTGTTTCATGTCAACTTTTCCCGTAATATATGCCACTAGTTGATTAACCGCATCTTCAGTGCTCCTCCGCGACCTAAAGCCAAATTGTGCCTTTGAGAGTAGCTCATTACGTTCCAAATATTTTGTGAGTCTATTGTTTAGTGCCTTCTGCAGTATTTTTGATAAGGCCGGTAGAACGGAGATAGGTCTATACTTAGTCTGGCCATAAATACTGTTACACTTAATTATAAAAAAATATTACATTTGAATTTCGAATCTGTCATTTTTATACGATTGTTCATTGTGTTTTCTCATTTTGGCGCCAATACATTGTAAAATATTTTGCGATATTAAAATGGTGTGGGGTGATAAAGAGAACCGAATCGCTGTGATAGCATTACACAAAGTAGGTATGGAGCCAAATGCAATTTTTAAAACTCTCCATACACTTGGTATTAGTAAAATGTTTGTGTACCGGGCTATTAATAGGTACAATGAGACCTCCTCTGTTTGTGACAGAAAAAGATCTGGCCGTCCACGTAGTGTTCGTACGAAAAAGGTGGTCAAAGCAGTAAGGGAAAGAATTCGAAGAAATCCTGTCCGAAAGCAAAAGATTTTATCTCGGGAAATGAAGATAGCACCTAGAACCATGTCGCGTATTTTAAAAGATGACTTAGGACTTGCAGCCTATAAGAGACGCACTGGCCATTTCTTAACTGATAATTTAAAGAAGAATAGGGTGGTAAAATCGAAACAACTACTGAAGCGGTACGCAAAGGGAGGTCACAGAAAAATTTTGTTTACGGATGAGAAAATTTTTACAATTGAGCAACATTTTAACAAACAAAATGACCGTATTTATGCTCAAAGCTCTAAGGAAGCTTCCCAATTAGTCGACAGAGTGCAACGTGGACATTATCCGACTTCAGTGATGGTTTGGTGGGGTGTTAGCTATGAAGGAGTGACTGAGCCATATTTTTGTGAAAAAGGTATCAAAACATCGGCACAAGTGTATCAAGATACCATTCTTGAGAAGGTAGTTAAGCCCCTTAACATCACCATGTTCAATAACCAAGTATGGTCCTTCCAGCAAGACTCGGCGCCGGGTCATAAAGCTCGGTCCACGCAGTCTTGGTTGGAATCGAACGTTTCGGACTTCATCAGAGCTGAAGACTGGCCGTCGTCTAGTCCCGATCTTAATCCGCTGGATTATGATTTGTGGTCAGTTTTAGAGAGTACAGCTTGCTCTAAACGCCATGATAATTTGGAGTCCCTAAAACAATCTATACGATTGGCAGTGAAGAATTTTCCCATGGAAAGAGTGCGTGCTTCTATTGATAACTGGCCTCATCGTTTAAAGGACTGTATTGCAGCCAATGGAGACCACTTCGAATAAGCTTTTTATATTTTTAATTGTTTTATATTTATGTATTAAACTGACACACTGTAAAAGTAATAAATGTTATTTGCAGTTAACAATTTTCTTTTTTCTTTATTACAATATTTATGGCAAGACTAGGTAGTTCTTCATGTCTTCCTGACCCCCACTCTTGTAAACTGGTGTAATAATAGATTTTTTGAAGACACTAGGGAAAATCCCCTGTTCAAAACAGATGATTTCAATGAGTTTTGTAAGTGGTGATACCAGTACTGTCGCAGCTAATTTTAGGAATTTTACGGAAATATAATCCCATCCGGTGGCACAGTTACTTCGTAGATTAATAATCAGAGATTTTATTTCTGCTTCGTCAGGTGGAGGAAGAAGTATGGAGTTAAGTGCAGATGGTGTTTCTGATAGATATGGTGCAGGTTCGGGGCTCTGATTTTGGGCTATGTTCTCAGCCAGTTGCTTACCCATACAAGCAAAATAGTCATTTATTTGTTTCACAGCAAGCGTGCAGTCAGTTGTGTCGAGTAAGAGTTTAGAAGCTGATAGTTTTTGTTCAGTTTTGTTTGTGATGGATTTTATTATATTCCATGTTTCTTTAGTATCTTTTGATTTTCTTAACGCATTTTTCTCATAATTTTGTTTGAGCTTCCGGAGTAATAAAGTACAGTGATTGCGGTATCTTTTATATATTAGCGCGTGTAGAGTATTGTTAGGGACCCTCTGAGATTTCTTATAGAGTTTATCTCTTTGTCGGATACACCGTAGAAGACCTGGTGTGAGCCAAGGCTTAAGAATCATTTTGCGATTAGGTACTGTACTCACTCTTGAGTGTTTTGAGATGACGGACGACGCTTACACGACGACGTGTCGACGCATTACAATTACCTCGTAGGTGTTATTTATTTTAAATTTAATTTAACTACCTTTTATACTACAGCAAGAGATTGAAAAATAACTGTACTCTAAAAATTATTAACTTAGTCATAAATATATATCTCGATCTAACCGAGGAACAATTTGATAAACTTGAGAGACTTCAAAATTTCTGTATCAGATTCAATTTTGGTTTACGCAAATATGATCATATATCCGAATTTCGTACAAAACTTCCAATATGATTTCGCCGGAATACTCATATCCTGTCGCTACTATATAATATCCTATATAATCCAACAACTCCTATCTACTTAAAAAAATGTTTCACTTTTATTCATAACACACATACACGATGCTTGAGGTCATTAGAAAATCGAACTTTGGAGATCCCAACACACACCACATCTTACCGGAGGTTATTAGGCGGGCACAGTCGGTGAGTACTTTTAAGAAACTCGTCAAGGATCATTATTTATCTTTTTAACAAATATATGCTATATCTGTATCTATGTTTATGTATATATTCATATTTATGTGCCAATGTAAGTATATGAATGTGTATTCGTATATATGTATGTGTAATGGTAGCTAATATACCTAAATTGCAATGTGCACCACAGACTGCATAATACTATACAGTATAGTCCATCTAACGGTTGCCTGCAAGAGATCGCAGACTGCGATAAGGCCACCCATTGTACTACTATTTTTTGTTTGTATCCTACATTGTATGTCTCCTACTTATGGTGTGCAATAAAGAATAGCTATCTATCTATCTATCTATCTATCTATCTATCTATATTTACATTCTACAAGAGTGTAATCTGTTTTACAACAAAATTAATGTTTTATAACTGCCTCGGTGGCGCAGTGGTAGCGTATACCTCTGCTGTGTTTGAGATCGCGGGTTCGTTTCCCGGGTCGAACTCGAGATCTTTGTATTTACAAGTATTTATTTCGAAGTTTGGGTGTTTCTATATTTAATATTGTTTGTATCCGTTGTCTAGTACTCATAATGCAAGCTCTGCTTAGTTTGGCAAAAAAAACGTTCAAAATTAGTCAAAGCTCAGGGTTTGTGCATGGTGTGGCACTTTGTAGCAGAAACATATACTTTCGTATGTAAATAGAACACAATTTTCAAGGAGTCCTGTCAATGACACTACTCTTATACTAAATTTCTCATGTTATCATAGGCATGTGTTTAATATTCTTGCGTCACATTTTGAACAATTTTTAAAGTATATTAAAGCTGTTTGTTGGATATATCATTTGTTGATCATGATGATGATTTTATCATTATACATAAATAAGCTCGAATCTAAAATTACGATCAATAAATATGCTGTGATCAATTAATAAGCGAGCGCAGCTTGAGCACATCGCTTAAACAAAGTCTTTATTATTCCATTAACATGGAATACTGAGTTTCCAATCGTTCAGAATCTACATAACTGAGTAGCCATGATTCGGTGATCAAACTACAATATTAGGATCGTCTTTCAATATTTTTTTATGTTTAGAAAATTATATTTTTTACAGTTTTCTGAACGAGACAGTGAATTAAAGTAAATTATGACAATTTAAATTTTTAGGTTGAAAAACGGTTTTATCTGAAGGTTTCAAAAAAATCTAAGCTGTTTATGTCCTCGTCAAATATGCTACTCTTCCTCACGTCTTATTTATATTTTATAAAGTAATAATTTTCAAAAAATTTAAAGCATTTTCAGAAATTTACATAACAAGAATTTGAATATAGCTATTATTTCATTTTAAAGTCATGTATATTTTTTGTTTTTCTTTTAATGATATTAGATAAACAACTATATCATTGGATGGCAAGTAACAAAGACTGTCCATGAATACCTTCAACTCAAGAGACAACCATTTGAGTGGCATCCACAGAAATATAGAGGGTAGTAGGGGAGTCACTGTAACGGTAGGCCTGAGGTGACCTCACTCACTCAAGGAAAGGAAATGGAAAACAGTTTAAAACTGATTTTCAGACCCTGCTCAGTGCCAATATGTGTGTGTATCACTAATCTTTTTTACTTTATTTTATGCACTAATGCTATATGATCTATATCGTCATATAATCACTTCCACTGTGATATAATAAACAGACTGATACAAACAGTTTGAAATGGAAGCTTTTAGCTGACGTACAGATAGGATAACTCATTCTATAACGAGTATTTATTTTAATTCTACGCAGTTATTGATCGAGGCGGGAGGGCGGAGGGATGCCAGGGTCTAATAATAGTACGTTCATCCCAACAGTACTAGTAGGATATCTATAAATTATTCAGTTCAAACAGTGTATATGACGATATTGTAATGATTTGATTAATGTATTTGAGGAATTGGTTACAACTGTAATTTGTTTCTGATTTAGATGGACTGTTTTCTACATTTTTTTTCTATATTAAGAGCCTGCCAAAGTGACTCTACTCTGCCTGATGGAAAGCATGAATAGAATACAAGAGTTGTGGTCACCATACTCATTGCAAATGCAGACAATGCAGTTTGGTGACCCACACTATGGCGGCTTAGTGAGATGCTTTTTCACACCCCGCTTGGGGACGTAAAAGGCATGACAGTTATCGTGAAAGTGTAAGGCTTACACAGTTACCACGATAACTGTTACCCCTGCATCAATGGACCTCCGGTCTCACACTCGGCAACGAAACACGACAACACAGATGCTGGCGCTTTAGTTTGGTCTTCTGTGGGAGGATAGTACTGCCCCGGTCGAACCATGTGAATACCATTTACGTTTATTTGTATAGTTTTTTTTCTTGCCTATTCAACCGACCGACTGTTGGTCGAACAGTTAGTGTATCCCACCGAGAGAACCAAGTTTCAACACCGATGGTTTGGCTCCACCGGAGTGATGCCATTGCATCTCTGAAAACCAATTTAAACAATTCTTTCGTTGCTGTTTGTCATGTAAGTGAGGAAAATAGAACCTTAAGACACCCTCTATCCTTCTATCTGGAGTGATATTTACTTGTAACGTTTGAGTTGTAGTTAAATTAGAAACAAATGACAAAAGTACTATTCCTGAGAAATAGCAAGATTTCTTTTACATACGAGAGCGCATCTGTGAACAGCAACCATTATAATAATAAAGGCATGAAATAAAATCATAAATAAGGAATCCATCAAGTTTCTTGATTAATTACTTTTGTTGAATATTATGATTATTGTATTAATGTGATTATTGAAGAAGACATAGGCAGTTTGGGTGAATGTTTACTGATATTAGGGTACGAATCCAGAAAAGATGATGGTTAGATGGCTTTGTATGTTCGTTATGCCACGGATAGTTGACGTGTCGTCGTTCAAAGATTAACATATAATAATTGGGTTTGATTTATTCATTCATACATTTGTCACATAACTGTGTGTTTTTATCATGAAAATGAGTGTCTTTAATAGTGTATTTCTTCCCTAAAGGTTGACAGCTATTTTATTTATTTTTATTTAAGAATTTTAAATAGTTTTTGACTCCAGAATTCCAAGTGTTTATGTCCATCCGTACTCCCTATCAATCAGGTGACATGTCGGTTTGATTACTCATACTATGATATAAAAACAATTGTTCTTTATATAAAGATTTTTATTACTAACATAACTGACTTTGGCTTAGCATAAGCATCATATTTTTCTTTTAGAATTGATCAAAATTCCAATTAAAACAACGCGTGTAATATTATGGTCCAACAGTTCACATTACTCGAGAACATTGATTATAACTCCAGATTCTTACCCGCGCAGTATTCTTGTAAATATTTATATAATATATATGAGGTATTTTCGTAAGTTATAGGCGACACAAACCACAATTGAGTTTCTCTGTAAATAAAGTTTTTATTGCAATTAGTTTACGTACGTATATGATTGACAATTTCACATTTAGTACTAACATAAGATCGTACCTGTAAATAAAGAAACAACATTCAATGTTTATAATTGTGTCCTTTCCTAATTAAATCACAATAAATACAATGGTAATTTTATCCACAATGACGAGTGCTTTTTGGTGAGGTCCATAGATTACTCAAAGTTTTCTTTACCACAGATTAGACTTAAACCTAGAATTATAAACTGTTTTGATGTTGCGGTCAGCTCAAGAACCATTATTGCTTGGAACTTCAAATTAATGAAAATATATTTTTCATTACATATATTAAACAGTAAAATCAGGTTCGTCCACGTGGCAACAAATGTCTACTTTAAAAACTTGCTCGTCGAAACTTGGGAAATGTGCGACAAAAGGTAGGTTAGACAACACGTGCTGTCAAAGTCTCGAGCTGTGATTGACATGCTGATGTGATAAGGGTTTCAGAGACCCATAGCGAGTTGTTCCGGATTTCGGTAAAAAAGCATAAAAACATTAAGAAAGTGTAAGAAAGTTTTCGTTAAAAGTAAAATTAAAATAAAACCATATCAGTATTTAACATACCTACATTTCGTTTTATGTTTAGTAGTATAACATAAGATACAAACATTTTCAGATATCTGACACACAGCGTCATCTGAATTTAAACTATGTAGAGCTTGTGCCCTGAAAGTTGGATTAAGTGATGAATGCCTATTTACTTTTTTGTCAATACATACATATTATTAATAATATATATCCAAACTCCGAAACAAATATTTGCAGATAAACAAACATTTGGTCCAACCCGGTAATTCCACCCGAAACGTCAGCACAGCAATCGGAAATATTAACATAGGACCACCGAGGCAGTGATGTGTAAAGTACTATCTAAAGTAACTATGTAGTGTAATGGTAGAATGACTAAAATGATAAGATGCGAAATCTATTCTGTTGTCTCTGCCTCGCCCGGACCGGTTTATATGCATGTTTATTAGGAACAAGGACCTTTTCTGTACCTGTACCAGACCTTTCCATTCAAGCAGTCCATTACTTTATAACAAATTTACTTCCAAGTGCCGTTCGGGGGTTTAAAACTTCTATAACATTGTTTTACTTAAGTTACCATTAACTTTCTTTAATTCATCAACAAGCAGTTCTCTTTCCATTACCGTTTCTTGTTACCTAACTTTGCTGATGTTCTGTGATAACAATAGGCTTGCTATCACATAAATTTACATGAGTTCATGTATTGTATACATAAATTACATAAACAACTCCAAAAGGTTTTTTAGTTTCCTTAATCTTTCAATATCAACGAATTGAATTACAGCGCGGAGTCGCTTGTTACGCATGGGATGTGACTTCTGAATACCTTCGTATTAGACACATACATGTGAATAACATGTACCTTTGACGTCATTTACTATGAATTATGTAATATCTAAAGTGTTCCTATTCATGCGTTTGAAGAATCTGAATGGTTTTATCATACTAAGGAATAGGTTATATTCGTATCTAAATACTTAAGTGTGTATATCTTACCCTAGTCATCAATAATATAAATGACTTGACAGGAAAGGTCAGATTTTCAACTTGAAATTCTTCTTATGTTCAGAAATTACACTGGAAAGTATTGAATCCAGATTGGATGCTGAATAACTTAGGAGACGAATGTAAAGTGTAATAAGAAGCCAGTAAATATAGTGGTCTTTGAACTCGAGCACAATTGAAACGAGCTCGAACGATGAATGAGATAACTAACCAATGACAATGAAGGCACATACTTCAGTAGCTCAGAATTGTCCGCAAAGGAATGGGAGAATATTCTACAATATCATTAAGGGCTCTTGTTTTACAGCAAAACAAAAAACAGTAATGGCAGCACGTTGAAGAACCAAAAAGTTACCAAATTTATTATTCCATAGCGTAATTAAATAACTTACATATTACAGGCGAACAGTCACCACTAACTCATATCTTTCATCTCCATCAGGTAGTACTTATAGACTGCAACTCGAAATAAAACGAGATATTTTTCTATTTCTTAGACACCTATGGGACGTTTATGCATTTAGTTGTTGTTCTACAAGTTTTAAGTTCTGCTGAATTTTAATAATGTCTCCATCACTGCGGATAAATATCTCTAATCACTGCGGATAAATTATGAATTGTACTTAAATGAAACAAGAATTGAATTTCGTGTATAATTTACTATTGAAAAAAATTTTACCAGTAAAATATATATGAGATTTTCTTTAGATTTAGTTGAAAAATGAAGCGAAAAAGCTTAGGTAAGGAATATCCTAAATCTTGTATAAGGAAACACTACAGAGATAGCAGGAAAAGGAAATAGTTCATCCATATGGCCACCCTGTGATTTGAAACACCATTAGAATACAATTATAAACTTTACATTACAATGAATAAATAAGTGAATCGATTGAATGAAGTTGTGCTGCACTTGTCACGCTAGTAACGACCCACGGTCGAATAGTTTTGTTAATTGAATGGATTACCAGCTGCTTCGTTAATTCACCGATTGGCTGCCACTGGTGAATTTAATATTTTCAGTTTGTGCAGCTTAAATGACGACAAAAGAATGAAGCGTATAAAATTTAACGAACTCTTAACATTGATGATTAATTTTGAGTTAATTGTGATATTTGAACTATACATGTTGAAATTTAATGAGATAAGAATAAAACAGAAAACTAAATTCGAAGACTCCCTCTTCCCGTTACCCTTAGAGGGTGCCAACACATTTGTGACTCCTATGCATACCGTAAATAATACAACTTACAAAACGAAAGCAACTGAAATATATAAAGGCCCCAATAAAGAAAATTCACCTAATCTCTTACTATGACCCAAAAACCAACCGAACGAAATTCTGAATCGGAAAAGTAATCGTGCAAATCTCTTGGGAAATGATGAGCTTAAGATGGCGTCGACTAATTCGAACATAACTTCCATTTGCAGAATTATTAAAACCAGAGATCACTTCGGTAGAATTTTCAGCATTTTGAATTTCTCGTTTTATTTTATCGATCAGTTAACATGAACTGTCCTTCTATATCTATTCAAATCTAATCTAATCAATAACGATTGGATAACACAATAGGTAAGGTCTGTATACCATCTTTAGGAATAGGTTGACTTAAGACTATAGTCTTTTCTTCAAAATGCCAACCCAGACCCTAAACTTTACCTGCATAATTTTACTTTAACAATGTTCATGGACTTAAAAAAAAAGAAACCTCAATGGTTTATTGCGGCATGTGTTTCCTGAGTAAGTCTTAGGAAATGACAGCGCCGTCTAGCTGTAAAGTCTTGTAAAATATTTGTAAAAAAAAATAATTATAAAAATAAATATCATCGATAGATTTTTGTATCATGATAGGTTAAAATATTCTGGACCCCTATGGTCTTATATTGTTGACAAAAGCCTCCTTTTAAAGGAGAGACTTATAACAAACAGTGAACTGTTAAAAATTGTGATAGTTTTACATAGATATTTTATATAATGCAATTATAAATATGTACATAATTATGTACTTGGAGGAGGCCCTCAAACAGCGGTAAGACATTTTTGTCGCTTGAGCTGTCTGAGCTGGACATCTCCACGGGCGAGGTTAACTTAACGTCAAGTGACCTTTTCTGTTCATTTGTCTCAATTCCAAACAAAAAGAAAAAAGATTCAAATTTGTCTCTCATCTTTAACTTAACAAACCCCAAACTACATAAACCCTAGGAGATCACAGATAACAAACTCGATTCACTAGAACGACATCAAACTGTTATGATGCGGATGAATTCACATATCCAGATGAAGATCTGCCTATCCCCATCGGGTTTGCGAGTGTGAAATAATTTGCATCCCTCTGTGTAAGACGCCCATCAATGGCTGTCTACCCTCGTTCCAAATTTGAGGCTGAATGGCCTCCATTATATGAAGTTAAGAACCGCTGTATTATTCAAGAGGTGAATAAACGCTGTAGATATGTTTTTATGGCTGAGCTCTGTTTATTTTGAGATGTTTAAGGGTGAAAATGTTTCTTCTTATTTTTCATGCAACATTGTGGCGAGCGTAGTGCCATTTAGAGTCGTTGCGATGTGATAATTTAAAAAGGTTGACACTTTCCTTTAAGTATAATGGATTGTAGCTTCTTCAGTTTTACTGAACGTAGCGCAAAGCTTGCTTGATTTTAGCTAGTTTAAAAAAACTGGAAATTGTAGTTGAAAATCTTTAGGAAGAAACATTTCGTTCTTTGCTGTATGTACTTTTCGTTTCTGATAAGACGTAATAATAGATAAAATACCAATTCTACAATAAAACACGACATGCTACAAAATATATAATGTTTATGCCTTTACTGTATTCAATATGTATTTGCCAATTTATGTAATAGTGATTGCCACAATGTAATTTAGTAAGTAGATTGAAAATTTACCTTTTACCATCTTCGGACTTACATCATCATTATCATCTGAAGACGACACATCCGAAAGATGTCTATTATTAAACATAGGCCTCCTCCAAGGCTCTCTACAAAAACCCGTCCTGTGCTGCTCGTATTCAACAGTATCCCAGTACCTTTACCAGATCGTCAGACCACCTTGCAGGAGGCTTACCCATTCTTTGTCTTCAGAACTATTTGGCCCCATCGGCAATATTGGTGACCTTGGTTTATTTGCGGATCTCCTCATTCCTGACTCGATCACGCAGAGAAACTCCGAGCATAGGCGCACAGCAAACTTGATCTTTTGGTGTATAATTAAAAACATAATTCGTCAACTGCTAATGTTCCTACGAGCATATGTTCGATAATGTACCAAAGTACTTCCTCTCCTAACAGTCTCGAAAAATCCTTTTAAAATTGCTGTTCAACTAATGCACTAAGAACAAACTCTTTAATCTCACTGAACAATAAAAAAAGAGTAATTTTCGTTTTTCCATAAGCCTACTCATGGACCTGTACAATACTTATTCTTTGTTTTGTGACCTGAATAATAACATTCTAAGCTCATTGTGTTGAAGTTGAATGCGAAAGATTTGAAAGGGGTACTTTAAAAATGCATTGACTTCGTCCATTTTAGAAAAACCGTTTTACGATCCCTTGGCTCGCTTCCACGCTGAATTTTCTGCAAAGCTATATTCGGAAATTTGAAAACAATTCATGAATGTAATGCATCTTTATAATTTATTTCTTTTTAACTAAATTATCCTCAATGCATACCTCGTAGACGTCTAACGGTACTCTAAACATTGTAGCCAGGACTTACAAACAATCTAATAGTTATTTTCAAAGTTGACGCTAGGTAGGCATTGTATTACATTTTTTCAATTCATAACCCCGCCAAAGTAATGTCTGTAGAAGTCACTACATTATGAAAAAATAGTGAAATGTATGCTTTAGCTCAGCAACTAATTATAACAAGATTGTTTAAAATAAACTACCTACTTTTATATTAAAGATCAAATGACCTAAAAGAAATGCCTTGTCGACCAAATCAAAATACAATATCAAAATATCAAACCAAAAGTATGTCAAAAGTAGAACAGTTTTTAAAAGAAACTTCGAATCCTCCCATACAACAGTTGAATCAACAATATTTCAGCAATATGACACCTGTCTAGGGGTCTAAATACCGAGGCTTATCATACAGGGGCCTGTCACACACTCGAACTGGCAGTTCTGTTCAAAACTTGGCCTCGCCACTTCCGAAGTATCCGTCCGCGCCAGTGCGTAATACTCCAAAGTGATATACGACTGTGTTTTAGACTGAAAATGTTTACTTTACTGTGTCAACTCTGTCTGGATAGTATTATTGAATATCTGATAAAAGCCACTGTAAGTATATGTATATTTAACGTGTGTATACCGATATTTGAAAATTAATTGGTGCATATTCAATTATTTCAGGAAGTATAGCAATATAGGTCAAATTTTTCATGGTCCGGTTACATTAGTGAATAAATAACGTATAATCAGTTTTATACACGACTTCGGTAACATATAATTACGTATAACACTCTATCTAGTTTGGGATCACATGACTGAGTAAGAGATGTTTGAATTGATTCTTTAAGGTAGTAGAGCCACGCTGATTTCAGCACAAACGGGCGGTTCGATCGGGTCACTACTACCCTCCCACAGAAGACCAACCTAAAGCGCCAGCATCCGTGCTGTCGTGTTTCGTTGGTGAGTGCGAGACCGGAGGTCCATTGATGCAGGGGTGACAGTTGTCGTGATAACTATGTGAGGCTTACTCTGCTACGACGGCTGTCATGCCTTTTACGTCTCCAAGCGTGGCGTGAAAAAGCATCTCACTTGGTCACCATAGTGTGGGTCAGCACACTGCATTGTCTGCATTTGCAATGAGTATGGTGACCACAACTCTTTGGATTCTATTGATGCTTTCCATCATGCAGAGTAGAGTCACTTTGGCAGGCCCTACATAAAAAAAAGAAATAAACAATAGAGTCTCATGCTCTTAGAAAAACATTGGTAAATAATATTACTCCATAATTCCATCCACCTTCACTAGTTGTTCTTGGCTGTAACACGGTATCTGAGTCTATAATTTGTTTCCTTCTATTTGTCACAGATCTTGAACAAGAACAAAATGCATGGTATCTTGAAATATGTAAATGATCTTTACCTACGATTACAATAATTAAACCCGTAGACGTAGAGTATCCACCTATAAGCCTTAGCTTATTGGATCACCACGGGATCAGCAGGAAAATCGCAATTCTTTGCGACTTGTGTATGATCGTAATTGAACTTCGTGTTTTGTTTTAAGCTGACTTCAAGAAAATGAGGAGGTTCTCAATAGTTTTTCTGTTTGTTGTCTTAAAGCTCTATCATTGGTTTACGTTGAATAAATAAATAAATAGATATATCGGACATTTGACACACAACGCCATCTAGTTTCAAACTAAGCAGAGCTTGTGCTATGATAACTAGACTGACTAATAGAATACTTATATACCTTTTTTTTTGTAAACACATACATATTATACATAGAAAACATCCAAACTTCGAAACAAATATTTGCAGATCATACAAACATTTGGTCCGACCCAGGAATCAAACCCGAAACCTCAAGCACAGCAGTCGCATTCACTACCGCTGTATCACCGAGGCAGTCAAATGTTTATACATTATGTTTTTACACATTGTTTCATTAAAATTTTTAAAACAAAAGTAGTGTAGTGTAGTGTGTCTAAACACTTTTTTGACCCCTCCTTTACTCAATTGATTACCAAAGGGTTATTTGTAGTAGTGCAGACGGGTAGTGTGATATTTTCTTAGACTAACTTCAGATGTTTACTTAGCTTCACGTAAACTTCTGATTGCAAACCTACAGGATGAGGCAGCAGTGGCTGAGAACACCCATGCGCCTCTAGCAACTGATTTTTGCTTCGTTTGCATGAGTAATATGATATGTAAGGAAATTAACAACATTATTTTGTATAAAATATTATTGTAAATAGATTGTTTACGCAGATATAAACTGTGTACTTAGTGTGTGTGTTGTAAAGCGAGAATAAACTGTATCGGACTACCTGTATGGACTAATTTGCCACTCACAACATCCTCCACTCATCTACACGAGAAAAGATGCGGTCTTTTTACGCTGCAGTTTCTTATAATTCATTATGGTGATAATTGTTTTGAACTTGAGTGTTGAGTTATTACTCAAAAATTTGACTTGTATACTATTTAAGCAAAAACCTAAACGGACGTACATAAAACTAATATTTAACAGTAAATATATGTTTCATTATGACATGTAATCGATTTAAAACCTTATTGACTCTAGGAGAGAGCTACTTTTTTTGTGATTTTTTTATGGAAATCCATCTGTTACATTATTGTTAGTTTCTAGGTACCTTATGTAACATTCAATAGTTGTCACAATCATATGTATATACATATATATCAATGAATATACAAAAACTCTAGGTATGAGCTAATGGCACAGCACAACCGTATGCCAATAATTGACCAGCATAGTGACAGCAAGCGTGCACCGAATGTTAAATACCAGCGAATCTAGTGAGAGAGACCGTTTGAATTGATGTAATTGGCCTGTAGAGGAGTTGGCGTGATGACAGTACATGATCATGTGTACATATATACATAAGATATTGTATGTGTAGTACTGGGAGTGAGCGAGTCAAAATAAACTAATTCTTCTTCAGAAGATTTTATAGAAAGTACTACATATATGTTAAAAACTTACTTGCTTATATAATTTTTATTATCAGTTATAAGTATCTATTTTTTACTACCTGTAGTCCTTACTTCCTTTCTAATATAACAAATATGAAAGTGTGTTTGTTTGTTTGAATATTTGTCTTTCTTTCACGTCGCAATAGAGTGAATTTATAGTATAATTTTTTGTTTGGAGATAGTTTTGAATTTGGAGAGTACTTTAGACTACTTTTTACCACGGTAAAATAGGTGATTTTGGATTCATTTTAAATTTTATGAATTCCAATAGATGGCACAGTTAAATTTTTTTACTCGGTAGAGTACAAAATCGATAGAATTGAAAGTAACCAGACTCTTAATCGATAAATTTTTTGTTTTTTCTTGCGTTTTAAATTTCAAATAATATAAATGTAAAAGTTTGTAAGGATGTGTGGATGTTTTTTATCCTTTCACGCAAAAACTACTGTACGGATTTAGATGAAACTTTATAGTAATATTGCTTATAAATACATTACTTAGGTTACTATTTACCGTGATAACCGACATATACGCGGGCGAAGCCACACTTTAAAACTAGTTGTTATTCAATCCTTTTCACGGGCAACGACGTAATAAATTTGTGGCGACTTCCACATCTAACACAAACAAAAATATACAACAGCACCATCTAGCGAAGATACCTCGAACTACGAATGATGATAATGAACTACGAAACAACAATTAATTCTGTATCGTGAAATAGAGATTTGCGTGACAAATTAGCATATTTACAACATCCCAACATCAGCTGTTGGTCCGCGGTCCGCCAGGCATGATCACCTCGCCTGGTCGGAGGATCCTCAATTTGTGTCGGAGGGACATGATACTCGTCCCTTCACAAATTCTTAGATATCTCGATAAAAGCAAGGTAGGTAGAGTTCATATTCACTCAGCGAAAAGTTGGTACACGTACCTCAATTCTTTATATTGTGCCTAATTATTAGGAAAGTAAAGACTCATAATCATTATTCACTTGTAATTTCATCTGTTGCAAGAAAGGTTCTCACTTCTAATTGTGGCTTAGTACGGGTAATTTGTAAAACTTAATGACATAACGTTAGCACATGCGTGCCGGCCATCATTACTGCGAGCGGTATGAGGAAATAAATTGTAAAACTTTTAGACCAGCGCGATAAAGTATCAATTAAGGATGATCTGTATAGTTTTGGTTAATGAGATTATTTATAACCATTATTAAGAGTTCATTGTTTTCATAAATTATCATCATCAGCCTATCACAGTCCACTACTGGACAAAGGCCTCTCCCAGTACACGACACTCAGATCGATTTTGGACTAGTCGCATCCAACTCCTGCCAGCCATCTTGGGCAAATCGTCACTTCACCTGGCCTGTGGGCACTCTACGATTGCCGAGATGTGGTCTACCCTCTAGAACTCGTCAATTCTAATGGTTGTCGGTTATTGGTCCGTTTATCCTTGCTACAAGGGGTTCATATTTTTTTTAAAAACATGTGTGCTAACTAAGAATCAGTCGACGAAAGATTGAAGAAATTAGAACGTCTCTCAAGTACCTGAATAGCAGAATAACTCGGCAATCGATATTTGAGGCTGGCATAGTTATCTTGAATTTACTGATTAAATTGAATTCCAGTTAGTGGTTGATTTAAAATTGAATCGAGTCTCTAAACTCTTTGATAGAATCCTTTGACTGGCAGCTGAATGGGACAATCTTGGATCTTTAGGCATAAGTGAATTGTTAACAGGTAAAATGTATGAAAGTCCGGTACTTTTAGTCTTTAATTGAAATATTTTGTTAGTGGACTATTAGAATCGACTTTATTTTAATTATTTTTAAAGTACGTTGTAATTATTAATCGATTTAAAGAAAAGATGACCGGGATGATTGGCGCTCCTTGGAGGATCCACCTTCGATTGATTGACTCCTTCGTTTAGCAGTGGATGGCGATAGATTGATTTGATTAAACGAAAAGAGGGAAGTTTTTTACTAGGTTGAATTGTTAGTTTAATTCTTATAATACTTTCTTATAATTCTTTGTTTTATCATCATTATCAGCCTTTAACAGTCCACTGCTGAACATAGGCGTCTCTTCGGAGTTTTTGGCCTACTATACCACGCTGGCCAGACTGGTTGCCACGGGGTTTGTGTCAAGTTCTCCTTCTCTTTGTAGTGATGTTGTCCGGCGTAGTTTCTACCTTAGCGGCCTTTTGCGAACATTCATGAGATTAGGGGTGACGACACAGTGTATTCTTAGTCTATCATCACACGGATGACTCTGTCATCTTGTAACTTCGTCATGTACGAATAAATTTAAAGCCTTCCTTTTTTGATAAGTAGAGTAAATTTTTATTTGTTTCCATGAATGGAATTTGAATATACCTCGTCCATGTGGTGACAGATTAAGAATACATAGTGTTACCATCCCTACTCATCCCGTGGGTGTCGTAAGAGGTGACTAAGGGAAAAAATTATTCATGAAAATATCACTACAAAGAGAAGGAAAACTTGAAACAAATCCTATTCCAACCCGTCTGGCCAGCGTGGTATAGTAGGCCAAAAGCTCCTTGCTAAGGAGAGGCCTATGACCAGCAGTGGACTGTAAAAAGCTGTTGATATCTAAAAGTGGACTGAAAAATACATTAGTTACAATTATTTATGGTGTAAGCACATTGAAGTACGTAGCGTATTTTTAAAGGTTTATTATTTTGCCTACTAAACAATTCATCCTCCTGTCCAATGATTTATTCTAATGTACCTGAACGTTACAGTTACGATGCCACGGAATTCAAGCTTATTTTCTCCAACCGTAAAACGAGGGACAATTCCAGTTTTCCTTATTTCACGTTGACAGGTATAAATGATGGAGAATACAGCTCATTTAATATAAAGATAAATCAACAACAACAAATTAATTTCAGATTGTAGGTACTAAATTGACGCCTCGGTGGCATAGTGGTAGCGTATGCGACTGCTCTTCGTGAGGTATGGGGTTCGATTGCTAGCCTGAGTCAATGTTTGTATGATTTACAAATATTCGAAATCAGCTAGCATGGGAGAACTTCGTCATCACATAACAGGTAAGGAATAAAATCTAAAACATAGGCAACGCAATAACTTTGTTTTCTTTTTAAACAACATTGCTAAGATCTACATAGCAAAATAAACACGAGGTTTAGTATATGGGAAATCCTAAAGCTAAATACCTAAATTTTAATTAAAGAAACTTTGAAATAAATTTAAATGTAAACTTCACAACGCTGGAATCGAACTTGTGAATGTTTTGACAGTCCAATTCGCTGTTGAAAAAAATAGAATAAGAATTACTATGTGAAATTTCACACTAACAAAAACGAATAATTGAACGTCGTAGTGCTAGATAACCGAAACAATTATTTTGGTTTCAAATACCGTCTGCGACTAAGTACTAATACGAAGAGGGTAGTGGATCAATATTGATGTTATTAAATCTCGACCCGCACTCAGGGAAGCGATGCACTAAGTGCTTCAAAGCGATCATGCCCTTACAAGAAATTTGGTAAATTAATGCAAGAAAACTGTGTCAAATTGTCACGAATATATTAGCCTAAGGGTATGTAGCCTTAAGTTTTGTTTATTATTATTAGTATATAAGTAGTATATATAAGTAAATGTTATACAGCTGACATATACATAAAAGTGTCATTATATAATTTCAGACTCAATATAATGAATCAATGCAAAATAAAATCACATATGTTTCGAAAAAAATCCTAAAGTCAATCTAAGCTAATTTTCTTTGAAAATAAAAAGGCTATAATAAATGAAATTTGCTTTTGATGTGATATTATTTTACATGTTACGTTCCGTTACACTTTCTTTTATTTCTTTTTAGATACTTAGGTACCACAATGCAGAAGAATCTTACAATGTAGGTCACTGAAACTACGACAAACTCAGCTCGTGTTTAAAGCTATAGAACAACTCCATTCTTTTTCAGACTTCCACAGTCAGGGAGTTTTTCAATATTAATTAAAAAGTTAGTATTTTTTGCAACTATGGTGATTTTAGGATTCTATTGCCAAACTGGCAAGAAAGGAACCATTATAATTTCGTATAACGGTCTGTCCACGCTATTTCTTACAAACTATTAGTGCTGGTAGCCTGAAACTTCCCATAAATTTATATATTAGTATGCCGGCAAAGTGATGAAATAGCATTTTGAAGAATATTTTTTGCAGGGTACCTCTAGTATCCCCTAGCCCGGTAACACAGACAATTCAGATGCCGGAGGTCACAGAACGATCTCTGTCTTACATAAGCGCGAGCCTGGGGAGACACCATGAGTTCATCTGTCAGTAGAAGTAGGTTGAGGTGGCACCGCTACGTGCAACGGGGCGCGCACGCACCGTTTTTGGCCAAAATGGAATATCGGAATTGCCAATCAGAAGGGGGTCACCTGTAAGTCGTAGTTGGATTGTCTGAGGTACGTTGAGGTTCCAGAAATTTCCTTTCTAGGATGCACTGGGTTCCGAGCTACTAGTACCTGAGAGAGACAACATGTGATTTTTGGTCAATTCGAGTCCGACATAACCATCAGTAAGTGGTGTCCGGGGGATTTCCGCACAGACATAAAACAGAGTGCCTCACACTACATTTGCCAAATTACGGTGTCTACTCTAGTATATGTCATCTCTAAGGACCACCAGTCTGCCTGGAGACCTGACCGGCCAGCTTTCTTCTACTTCAGCACACTGATTCTCTGAGCGATGTCGCTTACTCTAGTCTTTGTCAAAGGAGAGAAACGAAAAGAAAATAATTAACTACAAATTATATACGAGTACTATTGTATATACGTCTGACGCCACTGACACTAGGCAGCCATTTTGGTTTCATTTTCTGAATTTTCCTTGTGCAAGATTCTGTTTTACTGAACTACTGTAATCGTAAAAGATTTTAATGTAACATTCATTGTAAATGTAGTTTGTTTTATGACAACTATAAACTATAACTAACTAGTTATTAGCACTTCAATAGGTTATTCTTACTGAGTGCATATTTTACATAAAGTTAGGTGAACGAGGAATGACGAGGTAATAAAACAATATAGATTGTAAGACAATGCAGTGACCAAAATCGATACAAAATTTTGGGCGTATTGAAAGTACTTTTTTTCTTTTTTTCTATATTAAGAGTCTACCAAAGTGACTCTACTCTGCCTGATGAAAAGCATAAATAGAATCCAAGAATTGTGGTCACCATACTCATTGCAAATGCAGACAATGCAGTATGGTGACCAACACTATGGCCGCCTTGTGAGATGACATGACAGTCATCGTGATAGTGCAAGGCTTACACAGTTAGCACGATAACTGTCACCCCTGCATCAATGGGCCTCCGATCTCGCACTTACCAACAAAACACGACAGCATGGATGCTGGCGCTTGTGGTTGGTCTTCTGTGGGATGGTAGTACTGACCCGATCGAGCCGGCGTGATCGTGCTGAAATCAGCGTGGCTCTATTACCTAGGAAAGTATGAACGAAGATGAAATGACTAAAGTAGGTTAGTAAAAAGGTCTTGTGTGCGGTCTTATCCATTGAGCGTATTGCTGAGTGCAGGTGGTAAAAGTAACAGAGGTATTCAGACCATATCGGCAGCAAACTGAAGACTTGTTAAAGACAGTTGTAATCAGTAGAAATATATTCAAGTAAATAATACCTGTTTAATATCTCTTTCTGCTTAAGTTAAATGAATGTAAGTGTATTTTTACTAAGCGTATTTTTTGAAGTATATGTTGTTTGAATATGGATTTACGTGGCTTAGCAATACGGGTTTTCGTACCTACAAAAAATACATGAGATAATATTTCAGTCAAGTTAAAAACAGCATAAAGATATTGTTACGTTCTTGATCACCGTCAAGTATTCCAAAATCTGCATGTGAATCGCGGCCGATTTGCATAGTAGCAGAATCCATTGAGCTCAGAGCTGCATCTAGATCGATAGCTATTTGTATGTATTGAGAACGAAATGAAATTATTATGAATTTTCTACTGAAAGATTAATAGTTGAAGATTCTTAAGTATAGCGATTGACTGACTATGATTGGTTGAATGAGATTGATCAGCGTGATATCGCGGCTGTAGCAAAAACAAAAATACGCAATTCACCATTATCATCAACACTTTTGCCGCTGATAGTGTACTGTTGAACATAGATCTCTCCTAAGAAATTAAGTTTTGGTATATTCTACCACGTTTGCTAGAGGGGGTTTAAATATTTTGTTTCAAGATTTACTTCACTTTTTAGAGCCGCTGTCTGCCCCCACAGTTAAGAGTACCAAGTACCCACGGGTTGAATAGGACTGATGATACTCCATATTTCAATCCCTCTATTCGTCGTATACGTAAAGATAGACGTATAAGTAAAAATAAAGATGCTGACCTGTCCGTGTCTGAAGTCACAGGCAGGAGAAATTAGCACACTTGCACTCAAGTGCGTTAATTATCAAATAATGAATAGACAAAAAATTGTGGGTCAAATCAAGTGTTTTCCTATCCGATCACGCAGTAGGAAACCGCAAGATAACTACTTGAACCATTTCACCATCCATGAAGTCATGATTATACAAAAGGATCACGATAGTTTTCAAGTTTGCATCTGTGAAGATGTTATTGAGATTATCATTGACTGGTTACCTGTTCCTGTTACTGTTTCTGCATAGATAAGTGAATATACTATGTGATTTTAACGTACTTCGTAACACGCATAAAGTCAAACAAATAAACCTGTGGCTTACACCAGAATACATTGTAACTATTCAAGTAAGTTCATTGAAACTATTAAAACAATATAGTTCTGTAAAGTAAATGTTAAATACACGTTGTTAGTGCACTGTTTTACGAGGTCCAGTGAAACAGAAATAGACACACACACTCTGTATTGTTCAAGTTTTATAAATAACATCACAACTGGTGGTCATCACATGAACATACGGAAGATATTATATCTAACTGTTGCAAGAATTGTGGACAACTTATATTATTTAGTGGTTTAAGTTTTCAGACGTGGAATGCTTGTGGTTGATTTCACCACTTGTTGATAAAGTCCCTAATTTTTTTTTTTAATGCCTTATTTACTACAATCTGTCTTCTTCGTGGGACATTCAGAAGTATGTTGGTTGGTGCTATCGCTGACTCGTTCAGTATGTGTGTGTGTGGACCCAGTACGCTACCCTGTGGCACTCCTAAAGTGCTTTGAATTTATCTGTCAGTTAAACTTCAAAAGTCGGCTTTACAAGTCCTTGGTAGTCAGATAAATATTAATATATCAGCGACCTTTATGTAATAAATAATGTTATGTATGGAGGATGAATATGATATCAGGATGGATACCTGAAACTTTATCGAAAACTAGTGAAGCGATTTTGGAAACAAAAGGTACCGTTTATCAAGAAACAAAGAAACTAGCACTTGTCGCGTGTGTGTTCTAATCAAAAATCGTAAGTGTGTACCCGGCCTGAGTACGGTTGTATATTTTCTCTTACATTGCTTGGACACGATGCAAAAGTTTTGGCCGGTGAACAGTCTTTTCTATTCAAGACTTAAACTAAACACGGGACGAGGGTTAAACTATCAATCTAAATTTGTAACGGTGGATCGTGCTTAGTGAGTCTATCCAAGTAGTTTATAACAATGGCCGATTGTTTGTAATTCGCTTCGCGTTCTAGGATTGTGATAGGGTTCATCGTTTGTCAAGTTAAGTCTGTTACAAACAAAACTGATTTTTTTTTTATAAATTTTGAACTTTTCTTTTATAATAATAGAACAAAGAAAGTAGTAAAAATTTTATATGATTTGACAAATGATTTTTTGCGGTCGCTATGGACGATATTCGTATATTTATATACAAAGACAGGAAGAGCTTGTTATTACCTAAACTGACATGGCTTGCAATCGTGTTTTGTATATCTCAGTGTAATTTAGTTTGAATATAATAAATATATGTAAATATTTTAATTAGAAATCTAGCCCTCTACAATATTTTCACATACATCTTAAAGACACCTTTGTCTTTCAGACTTAAAAATATACCCACAATGAAAATGTTTAAAAGTCCTAGAATATGGTTTGATTGCATTTGAAAAAGCTATATATCCATGAATGTCATTCAGTTAATAATTGTACAACTTTATAAAATACACACGTAAGATTTAACACGAGTTACACTTTGAGCATGTCCCATCCCTATCTAGTAACTAGGTTAATGTACCAAACAAGTTATCTAATTGACCATTTGATATCTATACGATACTTGTAGCAATAGTGCGGATCGCCAGATGGCGCTGTCGTTATTCGTATTACGAGTATAGTTCCGAGTATTGGAAAGCAATACTGTGACAGTTCTATTGTTGGCTCAACTTTGTGTGACGTCTCTTTGATGTCGATTGAGTTGGCACAATTTTGAAATATATAAAATACAGTGCTACTAATATTACGTGTGTGATTTGGAGATAAAAAACTAGTTTTGAACTCGACAGAGGCCTTTTGAAATCTCACTCATGCGAAGAGATGTAATAACAACGTTCAAACCAATATATTTGTCAAGAAGCTAGTCTCTTCTATATTTATTTGCAATTAAGATTACTGATATCAATAGAGCAAGACTTTTAATTACAAACTTATATAAAATGTTTGGAACTCAGGCTCTTCTACACGTGAACGAGGTGTTTTCATTAAAAAAGTAAGATGCCTCACGGCCTCTATACCTAGAAACATACTCACTCAATACAAAATAATTGTAAAGTACTAAGATACTGCTTACTCAAAATTATATACTGTGATTTCAACATTTCTATTTTTTCTATGTTTTTTTTTATATCAAGATCCTGCCAAAGTGTCTCTACTCTGCCTGATGGAAAGCATGAATAGAGTCCAAGAGTTGTGGTGACCATACTCATTGCAAATGCAGACAATGCAGTATGGTGACCCACACTATGGCGGCCTTGTGAGACGCTTTTTCACACCTCGTTTGGGGACGTTAAAGGCATGACAGTTATCGTGACAGTGTAAGGCTTACACAATTACCACGATAATTGTCACCCCTGCATTAACAGCAAAATTTCCTATATGCCCAAACACAATCAAGCGTATACTAATATTGTTCTTAACACACTAAATGACGTTGGTAATGACGTAATAATAATATTATTTGACCACATCAGAGTATTTGGTATTGCCAAATTACAAAATTTTATGCCAATATCAAAATATTCCCAAATTTAGGATAAACAAAAGAAAGTAATTTAAACTTTAATCAATTTAAAATAAAGCTAAAATTATTTTGAACATAATTTGATAAGTTAACGCTTATTAGAACTTGTTGTATTCTTGTAGTGGTGCTCGAAATCCTGATAACTTTAAACTGAGAAACTTGTTAACAAGTTATTTGTTGTCAGTGACACTGTTTTGGAATTTTAAAGAGCGGCTAACATACTTTAAATACACATTTTGTTAGAATATATTAATCCGAGATTTTAAATTAGACGACATTATGGAATTTTATGTCGAGTACGTAATAACTTTAAGGAAAAAAGATATTTCTATTGAATATTGTTCTAGCATAGATAAAAACTATGAAGTCGAAGCTAGGACTAATGCGGTCCAGACGCCGAATATTTTCGCTTGTCAGTTCAGCAAAGCTGAAAAATTCAGCGTCTCGTAATTTCGCAAATATTTTTACGGTTTTGAAAATAAAATTGGTGTTAGGCAGGTCGGTGGTCATTACAAAATGCAGCCCAATCATATATACCATTACATATTGTGCTGACTCCAAAAACATTTGTTTGTTCAATAGTTTAATTGATGCTTCAATTTCGTATTTCCATCCTGACAGTAGGTTAAGAAGGAGAAAGATGAAGGTATACCTAAAGGAGTTAAACTAAAAATGAACTCCATTTATCTATTTTAGATGAATGTATTAAATACTAATAGGCATATTCATTAGATAGGTATTCTATTAGGTAGGTCTATTTGGGTATAATATTACGTGTGAAAATTCTAAAGGAGAATAGTTTATTAGTAGTCTAATACAGTAACCAGAAATAGGATAATAATGGTTCATTAGGATTAATCTGTATCCAAGTAATCAGTATTCTAGGGAAATAAATAATAAATCATGTTTATATAAATACTGTGAGTTCGTTTTCTAGGCAGTAGAGCCACGCTGATTTCAGCACGAGCGGGCTGGGTCGACCGGGGCAGTACTATCCTCCCACAGAAGACCAACCTAAAGCGCCAGCATCCGTGTTGTCGTCTTTCGTTGGTAAGTGTGAGACCGGAGGCCCATTGATGCAGGAGTGACAGTTATCGTAGTAACTGTGTAAGCCTTACACTGTCTTGTTTTGTACGTCCCCATGCGGGATGTGAAAAAGCATCTTACTAGGCCGCCATAGTGTGGGTCAGCATGCTGCATTGTCAGCATTTGCAATAAGTATAGTGACCACAACTCTTGGATTCTATTCATGCTTTGCATCAGGCAGAGTTGAGTCACTTTGGCAGGCTCTTAAGATAGAAAAAAAATATAGACACGAAACACGACAGCACAGATGCTAGTGCTTTAGGTTGGTCTTCTGTGGGAGGGTAGTACTGCCCCGGTCGGTACTCAGCGTGGCTCTACTATCTAGAAAACCTCCAAAAGTAGGCTAAAACCTCCTTATGTAATATGATGTAAACATTAACTAATTACTGCCGGAAATTAATTGTACGACGCAGAATGCGTGTGAAAAGACAACAGGGTGTCTTGTACATTAGATAGTCTTAACAAGTATGGTTTGGTAGTTATAAGTATGTTCTTAGCAGAACTTTACATAATTAATGGTAGGATGTAAAGGAACTGTGGTTCAAACTTAGCTTAATGTTTATGTTTCATCACTTACGACCGGTGTCTGCAATATGAATCTCTCTGAAATAGACGCTTTGTATTTGCTTAGGTTATAAGATACTTGGGACTTAGTTTTCAGTGTAAATATATGTTAATTACTTAATCAAATGTGTGTACTTTACAATGACCGCTAGTGATAATCATTTTTCGAAGCGAAAACTTCTATGGTCGCATTTGGTAGGGAAAATCGTATGGGCTCGCGGCATCAACATGGTAAACGCACGCGCCGCGGCTTGTGTGCAACACGTTGTATGCGTGTGTATATTTGTTATCATTACTAGTATTTGCGTTTTATGCTGTGTTTACGAAACCATAATATGTCTCAACTAATAAATAAATAAACGACTACATAAATTTTATGGTGGTTTAAGCAGTCACCACGCCACGAGTTTTGTGAATTCAAACCCCAAATGGTACAACACTTTGTGTGATCTACAAATTGTTGTTTTGAATCTGGGTATTCTTTGTGTCCGTTTCATATATGTTTGTAAAGCCCCCGCGGGACAGGATTTATTTCTAGTGCGGGTAGTCTTTAAAAAAAAAGAATATATAGATTGTGAACACAAATTGTAATCGCACCCTTTGTGTGTCCTAGACCTTAGACCTCAAGCCCAGCAGTTGTATACGCTGCCACTACACCACCAAGGCAGTGTTGTTGCGATTACAAATAAAGTTGTATTTACACAATATTATTTATATTCGTATTCTACCAAACCACGATTAAAACAACCCTCGGTAGATCTCTCCAAGCAGACCTCGGAGGCTATAAGCATAAGGTTTCACTGTTATATTGTGCTAGAGCAACTACATCACGTTGCGTAAGGATGTGTGCTAACATTGTTACATGAACTTGACTTCGTCTAATAAATCCTTGAAACAAAACTTGTTACGTTTACAAAATGTAGTTAGTCTCAAACGTAAACAAGTTGGGGATTTAGACGTCTCTTATTGTCAAGAGATCTGTCGCAAGTGCGTTTTTACGACGTAGAATAATTGTAACTACCGTTCAGTATTCGGCTTCGTACTATTGTTGAAATTAAAAAAAAATCGGAGGCAGTCATGTCGACTGCAAACAAAAGTGAAAATTGAAAGTCGTAAACTTACATAATTGTTTAAAATTAATTCGATTTTCAAATTTATCGATCGAACAAGTAATAGGTATGTACATATGGTTATTTTTTATATGAAAAGACAACACCCGCACTAGGAATAAATCCTGTGTCGCGGGGGATTTTACAGACATACAAGAAACGGACACAAAGATCACCCAAAATTAGAAAAACAATTTATAAACCACATATAATGTTTGAACTCACAACAATCAGTGCAACAGAAAAAAGCGTAGCAACCGCTTAAACCACCACGTTATCCGCACAGTAAAGGTAAAGCAAACTGAAAAAGAAAACTTATTTATGAAATGTAGAATACAGATTGCAAATCTCCTTGTTAATAAAATACCGTGCTAACGTAAACCCTGCAATAAAATTAAAACCACATAATCTCGCCCGTATCTCCCTATCCACGCAATCCTGTCTCATAAATTTCGTGTCAGCTGGGCCATAAATCCACAACGTCATTTACTGAAGCTTTGATTTAGTGCACGGCTGTGTGACGACATCTTGCAAGATGGTTTTATACGCTTAGAGGGGTTATTTCTACCCAATTATGGCAACACCAAACTACGATTACTATTAGGTATATTGCCCAAAACGACGTGGAAGTAGACTGAACTGTATTCTAACTAAATGTTTGACATGAACACGATAAGTACTGTAGTAGTATGAGATTGGAATGAGTTTCAATCTTAATAAATTCTTTTTTTTAAAAAACGACGCCCTCTCTTGGAATAAATCCTGTGTCCCTTGAGATTTTACAAATATACAGGAAACGGACACACAGAACACCCAAACTTAGAACAACGATTTATTAATCACATAAATTGTTGTCCCATGTGGGGTTTGAACCCACAACACTCAACACAATAGAGAGCGGTGTGGCGACCACTGAAACCACTAGGCCAATCGTGCAGTCATTTTTAAACCAAGAGTACTACGTAAAACTTAGTTGGGTAGGGTGGATATTTACCACTGATGTATGTGTCACTACACGTTGATAGAAAGTGTAGTATAGGAATGTGGTAAGTTCTCGACAACTGCAGCAAAAGCCCTTGAGCAGCATTGAATGAGTATATATGTACATATACAGTATACTATATATATGAATATATTGAAAAAAATCATATCAATCATGCAAATAAATCATATAATAGTATTGGTTTAGACCTAATTCAAATTGTCAACTCAAATTACAGCTTTATATGCAAACATAGTTTGTTTAATACTTTAGTGGCCCCTTCAATTTAACATTTAACTTGTCACATTCTAGACGGATCCCAACACAGAACTTAGACTTAAAACAGAACTTAAGGCCCAGCAATATAAATCCCTTGTAATCTACGCCACACTGGAACTAAAACTAAGTCCTTCAAATAATAATAATATATTCAAGTTTCAAGACATATCCACATAACTTGAAACAAGTCGCGGTTTCTGCTAACTGCAAGTTGAATGTGTTTCTCTATAAGTATTTCAAACTGGTTTTGATTCCAATAGAGTTCTACTGTTTCTAGGTGATGTTTTTCATATGAAGAACATAAATTAAATATATATATAGGGAATTGTATGGCTATACTTTGAACAGAAATATTTTCTCGTAGCTAACTCTGATTTTAATGTTAATTACAATGGTTACTCGTTAAATACAAAGTTAGTACACTTTTTCGAAATTTTGCTTTTCTTTATTAGATGTAGATATATAACTTTAACAGGTCTTACTATGATGACACTTCTTATTTCAAGTTGTACTAAACCTCAGGGGTAAGGTTTACTTATGATAAAATTGTTTCCAAAAATTTCGTGGTCTCCGTAGTAGAACACCGTGTGGTTATAATTAGTTCGATTCTGTGATACGTACTATCTTAAACTTCAGTTAGATGTCATGTTGAGATGCCCTTATGTCTTTATATTAAGAACCTACCAAAGTGACTCTACTCTGCCTGATAGAAGACATGAATAGAACTCAAGAGTTATGGTCACCATACTCATTACAAATGTAAACAATGCAGTATGGTGACCAACACAACGGCGGCCTAGTGAAATGCTTTTTCACGTCCCGCTTGGAGATGTAAAAGGCATGACAGTCATCATGGCAGTGTAAGGTTAACACAGTTACCACGATAACTGTCACACCTGCATCAATGGGTCTCCAGTCTCGCACACACCAACGAAACACGACAGCACGGATGCTGGCGCTTTAGATTGGTCTTCGGTAAAGAGTAATACGGCCCCGGTCGAGCTGACCCGTTCGTGCTGAAATCAGCGTGGCATTACTACTTTTAAATAAATATATATGTATAGACTAGGATAATAGTAATAAGTAAATAAATATTTCGGACATTTAACATCAACATTGTCTAGTTTCAAACTAAGCAAAGCTTGTGCTATGATAACTAGACTGACTGATAGAATACTTATATACTTTTTTTTGTAAATACATCCATATTATACATAGAAAACACTCAAACTTCGAAACAAATATTTGCAGATCATACAAACATTTAGTCAAAACCGTTAATAGAACGGGAGACCTCAAGCATACCAGTCGCATTCGAAACTGCCAAACTGTCAAGCATACCAAACTGCCTCGGTGGCGCAGCTGTAGTAATTGCGACTGCTGTGCTTGAGTCTTGGGTTCGATTCCCAGGTCGGACCAACACAAAATAAATATAAGCTGTGCCCGACAGGGTCCATAATTGATACTGTACTATTTTATGTTGACTATCTGTGAGACATTATGGTAAAGCAATAAAGTATTGAGTATTGAGTATTGAGTATTATAAGGCACATGAGTCGGTGTAACAAAATCCTTTGTATCGTTTGTGGTATGGTTGGAGATTATACTCGTATACATATGCTTATTATTCAGCAGACGCCCAAATTTCATAGACTCCATTTTGTTTTGTATAAACTGCATAATAGTAGTCAATGTTACAGTAAATATTAATTTAAATTGTGCAATGAGTTTGTGGTCAGTGATAAATTGATTAACGAGAAATATTATATTGCTGAATTTTCTCCGTTACATTTAAAATAGATGGTGTGTATGTAATATTTTTTAGTGTTTGAGTGTATATGTACACCTAAACCCTGAAATAAATATTATTATAACCTTATTTGCGAAAATGGAGTATATAAATACTCTTTTAGCCAATGTAGCTGTCACAGTGCAAGCTCTACTTAGTTTGAAACTAGATGACGTTGTATGTCAGATGTCAAAGTATTTATTTTTATTTAATTATAATAATTTTAAGTATTACTATTATTATTTGCCAACTTTAAAAAAGTAGTATTTATTTTTGTTTGTTTTTAAAACTCTTTCTGTTTTGGATTACACATTCTGTTTGGCCCCATAAAAGTGATAAATACTAACCGTAATGGCTTTAGGGGTTGTATTTACGGGCGGCCCTTTAGGGCTATTTTTCATAAATAGGAAATAAAAGCTACTAATTCATAATTCTTTCAAAGTTAATTACTTCACGCAGTAATTCTAACACAGTTTTCATAAAACACGATAAAGATATACAACATAATATAATACTAATGTTACATTTAAAAACTGCTTTCATTATAGCCGAGACGGTTTCCGATCACGTCCCTTAAGAGATAAGAAACATTCTTATCGCTGTTACAGCCTCGAGAGCTATATTTCATTTGTAGTCTAACGATTTCCAGAAACCTTTTCTTTATTCGGATGATTTGTTTGGTACAGCAGCCTAGAGATATAACTGACATATAAACGAATTATTCTTAAACCACTAAGAAGTGATAGGCTACGAAAAATATTAAAGCGACTTATTTTTACCCAGAATTTGTTCAACAATAATTGGTTCTCTAGCAACCATGTCGCTTACCTGAAACAGAAGAGAAATACATAATGAATATAAGGATTTTGAAAAGATAAATTAACCACTTTTGTGGTGAATGCAGATAAAAAAACGGCACTACAAATATTGAAAGTTGGACATAGAATAGCTTACACATGGTTGTATGTAAGGCCTTCGTATCACTCTTGTTGAACCTAGTGCATAATTATGTACCAAAGACTGACACTTCCATATTAAAATATAATAAAATTTGTGTTAAAATCAGGCATTTTTTTTAAATTGGTACTTCCTTCCATATTTTATGAAATATGCTGTTAAACCCTAAAATATGATCACACCTTTATGTTACACCCTATCTGTAATATATTAGTACACAGCGTAACACAATATACATAATTATATGCCCACTCGCAAAAGTAAAGCACACACATACAAAAAATAACATATTGTTGTAAGAATTCCTCACTAGAACTCGTTAGCGTACCACAGTAATAATATTCAACAAGAAATAAGGCCATGTACTTAGTGACCAAACATTATCCCCATTTCTGAAAAGTTGAACAATAACAATAGCGCTTAAATGTTTTTTATTTTTTTCTATCCGTGCACAGGTGATTACAATTCATTGATGCAGGGATGACAGTTATCGTGGTAACTGTGTAAGCCTTACACTGTCACGATGACTGTCATGCCTTTTACGCACCCAAGCAGGAAGTGAAAAAGCATCTCACAAGGCCTCCATAGTATGGGTCACCATACTGAATTGTCTGCATTTGCAATGAGTATGGTGACCACAACTCTTGGATTCTATTCATGTTTTCCATCAGGCAGAGTAGAGTCACTTTGGCAGGTTCTTAACATAGAAAAAAAAAGATACAAACTTACTACTAGCAATAATTTAAATATAACTGACTGAAAACCATATGATGTGAAATACATTACTGGCTTTGTATAAAAGAGACAAATGTTATATGAACATACATGTGTGTAATTTATAATAAAATATGTAAATTTGTGGTTTGGCTTTGGTTTATCATGTATTTTTTTGATCATCATTCTCATCATCATCGACAACTTTTAACCAACCACTGATGGACATAAACCTCCTTCCTCAAAAGGAAGTTTTCGGATACTTTATCACACTGGCCGGACGATACAATAGTTTTTTTAATGAAGTCCGAGACCTCATTTCGAAGCGTATATCGAAGATTAGCTATCGTTATCAGGAATATTTTAAATTATAATTATTTTAAACTGGTATTCAAAATTCTGATGATACTATTCTGGAACTTTGACAACATAACTTATATATCAAAATACCTTTTTTTATTATATTATATATTATGTTGATTTGCTTAAAATATATGTTAAGAAATAATATACCGCTTAAATCACAGAGATTCAGTTAGCCAGATGAGAACGTCTCCTAAAAATCAACATAAATGTATTGCAAAACATTATGGTGAGAATACAAAAACTTATATACTATATAACACATAGTATATACGCCATAATGATGACGTAATAATACATCCAACTAATAAGAGCGACGGGATAATCTTCCGTGATGAATACAGGACAATATTCTATCTTTATTAATATCAGATGCTGTTGTTCGCAAATATGGGGCTTTGATGACTTTCGTTGAATAATGTGGACGATTCAGACTCTTAGAAAATATACGCTTTGTTCGTAAGCCATGGCTTTTCTTATATAAATGATTGAAAACAGTCTTTTTTGAGATATCTCATTATTCTTGCGATTCAAATGGCTCTCGTAAGTAGTCTTTCGTTTATTTTTTTTATTTTATTGTTTTTGAAATACCATCGTCATCATCGTGACTTCGTAAATGTAACTTAAGACAAATATTTGTCATGGAACCAAAATATGTCGTTAGATATTACCTAATACATTTAATATTAGATTATATAGTACACAGACAAGGCACTAAAAATATTACGTGAAAATACTGTAAAAGTTTCTGATGGACAGCATAATGTAGCAGTACCTTAGCAGGTACGTGCTCTTCTGTTCTGTTATTTGTTAAATGGCCATGCACTTTTTTAAAATTGTTGTATACTATAACAACAGGCCAACTTCACTAAAACTTCACTAGCTCAAGGCGGAGACTTGAATCTCTGTACGTATATATATGTAATATTTTGAACAATAGAGTAAATTAAATGGACTTATCAGATACTTAAACTTATAATGGCATGGAACTTGACATCGCAAGTAGTTTTAAAATTTTAAATTAATTCAACACAGACACAGTTATGGATAAAGAAAAAAATAAAGAAGTATGATGCGAATTGCCCAAGACCGGGATGGTTGGCGTCCCTTGGGGGAGACGGCCGTCATACGCTCCATGGCCGGTAGCGACAGTTGTTTTACCGCGGTCGCAACCTTCTGCGAAGACGTAATTTCGTGGAAGGAAGCGGCGGAGAAGGCCCAGGAGGACGATATCCACTCGGAGCCAATTCGCCGCCGGCGAGCCGGGCGACGGAGGCGCGCATACCTGCGCCTCATGCCGCCTTGAGTGTGACCGCGGATGGACTGGGCGGGTTTTCCTTCCATCTGCCACAATGGCCAACCGCGAGGAGGCGACGTTTGCGTGTACCGTACATCGCCTAAAATAGAGAATTTACCCATAATTGGTGCCCGCAGTAGCGGGCAGGCGCTAGTTAGCACGAACGGGCCGGTTCGAACGGGACAGTCCTACCCTCTCACAGAAGAGTACCCTCAAGCAACGACATCCATGCTGTCATGTTTTGTTGGTGAGTGCGAGACCGCAGGCCCAGTGCCGTATCGGTGAGAGTTATCGTGGTAAACGTAGGGAACTTTACACTGCCACGATGGCTGTATTTTCTGCATTCGCTATAAGTATGGTGACCACAACTCTTGAATTCATGCTTTTCATCAGGCAGAGTAGAGTCACTTCGCTAGGTTCTTAAAATAAAATATTAAAAATGTAAATAACAGATTCAAAATACGGAGTGTTGCCACTTTTGTTCATCGCATTGGTGCTATAAAAGTAGGTTAAAAGAGCAAACTATACGAGACAACATCACCGTGAAGAGAAAGGAAACTTTGAAACAAACTCTATCCCAACCCATCTGGCCAGTGGGATATAGTAGGCCAATGCTTTCGTTCTAAAGAGTCCAGCTGCTAAAGGTTGTTGATGAACATGATGAGCTTATAAAACCCTGAATCCTAATTAATCAATCATATTTTCAGTAGTGCTGGAGAATAATCACAATCAAAAATATAAAAAAAGTCAGTATTATTCAATTTTATTTTCGAAATTATTTATCATTAGGTAAATACGAACTAAAAAGAGATTTGTTCTTAGAGAATTTATACTTTTAAAGAAATTAATACTTAAAAGCTCTTTGGAGGGTTCTGTGGTTACTATCTAACAAAGATGACTGCTATTTTACATACCACAATTATACGTCTCACAGAGTATCTGTTATAGATTCATAATACAATTATTTTATAGCATCCATAACAGTATTACAAATTCGACGGTATGTATGTCTGTTACCTTAACACATTTAAACTGCTGAATCTTGATACGAAGACATTATGAGTTGTCGGGAAGGATATAAACTGGATTCTATCCTCGATTAGGGGGGTAAAATATGACGAATGAACTAACCGCCTTGTCTGTTACACTGGTACGGTTAAACCGATTTAAAACAAATTCGACATAGTTGTTTTGATTCTTGACGAAGAATATAGGCTACTTCCACCACGATAACTGATATACGCACGGGTGAATTCGGGTAAAAGGTGGTTGTAATATAAACGCAGAACACAATATCCTTTGAATAATATTTGCGTAAATAATGAGATTGTATAATGTTAGATGGTAGATTCATTAATATTTGTCGAATATTGTCTGGGATTTACTGTTGAGAATTTTAGGAAATTACTTTTTGGTGGTATTCGTCGTATTAAAATGTTTTATGAAAGACCGGCATTCACGACACCTTAGTGTTTTTGCCAGCAGTGGACTGTGGCTGATAATGATACAATAACAATTTTATATTATTTTCTTTTCTTTCTTAGCTTGGTAAGAAGGTTCAAAGTCAGGCTTGGAATTTCTTTGCGTGATCGAATCAAGAATGAGGAGATCCGCAGACGAACCAAGGTCACCGATATCGCCAGTAAAATTGTTAAGCTTAAGTGGCAGTGGGCGGGGCACATTACACGCAGAAATGATGGCCGATGGGGCCGTAAAGTTCTGGAGTGGCGACCGCGTACTAGGAAACACCTGGTGAAGGCCGCGGGAAACTGCTGGATGCGGCTGGCACGGGACCGGCTGTTGTAGAGAACCTTAGGGGAGGCTTATGTCCAGCAGTGGCCATATTTTGGCTGAGATGATGATGATGATATTTTCTTTCAATAAAAAATATACTAATATACTGTGTCCTGAAGATCACACGTCAACATCACTGCAATGAATTGATAAGTTTGTGGGCACTGGTACTCATGGTAAGAATTAACTTGTGTTATGAGCACCAGTATCCACTTCTGCTAGTAAAAATAATACAAAAAAAGAACAATTTTTAGTATTAATAACAAAAACAAAATTGTGTAATTTAGTAATTAAAATAGAAGAATATTAAAAACTCTCAGACTAAATTAATATTTATTTATAATATTCAATATTACAACACTTAATTAAAAGTAATTTATTAACAAAGAAATATAACACGGCAATAAATAATATTATTTATCCATAAACATTTTTTACACACTCGACAATTGGGTAGATGACTGTATCGTAAATAAATACCAATGGTCACTTCATTAAAACTAATATCGCGACACATCTCGGCAAAAACAATTAACATAGCTCTTTATTATTATTACGAATTTCAATCAAATATACAGTGAAATATATTGTTCAATTGAGTAGTCTAAAACAGTGACGTCACAATTTTGTATTTAGTGCATTTTACTTACAAAATTGTCGGTTTGACAGATGATAAAAGGTAACTAATTTGACTAAGGTGTCATCTAGCCTATTGTATAAACGTGCGAAGCAGCTATCACCAGACATAGCTCGCAACCGTTGTGGTTACTATATTCGGTATCCAGCGCTTCATATTAAATTAAATTTTAATCTTACGTAGATATTTTATGTGTATCAAAGAATTTATTAACTGAACTTTATTTGAAAAATCATTTTCATGCAAATACCCAATTAAAAGCAATTTATTAACAAACAAATATAACACTATAATAAATAATATTATTTATCCATAAACATTTTTTACACACTCGACAATTGGATAGATGACTATATCGTAAATAAATACCAATGGTCACTTCATTAAAACTAATATCGCGAAACATCTCGGCAAATACAATTATCATAGCTTTTTATTATTATTACGAATTTCAGTCAAATAAACAGTGAAATATATTGTTTAATTGAGTAGACTTAAACAGTGATGTCACAATTTTGTATTTACTACATTTTTCTTACAAAATTGTTGGTTTGACAGATGATAAAAAGTAACTAATTTGACTAAGATGTCATCTAGCCTATTGTATAAACGTGCGAAGCAGCTACCACCAGACACAGCTCGCAACCGTTGTGGTTACTATATTCGGTATCCAGCGCTTCATATTAAATTAAATTACACAACATCGATATATATATAGTAATTTATACACTGTTAATCATATATGAATTCTCTTTGTAATGTTGTATGTATTTCCTACCGCTTTAGCTATTGTATTACGCTTTTTAAGCGAAATATAATATTTGTGTCGTGTGTAGTGTGAAGATTAAAAGTATATCTGTGAAAAGAATGCCTTACTTTATTCTTAACTGTAAGTAACGTTACATCATAAAGCCCAAGGGCTATATTTTTAAACAGCCAGAGACCAAAGGCTTATCGAGATAAAGGAACAGGTGATCACCTGAATATCTACAACTCAGGTGTTACATTTTATAATGTATGTTGGGTAATTTTATTCTATTTTATTAAGGAAACTTTGTCCTACTCTGAATACGTTATATTTAATATGCACAAACTAACGCAATGGGAGTGGGTTATGTCCACTGTTGGACAACTTGTCAGGTAATACTACTACAACGTTCACTAACCATATAGACTAGATAGATAGATAGTCTTTCCTTTTAAAAAAAATGCCTTCGCCTTAGCGGTGTATCCTAGACCATGGGAGGCTTTACAAACATACATGAAATGGTCACAAAATACAGATTCAGAACAACCATTTCTGGATAGTACAAAATGTTTTCCCATGTGGAGTTTGAACCCATAACACTCTGTGCATTAGTGACGTAAACCACTTCGCCATCAGCAGTTCAGTGCATATTGAAATTAATAATTTGATTACGTAGTTTTATCCTCTTCTTATATATGAAAATGAATTGTTCAGTAGTCATACAAAAACTGGCTCGTTAGTCGTACAGAAATAGCTGAATCGATCTGGCTAATTTTAGTCTTAACATATTTGTAGCAGATCATAAAAAATTAAACTGTTTAAAACGCTTTGAAACCGAAGGCCCATCGATACAGGGGTGACAGTTATCATGGTAACTGTGTAAGCCTTACACTGTCACGATGATTGTCCTGCCCTTTACATCGCTAAGCGGGGTGTGAAAAAGCATCTAGCAAAGCCGCCATAGTGTGGGTCACTATGCTGCATTGCTTGCATTTGCAATGAGTATGGTGACCACAAATCTTGGATTCTATTCATACTTTTCATCAGGCAGAGGAGAGTCACGCTGGTAGGCTCTTAATACAGAAGAAAAAATGTAAAGAAGTAAAAACAATGATTTGCCTTAGATACAGGTGACATGAAGTTAAACGTGGCATCTAGTCTAGTTTTCGATAAAATTATGTAAACCATATCATTAAAAGTTACAAAGTCGTTTCAGAAAGAAGTAAACTGAAAAATTACTATAAAAATTGAAGCTGTTACCCAGAAATCAGTAGCTAAAGCAAAAAAATAGCATAAATACTACACACAGTGTATTCCTTCCCTTAAGTCGTTCATATTATCTTTACCCAAATTATTGTCTACATAGATAAACATCCGCGTTGTTCCTCCGTGACAGCGCAAGCCACTGTTCTACCGACTACAACACAACCAATATCAAATGCTTAGGATTCCTTCCTTTGTACACGATCGCTTTGAGCCACAACTATCTGTCTAGTGTATTATGTCGGAAGAACATTTAATTAAAATACTTTTCATCTACTCTTCTCTTTGTTTACCTCATCTCTTAGATTTTAAGAATATTTGTGTTTGTCTCACGTACGATCTAATAATGTTCTTATGTTTGTGATGTTATTTCAAATAATTTATTTTCTTTAATTAACATTAAAACCCTTTAATAGTCTACTATAGGACAGTTTTAACCAGTAATCTTACCCTTAGAACGGAAGTTTCGGTCGATTATATCACACTGCGAAGAGGTGTTGTTGATATAGAGTTAGTTTCAATTATTTCTTTTTTTGCATTGCTGTTGTTTTGTGTAGTTAGCTCATTTAATCGGTTATTACTACATCCATAGGATGAATAGGGACACCCACTCTTTACTTCGTTTTTTGTTAATTTTCTTCATTTAATTTTATCTTGTTATGTATAAAAACAAATTGTTAGCGAGCAATTTAATAAGTGTCCTGGTAAAATGTGGGTGTTTCAACACACGTTTGGCTTCTCCTTCAACAAGACTATTTAATAAATAGTAACCCTAAAATAAAGTTGAATATTGACATAGTTCGATAAATTTACTTTGAGAGTCATCGAGCAACATGAACTTAATTACTTCAGAGAAGAGTACTTCTAAAGTTATTTCTGAAATTATTAGAAACGTTTTCAATTTAGAACAACTTTTATTACTTTTTATTAGGGAACGGGTGTCATGTCCCTCCGACACAAAGGGAGGATCCTCTGACCAGGCGAGGTGATCATGCCTGGTGGGCCACGGCCCAACGGTTGATGTTTGAATGTTGTTTATATGCTAATTGCCACGCAAATCTCTATATCGCGATATAGGATTAGTAGTTGCATTGTAGCTCATTACATTCATACGTTTCGTTCATACTTTGTAGTTCGATGTGTCTTCGCTAGATGGCGCCGTTATATATTTTTCTTTGTGTTGTAATGTGGAAGTCGCCACAGAATAATATATAACTAATATCTTTCTAACTTAAACTTGTCTTATTAAAAAGAGGCCTATGTCCAGCAGTAGACTATTAAAGGCTGATAACGATAGTAATGTTTATTATCGGTGACTGATATTGATAGATGGTTTAATCTTACTGGCTCGTTGGTCTAACGTTTAGCGTATACGACTGCTTACTTAGACTTGCTTGACTTAGAGAGGTCAGTCAATCAGGCTCGATTCACGCGTCGGGCTGGAAAAAGGATATTGAGTTTTTCTCATTATAGAAATGCTAATTAACAGCTCGGATTTTGGAAGTTGAAGTCTTAACCACCATGCCTTTTCGAGCACGCAAAGACATTGGTGCTATCGGATTGTTAAAGTGAGGGAACTGAGTGGCACCTGTGTTTTGTGCACATACTTGTGCATGATAATATCTCTTAGGTAGTCGGCTCGTCTCCGTTGAAACAGGCCGCCATGACTGAAATCAGCTAGGGAGCTTCGCTATAATCTTATGATCTAATCCTTTGTACTTGATTCAGTTGTTCACCTTTATATGTTATAGAAATACCAAAGTTTTGATATCAAACCCGCATCCTAACATCAGAAAGTTAAAATATACATCCACCTACAAAAAGATAGGACATTATTATACACACTTTGTTTGTGCCTTTCTATTTTCGTGGTCTAAACTGAAGCAAATCAGAGATTAACAAAATAATCACTTGAAATATTTATACTCGTACGTAGAAATGTTTATTGGTTTTTCTAACAATACCTGAGTGTTTCAAATCTCTGAAGATTATGAAGTATTATGTTTTTGAGAAATTTCTAATCAGCTTATCGTAACGCGTTGATTATATTATTTGGTTGTCGTTTCAAAATTGTCATAAAGAATAACGTTGTATCCACTCATGTGAATGTTTACTGAAAATGTATTTTTGGCGTGGTAATCTCCATGCCAAATCTGTAAAAGTTTGCCACAGAGCGATAGGCCTACCGATTGCGTTAGCCACATTGTAATACTATGTTTAATTTCTGCTTATTTCCTTTATATTACCTTATGTGTATACATGTATTATACAAGTTTAACTTTAAGGTATAGGTGGCAAACTGGGCTATGGATTATATTTGGTTTATTAACTACCGCCACCCAACATAAATCTTGAAGAAACTTGTAGATTTTATAAAACCACGCTAAGCTCTGAATATCAGATTAATGACATTAAATACTGGATAAATTGAAGATAACGGCTACTCACTGATATTTGAAATCAATTTATAGCTTCAACAAAAGCGGGCTGTGTTGTATAAATTAATTGCTTAAAGTATACAAACAATAATAGCGGTTGTTAAGGTATTTGAATTGTTTTGTAAACAATATTAGTTGGTACCATTATATCTGTATTTATAAGTAAATATAAATGGGCCATTTTTTTTTTAACGTGTGGAAACCACCTCGGGCCGTCACCCTATCGGGGTTTACGGCGAGGTGGTGTGTCGGAATCGGACCGACTAAAACCACACAGTGTGCCACCCTGCGCCTGAGACAGGAGGGATCCGGGAACAGCTGTTATTACGACATCCAGAACAGCTATTATTACGACATCCAGACAATATAAATGGGCCATAATACAACAATCAGGAATGTTTTTTTTTGCTTTTGAGTGTACTATAATGCTCAAAGTACCGTTTTAAATAAGAATTTAGAAATCCAGACCATGTTATTTTATACATAGTCAATACTAATGTTACATAGTTAACTCAGAAACTATTGTTTCAAATTAAAACATTCTGTAAGCATCAGAAATAATATTTATCGAGGAAGGTTAAAACTATATATTATTACAATACTCATGTTAATACTTATATTGCCCAATCTACCCCTTCCTTCTCTTGTTTTCTTTATGAAATGGATGGGAAAAATGAAGTTGACGGCCCACGCAATGTTAAGTAACTACCGCCGCTCATCGACAACTACAATTCAGAAATTCAAGCGTAGACCTTTAACTAGAATTGAATGCAAGAGAGACTCCGGTAACATTACTCTTTCGGTGAACAGAAACAAATGAATCGCTCAGCAGCAATTTTCTTCAAGATCGTCACCCCATGACGTCACCCCGGTAGAACTTGGCCTTGAAGTCAAATGTGAGTCAAGCAGAGCTCATCCATGGTGTATGTCTTCAAGGATCTATGGTTTAAGAGTAGAGCAATCACCATAAGATATATGGCATAAGCGTATAACCCGCCGCCCTGTTGCTAGTCGCTCGGAGTTGGACCACCCCAGGTATCACCTGGAGTCTCATTTGGCTCGCACGGACCACTGGGGCCGTGTAAAGAGCGGCACAGTATAGCCTCGCAACACAATGATGATCTACACTACCACAGGACCTGCCCCTTTTCAGGGTACGGATATAGACATTGCTGGCAGGGGGCAAACCCCCTCGATCCAGCCTCCATGTGTCCCTTGCGAGGCAATGTGAAGACTACACAGTGAATATGTGATATATACAACATATACACATAAATATTCGTACACAAAGTGGCTAGTTTGTAGAAATGGGAGTAATAATCAAAACACAATAAGTAAAAGTTTACCCCAACTTCCACGGGGAGAAATAGTCTGGTCAGAACATGCCCGAGGGAAATCACTGGTCGTTGAGGATTGTCTGCCATTAAAATAGATGTCGTCAAAGTTTGAATGTGTACAGTTTTAAATAGCAATAGTACAGAGAGTTCAATACACTTTCACAGATGTTTCAGCTTTAAACGAAATAGGAGTCTGGATAGAATACGTTTATTAAACTATTTCTAGTTTAATGAGACTGTAATATTTAACAACATCATCACACACAATATATATCAATAGAGACTAAAAGTATTATGAAAAGAGATATGGTAACATATGTCATTTGTGTTAAAAAAGAACATTTGTTTATTTATTTATTCAAACTTTATGCACTTTGTACAACGGCGGACTTAATGCCCAAGACATTCTCTTCCAGTCAACCTTAGGGTGGTATAGAAATATTGTAAGGTAGGTGCACAGAGGTTACACTGAAAATTGAAATATACCATACATGAGTACATATACATACTTCATAAATATACATATAAATATATACATATATACATAAATATACAAATACACACACATTTAGATTTGTGTGAAAAAATGTGGCAAATCATCAGTATATCTGACGTAATTGGATAGGTTAAGCCATACTTATAGGATGAGTGAAGAGCAAAAGTTTTCAAAAAGTAATGTTAATGAACAAATTAGTGTACCGATCGCGGTGCAGGTAGGTCAGGTAAGTCATATACTGACAATCTTATTATTTCAATTTTTTTTGCATCTACTTTCAACACTTTTCTTTTTCTTTTTTTTTTTTTTTTTTTTAACGTTTGGAAACCCCCTCGGGCCGTCACCCCACCGGGGGTTTACGGCGGGGTGGTGTGTCGGAATCGGACCGACTAAAACCACACGGTGTGCCACTCTGCGCCTGAGATAAGAGGGATCCGGCCAAGGCGCACGCCGCCTCCGTCGATACGGTGCGGTAACCGCGTATGGCTCTAACCGCCAATATCCTCTGAGGGCGCCAGAGGCGAGCCCTATTCTGGGCGGTCAGAGCCGCCGCCCACGCCGGTGCACCATACAGCGCCATTGACCGGACAACCCCCGTGTATAGCCGTCTCGTCGCGACGCTAGCTCCACCCAGATTGGGCAAAAGTCGCCCAAGGGCAGAAGCAGCGCCGACCAGCTTTGGAGAAAGCTGTCGGAAGTGCTCGTCGAAGAGCCACCTACCGTCGAGGATCAGGCCCAGATACCTCATCTGGGCCTTAACCGGTACGAGGACCGAATTGACCACGATGGAGGCGCCGGAGGGTGGACCACGACGGGGCCCATGGAACAAAAGGGCCTCCGTCTTGTCCAGGGCCACCTGCAAACCCAGCGCCTCAATTCGCCCGACCACCAGAGAGACACCCGTGGTGGCCAGGCGCGCCGCCTCTTGAAAGTTCATCCCCCGGGCCGTGACCAATGTGTCATCTGCGTAACAAATTACGCCCAGCCCGTTCTACTTTCAACACTACGGCAAGGTAAAATTTTAAATACAAAAACTATTTGTAATGATTTTCATGTTCATTTCTTTTTATCGACCTTATTTGTTTTGTTATTAAGTAATTAAAAATATATAAATTTGTTATAACTCTTAAATAATATCTTAATAAAGTAATATGATTGCCCATTGATGGCCTCTGCCCACCCTTACACTGCCACGATTACTGTCATGCCTTTTATGTTCCCAAGTGGGGTGTAAAAAAACTTCTGGCCGCCATAGTATGGGTCACCATACTGTATCATCTGCATTCACTATGACTATGTTGACCACAGCTCTTGGATTCTGTTCATGTTTTCCATTAGGCAGAGTAGAGTCGTTTTGGCAGGTTCTTAAAATATATACATATATCTATGAGTCAAGAGATTCATAATAAAATTTCAAAAGTCTAGTAACTACCATCTACTCGTAATACACAAGAATAAGTACTGTTATATAGATTGTCTTTACTTGAAAATTGTGTGTCACATACACCAGAGTAAGAGCTTACTATAGACCTGAAATACTTCATCAATCATCAACATCATCAACAGCCTTTTACAGTCCAGTGCTGGACATAGGCCTCTCTTTAGCAAGGAGGTTTTGGCCTACTATACCACGCTGGCCAGACGGGTTGGAATAATGTTTGTTTCAAGTTTTCCTTTTCTTTATAATGATGTTGTCTTGTATATTTGATTCCCTTAGTCCCGACACCCACGGGATGAATAGGAATGGTAACACTATGTGTTCTTAATCCATCACCACACGGACTAACCTGAAATACTTGGATTTACAATATTGTAAGTCATAAAGCATTACCATTAAATATGTTACTTGAGCAGGCCCTAGGGCTTATATTTAATGTTGGCTATTGTCTACAGCTTCGCTCGTGGGATTATTTCTTATATGTTTGTAAATGTCAAAATAATGGCCGTTGACAACTGTTAATCCTTGTTTTAATCTTTTAGGGTGAAACATTTAGAAATCTTGCCTTAGTTGGTGCTTACAACGTCAAACTACTACTTGTAACAGTTTTAAATTTGCTTCAAGTGGTTACATGTTGTATATAATATTATAGATTCGTAGTGATCATCAGTGACTTCAGTGAAACTTCCATCGGAATTGGTACAACCATTACAGAGACTAAGCGGAACAAACGGACAAAAAGACGAAAATGTTAAATTACAAGCTTCAATTTTATTAATTTGTACAGATAAAATAATTGAAACTAATAAAATTAAAATATTAAATACAAAACTATTCAAAAGAAGTACAAATATTTTCTTTTGTATATTTCAAAAATGTATTATATTGAACATTTGTTTCAAGCCGCTCGTATTAATATAACTAAAGCACCTTTTATTAAAAACCTCCTTTCACAAAATTGCTTGTAATATGCAAAGTTACCCTTAACAGGTCAATGACACAAGGACATTTCATCCCTAAGCCACTAAAGCCGTCTGAAGTTTGCATAAATTTTATCACTTCGACGGACACCACATGAAGTGATTTACTTCAAATTGCCTATAATTTGTTTGAATATTTTAAATTTTGGTTCCAAATGAATATAATTTAATAGAGATTCAAGTTAGACCTCAAAATTTATCGGAGGATAGAAAAATAATTACAGTATCGCATAGTAAGAAAGAAAAAATATATCAGCGGTCCAACGATTACATTTTGCCGCTTAGGATTTTTTAGCGTTTGCATCAAAACCTTAGGACCGTGATAAAGAGACGAGATTGGTTATTTTCTTTTTTGAAACTTGATAAGCGTTAGTGTCTTTACTTTATTGGAACAAAGATTTTAAAGTTGAGAAAATCAATTGAGAATCTATCAAACTGATCATTTTTTGATGACAGATACTCATAAAGTTAACTATTGTCAAACAATATTTAAATGAACTTCTAAAAACAACTTCCAATGAGTTATTTTGTCACTAAATAACACTGTCAAACGCTCGCGAAATTACAGGTATAAATTATCCAAGTAAAATTTTTAAGTTTGTCGCTATCTTAAGATGTTTTTTTTCCTAAAATAGTTGACACTAACATACATTAAAAAGCGTAACTAAATATAACAGAAATAAAATCAAAAGAAAACTATAAAACTGTTTTTTGTTAATAATTACAGATTTAACATCTTTGTTTAATACTCGAAACTAACCGATAATAATACAAAACGGTATTAGAATTTTAAAGTAAACGTGCCCGCAGGTGTTCAAAGCGACATTGATTGCATTTTTATTGCTCCAGAAATCGAACTCGAGACTGCTTGTACAAATAAATGTAGCGGTCTTTATTACGCTAATGCGAGTTACGAGGTCGTCAAATATATTGGTAAAATCTTTTCTTTTAAACTCACACGAATATATTGTGATAAACAATTTATATTATTTTCATTATTTGCTTTGGCTGTGTAAAATCTCTAATGCTTTGAAAAAACAAAGTTATGTGAACTGTACTGTAAATATTCAGCGCCATCTCTTTGATACAAGTTGAATTATTTCAACGTTAGGTCTGCATCGCGCTATTATTATACATTTCAAGGTTGTTAAACTATAACAACACATTTTTTTTTATAAAAAAAACAACGCCCGCATTAGGAATAAATCCTGTGTCGCGGGGGACTATACAAACATACAAGAAACGGGCACAAAGAACACCCAGACTCAGAAGAACAATTTGTGGATCACACAAAGTGTTGTTCCATGTAGGATTTGAACCCACAACACTCAGCGAAGTGGAGAGCGACGTGGCGATCGCTTAAGCCACTAGGCCAATCATGCAATTATTTATTATCTTAGCAAGAAAAATATGTCTTTGCTAAATGGATGATTTTCGAAAATTAACTCAAGTTAGATACAATAACAATTTCCATGTGTTTATAGTTTTTCGATGTCTGGAAAAGCTTGTGTTCTAATACACTATTGTGAGTTAACTATAGCATAATTTACTTTCTTCTAAACAGACTTTTAGTATGATTTAGCAGCAGGCCCAAAAGACTCATACTATATCTCAAGCAAGGTTGGACGATGTGACTTGCTTCTCCGCTGAAAATACTAAGGCGGCAATAGGTAATACAACTGTAACCTGCTGAATATAGATTCATGACTTCTCTTTGCCACCTATATAATGTCTATAATAACAAATGAGACTTTGCCAACTGTGGAAAGGACGATGAAAGATGGTAAAATAAAATTAATTGGACTAGTTTATTGTGATCTAGATGTTATGACAGAAACCATTGAACAGTATGATATTAAGATATCTTTCATTCTATCGTACGTGTACATTACACGTGTTGAAGTCATTGGTTTTTTAAACAGCCATATGCATATTCCTTATTAAGTAAGTGGGACTAAAAATATTTTGTGTGACCGTGACGTCACTCCGATTGATCCTGGCTATGTACACACGTATGTTATGTTTAATGTTTAATATCAGAAATTAAAAAAACATTAAAAAAAACTTCGATAAAAAATAAAACAAAATTAAATATTAAATAAATCACGGAAGTCACCAATTTGACACTCAATTCAAACCTTTCAAAGAAAGTTACCGTGAAGTAAAGTGATGTCGTAAAATGCGGCAGACTGCTAACTGGCCGCGACAAACTCTTCACGGTAACTCTTTATATATTTCCCTCGAGACAGAAACCACTTTGTGATACGACTGTTTCTGATACGTTTTCTTTTACTTATTATGTTCATGGGGTGGTAAATAAGTGAGTGGATAAATTTAAGATGCGGATAATGTTTATGTTTAGTCTTTTCGGGGACTTCTTTTCTTAAGCACACCCCAGTCCCTAGTAGTATACTGACGGATACATAAGAATGTCGAGTGATTTTAGCCTATTTGATTCCAACTATTTTAACAGTTTCATTTGGAAAAAATATACCCACGATTTTGCCACGAGAAAAAGGGATTAATCTATAAAGATTAACAGTTATTTAGTTATGTCCAATTGATTTTATGTATTTAGTTACTTTTCGTGGGAAAATACTGCTGTAAAATATTTGTATATAGTTTTTTTTATCTACAGCTGTCACTATCATGCTTTAAATAACCAATCAAATAGATATTCTATTTTTGAAACCAATTCATCCAGCATCATTAAATTTTGGTAAATTTTATGTAAATTTACACAACATGTCATTGTGTATCTCCATATAGCAGAAAGAGCCATTCAGTGACTGTCGGTCAGCATTTTGATAGACACGTCCGACACACAAATATACCTCATAAATATTTATTACATTGATTAACATGATAATTTTGGATTTTTCTGAGCTGTAATATTTGTAAATAATTAATGTATTTAAGGGTCATATTTAGGTGTTCAATTACTTATAAAAATATTTTATGAAATCTGACAGAAATTACAACTTAGTTCCAAAGGAAAACTTGTAACAGGCGATCTACATTGACTGATAGAATACTTGTATATTTTTTTGTTAATATTCCGAAACAAATAGTTGTGGATACAAACATTGGGTCCGACCTACTTCCCTTTATCCGTCGACGTATACAAATTAGTATGTGTATTAGAGTTATATGCACCCGGTTGAAGGTAGTAAGCTTGGCCCCTGTTTATTAAGCGAAACTAAAATAATAGCTAGTAGCATATTGGCTTTAATTCACCTCTATTTAACCCTTCAGTAACAAACATGAGTGCACATATTAACAAGCTATTGCAGTGTAAATATACATTAAGCATTATTCGCTTATCGTTTCAAGCGCTTGGATAATCTAACAGCACACCTAAATAAGATCAGTTCTATATCCAAAAACGTTTTTGTAAAGACCCTTATCAAAACCCTTTTGTGACAGGTTATAACAATAACTTTGAAAGGTGTGCCAATTACATCTTGTGTAGTTATTATATCTGAACAATAGTCTTTTGTTCATATCTTGAGAACTTATTGTGAAACCTTAGGCATTTAAGGTTGGGCTATAATTGGATGTTTAAATGGAAAGCGATTACTGTAAGCGTTGATTTGATAATTGTCGTGGGTTACAGCGACACGTGACTTGGGAAATTAACTTGTTTTTCGTTTGAAATTTTGGTAAAATTTACTTTTACCTAGAATGACACTTTGTGCGTCAAGAAAAGTTTTCTTTCTGCATGAAGTGATGATAGTAATGTTCTAGCTTTTGTTCTTTTTGTTCATTTAAACTGTGTTCCAATAATTTCATTATTGAATTGAAATAACTTTGTCAGTTTACATATCGACATTTCAGGAGCAGTAAAGTGAACTTGCTGATGAAGGTTAATAAACTATTTTCTTTCACGACGAGCCTCTTTTCATAGAATTTAATCAAAGAAATTTGAATATTTCACTTTTTCTAACACAGTATTGTATATTTTTAATTCGAAACTATTCAAATTTAAAGAAAAGATATAATTTATTACAATTCATCATTATGTAGTCTGAATGAAGCTGGCGATAATTTTTTAAAACAATTTATTCAAAAGGTGACACATTCTAAGAAGATGTGTATAAAACTACTTATCTTTGAAAACTCTAATTATTTTATGTATATTCATCATTATTTACTTTCAACCTTAACTGCCATTATATTATAAATCTCTTCTCAAACTCTTTAATACGTAACAGTCTCGCATCTCCTCTGATCAAAGCCTCTTTGACATTTTAATACAATTTTTGAAAGTGAGATATCCAATATTGTGTCATATTGTCTTTTTGTAGGACTTAAATTAAAGTCAGCGTTTCCAAATTTTTCCTTTATATTATCCACTAGTCTAAGTAAACGATATAACTAATATCTAGGCATTTCAATAATAGTTATCGATCACACAAGAACTATTACAATAAACGTTAAGTTCTGAAATGTTTACAGACTCATTTCGTCTCCACAGTCTAATACTTATTGGTTGTAACCAGATATTTGTATTGGGTATAAAAAGAAATAGATTTTGCAACCAATTATTGTTGTGTTAAAACATCAATTTAATGCGTAATAAATGATTTATGCGTGGTATAGTAGATTAAAACCTCCTATCGAAGGAGAGGTTCATGTCGAGCAGTGGACTGTTAAAAGCTGTTGATGATGATGATGATGATGATGATGATGATGATGAGTAAGATTAATCAATCGATCAACCAATCAATTATAATTTGTTTGTGGCAACATAGGTCACTTACAAGTCTTATGATTATGTTAGAGGTGCACTATGTTGTCGCGGTAAAGAAATATCCATACATTTCGAAATATTATTAACTAATTGAATAGAATACAGTTAAATTATTAACATTTAGCAACATTTTCACAAGAAATATAAAAAAAAATGTTTAATAGAAAGAAACAGTTAAAAAAATGTCAAAGAACATTAAACTTACGAACAGAATATTAAAGTTGTTATTTTTAATAATAATATAAGTATAAAGCAGTGGTTGAGAGTAGAGCTATGCTAATTCTACTCCACAGTGGTCCCAGTATTCCCTAGGTGAAATGCTGTTGCTATTGAGGATAGCGTGGCAGGCAAACGCGGAGATGGTCGATTTTGATCGTTGTTTGGAGTGTTGAAAATTATTTGTTTGTAAATATTTTAAACTCAAACCTTACTTCATTAACAGGTAAGTAGTATAAGGTTCAACCATTTTAAGCAGATTAAAGACTAACAGTGGCATTTTTATTAATCTTACATTTGACAAACTAACCTTTGGATACAATCACTGTTTTTGTATATATTATCTAAGGTTGATAAATAAAAAAGAAAGTTATTAATTCATTTATTGTTTTTCATACTCCATTATTCCTGTCTTTGGAGCCCTAACCACCGGTGTCTTGGTCCCTGTACCCGATGTCGGTGGTCTACTGTTTTTTATATTTTTAAATATGTATTTTTGTATGCCTTTTGTATGTATTTAAAAATGTAATTTGTATATATAAATGAAATAAAGAGAATATAAAAATAAAATTATATTTAATAAAAGATAAAATAATAACAAGTTGTGTTGCAGTAATTAAGTTGAAAATAAAAAATAGCAGTCGACAAAATTTCAGCAACAGAGTAATAACAGTTATCTATTAGAAATTGGCATAATTTATTTAAAAAAAAACATGAATATTGCTACTCTCTTTTTTTATAAGGAATCCTATTGTAGATCTTTGTGACTTTAACAATCACATGTTTCCTAAAGAGGGTAGTCACATTGACTGCTGAGATTATTATACAAGTGATTTCTATTTGCGATTTAATAATAATAAATAAATATTTCAGATAATTGACACTCAACGTCATCTAGTTTCAAACTAAACAGAGCTTGTGCTGATAACTAGGCTGACTGATATAATACTTGTATACTTTTTTTTTGTAAATACATACATATTATACATAGAAAACACTCAAACTTCGAAACAAATATTTGCAGGTTATACAAACATTTGGTCCGACCCAGGAATCGAACCCGAGACCTCAAATACAGGAGTAGCATTCACTACCGCTGCGCCACCGAGGCAGTTTAAAATTTAACCTCTAATGTACACAGGGATGAATGCTGTCTAATAAACGAAGCCATTTCAAAAAGATACAAAGATTGCACAGTAGATATTTTAATTTTTTTTAAAGTAGCCTCTGCGGCTGTCAGTTTTTTAGAAACCATAAATAAAAACGAATAAGAGAAAAAAATTGTGTGTAAAGTAGATGCAGATACAAGGATTGCAAAAAGACTGTTGCGATAATTCTTTCGTAGCACGACGGGCAAACGAGGAGATGTTTGATTTTGATCGTTGTTTTGAGTGTAGAGAATTATTTGTTTGTTAAGAAAATAAGCTCGAAAGATATATGAAAAAGGGCCAAGTGAAATAACGGTTATTCGCGAGCGTATATGGAAGAGACGTGAACTGATGACGTTCCATATTCTCTGAATATTTCGGATAGATATCACAGTTTAGATAAATTCAAACCTTACTCCATATAAATATATATATACATTATGTGCATAAGTAAGTAAGTAATATAAGGCTGAACCATTCGAAACAGATTAAAGTCTAACGGCATTTTTGTTAATCTTACGAATACATTTGGCAAACTAACCTTTGGATTCAGTCACTGTTTTTGTACATATTATCTCAAGTTGACAATTTTGAATCGGTATATGTTGAGAAAATGAAGATTTGAATTTGAGCAATAATTCAACTAATTATGTTAGATCTCTCAAATTTCAAAAACATTGCAGGTAGCTTCAAATCAGATAAAAGCGTAACCGCTTGTACTAAATATTCCTTGCTTTGTTCCTTGTTTAGCGGCTTCACTAATACCCTATCATTGTATCGGAGATTACTACAAACCTTATCTAAACATCGTTAACTTAAATCCTTAGAATTAAGTGCTAACTGGGACTTAGTATTTCGACCCGAAAATTCCGACTTTCGGTTCTGATCACGAACATTAATCGGGGAACTGGCGACTCCAGTAGTACTTTGACTGTTTTAATCTAAATTTAGAGAGAGCTAATGTCTTTCTTGAGAAAATTTACGTCCTTAAATTTCCGAAGTCCTAAAACAAGAATTCTTATTTCTGCCCATCCATTCTCGGCTTATCTTGGCTACTGTTAGTACTCGAAAGCTATAATTTAGCGTGATTATATATGTATCCCTCTAATTCTAAGCAAAAGACTCAAAAGGTGACAAGTCACTTGGGACTCTTGAGTTGCAAGTGTCCATAGGCGGTAGCAGTGACTTACCATCAAGTGTATTATTGAATTTAAATATCTGTTCCTTCTTCAGTACGATAGTAATTTGAATATTGAGTCTTTTTGGAGATCAACACCTATCCTGGAGCCTTACAATCTATCTTCAGCTATAGTTAAATGTGTCGCTGAAGTTTTATTGCTAAAATAAGCTTCCATATATTAGAGACAATACTATGCTCCTATATGAGAGACTGATATTAGCACTAGGACAACTCTGTTTGGCTGATTATCAGCTTCTGCCAATTTAGAATTTGTATAGTACTTGATATCAGATAAGTGTTATTGTTAAGAGTGTACAAAAGTACTCTTGAATGGCAGTTTGTACTTCTATAAATGAAAGAATGTGTGTACGTTCGAGTTTGTCTAAATGTATGTGTAACATAAATAAATGTGTATATATGTAAGCGTGTTTATGTGTTCTTTTTTTTGTAGTAACCTACCAAAGTGACTCTACTCTGCCTGATGGAAAGCATGAATAGAATCCAAGAGCGGAGGTCGCCGTATTCACTGCGAATAAAGACAGTGCAGTATGGCGACCCACGCTATGGCGGCCTAGTGAGATGCTTTTTCACGCCCCGCTTAAAGGACTCAGGATCGTAGTGGGAGGGAAACACGTGCGCTGATAATGAATTCCAGGCTTTAACTGATTTGCACAGGAAGGAAGAGCCGAACCGTGTAGTTAGTATGTGTATTTTATGATTCATAATGTATATTTTGAATTATCAATAAATATATAAATATCCATCCTTCTCTTAGTTTAGTACCTCCTGGTGCTTCTTAAATTTAAATGAAACAAATTTCCAGGAATCTTAAATTTCGAGATACCTTTTTAACTTCTCACAAGTGGCTCTCCTGTAAAACTTTATGAAGAGTTTGGACTTATTCGACAAAATGGAGATATGACAGTTTTATGTTTAACGACCTTTTTATATCGTTGACGTTAAGATGGACTGGGTTATTCTATGGCCTTTCATTAGAGTGCTAGTGTTATGTAAATGTCATTTGTTCTCATTGAGGCCGTGTCCTAGGTCGGTTATTTGTGTTAATTTATTGATTTATGAATTTAGTCTTTCGAATAAACTCCAACGGTTAACATTCAATTAGGCACTCACATTAAACTTAAACTAACTTTTAGCGATATTCATTACAAATTCTGCAAAATAATACAGTAAATTCTTGTAGTATTTGCATATGATGTGGCATCTGACATATTACATATACTGCTTACATTAAGGTTATGTTTAAAGAAAACAGCTATGACTCCTTTTAATAACTTATTGATCAAACCAAGTCGAGTTCTCCTCTTTAGTTTAATGTTACACATTTTAGTTCATAAATGATCATCATCTTTCTTTTGTATGACATAGTTTTTAGATAGTAAAGACATGCTGAATTTAGCACTAATGAGGCGGCTTGACCGGAGCCACCCTCTCACAGAATATAAATCTAAAGTGACAGCATGCCTGCTGCCGTATTACATTGATAAGTATGAGACCGGAAGCCCATTGATTCAGGGCTAACAATTATCGTGTTAGAACCACTGCCACAATGACTGTTATGCCTTCTACATTCCCAAGCTGAGCGTGAAAAAGCATCTTCTAGATCACCATAGTGTAGGTTACTACCATACCACGTTGTCTGAACTCACAATCAGTATGGTGACAAATCTTCTTTGATTTTATTTATTTCCATCAGGTAGGGTAGAGTCACTTTAGCAGGCTCTGAATATTAAAAAACAGGTGTTGGTCTACTGTACTCCACTTGCCAGAGTAATTTTTAAAGGGTCTAGTGAGTGTTTTCCTTCTCTTTGCATTACCGTTATCTTGTGTTGTTTCCTCCTTTAGTCGGTTCTGTTAGAGAAAGTAACTTTCAGAGGTTGTATGACAGTGAAAGAAAAGTTGGTAGATCTTAAAAATTGATGAAATGAATTTTGACATTATATATATTCTCCTCAAGTCTATATCACCAAACATGTCTTGTAATAATAATAAAACCATGTCTATCGAAGACAGAGATTTATTAATAATACTGTCAAACTGATTGTTATCAAGTGCTTAACAATGATGCGTTGTTTGGTTTTAATTATTACAATTGTTCGCAAATATTTACTTAGTTTCGGAGTTCATTTACGAATGTATTAATGTGAGTTCCTTTATTCTTCCATAACTGTGGAATACCTTGGCTAAACAGAATTTTTACATTATTACAAATAATACATGTATTTTTATTCTGTTCGGTGAATTTCCTCTTTCTTTTTTTTTGATTAAATCATTATGCTTGTGTCACATTGACTGTCTCTGGACTAATATAATATAACTTGAAAATAATATTAAATTAAGATTAATAAAATAAAATTACAATAATAGAAATAATTTTGACTATGTTATGTTTTGAAGTTTAATATTTTATGTAAGAATGTGATCTAATTTTGGCCAAAATCTTATTACAAAATTTATTAGATTTATTTTCGATTCACTAAAAGCCTTATGTTGTAACAAAAAAAACAAGGATAATTTTTTCAAGAACCTTTTAGTAGGGTTGTCGAGTCAATGTAATTCGTTTTTAAAGGCTTATTGCATGTACGCATTTGTATTACTTATGTAAGAAGACCTTAGTAATATAATTTACCCTGTTCGTTCCGAGAACCTCGAACTTTCTCTATGAATATGGATTGTCTGTAATAAAGTAGACGAAATAATAATATGGTACATATTCATTTCATATTGAGAAGCAAAGATATAAAGATAAAAGAATAGGAATACATTTTTTGGATAGTAAATTATAAGTAACATTCCTTAGATTCTCAAACTAAGGGCATTATTAATATAGTAGGACGGTACATGGTCCGCGAGCCGCCAGAGAGTGGGGACCTCTGGTGGCGGATTAGTTGCTGCGGTCGGCGATAGGTTAATTTGTTGCGGCCTAATCGCAAAAATGCGATCGGGCCGCAACAAATTATAAAAACCGAATTGATAGGTGGGGAAGCCTTTGTGGCCTCCCCAGGATAGGGTCTGACTAGGCGCGGCGTCAATTTTGGAGGGGACCTGAAATAATATGGTCCGGGTCCCCTTCAGAGAAGGACGCCTGAGACCGGCCGCCGGGGTGGTTTTTAGTGGAAACACCACATACTCCTGGCTCCTACTTCCCGAGGAGCCGGAGATCCGAAGGGATTTTCCACCCCGACAACAAAAAAAAAAAAAAAAAAAGGACGGTACATGGTGAAATAAAATTATCAAAAATATCGAAAATATATGTGTACATAAAGAATCATCTGTCTCGTGGAGTCAATGGCGACTGTGGACCACTAGGTAATCATCTCTATTGAACCCATGAACAGGGCATCACGAAAGAAACAATCACCTGGATCACTTCTATAACTTTCTAAAAAAATTTTTTTTTTTTCTGTTACGTGTGCGGGAATCCCCTCAAACTGAAATCCTTTTTAGGTTTGGTGTGTGACTAAAATCATGGCATGTGTTATTCTGTAACTAAAATAAAATCAATCTTGAAAGAGATTATATTTAAATATCTATATAATAATTTATTCAGAAATAATGTGATTAACAAATTACAATATATACATACATACATACCTTTGAATTGTCTGACATTTCGATCAAGTTTCAATGGCTATGCTATTTCGTAGAATGTAGCCAAAACGTCAAGCACTCAAAAGTATGAAAACAATATTAAGAGATCGCGTTAATTCTCATTAAAATTATCAAAATTTATTTGTTTTTGATATTTGAAGAAAGAAAATTTAAAAAAAAAGTAGAAAAGTTAAGTACACAACAAATTTCAAAGGTGTACATAGTAAATTACTAACTTATCCCAGTGTCACTTAAAATTTATCTTTCAGATAAATATCAACAAAAAATTTAGGTCACTCTTTTTATATCAAACTTGACCCGCAAGATGGCGCTCAAGTTACAGCCACTAAGCCTTATCGGAATAATAAATCTGTACTTAATATAAATTTGTATCGATCTCGTTTACTCCGGACCTTATTTTAAGTGATCAGAGGCAAAGAGGATTTAATAAAATCCATTGTCACTGAAATTGTTGGGTGACAGAAAGGTACTATGAAATTTTAGGAGTGTTATTTGACCTAGTTGACATGTCCCTGCCCCTGGATGGGGTCGACGACGTTTTGCAGTAAACGATCGAAGAGCGTCATTTGGATTTGACAAAGAGTTGATGGATTGTACAAATGAGTGGATTTTAAAAAACGAGCAAAGTTTTTAGAAATTTTATTTTTATTGTAAGACGCTTTTTGAATTAAGACCATAGCATACATATCTTTAAAAATAGATAGCAATATTTGTTTTATTTGCCAGTCTGTTTCGGAGTTACGACGAGGTAGCCAGATATTTCTTCAGAAGTACGTCTTGTGGATTAGTTGTGTGACAAGCTAACAATCTCAAGGATCAACTCATAGTGAGAACGAATCACTGTATTGAGTTCAGTTCTTCAAAAAGAGTCTCAGTCCCCAAGCGGGATGTGAAAAAGCATCTCACAAGGGCGTCATAGTGTGGGTTATCATACTGCATTGTCTGCATTTACAATGAGTACGGTGACCACAACTCTTGGATTCTATTCATGCTTTCCATGAGCCAGAGTAGAGTCACTTGCGCAGGCTCTTAATATAGAAAGAAAAACGCTATTAAGACTACACCTCACATTTGTGCAGTGCCATCTATCGAATCCCCCATCAAACTCATTTCATAAATTTACTCAGTCAAGTTTCTAAACTATTTTTTATTTAAGAGGTATAAACTGCTGGCTAGCTACGGTTGGTCTAGTTCTATAAAAGTTCATTGTCAGCAATGGAACGAAAAAAAATGAGTTTACAAGTTCTCAATACCACCGTCCCTTAAAACTACCTACCAAGAAAAATTTTCGGCAACGAGTGCTCTCTGATTCACACAGTCAGCTTTTTTCCCAAGGGGTTCGATCGGGACTAATATCCGTAGGTCATTGATTTATGATCGAAACTTAGATCACGATGTGACTCGGGGTCCCAATCTGATAATGAAGTAGGTACTAAGTTCCGTGATGTAGGACCCTTCTCATTGAAGTAAGTTTAAGTTTAAGGAGGCCGAGATAAGAAAATGTAATGTTTATTTGTTTTAGAGATAGGACATAGTTCTAAAATAATAAAAAAGCTATTTTTTCAGAAGCTGAATAAATACAGTTAATACAAATAAATTTTGCCGTGTCTACACAATTTCTTCATTAACATTTGTTTAATATAATGATTTATATGTGAACAAAACAATATAAAAATTATATAATATCCAGGTTTGATCTATATTCATGAAAAGCTTATAAGTTACTAAATTATATCGTCAACATCATCAACAGCCTTTACAGTCCACTGCTGGACATAGGCCTCTCCTTAGCAAGGAGGTTTTGGCCTACGCCCACGCTGGCCAGACGGGTTGGAAAAGGGTTTGTTTCAAGTTTTCTTCTTTTTGTAATGATATTGTCTTGCATACTTTGTTCCCTTAGTCGCCTTTTACGACTCCCACGGGACGAATAGGGGTGGCAACACTAAGTATTCTTAATCCGTCACCACACGGGCTAAATTATAAACACCCTGTTATTAGTTTGGTAGGTATGTGTCTATCTAACGTAATTTTTAAAAAGTCTAAAACGACGTATTTTATTAAAATTTCGCATACTTACCAATTATTTACATTCTGTATGGTATTGGAGTAAGAATACAGAGTATCATCACCATCATTCATCCTATGACTGTCGTAAGACATGAGTAAGGAACGCAAACTACGCAGCATCATCAATACCGTTCTATTCGTCTCGCCAGCGTGGTGTTCTAAGGAGAGGCCTATGCCATGCCGTGGACTGTTACAAGTTGTTGATAACGATACTTGCTAAGAACCATAAATAACACAGTACTTTAATAAACTTGTTCAATTATTCTGATCATGGTTTTTAAAATTAACGACTTTTACATTTCTAAAAATACTGTAGTGTTTGGTGTAATGCTCTAAGGCCACTAACTTGTACAATGTTATTGTCTCATTTTTAGTTCATCGTTCGTTTTTTTTTTAGTTTTAAATTATAATTTGCTTTCGTTGACAAGAATCTCATATAATCCTAAAAAAAAATTCTAAAAGAATCCTAGTATACAAAAATAAATACTATAATCAAAAAAAGATTTAAAAAGGAATTTCCATTAAATATTACACAACGAAGCGTTAAATATTTAATCTAAATTCATAATTCTTTGAAAATAGAACGTTCAACATTATAATTAAGGTTTCTTGGCAAATAAACAAACGCTTTATTTACCTCAAACAGTTAGTGTTAAGACAACGTTGTGGATTGGGCTCGCACCCGCGGCCATCATCCCACCTTATTACCTTATTTAAATATTGAAAGCTTACCTCCGGGTTGATCGTAGGCGGCATCACAATTTTCTTCTGCGGCGGTGATCTTAATACCACATTTTCATCTCTTATTATAATCTGCGGCTCCATTGCAAGAAGTTTCTTCTTGCATTCTTGCATTTGCAAACATTCCTTGTCTTTTCTTGATAGCACTGACTCTGAAGATGCATGTTTCGATGAACACACGGATGTATTTTTACTTGAAAGTTTTAGACTGTCAACAGAAGCTGTCATTTTTGCACTTTCTTTGCCGTTTGACGACGCCATTTTTATTAATAAACTACACTTTCACAAATATGTGTGTGTAAACTAAAGTCTTACGTTAATTTTCAAATGCTCAGATAAAAGATAATATTGTATTAACGTCTTGTCTTATTGTTTTGTATTCAGATAGTTATTAAATCCATTTCTTTACCACTACCTACAATTTTACATTCATATTTATATGAAAATTTGAATTATTTTCTTGTCTTAATTATTATTTACATGAGTAGATCTTATTTAATTACTTACTGAAGGTATTAATGTCCCTGAGATAAGAATTACATTAATATTCATGAGCGTCTATAGAAATATTAATCAAAATTTGATACTTTTGTGGATTTAGCTCGCTTCAAATTTACATGACGTTTATCAGAATATTTTCATAACGGAGATGAGATTTGGAGGTTGAATTTCACATCTATTTTTATATTGTCAACCAAAATAAATTAGGTTAATGGAGTTGCCATTACTGCAAACATATTATTTATGAATTTAAAAGTTCATGCCTGTTGTCGGAAAGCGGACTTAATGCCCAGGGTATTTATCGTTCATAATTTTTAGCCCGGGACTCGTTCTCTTTAGTACCGATTGTGTCAATTAAGTTTTTCGATAAATATAAGCTGTCTCGCTGCCAAATTTCTACAAGATTACATTAATAATATTACAACTACAACATTATAATTTTAAGAGTCATTCTGTGAAGTTTTAAACAACCTTTTGACTTTCTCAATATATATACTTATATAGCTATGAGTTAGAACTGAACCGAATAATATGCCCCAACATATATCTAACAGTGTTGTTCCTGAAATGGCTGAAAGACAGTCATTGGCGTTTGAAAACCATTGCGGTAATTCTATGACAATACTTACATATATTTATTATTGTTATTTCTAATATATATATTTATAAATAAATTGACGCACAAACAAACGCCACAAATTGTTCGCTAGTTGTTGGCTCTGCAATTTGTCAAAATCAATTGGTTTTCTTGTTTACTCTACCTATAGTTGAGTGTGTTTATTTTTAGTCCAACATGTGTTATGTTTGGAGGATAAAATAAACCAATGTTAAGTTCGCACAAGATGGATCGGTTATTAATTATATTTTATGTTATTAATGAGTAAAAAATGGTTTGGCAATTTATCAAAGAATTATTAAACTATAGAGTGGGCTAAGAATTCGTTAACATTTGAATCTAACATTCTGCTCAAATATGTTACCGTTGCTACTGGAATTTTCTAGCTACAATCATAACACATGGTTTCAACAAGATCGAGCTACTTGTCACACATCTCTGTGAGTTCCTACCTGTGGTCAGAGATATGTTTCCGAAAAAATGGATTTCCAGATGAGGCGACATTCTATGGCTATCCAGAAGTCCATATATATCCACAGCATATTTCTTTTTATGGAGTTATTTGAAAAATTGTGTCTACATTATTAACCAAATACACTACGTCAACTGAAAGAAAAAAATCAACGAACAGATGTCCGCGATCTCGCGGTTTCTTTGCCGACGAGTATTCGAGAATTTCGGTTCTTAGAAAAGGGACACGTCGAAAAGAAGGTCATTTAGATGATGTATTTCTTAGAAACTAAAATCTAATTAATTTTCTTGTAAACGAATTTTTTTATAAGATATTAAATAATTTATTTATAAGATTTTTTCAAATGTTAACTAATTCGTGGACCACCTTCTATTACATAGATTTAAGACAAGTGAGCTATTCGTGTTGGTTTTTCGTTCTTCATATCTGAAATAGCAAACTTTTTTACTTTTTTATTAAAAACTAGCTGTAACTTGCTGTGCTTCGCTGTCGCATATTGTGCTCACATTAATTAAGAATAGAGAACTAAACGGACGCAAAAATTGGTAATAATTCTTTGAAGCAGTTTATAATTTGTATATCGTGTCAAAATTTGAGTTAAATCGGTGCAGAACTTTGTCAGTTTGAGAAGTATACATTAAACAAGTTAACGCTTTCACAAAAATAGTATTATTTTGTTATATTTTCTTCACTCTTCTACAAAAATCGAAGGAGAGACTACTTATTTAAAACTTTAGAGGAATTTTATTTCTATGTACCAATAATATTACAGAGCTACAGAAATAGTATCAATGAGATTAATACTATAAATATCTACTGCTATTTAAGCACTCAAGACACTTGTAATGCTAATGCTAAGTTCCCAAACAAGAAAATAACCGCACGCTTCCTGTTCCGTCCAAGTAGGGTTCTAAGGACTATACGTATATTGATAAATTTTCAATTTTTGATTCACAAAGGGAACCAATAAAATTATAGACTACTGCATGACCCTTTAATAGGAGTAGAAGTAGCTGCAGGGCATTAAGAATTGAGGTGTTACAGCTTATCGCGGTAAGGACATGTGATGTGGATGTATGGTTTAGGGTATGTAGAGAGAGAGATAGTATGAAAAACATATCTGTTTTATATTAAGCAGATAAAAAGGAATCAAAATAGTTGCAAAGTAACATGACTTAATAGTTTGAAATAAAAAAAATAAAATCTAGATGGTTTGACATTTTCCAACATCGTTATAATCAAAACAAATTTGAAATCAGCAAGTATTTTATCACCTTACTAGTATTAAACTAGTAAGTGTATGTATTGAACAATAAAATCCTTCCATTGGCAGTAGCAACACGGACTCTGAACGTGCTTCGTAAACGAATCAGCTCGCATTTAGTCCCTTGTATTAGAGGACTTACGTGGAACCATTTATATTAGGAGCCAAATGAGAGGGTTGTGATTCACTTCTACCTAACTATTCAGCGATATATAGGAGAAAATAAAACTAGCTATTAGGGGCGATGTCCCTCGCTTTCGTTGAGACATTGTCAATTTTAAAAGGTTATCAAGCTGTCAATAGATGCCGATGTTATTCAGGGAAATGTACTTTTCTTAGATTCAAGTAATCGAATAGTTATTTCTGACCTTTGACTTATAATACAATAATTAATACTGATATACTATATAATTAACACAAAATATATGGTGATGCTTATCACACATTTTTTTGTGAGAATGAATCTCATGATCTCTGGCTTAGAAATCATTTTATGAAGCCTTAAAATATAGTTGAATACTATATCATTACTTATAGGCACCTATAACAACGCATATATTATTCAAGAATCACGTTAAATTGTATAATTTTTTGTATATTTATACACACGCAAAAGTTACAAAATCAATAGTGTAGTGTACTTTTGTCAAGAATTATTTCAAATTTGTGTAAATTTTTGAGACAAGAAATTAATAAAAAAAATAATAATACATCAAATGAGGTTTGAAGACACAACTAATCAGTTCCAAATGTCATGTCTACCCTAACCCCTACAACTTACCTACCCTTTAGTGATAACATTTTATTGATTTAATTATTTATGCATAAAATGCACGATGGCGGACTTAATGTCACGGGTATTCCAGTCTACATGGGTGGTGAGAAATGTCTGACTGAGTGCACCAGGCATTAAGTATTTTGATAAATAGATAATAACAATTGAGATAATGGATAGAAATAGTGGGACGGAAATACATACTTATACACACATACTGCACATACTTGCTGAGTTGCATACATAAACAATTAAATATTGTTTATTTTGGACCAGTTGCTATTACATTAGTAATATATAAAATATTTGAAAGTACATGTTCACTTAAACAATTGATCTTTATTTCATTTTCTTTTAAATGGTAATGTTGAACAAATATAGTCGAGAAATTGTTTAAATGGCGAATAGATTACGTCTCGAGAGTAAATACGTTGTTCTCGTCTTTTGTCGGGCCGATATCGAGAACTCTCGTCTTTTGGTAAAATTCGTTAATTTAGTATACCATTACTTTGTTTAATATTTGTATGTTTACGTGTGTTATTTAATGTTATAATTTATTTGTGTAAATAAAATAATACTGTTTTGAACTTAACACTTAACAAATTGTTTATTTTGTTTAATATCAAATGAGTAATTATTTATAAACTTATGATTTTTTTAGCACAAAAATTTTAGATGATTTATATTATTTTTATTTAATAAGGTTATAATTTATGAATTATCATTAAATAAATATATATTAAACAAGTTTCTTACACAACACTAAAATACACTCAATACTAAACTAAAAACATAAACATCACTAAAGACTTATTTAAAGTATTATATTTTTACGTATTTCTCTCGCGGTAACAATACACGTCGAGTTGGGTGGGCGTCTGGCGCCTGACTGCCGCCTGGGCGGGCCGCCCTTCGTAGCACTCGTAGCGTTCGTAGCAAAATAAGTAAAGGTCCTTTCATCCCACGACCTTTTTGTCTCCACTAAGTTATTTCGTACTACTACGTAGATCAGGATAATAGTACCGTCGTGTTTGATATAAAATAAATTTAAGAAATAAGCTTTACTTGGTATATTCTTTATATACCCAGTTACAGAATAAGTGTGTGGTTATTTTTCTAGTTGATTATTTCATTCATATATAATAGATTCATTATCAACAGCCTTAAACAGTCCACTGCTTAAAATAGGCCTTGCCTTAGCAAAGAAGTTTTGTCCTGCTGGGTATAGGGTTTGTATCAAGTTTTCCTTCTCTCCGTAGTGATATTTTCCTGAATAGTTTGTTTCCTAACAGGATGCATAGGGGTGGTAGCACTACGTATTCTGAATCTGTCGCCACACGGACAATAGACGATATAATAGATACTTACTTACATATAATGCTTGTTCAGGGTGATATGTAAACTTTTTTTAACCTTAAACTAGAACTGCCCCGGTTCGCCAGGCCCAGGAACGGGCCAGGTACCGTAGAAGACTCAGGCAGCCATGTGAGCGCTACGGACTGGCTCGCCCTTTTGGGGGTGGAAAGAAAAGGGAAGATCGAGGTTCCCACACGGAGAGGCCACCTACAAACGGTAGGTGGCCCGAGGTAAGTTGGGGTTCTAGGGATTTCCTTACTAGGACGGTGTGTAGTTTCTCATCAGTTCGAGTTCGATATAACCACCTTTCGCTGGTATTCGTGGTGATTTCCGAACAGAAAAATAAATAAATAAAGGGTGGTGAAATATAACTTAAAGGCCTTAGCCTTAATAGCTAAAATCATTTTCTACTACACACCTGTGCCTTTTAAGGTGTTTATGCGTGATAGTACTAATATTTATAATTTACGATAAGGTGACCCATCTATGGCATAAAAATTGATGTATACTTTGAAAAATATGAATTGTTAATACAACTTTGCTTTACTCTTTGAAGGCATACGTATGAATATTATTGTGATTTAATTCTATTTAGAAGAAAATGTTCGATAGGATTTCATAAAATAGGAAAGTTGTTTCGCTGATAAACATTGTTATTTGTCATTATGCAGAGTTATAAAAAATGACAAGTATATGAAGGTAGCCTAATCCAAGGCAGAGTGATAACTAATTTTAACATTTATGATGCAAAGAAACTTTAACTGAAATGATATTTATATAATAAACAAAAACATTTTTACTGTTTTTGAGAGAACGTAATTTAAAGAAATTTTATATAAGCATACGAGGGTCATCCCACCCTAGTTGATGTTTAGGGTAGTTACGAGTAAATTAACTTTAAACAGGGTAAGTTAATGAAATAGTTTGACGAGGATACCGCTTTATTAGTAAAGGGTTTACTGTGATGCTGACATGTTTAATATTTTGATACGGTACATTGATTTTATGGTAATACCTTAAGCTTTAGTCATATGGCTCGAAGGACCACAATGCTTGATCCCACTGAACATTTATTGATTTTGGTAAGATTGTTTGATGACTACTACTATTATACTATTTTTTTTTCTTATTTATAATTTAAATAAGGTAGTTTTCTATGTCCTAATAAAATAAAGATGAAAACTTATGTGATGTTTGTTAGTCTTTCCAGTAAAACAGCTGAACGGATCATGGTGAAATTTAGCAAAGAGATTCTGGGAGACATAGATAGTTTGGCATAACATGTTGGCTACTTTTTATCCCAAAAGAAATTCCCACCACCAAAAAAAAACCGTGGTACGCGACTAGTAAGTAATTGAAAGAGAGTGGTTTACGATGTATTAAATAAAATAGAACCTATTACTTTGGTGGTGGTGATACCTCATGTTTTACTATTTGTGAAATCTTATTTTTGTGAAAATTCTTTACTACTAGAGGTAGATAAATTTGTTCAATGACAAATCGTTGACATGAAAATCTTTTAACATAGATTGCATTTTTCAGTAAAAAAAAAGAACAGTCTTGAAAATCACAAAATGTGATAAATTTAATTTTATTTATTTATATTTTATTTATATGTAGCTGTTTACAAATTTAAATATGCATTTTCAAAACGAGAAAAATAATACATTATCTGAATCATTAAGAAACTTATACACAACCAAATTACGTTTTTTGTGCAAGACATGTTCTCGAAAATTCTATAGACGTCTCCGAGCAAAAATACATATTAAAGTAAGGTGTAATGTTCATCGTAACACTAGCTAGAAATTTTCTTCCATGTAACACATTTTACCCTACATTTAGCTCGCAAGCATTTTGATTTTAAAAAACAAAATATATGTTTTACGCTTTTAAGTAGCTAAAAAAGGTGTAGAGAAATTTTAAACTTGTGGGTCCTGTGAAATCGAAAAGTGATACTATTTTTCTCAATATTTGTGACTTTTAACGAAAATATCTCTAAACAAACATTTTATAAGAAAGGGAAGTGATAAGAGTAAAACTATAGATGTTAAATACCAAAGATGAGAATAAAAAAAACAAACTATATTGGAACTGACAAGACGATTCATCTCATATTGTTTTGAGATATGTCACTACACTACGAAAAGTATTTTTTGCTAAAGAATAATTCTAAATTCTTTGCCCTTGTGTCACCTTAACTATTATTTTTTTGGCTGCAAATTTTATTTTTATTTTTTTTATTTTTAGCCAACCAAAGTGACTCTACTCTATCTGATAGAAATTACGAGTGGGATCCAAGAGTGGGGGTCGCTATACTTATTACGAATGCAGACAATTCAGTATAGTGATTCACACGATGGCGACCCAGTGAAATTCTTTTTTATGCTCCGCTTAAATAACCGGGAATAGTGGGAGGGAAACACGTGCGCTGGTAGTGAGTTCCAGGTTTGAACTAATTTGGAAAGGAAAGGAGAGTCAAACCGTTTAGTTCAGCACCATTCTAAAACGTGTGTTGTCCTGTAGAAGAAGGGAGAAGGTGGGACCAGTTGGAATAGTTCGTCGAACACTCTCCATGACAAAGACGATAGAGGAGTGCCATGGAAGCGACATCAAGGGATTCAGTGGCTTCGGGATTCTTGATAATTCGAACTGCTCGCCGTTGCAACCAATGTAGAGTGTCAAGCAAATATTGAGCGATTTCATCGCTAAGATGAGAATAGTACTCCACGTAGGAGCGAACCTGGGTTTTGTAAAGAAAACACAGATGCTCAGGCGAGAAGAATCGTCTCACTCTATTCAGTATACCCAGCTTTCACGAAACCGCCTTAGTGACGGTTTCAATAGACTCTCGCGGGTTGAGATCTCGGTAAATTTCCATACTCAGGATATTGAATTTATCCTGCAACGACAAGTGATTGTTTTAAGAAGTGGGAAGGGGAAGAAATAAAAGCTTTTTAGTAGAGAGCACGCACAGCTGTGTATTCTTGGAGTTGAACTTGATCAAATTCTCATGACCCCATTGAGCTCAGCAATGAGCTTATATTTATAACACTATATATAGGCAAGATTATCAAAGAGAGTAAATTAATCGAGTGTAAAAGATTTGAGTACTCACGATTAGTTAACTACGTGGCGAATCGATCCAAACTCCACATGAAGGTTACAATTATAACTGCGCACATTCTCAAAGTGTCAGCCTCAATTTTCTTCTCTCAAAATTTAATATTTATTCATTTGGGCAAAATCAATTACGAAATTGCGTGTGAATGTTTTATATTTAAGGTTTTGGAGGTAACTTGAAATGATGTTTCTGAAAAGGAAATTTGTGCAAATCTAATTTAGAAGTTCGATGTACTGGTCTAATTTTACTTACATATGTAATATGTATAAATTTGAAGTTAAAATTGTACGCACATAGAAGTAATAAGTATTCAATAACTGAAAAGTACGTAGTAATACATTTGAAGAAATATGATGTAAATGTTTTCAAAGAAACAATCATAGTAAATTCAACCAAGTACTTAGTTGATGCTCATGAGAATTCTCAGAAAACCACAGGATTTGTGCGTACTGTACTAACAACGCTTCTGTAAGATTACCACAATTTCTTTAATTTATTTATATTACATGTATTTGTAATGAATACAGTGTGACAAGATATCATTGACAATTGTTTAGTTAGCTTACTTTCATAAAAAGAACGGTTAAAAATGGTCGAGTGCCAGCTGATGTTTTCGGAACTTTGATTTTAAATCTTAAATCTTACAGCAATCTTATTGGTAGGTGGAGAAGTGAAGATTCTCATGCCGTTTATCTTTGTAACGAACATCTAATGTAGTTAAGTGAAGTGCATATGTCTTTTGGTAAATGGGCTGAACCAGAGACAGAAACTAGGTGGATTGCTGGCATGAAATCTATTCTGTTCTTAATTAAATTTACCATCATTTAAATGTTTTTGAATTAGAAATTAATGAAAAGTCCGTGTCCTCTACTCTGCCTATCAAATCGTGATAGTCATCTGTAATTTGTTTTTGTTAATTATTTAATTTTAACTTGTGCTAAACAGTACAAACTGTCACATTCCATGATGTTCTATGGTATATCATGTAATAGTATATATGTATGCTCTTATAGCCAATTTTGACCATGGTAATCAGTCTCAACGAAGACCAGCTAACTGTGCAGGAGATACTATAGTCCACAAATGTGTGTGCTAACACAGGTGCACTCTCTGTTCCCTCACTCTTACAATCCAATGAAACGATTATTCGACTAGACCGGGGAGAGATTAGATGCTGGACCGATCATTTTACGTGCTTTTCCAACTCCGGGCTGTATTTTTTTACTGTATTTTATAATTAGGCAAACTTAATGACTTGTTTTTAGCCTAATCAGTGAATTGAACTCAAGATCGGCAGTCTTGAGTTTGGTTAGCGTGTAGCTAACCAAACGAGGCAGTATTACAATAGTGGTCAGTTAATGAAATGATATATTTAAAATTAAAAAGAGTGAACAGTGAAAATTTTATCCACTTGTTTAGTCAACTGCATAATTATAGTTACAACTCACACATCCATCATCGTTCTAGTGCATATTAAACCCTCAGTGTACAAATAAGTATAAACAAGTAAACTGAAAGTTGATGAGAGTTGTAATTAAACAGGATAGTTAACGCAACAGTCGATGCGTTGAAGATGATTGCCACCGAACGGCTCGCGTCGGATCGAAACAGATTTTACAATCTCTGAACGATATTCAGATGCGAGCGAGTAAAAAAGTAAAAATAATATTTGTAAACGTTTACAAGCAAAGGCATAAAACAAAATACAAAAATATGAACCCGATGATGGGATCGAGGTTTCCATCAATATTTATTACTGATTCTGCTGCAAGACTAATGTAACACAAAATAAAAAGCTTTGTGATGAAGTAGGCCGTAGTTATGATGGCAAGTAACCTTGTTTATGTTTTTACGTTTTCCTAACATATACTAATAGTGTTAGAAAAAGTAAAACTTAGGTATCCGTTTATAATTTATGCTAAATAAGAAAAATGACCCTTTTTTTAATTTGTTTTTATTTTCAGATTTAAAAAAAAGTACTAAAATTCTAGAAATTAGTATTTAAGAAGACATTTACCCGTTTTTAACCACTTATTTCCAAATTCTCAAAGAGTTACGTAAATTTAATTACAGATGTCTATAAACAATGGCGTGATTCTTCTTCATAGTTTTACTTTCACTGTTTTGTTCTGTTTTGTCTGTTCCGTTCTATTTTAGTTCCCTGCAGTTAAGCTTATAATCCGTGGCAGGTTGTATACACAATGCATGAATAAACAAATTTATCTTCCTTTTTCTTCAACTTTTACTAACGTGTGTTTTAATATTGTATAGTAGGTGTAACTAAATCGTCATTGTTTCATTTGTTGAGATAATAGAAGGTACTAGTAATGTTACCAATAATAACTCTCCTTGGTACCAGAGTCAGTACGGGTTTGATGCCATCATTTTATTGGCCAACACACTCTCCGTTGTTGCAGGCTAAATTTTCAACCTGGTTGAAATGTCAGATATTAAAAAAATGTAATAGACATAATCACCTTTACTTACTTATTAACCAATATATAAAAAGGAGAAGATTGTAGTTATTGTATATATCTAACTTATAAATCAATTGGAAAAGTTCTTAATTTTTTGGGAGCTAGATTGCCTGTTTTCCCATTTAAATTTAAAAAGAGAAAATACCACGTCTGAAAATTAACTACTGAAATTAAAGAATTTCGAATTTACAATAATAGGCAAACAGAAATCAGTACTAGACGCGTTTTTGGAAGTTAATTATTGCAGGTTTAAGTACAAAATAAGTTAGATGCAATACACAAAATATTGACAGACTTATGCCACAAATGTAACAGAGCTTTAATTTCTTAAGACGTTTATTTATCTAATGAAAAAATATAGTTCGCCACCAAAACCTTGCTCGTTCATTTCACAGATCCATTTAGTAATGGATGGTAAATTGCTCTTTTGATATCCAACGCTGGGTGCCCGCACCTAGACACACCCTTTCGCTTGTACTAAAGATATTATTGTATATTAAAATACATAAATTCTAAATTTATTTTTAAAGTAGCATTACTAGAGGCAATTTAAATGTGGAAAATGATATCAATAACCTCACAAGAGATGTGAATACATCCATAGTCTTAGGAATTTATCTTACAATACCATTGTGATGAGTATATTATAATCTTGACCTTAATATCTTTTAAGTCTCTCGGAATCCCTATCTTCTTCTCCCACTCCCTCTCTCTTAAAAAAACGCGTGTATGTACGTACGTATGAAGATATACTTTTTTGGCGCAACAAGATAAAAAAAAAATCTAAAATAATATTCTTCACGGTATCCAATATTACAGTAAAAACGACACGAATAATAGAACTAAATATAACTTCAAAAAGATATTTAATACACTGAAAGAAAGTTTTATTATAACGTATTATCTCATCATCATCATCATCATCAGCCTTTAACAGTCCACTGCTGGACATAGGCCTCTCCTTAGCAAGGAAGTTTTGGCCTACTATTATTTCACGCTGGCCAATCGGGTTGAAATAGGGTTTGTTTCAAGTTTTCCTTCTCTTTGTAATGATTTCGTCTTGTATACTTGGTTCCTTAGTCGCCTCCTACGATACCCACGGGATGAATAGGGGTGGTAACACTATGTATTCTTAATCCGTTACCACACGGACGCATTATCTAATTATATAGTTTTACTTAAATGTCATAAAATAATTATTTGTACCTAATAAAAAACTAAAATATGGACTAGCTAATTTTATCGTGTCAGTTTTTCGTGACGGTGTGAGCGCGCATCGTAAAGATTTAACCATCACTTTTCCCTAACGCACCATAAGCTAACAGAAGCAGCTAAAACCTCTAAGTTTGTTATAAATTACACAAATTCCAAATAAATGGAGAAAAGGGCAGAAACCTGACCATAAATATGATGTAGTATAATATTAAAAATAAATTACCTTCATCACACACGCACCATATTTCATCATAAGAAAAACATGTGATAATCAAAATGAGCAAGGTGCAGCACAAATGTTAAATCATCAGTTACGTAAATTCTAGGTAGTACAAATAATGAAATAAAACAGCAAAACATCTGACTGGCAGATTAATTATTTACTTGCAACAAGACAAAAAAGAAAGCTTGGTATAGCTGACGACGACTTGAAAGTAAATCTGTCAAAGGCCTTAGAACTCCGTTACGCTTGTAACGGAGTTCTAAGCCTAAGGAAAATTGAATAACATTACATAGATTGAATTTATATTTGAAGTCTTGTCAAATTAGTTTAAGTTAGTTATACACTTCAGTTTCCCTCACACTAAGGTCCCGGGCCCTTCAAGCGGGGCGTGATACAGCATCTCACCAGGCTGTTGTAGTGTTGGTCACAATGCACATTTGCAATGAGGATGGTGATCACCATTCTTGGATTTTACTCATGCTTTCCATCAGACAAAATAGAATCATATAGGTAGCTGAAATAGCAATAGCTAGAAAAGAAAATTGTGACACTTTATGAAATGATTTTTTAAAGTAAATCGTACATACATATAATTTATATAATACAAAAGTTATTTATAAGAAATTAAAGGTTCATTTACATCAATTGTACCACGAGAAAGTACAATATGTATTTCTGAATAATATTTTAAACTTTTAATATTTAAAAATATATTTTTGTCGTTCATATTCTGCTTGTTGTAAAGATTTTATGTTAGAATATATTTTAAGTCAATGCTAGCACGGCAATTACGTGCGAGTGTATCATGATATTTGGCAGAACGCCTGTGAATAATACACCAAATTCATTTTTACAGGCAGATTTTGGGTGGTTTGAAACATTTCACCGTTTGCAACTGATTTATTGAATATGAGTTGTTGCTGCATCACGTTGTAGATGCGTAACAAAGAAAGGTAAAAGAAAGAGGGCTAAACTTTTATAGTGGTGCACTAAAACCACGAAACTTGGATGCCAGGTAGTCATTGATGTTCCTAGATCAGCAATTGTACGATTACATCCAATGGATGTTGTAAAACTGCCAAGGATCAGTCAAGATCATGTCCAAGGATTATTGGATCTGAAATTTTGTGTACAATATATTATGTTACTCTTTTTAATCCCCTGAGAGAAAATTGCCGTCAGTTTTAGGATTGTTAATCACTGTTCCTAATTATACGGTTACAATTTTGTTTAGACGACACATTTAACGCACGAATGAATTTTGTACTTCAATAACCTTAGCTGGTTATTTCTGACAGCCTTGCTTTTGCGATGTTTTATATAATCTAGACTATAAAGGGTACTTCTAAGGGTAGAAATGATAATAGGGATTTTACTACATTATCACTCATTCCTTTCAAAGCGTAACGAGAACACACCCCTTGTGCTTGACACAACGAAATTTCTATAGGATTCGTGATTTATTTCAAGATTAAAGGCTGTCTAAGATTAAATTCTGTAGAATATTGTACCAATTTATAAAATTGTTGTTTAACATTTTTTGATGGTTATAGTACTAGAGTCCATGATGAAATTTAGAATTTTGAATATTTGTTTACGTTGGAAATTATATGACCCTAGAATTTTAGCTATATTACTGTTATAGTTTCTTTAAATATTTTAAGCTCCAACGTACCATATATTTGTATTCCAATGAATATTCTGAGTGTAATAAAAATAATATATGAAAATACGGAGCATATTTTGGCAATGAGTTGAAGTGTGTCATTCGTTGACCTCTTATTTCACAAGTTTGTATAATGAGTTAGCAACTTGTTATCCGTATCCTTCGGTACAACTTTTGACTTTAGTCAACTTCTCTTTTATAAGAATTGAACCAGCTGGGTGCAAAATATACTTTCTTGTCAAGTCTGATTTACGAATGATATACAAAAGGGTGTTTTTTAACGTAGAAAACATTTTGAAATGAGTAAGCTACATTAACTCTTATAGCGACGACCTGAAGCACATCACATGTCATATCAACAATCTTTAATAGTCTACTGCAGGGTATAAGCATGTCTTTGGAAAAGAAATTTTACTCAAGTATAATTCCACGTCAGTCAGATTTCCAGATTGGGTTTGTATCAAGTTTTCCTTACTTTTGCAGTGCTGTTGCCTTGTATACGTCCAGCTCTTACGACACCCACGAAATGAACATGGGTGGGAACGCTCCATATTCTTGATCTATTACCATGCGGATATGCACTTGAATACGAGTCTTAGGTACTTGAGTATGAGGACTTGAAAATTGAAGTTCTAGTTTTATACATACTACCTGTCCCCTTTTCATGTAACCTTACACAAATATTTGAACATATTTCAGAGTGACGTACTAAATCCTTGTAATAAATCTCTTAACCTATTAAGAGATAATTGTTGTTTCAGAGCAATAAACATTATTTATTTTGGCTTATGGCCGTAAATGAAAACAGTCAAGTAATTTAAAATGTAATTCTGAGGTTTCCGTATGAAACGGTTTTAATATTAAAGCTTAAAAATTCTCGTGTGTAAGAATATGTTGTACTGATGATAGCATGCCATACTTATATAATCATATATGTTACATGAATACTGTATTTACGAGATGTTGGTTCAGTGGGTAAGGTCATAAGTGTATTCTGACAGTAAGTGACAACCGCCGCCCATGAAAGCATGTAACTCAAGAGTGCCAAGTGCATTGCCATCCTTTGACGTTTTCCCCTAGCAATAGGAGGAAGAAGGGTTTGTGCTCCAGTGAAATCACTTAGCCGGCGAAAAGTAACAAAAACTTTGCTTTACACTGGATTTTTGTGAGGCCACAGTTAATTGATTCCCAGGAGAACTGACCTATATGTGTCGACATCATCATAATATTATACTTCCTAATTCCAGAATGTCTCTCTAACTTTGAAACAGAAGCAGTGAAAACTGGAAATTGGACAATGCAACTAAATACACTATAGCTTAACACTTGTTTCGAATTTTCCAAAAACTTTCCTCATTTCAAGACAGCTGTTTCGTCTGGACACTATTTAGTTTTTATCTTTCGCAAAGGTTGTATAACTTAGAAAATTTGCAACTTTCTGAAAAACTTCTAGTATTTATCATCATTTGAAGAGCTTTGCGAAACTTTGCTAAACAAGATTAATAGTAGAAAGTTAGTACATTACTGATGGAAACTAAAGGTTACTGACATTTCTACTTGCAGACCAAGAGTTCCAATGATTGAAACGGCATATATACTTTCGCTTACGCAGAAGAATTCTTTTTATTTTGCTGTGTTATCATAAAACTTCATAAACTAATATTTTAAGGTCATGTCTCGTTTCATTTATGTAATATCTTAAACTATTTATTCATTGTGTAGTTTTTAAATAAATATCATTGTAAATCGTTTGTACAGATTTTAATATCATTTAATTCAAGTGATGGAAAACGAAAGATACACACTTAATTTCTAGATAACATCATTCACTTGTCAGGACTAATTTATCAAGTAAGGAACTTGTTAGTCACATAGTGCAGAGTTCGTTTGTCTGTGATAGTTACTCTTGTTACTAAAAATCATTTGTCATGGAACACCAGCAAACATCAGTAGCGCAGGATTAGCGTGCAAATTTTAGTACATGTTGTACGGGGCTTAACTTAACTGCACATATACTACAATCTATCTAAAAGCTAGCTAATATTTTGGTAAACAAAATGGTGCGTTACGATATTTTTCGACATGACGTATCGACGTCAGAAGTCAGGTGTAACTAATGTGTTTTCTTCTCAAAAATTTCATAAATATTAGCCTTAGTATGGCAGAATAGTGATAGATGGTTGCACGGATGATTTATTTGACTGAAGTAAAATGTTTTATAAAATTTTACATAAAATAATTTTTTTTACACGTAAAGTTTTTATATAAAACTAAAAAGTAGAAAAGTTTTTCACTCGTGTGGCGACCTCCACATTACAGCCCAAAGAAAAATATTTATATGTATCTTCGCTAGATGGCGCTGTTGTTTATTTTTCTTTGTGCTGTAATGTGGAAGTCGCCACAACTCGTTTGTACTTTAAATTTTTGCTGTGTTTTTGAAGATAATTCCCAGAATCTCCAAGGACGAGAATACAAAAACTATGAAAATGATAACACTTCTTAGTCTAGGCCATCAAATATCTACGAAAAGTACTAAAATAATCTACTTCATTATTCACAACAAAATAAGTAATTCCCATTGACATCACAGGTTAATAAATCCCGCTAACAAATTATGTTGAAATTAATTCCAAAATTAAACAATTAAATATAATGTGAGTTTGTAACAGCGATACATTTACTGTTCCTAACTCGTCTCAACGTTTTGAGGAGACATATGCCATAGAAACAACACGTCATTTATAAGGTAAAGGCTTATATCCACTAATTCGCCGTCGAGTTTTATGGTTTTAATTAATTAACTAAGCGAAATTGCCGTCTCGGCGACCTCTCTGATTCCAGAAGGTTCATACTGATCTGTGTTCTCAGGTTTGCCAGCTACTGCAGTCTTAGTTCTGTTAGTTGTTCTAGCCAGATTTGACCGTAGGAAACAGAAAACAATAATAATAACAGTAAGCATATCTTTTTTTCTTTTCTTATCTCAAGAGCCTGCCAAAGTGACTTTACTCTGCGTGATGCAAAGCATGAGTAAAATCCAAAAGTTGTAGTCACCATACTCATTACCAATGCTGACAATGCAGTATGATGACCCACACTATGGGGGCTATTAAGATGCTTTTCTACTCCTCAATTGGGGACGTAAAAGACATGACAGTCATCATAGCATTGTATTGCACACACTTACCAAGGTTACTGTCACCCTTGCATCAATGGGCCTCCGGTCTCGCACTCACAAACAAAACACGACAGCACTGATGCTGTCGCTTTAGGTTGATCTTCTGTGGGAAGGTAGTACTGCCCCGGTGGAGTCGACCCGTTCGTGCTGAAATCAGCGTCGCTCTACTACTCTAAAACCATCAGTCATGTCTTTCATGAAGCCCTTAAAATTAAATCAAATTAAGAAAAAAGGCATATTGTCCAAGTACGTATCTATGTCCAGTATGTCCACACAAAAAAACAATGCTCATACATATCTAAATTTGCGGGCATTTTAGTTACAAAATATATGCATAAGTTTACAACGCGTAAGTAAAATCGAAACCGCAATTAAAAGTTTCTATATCTCATTGAAAGGAAATCATCCCCGCTTTGTCCAAAAGGACTCTCGGAATTGACTACATAGAAAATGTATTTTCTATACGAGTATATACTCGGTGAACAAAAGATCAGAAGTGGATTGATGTCATTGTCTTATCTTCTGGTAAGACAGCATCTTACTGAATTAACTGGTGGAACAACATTATCAAAGAATCCATTAGTTATAGGTGAGTCATGCTTCAATACAAAGAGGCCTACAACAAACTTTATTGTTTTAGATATATTGATGCTCTTACGGATATGTAATATTTAAAAACAATTACTGACTGAAATACATATTAGTTAAACTTTTAAAGAAATGTTAGGTATATAAGATATAAAATGTGAAAATAAATATACTACCAAAGAGTATATTAATTATCAACAAATTTTAAAAGATAGGTAAATATAGGTATTTTTTATCAATAAGTCTTCTTCCTCTCCCTTGCTACGTTGGTGTCTCCGATTATTAATTTAATATTACAATGAACTAGTAATATATAAATTAAGAGCATTCTGCTTTTCAACATCGAACACAAAATATTGACATTTACTTATTTCGAAACAAAATAAACACCAAGATAAAATTGATAAACTCACCGAGTGAGTGCGCGCAGACCCTGAGGGATTACTTCGTCTGTCCTTACAAGGATTAGATTAGGGATTTAATTATACGGAATAACGTGACAACTCCCGATCGGGGAACCTTTTTGCTTAGTTTGTGATTAACGAAATTAATTGTGGAGCAAAAACGATTTTGTTATCTGTAGCTCAGCGACACTACGACGTAAAAATATTAATTATTTTTACTCCGTTCTTTTTACAAGTTTTTTATAGCATCCATCTGTGACGATGACCTAAAATAAAATATTATATATAGAAACAAGTATCGTATTAAATATTCACGCACATAAATGTTAACTTGAGTGTTTAACCCGCGATCTTTGGTGCAACAGTCTTTACAAAATGCATTACCACTTTTGGCTTTCTTATTGGAACATTTTTAATTTCATTTAATCTTTATTGTACACAAAAGGTAACGTACATTGAAGTAACAAGATGTTATGTACACAGATGAGCTTGATCCAAGTGAGTTTGCTCCTAACGATTCTTAGCGTTTTATTTCAATTTAAAAAAATATTTCACAAAATATAATTGACTCACAATTTTTTTATTAGTAATATTATATTTGACTAAAATATAGAAGGATACTAGATATAACTGTAAGGTTGGCGACATTGAACAGTTCTTTCGATGAAAAGAAAACAGTAGCTGATAAAATAACTAGTATAGTACATAGGTAAATAAAATCTAGCCTATTTTTCAAGAGGGGTGGGGAGAGGTATATCAGATGCCCACTTTTTTGCCAATGTTTTTTATTTTTTTTATTCTTGGCCTATTAAAGTGATTCTACTCTGCCTGGTGGAATGCATTGGAATGCACAGGTGGTTGCCATACTCATTGTGAATTCAGACAATTCGGTATGGCAATCCACAGTATGGTGGTCTAGTAAGATACTTTTTCACGCCCCTTTTAAAAGTCCCAGGGTCATTGTGGGAAGGAAATACGTGCGCGTGTAGTGAGTTTCAGGTTTTATCTGCCCTACACAGGAAGACGAGCCGAACCGTTTAGTTCGGTAGCGTATATCTACCATTCTCAAACGGTGACTTTAGGCCAGCTTGTGTTGTCCTATAGAGGAAGAGAGAAGGTAGACTTGGAGTGCTTTAGTCCCACGTAGTAGGGGGTGACCTTATTATCTCTAACCAGGATGTTTTTTTTTAGCAGAGTTTCGTCCGTCAATCAATTGGTGCACCACTTGTGCACGCAGGTGAAGTTGACCCAGGGCCCTAAGTTCTTGGTGGGAAGCCTATGCACTAGTATAGTAAATGACCAGTTTTCGTAACACATTACAACGGGTAAAATAAAATAGAAATCTTTCTTCATTTTTGCGTTATTCCTTTTTTAAATGAATATAAATGTACTTTCAAGATAAAAGAACTAAGAACGATATCTTTGAATAATTTTTTATCAATCTGAAGTTAAAGTACATCCAACAACTCACAAGTGTTCAACTAAAGAAAGAAAATTCTCAAGAGGCAACTATAAACTGGGTACACGTTGATTACATTCGCTTGTCTTACATAAGTTTGTGAATAAACTTTCTTCAATTTTTATTTAAGTTCTACTACTTAAATTATAATAAATCTAAGGAATAAATTAAAAGAGATCAAATACAATGTGAATTAATACTGATTTTAAAAGATAAATACCAAAGAACGGAACTTAAGTCAGTATTGATATTATGTACAATGAAAAATCAATTTTTCTAATATCGCTTGCTGGAAGGATTCCCCGAAGTAAGTCAGCAATACCGCGTTGAATACAAATAAATTTTCTTCGATATAAAAAGCACGTTTTCTGGTCTCTGATTTAAAATTATTATATTCAGACTTACATAGTGTTAGTGAATAATTATTAATAGAATAATTTTATTTTATAAAAACGTAATTAATGCGGCAATTATTACTTATCGATCGATTTCAACTACGGTGACTTTTCGATTCTTTATAATTTTTGAAGTGAAACTTCTTTATCGGGGTTGGAAAAAAATTTAGTGTAACATTTTTTCGTTACGCGCCATCTTTTTCTTATCCCTACCACGCGTGATTCGAAGTATACTTTCTCCAGCGGAGTAGGGATTGGTAAATGTCTCCAATGTATTTTGCGGCCCGTTTTGAGTTACATTTTTGAAATCCAGGTGGCGATTGCATCGACTTCGGACGGGTTTAAATTATTTTTTGAAAAATAACGTCATAAAGAAGTTTCACTTCTTACGAGTGTACGCTAGTACACGCACATATTTTTTTCGTACATGGAGCTAGTAGGAATAAATATTTGAAATAGAAGTTCATTTCGAGTAGTTCCACGAAGCAAGTTTCACATGAAACTGATGCAATATTGAAAACAAAATTGTGACCTATTTGCTTCATGTAATTTTACCATACTGTTAAAGCTGACTTTAAATATATGGAATAGTTACTTTACATCAAAGAAACAAAACAACTGGGTAAGCTCCTCAACGTCAGAAATACAACAAATATCCATTCTACATATCTCTCCCTGCTCTATTATTATAAATGCTTGTTTTTATTTCTTTCACGTCACAATGGAGCAATTTTATGTGTGTAGATAGGTAACTATTGTTGACCGTGTGGTGACGGAGTAAGAATACATAGTGTTACCACCCCTATTCATCCCGTGGGTGTCGTAAAAGGCGACTAAGGGAACCAAATATGCAAAACAACATCATTATAAAGAGAAGGAAAGCTTGAAACAAACCCTATTCCAACCCGTCTGGCCAGCGTGGTACAGTAGGCCAAAACCTCCTTGCTAAGGAGAGGCCTATGTCCTGTGGTGGACTGTAAAAGGCTGTTGATGATGATGATTGATGATGAGATAGGTAACACATTTCATTTCCATAAGATCTATTATTATTCATATCTGAATCATTTCAAATTTTATAAATGCCGATACATGGTGCTATTCGGTTTTTCACCTATTTGCATGCGATACAAAATGTGGACGTTATAAAAATAACCGCGGATTGTGCTGGATGACGCTTCAAATGGTATGAATGCGAAAGTTTGTAAGAATGTGTAAATGTTTGTTACTCTTTCATGTGAAAACAACTGTGCATATATAGACGAAACTTTACAGTAATATAGTTTATATATCAAAATAACGCACCGGCTACTATTTATCACGATAACCGACATACACGCGGGTGAAACTGTGAACTAGAGCTAGTGGTGTATAGCAAATTATTCATTTTAAATCCCAATGGCTATTTTTCTTCCGTTAGTTATTTCAATTACAAAATTTTTAATGTAAATACCTTTAATATTCCTATCTATTTTCCTAGAGCTACGGGGCAAAGGCAAGCAAATATGTATAATATTATATTATTTTTGTTATATTATAACAGTAATCCATAAAATCAGTATAGTATAGATAGCAAATCGAATATTCTTTACCTTTATAGTCAATCAGTACAAGAGGATAAGCAGGGGATCTCAGTAGAAGTTGTGTTTACAAAAACTGTCAAATGAATCCACTTGGGCATCAAAAAAAGAAAAGTTTGTTTTTGGAAATAAAATTGAATTAATGCGAGCTGTATCTAATAACAGTATAAAACTACACGGAACTAACGGAAATAAACCATATATCCTAAGGTTGCAAAAGTTTCTCGTGAAAATGGTTATTTGGAACTCCTGGGTATAAACCACTTTTTGTAATTAATAACTTTTTTTACTTGGGGGATACTTTCCGCACCATACCCTCCCTTACGAAATGGCGTGTGTGTGGGACTCCCGGAGAACTGGTTTACCCACTCAACCGCGCGGCGGCTTACCTCGGCAGTCATGAGGAGCTCCAGGAACGCATTAGCGGTTTTTGGAGTCCTCATTCTGAGCACCTCATGCCCCAGGATAGGATGATATCTCACTGTTCTGCACAGGAAGCGGTAGAACTGCACCCTGCCTCAAACGACACTCCCGGCCGCACCGGAGTGACACCTGTCTCGGGTCGTTTGCAGCGGTCATACCACCCCAAGATGTGGCCACAGCGACCCTTAGGCGATGATTAGAGAGCTAGCGACTTCTACTGCACGCCCTTTGCCGCCTCCTTCGAACAGGATCGGTCTTTTCTCGATGCTGCTTTCCAGAGTTGGAGCGCACTATCCTCTCAGAAGGAGACCTCAGTTTGCCATCCGTCACCACTCGACAGCATTGCCGCAATCAATGCTGACGGTGGCAAGTTTCGTCCGATCTGACCGACCAGGACTGACGCACGGACTCCCACGCAAGCAGTCCTCCAGCGTGTGCTGAGCGAAGTCCCGTTCAGACCCCAGTAGTGGCATTGTGCCGTAACCTCCCATCCTATTCGATTCAGATACTCACCGAAGCAGTCACGCCCAGTGAGTATCTGAGTCAATCGATAGGTGACACATTCGGTCCTCTCTACCCACGCTTCGAAGTTGGCAAGCAAAACCTTGAATTTTGAGCTGGATGTGCCAAGTCACTGGTAACTAATACTCAGACTACAAATGTTACATTTTTAGAAGATGTTACATGTATCACGGTCATCATCACAACCATCCACTACTTCTCTCTCTAGCATATTGTCTTTTACGCAGTAAACCAATTATTCTATCTGTAAACTTTGTGCATAATTTAGCAGCATGCAACATTTAATACGTGGAGAGAAACCCCTTTTCATTTTATACAATACGTCATCGATTAACTTTTACTTAAATAACAAGTATGCATACATTTTCGTCAAGCATATTCTCTTAATTCTTAATACATTGAGCAACAGAAACTAAGTAAAAAAGAGTACAGTAATTCCTGCGATCAAATATTGTCATAGAAGAATTAAGGGTTTCTGAAAATATGTATTCTAAATTAGTAAAAAATACAACGTAACGTTACAATGATGATAACACTTTGAATGTTGAACAAACCGTGGTAACTTCTCTACAAGTGCCATCTATGAACAAAATCTGACACTACTACGCCCTCTTCAGAGCAAGCTCTAAATCCGTCGCACCATCGCCTGAAAACGTTCCTTCCGGAAATTATTTCGAAACTCTTACTTTTGCCTAGATGGCAGCACAAATCTCTTAAACACAAGTGTATAAGGTATTCTTTAACAGTGAGATGGCATCACATTTGAATTAAAGAGTTTCAGGAGTACAGAGAGTACAGATGTCGCTGTGTTAGCTTTAAATCTTCATTCTCCATGCAATAAGGATGCTTATCAACTAATACATATCTGCTGCTTCAGCAACGCTTCTGGAAAATAGAAACTAACTAGTGTAGATAATTTTTGCAATGTCTAAGAGAGGAAATACACGTACTAAAGTTGACCTACACTATTGTTGCCGACCGCGTGCATCTAATACACCATATATACATAGTTATATATTTCTAAATACATACATTTAATAGACAAGAAACACTCAGATACATAACAAATATTTTGCTTCGATCCCGGGTGGAAATTTAACTAACGACTTCTGTCTTAGCAATCAAGATTGCTACCCTCTTGACCAACATTCGGACTGCCCGGAGCGACTTCCCGGATTTTATAATATACTAGCTTACCCCGCGAACTCTGTTCTGCGTTAGAGGCAATAAATAAACAGATTTTTTTTTACTTAAGCCCGTTCTAACGGGATACAAAGTATTATATATCCGTCTCCTGGTTCTAAGCTACCTCCCCACCAATTTTCAGCTAAATCCGTTCAGCCGTTCTTGAGTTATAATTGGTGTAACTAACACCACTTTCTTTTATATATATATAGGTTTCAAAATAATCTGATAATGAAACATAATTTCTATTTAACATTCGTCCACAATTCGCGCAACAGTAAAAGTGGCTATTCCTGATAATGAACTCATGAATCTCATGCATAAATGATAAGGTAAAGTCACCGATCCGTGGCAAACAATTTCCATTAGTAATTACTACATTTATAAATTCGACAGAAGCTGAGTGATCGTGAACTCATTTCTAAACAAAATAAACACTGAAGCATTTGTCGTACTCAAGGATAATTGAATACGACAATTAGTAATGTAAGCTTGAAGCATGTTTTTGCGTTGGTGTTGTCAATTTGAATATTGTCAACGATTTTTAAAACAATGTTTACAAAAATTAAATTAAACTTTACTTAAGCAAGATTAGTAATATGACAACTTATTACTCTCAAATAATAGGATTAAGAAGAAACACTGCAACAAAGCACCTCACTCTGTTTGTGCAGATAGCTATTTACTTGATATAATATCCAGAAGTCCTTGCCAGTTAAATCGTCTTATATTTTGTAATAGCTCCTATCCAACAGTAACTGCTCTTTACAAATTGTTGTTCTGAGTCTGGGTATTCTTTATATCCGTTTTGTGAATGTTTGTAAAGTACCTCGTGATACACGATATATTTTTCACAATAGAAATGTCTTTCTAAAAACAAAAATACTTTGTAACATATCGTTTAAATTTAGCTAGAGCCAAATCAATAACATTGTGCGACAATTTGTTAAACGTTTTATACAATCTATACTTAAGCTATACTGTTCAAAGTGCTTCTCAATATTACACAAAAGATTCGTAAACTTTATGCAACACTCTAGTAAGCTTTGGAACGGACAATTTCGGGTGCTCACAAAATGGACAAGTTGTATTACGGAAAGCTGGACCCACTTTCATTTAAACAATTTGAACACAATTTAAAACACAGCTCGAAGATTAAAATAATAAATCTATGATGTATTTTTCTCAGTAATTTACTAGCCCCAATCACTTCGATTTTGTGATAAATCAGTAATTTTCTTCCTTTTTTACTGTTTCAGCTATAAATTTGTAGAAGTAATCAGTTAAATGATCTCTCAGGACTCTCTTCAGGAGATAACGTACTTTCTGATGTAGTATCTACTTTCGTATATAAACAAGAAACTCATCTTACTCAGTAGCTGTACGAGTAGGTAAGTTAAAACTATTCTCGTAGTTTTTATAACATTGGGCCACGAAATCAGCGAGTTCTGTGCTGTGTCAATATTCTTATCTTTGACTCCAACAAGTGCCTTTGTATGTGTTCAAATAAAATGTTCATTGGACTATACATATATTACAATACACCCATATGTTGTAATATACATATGTGTTACCCAGTGAAAATTTGAAAAAACCTTGTGATTATCCCTAATTACTTCCAGTTTTAATTTACAGTCCGATCTAAAGTTTCTTAGTTCGTTTAAAAAACTGATAATACTTGAAATTTAACATTACCACTGATAAAAGCCTTAAATGGCGCTGAATCGTTAAAAGTTGTGTGTACGGTGTGCTCAAATAGGTCTTCAAAGAGTAATATAGTATGCTTCTCTGCTACAATTGTTTACTCTTCAAACAGTATCTCGACAACAACTGATGTATAGGGTGGGCCACGAGTTTGTTAACACTTGAAAAATCGTGGAAAAAAAAGCTATTTTATATATTTTGAAAATTGTTTATTTACAAGAACGTTAATTAGTTGGCATTTATTTTTTAAAATTACATCGTCTAAATGACCACTGTTTCGACATTTGCGCTCTTCTAAGCGAGCACCGAAATTTTTGAATACTCGTCGGCAAAGAGACCGCGAGATCGCCGATATCTCTTCGCTGATTTTTTCTTTTAGTTGATGTAATATATTTAGTTTATTAATGTAGATATGATTCTTCAAAAACCCTCATAAAAAGAAATCTGCTGGGGATAAATCTGGACTTTTGGGTGGCCATGGAATGTCGCTCCGCCTGGAAATTAGCTATTCCGGAAACATTTCTTTGACAAGTGGCTCCATGTTATTGAAACCGTGTATTACGATTGTAGCCTACATATTCCAGTTTGCACCGGTCTCAAGAACTTCCGTAACACATTTGCGCGGGATGTTAGATTTAAATGTTAACGAATTCTTAGCCCACTCTATAGTTTTATCTAAGACAAGCATTAGATATTAACTAGCATAACTTAAAATATATACAAGTACTTCTGAGATTGTTGTATATGCTCAAAACTCGCTGGTGTTCCGTAGGTCAACATATTTGGACCTACATAATATTTTATCAAGTCTTAATCAGAAATCTGATAAATTTGCTTAGTAATGATATGAACTGCATAGAATTTAAAAAAAGAATAAAGTTTAAAGACTTAAAAGTAATGCCTTCCTATTTTCGCTTAGTTTAAAATAAACAATGTGATGTTTTTAAAATAATAATGAAAAATTAAAATTAAAAGCACAACGACGAAAAATAGTTTGAATTAAATATTTCAGTTAAAGTACAAGACTTTGAAACTTTAACATGTTCGTTAAGCAACTTATCAAATCCTTTTTTTCTATTTTGAATTAGTGCTATTAATACAGATTTAAAAAAAAAACTTCCTCCATAGATTGCCAAGTATCACTTCTGAATTTCAAATTAGTGCTTACTTTAAAGAGAAATAGAAAAAAAGTGACATCTGTATGTGAATTCTAGTTTATCTCTCAAGCAAACTTCGCTGCAATAGTTTTATTAGTTGCACGCTTGAGATGGCTCAGTGAAAATATCTGCAAATTCTAAGCTGCAGTGGTTTCTCTAAGTAATATTTGAACTTTGAACTATGTTTTCTTTTCATAAGTTGTTAATAAAAATGAACTGGATTAGTTTTCATTCAATACTAATTTATGAATTATGTAAGTCTTTGTAAGTCGAGCCTTCTTGAACTCGAACTAGATAGAGTTTAAATTTATTTAACGGAACTCCGTTTCAGTGGGTTCTCACATTCCTACATATCGTTTTCATGTACCCTACTTTAAGGTGACAACCCGTAAAGTAAGTATTTAACTTGTGAAAATAACCCGCGATTTTTAGAGCCCATGAAAACCTGTTAAAACTGCGCCGTTTACTCACGGGTTTTAGCACTTTTCTTTGACTAACTCCCTGTTTCACAGATAACATTAGTTAGTCAGTAAGCGAACTAGCAAAGTTACGGTCCACTTTTATAGTTTGAGGTAAAATCTTCACTGAAATGTGTGAACCTGCAGGACTGTTCGGATAATGTTTTTTTCACCTGAAAACATTTCTATTACATTCGTAAACTAAGTTGTAATGTTAGAAATTTTATGAGCGTTTTTATAGTAGTCGATTAATTAGCCCTGACATACTTACGTTGGCGTAAAGTAGCCTTGGAATTCATTATGTTTTACGTGGCTGTATTTTGGAATACGTCTTCCGATTCTGTGGAATTAGTGGCACACGTACACACACACACACAAGATTACACGCGAGCATATACTCGCGTACGCACATATAATCACAAATATACTCCAAAATACAAACATGTACTCGTAAATACACACAAGCACAGGCACTCATACAATTAAAAATGGACGTATTCAATCACGCACACAAGGTCAAAAGTATAGTATTTACTTTCATAAATGAATTGTGTTAAAAATTTAGTGGAAGTTACGTTAGTTATAAGGTAATATACTATTATGTTATTCAACATTGTAACACACCTATAATTGAAAATTCTTGACCGTCTTTACGGGTCTGTAGGCGTAACTAAAAACACGCTAGTCTTTAGTTACGGCCAACGAGAGATATTATCCGTGCAAAAATGAGGCTTTAAAGTGTTATACTTGTTTATAAATTTTGCCTTTTCTATCTGAAAAAGGGGCAAAATATATGTTTTAAAAAGTAGTATTTACTTTAATTATAAATTGTGATTAACTAAACTGTGTGTGTTCTCCATTTATTACTTCTCCACTTTTAGGGTTACTTATCTTCAAATTTGCATGATACCAAACGAAAAATATCTACTCCAGATGATGAATGACAAAATTTTCAGTCAAATAATATAAAAAGGAAAACCATTGAATTGAGAATTATATCTTTTATAGAGCTGATTAAACTCTTATTCTAAAAAATGAGGTTTTATGTCCAGCAGTGGCTAAAGGCCTTTGATGATAACACTTGTCACTCAAATGGAATAACTACACCATTACTATAATCAGATTCATTGCCTCACAACTTAACACATTAACGATGGTAATAATGTGACAAATGATCACAAAGTTGATCTCATAACTACACTAGGAAGTAATTCTAGAAATACTTAGATACTTGTTAATGCATGTTTTATTTTATTGCCTTACAATTTCTATGAGGTAGAACAATTACAAAAAAAAATTGACACGTCACACAAACTTTTAGGCAGTTTACTATGAGACACTTATTTCATGTATTTATAAATAAAATCTTGTAAATGATTATATTTAGACAACAACAAACAATCACACCATCGTTATACAATTTGTCGTGGATGAAAATGGTCGTGTTTCGTCGTGTTGAGTCGTACTTCAACAGTTTTTAATAATCCACTGCTGGACATAAACCTCTCCTTCAAAAGGAATTTTCGGTCTACTAATCTAGAAGAATCTAATCCATCAAGTAAATAAAGAAAACCTAAGAAAGTAAAAGCAGCAAATCTAAATTGATTGCCAATACTATGAGAAACTTCTACCTTTAAAGCATGCTTAAAGAGATCTATATAATATAATATCCTATCAATTACTACGCAAATTTTGGTTCAGCATGATTAATTCTTTTTCTTATTTGCGATGCTGATATCAGCTATTTTAATCTTAATGAAGACAAGATAAATTTGACACTCGTCACAATTTTTGCTAAAGATTCAGTTTTAGTTAACGCTAAAATGAACACGTACCCAAATTTTGTTTACATAGCAGGAACAATTTTGATTACCTAACAAGTAAATAATTAGATATGTGAATTATTTTTATAACGCCTGACATTACAACCGAGGGGCTTAACTAAGACACAAATGTTTTGGGACGAATTTATTTCTACAATCTCGAACACCTCTATTCTTTTATATTATTTGGTTTTGACTTTACATTGAGATACCGCTATGCCCATACATGTGATCAGTTTTCTAATTGCGTTTACGTTTGTAACTTGACTTTGCTAGAGAATCGGGTTTCAATGACCGTGACCAACAAGTGACACAGACGGAAAAGTTTAAAATTGGTTTATCAAACCCAACTGGCTACCAATTTGAATAAGTCATTGAAAGACAATACATAGTAAGAAAATTCAAATTTTTGAATAAATTATTTCTAAGACACTCACGATAAGTTTATTAGACACGATAACTAAATCAATGAGATAGGAAGCAGAAGTGACACTATAAACTTTCAGTAAAAGTATTCAAAGAAATAACATGCACACTTTTATAATAATTATTGTTTATTTCTATGCAATATCTTGCTTTTGTTCTTTAGCGCCAAGGCACCTTCATTATCATTTAAATCTCACATTATTTTATCTCAATATATGTATATTTGATTAAAGGCACTAGAGCCACTATTTAATGTAATTTTTTTTCTATCATTTAAAATTCCTCCCTAACGGTTGTCGGTTCTACGAGCGATGTGGCCTACCCATTCCCACTTCAACTTGCTTATTCGAAGAGGTACGTCGGAAGAAAGGTTCTCGAGTGGCGACCACGTACCGGAAGACGAAGCGTAGGTAAGCCCCCCGCTAGATGGACCGACGACATAGTACGAGTCGCGGGGAGTCGATGGATGCAGTTGGCATCCAGCCGTACGGCGTGGCGTTCTAGGGGGGAGGCCTATGTTCAGCAGTGGACGTCTTCCGGCTGATGATGATGATGATTTAAAATTAGTACGTTTTAGTTTTACCATAATTTTAGCGCACTACTGGCATAGTGGTTCAAACTCCACATGAGACAACACTTTGTGCAATCCATTGTTGTTCTGAGTCTGGATGTTCCTTATGTCGGTTCCATATATATAAATAATATACGTAAAGCCCTCTGCGATACAGGCATGTTCCTAGTGTGGAAGTTTTCTATTTATGAAAATTAATAATAATGTACTTGGTTATTATTTATCTACAATCCATTCACAGGTTTTAAATCTCACAGACACTGGCAAAACCGCTCATTAAAACATTGCATCGGAAAATTCGAATCTAACTATTATACAATAAAGAAACATCTAATTATCTGTATGTACATCTATAACTATCAGTATTAATTAACTTGTAATACATTCTATAATTGACACACATCTACTAATGAAAACAATTTATCAACGCCCAATGTCGACATGCTTATATTTACCATCAGTCCTCACAAAACAAAAGCATCAACAAATCAAGCTATGAAATCCATCATGGCTTTTTGTCAAATATTTTTATTTTCTCCTTTGAGTGATGGCCAGCAGTGTCCTGTCAAAGTTATTTATTGTCCATTACATATACGGCTGTGTCTGGATCAAAAAATAAATGATGGATGGTCGAAAAAAATTGACAAGTGAATTTATGTGTTTCGAAAGTCGTTGTTGAATAAAAGTGAATTGAATTATACATACTTCTCATTTTAACGAAAAATATTTATGGCGAAAATACGATGTGAGATGGCAGTTGGTTATTTATGGTATAAGGGAAAAAGTAAGTGGTTCACATGATGGTAAGATACTTGCAACTCAAGAATAACAAGTGCACTAGCATCATCATAGTCCCTTTACTTAGGGCCAGTGAGATGGTTTAGGCTTTGATAACTTCTCAAACAACATAATTTGACCCATGTGACTTTCTACACCACAATTGAAGGAGAGCCGCAAATGGCTACACAGGAAACCACTCTTTCCTTTCTTTACACTGAGTGTGTGGGGTTACTGGAGCCCTGTTCATGGAGACGGAATTTAAAGAGCTGCAACACACTTGTATATATGGTACATACTCTCCGTATGCTGGTGAATTAAAAATGTGGAGTGTCACTATCTCTATTAATTTATTGGTGTTGTAAGAAGCAAGTAAATTAACAGCACTGCAAAGATGAAACAAACAACTGAAATCTATCATGAGATACTACAGCTAAATACGTCAGTCGCACTTAACAGTCCACTGCTGGACATAGGCTTTTCCGTAGAAAGGAGGCTTATGCCTACTATATCACGCCAGCTTACTTCCTCTTTGCAGTCACCTTTCACGATACCCACGGGTTCAATAGGGGTGATGACATTTCATATTCTTAATCGGATCGACTAAAACCACACGGTGTGCCACTCTGCGCCTGAAATGGGAGGGATCCGGGAACAGCTGTTATTACGACATCTAGATCGAGAATACAAAACCTTATATCAACACTTCTGGCCAGCGTGTTATAGTAAAGAAAACCTAAGGAAAGGCCTTTTTTTTTTTAACGCGGGGAATGCTTTTCGCACCATACCCTCCGGAGGGAAGAAGGGCGTGTGTGGGACTCCCGGAAAACCGGTCGACCCACTAAACCCCGCGGCGGCCTACCTCGACAGTTGGGAGGAGCTCTAGGAACGCATTAGCGGCTTCTAGAGCCCTCCCTGCCGTACCTCACAAGTGAGGTACATCTCGGGCACCTTATGCCCCAGGGGCAAGACGCTATCGCACCTCTCATCGCCCTGCGCAGTAAGAGGCAGAACAGCGGCCCGCCCCAGACGACACTCCCCGGCCGCACCGGAGTGTCACCTGACTCGGGTCGTTTGCAGCAGTCACAAAGGAAAGGCCTAGCAGAGTGCTGTTAAAGGCTGTTGTTGTGAACGCACTAGTAACTCTTGAGTCAACAGTCGACGGGCGTCGATGATCACTAACCAACTTACTGTGAGATGATCATCCACTCGTTTACTCTATAACAAAAAATATCTGTCTTTTAAAGTAACCAAAATCAAAAAGATGTTTATCACAACTTACAGTTGAAACGACGTATTTAAGTGTAGTAACATTGTAGCAGCGATATATCTCTAACAATTTCCAGTTGGGAAAGGCAATAAACATTTAAGTTGAAACCAGTAAAGTTTATTGTGTTGTTGGGTGTGAGCACCTGATACTTAACCGTGCTGAGTTAAATTGTTGCTTTTGTTTCATTTCATGATATAGCAGGCTGACGGGCAGACGTGTCACTTAATGGTAAGCGAATACTATCACCCATGACCAGCTGCAACTTACGAAATACAGGTAAGTTGCCACTCATAGAACCCCCTTTACCTGAAGTTTTAAGCTTACGTCAATCTGACTTGCTAAGTAAATATGTGTATAGTCTGTGTGGTGACGGATTAAGAATACATAGTGTTACCACCCCTATCCAACCCGTGGGTGTCGTAAAAGGCGACTAAGAGAACCAAATATGCAAGACATCATTACAAAGAGAAGGAAAACTTGAAACAAACCCTGATCCAGCCCGTCTGGCCAGCGTGGTATAGTAGGCCAAAACCTCCTTGCTAAGGAGAGGCCTATGTCCAGCAGTGGACTGTAAAAGGCTGTTGATGTTGACGAAGTAAATATGAACGAAATAACATTATTCTAGCAGGTCAATGATTGCCAAATTCCTATTATGCATAACTTAAATAAGTAAAATGAAAAAAATATAAAAACTAAGGATTCAGAAATGTGCATACGTGTAAGGATGAACAGAAAGAGGAACGAGAGGGGCTGTAATTGTTTAGAACGTAAACGATAGTTACTGAAAAAGCTATATTATTTCGAACAAAAAAAATGTATTAATTTAAATATTTCATTTCATGCTTCAAATTTCAGGGTACCGCTTAACGTCAAGTCATTAGTATTAGTCTCCACATTTTAAGAAAAAGAGTACGCTACAACAATTTGCTGATACGTAAATATAACACTACAAAGCACTTTTCTCATTGTTTTGATTAAAAGCTAATTGCTACAAATTCGACAGTAACTATAAATACATCCACATGTTAGTAGTTTTTAGTTTTAGACTCTGCCAAAAAATCGATCGCATTACGAAAATAACTCGAACTAAATAAACAGGGATACAGCTAAACCGATTCTAACTGGTCCCAACTCGATCTAACTTTTTCGATCAAGGCCTCGTCCTCACCAGCATTAATCTTATTAGCATCCGCTCCAATATTGGCTACATCAAGTGTGGATGGCTCCTTATTTAAAAATTGTCAAATTTACCACTTTATCATGTTCAAAATTAGGAGTATTTAATGTTTGTATTTATTTCTCTTCTACCTGATGGAAAGCATGAATTGAATCTGAGAGTGGTAGTCACCATACTCATTGCGAATGCAGACAATGCAGCATGTCGACCCACATTATAGCGGCCTAGTGAGATGCTTTTTTACGCCCCGCTTAAAGGACTTGGGATCATTGTGGGAGGAAAACTGGACTGCATAACTAGCTTAAGCTAATTCAACAAGACTTCAAACACAAATTTAAAAGTACTAAATGTAATTCAATGTCCTTTAGTGCTTGTAACAGAGTAGTAAGCTCTATGACAGTCTTACTTTTAAGTCGTCGACATCTATTTTAATCTTTCTTTTTGTCTTATTTCTGGCAAGTAAATATTTTGCCAGTTAGATATTTTACTGTTTTATTTCATTATTTGTTCAGTATTTGAATAGAATTTGAGTATCTGGTGAGACCTGATGTGCACCAGCGTCAACCTTCTGAAAATCGGAGGTCATGCCGTCGCAGAGAATCCTAATGCAGCGTTTATGCAGGAACGCGGCAACCAAATTACAGAGATTGATGAGTAGGCCAAATGTCGAAAGTTTGGAGAGAAATGAACGGTGCTTCACCCTATCGAAAGCCTTGGTCAAGTCGAGGCTGATGGCCAAGACCTTCTCATGCCTAGCCGTAACATCACCCTAAAGGTGTTCGAAGTAAGCTAGAAGATCACTCAAGGATCGATTCGGTCTACGGCCATATTGCCAGCACTCAACAACCCCTCCATTTTTTCCTGAATTGAATTGCTTATAGAGGATACGTTCGTGTATCTTGCGGAAATTGATAGAACTAGGGATTAAGTCTTCTAAAAAATAAATCTACAATGCTATCGTAATCTTAAGAAGACAAAAAACCAATTCTTTACAATCAAGAAATTTATGTATTTAGAATTCAATAATAGTTCATAATTCTGGTAGAAATAGCGCTAGTAGTAATCTAAATAAGGTGGTTGCCACAAATTTTAAGTTTTTTGAACTAAATAACCTCAAATTTTGACACTATATACAACGGGCTTTAAAAATTTTTTTTTTTATTTTTTTCATCCTTATTTCTCATCAATACCATGCTATGCTATGCCACAACAAAGCATGGCAGTGTATAGCCTTGTTATATTTTATGTCAGATTCATTTGTCAATAAAAGTCACAACTTAGTCATTTATTCCTATCGAGCATAAGAATAGATTTTAATATCTAAAATCCTATTAATAAGATTAATATTTCGATCGATCGTCTCGCCTAAGTTGGAAGATGTTTTGTTCCTAGAAATGATAAGTATCGTTACTGAACGGGATGGCAACGTGACTTGAGGACAGGCCACGACGTATTACTATATTAGTTAATGTATAAAATGTCACACAAGTTAAGAAGGTTTTCGCTTGTAGCACATTTCTGCCGCTCACGCCTCCGCTGTCTGCCTCCCACCTGTATTAAGAGCAACCAAAGTTCATGGACAATTTGTTATAATATTATTTGTTATATAATTTAGTTTTCGACAGTAGTGTCTTGTTTTCATGATGTATGATGGAATATTGCTCACTGTTCTTGTAACAGGAGCATGTTTGTCCCCTCCCTTGGGATACCTTTGTCATGTTTTTCAGTTCAATCGAGTCTCGAGGGATGAGATATTTGAGTCATTTTCCTCTTTTGTTACGTTTTTGGTAAGGTTTTACCTTGTTGTCAGAAAGGTAAAAAGTTTGAAAAGGAGAAATTTCGTAAAATATAGTATATGCTATCCATATTGTACCTGTTGCATCGACTACCTCGTTGGTCTAGTGGGTATATATACTTAAGTTCATATAAATCTACGAGTATATAAAGATATACATACACAAATAAATACCGTAACAAATATAAGATGGTAATCATGTGGTTGAATCTACCAGCTGTTTCAGTAGATACTACTTCATTTTTTTTTAATGACAAGGCGTTGGGAGCCATCCTGACTTCAAGGGGAAGCTTATTCCAAAGAAGAACCGATTGTACAGAGAAAGATGAGCCAACAAACTCAGATGTACGGGAGGGACAACGAAGAAGAAGCTTGTTAGAGGACTTAAGCTTTCTGTCGTAATTGCTACATAAGAGTTGGAAGGAACAGTTTAAATATGTTGGTGGAGATGAGTTATTAAGTATATAGTATAGGATAGTGAGCGCACATATTTCATTAAGCACATATTGTGATAGTGAGGGAACTGTGTGTTAGTCCACAAAAATTAAAGTCTATATTTACTATGTTCACAGGTATATATTTAATTTTAAACTCACGATATACACAGAAGAGTAGGAAGTACAAAAACACAAGAATTACAGTTTATGGAGCTGGAAGAACAGAATAGCAGATAAATGAAAATTAAGTTTAAAAATTTCAAAGCGTAAATAATATATATTAATACGATAACAAAACATGAAAGCGTTGTTATTAAAAGCGTGCGAGAAAACGAGCACGGGAGTGCCTTGCGCGGCTGCCAACAAAAGACTGTCACGAGATCCGTGGCAAAACCGAACGGCGCCCGGTCGCAGCGAAAACTTCCGAAGAGACACGAGGTCGCTGATATGTCACTCGAATGGCGGCTGTGCCGCTACAGCACAAGGAGTGCACTTTTGTTTGCGCACACACATATGCGTTATAATATCTCATGCGTAGTCGACTGGTCTCCGTTAAGATTGGCTGCCAAGGCCGAAATTGAGTAAGAGTACATCAGTATACTTATCTATGTCATTAGGATTGGTAACAATCATTATCTCATGATCTTGACTACCGATACAGAAACGCAAATTTAATATTTATCCAGGCTAAATAAATTAAAGTCAAAGTGATTATGTACATTCCAAAACTAATACGCATATACATACGTAATCTCTTATAAATTCAGGAGCATTACATTTGAGCATTACAAAATAATTATGTGATTAGCACACATAGTTAATGAACTTACGGGTGTGGATGAATTTATGGACTACCCAAAGTGTTGTCCAATGTTTGAACCAATAACACTCAGTGTACAAGAAATGGCAATGTTAGCGCTTAAACGATTACGCCATCCGTAAACTCTGACGCGGTGAAAGTGTCTCAAAGAAAAGCATACTTGCTCATGATTTAATTATACTTCATAATATAATTTACATACTATAATGAAAGTTTAATTTTTTTTTAGTTTAAGTTTTTAATAATTGTATTAATTTTCGTCCAAATAATTACAATTATTAAACTAGAAGCCATAGTTTATACATTTTTTGTGAGTCTTAAACAAAATTACGTATTTATATGGTAGCCTGTGATTGGTATCTTTATTTCAAATAAGATATTAAAAAAAGTCACATCTCAAATAGCCTTTATCTGTTTTTTTGTTCAATTCACCCGTGTCTCTATAAATATTGAACAAAAAAAACAAAGAAAAAATATTTGATGATTTCACAAATTTTGGTCGCGTCTAGTGACTAAAATGCATCATAAATCTACAAATTATGTGAAAATGGGTACTTTAAGCTACTAGACGTAATACATTTAACTGTAAGGGTATTTGATATTTTTAATGACTTGAAGAAATGCACACACATTGAATAAACATCATCTGAAGTTTAAATATGATAATGAAAGGGTACATTAATATCTAAATATATATTACTACACACGAACCTTCATTTTGATTAAAAACTGAACAAAATAGGACGCTTTCTAAAATGAATGTAATACGAAAACAAAGGTTGCCCTTTCTGATGAGTTCCGATTAATAGTTGTTACTCATCGGACATGATCTAAAACAAAAATTTAGTCAATTTAAAGTAACTAGTTTACTAAACTAAATTAAATTATATTCTAAAAATAGTAAACTTAGCGTTTCTTAAGTTCTGATAACTTTTCATACTATTTCTTCAATAGTTTTATTTGACACTCATAAAAAGAATTAAACTTTAAGTCAATTGGTATCTGCAGCCTGATAGATTTGTAATCTATTAGAACCTATGAAGTTTTCGTATTATATCCCATCCGAGTCTGTAATTTACCTTACCCTAGGGTCCTTTGCTGTCTGGATGTCGTAATAACAGTTGTTCCCGGATCCCTCCTATGTCAGGCGTAGAGTGGCACACTGTGTGGTTTTAGTCGGTCCGATTCCGATACACCACTCCACCGTAAGCCCCGGTTGGGTGACGGCTTCCATACGTTAAAAAAAAAAAAATTCCTTTGCTCGTTCACCGTCGCGTCGTTCTGTGCAAAAACTACGAGTAAAACATCACAAAACGATAGCTGACCATATGTAAAAGAAACTAACCAAGGCTCTTGACAATACAACACACTACGTCCAACGCGAATGAAAATTCAGAAGAATAATTACATAATGTAATGAAACACTCGAAGAAAACATCTACTTATTCTTGAAGTTTGAATATATACGAGTTAACTTGATGTAACTCGTAAGCCTTAGCTCAGCCTTAAGTTAGTAGCGATGACAGATCTGGCGAGACGCCAGCTCCATTAGATCTATCCCAGACACTTGTATAAGATTATCGTTGGGTTTGCAGCTATTTAAGAAACGTCGAGGGGCTCTTCCACGAGGTTTTTATTTGCAATAGCTCCATATTACAACAGTGATTGTGATGATGGTAATTTTATTGCTAATCGGATTATTCCAAGAAATATTTTGGTTGAATTTACTTTGAGTTGGAATTTGAAGGCAAGTGCAAATCTTGTAAGAGCAGTTATTGTGTTTAACTCTCAAAGTTATTATGGTTTTCCTGTGAAATTATAGTTTTGTTTTCTTTTTCGAATCTGTAATGGACTTGCAGTAACTTGCCTGCTAATACTTAATAATAAAACAAAAGAAAACTTGGACAGTTTTGAATGTTGAAATTTGTCTCCTTCAAGTTAAAAAAGCAAATATTAGTAGCTAAATAGTCTGTTCCGGGCGATTTCAATAAACAAACATTTGATAGTTATACTTTTGAAATCATTAACGAAGCAGCAATGTGTTCATATTTAATTTACCTGTTAGCAATAGTAACTAATTTAGTTTTACCAATAAAATAATTCTGATTCTTAGAATCGGACTAAACTTCATAACTAAACATGATGACCATGAAGACCAACCTAAAGCGCCATCATCTGCGTTGTCGTGTTTCATTGGTGAGTTTGAGACCGGAGGCCCATTGATGTAGGGGTGCAATTATCGTAGTAACTGTGTAAGCCTTACACTGTCACGATGACTATCATGCCTCTTACGTCCCCAAGCGGGGTGTGAAAAGCATCTCACAAGGCCGCCATAGTGTGGGTCAAAATACTGCATTGTCTGCATTTGCAACGAATATGGTGACCAAAACTCTTGGATTCTATTCATGCTCTCCATTAGGCAGAGTAGAGTCACTTTGGAAGGTTGTTAATATACAAAAAAAAAACATCATCTATTTTAAATTTTGAAAGTACAATGAATGAAAAGATTTTATAAAGACAAGACAGGCAAGAATATTACTGAAACAGATGAAACAGGAAGTGAAAGTAACAGTTGGAACATTAGGAATCACATATCCGTATCCAGAAGTAGCTTGTTGGGAAGTTCAAGCCGTAATTTTTTCTATGAAAATGTACGAGGAAGGTCTAGACTCTAGAGCCTTCTAGAAGAATAGTAGGTAAAACAATGCATAAGAAGCAATACTGGTGTAACAATACTCTATTAATGAACGAACACTATCAAACAATTTATGTTGAACAACTTGTAAGGCCAAGACTTAGCAATGATTATAAATTCTACTAAAAAACTCACTTTGTACCAGTGTTTCTGTTGGCTAATCTGCATCATTATAGTTTCTAAAGGGAATAACAGATTCTGAATTTTTATTTTCTAATGCGACTTCAAAACTAAATCTTATTTGTTGACTACAATTAACATTGCTAAAACTAAAGGCAAATGAGTATACACTGTATTATAATATTATGTAAGTATGTAGCTCTGTGCTTCTGATTAGCAAGCCCGCATCCGTTGTCGTACACTTGCTTTGAGAATTAAGAAACTATTTGTGTCGCAGTGCGGCGCGACTTCACATCATTATGGTTGCAAAGCAATTATTGTAAATATCGAATACGACAAACTAGTCTATATATGTTAAATTAATAAATTACTTTAATTTGTAAAAACGAGTAGGAAGAAAGCGGTATAATGTGTGATCGTATGCGTGTTGCTCGTGGGGGCGATCGGTTTCTGAGTAATTGCAAGTAGAAACTTATTTACTAGTCTGTTAAGATTGCATATAGTGAAATGAATATATTGTACGCGAGTTAATAACTGAAATCAGAATTGTAGTTGATTACATTAGAACAGAACGGACACTTAGAACAACAAACAGTATCTCCTATGAGTACAACAGTATCAATAATAAAGTGAGTATAGGAAGTGCAGTTGTGGTTTGATCTCTTCACTCTAAAAATACATCAAAAAATCATACTAATGATTGCTTAACCACAATTATTCGCAATGAGCTTTATATTTCCGTTCCTAACAAATGCCGCTTTCACAGCTATTACGATTGAAAAATACATTTTCACATCCCTAAGGTAAGTATTTATTGTTTTATCTATCTCTATCTAGTCTAGGTAAAGTAGGTGTTCGGTAATCTTGAACTGAATGTCTGCCGTCCCCAATAATGGCGCACGGCTCGGCCGGCAAACGGCGGTTGTAGGTCGGCACACAGTCTTCGAGTCGTTAGCTAGAATCTTGCCGCTTAAGTTAGCGTCGCACCATCGGTATAGCGGTCATCATTTTTTTTCGTCTTGGAATAATGTCAGAATAATCAGTTAATGCTTACTCTTAGGCCGTCGGTATAGTGGAATAATCAGGTAAGCATCCTATTGTACTTAAGACCATATTTTTTCTGGTAGTAAATATGATTTTCGATACAGTAGGTCTTTACTGTATGCTCAAATATTTCGCCTTAAATCTACACTATATTTACCTAATCGTGCTATTGACTCTAATAGTCCTTAAAACATGGCTTGATCGCTGTATTAGTTGTCATTAGTGTCACTTTAGAACTTACGAGATATATTTTAGGGGTAATTTTTTTATATTACTCCGTCGATTTCGTAGCTATCTGTTAAAGAGATTAAGCTATAATTTAAAGCCTAAAGCGTAGTTTACTTCCAGTGACCATCAGGTCGATTGGAGGTATGATTAAACGGGAATGATTGGTGTTCCTCGAAGAAGGTCTTCAATTCGAATACTTTGATGAGGTGAAATGAATGGCGATAGGTTAATGAGAAAGATATCTAGTAAAAACACACCATATCAACTGAACCAACAATCAAATATAATGTAGTCACAAACTCTGCTCAAGTGAAAAGTATAGTACTGCTTGCTAAACCAGGTCCTACCTGTGAGCTACGTGCCAGCCAAACGTCGTCCTACCCGTTAGCCATTTTCACGTTTATTATTCACGACTATTCATCTATCCACCCATTCCATAAAACTTTTAAAGAGTATTATTAAAAAAAATACCTTTATTTTCTCCTTTTCACCTTAAATATTACAAAAACATGAATGAACTATAAGAAATTTGATCTCGAAATAAATAGCACTCTATAAGCAGGTGGCCACATTTTGGCGTCGCCGTGGGACAGGTAACATAAACACGACCCCGGAACGAGAACGCACTTACGAGAACGTTTCATACAATAGAGTGATTAAAATTTCATGTAAAAGTGGGACAATCGCATTTCTCGTAAATATTTTTAGAGTTCTGTTCCTTGAAAATGTTTTTCTCTGGAACGCGTAAAGGCGTCAAATTCACATTTTTTTAACAGTGTACGCATAATAAAGGATTTGTTTCTAATTCAATAGATCTGTAGCTTTTGAAAAGAAGCACATTCAAAAGTTGTTGACCTTCAGTTAAATTTTAGTTTTTAAAAAGCAAGGTGCCAAATACCATGATTTTGTCTATCATAACTTAGGTAGCTACACCAAGAACTTCTACATGTCATACAAAAAACACATGGTGTTCTTCCACAGAATGGCAATAAAATTAAAACAGTATGCAGTCACTGAATAGGTTTTAAGGACTTCAGAAAACAGGAGTACATACGAATTTTTTTAATTACAACTAGTAAAATTTCGCACCAAGTGCTTTCTTAAACTGTACAAGAAAAAGTCAGAGAAAATCACGACACATTAGTTAGTGCATCATTTAAGAAAAAAGGATAACAGATGCTATCTATCGTCTGCAATGGTTATTGCTTGCAAAAGTTTTAAAAGTAGAACGGTACAAGTTTGCCTTTATGTGTGTGCCGGGACGAGCAATTTAGCATCTTTGATGCTGCAGAGAAACAAGTTTCGCTATGACTTTTTGGTAAGTACTTACAAGTATTATCTTAGAAGTTACACTTTTAATAGGAAAATTAGTGAGGAAAAGTATATTAGAAACTTTCATGTAATATTTTACCTTCGTTTTTATGATCAATTGATGAGTTTGATCAAATGAAATCATTATATCAAAGCCATCGAGGTTCACAATTCTGGTTATATCAGGTTACTTTAGCTTTAGGTTATTTTCAGACCTGTGGTATCATTTACCATATTTTCTTTTTGTTTTTGCTTTTGAAATCAACTGAAACGCCAAGTAATGTTACTTATTCTTCTGACCCTAATAATATTAGACAGAGAGTAATGGAGATACTGATAGTATACTCACATAAAAATTAAAATATTTTATCGATACCATATTGTGTAATGTAATATGTAACAGAAATTCATCAAATAATAACGGAGCAATAAAGACTCTGATTTAAAGTAACAAGAATCACCCATCATAAATTGAAATAAAGAATTTTTAAAAAGTAGTCCACCTGAACAAAGGATAGTAAGAGATCAGTTGAAACACGTTCTCTGATAAAAACGTGAGCAAACTTCAACACTGTCCTTTGTGCTCCCAACTCCCAAAGAGATTTGAAGTGTGTTGGTTAAATGTGTGATGCTTACGGATAAACATCTCAGTGTCATTGGGTTCTTAAACATAAACATACATATGTCTGCTTTTAGATAGTCGTAATTTTTAAATATAAATATACTTTTGTTCTACAGCTGGACTTATTCGCGACCAAATTTATTTACCTGTGGTCTCATTCGAAACGTTAGGAAACGGAAGGTGTCGCAACCTTTTTCAAATTATTTTATCACGAATAAGTCCCACAGTAAAATAAAAAAATGTGTGTGTGTGTACTTATGTACGCACGTAAGAAGTTATACCTCTTTAGTGTAACAAGATAAAAATAATTTTAAAATTTTTTTCCTACCCATATCCTGTTTGTTGAGAAAACGATTTTAGTAATAGAAAAAAAGGTATTTAATATATTGTAAGAAATTTTTATTAGTTTTATTTACAATGCTTTATTTAGTTAAATAAATTTTATTTTAATATTATAAAAGAATTATTTATAAATAATAAAACACTGAAATGCTGACTAGCTAATTTCACCGTGTCAGTTTTTCGTGACGGTGTGCGCGCGTATCTTAAAAGTCTACGCTCATCATTTTTCTCTAACACGGAAAAAGAATTAGAACTTCAATTACAATTTTCTTTACTTTCTGACTTATATACCATAAATGTAACACCCTTTTTTTTGTTTCATTAATTATAGAGTTGTAAACTCGACATATATTTATTTATCATACGAAAAATATTTGAAAGACGAAAAAAATTTATTATCAAAAAGTCGTCAAAAGTCGTCAACATAAATTACGTAAATAAAAACAATAACATAACTACAATCTAAGACATATCATGTGCTCTTACCAGATCAAAGTAGACAACGGTGTGTGAGTATACAAATATTACAAATAGGGAACCCTATTTTGTATTTATTTGTAGTAACTATCTAATTTTTGTAATAATTGTAAATTCTTATACATCGCTACCATAAAAAAGTGAATTTGTCAAAAGGACTATACATAGCCAAGCCATGGAAAAGTCATTCTGGAGCACACAGGGGACCGGAGTATTAACTCGACTTCACAGACTTTAGGCTCTAAATACCCTCTCATCTCCCCCTTGGGCCCTGTTTTTACCCGACTTCAACTAAGGAAAAGGTTCTATGGTGCACTATATGTATTTTATTTTATTTATATACCATAAAAAAGTACAGAGAACTGGCCACTAACGGTCAGTAGCAATCCAATTACTCTAACACACTACTTTGTATCGATGAGAACATGATATACTTAAACTAATTTCTAAGATAAAACGAATAAACAAAGTTATTTTACCTGTAACAAAGTAGAATCCCCTTTATTGTCAAACCTTCACAATATTTTTGCAAAGACTTGTCCCAAAGGATATCCAATAAGCAGTCTCCCTAAGGTCTCATTGTCGCTGCGTATGAACAGTAATGCGAGTTATGTCACAAGTAATACTGGTATTATAACAGCTTTACCTGAGTGTGACATTTATAAATGTTGGTTGTGTTCACAGACATTTATTATTGCGAATGTGAGGACAGAAGGTATGAACTTGTCGACTAGAACAACACTTATAATGTGAGCGACATTACGATCATTACCAGCTCCAATCAAAACTTACAAGTAAAAGAAGGATTAACAATTTATCAAGTCAGTTCTTTTTATTAGATTGAGTTGATCAACAGAACTAGAATCAATTTCAAGACAATTTGGAGTTTAAATTTACGGCAAGAATTTAGGCGCAGAAAAGGGAGCATCGGGGTTCCCACACGGGAGGGGCCATCTACAAGTTGTAGGTGGTCCGAGGTATGACGGTTTGTTCCAGGGATTTCTTTTCTACGGTGCACCTGGTTCTCTGGTTACTAGTATCAGTGAGGGTGTACGGTAAATAAGCACCAGCCGATTGTATCCGGTTGGACTTCCGCATAGAAAAATAAATAAATGAAATTTTGATATTTTTCCAATTTCGTAAAAAAAAGGAACCACTAAAAGTGTTAAATGAATAGATATGTATAATTGCATAGTATCTGATGTAATACATTTTTCTGATATTATTGTAATAAAAATTATAACGTGTTAAAGATAAATTTTGCACAAAATTATATTAAAAAAAATATGTTCACTACACCGTACCAAATTAAATTAAGTAAAAAATAATTAGACACTACGAAATACATAAAAATACTTACTGTAAATTGTTTACAAATAGCATTTAAAATGGCAAACAACTGAAGTTTCATTCATCGAACTACAAAATGTGTAAATTATAGGCAATCAATTCTGGTCAGTGCATCCTCACGCGCAACTTTCTATCAGCTATATATTTTATCAGCTTCATACATCCACGGCATCCAAAATTTATACAAATTCGAATTAAATTCGCTTACATTCTGAAACGAGACGTTTTGTGACCACTTTTTATCTTTTCCAGAAGTTTTATAGCTCAAACGTTTTCCAGAAAGGCTTTTGCTAATTGATGAATAATTGTTGGCATTTTAGAGAACTTAAGACTGAAGGGTGGTTTTAAAGAAAATTACCACCAAACCGCATTGCATTTTACTTCAACTTTTACCTAAATGATATTACTACGAATAACGGTGTGTAACTCTTTTATCTTGTTTTATTATTATTTTTTTAAATTAAGAGCCTGCCAAAGTCACTCAACTCTGCCTGATGCAAAGCATGAATGGAATCCAAGAGTTGTGGTCACCATACTCATTGCAAATGCAGACAATACAGTATGGTGACCATACCATGGTGGCCTTGTGAGATGTTTTTTCACACCCCGCTTGGGGACGTAAAAGGCATGACAGTCATCGTGACAGTGTAAGGCTTACACAGTTGGCCTCAAGGCCAATGGGCCTCAGTCCAGCCCAGTTTTATGGTTATTATAATTACTAGAAAAGACATGCCGATTATAATGTTGCTTTAGGGTATAGGGAATAAACATTTAATCGGTCACATAACGATGAGTGACTACCACTACCTATGTACATCTTAAGTTCAAGACTGACAAGCGCATTGTCACCCTTTGAGTACAAACTGTCTCACTGAAGTTCAAGTTACGATAAATTTGCTTAACCTCAGGTTTCGGCATAATGCTTCGGCATAAAATAGAATCTTGATTAGTAAATCAAAACAAGTTAGGTGGTATATGAGTATTTCATTCGTGTAAAGATATATTTGCGATCAGTAAATCACCAAGTCACGCTAACAATGCTAACAATATATCACCCACTCATCATGAATGTACAATATATTATTAAACCAATTCAGTTTCTCGAATTTCTGATGTTGATTAAACGAGTTGTAAAAGCCGTTAATAGTGCGTCTGAATATTCATGGCCCATAATTGTTTATAACGATGACTGTCTAATTTTATCGAGGTATGGGATTGTGCAAATAATATTTGTTCAGCTTACACTTTAATAATTCTTATTTATGTACAGGACTTAATTTGATCTCATTTGGAGTTTATGAATAATACTAATGTAAATATTTTTTCATGTTGTGAATATATTTTTAGCCTAATAAAAGTAAACGTTCCCCTAAAAGGTAGAAACGTGACAGTATAATCCATAGCATGGTGCCGTCTGGAACATTATGTCGGTACGTGACTACTCAGAATATTATTTGGCGTTGAATTGGTACTCTACAGAGATAAATAAAATTGTAGTGCCTGTTTGCAACTTCAATTTAAGAGCTTTTTACTAAATGCATATCAAAGTATATCTGGTACTAACATACATCACCAAATTTATTATTAATATTTTTAATCTGTCTGCTTGTTTCGGCTAATCTCTAAACCGAACCGATTTTGACGGGACTTTCACTGGTAGATAGCTGATATTATAAAAAGAATCATAAAAGTAGCCTAAGCCTGCCTTTTAACTGCCTTGGTGGCGCAGTGGTGCGTGGTGCGTGGTGGTGCTACTGTGCTTGAGGTCTGTGCTGAGGTAATGTTTGTATAAGCTACAAATATTTCTGTCGAAGTTTGGGTGTTTTCTATGTATAATATTTATGTATTTACAAAAAAAAATAGGAAATAAATATTCTATCAGTTAGTTTAGTTATCATAGCACAAGCTCTGCTTAGTTTGAAACTAGATGACGTTGTATTTCAAATGTCTGAAATATTTATTTGTTTATTTATTTTATTTAAAAAATAGGTTCGATTTTTATTTTCGAAATACCACACAGATAATAGCAGTAGTATTAAACAGTACAGTAATAGTATCAAATGAATATGGAACTTTCATTACATATCATTGGAAGAAGTTTGATAAGAAAAAAGAATTATGGCAAAATTCATTTGAATGAAGAAACATTTTTAATCTGAAAGGTATAAATACGTTTAAATTTAACATCCATATTTGGGCGTCTATAATTTTGGTCTTAAGCCTATTGCCGTCAATTAGGCAAATATTTTTTAAAAACACAAAATACACACAAATTACACACAGGCATAGGATGAAATGACCGTGCTTATTAAGCTATTTTTTTTCACATGGAGCCCCGCATTGGGAATAAATCCTATTCCGCAGTGGTCATTACAAATATACATGAGACTGACAAAAAACACCCAGACATATAACAAGCATTTGTAGATTACACAAAGTGTTGTGCCATGTGGGCGGCGAGGCGACCGCTGAAACCACTACGTCATCCGCACAATGTGTCCTGGGTGGTAAATAAACCCACGACATGTCGTGCGACTCAACAACCACAATCAATGACTCGTTCAAGAAGGCAGGAACGAAAAACAGTTACTATTATGAAATGATAAACCCTACAGCAATCTCTCTATATATGTCAGCATGGTATAGTAACCCAAATTCTTCTTTCTTAGGAGAGGCCTATATCCAATAGGCTGTTGATATGATGTAGTGATGTTTAAAAAATAATTGTAAAACATATTTGTCTTTAGAGATAAACAAGAAGAACAATAAATCGTAACAAATGTAACTTTAACCCTTACCGGGTATAAATGTAGGTGTATGTTGTACGTGCATGGTAACATAAGGTTCTTGAGTGGTAGAAACAAAATATGTTTCAGAGAGACTTTGTCAATAAATTATAGGACCTCTCTCGCATATAACAGATGGTTTAGAAATAACACGAAGATTAGTTAGCATACAAGAGTGAGCATTATTAAAATCAAGCCAAGAAACAAATAGATGTTATTTTAAAAACAAAGACACATTAAATTATATAAAAGATGCAATATTCTTGCATTAACAATTGAATTAGAAATAAGAGTTTTGTAAAACAGTCATTTGTAAAATAAATGAGTGACCTTAGTGAAATAATAAAACATAGATGAAAATGCATAGAGCCGAATATAGTAGTCTATTTTTGAAGTACAAAATGTCAAAAAAAAGAGGAAAATGCCGCGCTTCAAAGATTGCATACAATATATTACCTACGTAAATATTTGATTAAATAAGTGTTTACCTTCTCCTCAAAAATTTCTTCTCAACTCACGCAGCTCTCACGTCACCCGCCAATGAATCTGAATATAACCGTCTGTCTCGTGGGAAATTTACATTTTTCCAACATTAGCTTGTACGTACACAGCGGGAATCTTTAAGTAATCGTTATCGGCCCACTGCGGGAAGAAAATCTCATCTTATAAGCGAGTTTATGACTAGCTTCAGCCTCAATTGCGATTTGTACAATATTGAAGCAAGTTGCAAATGGTTACAACTCAATAACATTAGCCAAAAGAACTAGTAATCTGCGTTTTACTTACAAATTTCAGGCAATAAAAGCTAAGAAAGGCACCAGAAATTGTCGCTGTTAATGTTCACTTTGCAAAAGCATCTATTCTCAGTTACATTTGCAGAAGAATGCTATAAATTGAGATGGAAAATGTGTTGTGTCCAAGCAGTTTAAGTACAATACAACGAATCGAATGAGTAGGTAACGGTTAATATAGTTCTTTTGTCGTCGCCCAGTGCGTCATTACATGTTTGAATCCGCACACAAAGCTCCTTCATAATGGGGTATTTGGACTAGTTTGGGGCCGAGGCTTACTACACATAAAACAGAATTATCACAAGTTTATTTTTGTGTACAAATGTATTATATATTTTGTGCAGTTCTGATGTTAATTTGTAAGGTGGCAATTCCATTATTGCCTAAATACAACAAAAATACACAAATATTGTCAATTAACTTAATACAACCAGTGCGAATATTATTATCCAAAACGAATACTTTCATAAATTTTGTATTAAATTATTTTATTTATTTGTATCTTTTTATTGTACACCGCTACAGTTTACATTTTGTACAGACATGGACAGACATCTAAATTTCATATTACCACATGTAGTCTTATCTCTCCTAACAACCTTTATTTTCAATTATTAATTTTCGGTAGTGTATGGTGTACTCATTTAACACTTCAAGTAATTAAAATTATAACTATATAAAAATAAGAAAAACTTAATTCGTCTTTTACATTGTGTACATGAAATTAATAGCATTGCTTCAACTTCAACACTTTAAAGATAAAATGAGTTTGGACTCAGCATATGGATGATGGCGAAAAGTATGCCTACCGCTGTTATTCTGTCTAAGCCAATCGTGATTAACAATCTTACAATAAGCACAACGATAACATACTGACCACGGACATAAGCACTCCAAATAATGGTAACCATACAATTGTTGCTGCTCAGAATGTTGTACATTATTAGTCCAGTAAAGTCATAATAAACATTTATTAGTTAGTGGATGCTAAGAACACATGAAAATATCACATTAATGAGTAGCTGCCTCGGGTTGCGGTATTAGTGTGCATTAAAAAAGTAAATTTTAAAAATATGTTTTTATAATGTACAGTACAATTCTACAACACAACTACTACAAAAACCCTTGACTAAGAAGAAATTAAAAGAAAAACAACCACTTTGTAGTCCTGTCCTAGACTGCTCTAGTCACAGAAAGTACTTGCGGATGTACGATCTTGACCTCTTCGAGCTCTTAGAGTCTTAGTCCCGTTACCCATACGAGACTAAAACTCTTCTTTCCATGCGCTTTCTTTAGACCATTGAGCTTCTTTTTTGTCTCATCCTAATTTTATCGACATGTGATTATTTTAAATTCCTTTTACATTTTATTCAGATTACGTAAGACACGGTCTATTCTTGCATTTTCCTTAGCGTTATGATTTACTATACAAGCAATATTCCTGCTAAGCTATTTACTCTGAGATAGAGTTTCAGAGGCTTTAATGACTTTAATGTCCTTTTAACTACTAAATTATGGTAGTAATTTAAAGTGAAGACCCTATTATAAGCTACTTCTCTTTTTGTTGCAGCTAACTCGTAACATTTCCATGTTACATCACTATTTCCAGTGACTGCAAAATCGGTGAGATAAACTTGTGTCAACGATTTGCTGAATCTCTATAATTTATTGCTACTCAATATGTGGTTCAAACCAGGTATTTTACCATAGTTTACTTGACGCAACTCTTCGAATTATAGATTTACTTACATTCTACAATACAATAAACATTTCTTCTTGGGCAATTTTACCTGAATTATTTGTCATAATTTCCCTCCTAATTTCCATATTGCGATATGGTTTGTAACTTGCCAGATTGAAAAGTATCAAATAATTTACTGATCTAATAGAGTAGTAATACTGTATCCTAGTGGATTATAAGCATATGTATACGAAGTTAAGAGGTGATTTCACAGAATAGCACGTTAAATAAACCACTACTACTGGTCAGTGAAAATCTTTCATAGAACAAAACGCAACTTCTCAAAGTTAAATAAAGAAATTATGTTCTCCAAATATTTCAAAGTCCTGACAATCTGTCTTCATAAATCAGTCTTAACTTTTATTATTAAAATTTATAAAGCTCTTATTACGTTTAGCATAGTGTTTAAATTTAATTGCTATAAAATGTAAGTGTCCGCTCCTCACATTGACAGCGTGACCATTAGCACACTTTATATTAGACCTCTATTTTAATTAAGTATAAAGCTATTTATGACCTTTCTTAGCTTAGGGTTAATGTGTTGGCCGTGATGTCATTGTTACTGCGTGAAGCACAGTACTATAACATTATATGTATATACACTACGCTTATGATAGAAGAAAAATTGCCTTCGATATGACGGGGGAAAAGTTAGAGGACCTCTTCACTTTCTATAAAGAAACGACGTCCACATAAGTTGAGACGCATCTCCCTGTATCACTCAAAGGTTAACTTGTAATGTAGGAGAACTATGTTTCGGCACATAATTGATACCTAAGGTTCACAGATAGTCGATGCTAAGCAATTATTATGTTGTTTTTCACCAAATGAGTGACGTCACCTCTACTGCTCTCCTTCTCTCTCGATAGAGGGGGACTTATAAGGTCACAATGAACTGAAGTCTTCTAAGTCGCAAGTTTACAAGGACGTCCCGGAGCAAGCCAGAAAGTTCCTAGTCCCAGTAACATTGCGACAAAGTCACAAATCATTTTGCTGTGTGTATAGCTTCTCAAACGGTTTACGACTGCTTACACAATACTGTAATATTCATATTAGTACTTCGGTTGAAGCAAGCTTGGATCTCGCCCGCTGCAATCTTTATGTAGATTATATATCGTAATATGAATTTATATGAGCTCAGGTGTTTTTTATAACTGTTTGCTTTTATTGGTTGCATTTTTATTATTTGAAATGAAAGTAAGAATTTTCAGTGCGCAGGTTATTTTAGGTCTGAAAATCGATTAAGAAATAATTTATTTTATGAATTTTGTTTTCTTCTTGTACGTAATTTTATGTACCCAATTATGGTTTTAAGGTATTTAAAGTTGATAATATTGTAATATTAGTGTATCCTTTAAATTAGATGATCTATTAATGTCTAATATCACAAGACGGACATATATTTAGTTTGTGACCCGCTCGTGTTCATCATAATCTTCAATCAAAGAAATCATATCACTTTATAAAAAAAATTCAAAAAGAGTTCAAAAATGATGACGAAATGCTGTTTCTAAAGAAGTAGTTTCCTATTACTAAAATTCTACTACAAACACTACAAATGAAATATATTTATCAAGAACAATTGGTAACTTGCGATTCTTCTTTCGCTTGCTATAAATAATATCACAAAGCATTATACGAACTTCAAGTTACACAAATTGAACGTTAAAGTTAGGTCTAAGACGGAAAATTGAATTTCATTATAAGCACCAACTTGGACCCGAGCTTAAATTAGTTTAAGAGGTCACTTTACACTGGATTTTGTATGTAAGGAGTACGTTTGGGTTTAACAACTTGTTTAAATGGTACTTTGAGTAAATTAACTAAAAACATACATTTTGACAGCGAAGCTCTCACAGTCCATCATTACTTAATTGAGATTTTAATATAGTTAAACCATTATCTTAAGAAAAGTAATGCACTTCAATAGCATTAACTAAACAAGTAAATCTTAACACAGCGTTAATCACTCAGTTCATACACATATTATAAATTCGAAAGTAACTCTATATGTCTGTCTCTCTCTCTTACGCTTTCACGTCTAAACTGCTGCACCGATTTCAATGAAATTTGACATGGAGATACTTCAATTCTTGAAGAAAGACACAAGCTACTCTTTACCACGATATCTGACGTACACTCGTTCGGAACCATGGACAAAATGTAGTTTCTCATAAATATTTAACCTGTAAAATAATCTATAAGTTTATTATTAACATTATTGGGTAAATTGTTACAGAAAACAATTTCATCATCTCACTTTATTTTATTTACCGAACTGCAGAAATTTTATTCTTATGTTAAACTATTTGTCTTAAACACACCTACTTAGTATTTCATTGACGATTTGTTAATAAGCCTTAAGTAAAATTCATTTATTCGTTCAATCAATCATCATCAATTGTCACGAACAGTCACATCATCAATTGTCAGTATACGAGCTTTTAAACTTTGGTGAGTATTATACATTTGTTAATAATAATCTAATTGTAACAATGTTGACGTAAAAATCACAATACCAAATCAAATTAGGTATCGCAACCAAATACATGTTACTCAGACTTTAATTTCACACGTTAACAAAGTACATTGAGTTTTGCTTTTAAATGAATTGTATGTACTGTAATTGTGTCTACATATAACATAAAAAAAAATTGTCTATATATTCGTTCGCTGACACACTTATGTCTTCAAAGTGGGCAAAGCTGTTATGAGAAATAAAAATATGCGTATGAAAAAATATTAATAAAAATAACACGATTTAGAATTTCATCGTTACTCACATTGTATTGTAATTGCTTAACACCTACAAATATACTTAACAGGTCGTTACCAAATCAATGTAAACAAATTTATGGTCTCTGTTTGCATATACTTTATCCCGGTGCCACTAATATCCGTTTCAGTGGGACGGCTATATCCGGCAGGTGGCAAGCCTACGCCGCGATAGGATAAAAATCTCATAATATTCGTATCAGGGTGAAAAGAGTAATGTATGGTGGTACGTTATTGAAAAATATGAAGGTAAGACATGATGTCAGGGAAATGGTTTTTATCACAACCTTGGTAATGTAAGAACAGGTTATGGTTCTAAAGATTTACTACATTTTTAGAATAATATGTGAAATAACCGTATTAAACAGTAATTTCTAACACTTCAGTCTAAATATAGATATATATTTCTATCTTAAGAGCCTGCCAAAGTGACTCTACTCTGCCTGATGAAAAGCATGAATAGAATCCAAGAGTTGTGGTCACTATGGCGGCCTTGTGAGATGCTTTTTCACACACCCAGCTTAGGAACGTAACATTGTGACAGTGTAAGGTTTACACAGTTACCACGATAACTGTCACCCCTGCATCAATGGGCCTCCGGTCTCAAAAATTCTAAAATTTTACTTCCTACTAATCCAAACCAAATTCAAACAAAAAACAAATGTTTATATAGCTATAATAAATTACAGAAAGTAAATAAAAGCGGTACTTTCAAAAGAAAATGTATATTTGAAGAAAGCTGCAGATCCGTCGAGCGTCTGGCGTGTTCCGTACCGGACGTTTGTAACATTCAATATATCACCGTTCTCAAAGAACTTTATAGCCTTGCATTCCATTTGAAACATCTCTTTATAGTATCTATTGTTAACGTAGGACGAAATATTTCAATATTTTACGTCGTGGCTCATCGTTATTTAAAACTCTAAAAGATGTGAACGACCACTGCCAAGGATCGTGGATACGAGCTCCGATGCAAATGTATGTAAGTGTTAATTGTTTATTTATATTAATTAAGATTTTTTTTATGTATTTATAATGAAATATAGAAATGAAACGATTACCTGTAACTGTTCCAGTTATGGTGGTATGCTATTTTGACCAGTTACCATATTCTAGTCTTTCTATCTATCCATCTTAAGAACCTGTCAAAGTAACTCTACTCTGTCTGATTGAAAGCATGAATAGAATGCAAGAGTTGTTGTCACCATACTCATTGCAAATGCTGGCAACGCAGTACGCAGTAGTGAGTCACCAACTCATACTATGGTGGCCTTGTGAGATGCTTTTTCACACCCCGCTTGGGAACGTGAAGGGCATGACAGTCATTGTGACTGTGTAAGGCTTACACAGTTACCACGATAACTGTCACCCCTGCATCAATGGGCCTCCGGTCTCACACTCACCAACGAAACACGACAACACGGATGCTGGCGCTTTAGGTTGGTCTTCTGTGGGAGGGTAGTACTGCCCCGGTCAAGCCAGCTCGCTCATACTGAAATTAGCATGGCTCTACTACCTTAGAAAGAGTCTGAGTCCTACTTCCCATCTGATGCGTAACAGTATCTTTTAAACTAGAATTATCTATTACCTCTGTCTATTCGTACCGTCTTCTTAAGTCCCGTCTGAAAGCTGAGGTAAAGTAAGCGTTGACGTCGTTTTAATCCTCACCTAAAAACAAAATTATATGTTTTTTAACAAGAATTTTTAATTTCCCCTTTGAATATGTCCGTGAATAATTCAAGTAAGGTTTCAAAGGCACTCCAAAGCCTCCGAGCCAACTCTCGACTGAAGTGCTTTCTCAGCTGAGATCAGGCTATTTCAAATTAACACTGACACATTTTTGTAACCTTTCAAATATATATTTGTGAGAAAAACAGGGACAAGTACGCGACCGACTCTACCACCAAGAGTAACTATTGACTTACTATTGACCATGCATTTGCATACAGTGTCATCTATCGAAGACATACTGACGTACAATGTAACGAACTACGGAGTAACTACTAATCCTATATATATAGGAATTTTTTCGCCGCTTAGTATATATAGAACATCCTAACATCAATCGTTATGACGAGGCACACCAGGTATGACTGAAGGATCCTGTCTCTGTATTGAAGGAATATGACACCCATTCTCCAACAACAACTACAACGTTCTTACTATGGCAAAGAGACGAGTAGATTGGTCTCCTAGAGATAAAGTACCACCGTCACCTATGGACACTTACAACTAAAAGTGCTAGTGCCTTTTGATGGACCTTTCTCTTTCAGGATCATATTAAGCCTACAGTAGCCTCACCCACTCGCGTAGAAGCAGTGAAATAATTATTCTGTGCCGGCTTTTTGCCAGGACATGGCAATGTTATAAACTTAGATCTCTCATCGTTAGAACTTACAGTATGTGGTCCCCATATAGTATGCGTTTCACCCGAAAACACGTTTACTACTTACATTAGCTTATCCTTAAATTAAGTAACAAATAACAATAAAATAAATAACACCACCAACGTTATGAATTACATTTGGGACCCATTACTCTCAGTAGCGGTTATCTGAACAAGTGTCAACTTGCTGACAATTTATGTACAATAATTTACATAAGTTATTGTGCGCTGATAGCGATGGTACATTGATGTAGTTTATGAATGTATTTTCGTAATCGATTATATTGGCAACCATTGAAGTATTGTTGTATCTTCTAAATAAATCGTATTCTAGTTGAAGTTTATATAAAATATTTGCGTTTGAACTTCGTTGACGTGGGATATTTAAGCTATGGTAAGATTCCTTAAGCCTCAACTCCGATACAATTTTGAAGACGTGAAATATAATGCAAACTAAGTTGCAAGAAACTAAAGCGCTCCCGCACTGGACTATTACTGAATAACGATTTCCAGGGAAAACTATTCAGCTCAAAAGCGGAGACATACAAACAATGATATCATGATATTTCTGGCAGAAGTCAAGTTTGATGAGTTCTACTTTCTGCTATCAATCCTTTGTGTCGGTCCTCAAGTTCACAATTGTAGCATCTTCTGCTATATATTATGAATTTTGAACCATACTTACTCAAAGTTTTTTTAGTGAAGATGTCTAGAAACTAAAACGAAGTAAACTTAAATACTTTCATGTAAGACCTTTAAATATTCAAAGACTTTCTTTTATAATACAATATTAAGAGAAACCTCCTCTATTACCATCACAGACGATTTAAATTAGCATCGAATATATCATGATCACAGAATTGGCAAAACGTCAAATGTAAACCTTAGGCAGTATTTTTTTTTGTAAAAATTTTAACCCCCTATTTAGATGAAAAATCCTCAGCCTATCGGGATAAAATTAATTTAGAAAATAATAGACCTGTCAAATGGTGCAATATTCGGGATTTACGAATTCTTTTTATTTATTCAAGTTCTTAAGTTTTGTGGAGTGTATCCTAACCTGTACAGTTTAGTCTTAGTGATAAGAAAATGTTAGTGAAACCCAACCCACACAGTTGAGTTTTATTTAGCTAAAGATTTCATTTTTAATTTTTTTTTTAACACGTCCTAATAATATAGATTCTATTTAATGTATTTGTAAAATTATATTTAATAATTGACTAATTTTGTTTTTTAGTTTTTATGGATTCATTAGAGACTACTCAATGTTCATGTAATCATGCCGTCGGTTGGGTTTGGGTTTGGGTTCGATTGCAATATAACAGCAAAATTTTATACGGCCTACCAAAGTTAATATTTATTACTACTAATGACATTATAAATAACAATAATTCTGAGAATTTGGTTGATGAAGAAGTCTTATCAGTGAAATTTTCGCAAGGTAGTGCCTTTCCCATTTTGATGTTGTTTCTTTTCCAATTTTATCTTTTTAAGTAAAAATAAATACATGTTTCATTTAAATTAAAAAGCTTTATTATATTGAAGCTAACTTTAAATTTCACGTTGTAATTTTAATCACACGGCCCAACAGTCTCGGCCCAATTTCCCGACACACGGCTCAGGTCTTGATTATCTAAGACTATATGTAACACCGTGAAATTTGTTAGTTTAGGATATGTGGCATTACGTTGTTGAAGCTGAAGTCCCATTTGTTGTGAATGGAACATCGTTGTTGGTTATAACTCGGGTTAATGTCTTTATGGAAATTAAGTCTTGGGGACTGGATTGATAGTCTGTTGTGCCGTTGTTAATGAATAAATAAATTGTACACATCCAACTATGTTGTCTAAGCTTGAAATATTGATTTATTTATATACAGACAGTGACTAAGAGTGCCTGTTCTGCAAGTACAGGACAAATAATTGTGAAGAACCTTATGGAAGACCTATGTGTAGCACTCGATGTCTTTCAGCTGAGATGATGATAATGATTCTAACTACTTATTACTATTTTTCAAAGAATGTGTTGACAGACTAGGAATACATAGTGTTACCACCCCTATTCATCCCGTGGGTGACGTAAAAGGTGACTAAGGGAACAAAGTACATAAGACAACATCATTACAATGAGAAGGAAAACTTGGAACAAACCCTATTTCTACCCATGTGGCCAGCGTGGTATAGTAGGCCAAAACCTCCTTGCTAAGGAGAGGCCTATGTCCACCAGTGGACTGCAAAAGGCTGTTGATGTTGATGTATATCTTTAAGAGTACCAGTAAGTCTGCAGACGATAATAATACTTATACTCAAAACACAACTCACCAATATTGGTGGCAAAATGAATTTTGTACTTTTGTTTCTTAATTTAAGATCCTGCCAAAGTATTTTTACACTGCCTGATGGAATATATGAATGGTATCTAAGAGTTGTGGTCACCATACTCATTGTGAATGCAGATAATGCAGTATGTTGACCCACACTATGGCGACCTTGTTTTCAAGCCCCACTTAAAGGAGCCGGTATCATAGTGGGAAGGAATCATGTGCTGCAGTAGATGCTGACACTTTAGGTTGGTCTTCTCTGAGAGGGTAGTACTGCTCCAAAATAGGTTCTACTACGTATTAAAGTTTTTTGTCATGCAATATTTTTTAAATATACTTTTACGTAACAAAGCTATATTAACTACTGACAGAAGTATCTGCTGCTGACATAACGTCCTTGTCGGCACTACAAAACAAGATGACATTGTTGAAAGGTCGCCTTTGTTCCGCAAACTCAGTAGCTTTTGATCTGTGAGGACATTGTTTGTGTCTCACTGATATTCTTGGAGTTTTTTTTGACGTTTGGAAACCCCCTCAGGCCGTCACCCCACCGGGTTTACGGCGGGGTGGTGTGTCGGAATCGGACCGACTAAAATGACACGGTGTGCCACTCTGCGCCTAACGTAGGAGGGATCCAGGTACAGCTGTTATTACGTCATCCAGATCCCTCCTAGCGCCTGCCCGCTGTCGCGGGCACCATCTGTAGATAAACTCTCCATTTAGGCGACTTATGGCACACGCAGACGTCGCCTCCTCACGGCTGGCTACTATAGCGGATGGAAGGGAAAACCCGTCCCGTTCACTCGTAGCCACACTCAAGACGGCATGAGGCGTTGGTACGCGCGCTTCCACCGCCCGGATCATGACAGGTGCAGCCCAATACGATAGTGTTATAGAATCTACTTATTTACAATAACAAATAATTCTGAGTACTGTTATTGGGGATAAGATCAGACGCATCACCTAATGTTGGATGTTTTGGTCCCTTAGTCGGCGCTTGTGGTGGTGATGATACTCCATATTTTTAACTTGACACTACACTAATATATTACACCTTATACCATAAAGAAAACAATATATTCTCTCATGCAAGTTCTCGTGTATTACCCGAGGCTCACCGATCCGGTAACACAATGCGGTATTAATTACGTGTAAACTGACGGCGATTCGTTCGCATTCCAGTGAGTGACGTCACTAACGGAGATTAAAATGGCGGTACACACATCTGTCACGTTCGTGTAGTTTTAATTATTCGAATAACACTTACTTAAAAGTATAACCCATTTTAAACTTAATTTTGTAACATTACTTTTGTTGTGTTGAAGGTCTTTTGTTACGGACATAAAGATGGTGCTAAACTAAAATCACTGAATAATTACCAATTAATTTCTCGAAAAATGTTTTCATAGATATATTCATTGAACATTCAACTGCAAACTCTGTTCCCAAGTGATAACACACACTATGAACTATCAATGAATACTAAGTCAGAACTAACCGGCGAGAGTTGCTTAAATTTATTTTTAGTTGTTAGTAGAGTTGATATTTATTGGTTAAAGTTTAACAGAACGTTGAAATTAACATTAAAAGTTTATTGTCACGCATCTTTAGATAATGATAATTATAAAAGTTCAGTAATCAAGATTTTTCACCAACTGTGAAATAGTATTTTATGGTACTAGAGACAAATAATTGTATCGTTCATGTGGCAACACTGTTTTTGACGACGCCATTTTTTAAAAGCAGAGTTGGGTACACAAAAAAATGTTAAGCGGATACTCTGATTAACAAATGTGTAATTCAAGCTCTTGGAGACAAATACGGTGAATATTAGTACCACCTGTACAGTAAATTCATATTAAGCGTATACTGTGTTTAATTTAACCATTCAAGTGGTAGATGCATCAAATAAAAATATATTGTGGAGTAACACAAACATACTAACTCCAAATCATAAAGGATTAAAGATTCTGTCACCCATGGACTCCTACAGCTCAAGAGTTCTAAGTACATTGCCGATCTTTGGGTATCTCCTCAAGAATCGGAAGGGGGCATAAAACTGTAACCTTAGTCACCCGGTTGGAGGAAAAAAACGATTGAAGCATTCACGTAAAACGAGCCAGTACTTTTGACATGTCTGGTGTTTCGACCACGATGTAAACACCACGACCAACGATAACTTGATCTTGTTATATTTTGACAATGTTATGAAGAGTTACAAATTGTTTACAGCCTTGAGCGATACTTAGAACCCAATAATATAAAACGAGTGTGCTAATTTTCAGTAAGTTTCATATTGTTGCAAAATACCTACTAATGTTTAAAACAACAGATACCGTACGCGGAAGGGAAATACAATTTACGTTTCTTCCTCTGAGTATGTTTCATAAGAACAGTGTAAGTGATTACTCTGGGGATGTGTTGGCGTGTTCCGCCCCTTATCGTGCAGCGGTACAATTTGTTACTCAACTTCAGACACCAACTAACCTACCAACTAAACCTTTATCTCAATGAAACTTGTTTATTTTTGTAATCTGTTATATTTTGTGATCATCAATTGTACTAGAAACAAAAATATAGAGATTTTTTTTTCTATATTAAGAACCTGCCAAAGTGACTGTACTCTGCCTGATGGAAAGCACGAATAGAATCCAAGAGTTGTGGTCACGATACTCATTGCAAATGCGTAATGCATTGCAAAACGCAGACAATACGGTATGGTTACCCACACTATGGCGGCCTAGTGAGATGCTTTTCCACGCCCACTTGGGGACGTAAAAGGCATGACAGTCATCGTGGCAGTTCACAGTTACCACGATAACTGTCACCCCTGCATCAATGGAACAATATGAACAATTTAAAAGTATTTTTAACCTTTACAGTTATTTTAAAGAATTAGTTTTATAAAGGGTCAAGAGATGGCGTGGTTTATTTGAGTATTAAACTTGAAATCGAAGAAATAATATTTATTTATAACTTTATGTGCTTTTGTACAACGGCGGATTTAATACCTAGTTCATTTTCTACCAGTCAACCTTTGGGTAGTGTAGAAATCTTGTGGGGTAGGTGCACAAAAGTCGCATAATTAAAACACTGAAATATATGTGACATAGCGTGACACTCATAATTCTACATGCTTATGTAACCATACATATTTACACATATATAGATATTTACTTTATATTCGTACACTACGAGTATAAGGTAATTGATTGGGGCACTATTGTTTCGATGACTCTGCCTTGCCATTAAGAAGGCGGTCATGTATCTTCGTTTAAATACGAAACAGTTCGTAGACATCCTGATTTCAAGTGGAATACCGTTTTTTTTAATTATTTCGTAAACAACATATAATATAATAATAATAATAAGTATAATAACACGGCCCGTATAGTGAGGAGATTCCTGTCTGTGGAGCCCTAACCACCGGCGTCTTGGTCCATGTACTCGATGTCCGTGGTCTGCTGTTTTTTTTATTTTTAAATATGTAGTTTTATATTCCTTTTGTATGTATTTAAAAATGTAATTAATATGTATATATAAATGAAATAAAGAAAATAAAATAATATAATAATAGTTATACATTGTATTAAAATACATAAAACTATCTAGTTTGATATTTAAAACTTAAAGAACATTCATTGAGCAATTAAATTATAGTACCAATAATGTGTACTAAAATAGTTAATAATAATGATAAAATAATATGAATTTTAGACGGACAAAAATTAATTACTATATAGTTGTATTAAATATAAAAGCTATGTATCAAGACGTAGAAATATTGAGTACATGCAAACTTTTTTGTAACAAATATCAATGCAAGATATTTGATCATACCATTTCATATAATCATTAACTGAATAGACGCGCCCATCAACAAGAAATATTCTAAGTTTGGACTCAAAATTCTTTTCATAAAGTGTACATTTCCTCTCAGCACGAAATCTATTAAATGGTCGGACTCTATTGTAACATAAGACATGTTTCACTACGTTAAGAGTCGTTTGATGGCATACCTTTTTTTATATTAAGAGCCTGCCAAAGTGACCCTACTCTGCCTGATGGAAAGCAAGAATAGAATCCAAGAGTTGTGATCACCATATTCATCGCAAATGCAGACAATGCTGTATAGTGACCAACAATACGGCGGCCTTGTGAGATGCTTCTTCACACCCCGCTTGGAGACGTAAAAGGCATGACAGTCATCGTGACAGTATAAGGCTTACACAGTTACCAGGATAACTGTCACCCCTATATCCGGCTTCCGGTCTCACATTCACCGACGAAACGTGACAACACGGATACTGTCGCTTTAGTTTGGTCTTCTGTGGGAGACTAGTACTGCCCCGGTTGAGCCGGCCCGTTCGTGCTGAAATCAGCGTGGCTCTATACCTTCGCTTCTGGTGCTTTCGCATAGAGTTTTTTCCAATTTATTTTCATAGTTGTGTATAGTTTTCGTAAAAAAACTGAGCAAGATAGACGGACTAGATATGGTAAGGGAGTTACTGTATACTGTTAACATGATTCCTGTTGAGGACTCTCTGAGGCTCTGTGTATGTTGTCGGCAGTTCACGAAGTTGGAATTGTGGAATGGATTAATATTATCATAATTAAAATAATTGTATTATTGGTGGTCTAGGGTAAGTAAAACTTTGTTTAACACATGTCACCAAACCAAAGAACAAGCAAAATATTAACAATAATTATATTAAAAACATTATTATTGTAAACATTGCATATTTATACCTTGAAAGTCATTTAATTATTTCGTTATTACATTTACCGTAATAATAAACTACCAGATTTATAGGGTGCCCGCCAAGAGCTAAGGGTCAAGTCAATCTTACTTACAAGTGCTGTACCTGCTGAATGACGGACGAGGCTCTAACAAACAAAACGTCAAGGTAAACTGTAACAGGTCTGTCACCCATTACGTAAGACCAAAATACTGGTGAAAACTCACGTTTAATATACCTCTGCTCACCCCTCCGGAACAAAAACACGCGTGATTTTATGTGTGTTATGCAAAGTGTCTTCATTCACTCGTAATTCTGATGACCACGATTAATACAACCTGCAGAGTAAAGTAATATACAGGAAAATGCAAATATTCACGTAAGAAATGCGTAGTCACATCAATGTTCATTATACAAAACCTTGCATTTTCAACATTTTGTTACTTTACACTGCAAATAAATACATGTTCCTAGTATTTAATAGGAGACGCAACCGCTTTTTACAACAAATATTAACCAACAGGAAGAGTGACATCCAACGTATTCACTAACTCACAAAGAATAACTGTTAGTACTAATAAAAAAGTGCCACTGAGTAAAATCGTATAAAGAAATGTCTACCCTTTCTCTAAGACAGTAAAGAGCCGTTTAGGTTGCACAATAATAATACTTTGCAGTCATACACACTTGACGTTTGTTTCTGCTTGTATGGCTTATTTTTCGTCACTTCTACATATATGAAAGTTGCACCTTTCGCTGTGCTTCAGAAACGCGAAACACTTCAACTATGGTCGCAATTTTATTATTATTTAATCAACCGAGTATGTTCTTCTGTCCTTGTTACCAATATTTCTACAAAACAACTCGTGCTGGCCTTGGAAGTCACCGTTTCAGAATGGTAGACATACGCTCCCGAACTAAACGGTTCGGCTCTTCCTTCCTGTGCAAATCAGTTAAAGCCTGAAATTCATTATCAGCGCACGTGTTTTCCTCCCACTACGATCGCGGGTCCTTTAAGCGGGGCGTAAAAAGCATCTCAGTAGGTCGCCATAGCGTGAGTCACCATATTGCACTGTCTTCATTCACAGTGAGTACGGCGACCACCGCTCTTGGATTCTATTCATGCGTTCCGTCAGGCAGAATAGAGTCACTTTGGTAGGTTGCAATAAAAATATAAAAAATAACTAACAGACGTACCCATATTCGCGTTATGTGAAAAGTTCCACTTACCTGAAACAAAATAAATATATTATTAGATTATTTTTAGAAGTATGCGTACCTTACATGTGAGGGAGTAACACTTACACTTACACATCATACAACATACTAACAGCCTCACAGTAACGTGAGGTTAATATGAGTCACACATTATTCGTCGACAATGAACTATTATCTGTTAACTATACGAGTATATCTTTCTTATAATTAATTAAAGAAAAGATTTTTAAAAATTATATACGAGTATATACACAGGTAATGAAACACTTCGATGATGTAATATTATATTTATTATACTCGAAAAAAATATTCAAAATTCTTTAGAACAGTGAAAGAACAAAATCAAAAAGATTTATTATTTCACAGTAAATAATAATAATTAATAATGGTAATTAAAAACTCCTGACATTTTTTTATAAAAACCGAAATAGTCAGCTCTAACAAGAATATTTGAATTGTACTCAACCTCAAAATAGAAACTAAATACAGTCGGAACATATCAGAACTTTAAACTCTTCTCTAGTTTTCTACATTTTATCTTTTGGAGTCTGAAATACAGCGCAAAATCACATTGTAATGACTGTTCTAGTAACCACTCTGTATCCGCCCTGTGTGTTAGATGACGTCAACATATAGAAAAAGTGTAAACCGAAAATATATCACACAAAATAGAACTAACCAAATAACTTATCACAACACACTAAACTACTGATAAAATATTTTGTGCCCATGATTTCAAAATATTACAAATAATATAAGGTGAGGTCAATTTGACTCACAGATGCAGCTTATCTACATAAATAAAATATTTGCCTATAACCACGAGGGAGCCATTCGGTTCTGTAGTGGCGACACTGCATTAGTTTGAAAAAGCAACTGTTAAAAGGATACAAATAGATATGCATCGCATTTGACTCATTTTGGTTCACATTAAATATTTTTATCAACAAAGGGATAATGTCCACTGCTGAAGCTGCTCTGCTTAGGCAAAAGGTTTGGATATACTACACCACGGTGACCCATTTGGTTGATATAGTAAGTATACTGATATAAGTATTTACAAAACGTTTAAGAATATATATTCTTATGTATATTCATGCCATAAAGATATATAATGGACTAAATAATACTTACAGAAAACAGTTTGTAAATGGTGTTCTCCGTGATGTTATTTTATCACTTGTGATAATTTTTAGCACTCAGTCATTTTCCTATCAAATTTTTGAATGCTGCTGGTGTACAGCAACAGGATTGCTTCCTCTTATGCAAATAGAACTAACACTTGAGTCAAAAAAATGTGGGCGTTTTAATACGTTTCTTTATACCCTTTAGACAATAAGCACGTGAATGTGTGTATTTATAACTATCATCATCATCATCATCATCAGGCGGAAGATGTCCACTGCTGAACATAGGCCTCCCCCCTAAAACGTCACGCCGTACGGCTGGACGCCAATTGCATCCATCGGCTCCCCGCGTCTCGGACTATGTCGTAACTATGTTAATGTTTAGCTAAATGTATTTCTTGACAAAATTATTTGAATAGAATGCGACGCAAAATATTTTTATAGAACATAGTAAGCCACGTAAAGCCTAAGGCCATATGTTTATTTTATTTTATTACAATCCATAAGTATGCGGCACAAAAAGGTACCTCATACACTTAGCCATACGTCATATTCAACAAAACTTTTCGTTAACAAAAATATACAGTGAAAGTTAATATAATGTATATATATAATGGAATATATGGCACTGGTGAGGTAGAACTTCCTATTGAAACGTTGCCAGGTACATTTTGAGTGGCCTTGTCCTATGTGGCCGAGCATTGTCATGTAGCAGAATCACTTTGTCGTGTCTCTTCTCGTACAGTGGCCGTTTTTCTTTCAGAACTAGACTTAAATGCAACAACTGAAGTTGCAGTTTCATTAGTTATAAGCAGCTCATAACAAATTATTCCCTGCTGATCCCACCAAACGCAAAGTAGAAGCTTCGAACCGTGGATATTTGGCATAGCCACAATTTTGAACGCTTCGGATTATTATAGTGAATCTACTTTTCATCTCCAGTAATAACAAAGTACAGAAAACCTTTTCTTTTCTGCGGTTGAAGCAGTAATTCAACCTTGAGAAAATGTCGTTCAACATCTCTTGGTTTCACCTCACACGGCACCCAATTCGGCTTTTGAACCATTTCTAATGCTTTTAAATGTTTTAAAACTGTTGAAGCATCTACTTCCAATATTTTAAAAAGTTTTACTACCATCTGACATAGATCACAATCAAGTAATGCCTCTCATTCTTGGTCTTCAAACTTTGTTGTTGCTTCAGAAAGTTCTTTAGAGTTCTGTAAAGTTCTTCTTCAAGATCCAAGTTATTATTTTTAAAGCGTGTGAATCAGTTTTTGAGTGTCAGAACAGAGCATTGTCATTATATGTTTCAAGAAGAATCCTGTGTCTTTCAGCTGCAGATTTCTTTTGAATAATACAGTGCAATAAAATTCCCCGCAACAATACTTTATTTGGCCAAAAGTAGATATTTTCAGAATGGAACATGTGGTTGGCATTGTAGTAAACGATATCTACTAGAATTTGATGTTACATATAGTACTACTTAGCTGATACGTTCTCGTACGAAATTCCATACAGAGTGTCGCTACGCCATCTTTTAAGAAGTAGTGAGAATTTATTTAGGGTCTTAATAGTTAATACACTTACGTTATTACACTTAATATAATATAATTGTCTTAATTAATTATGAATAATAATATTATTTGAATCCAATTTTGTTTTAATCTAGTAAATTCTCTTCCGTTTAATTGAGACTTCTCATCAAATAAAAAGCAATCGGTTTTTGATCAAACACGTGCGGATTATGCCGGACTCCAGCACCACCCGGAATACCGGGTTCCAATGTTTTACTTAAGCACACATTATTAACGGCTTATGTATTTCCTTTATCACGGGAATTCAGTGGAATTCAGCTTGCTTTTATAGCCATGATTAAATAATGTGACATTATAACAAAATATTTTTAAGAGAATTGATTACATCTATTATAATAATATGTCTATGCTAATGTTATATATCTGAAGGGTTTGCTTGTTTAAATGAAAGTGATTCTCTCAAAACTGCTGGTTCGATTGAATAAAATATTTAGTTAAAATGTATTACTTTTGAAAGACACAGACGAAGTTAGGCTGATCATAACCGCATGTGTATGACTCGCGCGTATGCCAGCTGCTACATGAGTATAAGAATTAGTTTAGAATTCATACTTTGCTTGCTTTAGAGTGTTTTAGAATTCAATTCCAAGACTTGTATCAAACGAAGAAATATAACCAGTGAAGAAAAGTCTAACTATAAAATAACTTATGAAATTAAATGTTAGACTGTTCAAAGTAAAATAATCCAGGATACTTCAGTTTTTATTGTATTTCAGGGTTTATTTATCGGGTGTTTAGTGAACCCACTAATGTCGTTAGGACACGGATGAAACGTGACTTTTTGAAAGTAGCGTCCTTTCTATAGGCCAGTCAATGTTACTTTTTTGCAGTATTTGTCAAATCTAAATCTTATAACTACAATAATAATTGATCTTATAATTTTTAATATTTCACTAGCAAAGTCTAGTATTAAATAATATTCTTCCAAGTCCAGTAAATAGATATAATTTGATTTGTTGCTATATTTATATATTTATATTTATGTGAATTAACGCAACTTAAGGTGGAGAAGGCTAATTAAAATTTTATATCATACAACGTATACAACGAGGTAAAGTCTCGGTATTAGTAATAAATTCGTATTAGATCTGAACTACAATACCCCTTCATCAGGATTTACAAAGCCCGGCTTTCATATGCACTGTGCGGATTCATCCATCAGTATTAAGCAACGGCATGGGAATGATACATTATTTCACATTCGTCTTATTTTCGCAAACAGTTTGAAATTCTCTTCAAATCTACTAATGGCATTTCTCGACTAGATACACACCTAGATTTGTTTACAGGTGTAAGCAAAGCTCTAGATGTAATGTAAACAATAGAAATTCTGTAGAAAAATAGGAAAGTAAGGACGCAAAAAACTAAAGTTTCTGAGGCATCCCTTGCGGCAATTACCTCAATTTACCCGCAGACAGTATCTTTTGTTCTTCGCACACAATGTTTTCTTTTGTCTTTTTCTCGTTATCTCACAAGTCACGACTTGGCTCAAATTACTGACACCTTATCACCTCATACATTTCTCGAATTGTCTTTGGTTTCAAAATCAAGTAGTATTTAAATTAGTTTTTAACTTTTTGAGTTGGCTATATCCTACACATGGTCATCTAATACCAATCTAGACACCCGTGTTTAAAATAAATATGTATAAATAATAGATAAATTTATGTAAGACTAAAAAGAATCCGTCGTGCTCATTGTATAAACATTTGTTTCTAGATGTTAGTGGTCCTGTAGTAAAAATAGTCTTTTAGCAATATGATTACTAACCATTAGACCAATCAACTTTATGTTTTTAAAGTTGAGGCGAACTCTTTACAGGTATCACAAGAGAGCTAGCAAACAAGTGTTTATAAGCTTGAGATGTGCTCTTTGCAGATGCCCCAGGCAAGTATGCAAACATGTGCTTAGCAATCTGATTGACAGTCAATTTCAGTTAAAACAACAAATTTTGCCAAATTACTAAATTATAATACAAATATCTAAATTTCTAAAAAGCCAAAACTTTATTTCTAAGGAGAGACCTATAATCAGCAGCAGACTACTGATTATGGTGATGAAAACAAATTTTGTATTTAATTTATTATAATAAAATAAAGAGGCCGTCGGATATATGTCCTTAGTGTATTATCTGCCTTTCAATAAATCTTATCAATATGAAGTACAAGATGAGATCACCTGTAAGCGGTACCGTTAAACCAGAGACTTACTTCCTAAGTGATATTTGGTTCACTAGGTATTGATATCATAGACGATGTGAGGTTTTAATTGGTTTAATTCGATATAACCTCCTCCCCCTTTCGAACAAAGGTGGAGGATAACCGCTAGGATATCTGCACGAGAGACGAAACAAACTAATGATACATCAAACGCCAAAATCTAATGGGACGTTGAAACTACGGCACATGCCAAACAAACATATAAGCTAACTGAAACATAGCCCTACTTCTGATAAAGTCGATGAAATATATAATCAATAATTTTAAATTTCGTAGTTGCAATAATAGTGACATTTTATGTTACGTAGCTTTATGTTTATAATAGAGATAATATTTTACCACCTCATCGCTCTATAGTGTGACAGATACATACTATGTCAACTAAGATTGATGACGAAATGCAAAAGTCCATTTCTGATAAGCAAGTAGGTTAGTCACTGAATTTATCATATTAGTGATAGAATGAACATGAAAATAGTTGAATGAAAGCAAGTGAAAAATATTAAAGTACAGGCTCAAAACCTTTAAATTATGATTAAATTTACAATTAAATGATACCTATTTCCTAATTAAAAAAATCTATGTTTTTACCCGAGAACCTTGGAATTTTTTTTTAAATTATTGTTTTTTTCAAACTTGCTTAAGTTTATATGTTACACATCGTACGTTAGAAATGAATACTGAACATATACTTATCACGTAATTCGCGTCGGTCAAGAAGGTCTCATTACTGTCCTGAAGATTTGATAGATGAGGTAATTAAGTATGTATGTGATTATTATTAATATACCTAATTAATTGCATGTACAATATAATTGGCTAGTTATCTTTGTCGACGAACACTTTATGGCTTAACCTCTCTGTATTTATTTGCGAGATGGTTTTAAAAAAATATTTTTAATGCGAATACAAGTTCGTTTACTTGATAGGTTTACTCGCTATTACTAACAAATTAAACATCATAAGGTTGTACATGTAGCGTTCATGTGGCAACACTGTTTTTGACGACGCCACTTTTTACACACAGAGTTAGGTACACAAGTACACCAGAATGTTAAGTGGACTCTGATTAACAAAGCGTGTAATTCAAGCTCTTGGAGACAAATATTGTGAATATTGGTACCACCTGAACAGTAAATCTATATTGAATATATACTGTGTTTAATTTGACCATTCAAGTGGTAGATGCATCAGATAAAAATATATTGTGGAGTAACATAAAACACAGTAACCCCAAATACTTATACGTACAGATATACAGCAAAGGACATATTATGCCACGTGTTATGTCATTTGATGTAATAATTCGACGTTTTAAGGTGAGATCACAATTTAGATTTTTATAAATTTAGGCATTTGCCGGATTTTTTGCATAAACACCAGAATGTTGTAAAATCTTTGATAATACAATAAATCAAATTTTACAAGTTCTCAAATACCCACTCAATCCTTTCAATTTGAAACTTTAAAAGCGTCAAAGAAATATTATACATATTCTGACATTTAAAATTTTCTGCCAACCCACTCGCTTTATAAATAAACCCGAAATTGCAAACTTTGCCTTAGCCAGTTAGTGTAGTAATGAATACGTCACACAGATTTCTCTTTTTACTCAAAGATCATTCATCACACATCATAATTAACTGGGAGATATTAATATGCTTAACATTATCCAGGAACTCTGCTTCACATGCCGAGGCTATTCAGACTGTCGTAATTCATCCGCCTCTGAAGTTATAAAATGAAAGGGAATTCTACATAATGTATTTATGTACCTGGTACCCTTTTCTGCCTTATCTGAAGGAAAATCCTACTGACATCAGCAATTTATTACTTAGTTATTAGGAGGACGTGAAATATTAATGTTTAATGATGAGAGAATTAATCTCGATTAATGTTAGTCGGTTTTGATTTAGTAATTAGAACAATTTTGATATTTGACTTAAATTTTTCTGAGACATAACTTTTATATTAGACTACTAACATTTAGCCTGCATAGATTTTTCAGTATGGCAGAAAAAATAAATGTAAAATAAATCTCCAGTGAGGCAATTTTGGTTAAGGTTTTGTTATAAAATTTGGTTTTGATAGCACCAGTTTTGCACCAAATAAGTAGCTGCTAAAGTAGTAGAACTACACCAAAGTGCTCTACCGTATTGTGTATTCAACAGTACGTGATGCATTATATTTATTAACAATAATAACAGACAGACACATTAGCAAACGAATTTATGATGCAAAACTACTTCTGCATAAGATACTACGTACGTGGGAATCTCTATCAGAAGTTGTACAATGAAACCTTTCACTTCACCAAACTCATGAGCAGCTCTGATGGAGACTTTTGGTTGAATAAATGACACTTTTAGGTCCGAGAATCGATATAACCTTGAAGGAACTCTATAAGTAAATGGATATATCATTTAGTAACCCTCAGGTACAATATACAGAACAACAAAATATTGTAAAATAGTAAACTCGCCTTCGGTGGTTACCGCTACAATATTATTTGGTTATATTTAAAATTTTTAGTCCATTTAACTTAATATTGAGTTGAGCTCAATTTTAATTTAATGTTCATAATTCCATGTTGCTATTACAGTTTCATGAACACTAAAATTGATGTGTGTTAATTTTAATTTTAAATTATCTGCTATCTACTCCATAGGGAAATAAAATATTTTCGGTAATGCTTTCTGGGTTAGCAAATTATTTTATAACGAATTTTGCCTACAGCTGTCTCTATGGACACCGATTTTTATACAGTTTGTAGATTACTAGCAACATTACCGTGAAGTAAAAATGTGAATCAATTTGATTCAAAAGTGTTTTACCATTTGTTGAGATAGTATTTACTATTGATGTCCATTTCTATGTATTTTATTTGCTGCTTCATCATTTATCTGATCATCAGAAGATTTTGATACACTTCGTTCAGTACGCAGAGTAGGACATAAAATATCGGTCAACCATCACCCAGGATTGCATTATTAATTCGTGGTTTGCTTATTTTTTCAAATTTATTATTATTAGCTAACATGTGCAAATTGTGAAGTATTTTTATGTTACAGGAGAATAGAATTTATTTTACTTAGAGTTCGAAAAATTTCCGCGTCGAAAAGATCTCATAAAGAAAGATATGGCGCATATGTAACGAACAAATTGAATGAAACCTGATCGATATTTCATCACACACGTCGGCGAACCACCGAAAGCATAGTTTGGTGTCTCTATTGTCAAATAATGTTATCTAACGCTACGAGCCTCTTACCTTACTGCCACTTACATTATCGAGGGTCTTACTTATTTTATTTCTATCACAAAATATAGACACTTTACATGTTTAAAAAGATAAAATTTTCTATGAAAAATAAAACAAGAAATAGACTGTTGAAATTTAAAGTAATTAAAAATGAATATGCAGTTAAAACTATTAATGAATTATGCGAAAAATAAATAAGGAGAAGATTATCAGAAGAGCGAAGATTTCTGTCATGGTTAGAGCAGAAATTTTACAAGATAGGCAAGTGAGTTAGGCGGATGGAGAAGATGTTGAAACAGTCAATGGTCAAGTTTTTTGAGGGTCGAAATTATTGAGAAGTTGATCGTGATTTTGAATATTCTTTAAGATATTAGTTACCTAACAAAGTAGTCTAAACCTTTATAAAAGTGAAACTAAATTTTTTTACAAAGATGAGACCTAACCGAAAAAAAAATAGTTAAAATACGTACAGCATCATGACATCTCAAGTTAAATTTTCTTGCATGTCGTAAAACGATAAACTCGTATATGTAAAATGTATATTTATAGAGTGGTTTAACTTTAAGTTACTTCAGTGCTTAATGTGATAAGCTTTCCATGAAGCGAAATTTTTATTGAGCTCATCACATTGGCAATTTAATTTTACCACAAATTGTTAAGACGTGAAGTTCTTTGTCATGTCAAGTTTGAATCTGAGTAACTCAATAGAAACTTCGAAATAATTTTGGCAGGATTTCATTGAATACGTTGGATATATGCAAAAAATTACATTTTTGACTTTAAAAAGCTTCGAAACCGTGTCAGGAGCAGCAGGTTCGTATTTTATTTGACCTTGATGTCTCTGAATATGTTAGATTTGCAAGAAAATAAATAGAATTCATAATTTTTATCAGAAATTCAGAAGGCCTTATTAGCAATTCATGCATAAGTATGTATGTTACTTAAGTAATGAAATTTTAAGTCAAGATAGTAACTTGATATCTAGCCAAAAATATTTAGAAAAGCGTGATGCTAAAAATTTCGTCTACGCAGTGAGACGAGGTTATTGTCCATTAAGTTTGCAGATAAAACCTTGGAGACTGCTGACAACTGCTAGACAAGTATTTGCATTTAGTAAATAAATAGTTTTGTTATTTGTTTACTCAAGTGTATCAAAGTATTTAGATAACTTTTATATCTATATTAATACTATAAAGCTGAAGAGTTCGTTCGTTTTTCCATTGAAACGCTAATTTCAGGAAAAACTGTTCGAATTCAACAATTATGTTAGTTTTGAACAGCCTATTTATCAAGAAAGGCTATATCATTTCACGTCACCGCTAATAAGATCCAAGGGCAAATGAAAAATGTTGCAAAAATAGAATTTCTTTTCACGTAAGTGACGAAGCCAGCTAGTATTGACTTAATAGAAAGCTATGTGTATATAAAAAACAACAATATTAGTGTAGTAGCTAGATAAATAATGAACAATTTAAACCTACAGCACGTTGTTCAACATGTTCAACAATATTGAAGAAACTACGGTATCATCGGACGGACAGAAGATTGCTAATGGCTAATAGAGGAATAATATGAGAATGATGGATGAACAGATTAACAACATAAGCGATTACTGTATGATGTGTTGCCATGGTGTCGGATTAATAATGGATAATTATAATACAATATACTGCAAATTATTTACTGTAGAAGTGATAAATTAACATATCATAATAGAGTTATTATGGAATTGCAGTTCGTTCAAAAGCTGAATCAAAGTCAATCATGTAGTTTTATCTTGTTTTCCTAATTTTTTTATTTTTTTTTATATCAATAGCCTGCCAAAGTGATTCTACTCTGACTGATGGCAAGCATGAATGGAATCCAAGAGTTGTGGTCACCATACTCATTACAAATGGAGACAATGCAGTATGGTGAGCCACAGTATGGCGGCCTAGTGAGATGCTTTTTCACACCCCGTTTGAGGACGTTGACGGTGCCGTGAGACGCTTGAGGGCATGACAGTCATCATGACAGTGTAAGGCTTAAACAGGTACCACGATAACTGTCACCCCTGTATAAATGGGTCTCCGGTCTCAGTCGTTAATATTATCATATAATATGGTACAGTAATTTAGTGATTTAGAGATCCACTGTTGGACATAGGCCACTCCTTAGAAATAAGGTTTTGTTTTTATACCATACCACACTGGCCAGGCGGGTTAGAATAGTTTGTAAGATACTAGACCCATGCTGATTACAACATGAACAGGCCGGCTCGAAAGGGGCAGTACTACCCTCGCACATGTCTCATCTGTGCTGTCGTGTTTCGTTAGTGAGTGCGAGATCGAAGGTCGATTGATGCAAGGGTGTCAGTTATCGTAGTAACTGTGTGAGCCTTACACTGCTACGATGACTGTCATGTCTTTTACGTCCTCAAGCGGGTGTGAAAAAACATCATACATTGTTTGCATTTGCAATGAGTATAGTGATCATAACTCTTGGATTTTATATATACTTTCCACCAGGCAGAGTAGAGTCACTTTGGCAGGTTCTTAATATAGAAAAAAGTAAGAAAAGGATTTGTGTTAAGTTTTATTTCACTTTATTGTGCTGTTTCGTTCGTAGTTTATTCGCTTAGTCGGTTCTTACGACATCTACCAGATGAAAAGGGGCGGTGACGCTCCGTACCCTTAATCCGTAACCACACAGACAGAAACTGATTAAGTACTATGTATATTCCATAAATTTAAAAACAAGAGACAAATGATAGAACTGAAGTTGAATTAACAATTGAAATCCGTTTTGTTATATTATACTTTATTTACAAAATTAAATTCATACAACACATACATATGTATAATGAATGATTCATTTTTAGCATAGTATTCAAAAGGAGTTATTGTATGTTAATAAAAGTATAAATGGAACAGTGATACCGATATCGTAACAAAAGACATAACTTATCATTATAAGATTGCGTACTGTTAACGCAGTGTACGTACTAAATGATTTAGTAGAGTGAGACATTTGGATTGGGGTAGTCTATTTCTTTAATATACCTACCTGCTACCTACCTATTTAAAGTTAGCGTATTTTATTTTAAAACTTCTTACAAATTGGGATTACTTGTACCTTAATTATTTGTGTTTTGTTTCTATTGTACCTATTTAACTACCTCTGTACAAAATGGATGAAAACGTTACTAAATATTTTCTGATATGTGGTGAGTTTTAGAATTAAAATGCTAGTTTTCTCGTCACGTCTATTTGTGCTCAGTAGAGTAGTTTTCAATGAAGATTATTTTATTTGAATTGGAGCAAAGTTTTTATTGTGTAGTTATTGTCATGCCTTGAGGTAAGCAGACATCCCTGATCTGGATGTCGTAATATCAGTTGTTCCCGGATCTCTCCTATGTCAGGCGTAGCGTACATCGTGTGGCTTTAGTCGGTCCGATTCCGATAAACCACCCCGCCGTAAACCCCGGTGGGGTGGAGGGCCGGAGGAGGTTTCCACACGTTAAAAAAAGCCTACATCCAGCAGTGGAGGTCTTTCGGCTGAATTGATGGTACTTTTTATTATTATTATCCATCATTTAAATACCACAATATTACATATTCACTGCTGAAAATCATCATAAACGTATGTAACTTCGTAAGTTCATGTTCTTATTACATCAGTATCTCTCTTATGTGTGTTAAAATGTTTAATCTTCATAAGTAGACATGTATATAACATATGAAAAACACACGTAGGGCCATGGCTCACGAGTGTAAATACCTGACCTGACCTGGGATCTTTAATTTGTACTCGAAGGAAGTTAAGCACTGTTTTTCGGGTTAAAGGACTTTAAGTTTTATAAGGTATAACATAATATTTATTATTGCAGCAACACTTTTGGCTTTTTTTGTGACCGTTTATTCACATTGTATCTGTGAAGAATATATTTTACCTGTGTGCGGTACTAACGGTAGGAGTTACGCCAACGAGTGTTTGTGAGTATTTTTATTATCGACTTTTTAGTATTTTTTTTAAATGACAACGCCCGTCCAATGAATAAATCCTGTGTCGCGAGTGATTTTACAAACATTCAGACCAACCATTTGTGAATCACATGAAATCTTGTCCCATGTGGGGTTTGAAGCCACAACACTTTATGCAGTAGAGAGCGGCGTGGCGACTGCTTAAATCACAAGGCCAACCGTGCAGACTAATATAGTATTGTAAATTCATTTTAGTAAATTCTTGGTTTGATTCTATCTACCAATAATTGTTCTAAATGAATTTGAATTAGGAGTTTTACTAATAGTAGATAATATCTCATAGATTGTCAGAAATCTGACTGAGTTCAGTTTTTTTTGGTATAAGAGAGTAAACGAGTAGATATCAATTGATGATATGTGAATACCGCCGCCTATGGACAACGCCAAATCAAGAGATAGCATTTTGGTTTAGATCTCCGGTATCCTTTATTCGTTTGGAGAAAAGAATTAGTTAAAACTGTTTGTCTGTTGTCCGTGTGGTGACGGATTAAGAATACATAGTGTTACCACCCCTATTCATCCCGTGGGTGTCGTAAAAGACGACTGAGGAAGCAAAGTATACAAGACAACATCATTACAAAGAGAAGGGAAACTTGGAACAAAGCCTATTCCAACCCGTCTGGCCAGCGTGGTATAGTAGGCCAAAACCTCCTTGCTAAGGAGAGGCCTATGTCCAGCAGTGGATTGAAAAACGCTGTTGATGATAATACCGTTTATCTGTGAGGTCGTATCTTAGTTTGGTTGAGTTGCCCAATTTATGCCGATAGATGACTCTCTCTTTCGATAATCATAAGTTGTCATTTCTACACTTTGTAAAATAATGTTTTAATTGTTTGGAATAACTGAAATTAGATAAAACTTCTTTGTACCATTATGTGTTAATTTCATTGATTAGAACTATGAAGCAATTTTACTCTAAATACATGGAATTAACGATGATCGATGGTGCTAGCAAAAAAATACTTTACTGCTATGAAATTAAGGCCTATGTTTATTAAACGAGTGGTTTGTTTGCAGGATGAGTTGCATGGGGGCCACTTTGGCGTTTAAAGGAGCATGCAACGCTATGTGATGTGAAAATAACAACAAAGAAAATTATTCCATAACTTAAAACTAACTAACTATGAAGGTTGGCAAATACATTAAATGTTCGAAGTATAACGAAACTGTGACTTATTGACTTCTGTTAAAGTTCACTTTCATTTGTTCCTAATCACATAATCTCTAATAATTTTTAATAATCCTATTGAAAATTATATGCAACATACTGTGAAGTCAAAGTCAAACTCATACATGCTCAAGTCAAAAATAAGCGCATTGCCACATCTGAGTACACCCCACAGTGTGTTAAGAACCCTGTTTTTGTGTCATCGTGTTTTTATTGAATTAATCGATAGAGTCTACAATCCCAACGATTACAGTAAAACTCCGGGCACGCTAACACCTGTGCTTTTTTTTTAAAAAATGTCAAAGTTTCGCAATATTCGACTCTTGAAAACCGAAAAAACAAAAAATATAATTTAATGGAAGTACCTATTACAGAATTTATTTATTCTATCGAAAGAAGGACTAATAGCCGACCGTCCTACCAATTCCTGTTGCTTTAGTATGAATGGGTCGAGAGTAATGATTTATTTTATGATTTTTCGTTTTTATTTTTTTATTCATCAAAACCGCCGTAGTAGGTGATCATTCCTACATTAAAAAATAGCTTAAGCTTTCTATTATGTGTGGTATTAATTCCAAAACCTAATTCATTGGTTGCCAGGAGTTATAGAAAATTCAAAATTTTCCTTAGGGTTGTCACTTTCATGTATCCGAAAACTAAACTAACAAGAATATATTTTATTTGAAAAAATAAGAAAGTGTTTTAAATACTTTTTTTTATAACTAATATGGAGTTGGCTATTCTAAAGGAAAATGTATATGAATTTGTAAAATTTTATGTGGACCTAACTAAAATTCATCTTCATTGTTGGTTACAATCATTTCAACATGGGAATAATCATCGATAGATTGATTTTGTTCATGAACAGATCTCAACAAAGACAATGTGGCCGGTGGCAATGGGATTTTTTTAGCTTTCTTTTTTCTTTCTAGGAGGTTGTAATCAGAGATAATTGGATCCGATGAGACTAAAGCTCTATGAAAAAGGTCAAAGATAGTTGCTTCACGAGATTTCTTTCTGGTATGGTGCTCTCTGTCAAACCTCCAAAATTTGTTGCGTGACTCAGCCGCTTGTTCAGAAAGCATGCCGATTGGTAAATTTGTTTTTTCTATAATTTTCCACCCATGTACAAAAATTTTGTGAAGCGTGACAGTCATAGGATGCCATCCATACTTCGCAACATATTTGTATGCCAACTCTTTGCAAAACATTGCGAATTTCCTCGGTTTCTATCAGAAAGAGCAGTGCGTGCAGTGTTTCCGTCGTTAGTGGTCCCTGAAGTTGGACGGACAACATCTACCAAAAGTCCCATTTCTTCTCTGATTTTAGCCTGGATTACTTTTTACGCTCCTCGACTAATCGGCTCTCTTCTGACCTTTGAGGGATCCTCCATTTTTTAACCTCTACCTTATATCCCAGGTTTAATAAAAATTCTAAGGCCCTTATCCGAGAATGAAGTGGACTTATGCCATGCACCAAACGTTCTTCTATTACTGGTTTAGAGAATACAACCTCTAAATCGTTGAATTGGGATGAGGTCAAATTACAGTATGGGCAACGTAACTGAGATGGTGTACAAAGAATTGCATTCAAGACTTTCCCATCAATAGCTGCACAGTATAATTCATATTCAACAACTTTTATTGTTTGCCCTCTCGATGTTTCAGTTGCAATGGGTGTAAAATTTTGTATTTGATCCTGAATAGACTGTTTCTCCGAAATAATTAATTCTTTCGTTTCTTTTTTATACTGCAAGTGTAACGGTCTACAGTAACGAAAAGATGACGGTGCAGGATTTACTCAAATAACATCATTGCTGTCTTTAGTAACAACCTGTAATAGCGTAAATGTCGTCACAAAAAGACTATTTTCGTCACCTTCTGCGTCTGAGAATGATTGTTTATACAATGATTGCCCAGTGCTACCATCAAAGCCCCAGTTACCCCTTAAAATGCAATCTACTGCTTAAATGCTTTTCTTGGTACAATAGTTGATGAGGACTTCATCACTTAATTTAATCACCTGAGTAAAAGTGTGGTGGACTAAACATTGAAGAGGCACAGATGCTTCTCTTTCAGACACTTGAACCTGGTCAAGATAACAAAATTTTTTTGCCTCTTGAATTTTATAATACGGTGGGTATGCATCAAATCCACGTCTTTTGAGATCTAATCGAATTGCATTGTATGTTTTGACAGACATATTTCTATCAATTTTTATTGCCAGAGCTTCGACAGGTGTGCATGGTTCTAGAGAAGTCTGAACTTTTTTAAGGATTTCTGTTGGAGCAGTCTCAGATTGTAGACATAGAAATAATAGTGTCTCTAAATCTTTCGCAGATAACTGTGGCAGATTTTGTCCTCCGATTTTAATAGATCGTACAAAAGCTTGTATTTTTTTGATATTTGATTCGTTGTCTAAGGCTTCCAAAAGTTTACGCTTAGATCTATATTGTTGGCTTCTGCTTAAAGCCATAAACTTAATAGATTTCGGAGAACAGAGAGGTTCGTTATTAACCGTTTCTGATGAAATTTCATCATTATCAGGGACTGATATCAAATGACCACTTACAAGAGTACCACTAAGCCAATCTCGTTTCTTTTTAATAAAATAGAACTCATTAAACTTACAATGCTTAAAGTAATCTTGACTCTTTGATAAAAACCCTGAAAGTGTTTGTTTCAACTCCTCGTCAGTTTGTGAAAGTTGATATTCAGAGCCAAAATAATTGACAACCATACTCACTCGTTCGGAAAGCGGCAGCTGCTCTGCTTTTCCTTTAAATAGTTTAAAAGCTTCCAGTCGAGTTAGTATTTTTGTACCAGAAGAATGTCCTTCACGGTCATCTGTCTGTTGACACGCATTGTTCTGTTGGTTAGTTGACGATATCTCGCTATCTGAATCGGTTTCCATTGGTAATGCTATAGTCTTCTGTGTTGAAATTCCAGGTTTATTTGTTAGTTTTTGATTAGTTTCCATTGTTGTTCCCACGAGTAAGGTCGATAGAAGGTCCACCCCCGGGTAACGCCCATTCCGTGGGTAAGGCTATATACTACGGAGGTCGCCAGGTATCCGAAGGGCTTAAACGACTTCGCTGTCGGGTTTCATAGAGATTTCCTTCTCGCGGGCCGGCCAGTTAAGGCAAGCCCCTCGGCTGTAGTTCTGCACGACGTACCTCAGTCACGCCTTACTGAGGTTGTTGAAGTGCAGAGTACAGTTACGGTATACAGGTTGACTGGCGCTCAGTCCCCTGAAATTGTTCCAACTTCAGATGGAACAACCATTGATTTTGCTTTATAGCCAAAACTATACTTTAATCAATATAGTTACATACATATATAAATATAATATGTATCAAATACAATAGATATAAAACAAAATGATAATTGATTTAAAATAATAAGGTATGTATATAATTAATGTAAACAAAAAAATAAAATATAAATTATATAATGAATTGTTATAAATCAAAAAGTGTATTAAAATTGATTGAAAAAAATGTAAAATATAAACTAAAATGTGTATGCTAAAATTGATTTAAAATAAGTTGTAAAAAAGTGCCTCTTCAAGTGGCAGCCCTAAGTGCAGATATTTCGGATATTACTGAAATTCCCAATAACTCCTGGAAACCAATGAATTAGGTTTTGGAATTAATACCACACATAATAGAAAGCTTAAGCTATTTTTTAATGTAGGAATGATTACCTACTACGGCGGTTTTAATGAATAAAAAAATAAAAACGAAAAATCAGAAAATAAATCATTACTCTCGACCCATTCATACTAAAGCAACAGGAATTGGTAGGACGGTCGGCTATTAGTCCTTCTTTCGATAGAATAAATAATTTCTGTAATAGGTACTTCCATTAAATTATATTTTTTGTTTTTTCGGTTTTCAAGAGTCGAATATAGCGAAACTTTGACATTTTTTTAAAAGAAAAGTACAAGTCTTAGCGTGCCCGGAGTTTTACTCTAATCGTTGGGATTGTAGACTCTATCGATTAATTCAATAAAAACACGATGACACAAAAACAGGGCTTAACACACTGTGCACCCCCGAGAATGAGAAGGGAACCGTGGATTCGAACTCGTGAACCTCATTATCAATATTATAAATGCGAATGTAAGTTTGTTTGTTACGGTTTCACTCGAAACTACTCAACCGATCATCATGAAATTTTGTACACATGTTTTTGGAGGTATTAGAAGTAATATAGAATACTTTTTGTTAAAAATAAATTATAAATTTATTTAAAACGATCTGTTACGAAACTTAATGTAGCAGGTCAAATTCCACGCGACCGAAGCCACGGGCAAAAGCTAGTAATATAATACTTCGATCATCTGACATACTACGCTATCTAGTCCTAAACTAAGCAGAGCTTGTATTGTGGGTACAAGATAACTGATATAAATACATATATACTTTGTTTTTGTAAATACATATCAATAGGAAACATCCAAACTCCAAACAACTTACTTGCAAGTCATACAAACCTTTAATCCGACACGGGAATCAAACCCAAGACCTTATCACTGGTATTCAACAAGGTTATGGATTCACTCTGGTTCAGTCCACTCCCTAGTAAGTGTCGAAGCATGGTTCTTCCACGATAAAGAAACATGCTTGCCATCGGTTGCCTCTTACGACACCCATACAGAGATGTTATCTTGCATAATTTGCTCTCGTAGTCACCTCTTACGACACCCATGGCATAAAAAGGGTTGGTGACACTCTGTATTCTTTATTTGTGAGCAGACGATAAAGTATCATAGAGTGGATTCTAATATTGTTTATGTTGTTGTTTATGTTCTATTTGACCACAAGAAGTTAGTCTAGTGTAGTACCATAAGCGTACGTCGCCTAAAATAGAGAGTTTACCCGCAGATGGAGCCCGCGGGCGTGGGCAAGCGCTAGGAGGGATCTGGATGTCGTAATACCAGCTGTTCCCGGATCCTTCCTATGTCAGGTGCAGAGTAGCACACCGTGTGGTTTTAGTCGGTCCGATTCCGACACACCACTCCGCCGTATACCCTGGTAGGGTGACGGCCCGAGGGGTTTTCCACACGTTAAAAAAAAACAAAAAAGTGAAGTACCATAAGCATTTTTTTTTAATTGCAGAGAGACACTTCCGTTATATTTATATGTACTGAACGTTTTGAAATTTGAAAAACTTTTCAACAAGTATCAATGACATCAAGGCTTCTATATGAAAATAAATTGTAGTAATCTGTGATTTCCATTTCTTCATTTCCTACTTTTAAGTATAGTATTTTCCCTTTTAAATTTAAATTAGACTGAACTATAGAAAAATTCCCGTAATAAATCCAAATCAGCTCATGAATTATGGAGTTCTGAAACAAAATTAAAAAAAATCTACGGTCGGATTGAATACCTCCTACATTGTCTAGAACTCATTGGAAAATAAACAATTATTTTTACTAATATAATATTTTTAATATTTTCTCAGTATCGTTAAGCTATGAGTGAATTCCTTTTGAATTTGATGTTACGCAACCCAAATTTTTAAAAAGTGACGGGAAAGGATAAATAAATAAATATCACTTACAGTCTTACAAGTATTTCATTTTCACCTTTCACATACAGCCCCAAAATAACACAGACCAATATTAAAATAACCTTACACAGACCTTTTTTTCATAAAACTTACCGCCGACATTTTGTAAATCTAGTTTGTCCCAACCTTTCAAAGGGTTACTTGGCTTCCAAGATGAGGGCATTTCGTTAAACCCAGTATTTACTTATAGCTCGTGCTCTACCCGCGTTTGTGTGTGGGCTTGAGAAGCGTGGAGCTAATGTTGTAACATGTGGAGAACTCTGTTATATTTGTGTTACTAATTTGAATAACATCTGTTATTGCTGAACGAAGTGAAATGTTAGAAGTTCTTGTTACACTCTGAATACAAACAGTCATTGTAAATTGTGCGTTAATGGAAACATGTTCAGAGTATTCGTGTATTTGTGATAGAAATTCACACATAATAGTTTGGTTATCTATTCAAAAATATCTAAAGTAGTTGTGGTTTTTTGGTTTTACATACAAATGTTAAGTTTTTTTTTAAATGACACCGCCCGCACTTGCGCGGAGTCCAGTCCACGCAATCCTGTGTCGCGGAGTACTTTACAAACACTTGTGTTAAATGAAATGGACACAAAGAATCAGAACAACAATTTGTGGATCACATAAAATGTTGTCTCATGTGGGGGTTTGAACCCACAACACTCGACGCAGTAGAGAGCGGCGTGGCGACCGCTTAAACCACTAAGCAGCCGTGCAGTTGTTTTAGGTACACTAAAAAATTGAAATAGTTTGCCACCAATTGAGCTTAAATTTTGAGGTGATATACAAAATACTTGAAAGATTATTCTTATCTATTTTTGTACGTTCGTATGTTTTTATCTACAATCACAATGTGCCTTAACGAAGCATGACAGAGCATTACAATTCTTAAGTAACTTGAGCTGGTATAGTTTTATTCAAGAACAAAGAACAGTTATAATTACTTCTAAATAATGTGCCAATTACTGTTATCTGGGCAATTCTTTATTTTTTTTATTTCCTAACGAAAAGTGGGCACTTAGTGCTTGTGCCCTCCTCTCTAGAGAAACAAGTGTGATTTTATGTATTTTTTATGTATATTATGTATATGTAATGTGTTCGCTTATTCTTCACTTGATTTAAATATAACAGAACACCAATATTATCATCATCATCATTCTCACGTTTGTTGGTATGGTGTCTCAGTACCTTCGTGCCCTGTGTCTAAAGTTGTAATAATTTGAACTAAACTTTATCTAATCTCTAACTAAAAAAAAGCAAATCTCTTGTTATACACTAGGTATGGTAGTTGCTATTGATATAAATGAATTTATTATTTGTAACAATAGCTTCCTTTCAAACAATTGTCGGTTATATTCTCTTTACATTTAAATCACAAGGCATTCGAATTGAATGGCCTCAATTCTCAATAAATAAGGACCGGGTCTCAATCTTTGGCCAGAGCTAAAGCTTGGTAATGGACCGTGTCATACGCATTTGCAAATGAAAGAAACAGAAAATAAAAAAAAATACTTTTAAGATGTATCTTTGTCTTGGAGATTTCAAATGAAGTTTCTGTTTTTTCTTTCAAACTTTGCTTGACTTAAAAACTAGATAAATCTGATTGGCAGTATCCTGATCAAACAAATTTTTCAATTTTGGTACATACTCGTTATTTTAATCGATAATAGCAATAAACTCGAATGTTTTGGATGTCTGCACATGCTGCTTTGATTACGGGCATTAGCGTTGGTGTTGGTGAATTTTATTTTCCACCATCCAATATTTTAATAAATATTACGTTTTGCTGTAATCTATTCTGTCTACACAAATTTTATACGTAAGCCTCTCTTTAGAAAATAAGTTTTAGCCTACCACACCATGCTGATCTGTCGGGTTGGTTTAAGGTTAACATCACGCTTACCTTCTTTTTGCAGGGATTTTGTCTACATAATTTGCTCCCTTAGTCGCCCCTTACGACACCCATGGGATGAATAAGGATGGTGACACTCTGTATTCTTAATTCATCACCAGACAAAAAAATCTCCTAAGAAGAACATTTTTTTTCTAAATTTATTCGCTATTTAATTAAATTAAAATATTACTTATTGTTTTAATCTATTATTTGAAAAACAGATTAAAGAGATTGGAGTCACTATTGCGACATGTCAATTATTTATACTTATTTTCTGACGAAGCCCATTTTTACCTCAACGGACATGTAAACAGAATTGCAGATATTAGAGTAGTGAAAATCCCAAAGGTCATAAAAGTATGGGTTGCAATTTCAGCAAAAGGAATCATTGGATCCTGCTTTTTCGAAAATTCTCGAGGCCGTTCAATTACTGTTAATCCTGCTAAATAGATCAAAATGTTACGAGAGTTCTTGGGACCGATGCTACTGGAACTTGCTGATTACAATCGTAATACATGGTTTCAACAAGATGGAACCACTTATGTAAACCACATCCAATGAATTCCTGCGGGGGTCAAATACATGTTTCCGGAAAATCTGATTGCCAGATGAGGCGACATACCATGAAAACCCAAAAGTCTAGATCTGTCTCCATCAGACTTTTTTATGGGGTTATTTGAAGATTTACGTCTACATCAATAAATTAAATACAGTACGGCAGTAACGAGTTGTGGTCACCATACTCATTACGAAGGCAGACAATGCAGTATGGTGACCCACACTATGGTGGTCTTGTGAGACACCGTCATCTGCGCAGTGAAATGCTCACCTTCTTACCACGATAACTGTCACCCCTGCATCAATGAGCCTCCTGTCACGCACTCACCAACGACACACGACAGCACACATGCTGTCGCTTTAGGTTAATCTTCTGTGAGAGGATAGTACTGCCTCGGTTGAGCCGACCCGTTCGTGATGAAATCAACGCAGCTCTACTATTTAACAGACCGCCATTATCTGTATGTGACCTTTTTAAAATTAACGTGACGGTAATCAGTTTACATGAAGCAGTTGCGGTTAGCACTATAGCATTACTCGGCCATTATCGCTGCCCGACTGATTGATCAGCTATGTGCTAATTGCTACCAATCCACCACCGCAACTCAATTAACTAACTGTACTGTGGCGTACACTCATTTACCGCTGGATAGATAAATGAATCGTATTCGAGGTAAGATTCGCCTAGATGTCTAGATAGCGCACGTTAAGAACGACTTTGGTGAAACAAACGAAAGAGAAGAATCCAATTTATAAAGTGACAAGAAGGCATAGCTGAAATACTATATTTAATAATAATAAATAATAAATATTTCGGACATTCGACACACAACGTCATCTAGCTTCAAACTAAGCAGAGCCTGTGCTATGATAACTAGACTGACCGATAGAATACTTATATATTTTTTTTTGCAAATACATACATATTATACATAGAAAACACCCAAACTTCGAAATAAATATTTGTAGATCATACAAACATTTGGTCAGATCCGGGAATCGAACCCGAGACCTCAAGCACAACAGTCGCGTTCACAACCGAGGCAGTTAATTCTGTTTATTTCTTTTCAAACAATATATAAACAGCTTTTGTTGCAGTTAACACATATTATTGTAGTTTCTCAAGTAATTTAGCGAAACTCAAATTGTTTTTGTGAACAAGACAAGAAGAATATAAAATTTACAAAAAAGAAAATCACTTCTAGCTTCCTAAGTTATACTTTCAAACTACACATGCAAACAAAATATAATATCTATACGCAAATTGAAAGTAGTTAAAATTGATTTATAAAATTCCCTTACATAGTTATGAGTGAAACATTAGACCGTAATGATATTATATTGAATACGCGTTAATGGTTATTAAATTCCCAAAGGGTCTGAGATAAGCTTTCTACAGGGCTATTATCATTAACGGACGAGGAGGAAGCTTTAATAGATGATAACATATACGAGAGCTTCAATAAGCGCACTTTGAAGAATAAAATGGTGCGTAAAATTGATTTTTGTTAACTATGACGGTATATCCAACTATAGTCCTTGTAGTTGATGTTAATATATAATAATATATAATAGTAGGGTGCCCTGCGGCGCGATGGACTAACGACTTGAAGAAGGTGGCTGTCAGCAGATGGATGCGAATTGCTCAAGACCGGGATCGTTGGCGTTCCTTGGGGGAGACCTTCGTTTAGCAGTGGAGGGCGATAGGTTGATTGATTGATTGAATATATAATATTTCCGATATCTGACACACAACGCTATTTAGTCCCAAACTAAGCATAACTATGGGCACCAGACATCTGATGTAAATATATTTTCACTTTTTTCATGCAAATACATACATATTATACATAGAAAACACCCAAACATTGGAACAAATATTCACAGATTATACTAACATTTCATTCGTCCCAGAAGTCAAACCCGAGACCTCGAGCGCAGCAGTGGTATATACTACCACTGCACCACCGAGGCAGTCAAAATAATTCTCTTCAGTAATTCTATTGTTACTGAAGTATTTATTACTCTTTTTATTCACTTCATGCCTTCTGTTAAGAACTTCATCTTTTAAATAATATTATACCTATTTCTGTGGCTTTTTAACTTAACTAGTTTTAGTGAATTAAGATAAAATACGTACTAAATGTTGACTGCTCACTTATGATTGGTCACTTGTTTTATTTGCTTCAAATTTTTTTTACACTATAAAAAATGAAACTAAATTGGGGTGAACAAGACGAATCTCCTTCAGGAGCTAAAAAGAAGACCATGGAGAGTTTTATCTGTGGCGACTTTCACATACAGTGCAAAAAGAAAAAGATACTACAGCGCCATCTATCGAAGACACAACTACTAATTATGTATGGTGAAATAAAGATTCTTGTGGCAATTAGAATATATATATATATATACGACATCCAGACATCAACTGTTGTGCCGCGGCCCACCAGGCATGATCACCTTGCCTGGTCGAAGGATCCTTTCTTTGTGTCGAAGGGATATAACAAGTCGTTCCTCCATATTTCCACTATTTTAAGATTTAAGCTCATCCTATTATATTATAGATAAAATAAGTGAATAATCTTCATTAATCTTAATTTACTCTCCAATACTGATTACATCAATTTGTTGGCCGATAGCCAAATTAGCCATTTGTGCCATGTCTAAATTGAATAACTAATACGAGGGTCATCTTCAGAACTTAACATTGTTTAGGTTGATTGAATAACATTGTGTAATTATTAAGAGCTAGAGGAAAAACTCGAAATAGCTAGTTGATATGTAACCTGGTTTGTTTATAATTCGTCTTAAATAACAACAGATTTTTTTATTCGATCATTTCTAACAGCAATCTTTCTTGGAAATAGAATCATTTTAAAACGTGTCAAAGAGGAAAAAAAGATATCGCAAGATAAAATAGATTTTTCAATTTGCTGTGTGAGCATGGTTTTACTACTGTGGGCACATAAATATAGACTAATTAATAAAATGGCTGAAGCAAGGACAATATATCTAGATGAAGATACTCAATCAGTGCAAGTCTGAACTGTTTTTGCAATGCAATCAACACCAATCAACACGCTGTTCCACTTTGTATCGTGCCTTGCCAGCCCGGGCACCTGCACGCAGGAAGAATTGATATCAAAGTGGCCGCGTTCTGAGATGTCAAAATATGACTGTACCAACACACAATTTACTGTCAGAACGCTAAGAAGGAGATTTTTTATAAAGTCGATTCATGAATCGAACTGGATCTGTGCCTAATAATACTATTAGTGCAGTATGATGATTGGTATACCTGCCCTGACCCCTGTCCTCCAAACGGTACCAATCAATCTTAAGAATTGAACATCGATAGCTCTCTATTAACTGTTGGATGTCTGCAGCCTGGTATACATTGGTATTGTATAGATTCAACAACAAAAAGTGTGAAGAAACAAGTGTTATTGGTAGCAAATGAATAAGCAAAATTTATAAATTGCCAATTTTAGTAGTTTTTTATCCTTTAGTAGGCTTTAAGAATACAAAATGGCTGCTATTCATCATAAATATCATATATCCGTCTCTCTCAACGTATAGGTAACGGTATGGTACCCTCACCGGTCGCAGGTAGGAGCTATAGAGCTTTGAATAGCCGAGGTGAGTTTTGTAATTTTAGGAAGCAAGTAGTTTGTCAGAATTAGCCAACTTTATCTGAATCCATAATCCATGGAGCATCTGTGAATTTTAAGATGTAAACTAATCTCTTGATGTGATTTACAAGTTATTTGTATGTTTTATGCACGTTTAAGAACCCTCTAGTTTAGGCAAATACTTGTGTCCCGATTTGTGTAGGATTTGAACCCAAAGCCACCCGATCGCGAATTTGATACTTGAACCATAAATAATCCTGTCACAAACACCACGAAGGTTATATAATTCATCACACTGTGTTCATTGTAATCACACACAGTGCAATTAATCATGCCATAACAGACGTAATTAAAACTAAGTAATTGAATTATAGAGGTCAGTTTCCCTTGACACTTAACGTGGTGCTTAATTAACGAATAAGCGCTGATATTGGACCTTTATTATCAATCTACTTAAAATTTTAAGTACGTGTCTTACTTGAAGGACTTTTGATATTAGAAAGCTATGATTTTAACGACAAAGTGATAAAATAAGATTAAAAAATGTAAAAAATTGTAGGTGATAAACAGACTTTATCTCATAAAATATAAGGTATCGTTTCGTCAAAACACTGAACAATTTGTAAAGAATCATTTTCAACATATTGAGTCTCTTGGCAAAATATTAGTTCATAAACACATAACAGCTGTTGTTAAAGAATTCCATTCAACCCTTCCACGTTTGCACGAATGAGCATTCACAGATCCATCTAGAAGGTAAACATGACCTACGACAACGTGTTATTCAGAGTCCTGGCGCGGCGCCAACATGATACTGTATTATCTTCTTTTAGGTTGGAAGACCCTCTGATAAACTAAAAAGTCTAGTCGCCATAATTACGTAGCTGTTCAGAATTTCAAATATTTTGTAGAAACAGAAACAAAGAAATCTCTTTTAAGAGCTGTGAATTTCTGCTCCCTCAACATGGAACTATTGAGATAAAAACAATACTACCAAATGATATACTGTTCATATGTGTTGTACTGGATAGATACTAGTTTTAGACGAGACAGGAATATAATGACAGTCAAGCGGTCTGTGTCGTCTTCGATCTTCTCAGGTAGTTATGTCAATATTTTTTCACAATTTCTATGATCCAACTATTTTGGTCAAAGAACAAGGAAATGTTTGATGCCTGGTCTATAATAAATTGCCACACATAGTTGAAGATGATTTAGGTGAGAGATCATTTGTACACGGAATAAAAAGAGTCTTACTTGAGACGATGCAAGTTAGCATAACAAGATAAACTTGTCTATAGTGTTTTAATAAGTTTATATTGTAATGGATTCATTATAATTGAAAAAAAGAATTGAATGTTATTGTATTAGTTTACTAGTTTAATGAAAATAAATTAAATTATGTGTGTGTTGTGTAAAATTAAAAATTTGTATTAATTTATTAACAAGGTGATATAAAAACAAACCTGCATCTGCTAACAAAAACAATTTACATACATCCAGACACAGAACCGTTCGTGTGGTGACGGATTACATAGTGTTACCGCTCCTATTCATCCCGTGGGTGTCGTAAAAGGCGACTAAGGGAATAAAGTATGCAAGACAATGTCATTACAAAGAGAAGAAAAACTATTCCAACCCGTCTGGCCAGCGTGGTATAGTAGGCTGAAACTTCCTTGATAAGGAGAGGCCTATGTCCTGTAGTGGACTGTAAAAGGCTGTTGATGATGATGATGATGAAGACACAGAACAAATGAGCATGCTCATCATACAATATAGTGTCCTGAGTGAAAACCAAACCTTGATCCCGAGCAGATGTTGCGCAAAACCGTAAATATCCTTTACAATATTGCATGATTGACAATGTCAGTCCCAAATATACGAGTAATAGTGAAAAAAGTAGGCAAATTATCACAATAACGTATTTCAACCTTGGTATTGCTCAAGCTTACATATTCCAAAGAAATTCAATGCATTACAATGTAATGATTTTATTGAGTAATGTATTCATTTTAATTAACAATTAAGATTAAAATAATAATCAAATTTTATTATGGAACGTCAATTCCAATAAAAAATATAATTAATCCGACCAGAGGTTTTGCTTCAGAAAAATTACGAAATATTAATTCTAGTTATTATTAACGCTTTTTATTGTGTTTAACTACAAAAGGGTGTATTAATAATTATTGTTAAAATAAACTTAAGTATATCATCATATATTTAGGTATACTTTATTAATATTCTGTTTCTAGAGAATTTATTTCAAAAATTATACTGAAAATTTTGAATTTCCATATATGAATCTCTTAAGTTACTGTAAGTCTCAAATTCTCTTGCCTAATTTTCTTTTTCTGATTAACAGTTTAACAATTAAATAAATCCGTGTGACTTAATCTATGTACGTTATAGAAAAAGTATGCCCAGATGGAATTGATTCCACTCATCACATAATTATTTGTGTCGGGTAGGTTGGATACCATCGAGAGGTGCTACGGAGCACGCGCTCTTTTGGGCAGAAAAGGGGTAATCTGAAAGCCGTAAGTAGATGGCCCGAGGTACGTCGTGGTTCTAGGGATTTCCTTTCTAGGGTACACCTGGTTCCTCGGCTACTGGTATCTAAGACGGTATGCGGTTTTTGGTCGGTTCGAGTCCGACATAACCACCAGTAGGTGGTATCCGGGGGATTTCTGTACAGAAAAAAAAAGGAGTGGGTTCGATAATCACTTAACTGATTAACTGATTTGCAAAACCACAGTAAAGTCTACTTAACACAACATTACATTACAGTGTCAATTAAACTATTTTGCGGGTTTTAGTCATCATAAATAGTTAATTGGAATTAAGGGTGAGCGCGGTAAGCTGTAAATTGTTATTCAAATAATTTCATATTTCGGTTTCTCAACTTATTACGAAGCAAGGTTAATTGGAAAAGTTCATAACGCTTTGTTTTGAGTAAAGCCTACAGGATTAAGAATATGAGTTCACATTGAACTTAATTCTAATTTTTTCAGCTAAGTGAAAGGCAGGAGTAAGATATCGTTTCTTAATTTTATTTGACTACAGAGATATGTTTTTCGAATTGTAGTTAATAGTCGCTTAATAAACAATTATCCAAAGGATGACGTGTATAAAATTATATTGCGTTTTCCTATATTTTGGAAATAATTTTAGCTTTAAAAACAGGCTTTATACATCTAATATATAAAATTCTCGTGTCACAGTTTTCGTTGCCATACTCCTCCGAAACGGCTTGACCGATTTTGATGAAATTTTTTGTGCTTATCCAGTATCTATGAGAATCGGCCAACATCTATTTTTCAACCCCCTAAATGTTAGGGGTAGTACAACCCTATTTTTTTTTTTTTATGTTTCAGACAAAATTTTTAATTTCTATTTTTTTATGATACAACATATAAAATACATACAATCCTCAATTTTCACCCTTCTACGATCAACCCCTATTTTTTAATAGCCATTTTAGTAAAAATGGCGAAACAACGTTTGCCGGGTCAGCTAGTATAATATAGAAGGCACTGGTTGTATAAAACTTCTGGTAAATTCATCGATATTTGGTTATATCGATATCGAATTGTTTTATAACTTGTAGAAGGTAAGCTGTTTTAATTTAATATTTAAAATTAAATCACGTTAGGTTTGAGGCTTGGTTTGAACGCGAAAAAGAGCTACGGTAGACTTATTCGAAAACATTTTTGAGGGCCTGGAGCCTGCGGAGTCAGTCGAAAGTGAATGATAGCCATCTTCTCCAGTAGGTCCCTATTCAAGTTGGCAAGTATCACCTATAGTTGGATAGAGTTTAGATCTAAAGCTTAACTAAGCAAAAGTTATACCATAGACTGGTCTGTTCCTAGTAGTAGGTAACATGAATAATATTAGTTAGAATAAATTATTTTAAGAGAAATACTCTCGTGCCTTTTACGTCTCAAAGTGCAGTGTGAGAAAGCATCTCACTAGACTATCATAGCGTGGGTCACCATTCTGCATTGTCTGTGTTCGCAATAAGTATGGTGACCATAGCTATTATAAGAATAGAGTCACTATAGCAGGTTCTTCAAATAAAAACAAAATATATTATTTAAACCAAGAATAAACTAAGAATAAACAGAAAACTTTTCAATCGATAGTAAAAAAATTAAAATTCTGATTTTTTTCCATAATAGATATCGGATTAAGTTTGATTCTGAGTTAATGAAATAATAATCATTCTCGACAAAAAAGCTGAGGCAACAAACTTACCCAACAAGATGAAATTTTCTATTTAACCATCTTCTGAAATATTAGATTCTCAAAATTTGAAAGTTACTTCTAGGTAGTCACATCAAATCTAAATGTTTGAATAAATCCGTGCAAATAGTTCATTATCCATTATTATTTTTTGTTTGCTTATATTCATGCCATTATTTAATTTATTTTGAATAGCCATATATATTAGGCTTTTGTATAAAAGAATGGAGTGACTTCAATCGTATTTCAGTAGCTGTAGGACTGCATTAGTCATGGAGTCTGTGACTGGTAAGATTTAATTAAATTATTGTTTTTTAAATAATATACTTTTAATTAAGAGGGGTTCGAGACTAAGGGGTAACTGAGTAGCTTACTGAATTACAATATTAAGCAATCCTAGCTAACCAATCAGTTTATGGAGGGTGACCATTCTTAATACATTGAAAACCCTCTGTGCCTCAGTGAACACGTTAAGTCGTTAGGCAGTCGCTCCACGTTAAGAATTGAAGTTCAGTCGCAGACTTAAAGTCAACACAAACCTATTTTGAAAAAACCCCTCGAAGGAAGATTTCTTTTTAATTAAAACAAGATTCTATGGTTGTAATATTGTAAGATTTGTAGGAATGTGAGTCTTATATTAAAGGAAAAAAGTACTATACTAGCACAACTTAGTGCGGTCCGAAAAAAGGTCCCCATAATATTCTTACAAGCATAAATCCTAGTTAATACTCGTATACCTTACGCGGCGACAACGTTTATTTTAGCGGTTTTATGAATACTTAGTTGTTCGGATTCATTTTACTCAAGATGATTTTTTAACGTAACACTTGTGGTTCAGTGGTAACTGTGTAGATTAACATATTGCAAATTAAAGTACTCCTAGCCAATTCAGTCTATGATGGCTGAGCATTCTAATACATCGGTAGCCTCAGAAAGCACTTTCAGCTCCCGGTCGGTCCCGGTTGCCATACGATCTGCAGCAATCGTTACAGTCTGCCTTGATTTGTGAAGATCCAAAAGCAGTCGCTCAGTGTTAAAAATCGAAGTTCAGTCGTAGAATTAAAGCCAACTTAAACTTATTTGAGAAAAAGGTTCAAAGGAAAATAGAAAAAGGTTTTTGTTCAATAAACAAAAGACTGTGTAGTGATAGTATTAGAAACTAGGACTATGAAATAACACCAGTTAGTGTGCCCCGAAAAAAAGGCCCCGGTAATACTGTTACAAGTATCAATTCTAGTTAACACACCTTTACTTTTGTGGGTTTATAAATATTTAGTTAGCTGGACTTTTTTTAAAAATGCTTTTATTCCAAGTCTTTATTTTTTTTATAATATAGAGTGGACAGTTTATCTACTACTGTCGTCCATGGCAATACAGGAACCACGAGCGCGCGTACGTTAAAGAGCAAGGCAATGCTTGTGTAATGATGTACTCTTAGCTAATTTTGACTACAACGGCCAACCTCAACGGAGACTACGGTTACTAACACAATATTACGGACTAGACAGATATTATAGTGCCCAAGTGCGTGCGAAAACCCAAGTGCACTCTCTGTTCCCTCACTCTCACAATCCAATGAAACAGCTATCTGTCAGATCAGGTGCTGGACCGACGGTTTAACGTATTCTAAAAGGCACGAGGGTTAAGATCCCGATTTCCATACTTCCTTCTGCTACTAAGTACTTACGTAGCCCGAAAAACTCATTAAATATCTTTTTATTCCCGACCTCATCGAACCCGATACCGCTTTATCAGCATTCATGTAATAAATAACTTATGTCACCATGTATCTCTCAATTTTATTTGGGATCATTACAGTATATTTTATCTTTCCATTCTATTCCTTCACTCGTCATTTCACGGCTAATCCTCTTCTTAGCCATATCCTCTTTCATACAATTCATCCACCTTTTCTTTGGTCATCCTCTACTTTTCTTCCCTTTAATCTCATGTCTAAATCTTTCTTTGCCACATTTTCCTCATCCCTCTGCATAACATGTCCTTATCAAGATAACCTATTCCTTCTTACCTTTTCATTCAATGGTACTACTTTCAGATGTCTTATGTGTGATTTGAAATAATCATGAAAAGTTGTAAGTTGCATAGAATATTTTTCTTTTTCAAAAGAAACGCGATTGGTAATTATTTTTATTCTAATGACATTTTCTTTTGTTCTATCATTTCAATTAATGATTTTAAATAATTATATTACTGATTTTTCAGCATCATCATTAATTTTGTCGCTCATGGTTAGTTTTTCTCAATCAGCGAGCTGGTGTGACTGCCCAAATACATACAATCCTGTGTGTTCAGTAGATGGAGCCACTTTTCGCAATACCTGCGAGTTAGTATTTGTGTAAATATAGTTTTCTTGGCTGATGTTTAATGCTATTTGTAATTGTAGTACATACATAATAGTACCAGTAAAATAACTAACAAAGAATATTACAAACTTCTTCAAACATGTGCACAATATAGCGTAATAGTTTTGATTTATAATTATCTCAACAAATCAAATTATTTGCTCAAACTGAAGTTATAAACTTGAAATTTTGGCAGCTGCCTTGTCCCTTAGTAGGCAAACTAAACGTTGAATGGTTGTCTGGAAGTTTAGCTTTTTCGAAATTATAAATTCGAAATAAGATATAATTCCGTTAGTGAAATTGTGGTCAATAGAATTACTAGTAAACTGGCATTTTTAGTGTTTATGTTACCAGAAGCCAAATAAAAAGGATAAGTCACATTTGTGAAAAATTTATGAAGGACAAAAATCCGGTTCGCCGAGTAGTCAAGAAAAGGAAACAGCAATATCCTTAGACATAATTTAGTCAGACCCAAGCCAGCCACACAATCGGGATGATTGCACATAAGACTGCAAATGATAATGATTTATATTTTCATTTCGCAGACCTAGTACAATATAAATTGTGTGTTCTTTCTAGATTATTCTGTGAAGGAAAAGTGTTAGCTTACGATGGTGAATGTGCTGATGGCCTCGTGTACAATCCTGCTGACCAGTGCACCTGCCCCACTGTGTATGACCCTATATGCGGTAAAGATGGAGAAACGTACATCAATGCATGTTTGTGAGTTTCTATTCAACTTTTATTGTGTCAACTACATACAAAACAATAAAATACATAGTGGGTTAAATATTCAGTGTTGTGATTTCGATCCCCATACGGTACAACACTTTGTTTAATCCATAAATTGTTTTTATCAGTATCCTTTGTGTCTGTTTCATGACTGTTTGTGAAGTCCCAGGAAGCAGGATTATATTTTTCGTGCAAGTTCTTTTTTAAAATATAAAAATTACCAATTAAAATAATTTTAAAAATTGTAGTCTTATGCATTACTGGGAGTAATCATGCCTCAACTTCATGAAAAATATTATTTAATAAGTACAACTATGTACATTTTATTATAGTACACTTTATAGATTATTTGTAAACTATATTGAGTTTTTACGTTGCGTAAAGTTACTTGATGATGGAAAACCTTTATGAGTACGTTTCATTGTTCTGGTTCCTCGTCATGAAGTATAGTTCCCCATAGACAATGATTGGTATTTAATTTTGAAGTTTCAAATCCCGATGAACGTAAAGTCTAAAAAAGTTATAATTAATCTGCTAAAGCATACACTCGTTTAGAATAACTAAGATTTAAAATAAAGAATTCTGAAATATTCACATTTTGTGTGTTTCATGTTAAAAGGGGAAAAAAATATTTCAATGATGTTTAGCTCCTATTGGTGGCAGCGTGTTGTTTAGCATTCCCCAATAAATGAGCCGTCTAACATTGAAAGTTTAACACTCTTCAGCTCTGTGGTGGTATTTTTTTCAGTGCATCATGTTCAGGTGTGAAGTTAAATTACCAAGGGGAGTGCAGTGAGGTGACGACTAGGAAGAAGCACTGCCGATGTCCGAACGTGTACCGGCCCGTGTGTGGTGTTAATAGGATCACCTACACCAATACTTGCTAGTAAGTAAATCATCAACAGCCTTTTACAAGCCAGTGCTGGACATAGGCCTCTTCTTATCAAGGAGGTTTTGGCCTACTATAACACGCTGGTCAAACGGGTTGGAATAGGGTTTGTTTCAAGTTTTCCTTCTCTTTGCATTGATGTTGTCTTGTATACTTTGTTCCCTTAGTAATCTTTTACGACACTCACGAGATGAATAGGGGTGGTAACACTATGTATTCTTAATCCATCACCACACGGACAAGTGTTTTAGTAAGTAAATAAATATATTCATAACATACGAAGAGATGTGGCTAAATAAAAGAGTTTTTGTTTAGAAGTTTTTGGGTATAAAAGTAGTGGACGATCGAAAGAACATGGATGGACTACAAGAAAACTGTGTGAAAAGGTTAGAAGACTAATTAATGAACAGTAAATACTACGCGAAATATTATTATCATGTGCTTCATATGCAAGCTGTTAAACTGATTCTAGTACAATACTGTTTCTGATGTTAAATATCCAGTAATAAAATCTGATGGGAACAATTGTTCTATTTTTTATTATACTTCGATACACGACTGTAAGAACTAAAAGGAAAATAAAAATATATTGTGTGTTTGCATATTTCTTTACATAAAGGTATTTTAGTCTAGCAGCATAGGAGATAGCAGCATATGATATGAGAGAAATGTCTATATATAAAAATATTAATAAATATATGGATGACGAAAATCTTCTTGTGGAGGGACGGGTATCATGTCCCTCCGACACAAAGAGAGGATCCTCCGACCAGGCGAGGTGAACATGCCTGGCGGGCCACGGCCCAACGGCTGATGTTGGGATGTTGTATATATGCTAATTGCCACACGAATCTCTATTTCGCGATACAGGATTAGCAGTTGCTTCGTAGTTCATTACATTCATACGTTTCGTTCATACTTCGTAGTTCGATGTATCTTCGCTAGATGGCGTTGTTGTATATTTTTATTTGTGCTATAATGTGGAAGGTGCCACACTTCTTAATAAAAGAAAGCAATTTAATTTTCCAAGTTATTTAATTTTTCAGTTTAGCGTGCGACGAAACTCAAATAGACTACAGCGGGGCGTGCAACATCACCGATGCCAGCCAAATTCTGAGCCAATGTTCTTGTGCAAATAGTTACGATCCAACGTGTGGTGTCGATGGCAACACTTACACCAACGTGTGCACGTAAGTACGTACCATGTCCTGCAAAGTAAGTAAAGCCATCGGTTCTACGATTTTTAAGGGTGAGGGAACAGAGAGTGAACTTGTGTCACCGCCGACGCTTGTGCGCTATATAATCTCCTGCGTAATTGGCTGGCCTCCGTTGAAGCTGGTCGCCGTGGCCGATGGAGTGATAGTAAGTACTATCAGTCTAAGATTGAGTGATAAAGAGTGTTAAACGAAGATGTCTTATTTATATACTTATTTTTAGTACACATTCATAAAATTTAATATTTTACTCTTTTTTCAATAAAGTACCTCAATAATTGCGGTTCATCATAACTATGTACACAATTTTATCTTTACATTCATATATGTGTTGCAGAAAGAAAGAGAAGGAATAGAAAAAGATATATTACATAGTAGTATCAATGCTAAAAATATGTTTTTCAACATATTACCGTTAAGCGAATACGCTTAAATTTTACAGTGATGATAAACATAAGCTTTATTGATTAAAATATTATTTTTTAGCATATATAATACTAATATGTCGCATAGACAGATTTTTCCCGGCGATGCTTAGAATAATAGAATCGAGTTGTAATCTTTTGAAGATCAAATAGAATAGTGGTTACTTAGCAACTCGGTCGAATCTGTCTTTACTCAATGACTGCGCTATGAGATTTCTCTCATAGCGCAGTCATTACACGGAATTGTTCCATTAGGAATGGCTGGGCCTAATTTATTGCATATTATCAGATAGGCAATTAGTGCGTCCTTATAAATTATTTGATTGTCAAACTTACATATTCAATTATTAAATTTTTGATTTATTCGTATATTACATACAAGACAAGGTAATATTATTTTAGTGGAAATGTATATATTTTTAGAGCCGCGTGCGCAGGTATGCAAGTGGAATATATGGGAGAGTGCAAATCGGCAAAATACAACGACAGATGTTATTGTTCAACAATTTATCAACCCGTTTGTGGACAAGATGATGTGACGTATGAAAATAATTGTATGTAAGTATCTTTTGGGGTCTTTATAGATTTCTCGTTGCCGTTACATTAAACAAACACACACGGCCGTCTGATACCAAACTAAGCAAAACTTGTACTATGTAAACATATTTATGTATTTCTAAATACTTCTAACACGCCTTTCTAACAGAGAGGCTTGAGGCTAAGAGAATTAAAAGAGTAAATAAACAAATTGTAGAGTTTAACAATTTTACCCAGGTCTGTCTATAGATGGGTGACCATTTTTAATATATTGAGACCCCACCGTGCCTCGGAGAGCATGTTAATCCGTCGGTCCCGATTATCTTTGTCAATTTTTAAGGGCAGTTTCTGTTCTAAAGTCCACCACACACAGTGTTTCTACAGAACTTCAAAATCGTCTAGTGGGAACCAATATTTAAAAGTGAATATAAACGAAAGCCATTGAAATAAACGAAATGATCACAATGTAGTGGCAAAGTTAACATTACAAGCAAATTTATTAATTCAATAATAATTATCTAGTATTTTTTAGAAGAATCAATTAGAGTGGCTTGCAATAGCAGAGGTTTAGGTTCAGCAGTGGACTGTAATAGACTGATGATGGTGATCTAGCATTACCAGTATTTGTACTCGTACTAAATATATCAAAACTCAGTGACAGTTCACTATTGAATTTGTTCAATTTAACGAAATCGCCAGGTACGAGTAGATTTATTTTTTTTTGTATTAAGAGCCTGCCAAAGTGACTCTACTCTGCCTGATGAAAAGCATGAAAAGAATCCAAGAGTTATGGTCACCATACTCATTGCAAATGTAGACAATGCAGTATAGTGACCACACTATGGTGACCTTGCGAGATGTTTTTTCACGACCCGCATGGGGACATAAAAGGCATGACAGTCATCGTGACAATGTAAGGCTTACACAGTTACCACGATAACTGTCACCCCTGCATCAATGGGCCTCCGATCTCACACTTACCAACGAAACACGACAACACTGATACTGGCGCTTTAGGTTGGTCTTCTGTGGGAGGGTAGTACGGCCCACTCGTGCTGAAATCAGCGTGGCTCTACTACCTAGATAACTATTTTTTTGTAACATTGGTATTGTGGTATTAGTGTAGGTGTTAAGGTATGTACAACTTATTCCAGTCACATTTACATTTTAAGTTTTATTTCAGATTAACATGTCTAAGAGTCCAGTTAAAGTACGAAGGCGCCTGCTTTTAAAGTCAATTATATGTTATTACTTCATACTGTTCAAATTTCGGTCAGTAAACTTGGATTTCAAAGTGTTATTTAGTGTTTTAGACAATGCAAGTTATTAAAAGGATTATTATACTTTTTACGTTTTATTTATGATGTTGTGTTGTCCGTCCAACTTTCTTCACAATGTAAAAGAGCGTTATAGTTTAAAATTATTTGAATCACGAACCGAGACATTCAAGTAAATTCATGGGTATATTGGTATTTTCACTATATTATACAGAACCACAACCAACACTCATAATGTTGTTACCTAATAATGGGTGAAAATTTACTTTAGGGTACAATAAAACAGTTTTCTTATATTTATTTTGTTACTCTCTCAGGCTGTTAAAAAATCTAACCATCATAAAACAAACTAAGCTTAATTTGAAACTAGATGACGTTGTGTGTCAGATATTAGATTTGTTATTTTTCAACTTTGATTTGTCTCCCTGTTTAGAGAGGCAAGATACGTGTCATGCGCACCTAAACGAAGCATGATACGTTAGATAGAGTAGGTAGATGATATAGATGAAGATGTTAGAACTTTAAGAGTCATTCGGCAGGTATGAGTATGGTGGCTTTTTAAAGCAGATGAAAGGAATGTGAAGGCATGTGAAGTAATTCAAGATTTTGAATGAGAGTTTTAGGTACAGTGTTTTTAGTTCTATTGCAAGGTCTTGGTATTTTGAAAGTTTTTCTGAAATTGTTGACTGAAGATTATGTGTGTTCGGGATCGCTATATCTATAATGTAAACAATGTTGCTGATTTTCTCATGAACGGTTACATCTGGACGGTTGTAATGTATGGTTTTATCTGTTATAATTGTTCTATCCCAATATATTTTACAAGCTCTGTTTTCTAGTATTGTGTCAGGTTTATACTTATAGTTATTTTTGTTATTTTTATTTTTCTTGTTTATAGAACTTTTTACGGTATTAAAATATGAAACTATATTTTATTAGGCTGGATAAAGGAAACCAAGTAATATTAAATTGCGGGTTCCAATACACCTCTACCTACTGTATCAGATATACAGACATTATTGAATTGTTACATACATAAAATTGTCCGTATGTCAATCTGCATTCTATAATATACATATTACGAATAGAAAATTGCTGTTATAATATTATCTATTTTGTTTGGTCTGTAGATACCTTTATCACTGATTTGCACATAAATTTAAACGTAAGTACTACATACTAATGTTAATCGACTATAACGGTAATAAATGAAAATTGGCCGTAATGGTGTGTGGTTACGCATGATGACACCGCGACGCGCCATAGTGTGCCACAGATTACACAGAAATTACCTTTATTTTGTGTGTACTAGGAGATGACCACTTTTGTCAGGTGCTTTATTTTGTTTTCATTGCATATTTCGTTTTGAATTGCGATTATTACAGTGGTTAGTCAGTCTTGATTGAAATGTTTTAAGTTTTTTAGTGACATAGTTCTATTATTTATGGTATTAGTATGTAAGTGGACAACTAGCACGTGTAATTGTATGAGTAATTATAATAAAAAAAAACTTACTACTACAGTTTACACAGTTCAGATACTGGCAAACTTTGTTAAAAAGTAGCTCTGTTGTTGGTTTGAGAGTTTTATTATTATTTTACACTGATGTTTAGACTACACACGTATAAGGAAATGATGATGATGCACTCCAAATCATGTTCAGCCTCGGCGGTCAGCCTTAACGAAGACCAGCCAATTACGCAGGAGAAGAAAAAAAAAAAAAAAAAAAAAAAGTTATTGTACACAAGAGTGATTTAGTTGGAAACATGAAACTGACGTAATATCCTATTCTAGAATATATTTTTGTAGTTGACGCTGCTTTTAGGGCATATACAGTGAACATTAAATTCAAAACACAATCACGTAAACTCTATAAGTTTGTAAGCATTGCGCTTGCAACTTGAATGAGAGCTGCAATAGAATCGTTCGACCTACGGATCTACAAAACGTGCTTCAGTTAAAAAGGCACCCGTGATATGTGGATTCCACTCATTCATCGACATTATCGGAGCTTATTTGCATACAATGTGTAGAATTCCAGACCATTTAGAGGTTTGGTGGAATCGTCAGTATTTTTTATTATATTACTACTCAGATAAAAGGGTTACGTGACTATTATAAAGTATAACAATAGGTGCTCAATACCCTCATGGCGCATTCAAACGAAGGTAGGCAGGGATCCTATTATTTGAGTATGCCATGTGGTTAGCTATTCTATTTTTATTACATACATTATTAATTTTTGAATTCTTTCATCTCTCTAGAATCAAGGGCCGGTGGGTGATCTAAAAATTACTTAACACTACCTCTTTGTGAGACCACGATATCTCTCCGGTCGGGCTGTAGCATAACCACGAGCGTTTTCAGTTCAGTATCACATAGTAATACAATTCTGAAAAGCTATTCACCCACAATCGCGTGACCATTTACACCTTACATATCAGTATTTATACATTGGCAACCCTAAATATGTTTCAAGGTACTACAATCATAAAATTAATAGTCCAGTTTAAGGCCTATTGGCACGAAGGTGTTTGTTTAGTTACAATACACGAGGCTTCAACGACATCGTGGTTGGAGGGTGTGCTTACTATTAGTGTCGAATACTCTAACATGACTTGAAACGCCACTGGTACTCATTAAGAAATATTACGTTGGTGATTTTGTAGTGTGTATATTTATACTGTTAATATTATATAATAGTATCTATTTATTTACTATTAACTTATGTTAAGCCAGTTATAGTTAACTATTTATTTTAAAAGACACCGCCCTTATTAGCATTTGTCCTGTGTCACGAGAGATATTACAAGCATACAGGAAACGAACACAAAGAATACCCAGATTCGGGACAACAATTTGTAGATCACACAGTGTTGTTTCATGTGGGATTTTAACTCGCAATGCTCAGCGTAGTAGAGAGTAACGTGGCGACCGCTTAAATCACTATGCGATTCGTGTAATCAGTTGAAAATAACGTATTTTCTCTCTCAGTCCGTCTCTCTCCCTTGTTAGACCTTCAGTAATTACAGTTACTCGGTGAAAGGAAATGACAGAGTTTATTGAAATTAGTTCGTAGTAAACTTAAATTTGAAACTAGCTTTTACGAGCTTATTCAATCGTAATAGCTTTAACTATACTTTTACATCAAAATTTAGCAGCTTCACAATACAAAGACATGTTAGGGGAAAAATGGTCCAGATTTTTGGTAAAACTAGAACACATTGTCTACGACGACATCGAAGTTGAGAAGAAAAATTGTCGAGATGCTCGTTAGAAGCTGTCACCGAATACCTCAGAGTCGTTTCTTATAGATGTCGCAGTCTAGAATAGTCTTTTTGATATTTATTTTACTTTATTAATCTTGACTCAACTTGTCTCGGTGGAGATGTAGATACCTTTTTATGAAACAAACTTCTAAACATATATATATATATATATTTCAAATTTTTATTTTCTTAAATTGCTAAATCAATTTTGACATCATTTTTGTGTTTGAGTATATCTCTCGACAGTTGTGTTTTTTATAAGTCTAAATGATTTTCAGTTTTAAAACTAATTTCTTTTTTTTGACGATTTTACCAATACTACTATTAGAACCAAGTAGTTCCAGAAATTATTTTATATTTGTTTTTAATTGACATGTTTATTTTTAATAAGACTAAGTATTGTGTCATTGATGTCAGTTCTGACGGGGTCCATTTTATTCATATAAAGATAAAATATCGAGTAATTTATTCAAGGATTGTACTCTTCCTAAATAATTATCCTATAAATGAAGGTTTAATGAAAGAATAGCATTTGAAGTGTCGACTTTCAATTTAATGTTACTCCCGGATAAAACAATTAATCTTTTAACGGATAGAATTCGAATAAACCCTTGTTCAGTTCAATCGGGGAAGCAAGTTTATAATTTAATCAAAGATAATGGCACTTTATAATACTTACCTAATTAAATTTAAATTCTGTCTAACAATTTGTCAGAGTCAAATTCTGGAAATGAGAATATTATGCAAAAATTCAGTCGACCTACGCTCTTCTCTCGTTATAACTCTCTACCAAAAAGAATTATATAATTATAGGTAATTTATACGTTATGAACAGCCCTTAAAATTAGTAATCATAATGCTTTGTTTTAATTTTATGAATTATTTATATTTATAATGCACATATAGCTTAGTCAGATCAACGAATAATCACAGTGTTTTCTCGATACAAATCGATCGATGTCTAACTTCATCGTGTTATAGTCAAATATTAGTCATCTCATCAGTTAGGACGAATAAAACATTCGTTAATAATTTGAAACTTAAGCTTTCCATGTCCCCGGTCTGATAGCTGAGGAAGCCTTTGTGGCCTTCCCTGGATAGGGTCTGACTAGGCGCGGCGTTGATTCTGGAGGGGACCTCAAATAATATGGTCCGGGTCCTCTTCAGAGAAGAACGCCTGAGACTGGCTGTCGGGCTGGTTTTTAGTGGAAATACCACATACTCCTGGCTCCTGCGCCCCCGAGGAGCCGGAGATCCGAAGGGATTTTCCACCCCGACAACAAAAAATAAAAACGAAAAAGGCTTTCCATGTCCCATGAAATGTGATTATGAAAATGCAGCTATAAACGTTCTAACATTATAATGGTTTAGAAAAATAAGTGAATTTAGTTTATTTCAGACTTAGGTAACATAAAATAAAGAAGAATTCTCAAAATATACAATTCAACTATTTGTCTACGTCGTTGAATTCAATCAAATAAATATTTTTAAATATCTAAAAGTTAAAATAGAATGTGTCTTGACCGAACAGAAATAATTACGTTAATATACTCGTACATTACAGCCAGCTCTCAGAGTAAATTATATTACACAACTTTTATGTGAGATAACGTATAAAGTAATTTAAACACAAATGCAGTAAACTTGTTCATTTTAAATGTGAAATGCACTCTGCTGCACTATAAGTGCGAAGGTTGAAATAAAACAAAACCGAGCACTGCTGGCTTTTGTTTCCTTTCTCAACTCTCTATTAATATTGAGTAAATGAAAAAAAAAACAAAAGAAATTGTTTTCCTTTTTCATACTCTCACAAGTGAATTATTGCGGCCCTAATTGCAATAATTGTGACGTCACAAAACGTGTTCATGTTCTTTTGTGATATTTTTTAATACCAAATGCTCGTTTTCATTGGAATATCACTGTAAAGCTTATGAGGACAGATCTATAGTTTTGTTAAATTTTTAATATTTGACGCTTCTAAAAATGTACTCGCAGAACTTTCTTATTTTAAAATTGTAGATTATTGAAGGGTTTTGACTAGTGTGGCTAGCCTCTATAATGGCTATTTGTTTGTTTGACACATTTCTCTTTGGGATTAATTGTTTTCGGATGAAACAAAGGTCCGAAAAGTTCATGTTCTATACTGTAATTCGTTTTACAAAGAAAGGAAACCATTGCACTTGTGTGTATCATTTAGTCCGTGTGGTGACAGATTAAGAATACATAGTGTTACCAGCCCTATTCATCCCGTGGGTATCGTAAAAGACGACTAAGGGAACCAAACATGCAAGACATCATCATTACAAAGACAACGAAAACTTGAAACAAACCCTATTCCAACCCGTCTGGCCAGCGTGGCATAGTAGGCCAAAACTTCCTTGCTAAGGAGACGCCTATGTCCAGCAGTGGACTGCAAAAGGCTGTTGATGATGATTCATGATGTATCATTTTAAAAGCGGGTTAATTATACACCTAAGAATTATTAAAATATATAGCTAGTTCAATCGTGAGTTTTCGAATTAATTTGTTCAACAAATTTAATTAAATGAAACTTGATATACAAATATCGAATGATTACCATACATTGGTCTGCTTTGGTAGTTAAGTTAATATTTCAAAATGTAATCTCAATATTCAGATCCTGTAGTTATTTTTTAAAAAGAATACCTAGTTTAAACACTAGACTACAAATTCTAGGTGCAGTTGAATTAAAACCCAAGTTTTAAATCTGTTTACGAGTAATATCGTGGAATTGCAACATAGTACTAATTTTTTTTATTAAAATATTCTTAATTAGCTTATTCTAGGAAGAATTTGTTTGAGAGAAAAAGAAGATTAATGATTTTTTCCTGAACTTAAATCTAACACTTACTCACCTCATGTTTGTGATCCTTCTTCATGGAACCTCCATGGCCCCCTCCAGTGCTTTGTACTGTATTCATCTCGATCAACACATAACACTACTACAAGTATAAACCCACTAATTTCAAAATGGACAACTTCACTAATTGAGGCACTGTTTTAAGTCATCTTTTTCACAGCACGGTTATATTAAAATTTCATGTTTAGTTCGATTTTGTTTAAATTAAAGCCACTTTAAATGTAACTGAAATAATTTGGACGATTACATACAACTGACACTCAACGCCATCTGATTTCAAATTAAGCAGCCTGTACTATGAAAGCTAGATCTACTGATAAAAGAAAGACATTTGCTTTTTTGACTGCATTCAGATTATACGTAGAAAATATGCAAATTTCGAAACAAATATTCGCAGATGCGAACAGTTGACAGCAATAAACTAAGCCTTTGATGTGCAATAGCCTAGATGACACCTTAGTCAAATTAGTTACTTTTTATCATCTGTCAAAACGACAATTTTATATGAAAAATGTATTTGGTATTGACCAAATTGTGACGTCACTGTTGTAGACTACTCGGTTGAACAATATATTTCACTGTATATTTGATTGAAAATCGTAACTATAATAGAAAGTTATATTAACAATATTTGCCAAGATGTTTCGCGATATTAGTTTTAATGAAATGGACATTGGTATTTACTTTCGATACTGTCATCTACCCAATTGAGGCTAAATAATATTGAAAAATTCTAACTACCTACCGTCATATTGTGCAATATACCTCCTTCTGTTGCTATATGTTAACAGAGCATACAAAAATATTTATCTATTAAATAAATAATAAAAGTTATTTACTTTGACTGTTTTTACAAATTTCAAGCGTTTTGAATGTCTTATTCTATTATATTAACCTATGGTTAGTTATTGGTTAAACTAGTTGACTTCTTGCACTTTTTCGAAGGTCTCTATAGATACATAGTCACTATACTATACATTGTAAACACAAAGCCCATCTCCAAGTATGTGGTTACTTGAAAAATAAAGATATCAAAAAATATTACCTTTCAAAGTTAAAATGTAATGCCCGTAACTTGTGACCCAATTCGGTAGCTGTCTTTTATAGAAGTACAAACGTGGGAATCGTTGGAGAGGGGGTGGCATCGCTTAGGCCCTGACAGATTTACATAAACCAATTTGCGGTCAGTCACGCGAGCTCCTCCTAATGCCGTAGAAATCAGCCACAAATGTTATGGAGATACTGTTGAGCAACTTTGTGTACACCATAAACAGAATTTCCTTGAAATTGTGTCAGATTTGTTCGTAAATACATAGTTCAACGATGTCTAGTAATATAATAGCAACCGAGAATGAATACAATTCTTGTTACTTGCGAAGAGATAAAACGAAGTCTATTGTAAACGATTTATGAGTAAATAATATTTCCAGTGAGTTTTCAAACATAATGCCTTCTTGTTAAGCACCATTTATTTATGCTTTTGTGTAAGCCTTAAGACTATTGAAAACATTAAAATCAGGTGTAAGGAGTTTCTTTTGTAATACAAAATGAACAAATATGAAATGTGTATCAGTGGAAACGTAGAAAGTTTTCACCTACGTTCCAATCTGATAAATTAACAAATCAGAAACAAAAACAACTTGGGATCAGTGTTTCACTCCTAAAGGTAACATGACATAACAAAGCGTACCTCATCGTATCCTATTTGAATTTCCATATATTTCAAATCTAATTAACCCCAAGATAGGCGTGTTTAAAAAAGTTATGGTAGACAAGTCATGTTTTGGTGTTGTTAATGTTACATTATTGAAAAGTCTTCATAAAAATGAGTTCTTGGTAAGTATGTTAGAGTGTATAATAATATAAAGATATTTATAAGACCCAGGTTCGGTCATACCTCAAATGCTGTTTTTTTCCTATGAAGAGCCTGCCAAAGTGACTCTACTCTGCCTGATGGAAAGCATGAATAGAATTCAAAGAGTTGTGATCACCATACTCATTGCAAATGCAGACAATGTAGTGTGGTGACCCACACTATGGCGGCCCAGTGAGATGCTTCTTCACACCACGCTTTGGGATGTAAAAGGTATGACAGTCATCGTGGCAGTGGAAGGCTTACACAGTTATCACGATAACTGTCACCCATGCAATGGATCCTTGCAGTATTTGCTTGATGTTCACGATCGGTTGCAGCGGCGAGTAGTCCACATTATGAACAGTCTCGAAACCATCAAGTACCTTGAGCCCCTGCAGTTATGAAGAGATATCATCTCTATGACAGTCCTCTACTGTCTTAATCATGTAAAGTCCTACCTTCTCCGTTCCTCTACATGACAACACTGCTGACGCTAGAAGTCACCGTTATAGAGTGGCTGACAGACAGCTTGCCCTAGCTTAGCTTGTACAAAATGGTCATGAATCCTTAAACAAAAATATTCTTATGAAATAGCAACAAGAATAATGTATTCGTTCACATGGAAACGTCGTTAAATACCGGTAATACCCAAAGACGTCGTCTTTTTTTAAGAAATTGTTTTTGTAAACAAGATTATTTGAGGTATTCTAAATTCAAGAAAAGGAAGCCTCAACAACGGGAACGGATCCATTAGAATAAATCTTTGTGAAATCGTGTACAGGACAGCGAACTCTTACATTATCATACGTATTTGATTCAACGAGGAACGTGCAGTATGAATACACAATACGATGGAGCATGACATGAACAAAAGTCACTAGTTGTAACTTTTCCTTTACTTTTTTTAAATTTATTTCCAACACGGCCAACGTAGCCAGTCTCAACGGAGAACTAACTAGATAGGAGACATTATAGTGTACAAGTGTCTACGAAAACCCATGATGGCTTTACGTGCTCGCCGAGTCACGAGGTTTAAGACCCCAAACTCCGGGTTATTATTAAAAATTTCAATTATAGTCAGATCGACAGTTGTTTACGCCAATCACTAGTTCAACGAAGCTCTTTTTCAGCTCAGTTTTGTTTTGTGATGTAAGAGGCCAAAGGGAAAGACAATCACCTAATGGTTATGGCTACCGCTTTCTAAAGGCACTAGCAACTCAAGAATACTAATTGCATTTCTGGTTTCTTTTTTCCGATATTATGAGAGTGGTAGAAGGTAAAGGTAAAGGTTGAAACTAAAAAATAATATTATTTATCATTAGTATTCTTTTAAACCATAATATCATTGTTATCAAATCAACTCTCCCACGTTGATAATAATAAATCTTAAATATTTAGCTATTGCGTAAGTTGAGCTCAGATTATAGTAAAAATGGGTGATAAAACTTCTGTTTGTACTTACTTCAGGTTTATAGCCGTTGTAAGCGCAGGTCTAGATATGGACTGATTTAAAACATTTTTAATCTTTTTAAGAACAGATACAAACGTACTCCTGTGTAATTTGTGGGACAGTTTTACGAGAGACTTAAATAAAAACTTAAAATTAATAGTTATTTTCTATTCAAAAGAAAACGCCCGCATTAAGAATATATCCTGTGTCTCGGGGACTTTAAATCGTACAAGAAACGGACACAAACGACAACCAGACTCAGAACAAGAATTCATTGATTACATCAAGTTAATCAAATTCGTCGATCATGCGTTTAAACCATTAAACAGTGCATTCATATACTGCACAATTGTGTGCGCACATGCAAGTACACTCGTATTAAGGGTGATATTTGTGTGGAAAATGTTTGCAAGGCATGTTAAATTAAACCTTGATTATTTTTATATAGTATTCCTGGAAGACATTTTTGTGTCTATATCCTTATATTTGGGATCTGAAATTTGAAATTTGTTACGAAGAAGCTAAAAGCTGTACTCAAATTTACTATATGCCTTCTAGATCAAACAACATCTAGTCTGACGTTAAGCTAGCGCCTCAAATTGAAAGACAAGATGACAAAATTAGAGAGACAATTAAACTGAGTTAAGAAATAGGATCATGCTATTTCTAAGATTTGTAATAATCTTGCTTATGGTCAACTTTCTGTATCATAGCCTCGAGAAGATCTTACGTCTCAATGCAACATGGGGACTGATATTTACTAATAAAAGTTTTTGAACTCAGAACATAATTCTTTTCTTTCTTTCTTTTTTCTTTTAAAAAAAAAACAACGCCCGCACTAGGAATAAATCCTGTGTCGCGGGGGACTTTACAAACATACAAGAAACGGACACAAAGAACACCCAGACTCTGAACAACAATTTATGGATCACACAAAGTGTTGTCCCATGTGGGATTTGAACCTACAACACTCAGCGCAGTAGAGAGCGGCGTGGCGACCGCGTAAACCACTAGGCCAACCAGTCAACCATGCAGTCAAATATTCAATAATTATATGAACAGAAACTAAAATAGCTAATTCACCTGTCACAAAAACTAAACCAGATATTTACGATGTACCGCAACATACGACTATTAAATATTTTTACCCTTGAACAAACTAACCGTTGTATTAATAACAACATTGCTGAGAAATTGCTGTACGCCATAAAACGCGAACTATGAATAAATTTTTTGTTAATATCAGTATTTTATATTCACTATAACAGTGAAAACTTATGTAGACATGACGTGAAGAAGTGTGGTCTTACTGTGTCAAATCGGTTCCGTACGTTTACGTGTGTAAGTTACTCTATTTACGATCGTTCATTGTCATTATTTATTATTATTTAGCATTTATATTGCTTGCATGTACTCGTATGTATGTGTATCCATGTGGTGAAGAATTCGAAATACGGAGCGTCGATAAAATCCACGAGTTGTTGTCATCATTCTCATTGTGAATGCAGAAAACTCAGTATGGTGACGCACACCATGGCAGCCTAGTGAGGTGCTCTTTCACATCTCGCTTGGAGATGTAAAAGGTATAACAGTCATCGTGGCAGTATAGAGGTCCCACAGAGAAGGCAAACTTTAAAGAAAACCTACACCAACCTGTCTGGCCATCGAGGTATAGCAGGCCAAAGCATTCTTTTTTACATAAGACCTATGTCCAGCAGTGGACTGTTATAGGTTGTTGATGATGATGTCGATCAATTATGTCATCAAAATTGTTTGACATTGTTATTTGTATATTTTTGTGTTTGAGAACTGGATAACAAGTTACATTAATATATATTTTTTTGTTAAAATAAACACAATTTTTTGCTTCGGATTTTGTAATCGAGCAGAATGCTTAAATTCTTAGTTCATTTGCTTATTATACATAGAATTTCAAAAAATAAAACCAATCCAATGTCAAATAGTAACAAAAGAAATAATCGTCCCACAAAGATAATGAAGTTTATTTTCATGTAATAAAACCTATGTAAACATATGTAACATAATGGAACGGAAAGTTTGCTACATAACTACCGTTTTCATAATATTTTTATTGAACCTCATCTAAAGGAGTCTATTGAAATTGAAGTGTTTTATCAGCTTCATATAGACTGGTACTTTGACTGCCAACATATTGTTAAATATATTTTAATGTCATCTAGTGAAAATATTGTGTTAACTATAGCCAATTGCTCTACAGTAACTGTTGGGTTAATCAATAGACTGCCAGATTAATAGAGAGCGGCGTGGCGACCGCTTAAACCACTAAGATAAGGGTTAAAGCAGTCGCCACGCCGCTCTCTACTGTGCTGAGTGTTGAAGGTTCAAATCCCACATGGCACAACACTTTGTGTGATCCACAAATTGTTGTTCTGAGTCTGGGTGTTCTTTGTCCCCGTTTTCTGTGTGTTTGTAAAGAATCCGCGGCACAGGATTTATTCCTTGTGTGGGTGTTGTCTTTTAAAAGAAACAAAAATTGGCTAGTAGCTATTTTCCATTTGAAACTGAATCGAAACAGGAGTAGGTTCTCAATTCGAGTGAATGGCTTTTTCATAAGAATATGTTTATTCATTTCTGTCATTTTTTTTCTAATGAGTACATCATACTCAAGGTTATTTCCACTTGAGTTTAAAATATTCGATCCTTACAGTGGAAAATTCGATGATAGGTATTTCTGATTAAAATTTTTTGCTTAGGCATATTACTTTCTAAATATATTTGCTTAGACTACTGCAATAATACATAGCTATAAAGATAATATCACACACACAATTTTATTGTAATCTAATAAAGAAAGTTAATATTTCAATAAATTGATGACGCAATAAAATCGAGTCGACTTATCGAGTTAGGTTTTGGTATCGGCCGACTTGGTACTCACCAGCGATCAATGGTAATAAAATCACGAATAATTATACTCCAATTTGAGTTTTATTTAAAAATCAATAACCAGTGTAGCGAATTAAGACCCCTGTACATGCCGTGGGTACCGTAAAAAGCTGGGTCAATAGCACTGTAAGGAGAAGAAAAGATGGGAAATTTGAAACGCATTTGGACAGTATAGTAGTCCAAATGCTCTTTCCAAAGGAGTTGCAATGTCCAGCAGTAGACCATTAAAGACTGTTTATGATATTGGTGATGTCTCAACAGATTTCTGTAATGTAATTATTATTAATCAGCCTTCTGATACAACAAAGCCAAAGAGTTATATGTTAGACTCTAAAATGGTATTCTCTCGGCATTTCAGTCAAATTGAAATGATTATTTTTGATTAAATTAAATTTTGTGTGTAAACATTACTGTCTGTTTACCTTTGTGTTCTTTTATTTAGTTTTGTATGCTTTCATTATTTATCTTTTTGTTTCGTTTTCAACTTTTACACTATTTCTCATTATTTTTATATATCATGCTTTATATGTTTTATGTTTTGGACTACCAAGTTTCACAAAAAATGTATCATTAACACCTGAGATCTTACCAGTGTCAATACTAAAATCCGAATGTTTTCTATAAATGTTGTGTTTGTCGATTGATGTTGTACACATATACATTAGTTATCATGCCTTTATTATTTTTAAGTAATATGTTGTAGGCAAACCTATAAATAAATAAATAATTAGATAGAGTATTTATTGAGTTGTAAGATCAGTTAAATTATATCAAGCTACAAGTTTTTGGAAAAAAGCCATAGCTATAAGTGACGAGACTAAGAAAAAAGGCTAATATACTACCATAATAACCTGTTACGTAATTTGGACCTGCTTCATTTTTTGTGTTAACGAAGATTATTTTTGAGGCAATTTTATCACTTAATTTTGTCTACAAAGAAACTTTACTTAGAAATAAGATGCCGGCTTTTGGACTGGTTTTAAATATATTTTTAATGATAGACTTTTTTCTTTGCAACAAAGAAGTTTTTGTATTTAATTATCACCTTGATCAACATGAAACTACTGAAGCTAACATAAAATAACATATAATACTTTTATATTTTTTTATATTCTTGCCAATTTTCTTAAGCTTATTCTATAATGACGCAATGAAATTCTTGGCTAAGAGGCTATAGTTCTCCTTCGGTTAAGTTCTTAATGGTTTTATTACCTCAATTATTGACTTTTTTTTTCTATTTTCATTTTAAATAAGATAATCTGTACTGTACAGTAATATCCTTTGTTGCAAATATATATCATGTTGAGAAGGCAATCCTGAAAGGAACTCTCTATCAACTCCAGTTAGACCAGTGTGGTATATTAACGTAGGATGGTAAAGTGATATTGTAAAAGGTAAACCTGCTTACTAAGAAGAAACCTATGTCAAGTAGTAGGCTATGAACGGAAGTAGGCTAAATATGTATAAGTGGCGTCCTTATCGCTAAAAGCAATCTCTCACAGGCAAACTTTGGATGGACATTTTACGAGTAATGCATTTCTTCACTAAATTGAAGAAATAGCACACAATTATTGTGCCATCAAGCCGGCAATCTATCTTTGTACAACAGTCGTCTGTTAATGTGACAGGAACACGATTTGATTTTTAACGAAACAAATGGAAGATACACCAGTCGTATTAATCTTCTTCTGTTATTAGGTCTGTCAGTTTTTATGTGTAGTTCATCGAGTAAAACGCACCAAAGCCACAGAACCACTTACATATACGTTTTTCAGAATAATGTTTTCGTTGTAGCATTACTATGTATAATCTGTGTAAATATGTGAAATGGTGATGCATTGCAGTAAAGTTAGCGCGTATGGTTAAAAATTATTACACCCATTTCTCCTCATTAGCGTCTTGGTTTTTTCTCAATCTTATTTAGGGTGAGCAAAATTGCATAACATTCTGAACGTTTTCTAACTGGCTTCCAAAGAGATCTCTATTCTAGAAATCCCTTCAATCACATTCATCCTCGGACATTTTCTTAATTAATAAAAAATTGACTCTGCTAACTAAACTGACAAAATTATTCTTACTTCAAAAGACCAGTGTTTAAGAATACCTAAACACGGTACCCTTGTAAACAACAAACCGTATTTTATAGACGTTGAGCTTTTCGAAGCTTATAGTTTCCGTCGAGTTGTAGCGTTCGCTTTGAATTTTAAGTCAATTTGAAGGTACAATTTAAACAGGACGGGAGCTTGTACTTAAATACTGTCTTTGGCGACCAAAAGCTGCGCTTTGTTTAAAGATTTAGGGGTTAAGAGGTAAATGATCAGCGGATTTCTACACGATAATGGGTATTATAGTACGGTGTACCTGAGAGGGGACAAAGGAATTGCTTGTTAAGCTGTTCACCTGCGAGAGTTTTAATCGCAGTTTGGTTTAAGGTAAACACTTTGAGGATAAACAATTTACAGAATAATTTGAATTACCCTTTTGTGTTTGTAGGTTGGCTGCGGTGAACTTAAGTCAAACAGAAGAGTTAGTGTTTAAGACTAGTAATTTTAACTTTAAGGATAAATGAGTATAAACAACAGTTCCAACAGATCAGGATTGAATATTTACAACTAAAACTAACTGTTGTCAGATGTGCCGATCCGCACTTATATTAACTTATGTTACATCAATAGAAAACGAGCTGTCAGCAGAAAAAGATGCCGGCTATAAATGTTTATTTTGTACCGACGTATGGCGTATAATGATTTCTGTGTACAGTTATACAGATTTCAACGACCATTCTATATTTAGTTCTAAGCTCTATTGGCTGAGAGCGACAGTTGTTAATTTAACAAGGCAAATAAGTATTTTTAAAGCTAACTAAATATTTTCACAAGAACTTTTTTTGTAGAAACTGTGACCATAGCCATAGCTGTTCTTTATTTACGGTCAAAAACTATGAGAGTTTATTACCTCGAGTTTCAAGTTAGTGTTTGAGATACTGCACGGTTTGACATAGTTGTGTGTGGTATGTTACTTCCAATTCAAGTTTTGTAATTACCGATTGTTGTTAAATTTTTCATGGTTTCGAATAGTTTTGTAGTGATGAAATGCATTTGGGTTGAATTTAAGTACAGTGCAAATTTGGCCTTATACAACAACTTATGGCCACAAGTTAACCTTACCTGCAAGCAGTACACCTGCTGATTGACGGACGAGGATCTGGTAAACAAAATATCCTGATTAACAGCAATAGATTTGCCACCTATTACGTGGGACTAAACCAGTAGCAATAAGTAGGTATTTAATATGCTTTTGCCCATCCCTCCGGGGATGTAGGCGTGATTTTATGCATAAATATATTATAAAAGTTTGTGGTTGTGCGTGATTCAATTTAGTATATCCTATTCCATAATGTACATTTATGGAATACATTATTTAAGTGGTCGGTTTAAAAACAGGTAATACTTATGAACCCTGTTAGGAACAGCACTATTAGAATGTAGGAGGGGTTATTTAGTTATGGTAGTCTAGTGTTAATACAATTTTAAATAAGTTAAGGAAATAATGTTTATATATCTGTTACTACACTACTACTCCTTTACGGAATTTGCTAAATTTACCACGTACTGGGAAACGCAGCGTTGGTAGGTTCCCCACAAGGTGGTCCGACTACCTGGTGAAGGTCGCGAAAAGCCGCTGGATACGGGCGGCACGGGACCGGCTATAGTGGAGAACCTTGGGGGAGGACTATGTCCAGTAGTGGATGTATTTTGGCTGAGATGATGATGAGATGATGAGTTGAAAACATGGATAAAAATTTAAACTACTTTTGATCCTTAAAATACCTATATATATGTATGTATAGGAGAGTGTATGTAACAAATAAGGAATATATTTAGGAAGGTTTTATTTTAAATAATGATAATACAGTAGCTACCTGTGATTTTTTTTTGGAATCAATTTCTAAAAAAATAAAATACAATAATACACTAGACCAGCATGCTAGTTTCAGGTTAACTCAATTTTTAAATGAAACCGGGTAAGTAAGTATCATTTAAGTGAAGCCGGCTCATATGTGCTATCAATTTCGAATTACAAACCAACTCTGATATGTTACTGAACCCTGAGCCTAACTGTTAAACCTAAAATATTTTGAATAAGACATAGTACTAATTGAGAAGTTTGTCCGATAAAGTCGAAGTTAGTGGAAAATCACCAAACATGACTGTAGTACATCAAGTTGTAGTGCGTGTATCGAATTAATCAACAGTTAATCCTTCGACTTAAATACGTGCAATGATACGAATAAGGAGCCCGTATGACACCGACAAGTCAATAGATATAACTGTGTATAACAAAGCCAAGTAAATACTTCAATGCACAAACTACTTATCTCAAGTTAGGAATCTGTCGCAGTTATCGCAATAGGCGCCAACTTGAGCGCAGAGAGAATTAGCCGATCATATTTAGCGACGCGACTGCGAATGTTTGATAAAAGGAAACTTCTACCGGCAAGTAATATTGCTCAGGATATCCTATTAGACGATGGGCCGTGTTTGAATTTATATTGCGCTAACTTCGTATAAAATTACTGTAGGAAATTTGTGGTACATGAATTTATTTGTAGCTGTTTTCCAAGGTTTATTCAGTTTCGTATTTTATAATCAACTAGAACTTCCAGGTTCTCTAGTAGTATAATATCATTATTATCTTCCTACTTCCTGTCCTCATTCCTGTGTAACGATGAGTTGTCAGTGCGGGCATATAATATCATTTTTACTTCATTATCCATGAGAAGGAGAATTTTTTTTTTAAATACAACACCCACATCAGGAATGCATCCTGTGTCGCGGAGAACTTAATAAACATACAAAAAATGGACACAAAGGATGCCCAGGCTTAGAATGTCAATTTATGGATTACACAAAGCGTTGCCCATGTGGGATTTGAACCCACAACGCTCAACACAGTAGTGAGTGGCGTGGCGACCGCTTAAACCACTAGGCCAACCCTGCCATCAATATATTTAAACTAACAGTCACACAGTTATAAACTTAATTCACAAAACCTCTATTTTTACTTCTGTTTTCTGTGGTAAGACAATATTTTACCTACCTACTTCCTGTTACTAAGGGTTGTCAGTGTGTGAATACAATATGATATTTGCTTTTTATATTACCCATGCGAAGGAGAATATTAACATGCCTACACTAATAAAATCTCAAAAGAAATATGAATATTCATATTAAGTATATTGTACTCGGCGCTAGCAGGAATAATTTAAAAAGATCACAGGTAAGGCAGTAAAGCTTATATGGAAAGAAAAAGAATTTTCTTAATATACGACTAGATAGAGGGTTGGGTAAGAAATAGGGTGAACAGGGTCGTATAACTGAACTAGTGAACTTATTGTTACGGGGAAGTTGGATACTTTTATCAAGATACATAAGAAAAATACGAAATTAAGGGCAAATCGTACACTTATCCCCACTCGTTATTTCGAACGATCTAGAGTAGTAGAGCCACGCTGATTTCAGCACGAACGGGCTGGCTCAACTGGAGCAGTAATACCCTTTCACAGAAGATTAATCTAAAGCTACAGTATCCCTGCTATCATGTTTTGTAGGTGAATGCGAGATGGAAGGTCAATTGATGCAGGAGCGACAGTTATCGTGGTAACTGTGTGAGCCCTACACTGCCTTTTACGTCCCCAAGCGGGACGTGAAAAAGCATCTCACCAGCCCGCCATAGTGTTGGTCACCATACTGTATTGTTTACATTTGCAATAAGTATGATAACTCTTAGATTCTATCAAGCAGAGTAAAGTCACTTTGGCGGTGCTTAACAGAGACAATTTTTTTTTCTTTTTTTATATTTTATATTATACAAATTATTACTTTTCTCTTGTCACTTGTCCCTTGCAGTTATAAAATTTAATATCGATCGCTAGTAAACAATACCAGATGCAAGTAGTTAACAACATTCCCGGTAGACTTTTCGATAAATTAAATGATACTACCGTAACTCATAGCCATGAGATAAAACGCCGAGGTTAGCAAATAAAAAGTTGTCAGGTACTTTGTCATGTGTCTTATTATAACTATTTGTTGTCCTGTGAATGGCTGAATGTTTTTTTCTTTTTCTTTCTTCTTTTTTCTTTCTATAGAGTTATTATAATTGTGAATCTTGTTACTTGATAACTTGCTACTACTTAATACTATCTATATTGATTTGTGCGTCATTATATTGGATTATAGTGCGGAAATTGAAGTTTATTTGTAAATTATACACAAGCATCCGAAACTCAGATTTAAAAGTACTAAGGTATTTTTTTCCAGAATATAAAAATTATTTTAATACATGATAATTAATTCTAAAGGTACGTATTTATACCATTTTATGCCTAATATTAAACATAGTAAAAATGTAATAATATTTTATGAATTATTGCTAGTATATTTTCTATAATTAATTATATTTCAAATTCAATACATGTCATGATTTTCTTTAAATATAGTTAAGTAAATAATTAATCGTGTTTAGTGTTGTGATGATGAGCGTGATGATGATGAACGTTGTTGTGATGGCGGATTAATAATACGGAGTGTCACCGCCCCTTCGTACCGTAGGAATCGTAAAAGCCAACTAAGGGAACAAACTAAGATATATTGTAAAGAGAAAGAAAAATTGAACTAAAGCTATCCGTCTATCAATCCGTTAGGTACAGTAGGTCAAACCTCTTTTCTATGCAGAGGCTTATATCCAGTAATGGAAGCGAATTATTTTTCTAATTATACATGAACTAATACAGAATACAAAGACATGATTTACATTGATAATTTATTGACATAATGGGCAAACAAAGCCAAGGATTTTTAACAGACCGAGTTGCTTTTTAACACTAAAATATACAACGCGTGAAATCCTTTATATTGATACAGCTTACGTGCCTACATCAGCAAAACTAGTAAAGTTATAAACACTAAGTCACCCTGGAGTACGTGATCAGTGTTATCCAACGCAAAAAAAGTGTTATGTTCAAAGACTTTGTATAAAAGAAAAGTACCATTAAATTATTATAATAAAATAACATTTGTTTTAGGTAATAATTTTATAATTCTTTTCGTTTTATCTATATCTCCAGTGTTGCGTAATAAGTTAAACTAATAGATTGACCAAACTGGAATAGATGTGTGGAGGGACGTGTGGCATATGTCCCTCCGACACAAAGGGAGGATCCTCCGACCAGGCGAGATGATCATGCCTGGCGTGGCCTGGCCACGGCCCAACGGTTGATGTTGGGATGTTGTATATATATATATATATGCTAATTGCCACGCGAATCTCTGTATCGTGATACAGGATTAGTATTTGCATTGTAGTTCATTACATTCATACGTTTCGTTTATACTTCGTAGTTCGATTTATCTTCGCTAGATGGCGCTGTTGTATATTTTTCTTTGTGTTGTAATGTAGAAGCCACCACAGATGATATGGTATTTCTCGTCCAAGAAAAATTAGTTAAACTAGGACAGGCATGATCGCAGACCCACATTTATTTTCTTCTGAATCCTAGACCGCTTTATTTTTACGTATTTATTTTATATTATTGTCATAAACAGTATTTGAACGTATGGAAGCGTACGTGTCTCAGGCTTTAGATAAAACACAAGTGGTATGCAAATATCTTCATACCACTTCAAACTTTCGGCGAGACCTGCCGTGTTTGTTGCTCATGACAAAGTTACGTCAGTAGCATTTAGAATAATAATCTGATTTTTTCTAGTAAAACTAAATACGATGTACAAGCATACATGCTATCATAGTTGCAAGGAATAAGAAATATACTGCAAACCAGGGTGAGAATAAAAGAGATAATTAATTTATCTTGCGTTGTGTTTTGTGAAGGTAGCCGCAGTGATTCGATGTTTTGTGAGATTTTTCTGGTCCCAGACAAGGACATATCACAGCAAAGTGGTAAATTATAGAGGTGACTCACTGTGACAACAAAGTCAAAATAAATTGAGAGAAAGGGAAAATGAAAAATACTCGTAAAGTGAAGTTCGTTACAGAGATACTGATGCGTCCGCACGCTGAAATTGTGTAATATTACAGTGATTGTTCTATAAACACATTCACTGAAATTCAGATTGTATATAACCCATTTTTTATTCTGTAGATGCAAAAGTAACTAATGAAATTTAATAAAGATCCTTTTATTAAATATCATAAAAAAATGTTGTTAGATAACCGGACCGTCACTAATCCGTTACATCCCTTAGGGTTGACGGGGGTCGCCATTGTAACCGCACATCTTTGTCGGTATTTACATAATTTGGGACTAACATATCTTCGAATAGCTCTATCAATCCCTTTTATTTTACGAACGCATCCTGAACTATAGACTTTTATAGATTGGGCAAAGTTTGTTGTTTTACAAGCATGATGTTGTTATCCCTACTGGTACACTGATGTAGTTCTGTCTGTCTGTTACTTTTTCACGGCTTAATAACTGGGCTGGTTTCTATAAAATTAAAGGAAGGATGGGCACAGGTTACTTTTTACCACGCCAGACAGATCAGTCAATCTTTGAACACACAGGCTGAGTTACGGACAAAAGTAAGTCTTCTATGCATTAATAACTGAAGGAAGTGTATATCGTTTCAAACAAATGTGGTTCGTGGAAGCATATTTACATCTTATGCGAAATAAGTGCGAAAATTTGGGTTTGCAAGCAATAAAACTTAAAAAATATGTAAAATTAAACTTAATGTGGTTCAATACATATTATAGTCTAGTCTATATAAAAATTTATACAATATTAGTTAACGTTATATAAGGTAAAGAGCCACACTGATTTCAAAGTAACGGGCTGGCCTGACCTGGGCAGTGTTACTCTCCCACAGAAGACCAATCTAAAGAAACAGCATTCGTGCTGTCGTATGTCGTGAGTGTGCGAGATCGGAGGTCCATTGATGCAGGGGTGACAGTTATCGTAGTAAGTTTACGAGATTTACACTGCCACGATGACTGCCATGCCTTTTACGGCCCCAAGCGAGACGTGAAAAAGCATCTCACTAATCCACCATAGTGTGGGTCACCACACTGCATTATCTGCGTTCGCAATTAGTACCATAGTTCTTGAATTCTATTCATGCTTTCCATCAGTCATAGTAAAATCAATTTTGCAGGTTCTTAAAATAAAATAGTAAAATTTATAAATATGTTTTCTAGGATGGTTTTGTCATGGCTTGGCTAAAGAATCTAAATTTGATCTTATTTTTGCACATGATCCAAACACTATATTCGGCGAATTGAGTAAAACAAGATAGCAAAATAGTCGCAATCTAAACGCCACGCTATCTCCAGGCACTATAATAAAAATAAATTTAAAAACCTAAGTAATATCTTCAGTTACTCTAATAATAATAATAATTCTCTGCGTTTTACATCATATTTACTCCAGAATTAAAAAGATAACTTAAAACTAAGGAAGTATAAGTGACGACCGTATCACACAGGGGTAATCTCTTACAGGCAACCATAAAACGGAAAGAAAAGTATAACTTGGAATGTATATGGTAGGGACTGGTGCATCAGAAAATGAATATTAAATAGAATTTATATGTATATATTTATTTAGCCATATAAATATGGCAGCTAATGAGATAAATCTCATAGTGTGGATAATTAAATAAGTATATACAAATAAATAGGTGTAATATATAGATACTAGCTTCCGCCCGCGGCTTCGCCCGCGTGAAATTAGTTTTTGTCAATCCTGGTCCTTTATGTCTAAGAGACTCTTACAGGGGCCAGCCTCACGTTGTGTACAAAAATATTTTTAAATGACCTAATTTAAAACATTTTTGTACACAACGTTTGCTGTTTTGTTATCATTTGTTAAAATGTGGAGATTGTTTGGACTCGACACTCGCGAGCAGGCCACGTACAGTTGGCCATGCGAAAAACAGTTTTTCTCTAAATGGACACCTGCTACTTTAAGTGTTTGCCCTTGCGCTTTGTTAATGGTCATTGCGAAGGCTGGTTTGAGGGGAAACTGGATTCTTTTAAACTGAAACGGTAAATCTGTAGGGATCATGGGTATGCGTGGAATCAAAACTTCTTCATCTTTAGCTATACCTGTCATTATAATTGCTCCAATAATATTGCGTCCTAGCTGCGTAATTTGCAATCGAGTCCCGTTGCATAGTCTCGGCGCTTCGAAATTTCTCATTAATAAAACTGGAACCCCAACTTTCAGTCTCAGCTTATGAGACGGCACTCCTGACAGCTCTAAAGAGTTTAGAAACTCGGTAGGATAAGACGTCACCTGTTCACTGTCCATGACAATATCTACTGACAAATATTCGACAACATCGCCTTGCACATGTGACATCATTCTTTCATTGATCTTTCCCACGATTTCATTGGTCGGTGCTAATATTGCCCTTTCACACAGCCATTCTCTATTCCTCATGTTATATTCTAAACCGGGATAGACGTTGTTTTTAAGATCTTCCAAGTTTTGGACAGCATTACAAAATTCTTGATTTAATGTAATCATGCCGTTAGTGTCCGTAGTCATTCGACCTTCACCGATTTTCAATAGAGCAGCTGCATATTGCCCCGATTGCGTATCATTATGTAGTTGTACTCGCATGTTTTTAGTGAGACAAAATTTTTTTACATGCACCCATAATGTAGACGCTTTCAAACATGCATTTATCTCATCTGCTGGAGTGCCTCTAGTAATGACAGGTAGTGTCTGTCGAAAATCACCAGCAAGCAGCACTTCCATCCCACCCATTAAACTCGGGTTACTTCTGATATCTTTCAGAGTCCGATTGAGCGCCTCGATCGCTTTTTTATGCGACATTGTGCACTCATCCCACACCAACAGCTTGCATTGCTGTAGCATTCGGCCACGATCGCTGTTTTTTGTGATGTTACACACTGGAATTTCCTCATGATGTAAATTTAATGGGAGTTTAAGTACTGAATGTGCCGTGCGGCCACCATCGAGCAGCGTCGCTGCAATTCCAGAGGAAGCTACAGCAACAGCTATTCCTTTGTCTTTGCGAATTTGGGCTAAAAGTAAATTTAATAAAAAAGTTTTTCCAGTGCCTCCTGGCGCATCTAAGAAAAACAATCCACCCTCACCATTATAGATTCTTTGCACAACAATATCAAAGACTAATTTTTGTTCCGTGTTTAATCGAGGAACTGACTCTGATATTTGTTGCTGTAAAGAAGAGACATTGTAGTCCAGTTCTCTTATTAAATCACCACTGACTTCTCCGATTCTTTGTGGCCGGTTCATTCCAAAATCTGATAATGTCTTCCCAGATATAGCCATCACTTGGTCTTCAATCTTAGTTAGCGCCTCGTTATATACTAAATCATTATATGTGATATTGGGATTATTTTGTTGTAGTCTGTGCAAAATATCGTCAGACATATCATTTTGGTACTTTTCCCATAATATCTGAGGATTTGAAAGACCACACGTCGCTATGAGAATGGCAAAAAGATCTCTCACCTTAGCTGCTGATCTACATTGTGCAGCCTCTTCTAATGTCGAGTCCCAATGATTGTCATTCTCTAACAATCCTCTAGTTTCACAGGCTTCTCGGAAGGTAACAAACGTTTGACCGTTGTAGTTCTTGAGATCATTGAACGAAGTTGGCCCACGCACGTGGTGTAGCAGTAGTCTCAAACAAAAGCATTCAATGTTGCTAACGTGGACAGTATAGACCCGTCCTAATGCATCCCCAGATTTAACGCCAGGCCAATCCAGAACAGCAGATCCTTGAATTCGGCGTTTCCAACATTTTCTACCTGCATCCCACGTGTAATACCGAGGTACTTGAACGTACAAAAGTGTTTTTGCAAATTCATCTGATCTGCAAAGGTCAAAAAAGGCGGTCAAAGTGGTTTTTGGTGGTGTTGTCACTCGCTGGTGAAAATTATTTTCATTAAAATAAATTCGTTCACCATTCTCTAGATGCACACTGAGGTGCGTAACAGTAGGATGCCTTTCATGCAAAGGAAACCCTAACAGGCGCCATACAGCTTCGTTGCTGCTGACATAGCGACCAGACTGAAACGTTTGTACTTCGTCTACTGGGTTTGAGGACTCTGAGCTTCTGAAATTAAAAATAGCTTGATCGCTGCCTTTATTAATATATTTGCAGATGTATTTGATTGCACGTACGGAACCGCAAGCTTCTACATTTATATGGGCGTTAAAAGTTTTTAATAGGACAGGCGAATATGGTACTACCCAACTATTGTCGACAGAAACTTGACTACCATTTCGGAGTTTAACAGATGCCGTCCGGCCTCCGTCTTCTGGTGCTCTTCTACGATACATCGGGTAGCCGTTCTCATTATGGAGAGTCTCTTTCAGTAGGTTGCGAGGAAATTTTTTTGTACATTTACGGTCTTTCATGCACGGGCACTGAGGGTTTTCAGCCCCGCATGGACCATGGATCATGTTTTTCATAACAATATCATAAAGTGCCTTGTCATTGTTAGGATCTGGTATTTCAGCGCTTATAATTTTATCGATTTGGTCAGGTCGCAATTTATCTTTTAACCAAAGCAAAATGTGGGCATGTGGGAGTCCTCGCTTCTGCCACTCAATGGAATACATAAAGCATTGCACTTCTCCAAAAACCCTTCCTTTAGTAATTACAGTCATAAGCTTTTTAACTTTTAACCTAAACACTCTGGCAATGATATCGTGCCTATCGTTGGCGCTTTGACCTGGCATTAATTCGTCAACTATTTCAGACCAAGATGGATTGCAGGTGAAGGTTACAAATAAATCAGGTCGACCATACGTACGCACATAGGCAAATGCGTCTTGAGTATACTCGTGTAAGTATCGGGGACTGTTCACAAACGAAGAGGGCAGAATCACCATTTTACCTATATTATTAGGGTTCACGTTGGCATCATTCGATACAGCATCTTGGAGATGAATATAATTTTCGGCTCTTAGTTTTGTTTGATTTAAAGATATGTATCGCAATCTTTCGCTTTCAACCTTCACGTACATATCAACATAAAACTGGTTAGCGAGCTGTTTGCATCGTTGTATTACGTTAAAATCGTCTTCGCGTATCATCATATGATAGGCATAAAAGTCCATGCTCGATACTTTTTTGTTGGGCAAGGGGAGCTTGGTTACTGGATTGACTTGTGGAATTTGAAAATGGTACCCCTCTTGCCCCTTGCTAAACATAAGCGGGTATTGTAATGCGTCATAAAACTTGTGTGTGTCCGGCACCCTGGTCAATGTATTGTCACGGGTTTGTAAAACAATATCACGCGATGCGAACTGTTCACCACACACCATGGCGGCGACTTCGTTTATTAAGGGTGCATTATAACGTCTTTCATGTTCCCCGCTTGGCGTACGATCTGGGTGTATTACTAATTTGTAATTTTCCCCTGGCATTCTTTCTAAGGCTGTTTTGAAGGTGTTAATGAGGTTATTATGTTCGTGCAACATTCTTTGAATTTTTAAAACAATGTCCCTCTCAACTCCTTCAATATTTTGACATCTGCGGTCAACCTCGCTGTTTTCGTCTCCCATAAAATAAATCTGTAGAAATTTTGGTTGATCATTGTTTGTGGGAAGCAAAGAACCAATCCTATGATAAATTTGCCCTTGTACCGTAAATGTGGGTGAGAATCCAGGCATGATGACCTCATTACCCACACCAAATGATGTCATCTGAAAGCAAGAGTTGTACTTTCTTATTCTGTTTAAAAATCGCCGAGATTCATTGCTGTCATATAGAAGTAAGGATTTGAGTGGCTCCTCGGGGTCACCAAGCGTTGGTACTGATACTTTGCCTCCAGAACAGCACATACCTGGGGTCTCTTCCTTCCACTTGAGTGCATCACAGTGTCTGCATTTATTGGCCATTCTACCTATGAGGACTAATCGATGATTAAAGTAATCAATTAACGGATCATAATGAAAAGCAGCATCGGCAAATGCCTCCCACGTATTCATCGTAAACGTACGTCTCCTTTCTGCTTGCCGCTCGGAATTAATGAAACGTCGTCTACGTGTTTCTTCGGAGGTCTCTGCGGCTATGTACGAAGCTTGACGCTCAGCATCTAAGATTTGGCGAGCTTGGGTCTGCTGAGAGGTCTCAGCAGCTCTTTGAGCCGCGTGACGCTCGGCATCAATGACCTGGCGAGCTTGGGTCTGCTGAGAGGTCTCAGCAGCTCTTTGAGCCGCGTGACGCTCGGCATCAATGACCTGGCGAGCTTGGGTCTGCTGAGAGGTCTCAGCAGCTCTTTGAGCCGCGTGACGATCAGCGTCTAAATTATGACGGGTCTGCATGTGCTCAAAAGTTTCAGCAGCCCTTTGAGCTGCGTGACGCTCGGCATCTAAAGTCCGACGGATCTGTGAATCCCCTTCTGATTCCAGTGATCTAGCAAGTTTAGCAGCCCGAGCTCTGCTAGAGCTATTAGCTCAATTGGACTTTCGTTTGCGAGGCATCGTAGAAAAACAAAAATGAAATGAATCGAACAAAACAGATGTACAGATTAAGATTTATTATATTAAAAAAAACCTTTAATAAGCACCTACTCGGTAAAAATGATGCGCTCATCCCACGGCGATGTCAATTAAACACATCGTCCGTCACGTTTAAATGGAAAAAAAGTAACTAAAAAATTAAATTATCAATATTTATTTACAACCAATGCATAAAAAAGTAGGAGGTTAGTAGCTTAGGTTAGTTTTACACCTACTACGACCTCTTAGATTAATTAAAAAAAGGAAATAAAAGCAAATCGGATTTTTTTAAAGTAACGGAAACTATCTTACCTACTTTTAACTATGAACTAAAAGAAATATCAAGTATGTACAAAATTAATTTACAGGACCTAATTAATAAAAAACACTTAAAAAGTTATACGAAACAAAAAAAATAATTTTACTGGATCGAAAAATGTAATTCTCTATAGCGCAAATTTCTCTAATCGCATGCGTCCGACAACGACGTCTGCCCTCACGTGTCTGCCCGTTCGGGTAGGCATAGTTAGATTCGTGCGCTCCCCCACCACACGACAGCGCCGCGCCGTTGCCTGCCGCAGATGCCGCCACACTTCGGCGAATGTGCGCGACGACGACCGACGGCAGCGGCGGCGATGCAGAGTATTCGTTAAAAGGAATTTAAACTTCAAAAACGAACTTTTTTGTAACTTGATACACCCAAAACTTCTAAATTACATGTTCCTAGGTTCAGTGATTAAGATTTCGTATACAAAAAGTTTGGCTTTGTAGTTCCAGTTCCGAATCCGTTCCGTTCGGGAATTCCGTTTGTAGAAAAATTCTGCACATCCTTTGAGACCTACGTACCAAGATTCATGGTCTTATCTTCAATTCAACCCCTATTTCACCCCCAAACTGGTAAAAATTTCAAAATGCTAGAACAAACGATTTTTTGTTTCTTATGACGTGATATTTGACGAACTTGCATACTAACTTTCAACCCTTATTTCACCCCTTAGCTGGTCGAAATTTCAAAAATGCTAGAACAAATGTTTAATGATTTCTTATCAAGTGCTTAAATATAAAGTTTCATGGTTTTATCTTTTAAAATTAAGAAATCCCATACAAACTTTCAACCTCTATTTCAACCCCTTCATCCCTTTTTTTCGAAATAAAAAGTAGCCTATGTTCTGTCTCAGGGTCTAAAGATTGTCTGTACCAAATTTCATCAAAATCGGTTGCGAGGTTTAAGCGGGAAAGCGTAACAGACAGACAGACAGACAGAGTTACTTTCGCATTTATAATATTAGTTGGGATTCTATGCACCTCGAGACGAATACCTTGACTGAAATGCCTAGTATTGCTGAACAGTTTAGCTAATTATAAGACATGGGCTTCACTCAAGTAATATTTTATACTCTAAGTAGAGATAAAAAGTATACAAGTTGAAAGCAACAAGTTTTGTCCAATAAGTATGTTTAAAATTTAGAAATATGTAGTCGTCTTATTAGGATAGTGTTTCGGTAATTAGTAGGTATCGTATGATTTCTTATTAATCGATTTGAAAACAAAAAAAAACAAGGTTCAACTAAAACCTTGGGTACTTCAAAGTTATGCAATACATAATATGTGGAAGCATTAATTCTCAGACACGTCCTTGGGCCTTAACAAAAAATACATCAGTCCTCGATTCCATTTCGGCTATTTTTTGTCGTCCATCGCGATTGGGATCATGGTATAGCCAATCTGTCCCTTTCGAATCTTCGGGGTATGCGTTACAAGTAATTGAACTGTTAACTTATTGAGTTTTGATGTTTGATGCTTGATGAAAATGATGATTGAGTATATTGATACGTTTGTGTTAAAGATACAAAGATTTAGAACCTTCTTACTAAAGTTAGTGACTGTTTTTGTTGGAATATTAAATTTTGAATATATAATGGGACTAATGTTAAAAGAAAATAATGTTCGGATAGATCGGCTAATCTACTATCTATTCTGTGAAAGTTTTTGCTTACTAATGGCAACGTACCATATTTGTGCTGTAAAATTAATTGATATACTCGCCATAATAAAAAGTTTAAAATGAACGATGTTAATATGACGATGAACGATGATACGCGAATGCGTGTGTTTATGTGTAAGTGTGTTTGCGTGTATAAGGTTGTGTGAGTGTGTCTATGCGCACATAGTCGTGTGCATATATGCTTAATTACGAGCCTGAATGTAATCGTGCGTGTATTGAAAGTTCGTTTAAAATTTGAACTAAGTCGTTACCAACAAAAATACTTCTCTATCATCGCAGCCAAAACTGTTAAACCATGTTTTTAATTTGGTAATTTGAGAAATGTCTTATCTTGTACTTTTGGTTAAGTTTGTAAAGCAACATTGCGCCTAGAATGTACATTAGGCGCGATGTGGTTGTACCTTTTACCCGAGCTTTTTTTTTACTTGAAGGTTGGAGAAAGGGTACAGTATGCTTGTGATATTTACAGTAGCATCGACAGACAAACATCTTTCGTACGCTAAAACTTTAGCTTTTTCATACACTAGATGAATAGCGTAGTGGAATTGTAACGTAATAGTGAAATAACTAAGCACTATCTAAATATAATTAAGACTCTTTTTCTTGAAATTAATAGATTGTAAAAATCTAAGAAAATAAATATGTTTAACACAAAAAAAATCACAAATAATGATGATTTAATGTTCAACTGTTATTCATCCTGACAAAACGGAATTAAATACCGTTTTTATGTCCTTTCTACAATAGATGATCATTCATCTTCATGATTTATTATGGTTCACAATGTAGTCTTTACAAATGACAAATTTATGATAGATATTGTTTTGGATTTCAGCATCCGTTTTTAACGAATACCGCTATAAATTCTATTTGTAACAGGCATCTAAGGAAACAAACTACGATCGACAATATAACTGCAAAAAGAAGAAAAACTTTAAAAAGGGTTCTATGCTAATCCGTCTGGCTAGCGTGCCATAGTAGGCCAAAACATCTTTTCAAAGGAGAGGTTAATGCCCCGCAGTGAAATATTAAAGCTGTTGTTAATAATGTTGCAACAATAGTACCTCCTTTTTTTTAACTGTGCGGGAATCCCCCCGGATGACACCTACTGGAGGTTATGTCAGACCGAACCGGCCAAAAACTGCACGCTGTCTCAGATACCAGTAGCCCGGGAACCGAGTGTAGCCTAGAAAGGAAATCCCTGGAACACCGACGTACCTCAGGCCACCTACCAACGGCTTGCAGATGATCCATTTTCTGCCCCCAAAAGAGCACGTGCTCCATAGTACGTCTCGCTAATATCCAGGCCTGCCTCTGCTAGGATGACTGATGGTCTTACCTGTCACCCTGTTCTGCGACCTACGGCGCCCGAGTCATCTGCGATAAAGGGCCCGTACCCGGGCCTGGTGGACCGGGTGAGTTCCCGTGAAACCTCTCCCGATCCCGCGCCGACATCTTCTTTGCAAGTATAACTTGCTCGCAGAAGGAGACAGCAGCATTTCACGCGCTCTCGCTCCGCAACATGGCTGTAATCATGCTATCGAGCGAAAGAATTCCCACTCCGACGGCCACCATAAGGGACAATAATTCCTCCTAACTTTTATTATTCCCAAGATTATTTGGGGTGAACTACTAGTTGCGGTTTCACCTAAGTATCAATTTTTCTATGGAGTGGCTGGTATCAGACTTTTGCGATCCGAAAGGGTGAACTGAATTAGTAAGTCGAACTAGTTGTGAGTATATTCGAGGCCACTGTTTTCCGAATAACGATTACCATAGTTATTCATGACAACTGGGACCGACGGCTTAACGTGTGGCGCGAGGCACGGGCGTGAAACACCGCCAAACTTCCATACTCCAGGCTGTTAATAATTAAGAATTTCTTGTAAGTAAAATCCAAAAACACTTTTGACCTGATTCAGGCATCGAACTCGAGACCTCTTGATCGGCAGTCGCATGCGTTAAGTGTTAGACCAACGAGGCAGCAGCTATGTAGCGACAATTATGTATGTTAAAAAAGTGGCCAAGTGCTAGTCGGACTCGCCCAGCGATTTATAATGTATTAAAAAAATATATGTACTAGATCTTATTTAAACCAATTTTCGGTAGAAGTTTATATTATAATGTAATTTTTTTTTACTTTTATCATTATCTTATTTTAGAAGTTACAGGAGGGGGACAGACATTTTACCACTTTGGCAGTGTCTCTCGCGCAAACTATTCAGTTTAGAAAAAAAATATATTAGAAACCTCAAAATTATTTTTGAAAACCTATCCATAGATGTCTCACATGTATACCCATACCTTACCCATGATGAAAAAAAAATCAGTTTTAGTTCTGAGTATGGAACACACCCAAAATGTTTTTCTTTTGTTTTTGTGAAAATCTTAATACGGTTCCCAGAATACATCTAGTTACCAAGTTTCAACAGTATAGTTCTTACAATTTCGGCAAAAAGTGACTGCGACATACGGACAGACAGACATGACAGATTTTTAAGGGTTACGCTTTTTGCCATTTGGCTACGGAACCCTAAAAATGAGATTTCCTCATTGTTTTTATGATACAAATGAAAATGAATAGACGAGCCACTTGGTAGCAAGTATTATTGTAATTGGATACCTACAATTTAAGAATTACAAACGTGTTGCTACCTGTTTCACTCACCTGTCAATATGGAAATGGAACTTTAAAAACAATCGGTATTAATGATGTCAGTTAAGACTTCTACTACGTCTAATGCCATTGTAAACTAGCACTCAATGTGTAATCATTAATCACCCTTTACATGCTTTTTTCAGAATGTCATCACTTCATCAAATTAATAACCTCTGTAGTGACTTCCACATTATAGCACAAACAAAAATATACAACGCCATCTAGCGAAGATACATCGGACTACGAAGTATGAAGGAAACGTATGAATGAATGTAAAACTACTAAGCAACTACTAATCCTGTATCGCGATATAGAGATTTGTGTGGCAATTAGCATGTATACAACATCCCAACATCAACCGTTGGGCCGTGGCCCGCCAGGCATGATCACCTCGCCTGGTCGGAGGATCCTCCCTTTGTGTCGGAGGGATATGACACCCGTTCCCTCCACAACCTCTAATAGTCCACTGCTAGACACAGGCCTCTTCTTTAAAAAGAGGTTTTGGCGTACTATGCCACGCTGGCCAGACGAGTATAGGGTTTGTTTTGAGTTATCCTTCTCTTTACAGGGATGTAATCCCGTGTTGTTCGCTTATGTAGTTATAGTTGGCTAGAGAGCATATATCCATGGGACGAATAGGAGTGGTGATGTTTTGTATTCTTATACCATGCATTCTATCGCCGTCCACTGCTGAATGAAGGTCACTCCCAAGGAACGCCAATGATCCCAGTCTTGGGCAACTCGCATCCATCCGCGGCCAGCTACCTCCTTCAAGTCGTCGGTCCATCGCGCCGCAGGGCGCCCTACACTACGTTTGCCCAATGGTGGTAACTAGAGTAACTGACATCGCTTAGAGTATGCTGAAGTGGAAGTGGGCCGGCCATGTCTCCAGACGAACCGATGGTCGCTGGAGCCGAAGTGTACTAGAGTGGATACTGTGCATTATACTAGAATATTCCTTTGTCCAGTGTATAAAGATTTAATTGTAAATGTTCTGTTTCTTGTTTCCATTTCGCTCGCTACCTGTTCGACACCACCACTATCTAAAAATGTAACCTTTTATTCATGCATGCGCTTGTGCTTTCTCAAAATAGTTAAATATTCTTGTCTCTTTACAAAAATGACTGGCCGAGAAAGTAAAAAAGGTTTTAAACATAAAAATAAACCGATATTAAACAAGGAGTAATCTATTGCCCGTAAGATATCAACAAACATTACGATGTGATGTTATTACTACCGGAACATATATTAATTTAACAATGTTTGTATACGATAGTATTTTGTTCTTAAAATTATTAACTTTTTGTTGTTGTAGTATGTAAAATAATAATTAAGTAAACGCAGAACATGTCGGGCAGGTAATGTTGTGTTTGTTATGTCTGTTTTTAAAGTAATGTTTAAATGAGGCCAAATTGTTTCGAACGGTTACTTAACATAACATAATGTACGATAACCAATGACGTACAACTAACAATTATGGTTTATTTTTAATGTACCTTGAATACAAAGTGTTGTTTCGTTGCATAAATATGTGAAAAGTAACCGATTCTCACACTTGTAAGAGTTGCCAGTAAAAACTAACGGTTGCCGTATTAATAATTTAGTGTAACATAACCTACAAATTAATGTCTGATTTGATCCGTCAAAATAATCATTTATCTTTCTAGAAATAAATTATATTAAAGTGGTACTAAGAAAAATTATAGTTTTATACAAAAAGTAAAAATTTTAGGTTCGACAATATTTATTTATAATAGTTCCGTATGTTCCACAGAAGCCAAAGTACACATCAATCAAGTCAAATCAACCTATCGCCGTCCACTGCTGAACGAAAGTCTTCCCCAGGAAGCGCCAACCTTCAGTGACACAACCATGGCAGTTACTCCAGTATATATGCTATATGCCAAGTACACATATATGCTTATAATTATGTTTATTTTTGTTGCCTGCCTCAAATTATTTCTCCATCCATATCTTTAAGTCTGCTTGAGATACACGAATATCATGACGTTTTTATATTTAGACCTTTTGGCTACTTACATAGGTTAAGTTGGAGAGTCAGAGCGCGAAACTCTTAATTCAAATAATGTAACAGATCATGTACTCTCTCTTGCGCCATTAATCATTTTATTTATCTGTTCACTCTTTTTGTTTGTCTTTTCATAAGTTAAATAAAAAACAGATTCTCTCAACAGAAAACGCTCGACGAATACCTTTATTTGTATGAAAATACGAAATCAGTAGAAACAAACGAAACAGGCATGTTATATGAACGTCTCTACAGAATATGTTGCGTTAGAAATAGACGCAGTTACTAAATAAACTTCAAGCTGAGAAGTATGTTGTGTAATCGTACTATTGCATGTGTGGATGCCAACACAAAGGATGTAAAAGAAAAAATTCTAGAACAAATATTTCCTTTTTATTTGTTACTCTTTTGATTCTAAACTTTCAGTTGTTTTAGTTAACTAGATCAAAAATAATCGGTGGTAAAAATTCGACCTTAATTTGTTAATTTTTAAGTGATTAATTTCATATCGTTGACTAGCATGATTTTCACTATTTTTTTCACTACGATAGGTTAACAACAACGATGTATACTGGACTCATGTACATTTTTGTAACCTTAGCTAAATTAATAATAAAAAAAAACACATTTTCAGATTCAAGAATGGAGCTTTTTGAACTGCAAATATTTAAATTATAATATTTACCTATGTTAAATATTCCCTAGTCGGGAAACTTGAAGTGAAAAGTAATAAACATAATAATTTATAAATATAGTTAAAAATATGTTTGTAAATGTCGGCTGAAAACAAACAAACATACAGGTGAAGCTAACAAAACCGTGTTGAAACGAAACTAGAGTCTATTAAATCGAACTCAAGACCTCTGACAAAAGTCATGATGCTGAACTAACCACTAGACAGGACCTTATTACCGTAACATTACATCTTAATATTTATTTTCATTAAAAAGTACTTCGGGATAAAATATTTGTGTGACGTAAAACTTTATTGCAATTTATTGCAAATGTTGGTACTTTTTTAAAGTCAAATAAACAATATTATGGAAAAAAGGGCGTTCTACAATATGTCTACTTAAGTTATAGCTATATATAGTACTGGCAGAGTACTTTAAAATAGTGATAATAACAGTGTAAATCTAGAGTTACACTCTACTGTTAAAAGCTCAAACTACGAAACTACAGGGTGACCGACGGTTTCAAACTCCTCTAAAAACTAAGAAATTACAACTACCGTACCAATATGTACTTTACAATTCCAAGTTTTAACTGTGATTCTTGCCATAAAGTATTGTAGAGGGACAGGTGTCATATGTCCCTCCGACACAAAGGGAGGATCCTCCGACCCGGCGAGGTGATCATGCCCGGCGGGCCACAGCCCAACGGTTGATGTTGGGATGTAGTATATATGCCAATTGCCATCTATCTATATCGCGATACAGGATTGGTAGTAGCATCGTAGTTCATTACATTCATACGTTTCATTCATATTTCGTAGTTCGATGTGTCTTCGCTAGATGGCACTGTTGTAAATTCTTTCTTGTGCTGCAATGTGTAAATCGCCACAGTATTAAGTACCTTACAGTTGAGATAACTAACCTTCTAGACTAACAATTAGGTTATTAGTTGTTGTTGTTGTTGCCAGAGTCAATAATGAAAGCGTGATAAACGCATTGAATCATTCTTCTAATTTATTATTAATAATAATAAATATTTCGGACATTTTGACACACAGCATCATCTAGTTTCAAACTAAGCAGAGCTTGTGCTATGATAACAAGACTGACAGAATACTTTTATATATTTTTTTTGTAAATACAAACATATTATAAATAGGAAACACCTATTTGCAGATCATATAAATGTTTCACAAGCTGTTGCACAGCAGTCGCATTCACAACCCCTGCGCCACCGAGGCAGTTAATTCTTGATTAATTTATTAAAAATAATTAATAAACGTTCCAAAGAGGTGTGTGCGGAGACCATAAAGTCCTACACTATGGTTATTGAGACTCGCAGTTGGCCGGCTTCATCTCATTTATATACAGCGAGTATTCTAACATACATATTTAGGTAACTGTAACAATCGAGTAACTTTTACGGATTCATTGACATACTGAGTGGTGTTTCGAGAAGTTTCGGTATAACTGGTTGTGATTATTCGTATGTTTACAATTAGTAACGTTCCATCAATATAAGTTTACCAGATACAATCTATTCTAAGATGGTATACTATTTCGAAATTATATTTTATCTGTACCTTTTTTTTCTATATTAAGAGTCTGCCAAAGTGACTCTATTCTGCCTGATGGAAAGCATGAATAGAATCCATGAGTTGTAGTCACCATACTTATTGCAAATGCAGACAATGCAGTATGGTGACCTACACTATGGCGGCCTTGTGAGATGCTTTTTCACACCCCGCTTGGGGATGTAAAAGGCATGACAGTCATCGTAACAGTGTAACGCTTACACAGTTACCACAATAACTGTCATCCCTGAGTCAAAGGTGTCTTAGTCGATTATTATGAACTTCACGTTTAATTTCACTCTAAATTTTTTCGATGTAGCTTGCATTATTTTACCACTCGTTGCCAGACTTGCGTTGAAACTATCATGGCATTTTCCTTTTAGAAAATTTTCAGTAGGAACATGAATCTTAGATGGTCACTCATCTTTGAATATTTAAATAATTAGACCATCGCTATTACAACTTCAATTTAAAAAAAAATATATTAATCGTGCTTACCAGTAAGAGAGAATTTGCGACGAGCATTGTTCGTTACATGGAGAAAAAATAATTGTATACAAAAAAAAGTGGGCTTACGAATCTCTAATATACATGAAGTAAAAGAGCCATGAAATTCATATAACTATGGGAAAAAAAAGAGACGGGTAAATTACAATATCTCAACCGTTTTTTTCTCTATATTTCGATCTCAACGGTAATAAAGCTAACATTAAAATTTATTTCCAAAAGTTATAAAAAATCTAAATAAGAATATTTAAAAAGACCAACTGTTTTCTTCTTGAGAGCTTTAAAAATTTCAAATTTATGAATTCTGATTAAAATAATAACTAATATGTATATTTATTATTCGATGTTGATAGTCGTATAACGTATTTTTAGGGTTCCGTTGTTTAAATGAAAAAAAAGAAACCTTATCCTAATCCGTTCGTCACCTGTCTATCTTACCCTTTCTAAGTCGTTATCTTAGGAAAGGTTGATGATATCAAGACATCAAGTTAAAATTGACGTTAAATGTAATGTATACGGAATTCTACGTTTAACTGATAATAATAATTTTGGACAAGATATCATAGCAGAGAACAACTTAAAATTTGAGTATTTTTTATTAAATCACATGCAAAAACAAGAGAAACAATTTTTATATTAATATCATGCCATGAGTCTCAAAAATTGATATATGTATCTCTGTATGTATGTGCGGCGGAACGGGTAATCATCAGGTCTATTCGTAAGCGCGTGCGCCGATTTGTTTTGAATCTACTCCCGACAGTACATTGTTTGTTTTCATCGGACTTACACTCCGTGTTAGTTCACTTTTAGCTAGCTAAGATATTCACGTATGTATATACTAATTTTTTATTCTTTCAAACTGTTGTCTACTCGCTAAACCCTTGTACTCTTTTATTTTTATCTTTTGTGCGTATTCTGTTATTAGCTTCTCCTCATTTATGTAACTAACCATTGTAAAGTCTATATTAAAGGTAAATTTTTAAATATACTCTTTCTGCCCGTGGCTACGCGTGCTTGTATCTTGGTATCGTGGTAAAGTTATGCCTTTTCTTTATTACTCCATGGTAATTTTCATTGAAATTGGTGCAATTAGTGCAGTGATTTAGCTATGAAATCGTAACAGACAGAAAAAGTTACTTTCAAATTCATAATAGTATGTACTCCTTTATATTTCTTGTATACGTATAATTTATTGCATTTCCCGTGGACTACTATATCTATGGTGAATTTTTAACGATGTTATCTTTGAACCCGTGGGGTTCGTATCACGCTCGGTGTTATTCAAGTTATATGATATTAATATGAAATTAATTTGTTATAGTGATCTGAGTTCTGATTTTAGATGAACAGAAAAAGTTTAGAGTTGCAGGGAACGAAATTTTGTCGATTTGAATATTGTATGCTCAATATTCCAAATAACCAACCACTGGGCCTCTGCAAATATAGTTGTGTACAAGAGTCATATATAGCCTTATACATATTGAGAAAGGATAGGAAACAACATACATATATGTGATTGTATAGCAAATTCTTTCTTCATGGTATAGCAAAGTAAAGTGTTGGACATTTTACTTCATGTGCTGAAACATGGCTCTACCACGATTAATGGTATTAATATTCAGATACATACTCTCATTTCAAGGCAGTAGGACTCTTAACCCCTGATCACACAGTCAGAATTCCCACCGCCGAAACCAAATACATTGTAATAACAACATGAACGTATAAAGTATTCATTAAATATTTAAAATACCAACTGGAAAGTTTAATTTCGTTGGCATTCAGAACTCAATAACATCAATTAATTACATCTGGATAAGACACAATTGTTTATTATTCACCGATACTATTGCTTTCATTAACGGCAGTGGTAAGTGGGTAATTTGATTTCATGGAGTTCTGTTTTCTTCTTCACTAGTGATTTAATAAATAGACTAGTGTTCATACTAAACAAAAATAAGTACATTCCACTCATTTACCTTTCTTACATTTTATGTCCGTGTGGTGACGGATTAAGAATATATAGTGCTACCCCTCCTATTCATCCCGTAGGTGCAGACGCCGAAGGCGACTAAGGGAACAAAGTATACAAGACAAGATCATTACAAAGACAATGAAAACTTGAAACAAACCCTATCCTAGCCCGTCTGGCCTGCGTGGTATAGTAGACCAAAACCTCCTTGCTAAGGAGAGGCCTATGTCCAGCAGTAGACTGTAAAAGGCTGTTGAAGATGACTCATTTATCATGCATTTTTATTACTCAATTTTTAAGTGTACACACAATTTCGAGGTCAATTTTAATTTCATTAGTGAAAATGCTACTCTTTGGCATCTTGATTGAATTTGATTGAATTGAGCAGCATCTGATCGAATGTTGGAGTTAAGAAGTGGTTAGTGAGGCTTTTCAGTGGCCAATTATAGGTCTCTCGATTCGTAATTCATTGGGTTTGTATTTACAACTCTGACATAATAGTCTGTCTGAGCTCCTAAATGATGATATAAAGGACATGAATATTTAAATATAATCTTTAAAACTTATCACATAATGAAGATTATTAATTAATTTATTTATTTACTCAAACTTAATGCACACGTTGTACAAAGGCGGACTTAATGCTATGGGGCATTCTCCCCCAGTCAACCTTTAGGTGATGTAGAAATATGATGCGGTAGATGCAAAGGTGAAATAAAGATTTTGACATGGTATATAAAATAACAAACCTTTCACATACATGAGGACATTAGACATTCTGAATAAATTTTTTTTTTTTGTATGAACAATACATAATGCATTAACATACATGTGTATATATATATATATATATATATATATATATATATATATATATACATATATATATATGTATGTATATATAAAATCAATATATTATTCTATAGAAATATTCACTCGGGTACTATCATTGTGATGACTCTAGTCATTCAACTTGAAGTGGATTACGTACTTTCGTCTTAAATGTGTGGCGATTGGTAGACATCCTAATTTCGGCAGAAGTGCAATACCCAAAAGAACTAACTGCACAAAGAAGGAGGAATGGATAAAGTTGGAGGTATGAGGGGGGCATAGAAGAAGCATGTTTCTTGACCGAAGGTTTCGATCATGATTGTAGCATAAGAGGTGGAAGTGGGGAACAAGGTATTCAGGTAGCGATGAAGAGTTGAGGGAAGAGAAAAGGGAAGTCAGTGCATGCAAACTACGGTGCTGTCCAATTGGGAGCCAAAATTCTGTATACTTCTACAATGTGTATGAGACGGATTAAGAATATAGAACATCACGAACCCTATTCATCCTAAGCGTGTCGTAAGAGACGACTAAGGGAACAAAGTACGCAGGACAACATCACTGCAAAAACTTGAAAAACTCTATTTTTGTTTATTTTCTTAACGTGTGGACACCCCCTCGGGCCTCGGCTCGGCCCGCCTCGGGTGGTGTGTCGGAATCGGACCGACTAAAATAACACGGTGTGCCACTCTAGAAGACATCTAGACCAAACTTGAGAAAACCCTAGACCAATCCATCTAGCCAGCATGGTGTAGTAGGCCAAAACCTCCTCTCGAAGGAGAGGCTTATGTCCAGCATTCCAGAATAATTTAGATAAGTCGGAGCGATTGATGAGAAGCACTTGTGACCCACGTAAAGTGGTCAAAGTTATTACTTGAAATAAAATTAACGATATTAATTAAGCTCACGATAAATTAAGAAGGTTTAATTATATCTTGTATTATACATGCCATAACGCTGTATTATACAGAGGTGTGTTTGATTCTTAGAAATATTATGAAGACTAAATTATCATAAATTTAGCTTTAAAAAAATGGAATTTAATTTTTTTTTTTGAATTTACACAGTATATGTAATATTATGATCAAACTGCGCCCCACGCTGTCACCCGTGGTTTGATTTGTCTTTGTTTTTTGTTTTGCTTTGTACCTTGCTCGTCAAACACAATTTTTTTGATGTAAAAATTAGCCTATATAGTAATACACAATATAAATTATCTCTCTACCAAATGATATCAAAGTTGGCAAAATCGTTTACACGTGAGGCAGTAACAAATATATAAACATAAACTTTTGCCTTTATAATGGTAATATGATCGTCAAGTCAATTTGAATGGTTTCGTTTTATTTCTGCTTTTATTAAAATATTTTTCAGAAACATCTAAGCATCTATTACATTCTTGTTATTGAGTACTTTAATCTCCTTATTGATAGTCAATTATCATACGAAGTATTATTAAAAGCATATTATTCATGTAATTTTACCTCTAAATATTGTTATCGCTTTATGTTATGTACGGGTCGATTAAATCATGCTAAAATATATAAAAATATCCACAGACCACAGAGTTACCTTTAAGCTGCATTAATAACTGGTATAACACACAACACGAACAAATCTCTTTTTTTGTAAAATATTTTCACAAGTTTTATAATTTCAACAACAAAGACGTAGATTAAATATTAACATTAAATGTTAAAATTACGTATTTTATTCAAACGTACTTATCATTAAATTCGATACACTATCACTTAAGATTAGAATTAAAACACGAATATTATGACAAGGAAATTGAAACTCTATTTACGATTAGGAAAAGCTTAAGATTGAACGTGAAGCGTCTGACACCTGTAGCTTTAAAGAAAAATATGACTATTATTTTTTAAATTTATTTTTAATAATGATTTTAGAGGACGTTATTTAAAGATGTGTGTGTTTTGAAGGTTTTTGAAGGGTAGGGTTTCAGAGTGAGCGGGAGGTGCGAGCGGCCTCGGTGGCGTCGCATTCGGTACTGGCGCCCGGCAACACTGCGGACTCCAAGGGTTGGCCCGACTGGTCGTTGGATTTTGTCCGGGATTGTGCGGTACACCAAATATGGATTTCGAAGATGTTCCTCCTGTTAAGAACCTAATTAACGATTATAGACTTTTTATTTAGTAAATAATCTGTCGTATTTGAAATGTTAATGTTGGGGCATCTACGTAGGTTGTAAATTCTAAGGTATTAATAAGTGTAAGGTCTGAATTACACACTTTAAGCTGTTTAAAATTATATGTATATATATATATATAATATATATATTATTAAGTGTGATTTAATAAATTAAAAAACTGTACGAGTCTTAGAAAATTCTCACGAATTATTCCCACAACTTAGTGAGTTTGTGGGGTAATTCGTGGAATTAAGAGATATGATATTCCTGTCTAAACAACATAATATATACATAGCACAGTCCAAACATAATACGCTGTACATTTTTGTCAACTTATATCTAAGGCAATCTTCAAAGAATAGTAAATATAAATAAACAAATATTACTACTAAATTCCACTTGATTTCGTCAGTTGCAAATATTATAGGATGCAAAGGAAACAAGCGACAGCTAATACCTAAGCTCTTTTAATATTTGTTCACACAGGCAGTGGACACAGCCACTCACACATGCTTATAGGCACATGTACAACATCACTTGCCCTTATTTGGTACTATATATAATACAACTGCAATACAAACATCTTATAAAGAGTATTTATAATCAACCCTAGGAATACTACTAGGACACTTACAAATATGAGGTGATTGTGAGGAATCCAAGAAAGAGATCTAATTTTTTTAGGTAATCTAATTAAATATTTTAAGATTTTAACAAATTATGTTGCTTTCTTTGGAAGGAGAGGCTTATGTCCAGCAGTGGACTGTTAAAAGCTGCTGAAGTTATTTACTAAAAGTCATAAAATTCATAATCATTAGTGTGTTGGTCATTAGCAGTCTTTGAGAGTCTACTGCTGAACATAGGCCTCTCTAGAAAATGATTTTAGTTTACTATACATATCTATCTCCTTATGTATACTAATATGTGTTTTTGATATGTAATTTTTATATTTTCATATACATATAAATCGTAAGGGCTTGATTTTTAATGCTCATGCAACCAGCAGTGGGGAATAAAAATCTTGTAATAATTCATATATATCAGTGATCATGACTTTACTGAGTTTTTAGTAAACAATTTGACTTATAAAGTAGATTAAAATGTTTACCTTGGTTACGTAAAAACTATACGTTATATACCTATTATATACTTTTAATGACTAAATCAACAATAATTCTGAAAACGTAAAGAAAAGTTTTTGTCATTAAAAAAGAAATATTATAATCGATCGTCGATTCCAACCGTCTTACAATGATAGGAATAGTTTAATACGTACCTGACAGCTTTTTATTTACTTTGATGTGTTTAAATTTTGCGTAGGACGTGAATTTAGCGGTCATTGTACTGACAGACACTTTAATACATGGGCTCATTGCCAAGGCCCTAAAGGTCAAATTTCTATCTTACAGACACGACGATGGGGATCATGTACGCTAAACGGCTAATGCAACTTGAATGAACCGACAGACATTTCATTGGTATATAGTCCATTTCACCTTTCGTGAGTGCGTTAATTTTCATACACATTATTGTTTATTATGGAATGCGTTAGTTTAAAAGTTAGTAACTTCTTAAAAACCCGCGACAAGAGGTTAAAGTATTTTAGTAAGTTTAATAAACTAAACTGACTTAAGTTGGATTTATTATATATATTATACATGATTTACTTAAGTAATTTCTAATGTCATCACTATAATGTATAAACGACCTTCTAATATCAAAACTAGGCTGAGTCTGCGCTACAGAACTAGACTGGCAAAAACAAGACTGAATTTTTAAATTTAAAATACAAATTAACTAAAACACTTAATTTCCTTTGCTTTGTATAAGAAACAATAAACATTAAAACTTTAAAAAAAAGTATTAGAAACTTCAATGCACTTAAATCATAATAAATTAAAATAAACTATTTTCTTCGTTACTTGATTTACCACCCTTGGAGGTGGTGTTTTTTGTTCGAATTTGAATGTAATCAAATGAATAACATATACAGTAAAGTAAATTGGTCCACAAATGACTTAGGTGAAAAAAATTCAACTGTATTCATAACATTTTTTTTAAAGTCGACCAAAAAGTAAGTCATCCAATCTAGAGGTTTCTCCATCAAAGACATATATTTCTTCTTGACATATTAAATATACAAACTTTCGTATCTAAAGTTAATAAGAACTAAGTGTGAATATAAAACTTTATCGTCGAAATATGCTACGACATAGAGTTTGAGCTACGACGTAGCATAAAATTCGTAGAAGCCTTTTATACTTTATAGGTTTTATTGAAAAATAGAGATAATAACAAGAAAAACAGAACATTATGGAGATGAGTGAGGTTTGGCTCTGGTTACCTCTCTCGCTTGGTTAAAATTAAGAAGAAAGTTGCTTGAGTTTTCTGTGAGGCCATGTTATTCTGATCGATTCATCCAAAATATACCGAAGGAAATGTCTCCTACAGAAAAAAGGGTAGGACACGACAAGTTACATTGTTCTATAATGAGAATTTAGTTCCATTGATGCTTACGATATTAATATTGATTCCTACAAATAAAAAATAAGAAATTAGATAATCCTGCTTACATTATGTAATATTATCAAATATTTCTGTTTTACAAAAAGAAATTGAAATTCTTCAGAACCGAAACGCCTCAACATCTTGAAGTATTTATTAGCCAAATCAGATGGCAATACACCTCACCCCAGTCTATCCGATACGCCCTATTTACCCCACAGACCTAAAATATGCAAATAACTCAATTTCTATTTTTATTCAGCTCCGAACACCTGACCTTTGTGGCCAATGATTGAAACAATTTTGAAGGTTTCTAGTAAAAAACGTATTTTAGATATTTACTATATAACATTTATTTACTTTTTTGAAATGGGTCTAATCTTCTTACACATCTACCACTGTACTCTCAAGTCTCAACCACACTCAAGGTCCTGTACACCTGCATATCACTACAAAAGCATCGAGTTATGACACTCGGAATGTCTCAAAGAAAAATAGGCAGTCTTAGAACTTACAGTGTCATCAAACAACCGAAAAATGTAGAAGTTGAAATATGTTTTTATTTAACAGAATGGCTAGAATATCGGTTTATCTGTGGTTCATTCATGGTTCATCCATCCATATCCATGGTTGAGAAATTGATAAATTGTATAAAAAATTCCTAATTTTTGCCCGAGTCAGAGGAGAGTTTTGACCAAGTCAGAGGTACAAGAACTTCTCCACCGGTACCGGACTTGTGACTCTTGGGTTGTGGGTGTTAGTGGGTGACGGTAGTCGCTTATCATCAGAATAAAATAAAAATTCAAATAATCACCGGCTTGTATAGTACCTACTTTTTTAATTAATTAAAAACGCTACGGGAGAAAATTTGTAATTGATACTTTGAAATAGCTCCTTTTTATTCAGAACAAAGGACGCTACAGCTATCGGCGGGTATGAGAGCTAAACAAAATATATGTATATAAGTAGAATAAAAGTAAGCTCAGAATAGTTTTATATTATATAAAACTTAAATATAAATGTTTCTTATTTAAAAAGAATGTTTTTCAGTCTTCCTCAACAGAAGAAGTAGGTCCATGCCTTGGAAGTCACCGTTTCAGAATGGTAGACATACGCTCCCGAACTAAACGGTTCGGCTCTTCCTTCCTTTGCAAATCGGTTAAAGCCTGGAACTCATTACCAGCGCACGTGTTTCCCTCCAACTACGATCCCGGGTCCTTTAAGCGGGGCGTGAAAAAGCATCTCACTAGGCCGCCATAGCGTGGGTCGCCATACTGCACTGTCTTCGTTCGCAGTGAGTGCGACGACCAATGCTCTTGGATTCTATTCATGCTTTCCATCAGGCAGAAGAGAGTCACTGTGGTAGGTCTCTTATTTAAAAAAAAAAAGATGGGCTATCCACCACTAAATTAGTGTTTTGTTCTTTCGTTAATCAAACGTTCGTTACGGGTTTTTGTTCATTTAACTCGAACCAGCAGTTTTAGTGTTTAGTGCGTTTAACCAAACAAACTCCTTTGTTTTCTATCATTAGTATAGATTTTACGTTATTATTAAGAATAGAGTGTATAGAAATATACACATTTCCACCTGAAACCGTGTCCAATACAGTTAACAACCTTGACCTCCACTCCGTTGTAAGTGGTATATAGAAATACCAGGATCATCATTTACGCAGTGGCATACAAACGCTTTTAGCAAGCTCTGTTATATCATTTTGCTAAGCACTCCTTGTGGGGCCATCAAAACAGCAGCTTTCAGTACTTTTCATAGAATAACCTTACTTAAGGTTAAGTTTTAAAGTAAATTTAACTTGGTGGTCTCGCAGCCAAGTAAGAAAAATTACAGATCATCTAATTGGCCCTTAAGTTCTTTATCATTCATCTTAAGCTATTTTATGATCAGTTTTTTTTTAATTAAAGTAAAATTTACCTTACCATCTAGTATCATAATAAAAAAATATGAAATATCTTCTTTATATGGAAATAGCACAATATTATCATCATTATACATAAACAATAACATCACTAAAATTTCTAAGAAACATAAGTTATTATTTAAAATTGTTTCCTATACTAAGAAGAGCGTTTCCGAGAGGAAAAAGTTGTCATTCGGCTAAATAAATACCTATCGCCTTGACATACTCGTATGTCAAATAACATCAACTCACATAAAGAGCTTTAAACAGTTTACTGCTGGCCAACGCTCTAAAATGACAACGCTCCTAAAATTTGACGCTGACACTTTTTATAACAGCCTGTATATTGAAAAAGTATAAATTTTCAAAAAAAATATCCGCATTCTCGTTGGTTTCGTGGCTTTTGTCTAAAGGTCAAGGCTATAAAGTGGTGGTGGAATAAACATCAATACCTTTCTGTTAAATTTTTACTTATTCGTGAAGCAGTCCTTGCGTACAGTAGTTTCACTTTCACTCATTTATTATGCTCTTATAAGTATGAATTTCAAATTTTAGTCAAATTAAAAAAAAAACTTTGGTGTTATATTTTAAGCTTCAAAGAAGAAACATGTGTATAGATAACGAATGTACACTCGTACATACATATTTGTTAATGCTCTCAAACAAATTGATCGCAAAAAAGATGACTCAATTAAAAACATTCTTAGTTATAACCAAAAATATTCAGTTCAGCCGTTAAAGCTTCAAAAATAACTTTGTTTTAATTTAATTTATAGAAATGTGAAAGTTCAAACCCGTTTCCTTTTCATCATTATATTATTAACTTAATTAATTCAATTGTGTCTTCTTTAGTTAGGCAGATACGTAAATAAGGATAAAATTTCTTCTTTTTCGTCTTTATCGTTCCCTTATCGTAGAGGATCGTGACTCTGATGTAGCTGGTCTACTGTGCATCGCCATTTGTTGTGATCAGTTACTTGTAGTGCAGCACTGATGGGTATATCCGCTTAGTCGGATATCTGATCCGTCCAGTGCTTTGGACTTCGACATCTGGGCCTTTTACTTTAACGTTATTTTTTTTTATATTAAGAGCCTGCCAAAGTGACTCTACTCTGCCTGATGGAAAGCATAAATAGAATCCAAGAGTTGTGGTCACCATACTCATTGCAAATGCAGACAATATAGTATGGCGACCCACACTATGGCGGCCTTGTGAGATGTTTTTTTACACCCCGTTTGGGGACGTAAAAGGCATGACAGTCATCGTGACAGTGTAGGGCTTACACAGTTACCACGATAACTGTCACCCCTGCGTCAATGGGCCTTCGGTCTCACACTCACCACGAAACACGACAACACGGATGCTGGCGCTTTAGGTTGGTCTTCTGTGGGAGGGTAGTACTGTTATCATAAAGCATTTCATTTCCATTAAATAAAATTGAATAACTGTAAAATTAGTTCATGATTAAAAATTAATTCGTAGTAAACTTATTGTTGTGTTAAACGACAGCAGAAATAACATCTACCCAATAGAAATCATCATATCTGTCTCATAAACATTTGTTTTCGGCAAAAATCCAACATATGCCCTGTGACTAAGCACTCGGAATAACTAACCTATCAGGTTAGACAGAAAAGATAATATTTAGTATATTATAATAAACAAGTTTCAAATTGTGTTTCAATGGCTGGTAAACATTACCTATTTGAACTTAGGATATCAATAACAAATAATAATATTTACAATTAAATCTCTTTAAAGAAAAGTGCATTACAAAAATAAATCCAGTTAATAAAGCACAATGGCAAACACATTATTATCGTAAACTACTAACACAGCATAGCGTTTCGTTTTCAAACAAAAATACAGGTCAGAATGACACAGTAGTTCTGTGTGATGTTACTGTTGTGACATAAAAAATGTCAGTCCTTGACAAAGTGGAGAGCAATTAAGGTTGTCGATGAGTGAGGTGATGCAGCAAAACAAGCGACGGAAAAAAATTGGAAAAATATTCATACACGTTGTATTCGAATATGAAGGTACTTTGAAATATGACCAGTTTTGAATTGACTGCACAGATAGCGTAGAGGCTTAGTCGTTCACTTGCCACTTCCTACTGCACTGAGTTTTGTGAGCTTGTGAAACAAAATATGTGACAACATTATATGATCCACAAATTTTTATCGTGAGTTTGAATATCCTTTGTTTCCGTTTCATGAATATGTTAAGAATCTCCCGCGACACAGAGTATATTCGTCATGGTGAATTTTCTTTTTAAAATAACACATAAGTATTATCAAAAAAACGACATAACATATGGATATATGCGTAAGTATATCCCTCAGAAGACAGAGGCATATTAGCCGTCCGTATTTTGTTGATTATGATTTTAATTCAGTAACGTTAAAGGAGACAAGACCATTATTAGTAACCAGACACAAGAAGGATTGTATGGAAAATGTGAGAAGGTAGGCCAACAGCAGGAAATTAATATATCTTATACAGATGAATTGAGGAATGAATGTACTTATACTTGAAATAAGCGTACGCGTACTTCAGCTAAAATAACAGGACAATCTAAGTACAACGCTAAAATATTTTGTCTGTTTTTCTAAGTGATGGTGATGGAAAGCATGAATAGAATTCAAGAATTGTGGTCACCATACTTTAGTAAGATGCTTTTTCACGCCGCGCTTGGGGACGAGAAAAGGCATAGGATAGTCATGCATCAATGGACCTGTAGATCTATAAAATGTTGTAATATGGCAGCTAACCATGTATGTGCACATAGATATACAAATTGCATTATGGGACGCTAATATAATGTTAAATATGAGAGTTATAGCAAGGTATTCGAACTTTCTGGATGTCGTAATAGCAGCGGTTCCCGGATCCCTCCTATCTCAGGCGCGGAGTGGCACACCGTGTGGTTTTAGTCGGTCCGATTCCGACACACAACCCCGCCGTAAGCCCCGGTGGGATGACGGCCCAAGGGGGTTTCCACACGTTTAAAAAAAAAAAAGGTATTCCAGCTTTATTCTATTGGTTAAGCGTTTATGAGATATTATCTAGTAAGGCTACTATTTACTGCTTTCATTATTCTGGTGTACGAGTATGCCCGATAGTGTATAGTTTGTACTCGCATTAAGGTCGTTTGCTACGTCACTATACGTGAAATAATTCATATTTATATGACATTCTATCTATTTTATTTATTATTCTACATGCTTCTCTAAAGATTTTATTTGTTGATCATACGAAGTAGGTTCAAAGGTTAGGTTCAAAAAAACCTTAATATTAGAGAGAAATAAGACTCAAAGCGTTACTTCGTGTCTGTAAAAACTGGATTTGATCAACATCTCTACAAATTATTAATATTTACAAATATGAAATTAAAGATAGATTGGTGAGATGGTTCCTATTATTTGATAATAAATTACTGGTATGTTACTTAGAGTTCAAGTAATTATATTGTTTAAGAGTAACAGGGTTTTCACAAAGAACTAAGCCCCAAGCCACCCTGACCTGCAAATAGTGTGCGGATCGACGGGCGAGGCTCTGCCAAACAAAACGTACCATTTAACAGCAATAGGCTTGCCACTTATTATGTGGGATCAAAATACTGGCGAAAAGTAGGCTTTTAATATGTCTTTGCCTTCTCCTCCGGGGAAACAGGCGATTTTACGTGAGATTTTATGTATATATGTATATAGAGTAAATTCACGTTGCCATACAACATTGATATGTCAACTCCGTCCGTGTGGTGACGGATTAAGAAAACATAATGTTACCACCCCTATTCATCCCGTGGGTGTCCTAAAAGGCGACTAAGGGACCAAGTACACCAGACATCATTACAAAGAGAAGTAAAACTTGAAACAAACCCTATTCCAACTCGTCTGACCAGCGTGGAATAGTAGGCCAAAACCTGCTTGCTAAGAAGAGGTCTATGTCCAGCAGTAAACTGTAAAAGGCTGGTGATACCGACTCCAAGAAACTTCTTAGATTGATTTAAGTATATTTAAAAATTAGAAATACCACTCGAATTACTCGTATTATACTTCTTATAGCTAAATAGGTTTATTTGCTGTGCCCTCGTCATTGATTGAAGGTTATTTTTGAACTTTATGATATTGCATGAATGATTAAGTACAGGTTAAATAAGCTTTGGATTAGACATTTATTCAGTTTCTTTACTTTATTATCAAAATCACTTAGTTTTTAATTCTCCAGGTACTAAAGTCAAAGTCAAAGTCAAATTTGTTTATTCATTTAGGTCACAAAAAGACACTTATGAACGTCATAAAAAAAATAATAAAAGATGAAAGATGAACAATCTGTCGATTAAAATTACAGCTAGTTGGGTTCGCAGATTGTTCATGGTAGAGTGGTGAGAAAAGAACCCAGGAAAGAAACTCACCACCACTCTTTTATCTCAAAATCTTTTAAATATTAAAACAGCAGTTATATTAACAATCATAGGTCTTAAAAAAAGAACAATTCATTTCCAAACATCTAAATCTGTGACATAGTCTGAAACTGAGTAATAAGCCTTTTTGGACAACCTCAGTTTAATAAATTTCTTAAATTTACTAATAGATAATAATACTATGTTGTTTGGTAATTTGTTATAAAATTGTATACATTGACCCACAAACGAATTCGATATTTTATGGAGCCTAGTAGTGTGCAAGGCAAGTTTATTTTTATTTCTTAAATTAAATTGATGGAGATCACTATTTTTCTTAAATTTAGACAGATTTTTATGAACATACAAAAGATTCTCGTAAATGTATTGTGAGTGTAGTGTGAGAATGTTAATTTCTTTGAATGTGTTTCTTAGTGACTCACGGGGGCCCATCTTATAGATAGCATCAATATTGAAAAGATTGAATCAATATCAGAGGCACTGCCCCAAAGCAATAAACCATAGGACATAATACTGTGAAAGTAACTGAAATAAACTAATCGCGCAGTATCAACATCCGTCAATTGAAGAATCTTTCTCACAGCATAAGCTGCAGAACTAAGTCTACCAGATAACGTTTCTATATGTGGGCCCCATTGTAACCGTGAATCTAAAGTTATACCTAGGAAGACAGCCCTGTCTGTCAATTCCAGTTCCTCCTTGTTCATCAAAACACTAGTTTTTACTTGTTTAACATTCTTAGTATAAAATTAAACATATTTGGTTTTACTCCTGTTTAATAACAAGTTATTAGCGCAAAACCAAAGTACCATTTTAGAGAGAGCATTGTTATAAGCTAAATGATATACATAAATTTAGAAAATTATTTTAGCTACGACAAAACTTCGAAATATTATTTGACACTTAGGGAAAATAAGGATATGAGCTGCATGACGCCGATTTGAAAACAAACCAAGGACACGGTTCAGTCCAATACATAAAACCTAGACAATGTGCAACTGGATAAATAAATTTTCAATTCACTGACTCGGTGACGGTTGATTGATATTATTGTACTACAAAGCGTTGTACCACGACAGAATTAGCTTGACACTATTTTCAGGCTGCTTATAATTACGAAATTACAATATTCAAATTTAAATGAAATTTACTAAATATTTAGTACAAAATTGACCGAACTGACATGAACACGACTACAGTTAAAGTAACCCATGCGTAATTATTTGCAGTGAAAAAGTAACCATCACATTTGTAGCATAGTCACGTTAAACGTTAATGGCCAACCTTTACACCAGAAACGAGCCAGACCGGCAATCACCATTAACTTTTGTTAGTCTACTGCTCTGTTCCCCTTTAAATCTTCTAGTGTCAACAGCCCCATGGTCTCGACTCCCACAGAAACGAAGGGGTAAAACTGCTCCAAAACTTTATTTTTAATTAATAAAATATTTGTTGCATATAATTTTAAGTGGGTGTTTAACATGCCTCTGCCTACTCATCTGGGGAAACTGATGTGATTTTATGTATATATGTATGTATTTTAGTAGAGTCAATTTAGTCACAGTATGGGGTTCGAACGAGCGATAAAAATATGGCCCTTTGAAAACTGATGTTGTTACTTTCTATAGAGTTAGTGAACTGCTGGAGGCGTACACGCAACTTCTTAATTAAAAGCTGGCTTCAGACTTTTAAATTGCAACTGTCTACGGAGGGCAGTAATCAAAGTCAAAGTTTTATTGACTTTGATTACTGCTCTCCGTAGTATTTTACGATGGTAAAAGTGACAATAAAATTTTAACTTTAAGTACACGGGTTAACTGATGAGTTAACTCGAGTCCTTTTTGTTTTACATGTCTTAAAAAAGCAACTTTGCATCAATTATATAAGATATTGCGAACATTACAGCTATATCAGTTTAACGTAGCATCAAATTGTCTTCTGACAGTGTATATCTATATCTCCTTATCTTGCTCACCACAAGAACAAAGTTCAAGGTTATTCTACAGGGAGAAAAACTACTTACAGGGGAATTGTCGCTTTAAATGAAAAATAGACAAATAAATTCAGTCTTTTTTATAAAACTAAACAAGTTTCCATTTAAGATTCCCAGAGCTAGAAACGTTTTACAAAGTGAAATGATTTTATAAGTGTCGTTGACACTATTTGAACGTCAGCAAATATATTTGAAAATCGCCAAACAATAAAGATTATGTGGGTTGAGATGGGCTTTGGTAATAACACAATAGCGTCTACGTCATCGGTCAATTAGAATGTTCCCTGAACACTATTTAAAGCATTTAAAGACGGACGACTTATGTGCTCAGTGGCTTAAATGGATCCAACATCCTCCACACTTACAAAAAATAAATCAGTTTACGACAATAAGAAAAATCTTAGAAAGTCAGCAGCGTGCAAAAAATAAGAAGACAGAACTCTCTGGTGTGGTTTTGAAACATTGTCTATGCCGGTGGATTGCAACGGGCTGATGATGATGAAAGAAATTCTTTAATTAATCCTTATTTTTAAATACAGTTTCAATGGAGTACTGTATTGTATTGTTTTTTTAACGCCTATTCTTCAGTTAAATATATTTATAGATTATATATGATGGCTAGAATTGATGATAGGTGGGGTGTTATGAGCAGTTGAAGTGTACTATTACAAGCGTCGCCTTCTGTCTATCATTGTTATTATTGTGTCAAAACTTTTTTTTAATATAGATCCTGCTAAAGTAATTCTATTCTGCATGATGGAAAGCATGAGTATAAGCCAAGAGTGTTGGTCAACACATATTGAGAATGCAGACAATGCAGCATGGTGACTCACGCTATGCAGGTTTAGCGAGATGCTTTATCACGCCACGCTTGAAGGACCCTGGAATCATAATGGAAGGGAAACGTGTGCGCTGGTAGTGAGGTTTAACTGAGTAGCATAACAAGAAAGAGCTGAACTGTTTAGTTCGAGAGCATATATGCACTATTCTAAAATGGTGACTTTCAAGGCCAGCACGTGTTATCCTATAGAGAAAAAGAGAAACTGGTACCAGTTAGAACAGCTCGTCAGAATACTCTCCATGATAAAGGGGATAGAGGATCAATGACACCCAAATACTACGCAGATCCATTGCAAAGATGAGAACAGTACTCCACGCAGAAGTGCACTTGCGTATTATCAAAAGACATAAATGCTTGGGTGAAAAGAACTTTCTTAGTTTATTCAGTCCACTTAGCATCCAGGAGGCCTCCTTAGTGACGCTCGATATGTACTCACGCGTGTTGAAATATCCATACCAATACCATACACTTCTTGGTTCATAGTTAAAGATAAAGTTTCTGTTTTAATTTTATACGAAACTGTTTCTGCAACAATTGTTTGATTTTGTTTACCCATAGTCTATTCAATATGCAGGCGCACACTTGTTTGTTTCAGCAAAACAAGGTGTTCGGTGTTGAAGAGTTGTCAGACATGTTGAACAATTCGTTGGGCGACAGGTACGTTACAGTTGACTAATAGTGTGAAAATATTGTTACAGTATAAATTATGAGCAATAGGTTAAGTAAGGTAAGGTAAAGCAAATCTCAGACACATGTTTCTATGCAATTGAGCAAGCGAGTGAATTAAAAAAAGGTCTACAAAAGAGTGAACAAGAAAACAATTCAGATACAATTCTAGATGTGCGTAGATACAAAAATGGTCAAAGTAGAGTTGTGATCGTACTTATTATTATTACGAATCTATGGACGTCCCGAGGCTACACGGAGGCTCTAATATCGCTTCGGTCGAGGTGTTTTTTTTTTATTATAATTCACAAAACTGATGTAAAGCCTCACTTATAGACATAGAATGTTATACATATATCAAAATTACTTCCAATTTACATCTACTAGATGTAAATCGTACATGCATTTTAAACTATATAACTATTGCTAATACAAACATATTTGGTAATCTAAGATAGACACATTGTGCAACATTCAAAAATTATATACATTAAAAAAAACAAAAATACTAAAAAAATAAAAATACAATGATATCATTCTATCAACTGATCTATAACATGTAGCAAAGCATGCTCACTGTACTGTACATTTTTACCGATATTTTTTTTATAATTTTCAATCCCACTTCACACTTATATACGATATTCGATACTCATACAATAACACTAACAGCCAAATAATAATAATTAGTTTAAAATATTAAATATTTGCTTTTAATACATTTCATTTCATAAGATGATTGTCGCGGTGATTTTTTTAACTGATGTAACCTATTTATACAAACACTAAATTTTAAGTGAAGGTTACCAGAATTCAAAGAAGAAAATCGTATCCAAATCTGTTAAGCCACTTCTGAAATCAGCGTGTACAAACACACAGATAAACAAACATGCAGACAAAAATGCTAAAAATATTGATTGGAGTGCTGTTACTTTAATAAAGACCTCCTTATTTCTTCAATATCTTTAAGGTTATCGACTTCTTACATTTTTTATTATATTTATAGATGTATAAGTAGAAATAACTTCTATACAAACTATTTTGTTATCTTCAGCGCGATTGAAAGCTGTTTCCCAAGATACCTACAGGCTTTAGGCTAGTTTGGAAATCAGTGCTTAGTTTATTTTGGAATCAAATAAACATTTTATTTTATTCATAAATTTTACAAATTCAACTAGAATTGTTGAATTTCACAACAACAAGCTCTTTTCATTGAAGTCATTCGCTAAATTAAAGAAACCGCATACAGAACCGACATCCAAAAAACTTTTAACTTATTCAAATACAACAATATTTTATTCATTTAGGTTGTAAAGTAATAAAGTCAGAAATGACATTTACATTTAGTGCAACATTTGAATTAAGATTTGAATAAGCGAAATAAAAAGTTACGCCTTTCTCTCCAGTCACCATAAATGTTTGAATTTTCCATTCGGATATGATTGTGAAGAAGTGAAAGTTTGTAATCGCGTGGGAATGCTCCTTTTATTGTGTATGTTATATTATAACGTTATAACGTTAAAATAATTGTAATAAAACGAATAAAGTTTTACACTTTTAGTTAGATTAGGTTTTAGCTTTACTTATCATGCTGCAATATCCGAATATGTTTCAAGTACATATAACTTTGAGCGTATACGAGTATATAACAACTTGTAATACAACACACTCTTTTTTTTCCACTGATTAATGGTATGACCATTGTTAAACAAATTAATTCCATTCCATATTATTAATGAACTCCATTAAAAAGTGAACTGTTTAATTTAAAGAAATAATTTATTCCATAAATGTTGAAGTTCTAAGTAACTTGTGTTGTGTTCAACTTGTATGGCGCTTTGTTTACTGTATATGGAATATTGAATTGGACTAACTCCGCTGTGAATGAGCTGTGGGAGTAGATGTGTGTTCTCAAGTTGTTGTGTTATAAGATGCAATTATGAAACACTCAACAGACATAATTTAACATATTACTAATAAACATTATAGAACCTAAACGTTAATTAAATAAATAGTTCAGTTAAAAAGTTGATAAGTGTTGTTGGGTGTTTGCCAAAACAGCTTCATTTTAATTGGATTTCTTTTTAAGTAAAGCTCGCTAATTATACTTTTTACATCTGCAATATAATGACAAATTAATAAATACGTGGTTACTTAAAAACAATAACAAGAGTTTCTTTATTACTACCTAATAGAGATACCTTGAATTCAGTAGTATGTAACTATTAATCCTGCATCGCATTATGAAGGTTATCGTTTTCTTTCAAAGTCGTTCATCCAAAGTTAATCTACTCTCCCTGCTCATCACAAACGCAGAAAATGCAATATTATGACTTCCACTATGATGGCCCAATGAGATACTTTTTCACGCCCCGCGTGGGGACGTAAAAGGCATGACAATCATCGTAGTAGTGTAAGGCTCACACACTTACCACAATAACTGTCACCCCTGCATCATTAGGCCTCTAGTCTCACACTCACTAACGAAACATGACAGCACGGATGCTATCACTGCAGATTGGTCTTCTGTGAGAGGGTAGTACATCCCAGCGTGGCTCCACTATCTTGTATCGTGTCCATTGTACGATATACATATTTATTACTATATTTCACTATAAATTGTTTAGTGAGAACCAGATACATATTAAAATATAAAAATATTTACACAATAATTACGAACCCTAACCCTACCCACCTAACGAAAAATCTGTACATAATCCCTTACAATTCTCTTGAGAACTGTTTCATTGTTCAGCATGAGACGTAAAAGAGAAATAAACATTAATAGCTACAATATTCGAACAACATCTCAATAATGTTATATCCTTACTTTGCTAACTTTACGTGGAGAACTGTTTGCGTACAGCCCGGGCATACGTTCCTTGAAAGATTGATGCAGTTTTTAAGCAAAGTTTACGATCACGGATGATTAATCACAAGACTTTACTCTACGGTGAAACCTTCCTAGAAGTAGTTTATTATTGTTAAATTAAGTTACAATGTTTATCTTTTCAAAGTAACGAACAAGTTTGTTTGTTTCAGTTTCGAGGTAAAATATTTACGAGAGAGAAAAAGTAAGCAGCTGGATGTTTTTTGTGTCAATTTCATGTAAGTAAAAAAATAGAGACTTCTTATTATCGAGCCTTAACAGTCAATGTGAAAGTGTTCGGTAAGGAAGTTACGTCTCAAAATAGCACTCATCAAATTATACGAGCAACTGATTTAATGTTACGTTCTTTCGATATCTGAAACCACCAGCCTCTTAGTAAATATCTATCATCTGAATGTAGCAATCTTACCATTAATAATGACTAGTTGTTATTCCAACATGTCAAATGTCAAGGTGTCAAATGGCAATTTATAGAAAACATTACAGCTGCAGGCTGCTTATTTTGTACTACTGTCTGCTTAAATTAGAATAATATTTTAGGTTTTTTTTTATTTTTTATTGGTAAATTTAAGAAAATAAACAACAATAAACAACATGTTCATTTGATTTGTACCTGTTTTAAACAAAGCTGATATTTTTAAAACAGTATCACTAATAATAAAAACTATCATTTTAATTATTAATTTCAAATATACGACTTCAACGAACCTAATACGGTACAATAAGGAATGAAATACAGTGAATATTTTTATTGATACAATCTGTACTACTATTAAAAAGCTGAAGAACTTTGTTGTTTTGTTGAACTCGCTAATCTCAGGAACTACTGAATCGAACTGAAAAGAATTTGTAGTGTCACATGGTCCATTTATCGAGACCAGTCGCGGATCAATAAAAAATGTTATGAAAACTGAGTAAATTTATTTCTTTTGGTATTCGTAGATGAAGGTGTGCGGGTCTGTTCCTTTTACATAAGGTATAATTCAAAAAATAATTTACCAAAGTTATAAATACAACGATATTCTCAAGCCTGTCTTTGTATATCATTACATTAAGTTGAATTACTTACGTAAATCTCATGTTCAAAGCGTACACAAGTTATTTATTCTCAAAGTAGCGATGCCTTTAAATTAAGTCAAGTAAATATATTTGGGCAGTTTAATTGAATTTCGTAAAGAAAATATTTAAGTACAGAGTTACGCAAACAGGCCACCAGTATGCAGCTTTCTGACCAGAGATGCATGGTGAAAGTTTTTGGCGGATTTTAGAAGGTATTGCAGTATTGTAGCCCTTTCGGTCACATTGAAAACCAGTGTCCAGAACAGAAATCCACATGTGTTAATGGTATAAACACAAACGAGTAGGCGAGTCACGCAATAATCAGTACATAACGCCGCTCATGGACACCAATAGATTAAAAGTCATGAGTTTATTACCGCCCTTCGAATTCATCAATTACCGCTCAAATCTCTTGACTCTTTCCAGAGTCAGGAGATTTGGGCTCCGGTTACCCAACGCGATGAGAATAGTTGACTGTACCGCTGAGTGTTGCGGGTTCAAACCCCTTTGGGAACAACGCTTTGTGTAATCCACAGATTACAGTTTTGAGTCTGGACGCTCTTTGAGTCTGCGGCGACTTCCATATTCAGTGTAAACAAAATTTCATACTACAGCGCCATTTAGTGAATACACATGGAACTTCGGAGTAATGAACTACGGAGCAACTGCTAATCCTGAATCGTGATATAGAAATTCCTGTATACATCATAATTGGACCGCGGTCCGCAAGACATGATCGGTTCGCTTGGTCAGAGGATTTTCCCTTTGTGTTGGAGAGACATGACCACTGTCCCTCCACACGTCTATTGCATATATGTTGTAAAGTTCCCCGCGAGTCCTAGTATAGAAGATGTTTTTGTATATAAAAAGAAAGCTCTAAAAGAATTTATTACTGCCGGTGTTTATGTAAGGCTGTGGTGTTACTCCGGTCGAGGCGGGTTATATTTGGCCGCGGGACTACTCTCCCACACATGCAAGGACATTCTCAATCTCATACTCAACTTATCATTTTAAAATAGTAATCGCCACTTGTTTCTGATTTGTTGCATAAATCTAGCGCGTTTGACCTTCTGTAAGTACATATAGTTTTGTTTTAATATTTGGCGTTTGTTATTCACTTTCCGTATTTTAAACGTTTATATGTGTTACACGTACACGACTATAATAAAACTTCAAGTACTTCCCAACCATTGATGCAGGCCTACCGGAGGCCCATTAATGCAGGGGTGACAGTTATCGTGATAACTATGTGAGGCTTACACTGCCACGATGACTGTCATGGGTTTTACGTCCCCAAGCGTGGCGTGAAAAAGCATCTCACCAGGCCGCCATAGTGTTGGTCACCACACTGCATTGTCTGCATTTGCGATGAGTATGGTGACCACAACTCTTTAGATTCTATTCATGCTTTCCATCAGGCAGACTAGAGTCACTTTGGCAGGCTGTCCATAAAAAAAAATACAAAAATTTAGAATTTTCTGTTTAAATCACAAAATTTATTTGTTAATACAGTAAGAAAAAATAAAGTGAAGCAAAAAACAAGAAAATATTTATTCTAGAGTCTGAATCGGCCTGTCCTACAGATATGTATAACATTGGGATCATATGTCAAGAAAAAAATATATTATAACGACTTTATTGGTTATTTCACGTTTAGTAAAGGTTTCTTAACAATTTTAGGTAGCTTGAAATATATAATTACTTTTATTTATATAGTTATAATTAGCTATGTAAAACAAAGAACAATGCACTCTTAACGGCTATGAAATATATAAACTTTGAAATTATGTATCTAAATAATATCACTGTATTTTTTATCAAAATATGTTTTTAACGCAAACATAGTTAAAAATGTTTGCTATTGACAAAAAAGGCTTTAAAATTAAAGCCAGTTTTAGGAAACAATTGGTAATCTGGTGTCCTAAAAATATGACAGTTTAAAGTAATGGGTTATTCGTAATTGACGAAACAATTGTTCAATATACTTGTTCAAATGACAAGTAGTGACGTCATTCTTTACATGCAAAACATTAAGTTTAATAAAATAATTTAAACATTAAAAATGTTTGTTTACTATTTATTTCTCGAGATCTACATTAGTGTTTATGTATTAACCAACACACACCAACTATGTTTAATGTACGTAAAACTGAGTTGTAAACATAATTAACGATTCAACTTACATCCAAATGAAAGTTCTAAAAAGTTGTAAAAAACAAAATTTGTAATTTGTTCTAACGGTTTACTGAAATGAGTTATAACCGCGGTCATATTATTTTACCCAAAGTGATACGGAGCGATGCTCACTTTGTTTAACGTTTATCAACTAAAGTTACAATCATACTTTCATGGTACAATTTAATTATAATTTTGTTTACAAGATACTTTATATAATCACTGGTGTGGTGTAAGGAGTTCGTGGTTAAGCGGTAACCGAGTAGGTGCATATTGCTAAGTTAAGCAATCCTCTGGACGGGAGCACATTGAGACTCTGTGCTCGGGTATTGTGTAGACCACACAGGCAAAGCATAAAATAAACAATATTTCATATATCACCTACACATCTTAGGTATTGTATATATTAAATGATAATAATAAAAAAACAGTTTATTTCTCACCAAAAACCGAAATACACTAACAATAAAAGTTTTGTTACAATATTTAAAAATTCGATAATTTTGCTGGATTTGTGGGTCGCTGGTGCCTGAGATGGGTATAAAACATTGGACACCAGGTACCCACTCGGATCGCGATTAGTTATTTCACAACAAAATGTTTAAATTTTTAAAATACACAAGAAAATATAGTAACCAACAGAAAAAAACAAAACGGTAGCAGTAACCATGAAAACTTTCAAATTCAAAAAAAATAAAATAAAATGGAGGTTTATGTGTGTGTATGTGTGTGTTTATTTAAATGTACGTATTGGGGGATTGCCGTTGGAAAGGTACACATACGCTCCGACTCGCCATACGACACCCAGTATTTATCTTGATAGTTGGGTGGGCCAGCGAGCCATTGCCGAGTTATTGTATAGATTAGTTGAATCATACAGGTAGGTTATATACTTTATTCAGTCAGTATACAAAAGTAACTAATATGTAAATTTATGCTCCTAACTACACACATAGCGTGCCTAATTACGTAAAACAAAAGTCCAACAAACAAAATTTTCGTATACATAACCAAAAAATATACATTTTATGGTATTTAATGTAACATTACTCTGACAGCCGTATCCTCACCGCGTCAGTAAAATATGAAAATGCTAACATTTCCTGACAGTGACAAACTGCAAAATGTAAATTACGAATTCAAGTTATACATAACGCAGACTAAAGAGGCGAGTTGATTGGTAGAGAAATTAAAAACATAACGTCATTTGTCTCCAGTGCAGAAACTGAAGCAGATGCTGACTATCGCATTTGTAACACAGTGCTTATAATAAAAGTGTCTAAATATTACATATACTCGTATATATTAGGGTGTCCTTATATGACAAAAAAAATTTTTTTTCGAATTTCGAAATGCATATCCTCTATAATTTTTACTAATGCTATAAGATACTTAAATATAAAATTTTATCAATCTAGCATAATTGCAACCAGTGCCGACCGAGCTTCAAACTTTAGTAAAAAACGTGTTTTGTCCTAAAATTTCAGTCTGCTATAATTTCACTATAAATGCAATGAATTAAGTGAATAAAATTAAATAATAAATTAGATGAACATTAATCTTTAATTAAAAACATAAAGAAATAAGAATCATTCAGGGTAACTTCTTTTTAGAGTAGTTTTTTTACAGTCTGGATACAATTTTAGATGTTCCTGGACACAGCGCAGCAAGAACTGTTTTTGTTCTTCTTCAGCCGTGATAAGTCCGTTAAAATCTTGCATTAATTTAACAGCCCTTTCAGCAGTATCATTTACAACTCTCAAATAACTTATTCTTCTGTTAGCCTCCAGAAAAGCAGCATTGTAATTCCAAGAAGATACATCTTCCTTTAGAAAACTGTCGTCGATCTGCAGTCGTGACAAAAATTGTTTGCTCTTTTCCGATACGAAATCATCCAGTGCTTTGTCTAAAAAAAAAGAAAAATAAGTTAAATAACAAATAAAAATCAACAACAATTTTGAAAATAAATAAATAAGTATTGGACATTGAAATTGAAATCCAACAAAAAGTCAATTTAACTTACCAAACAACTTTTGAGTCAGTTCTTCCTTCGACGAGTCATAGCGTTTGCTAAAATCCGAGATTTTGTCCCTGTTGAAGTTGGCAATCATCTTCTTCTTAGTTTGGTTGTCAACTTCATCATCAAATAGTGATAGAATGACTGTCTCTTCACATAAATACCACAAGTGATGGCTGAACTTGCTTATAGAAGCTTTAGAAATTGTTGCGTCAACTTTTTCATACTCTTTTAACATCTTCAAGAAGCGCAAATCTTGATTAGGTGCTTTGGTCGCCACTGTACATTCGAGCCAAGGTTTAACATACAATATTACGAGAAATAAACAAACATCTTGTAGAGCCTTTTTGTCCTTCGCAGTTACTCTGCATTGTGACTGAAGTAAACATATTTTTAGAGAATATAGTTTGCCATCCCAATGGACTGTGACTATGTCGGGTACATTGTTTTGGAAGTTAGATTTTATTGCTTCTGCCCTTGATTTTCTAGTTTCAGTACGAATTCGCTGAATCGAGGATTTGTTAATACAGAAATCATCGCTGCTCAGACCAAGCGCTTCTACCACCGCATTAAGAATGTAAACGGTATCTCTAATGCTTAACTGGCATCGATCTAAAGCTGCATCTAGTTTAGGTGTTATAAGATTCTTTTTATCTCTTTTTGAACTTTGTTCATGGCAGGGAACGTCCGGCAAGTTGAGTTCAGAATTCAAGATCTGTTCTTCGTCTGAATCTTCTACACTGTCTAAGTTATTTGTGGAGGAAGTAGATGCAACAGCTAGTGATTCTCTTTGTCTTACAATCCTTTCCTCTTCTTCCAATCGTCGTTGTCTAGATCTTTGTTCTTTTTCCGCCAATTTTTTATCTACACCACCTAAGCATCCCGGTCGACCTGGCTCTCTCTGTTTCATTAAAAATAATTTATCTTCCTCTATTTTCATTCTCTCAAAAGCATCAGAATGTGCAATATCAACAAATTATCAAGATTAATTATAAAATTGTTCTCACGACTCTTAAACGTAATCTGAGTTTTCTTACAATTTTTTTGCAACTCTCTCCAAACATGATATAAATCAATAAGTTTCTTCACGCAGTTAGGAAATGCCCTTGTTGGAATTCTTGCTTTTTCCCAATATATGATGCACTCCCTAATCACAAGATTTGCACTTTCACTTACAGTCAATTTAACCTCACGAATATTGTAAAATAGGACTGAGAGAACTTGTCGATTAGATGGTAATTTTGCACCATTTATTTGGTAGCTAGTCAATCCGATAAGAAAAATATTTTGTTTATCACTCCGTAATTCCACCGACATGTTTACGCACTAAACAATGAAGCACTAATAGTCTCAAAAATCGTACGAAATGGCAAATAAAACATGTCGTAACAGGTCACTGGGCAGTACTTAAGCAACTTGTATCGACAAGTTTAAATAGCAAGTCGGCACGGGTTACGTTTATATATCGAACTAATATTTTTTTCTAGACAATATAGGGTTATTACGAAACTTTTAAGAAGGTATGCGTAAAAAAATATCGAACTTGAAATTTAAGGGACACCCTAATATATATATATATATAAATATATCTTAATAAAAGCACACATAGTTCTTAAGAGTAAATGCAATGGCTATGCTAATTTTGCAAATACTCATACTAGATATATCCTTTTAGTTATATCGTTTACACCTGCACGAACGAGAAACTATTTGGTCTGATAATCTTCTGTCTTCTTGAAGTCATAAATTTCATAAGTATAATTAAACTTTTGATAGTTCTTAAGCTTGTAGCTGACGGTTGTTGAATCAAAGAAAGATATCACACGTCGTATAATAATGTTGACATACTCGTGATCACGTGGACGGCGCAGCGGCAACCATTTTGGCCAGCATTTTATTCTTAATTCGTGTTACTTTATGTCTCTGTACCAAATTATTGTTCAGTTTTAAGTCTGAGATATTTACAATCTTATATAATACGTATGATTTGTGTAACTAGTTTTGTATGTCATTTATGTTCGAGCGTATCTTGAGTTGGAGCTATCCATTGGTAGCGGTAATAAACTTTCTTTCAGATCAAGTTCTTGTAAAACAAAATAAAAAAAAAGATGAGTTATTATGTTAATTTCAGAACAACTTAAAATTATATAAATAATTATAATACATTTATATATCCTAGAAAGTATGTAAATACTTGTTACAACACAATACAAATGGGAAACATTTGAATTTATTTCAAAATCCAATCAGTTTCAGGATCGAGTCTGTTAGTTTAAAATGTGCGAACGGTGTATTGGTTTTATAGGACACTTTAGAGAAGTGTCGTTCCGACCTACTCCGAATGGAACAATTATCTAAAATACGTGTCCATTTAGAATTGAGTTTATTTCTATTTGTGACAAAACATTTGAATTGAAAAAATATTTTCTATTCAAAAATATAAAGAGGAATCTTCTTAAGACACTTGCATGGTAGATTTATAAATATTAATAATAATAATAAAAGCCTTTATTCGCTGACCGTATTAAACATTTTAACTTACATACTACTTATAAAATATTACACTTAAATCTCACTTCTTAATTATACAAGTATATATATACATTTTTTGTTTCTTTTAGCAACCACTTAGTCAGGTTGTCTTCCGACATAGGCCTCCCCCAGTTCCTTCCATTTATCTCTGTCTCGAGCTATCCTTCTCCACCCTTTCGGCAGATCATCCTCCCATCTTTTGATTTGACGTCCTTTTCGTCTTTTCCCATTTCTAGGATACCAGTCCATAACCTCCTTCGTCCATTTTTTCCCATGAGCTGTCCTCATTATATGACCAGTCCAGTTCCATTTAAGTCTTCTGATTTTTTGTAATATATCAGTCACCCTTGTTCTTTCTCTTATTTTTAAAGTTTCCCACCGGTCTCGTAATCTTAGGTTAAGCATGCTTCGCTCCATACTGCGTTGACAAACTAAAAGTTTTTTGTTGTTTTTACTCGTAGCAGGCCAAGATTGACATCCATAAGTAAGACATGGGAGGATACAAACGTTGTATAATTTTCTTTTTACAGCCATTGGTAATGTTTCGTCTTTAAATATATCTTTTAGTGACCAGTACCTCTTCCAAGAATTGCTTATTCTTCTATTTACTTCTTTTGAATGTTGGTCCTTAGTTGATATAATTTGTCCTAAATAAATATATTCGTCTACATAATTTATCACTTCTTGTCCTATTCTTATATTTTCTCTCGGTCCGTTCGTCATTATTTTTGTCTTCGTTGGGTTCATAGTTAGACCTGCTTTCCTGCTTTCGTTGTCTAGTTGTTGTAGCATAATTTGTAATATATCTGGTGTCTCTGCGAATATCACAATGTCGTCAGCAAATCTTAGGTGATTTAAATTATATCCGTTAATATTAATACCGAGATTTTACCAGTTTAGGCATCTGAATATATTTTCTAACACTGCTGTAAAAAGTTTTGGGGAAAGTGGATCTCCTTGTCTAACGCCTCTTTGCACACTGAATTCTTCGCCTTGTTTTTCAAGTCGGACCGTTGCTGTTGTGTTTTTATATAATTCTTTTATGATTTGTGTGTATTTTCTTTCTATAGCCTGATTATCTAGCGTTTTCCATATATATTCATGACTTAGAGAATCGAAGGCCTTGTTGTAGTCGACAAATGCCATATAATATAGCTGCCCGTATTCATTGTGTTTTTCTATGATTTGCTTTACGACGTAAATGTGATCGATAGTAGAATAGTCGGCACGAAATCCAGCTTGTTCTCTTGGTTGGTTTTCATCTAGTTGTTTTGTTATTTGCCCAAGTATTATTTTTGAAAACACTTTGTATATATTGGACATTAAAGACATTGGTCTGTAGTTATTTATTTCATTTTTGTTTCCTTTTTTGTGTAATAGGACAATTGTAGATTTCGTCCATTGCCTAGGTATTTGTTCTTTAACCATTATTTCATTAAATATATACGTTATATACTTAGATGTCGTAGTTAAAGAGTCTTTTAGTACTTCGTTCGAGATTTTATCGTCTCCAGGTGATGTCCCACTTTTCTGTGTTTTTATAGCTTTTATAACTTCAGATTCTAAAATAACAGGTATTCCTTTTTCATAGGCCTCACTTTCTGTCTCTGCTGGAGTTGTATCATTTATCTTAGTGTATAACTTTTTATAGAATTCTGTTGCTACTTTGACTATTGCCGATCTCTTCATCGTTAATTTTTCATTTTTCTTTCTGTTTTTGGTTTTCATGTTGGGTATCCATTGTGTGTATTCTCTTAGTTATTTTAAACCTTTCTTGCCTCCACCTGTTTTCTCTATTTGTTCTCTCAGTACTCTCAGTTTCTCTGCTTTCCTGTGTTTCTTTATTGATGTTTGTATTTTTTTACTAATACTTGAGACGTTTTGTTTGTTGTCTTTTCGTTTATCTAACATTTCATTTCTTTCTTTCATTAGATTTAGAGCTTCTTTTCCTAATTTGTTACTCTTCTCTTTCCTGTATCTCGATTTATTAAGATCTATTAGCTCTTTTTCTAGAATATCATACTTTGTCTGCAGTGTTTTGGTTTTGTCAATTTTTTCTAATCTGTTTCCCAAATCGTTTAGGACATTTTGTGGTATAGGCGACGTGATTGTAACATTTTTTGTTGCGTGGATAATATGTTTTCTTGATTTTACGTTCCTGTATTGTATAACTCCTCTTACCATTCTATGATCGGTGTTAAAATTTAACTTATTCACTACATCTACGTCCGTGAATATCTGTTTTTTTCTTGTGAGTATGAAATCAATTTCATTTTTATCTCTACCACTTGGAGACATCCACGTCCACTTTCTAGAATTTCTTTTTTTGAAGAAACTATTAATTATTTTGAGATTATTTGCAAAAGCGAAATCTAAGAGTCTGTGTCCGTTGTCATTTCTGACACCACTACTGTACTCGCCTAAGACGAATTCGTCTTTACTTGTTTGTCTGCCCACCTTTGCATTAAAATCTCCCATTACGATTACATTTTTGTTCTTCTTTTGCATTAACTCTGCTAGATCTTTATAAAATTTATGCTTTGCTAATTTTGTGTCTTGTTCTCTGGGTGCATGAACTTGTATAATTGTCATTGGTTGTTTGAATTTTGGTAACTGTATATTAAGCACCGCGATTTTATCTGATATTCCTTGGAAGTTAATTATTTTATCTTTCAGATATTTTTTCACTAAGAATCCCATTCCATACAGCCCTTGAGTTTCACCATAGAAATAAAAAATGTACTCGTTGTATTCTCTTATCTCTTCTCCTATTCTCCTTACTTCACATATACCAATGACATCCCACTTTATAGATCTTATGGCCTCTTCCAATTCTTCTAATTTACTATTTGTCATTAGCGTTCTGACGTTTAACGTTGCTATATATATTTTACTCAAATATCTGTTTTGGTGTAAGGATGTGTTTCGTCGGGGGGGTGGTGGTCTAGCAACCCCACGGGGACCAGCCGGATTGGGGTTGTCCTGTCTCTGGTTGCTATTATTCAGTTGCTATTTAGATTGATTTGATGTGTTAGTTGATGAATTCAATTTCGGTCTCATCAATTCGAATGCGTCTCTTCTGTTTCCCTTTATAGCTGTATTGTTGCTCACTGGTTTCTTGGCTTGATTTTGGTTTTCAGGTGAAGTTAATTGATCTCTTTTTCTTTTTTCTTTGTTTTGGTTTCCTTCTTTTACTACCAATTGATCATACTTTATGTATGCAGTATTTCCTTTTGAACGTTCTTCTATTAATTTCGTTTTTAGTTCTCTCCTTTTCTCTAATACTTCTTTAGGAAAATCTTCAGTAACATAGACATTCTTTAAGTTTTTTTTCTGTTTTAATATCTCACTCCTCTTCCAACTATTTGCAAAAGTAATAAGAATCGGCCTCACTTTGTTGTCTTTGTTTACGCCGATACGGTGAATCTTTGATACATCGTTTACTTCCAAGTTGATTTTCAGATCTTCTTTAAAAATTGCCTGTACGCACTGTAGCAACTGTAACGGAGAACTGTTTTTCTCTTCCAGACCAAAAAATAAAATATTATTCTTCCTTTTTTCTTTTTCTAAATTTTCGATTTTCTTTTCCAGTGTTTCTATTTTAATTTTCATCATTTTGTTATCTTCTATTAGTAGTTCCAGCTTCTCATTCATTTTTTCGAATATAATATTTGTTTGTTTTTCCATTTCTATTTTCATTTGGTCGAAAAGTATTTTGAATTGTCCTTCCATTTTTGTGTTCTTGTACTGGTAACACTGACGAGTATGACGTAGGTGGTTAATGTTGACGTTCAATATCAATTGAGTGAAATGGAACGTTACTGTGTGTCACTAATAGCCGACGTTTCTTCTACCCTCACAATATCGAACTAATGACGACTACACAAATGATCAATTCTACGTTATTTCCACGATATTTATTTACTGTTTTATTTCGAAAATATACTAGACCACTTGATATTTTCGTTCACTGCAGCAGTTTTCACAGCAACACCAATAAACTATTGATTCGCAATTATTTTCGACGGACTGATTTCAAGGTAATGTTTGTTGTTTGACAACCATTTGACAGTTTTGTTGTCAGTTGATTTATAAATATTACATGTATATAAATATATATATATATTGAATATAAATATATATATTGAAACGTAATGTACCGAAATATTTCATCGAAACGCCGGGTAAACTTATACTAATCTTATTTTATAGGTAATTTTTATCAAATATTTATTATTTATTTATTATTTTCTTGCTACTGTTATTTTAATTCTTGAGAGCTTTATTATTAAGTTAGCCAAATTAACAATGCTTTACATATATATTAAATATACATTCTATTATAGAACAGATAAAATCTAAATTTAACATAAACGGTAATAGATACAGTTTTAAAAGACATATTTTTAATTAAAAAAGATTGCAATACATTGGCTTAGAAAACACCTATTGATACATCGACCAACCTTGCTGAGCGCGCTCGTTCACTGGGTGTAGTAAAATACGAATCTGGCTTAAGGATTTAGGCACTTTCATTACCTAACATATTTCAAAGTTTGGAGGATAATATTGAATTGATAACGATGTTCTGATAGTGAAACCAAGAGGCTATAATTTTACAAATACCGATTCATCACTACAGTATGTTTTCTAATATATCAAAGAATAATATGAATGAATGACATATATTTGAATAGATGCAATAGTACCGGAGAGAGATATTTCCAAGACATTCAAACATGGTCTACGAGTAAATTTTCTCTCCTTTTCCAACCGAAAATAATCTCCAAGATAAGATTTTTATTTATTTTGTATGTAGAACAAAACCCTCATTTTCTTTGTTTTCTCAAACAATACGGCGTGTTGTTGGGAAAGCACCAAATTAGATTCTGTTGCCTAATTAAAATAGCGGTATGCTTCTACAGATATGTTCACGTAAATACGTACTGTTTTTTCATGTAGAATTTACGTAGTATTGCATACAAGCGCTAGTTATGTAAACTTGATATGAAATTATATCTTCAATATTCACAATTTATGTCATTTTATACATTATGGCATGTGGAGGTAACAAGTTGATAGGTCACCTATAAGTACGAGTACAACTTTCACTCATAACAACCTATAACTAAAGAGTTAAAAGGGTATTGTTCAAGTGTCACCTCAGAATCAAGAACCACACAAACACTAACCACCAGATTAGCCTAGATTTCATAAAATCAAATATTAGGTTAGCTACAAACTATTTGCTAAAGACCTAATACGCATCTGAAAGAGTAATATGACAGACAGCATGTCCCTCTACTCTCCTGATCATTTAAGTCTCATATAACGTGTAATATACTAAAAAGACCATTCAATATTATCAACGATGATCCTGAACGATGTCTGTAATTGTTTACAGCGGTACTTACATATATTTGAAAATGTCTTCGTCACATTAGTAATCATTTCAAGACTTTACGGCTGTTCATCGAAGAGATTCTTGATCTAGAGCTTTTGGATATTACTACGTACTCTGTTGGCTCAACGTTCAAATGTCTATCTCGGCCTTCGACACGAGAATATGCAACTTGATTCAATCTTGGCCTGCCTGTCACCAATTTTCAACTTGAAGCTCACCAAGGATCACTTTCACTTCCACTGTATCGCCTCAGCAATATTTGGGGCGACAAACCCTGATAGATTGTCTTGACCCCTGAATTTTTTCCGATTCTTTCGATGTGTCTAAACTACCGAAGTCTGTGTACTTTTACTTTTCTGAGGATGTTGGGCTCCGCCTTAATACCAGTTGCCTCTATTTCTGCATACTTCCTTATTTTTTAATTCTATCAGGTTTTTGTACGGCACCCAAGATTTTGTATAGAACCTTCCTATTTGTTACATACATAAGTCTTGGCTTTATCCTTATATATGGAATTTAGTTTATTTATTTTTATTGTTTTGCAGTTCTAATATAACTTGAAAACCTTTATGTCGAAGGTTTATTTCTTTAATTACATTTTCACAGAATGTCCATAAAAATTAACACACGCAATAAATTACGCGTAGGTATCAACAAATTGTCTACCTTCGTGCAATAACAATAAGTCTCAATGTACGCTCAACGTAATTCGTTGTTTTAACCCTATACTAAATTCAAGAGGCACGATCATGACCTGTACGTCAGCAAGAATTTATTTTATTTAAAAAAGAGAAATAACATGTAAAAACAAAAAGTATTTATTATTTTATCATCATTTTTCTGTCCTTTTTCTAATTTTAGCACGGGTTATTTCATTTTACTGACTTTGAAAATCATGAACTTCCATACAACCGTTCATTCCCTATTTCACCCTCTTAGGGATATAATTTCCAAAAATTCAATATTAACAAGCGCTTACAATATAAAACACATGTGCTACAATAATTTCAAGTTTAAGTAGATCGAAAGTGCCCTGTATTAATATCCTAGATCATACTGTAATTAATGAGGCCACTAGATAATGGAAAATCTAACTAAGCAACTCAACTCTTTCTCGCTTATTACCTGCCCAAAATTTTTTGTTACAAGGTTTTATTTAATACTTTTTTTTTTGTTGTCTCCAACGACGTGATTAACACACCCTAATTATCTTAAAAAGTTAACGCCATCATCTATTCTCTAAGATCCTTACGCCTGAAGGAAAATCCAAGAAAAAAAACATTGTTTCTTTTAAAGTTAAGTTATAACGAAGCGAGGAAGAATAATGAGCTGTAATAAGTGACAAATTGTTCCCTCCGTCTTCAGCATGAGTAGGATCGTTCCTTTACTCCCGGCCCATTGATTTACTTCAACTTTAATTTTGCACAAAAACAAATACACGGGTTGACTGACTTTTGAAAGCTTTATTAATATTCTTGTTTATGTTGTTCAGAGTGCCTGTTTGAATTTCAATTCGTTTTATATGGTTAGGAGCATTATTTATCGACAGATACAAATCTAATTACTTCAAACACAAGTGCGTTATACGGCTGATAAACATACTTTTATTGGGTCCTGAATAGATGAATAAAAGATTATTTGAGGCCTTTCCTACTGCCGTTGGATATTTATGCTTACATTACTAAGCTGAAGACTTTGTTTGGTTAAACATGCTAACCTCGGATATTTGATCTGAAAAGTTTATTTGTTTTCAGATAGCCCATTTATTGAAGATGGCTATACTACTGATAACTTCACGCTACGAACAGTAATAGCCAAGTACCAATGAAGAATGTTGCAAAAACTGGAGAAAATTTGATTTGAGAAATACGTACGAAATCGTGCAAGTTAGCCAGCGTGTCGTAAGGCAGACATCGAGACGATTCGTACATGTGCATTCTCCTATAATACATTTTTTTTTTGACCAATAATCAAAAATGTCTAATGACACACACTACAGATCATAGTACTAATGCCCTACCTGTGTCTTCAGTGCCGTCTGTTTTTGGGAACGTTCAGTATATTTTTTTAGTCCGGTAATTAATAAAACCAAGACTTTAGTTGATCAAGCTGTTGTCAGCCTATGACGACGGCCCAATGCAACCTGATCAACACACTCATCAGGTAACGTTATCTGACCAATTATGTTGATCGCGTTTATTTCGATCTGAACAATTATATATTCTCAACTTTGTTTACAAAAAAGCCTTCCCTATGTTCAGTATATTAACGACGGATTAAAATAAATCTGACATAAACATATCTTGGAAGATGCCAAACCTGAGTTAGGTTAGGCCTCCGTATTTAGAAAAGTCCATACAACAGAATACACAAATTAATTTAGTTTTGTTTCATGAGTATATAATAATATACAGAAATTGTACAAAATGTTTTAATTGAAATAATTTTATTGTTTTCTGGCAAAAACAGAAAATATTAATAACAAAGAAGTGAATTACAAGCAGTTCAATTATGGGTTATGTGGATGGTAACACGGAACGGTCGTAAAGTGACTGTTCTGAATGGTCATTTAACAATTCTTGACATTGGAACAATTTGAACTGATCTGCCACAGTATGTAAGATGTAGGATATGGAATTTTACTCATTGTTTGGAATTATCAACAGGGTGGGCCAAATAAACATTTGATATATCATAAAAATTGTTTGTTTACAAGAAAGCTAATTAGTTCAAATATATTTTTTAAAAATTACATCATCTAAATGACCACCGCTTCGACGTTTGATCAATCAATCAAAACCAACGAATAGAATCTAGATTAACTTTGTGATAGAAATAGATATAGTCTGAAATAGCACTCAACAATTTAGGACCAATATTTGTTGAACAGAGCAATTTCAGAAAATTCACTGTTATTTGAAATGTATCTATAAATTTATGGTCATTATTTAATTCAAAATTTCTACTACAAATGCGACAAAACACTGTATGTGTGTGCTCGTTAATTACATCCTGTCTGAAAGTAGTTTTAATGTCGTGGGCTGTTTCTACTTTGTTAGAATCGTGTTGGGACTCGTAATACTCAATGAGAAAGCAATTAGCTTAGTAGTGAAATAGTACAAAGTTTCTGAATTTAGAATATTAGTTTTAGTCGACATTAAAAATATTAAACCTTTGGTTTTGCTGTGAATTCTTTTGATACTTAATTTTTTATTCTACATTCATAGAACCTTAGTCTATTTTCACGTACGCGATCCTGGTTCCTTTAGGTTATTATGATCTCAGTCCAGCTTTTATTTAAAATACCAATGGAAACTGCAGCTCGTAAATAAACGAGACTAGGATAAGAATTACTCTTACAAAGAATTCATCAACACCAGAACTTATCAGTATTCGTGTCTGAGTATTTTGAACCAAATATAAGATATTTATTTCCATATAACAGTTCACTACTGACAGCAGTTACAGTACAGTAATCTAGGAATATATGAAAACGGCACATCAAGTTCATTTTGCTTATCATGTCAGGAAAATTTATAATTAACCCTGAGAGTAAACTGTGTTTACTATATATTACTTCACGGAACAGGTGGTTCCCTTACGCATAAAATATAAGATTTAGTCCATTCACTAACCTAATATATACCAATTAGTACGCCGTAAGACCACCGTACACTTTAGACATATATGGAGAAACTTGTCAATTGTTAATTTTTCTAATTCTTTTTACCACTGTAAGATATGAGGAAACCATTACCATGTTTTGTATGAAAAATGTATGTTCTTGATTTTATTTAATAACTTCTGAACTATGTATATATGTACATAATAAGTGATATGTATATTGTTTTGGGAAAAGTATTCTTAACTGTTTATTATCGTCGTCTCAGCCAAAAGGTGTCCACTGTTGAACATAAGCCTCCCCCAAGGTCCTTCATAACTTCCAGTCCTGTGCTGCTCGCTTCCAACGCCTCCTCGTGATCTTCACTAGGTCGTCGATCCAACTTGTGTAGGGCCTACCGAGGCTGTGATTTCCTGAACGTGGTCCCAACTCATGAATTTTGTGACCCCATTGGCCATCGTATCTGCGCGCACTGTTTAACACTAAATTTATCCTCAGGGGTATTTAAGAAAAAGCATAAGCAAAACAATCTAAGCCAGAGTCTTTTTTTATCCTCGAAAAAAAATACTACATTTATTTTTATATATCAGGAGCCTGCCAAAGTGACTCTACTCTGCCTGGTGGAAAGCATGAATAGAGTCCAAGAGTTGAGGTCACCACACTCATTGCAAATGCAGACAATGCAGTATGGTGCAGCCTAGTGAGATGCTTTTTTATATCCCGCTTTGGGACATAAAAGGCATGACAGTCATCGCGTCAGTGTAAGGCTCACACAGTTACCACGATAACTGTCACCCCTGCATCAATTGGCATATTATAGTAAAACTAGCAATTTAACGAATTACATTATTTCAACGAAATCACCATTATTTACTAATAGTATTATACCATTTATTAACATATGACGCAAAATGACTCAAACTAGTTTTAAAATAATACTTCATTAACAATTCATTTTATTTTTATTTATTTATTTTAAAAAAGACAACGCCCGTACCAGTAATAAGTTCTGTGTAGCGGGGGGACTTTACAAACATACAAGAAACGGACACAAAGAACACCCAAAATCTACCACTCTAAAGAAAAATTAAAAAAGTTGGTACACTAACAACTTGTTACGGTTACGTCTAACTGTTTCTGTTTTAATTAGTGTCATAAATATTCTTTAAGATTTAAGCCTAACAGAGTACTTTCGCGGTGAATTAAACATTTTGAAATATTGCCTAACCAAATAACATTAGGTTTACTTTGCACATGTGCCTGACTTTAGCAACCCTTATTCTCTAATCTAATGTCACTTAAGCTGGTTTTAGATTTACACACATACACATAGTCCCGTAACCTTTTAAATATATTAAACAATGTTCACTCTACAACGAAAACTACGTGTAAAACTAACTAATCTACAACCAACAAATTTTTATAAAATATCTTAAATTTTCCATCAATTTTTTTTTATTTCATTTCCAATATTTCTCCAAAGTTTATCAATGAGTAGAAGAAAATCATATATATTTATTTAATAATATACTAATGTCAATGTGGTAGAAAAGGGACTCGTGGCAAAGTGATAACCGAGTACGTTAACACATTGATGAGATATGGTAGCAATCGTTACGGGTAGGTGGCAACCTAAACAATATGACAATAGTCTTTCTACGCCACTTCAATATTGCCTTTTACTTGTTTTACAGAAGTCTGATTGCAGTCACTTCGAGTAAGAAATTAAAGTCCAGGTATGTCGTAGTAGACTTAAAACCAACCCCAATCTCGTTTCAGAAAGCAACTGCAGAAGAACAGATTTACGGTTGAATTTAATACAATTCGAGGATTTAGGTATGAGTATATTACAGTTTGTCTTTCATTCATGCTTCGGTTTGAACGATCCGGCTCACCGATCACCGAGGGGGACTGCACATATGCCGCCGCCCATGTCGTTGGTCGCTCGGAGCTGGAACTTCCCAGGTGTCGCCTGCGGTCTAATCTGACTTGGACTGACTGCCCGGGCGTCGTCAAGAGCACAACAGTCCTCCCTCGCAACAAAATGACGACCTACACTGCCTCAGGACCTGCCCTTTTTCAGGGGTAGCGATACAGACATCGCTGGCAGGGGGCAAACGACCCTGATCCAACCTCCACGCGTCCCTTGCAGTTGATTACATAGTGATCAGACTCAACTGGAGTAAAATACGGAATTACAGGAAAACCGATATTGATGCATAATTCTTACGTTACTTTTCACAGAGTTGGTGAAATTAACAAAAGACTTCCTCCTGATTCTTCACACAGAGGATAGTAACGCATTATGGAGTTACAAGTGTTCATGAACGATAGTAACCTAGATGGTTTGGCAACCTAGAAACTAAATCCTTAATTATGGAGACCTCGCCCTATTGATGTGTGAAGCTACCTTTAAAAATCATTAAACTAGTATAAACAAAAGTGTAACCTCGATCCACCCCTGTACACACTTCCATTCTACAGGAAATACGTCATTACCGCCGACAATGGCCGCTCTTTCCGCCGCAGTGTTCGCAAGCCATTACGTGGCACCTGCGGGCGTAGGTCGTTCGAATAACATGCATGGGCTCCAGGTTGTGGAAAAACGCATAGATATTGAGAATTGTTCTAAATGAAAGGTACTTTCTGACCAAAGGCCATATAGGCGAATTTGTCACAAAATCGTTTATAGTATGGAGTTTTTCAAAAAAGTGTTGAGATGTATCTGATAGCTTAAACAGCTTAAATTAAAGCTACACAGCTATCCAAAGCTAGTTCTACAGAAGAACAACTAGTGGTTATTTCTAACACTAAGTCTAACCTATAAGTATTCCCACGCCTAGGTATTAAATGGAGGTGATCGTCATCTCTCCATCTAGGATGGGATAAGATAGCTACTGCTGGGAATAGCGGTTCCTCAAAGTTTTCCAAATAAATGTTGACTTATAAAATAATGCAATCAAATAGCCCTGTTAATTTAGTAATCTTGTTTCTAGAGAATTTTGAAAAGAGAAAACAACCTTATAATTAAAGTTTGGAGGCCTAAGACACAAAACCACTATCGTATAAATGGCACTATGAAACATTACAAGATTTTATATTCACATAAATATGTTTGACATGTATGTTGTAACAAAGCGTCAAAGAAATTAGATTAACTAATTTAGTGGGCTGTTGAAGTCAGTAGTGAAGTAATATTTCTCTTTTAATATAAATATATTTCGGGCATTGAATCAACGTCGGGTAGCTCCGTAGTACGCTTTGTTCTAGACGTACGCTCATTTGTTTCTATCGGTTCGGGCCTAGAAATTTACACACAATTAACGACTCTGGCTGAAGTGATTAGGTAAACTTATCTAATAACATAACATCGCAAGTAGTGTAGTGCTTTAAGTAGTCTTCTCACCGCACACTACTGCGCTGGGTGTTGTGAGTTCGATCCCCATATAGAGTAATACTTTATTGAGTTCTTATTCTGGTTGTTTTTTATGTTCGTTTCATAAATGTGTGTACAGGATATTTATTTTGGTACGAAAATTTTATTAATAAATAATACAATAATTAATTGTTGTTCATATTATATGTTAATAACATCTCGTATAAAATATTAAAGATGGAAAAATCTACAGGCACTTGTCAAAAACTCAGTAAATTATCAGAAAATGGGAATATTTTTTTTCTATTATATAATATGTATGTAAGAAATTATTTCCTAATTTTAAATTATTTACATCAATTACACAACATTACACAAAAGGTCTTTTAAAGTACCCTTTCAATCAAACGGGTGATCCCCCTGGATCAAGAACTGATAAGGAAACTATGCCAAGAGATAAGAGGTGATTGACGGGGGTATTACATGGCAATGGGCGCAGGCAACCACGTTTTGTAAAACTTACCGATACTCGAAAGATCGAAGCTCATTCTGTTCAAAGTATACGAATATTAGGTGTAATTAAGAATCATAAATTAATTCACCATTTTATCAACTATTTTAAGAGCTGAGAACTATCGAATCAAATACCTGAACACACACACAAACATACACATTTGTTTATACAAAAACGTGTGTTTATCAGAGGAGTAATAAACTGACGTGTGAGATGTCATCCTATCGGGTTGTAAAAGTGAAGGGACAGAGAGTGCACCTGTGTTTGTGTACACATGATTGTGCCGCAGAGCACCCTATACTACGTTTGTACTTATCACGTGTGTACTTATCACGGTCAAACTCCAGGCCATATTGACTCCAGCATCCACCGATGGATTTGGCCGACTTACTTTCACTTCAGCGTACTGATTATCTGTGCGATATCAGCTGCTCCAGTTCTCTGTCCAATAATTTCGTTACTAATTTTATCGGATAGAGAAACACCCGGCATCACACGCTCCATCACACGCGGAGCTACTTTAAAGTTGACTTGGACCAGTCCAACGATGAGTGACCTCATTTAACTCCGTATATCAGTACGAGTAGAACGCACTGGTTAAATTTCTTGATCTTTAAAGATTGTGACATCGGTGACTCGAAAATATGACGTAACTTACCACACGTCATCCAACTCAGATGAATACTTCTATCGGCTGCCCGATCGAAGTTGTGCCGGCCGATTTAATAGTTTGGCCAAGGTAGATGTATTCTTGAACAACCTCGATAGTAGAACCACTTCGATCACGCAACTCGGAAGTACTTGCCTATTCTGCATTTCACCTATTTAATGTTCATCCCCAGTCCCACTTGTTTCGAAGAATGGTCCAGACTGTTGAACATTTCTTCCAGATTATGCAGACTAGAGTCTGGATGACTATGTCATCTATAAATCGCAAATGTGTGTGATATTGGCCATTGATATTATTCGCCGTCCATTTCAATCTAGTGTCTTGAAGATGTCTTCTAATGCATTGGCAATTTTGAAGATATGACGCCACCCTATCTTACCCCTCGGTTCAATTGATCTTATACTCTTTTCTCATCACTTCCCACACTTTTCCCATAATACAAGTTAAATCTTATCATGGGTGCCAGAGTTCAAATACCAATTACTTGAATGTTTGCTGTTTATTATAAGTAAAATTGTATATAAAATTGTTTTTTTGAATAAAGAATTTATTATATATTACTTGGACATAATGGCAGTATACCAGGCAACTCCGCATGGATTCCAGGATAGCACATTAAAATTTTATGGAAATGGAAAACTTAAAGTACAATAAAAAGAAAGACGATTGAGAAGGTAAGTCACCTGTAAAATAATTGTAAGATAATACTTTGACGCTAATGCTACAATAATAATTTTAAAATAATCTTAGCTGGACTTAATCTTAAGAGACGCATGGGCCGTCTTGCTATTTAATCGTGTCCACATAACGATACTTGACAAAACATGTTTGTACTTGAATCTTGTAACTATCAAACAATTAGTCCTTTAGCTTAGGTTAAAGAATTTTTAATTTTTATCAAAAATTTATCGTATTTTTCTGTAGTAGGTATAACATGTTAGACAAATACTTCGTATAGGAAAATTAAATAAAATCAATCGATGGATATTTATGGCCTTCAAACATATGAACAGAAAGACCGTTAGACGTGTTGGAAGACTTTATTTTTATATAAATTAATGTGCGTTGTATGAACGTATGAATTAAATATGAAAAATGATTTTGCTATTAACTTGATGTAATCCACTTTAATTTGAGTGAACCCTATTTAATTGATTGTTTACAATGTCTGAAATTTCATCGCGTTGCTTAAATTAATATTGCTTCCACTTCAACCTTGAGGATCAGCTCAAGATATTTGAGATGATTCTAAATAATTATATCATGGTATAAACGCCATCGTTTACATTCTATATTTTCTGTAATGAAGCGATAGTTTAAGATTTATAGCTTTTCGACTCAATACTAATTTTTGATTGACAACACTGACTGGTGAGGGACAAGTAGATTTTTTTCCTCTCAAGACGACCGTCGTTAAATGAGCACCATTTGTACATCATTATCTTTATATACCGTATCGTCAAACCTGAGTGCTACATGCTACGGCTCTACAGAAAACTGGAGTTAAATAATTTTTCAAATCAATGATCAGCAATCAGCAATCATCAAAGCCATTAATAGTTCTCAGCTGGACGAAGCCTCTCCTTCCCTAGGAGGTTTAGGATTTCTATACCACACTGACTAAATGGATTGATACAGAGTTTATTTCAAGTTCTGAAGAGATACGTTAGCGGTACGAGGCCGCTCGTCGAGCCACGATGGTTAGTTGCTTATCCCGGTTGGAAGTTCCATGTGCTGGTTTTGATGTCCTGGAGGCTCTCTAGCCGGTCATCGTCAAGTAGGCAGGGCGGTAGCACTGGACCCTTTCCTTCCGACTGACGCAGGTCTTTTCCAGGTATGGTTGCCTCGGGCAGTATCTGCACTCTCTAAGTGGGAATGGAGTCCCGCCTGTCATCTCTGTGACTACAGTGAGGACTCAGCTCAGGACGCGCTGGCGGTTTGTTCCGCCTGGGTTACGCAGCGTGGACAGAAGGAGGCGGCGGAAAAGGCCTGGGGGACGATCTCCACTCGAACTAATACGCCGTCGGCTAACCGGGCGGCGGAGGCACGCCTACCAGCGCCTCACACCACCCTGAGTGTGGCCGTGGATGGACGGGACGGCTTACCCTCTTCATCCACTACAGTGGCCAGCCGTGTAGAGGTGACTTCCACTTGTGCCGTACATTGCCTAAATAGAGAGTTTGCCAGAAAGTGGTACCCACACTAGCGCTAGGCGCTGTGAGGGATTCGGAGGGCTTAATAACAACAGTTCCCGGTTTCGTCTTATTCCAGGTACAGAGTAGTACACCATGTGGTTTTAGTCGATCCGATCCCAACACATAGCAGCGGTGGGGTGATGGTATCCCCCTTCGGGCCATTGCCACACATCATACGTAACAAAAAATGTGTTTGTGTCAAGTTTTTTTCTGCTCGCAGTGATATTGTCATGCACAGTTTGGTCCCTTATCGGCTCTTACGACGCCAATGCGATGAGTGGAAGTGGTGACACTCTGTATTGTTAATCTGTCACCACGTGATCACTCTTAATTGCAGGTATCCAAGGACGGTGGTCGTCACTCTCCATCCGGTGACCCAAAATAACCACAAAATACCTGCACCTATGAAATGTTGCAAGGAAAATAATAGATAAATACAAATACAGCTCCAACTCCCGTGTATTTGCTTAAAGCCTTAAACATAATCTGTTGAGCAAATATAACAAACATAATGAATATTTGACTTTCCAGTTCCCTCTCGGTGTATTTGAAAACCTAATTTGTTACATGAATATTGATATATGGTTTTACTCATGAATTATGTGATAATCTAGCGTCTAAATTTTGTATGTAAACTATTCTTTTTCTTTGTATTATATACTGAAATATTTAAGAACAACAACTTTATTTTTGGTATGTAATGAAATATTTTTTATTATTATTTTAACCTAAAATGCTCATTATTGTGTTAAATAATCTTCAATCTAAATAAACTAGACAATACTGAAAGCGATATTATTTTGCAAATATTTTACTAATAGCACGGGATAAACGTAAGGAATTTATTTTAGCAGAAGAAAAGTACTTTATTTCAGCAGCTTTTGAGGTCTATTACTACTTTACAGAAGAGCCGTAAATGTAGGAATAATGTTTAAATTATTTGTTCATGAAATATATAAACCAGTCACTCAGGACGCAAGTTAATATGGAACACTGTGAGGTGTAGTAAATCGACTGTAAGGAAAGTATCCAATTTCATATACAAATACAAGCAAATTAACATCAAACTAGAAATCATTCAACTAACACACACACGTACATACACACTTACAAACACACACACACGCTCAGTATATTTATAGCATTTTCTTATTTGTTTAATTTAATTATTTGTTTATGTAACTTTTTTTACTTCGTTTAGTTAATCTTTATATTACGTTATTACTAATATTTTGAATAGTAATTTGATTGAAAGATACTGGATTCCATAACACAGGGAATCCTTGTGTGGGATCTAGGGATTGAACCCTGTATCTGGGTATGTTTTTGAGATGACAAATATAGCTATTATAAATTATTATTACAAATTAAATAAAAAAAAGTAGACTGCAGTAATTCAGATTAGCTGTTTGCACCGGGCTTACCACTAGCGAAACTCTTCAGGGATTAAGAGTTTAAGTAGGAAACGGAATTTAAGGCTACCTTTACCACGTAAGGTATCTTGCTTCTAGTTTTTATTTTTTAATTCCATTGTCGTTGGTTTTAATTTTTTTAGTTCCATTCCATCAAATTTTGAATAGGAACCATAAATGTGGCTTTAATAAATATAAACTGAGTAGATAAAAATTAACAGATTCAGTAGCTGCGCAATAAACGTCCAAGAAGCTACGCTACGATAAAAACTCTTAAATTTTTCTTATAAACAGCGAAACATTTCCTTGGATATATTTTTTATTTTCAAATTTATTTGCTCATAAAAACATGATATAAATGTACAGCAGTAGTTCCAGTGAACGTTAAGCTCGACTGAATGGCTTGTACGGTGCGATGGAGTGTGAACAGCCTGATACCAAGTTATACTACTTACAACTCATGTATTAGATTATGTGTGAGAGCTTAAACATGAAAATGTCAGAATCCATATTATTAATCTGACAGCTAATAGTATAGGCTGAGACGGTATTACATTTATCACAATCCTGACATAAAGTTTGCCCTCTCATAGATATCAGTTCTTTCTTACGCTCTCACCTGAATCTTTCAGAGTGTATGTTTCAAAGCCTGTTAATACCGAGGTGTCCTCTTACATGAGCCTTAGAAATCTTTTAGATATTAACATTTCATTAAATTTTGCTAACATTTTTTACTAAAAACTTAATGTTAGAAAAAAGATATCGATTCGATGGATATCCTAGGGATTTTAATCCTATCTAGTATTATTATGTGTTATAATACATTTTTCTACAGTTCCAGCAGCTTGGAATTTTATATAAACCAGATAAAACAAGAATATTCTGAAAGAATCTTTTTTTAATCTAGCTAAAATATCTAATGATAAACCCCTCTGGCTAAATTGTTAATTCTCTGAATCTACCTAATTTTAGACGACGTTGTAATAAATTTTATTAACGATTTCATCAACGCCAATCTCATTAGAATAATAATTAAAACGGGCACCTAAATGAAGAGTTATTTAATAAAAATTTCAAAATGGATTCAACTCCCGCCGGATAAATTACTTTAAGTGTTTCATTTTCGGCAGGAATCTATTTAGGAATCTATTAAACGTGCTTCAAGATTTTTTTTGCTATAATCGCAAACAAAAATTGTGAGTGTAACAAACTAAAAAAAAGTTTATGGCATAAGGCCCTAAACATATTTAAGGTGGCATAAAATTTGTACTCTAAATATATTTAAACAAAGTATTAACCTTTACTAATATTATACAACTAATATTATATATTATAAATGCATAAGTAACTCTGTCTATCTATCACGCTTTTAAAACTTAATTGTTGAACCAATTTTATTGAAATTTAGTCTGTCGATAGATACTTTCTTTCTTGAGAACTGAAACTAGCAACTACTTTTTACAACGTTAACCTGTATACACGTTGATAATTTGTTGATTAGTTGATAATAAACATTTCGTTATGTCAATAATTGGCAGTTCTATGTATAGTTGAATAAAACAGTTGTCTTTGGCTCAACCTAATATGGGACAACCTCTACTGATACGTTAATTCAACAGTTTTTATGTCTATTGGAAATAACGCCATCTGTTGTCATTTAATAAAACTATTTCGTAGGTACTTATGACGTGACTTGTCAGTAATATAGTCACACAATTAGTTACCCGCGCTTCGCTCGTTTACGTGCCGCAACTGAGTTAGAAGGCGGAATTAAATTACTGATGATTTCATTTAGAAATAGCCTCCAACATTTCTATTGTTTCAACGGAAGTCTAATCCTGCAGTCTTTCGTATTTCATTGGGCAGTGAATTAAATTGTTTTAGAGCAAAATAATGGAAGCCGTTATGGAAACTGGAATAGTCTGTCACAATTCACTAAGTCTTTATTGTATTATTACATAATAATAAGTGATATAGTTTATGCTACAGTACTTACTATTGATCAGTCAGATACTAAAGCTCTTAATGTATATTATTGAAGAGTAGATTCAGTCATTCCTATTTATTGCAGCGGAAAGTGCGTTAGGCCGCCTGTCGTAGTTTTACAGATAGCTAGTTGGAGCCGTAAAAAGCCCCTCAAGAGTCTTTCTACAGAATTTTGACATCGTCTAGTACTTGGGTAATGGAGCTTAGGTAATAGCAGTCCCTGTGCGTAAATAATCGAAGTTGAGCTGTACTACTTCAAACTGATCTCAATCTAATTTGAAATAGTCGGAGGAAGAAAGAAATCCTGAGTCGCTTCTGTTACGTAGTGTATGAATGTGTACATTGCATTCGCTATTTTTTATAATAAACATATTATGAAAATATTTGCTAGATCACGTTAACAATAATAATAAAGGAATATTAAAACAAACGATCGGAAATAATAACATATATATACTTCTGTGTTGTAGCTGCAACACGAGATACAAATGTGTTACCGCCCTTTGAGTACGCTTGAATTTAGAGGAGAATTAAGTTCGGGTCTCCGGTAACTCACTGACCTACTCAGCGAAAAGCAATAAAAGAAATACTCAAGTTCAGTCTGGAGTGGAGTTACTCTGCTCGAGCTGACGTATTTCTGCCAAGGAATAGTTCTCTCTCGTAAAATTGCATATTTGAAAATGTTAAACCACAATCATTCATACCAATTAAAATAGTTGGGTATACATTTCTGAGTTATCAGAAGTGGAAGAATACAGTCGAATCAATCAGTAGAAAAACCATTTCATGTTCCATTACGTAAATAACATGGAGAGGAACAAATGAATATATCCAATGACACTCTATTCTAAAAGGACCGTGAAATTTCGAAGTAGAGAAAATTGGCGAAATAGACAATACATTTTGTGCTTGAGAGATCGGCAAAATATAATAAATGGTTCAAGAATGCCACCTATATTTTATAACTGTGACCAATAAGAAATTATGATGGTTTGGACTGCACTAGTTTGGCTACTTGCTACTAGATGGCGCTGTTACTGAATATGTTAACTTTTTATGATATAAAATGATAATTAAAATAATTGTCGTTAAAATAGTTGTTTTTATACAAGTATTGTATTACTAGAATTTTTTTAAACAACAAGATTTTATTAAATTTTCGGACGTTTCTTCCAAGAAGTTTTATTCTATTGCCCGATAGGTGCTGTTTTAGCAATAAAGTTAAAGCTGATAAATGCTGTTTTTTCTGTTATTAAGTATTTTTTACGGGAATATTTACTATATTAAGTTGCTAAAGATAAAATAATGCGTGTGTTTAGACCTGATATGTAACTGGACGTTAATTAAAACTTAATATTTTTTTTGCCAAAACTGTTAAATATGTATTAACATAATATATCAAGCATGTATTTCCTAATGAGAGAAGAAGAAGAAGAACTTTCCAGAAAAAATATACGTCAAGTAATACAAAGGAAGCTCCAACGTGTTGTCCCCCAATCCGGCCGGTCACCGAGGGGGAAGCTGACCACCACCCTCCAACATATCAGCCAACAAAATCAAATACCCAAAAAGAGAAACAAAAACGAAGCAGTTTATATATATGTACACTAAACACACGAACCTTGAGAACATCGGAAAGTTTGCATGAGCTTGAGTTGGCTACTGAAAACCTCAAGTGGGATATCTTGGGCATAAGCGAGATGAGGAGAATAGGAGAAGGAATAGAAGAGCGAAACAACTATATTATGTACTATAAAGGCGAAATCGCTGGACACAGAGGGGTTGGATTCCTGGTAAAGTCGAAATTAAAAAGCCAGATAATCGGTTTTGAAGGAATATCGGACAGGATAGCTGTGATTCACATTAATTTACCAAAGTATAGGAAAAAATGGACAATTATCCAAGTCTACTCGCCGACAGAGCAAGCAACAAAAACAGAGATCGACAAATTTTACGACAAATTACGTGAAGCTACTGAAAGATATTCCGAAAACAATCTCGTGCTCATGGGAGATTTCAATGCCCAAGTGGGCGTCTAAATACCTGGAGAAGAACATATAATAGGGAAATACGGAAGAGGCAAGAGAAGTAAGAATGGAGAAAAACTAGTAGAGTTCCTTCTTGAGCAGAACTTAACACTTCTAAATTCCATGTTCCGTAAAAAACCCAAGCATAAATGGACATGGATATCTCCAGACGGAAAGTTCAGAAACGAAATCGACTACATAATAACCAACAAAGCCAGGGTATTTAGTGATACGGAAATAATACAGAAACTAAATTTCAACACAAACCATCGCATGGTACGCAGCTGTCTTAATGAAAGATGTCCAAAAACTCCTAGACATCATATGGACAATATGCAAACAATTAACATACAAAGGGACACAGACATCACTATGGAAGACCTAATGGAAGCCGTTAATTCAGATATGGACCTAAATGAAAAATATAAGAAAATTGAGAATAAACTTAAAATACAGACAACAAAACAAACAAAGAAGAGTAAAGAAAACTTTTTAAGTGAGAGAACGTTAAAACTAATTGAAGATAGAAAGAACTTGTTATCAAAAAAGGATAAAAAGGAGAACCAAGAAAATATATCTAACCTTAGCAAACAGATTCGAGAAAATATGAGGAAAGACAGAAAGATCAGGAGAAACAGAGTATTAGAAAATCACATCATTAAAACAGGAGGCACGAAGAAAGCCCTTAAGGAACTTCGTGAAAAAGGAAAGGAATGGATACCAAAGTTGAGAGACAAAGAAAAAGAACAGCCAGCTACTACTCGAAGTTCAATCCAAAATATAGCAATAAATTATTATCGGTCAATATACTCAAATCATTCAAGCTTTGACACACACAATAGTGGTAATAAACAAACTGCAGACAATGAAGACATACCAGAAATATTAGTATCGGAAGTAGAAAAAGCTATAAAAAGCCAAAAAATGGACAAAGCACCCGGCCCTGACAGGATCACAAACGAACTTATGAGAGGGACAATCACAGAACTAAGCCCGCTACTAAGAAAAATCTTTAACGATATTCTACATACCGGTATCATCCCTAGCCAATGGGCAGAGTCCCATATAATACTCCTTCACAAGAAAGGTCCAAAAGACGATATCGGAAATTACAGACCCATATCTCTCATCTCGAATGTATATAAAGTTTTCGCCAAAATAATTCTGGACAGAATATCAGGTACACTCGACGAAAATCAGCCTGTGGAACAAGCGGGTTTCAGGAAGGATTTCAGTACAATAGACCACATTCACACAATCAAACAGCTTATAGAAAAATATAATGAATACAAAAAAACTATTTACATTGCCTTCATAGACTACGCCAAGGCTTTTGATAGCCTCAGACATGATGTCGTATGGCAAAGCCTAAGAGAGCAGGGCATCCAGAACACTTACACCAACATCATCAAAAATATTTATAGTGAAAGTATAGGTAGGATACGACTGGAATCTACAGGAGATGCTTTTGCAATAAAAAGAGGTGTCAGGCAAGGTGACCCACTTTCACCAAGGCTGTTCACAGCAGTGTTGGAACAGATGTTCAAGAAGTTAGATTGGGAGCATCTAGGTCTAAACATAAATGGATCACGGTTGAATCATCTTAGATTCGCGGATGACCTGGTCCTATTGGAGGAAGATCCAAAACTACTGGAGTCCATGATACAAACTCTAGCAGACAAAAGTAAAGAAGTAGGCCTAGAGATGAACTCCAGCAAGACTAAGATGATGACTAATTCATTTCCCAGAGACATAACAGTAAATGGACAGAAACTGGAATATGTAGAGGAATATGTATATCTTGGCCAGATAATATCACCTAATGACCAGATGTCGAAAGAAATAGAGAAAAGAATTGCAACAGGGTGGAAAACATACTGGGCTTTGAAAGAAATCACAAAAAGCAAAGAAATATCCATTAAAACCAAGAAGAAGACCTTTGATACCTGTATTCTACCTGCCATTACATATGGTTGCGAAACCTGGGCTTTGACAAAACGCCATAGGGAAAAACTTGCAAGATGTCAAAGAAGTATGGAGAGAAGCATGTTAGGATTAAAACTTAAAGATAAAGTAAGAAATGCAGACATCAGGCACAAAACGAAATTAACTGATATCCTGGTCCGTATTGATCAACTTAAATGGAGGTGGACTGGACATACGCTAAGATGTAAAAAGGAGAAATGGAGCAAACAGGTGACAATCTGGTACCCAAGGGATGGCAGTAGGGGTCGAGGTCGTAAAAAGAGAAGATGGGAGGACGACCTGAAAATCACTTTAGGTCCCCTCTGGACAAGAGTGGCGGCTGACAGAAAGCAGTGGAAAGAGTTGGAGGAGGCCTTTGCCATAAGGCACACCGAACTGAGAGACTTTTTGTAGTGAAATGTAAATTTTAGTTTTAAATACTTTGTTTTAAAAATGCAAAATGTCAAAAAGTTCGGAAATAAAGGCTATATTATTATTATTAATACAAAGGAAGCACTAACTTCAGTACATTTGGATATTTCGCTTAGCAAACCTTTCAAAATGACAGTCTAGTCTGATTTCCCTCGAGACAGAACGTCTAACGCGGTCTGACTGCTACGGGTTTATCCGCTATGATTTATTACTGTTAATAATCTGTGACGAATTATTGGAAAACAGAAAAATATCCTTAAAATATATATATTTTATAATTCTTGTGATAGTAAACGCATGACAATCTTAATTGGGAAGTTAGAGCCCTGAAGTGTTGTGGTAACTAGTTTATTCTTGGAATTCAGTTCCTAGTTACTGCTCTTAGAATTCAGTAACTAGTTGGAGCTCCAGTGCCACTCGCTCTGTCAGAAAAATATATATTGATAAAGCCAGTTGAGCTAGTAATCCATCCCAAATAATCTTGGAACAATAAAGGCTAGAAAACTGATTATATTTCTAGTAAACTTGGAAAATGTAGAAATGTAAAGAAGATGAGACTGGAACTTGACAATTCCAATCCTGTTGTATTACCCTTAATTTATGGTAATTCATCGCCCATGAGTAAAATAAATATATTTAATAATTACTATGTCCGTGTGGTGACGGATTAAGAATACATAATGTTCCCACCCCTATTCATCCTGTGAGTGTCGCAAAAGGCGACTAAGGGACAAGGTATACAAGACAGATATTAAAAAGAGAAGGAAAACTTAAAACAAAACCATTCAAACCAGTCTGACCAGCGTGGTATAGTAGGGCAAAAGCTCCTTGCTAAGGAGAGGCCTATGTCCAGCAGTGGACTGTAAAAGGTTGTTGATGATGATGACGATTGATGAATAATTACTAAGTAGTAAATTTAATTTCAAAATAAAAATTAAAGGTTTATTGCTTGAGGAATGGAAATAAAAGAAGAAGGAAAATTGCACGCTTCTAATATAAATAAAAGTCCGTGCAGACATAAGACCTAATTTTCAAAAAAAGTACTGTCTTAGTCTGCTACGGAAAAACGCTTGCTCATTCATCGCTCAAGTCGATTCTATGTTTAGGTATTTCTGGTACGTTATCTACCCTGATTGATGACTCTGTTCAGACAGACTTATTATCGACATAACTTACCAATTTCATACAGTGCTTTAAAGTGTAACGTCGTATTCAACTGACGGTTTTTGATAACTTTATGTGTATATGATTAGAACATGGTGTCTGATTATCTGTCTGATACCTTTTAAGGTTTCTTGATCGCAGGTTGAAAAACGACTTTTCCTATTAATAAATGTATAAGATTGTTTTTACCCAAGAACGATTATGCCAACTGTCGGTAAAATGAAGTCAATAATCCTACTGAGGTTCTTTGAAATGTTAAACATAGCGTAGACTTAATAATGGTCACCTGTGATGATGAAGATATTGTTGTATATTCTTCTTTAAAACGATTCAATTAAAGATATTTAAAATACATAAAAACATATATAAAAACACGCCTGTTTCCCCGGATGGGTAGGCAGAGGAATCATAAACACTTACTTTTCGCCAGAGTTTTGGTCCCATGCAGTAGGGAGCGAGCCTTTTGCTGCTAATCGAGATATTTTTTGCCAGAGGCTCGTTCGTCGATTAGGTCCACTACATGCAGGTGAGGTTGACCCTAAGTTCTTGGTGGGCACTCTATGCATCACTTTATGTTTTAAAAATAAATTTCAAGTAACTAACTAACTGAAAATTCAAATTCAAAATAATAAAATTAATAAGTTTTTGCAAGGTATCCTTTTACGTAAATTTTTTATGTAGAATAATGAGGAAAATAATAAGCCTTAAAAATCTTATGAGCTTTATAAACAACCTTTGATGTTTGAGGAGGAAATTGAGTTAATGTTCCCTCCTCCCCAACCTGTTGCTTTGGCCTCCAATTTATTAATATTTTTCCAGCGGAAAACTTTTTAATTGCCTGTAAAAATATACGTTGTATTGAAAACAAACCAAAAGTCGTGATGCTCTATAAATTTATGCAAACAATTTTAATTGACCGCTAGCTTTTGCCCGTGTCTTGGTTATCGCAGTAAATAGTAACCCATGCGTTATTCTGATGTATGTATAAGCTATATCACTGTAAAGTTTAATTTAAATCCGTACCATGGATTTTACGTGAAAGAGTGTGGAGGGAACAGATGTCATGTCCCTCTGACACAAAGGAAGGATCCTCTGACCAGGCGAGGTGATCATGGCTGGCGGGCCACGGCCCAACAGTTGAACAGTTGATGTTGGGATGTCGTACTAATTGAAACCCGAATCTCTATTTCACGATACAGGATTAGTAATTGCTTCGTAGTTCGATGTATCTTCGCTATTCGTAGTAAGATGTATCTTCGCTACATGATACTGTTGTATATTTTTGTGTGTGCTGCATGTAGCAGTCGTCACGTCACTCCGGAGGTCGATGTACTGATGAGTCAACGATTTATGGTCTGTCGTAGAGCATGCCTGTACCAGGAGTGAGCAGTTCCAGTGAGTCGGAACTGAGTGCTGCAAGTTCCAGTGAGTCGAAACTGAATGCTGCTACTCCCAGTGAGTCGGGGCTGAAGTCGGAATTGTATGCGGTGCGCGGTGTTGTGGTGAAGTCCGCAGTGAGTCTGGGCGGTTACTGCGTAGTGGCTGAGCGCTGCGTAGACGGAAGAGATATGCTCTGCTTACTTGGACCGTAAGTGCAGTGTGCTATGCCTACACGTTGATGAGGCCGTAGGGTAACCAGGCTGGAACGGTCGCTACCTGCGTGTGGTGTATCCCTGTTGAGGCCAAGGTTACAGAGGCTGAGACTTCATTACCGCTCATCGCTATGGGAGTGACGTTGCTGCTATTGATTTGAAGGTCGTTTCCAATCATGTTGGGGTCACCACTGTGGAAGGAACAAGCGTCATATCTCTCCGACACAAAGAGTGGCTCCGCCCAGGCGAGGTGATCATACTTGGCGGGCCGCGGTTCAACAGTTGATGTTGGCATGTTGTATACTTGCTAATTGAAACGCGAATTTCAATTTCACGATACAGGATTAGTAGTTGCTTCGTTGTTCATTAGTATACTTTGTAGTGTGATGTATCTTCGCTATTTGTTGTACGATGTATCTTCGCTAGATGACGCTGTTGTATATTTGCTAGATGACGCTGTGCTATATGTGCTGCATATAGAAGTCACCACAAGAGTAATAAACGTTCCTACATTCTTACAAACTTTCACATTTATAGTAATTACAGGTTAAAAAAAATCCATAAAGAGTTTAGATACCTTATTCAACAAAGCGGGTTAGACAAAAAAAGTAAATTATGTTATCTATCGGCATTTATTAAATGTGAAGCGATTCAAATATACATTATAATATATCTGCTATGCAGACGACAGCACAGTTCATGGACGATACTATGGTTACCCTACAGCCAAATTAGCAGACGTTGAGGAAAAGCGACAAAAGCTTGTCACTGAGCTCGACCGGGCCCTAGGCCGCATTTCTCAATGGGGTTATGAGAATCTGGTCGAGTTCAATGCCAAGAAAACACAGGCGTGCGTTCTCTCCGGCAAAAAGTCTCAATTTCTTCCTCTCCCACTTTTGAGAACACTCAACTGCCAGTGCAGGACAATCTTAGTATCCTGGGCATGAATATTTGCCGGGACCTCATCCGTGAGAATATATTGAAAGCGTTACTAAGGCGGTCTCGCGAAAGCTGGGTATACTGAACAAAGTGAGACGGTTCTTTGCGTCTGAACATCTGTGTCTTCTTTATAAGACCCAGGTACGCTCCTGCGTGGAGAACTGTTCTCATCTTTACGATGGATCCACGCAGTATTTGCTGGACGCTTTGGATCGGGTACAGCGGCGAGCAGTCCGGATTATCAATAACCCGAAAGTCACTGAATCCCTTGAGTCTCTGCAGTTGTGGAGAGATATCGCCTCTGTGGCTGTCCTCTATCGTCTTTATTACGGAGCGTGTTCTGGCGAACTCTTCCAACTGATCCCATCCTCTCCGTTCTTCTACAGGACAACTCGTGCAGGCCTTGGCAGTCACCATTTCAGAATGGTAGACATACGCTTCCGAACTAAACGGTTCGGCTCTTCCTTCCTGTGCAAATCAGTTAAAGCCTGGAATTACCACTACGATCCTGGGTCCTTTAAGCGGGTCGTGAAAAGGCATCTCACTAGGCCACCATAGCGTGGGTCACCATATTGCACTGTCTTCATTTACAGTGAGTACAGCGACTACCGCTCCTGGATTCTATTTATGCTTTTCATCAGGCAGAATAGTGTCACTTTGATAGGTTGCTATAAAATAAAAAAAAAATCTCTCGTGAGAATGAAACAGTTTGCCGCCGTAAAAAGTAATCTATATCACTCTCCAGCCTCCAAACTATGTGCCGACACAAAAATCATACCATAAATTGATAAGAAAGAACGACAAATATACAAACAAACACACGCTTCGCATTTATAACACTAATAAGGTTTAATGAATGACATGTGATAAGGAAATTGAGTAGTATTTATTTGTATACCTAACCATTTGCGTAATGTTTACGGTAATGGTGGATGAATATTTTTGTTGCCAGCATTAAAAAAAAGAAGATTGGTAGGTAAAACTTGTAAGTAGGAATAAAGTATCTTCAACTACATATTACAATTGCAATATTAGATATATTAACTATATATCTAGTATCGTAATTGTAATCGTAAAAATAATAAATAAATGTTTAACATATTCCTTACATGTAATTATTTCGTAAGAATTGATATTCATTTATAAATCAATCGACAGTTTTTTAAAGCATAGGCAACTCATTTTTTATCTGTCATGTCATTCGTGTTGAAAATAAATAATATATAAAAATAAGTCTAGAAATCATTAATGAATATTTATCGTTAAATACAAATGTACGCAGTTTAAGAGGAAAAATATAATCTGTAAATAAATAAATTACAAAATATACTTTGTGTAGATTTTACTTGACAACTTATTAATTGGTAGATGCTATATGAAACATTATTGTTATTATATTATAGAGAAATGGACAATAGGCCGCTGGGCTCATTTGACGTCTATTGTTTGGTATCTGGGGTGGGCAAGGTCACATACAAATGATCTACATTTGTGCACCTCACCTTGATGATTTGCATGATGCAAATAATTTTGCTATTCAAAATTAAAATCCTTTTAAAAATAGAATTATATTTTGTTTTATTTATATTCAATAATTAGTATCATAACCACTCATGCTAACAGTACGCAGCTATGTTCAAGGATATTTTTAGGACGAGAATAAAATACTCTAGTAGGTAAATATGTGACTATTAATTAGCCTCTCATTATGTATTTTTGGGTAGATATAATTATATATTTTACGTAGACATGTATTTGTTTACACGCAGATTCTACTTCTGTTGAAATTCTGTTTTGAAGTGTTTTAATTTCGAAGTTATTTTCGTCTTTAACATCTCGTATACAATGGTGATTTAGTGTAAAAATAAATATACAGGGCAATAGAGTACTTATTTATCTTCAGTACACACATTGTTTCGTGTATTTCCTTTCTAGGCCAAAAATGTACGGACAAGCGAATCGTGCGATCCCAAACAAGCGCACAAGGTCATAATCTATTTTTTGTACGTCGAAACCATAGACTAAATGTAATACTTATAAAAAAGTAACTGTTACTGTGCCTTTGCCGCCATAGAAGAATACGTACTTCAATATTATATATTGCACTAACAATATGTTCCATCTTGTCTAGTCTTTGAAATAGAAGAAAAAGAGTAAACGTGAAAAGTAGAGTTTACTCCGAGCCGACCATCTCTTTCGATTGTCATTTTTCGTCCATTCTTTTACATCCATTCATTTACAAATTCTTTATATTATGATAAACTTGTGAATGTCTACATTTAGGAGCAAATTGCATACGGATATCAATGCAAAAACTTCCAAAATAAACTTTACAATGTTATCAGACGTAGACTGTATTTCTTTGCAGATGACGCAAGTTTTAATATACCAATTTAACCTTTTATATATCTACTAACGCTTTCAAAACCAATTAAAACTGTTTTAAATATCCAAAAAAATATCGTAACGGCAAAAAGGACGACGGCGCAATTAGCTCTTTTAGTGACGCAAAAGCCACCCAACCCATAAAACGGACAAATTGGCCGATTTTTTACTAAACAAATTGCTTCTCTGTAATCAAAATTGAAATCATCATAAAAACCTCCACCGCGATGAAAACAAATCACAGTTTAAATAAATTTTATAAAAGAAATAATAACAAACAAGACCATTATTTTCGCATCGTCACCGTGTTCACGGAGGGCCATTAAACCAGCGGGCGTGATAACTGTGCCATGTAGGTAACTGTGGTACTTAATTGTAACTACCGGCACACAAGCGTTTATGGCGCACTGAAAAAACCTTATTTTATCGGTTGGCTTAGGTTTTGCGACCGGTAAATAGAAGGGAACAATACCTACGTTTTCTTGTAATGATAATGTATTGCTGTTGAGCTTTTAGGTTTCTTTTAGGATACTTTGTTACATAAATATATAGAACTAGACGACCCGGGAACATATGTTTCACCTATATTATGTTTCTATGAGCTTTTTCGTTAAGTTTTTATAACAAGAATTAATTAGAGTTATTGTGGTGTTTTATTATAAGAAATGTTGTTTTTTAGTATTTCCTTTTTCCCGCGTTTTTCCGTATTTTCTCACTGCTCTAATCTTCTATGGACTCCAAACAATATTTCATGATGAAACTTTACCGAAGTACTGTCTAATATACCATAAAGACAATTTTATAATGCCATGTAAGTTGTTTGGGATTAAATTCTACCTATAAACAAGAACATTTTAGTCGTGTTTCACGATTTATGTACTATTTTTTTTTGTATCTAATTCTCTTTTTATGTTTTCGCTTTGAGTCTAAGACGGATGTGCGACCCAAGTAGCTCAGCAAAGAAGCATATACTTGCACGTCAAATTTGTTTCCAATGACAACTAAAGTAAGTAGTTCAAGTAAATTATGATATTAAATGTAATGTGAAAAAGAAAATAAAAACACATTAAACTATCAAACAAACTATTAAGTTGCTTATACCTGCAATCACGGTGTTCCACTTTCCACATTCGATCAGAAATTCCAATTCGCATTTTCAGATTCAAATCGTTGAAATGATGAACTGGTAATTGAGGCTGTCAAATAGTATAGGTATCGACAAGTGAAATGCCCAGAGTTATCACATTAATGATACACAAATAAGGGCTGATTATGTTGTATTTATCAAAAGAGTACTTGAAAAATAAATTGCCAAGTTTTTGCGATATTTACGCTAAAAGTAAATAGGTTTTTATGTGCTCAATACGTGTAGCAAGTTCCGATTTTCTTTTTTACTGTACTAACCTCCCACAGAAGACCAACCTAAAGCTCCAGTATTCGTGCTGTAGTGTTTCGTTAGTGAGTTCGAGACCGGAAGCCCATTGATGCAAGGGTGACAGTTATCGTGGTAACTGTGTAAGGCCTTACACTGTCGCGATGACTGTCATGCCTTTTATGTCCCCAAGCGGGGTGTGAAAAATCATCTCACAAGGCCGCCATAATGTGGGTCACCATACTGCATTGTCTACATTTGCAATGACTATGGTGACCACAACTCTTTGGATTCGCTTGACAGAGTCACTTTGGCAGGCTCTCCGTACAGAAAAAAAAAATAAAAAAACAATAAGTACCAACAGTCAACAGGACATTTAGTTTAAATAAGTTTTTGAAGTAAAACTTCTTTATCGGGGTTGGAAAAAAATTTAGTGTAACATTTTTTCGTTACGCGTCACATTTCTCCGTTACGCGCCATCTTTTTCTTATCCCTACCACGCGTAATTCGAAGTATACTTTCTCCAGTGGAGTAGGGATTGGTAAATGTCTCCAATGTATTTTGCGGCCCGTTTTGAGTAGTTACATTTTTGAAATCCAGGTGGGTGAATTTTCTCTATCGGGGTTGGAAAAAAATTTAGTGTAACATTTTTTCGTTACGCGTCACATTTCTCCGTTACGCGCCATCTTTTTCTTATCCCTACCACGCGTGATTCGAAGTATACTTTCTCCAGCGGAGTAGGGATTGGTAAATGTCTCCAATGTATTTTGCGGCCCGTTTTGAGTAGTTACATTTTTGAAATCCAGGTGGCGATTGCATCGACTTCGGACGGGTTTAAATTATTTTTTTGAAAAATAACGTCATAAAGATGTTTCACTTCTTACGAGTGTACGCTAGTACACGCACACATTTTTTGTTATAGATTAAATATGCAGACATTGATTGTTTTCCAACGCAACTAATGAAAAGTGAAAGTTAAGAGGAAGAAGATTCACGTTATGGAAAAAACTTGCTCACTCTCCTGTTAATTGACTGACAATCATAAAACTGATTGGATTTTATTAGGCTGGAATAATAACTATGCGCTGTTTATTCCAGGCTTTAGCAAATTGAATCAAAATGAAGCTGCTAAACCATTCTTTTCTGTTTTTGAAATATCGACCATTGAAAAATGAAATCTCTGAAAAAGATCAAAGAAATGCTTATTTTTATTGGATGTCAAAAACAAGTACTGTCAGTGTCAAAACTAGGTACTAGCCAATATATACTTATCATTATATAAGTTGTCAAATAACCGTACTGTTTGAATAATATTTTTTACGTAAAATGGTAGTTTCGGCAAGGGAGTCTGCAAAGTCGATACTTTTCTGTCATATTATTTACATTGCTTTGTGACTTGTTTCATTCCTAACTTTTTTTCATGTTAACAATTTAAAAAAAATCTTAGTCGAGGGGGACTACGAAAAAAAACTTTCGATCAAAAACTTGAGCTTGACTTAACATTCACTTGCCCTTTTGTTTTATTTTATCATGTCACAAAACAATTAGGTCAGGTTCAATTCTGTCAGCTTCATTTTACATTGGTGCTATTCAGAAAGGTGATACACACATACATTAACAAAAATACTATACTCTCATTGCTCGTGTATTCCACTACTATTATTTCAACCAACAGCTGCCGACACATAGTGAAGATGTGAACATCGCGAACTACGAACTACGTGTGAGGTAGCTCTAAGTACTTATATGTCATGTAAAGTGTTTCCAGCTGAGAAAAGTGCCTCCATACATGTCGATGTAATTTCCACGGTAGGTGCATTAGTCGTAAGTGCACTTGTGCACAGTCATTGGTTAAATACTCTAGTGCATTATTTGTCACACAACACTGTAATGTTCGGTAATATTTAATGCGAAAGTTTTTGTTCCTGTTTGAGGCACGTAAAGTTCAGATCTTCAAAGTTGCACACCTGAAGGTGTAACAAAGGAACTGATATAAATATTGTTATAGTGAAATTAAAGTACAATTTTTATCATACTAATCACAGAATGAACTTCTTATTTATTAATTATACATTGGTTAAAATTGATCATTTGTAAACAATTTTTCAACCTTAAATATTAAATTAGTTCCAAATGGAAACTGTCAATCACAACAACAAAACACTGTTCACTAATTAAATATAAACGTAATCTGTCAGTCGCATTGACTAAACTGGAAACTGTTATGACACCTTTATAAATGAGGTAAATTATATAATATTATGCCATACTAGCGACCCGATCCGGCTTCACACAAGCGTTATCAGCGTTGACCGCTCTGCTCGTGTATTTTAATTCTCTGACGCTTTCCAAGGCAATCACTTTAATGAGATGCTGAGAAAGGCAATTTTGATTTATATTAAATGCTCAACATATTTAATGTATTTTTTATTTTATTTTATTTATTTTTTTATTTACAACCTACCAAAGTGACTCCATTCTGCCTGATGGAAAGCATGAATAGAATCCAATACCGGTGGTCGTGATACTCACTGTGAATGAAGACAGTGCAGCATAGCAGTATGGCGACTTACGCTATGGTGGTAGAGTGAGATACTATTTCACACCCTGCTTAAAGGACCCGGGATCGTAGTGAGAACGACACACGTGCGCTGGTAATGAGTTCCAGGATTTAACTGATTTGCACAGGAAGGAAGAGCCGAACCGTTTAGTTCGGGAGCGTATGTCTACCATTCTGAAACGGTGACTTCCAAGGCCAGCACGAGTTGTCCTGTAGAGGAATGGAGAATGTGGGATCAGTTGGAAGAGCTCGTCAGAACACTCTCCACGATAAAGGCGATAAAGGACTGACATAGAGGTGACATCTCTTCGCAACTGCAGAGACTCAAAGGATTCAGTGACTTTTGGTTTATTGATAATCCGGACTGCTCGCCGCTGTAACCGATCCAAAGCGTCCAGCAAACACTGCGCAGATCCGTCGTAAAGGTGGGAATAGTACTCCACGCAGGAGCGTACCTGGGTCTTATGAAGAAGACACAGATGCTCAGGCACAAAGTACCATCTCACTCTGTTCAGTATAGTATAGTAACGCTTTCAATACATTCTCGCGGATTGAGGTCTCGGTCAATATTCATATCCAGAATACTGAGATTATCCTGCAGTGGCAGTTGAGTGTTCTGAAAATTTGTTTAATTGGATAAAGATTAATATTTTCTTTTCTTTCTAATATTAGATTGCTTAACATTACCTTGAAATTATAAATCATAAATAAATTAAACCTAAAACATACAAATGGTTACTGTGATTCGTTCGTGGGATACAAGCACATATCATTGCGGACTTTTTTGAAGATATGTTTGTGGTATACAGTTTCGTAGTATATCATTTTAATAAACCTTGTAAAGTTAAGTCTGTATTAGCAATAAAAATGTTTGAAATTCTGTGTTTCACGTTGTTTTTTTATATGTTCTAGTATTATAATCAGAGTGCCTTCAGCCCAAGAGTCCAACACAATAAAGTCAATTCATGAGTATGCAATAAGTCTGTCTCTTTTTAATTTATGATTTTAACTTAATTGCTACTTCAAATCTTGATTGTGTTTCATCAATACGATGATAACTAAATAAATTAACTTTCTCTATCGGAATTGTATTATTTTCATTTTAAGATTTTATTTGTAAAATATAGATTTTCGGAGCATAAAATTTTCTTTGAGTAATTGTTTACGACGTGATTTTTAATTTATTATTTGATGATTTTATATTATAATCATTTTGTGATTTTATGCCCAAAGAGGCTTTCTTTAATTTTTGCCAAAAACTTGATATTAAAGCAAAAGCATCTTTGGATAACAAAAAAAACAGTAGCAGTCGTGGGACTGCCGATAGAAGTGAAAACGGAACTATTAAGTTGAGAGTAATTAAAACTATATGCAAAAATTATATGAAATTTTTTATGTTTCATATATAGCTATATATAATATATAATATCATATATAGTATATAATAATAATAAATTTCATATATAATATATAATATCATATTCTCCATAGCTATAGATATACTATTATCATTAGCATGTCGGTGACGCGAACCGAGGATTTTACCCTCTACCAAAACGCTCAACGCGCCTAAAGAAGTTTTCACTTCAACAAATACATAGTTCTTTTTTCTGTATATTTATGGTAATTATATTATAAGTAATTTTGCAAAACCATAGTTTATAAAACAATTGGTAGGTAGAACTGCAACAATTTAATTGTGTGATAAAATATCGTTCGACTTGCAACGCGCGAATGTTATCAGCCGTAATCGTGTTGGCGACGGAACCAAAGAATCCTATTTTATTGACGTTAATACGAAAGACTGAATAACCGTGATGCAGTCCAATGATTGGTAAATAATTCGCTTGAGAACGATCTGGAATCAGTAAACCTAATCTAAACCTAACCTAATGGTCTTAAACTAGTAAGCTGAAGAATGGTAAAGGTTATCGTGTTATAGATAAGGCAGAAAACAACATTCGTTGGTTAATGTCGATGGAGAATTGCGAAAATGATCCACAATAACGAAGGTCACTTTAGTGCCAAATATACTTTGCTGAAAAGACCGTTATGTAATCATTATTTCTGTTGGTATTATGTTATTATAAGCGAAAGATTAGATTATTGAGAATTGTATTTAAATAAATCTTTGAAAATAAATTATGATTGTTGAATACATTTAATAAACCTAATAAGTCATTAGCGATAAATGTTCTAATTTTTTGTGGCGTCACTGATCACGTGATCTCACACGCAACCATAAACGAAACGTGCGGAGACGTGTTGTGGAGCGCAGAAGCACAATCAAGCGAATATCACATATATTTCATTTAAGTTAAATACTAGCCGTTAAGTAATCACACCTAGTATTAGTAGAGTAAGAATAGATTAACAAAAAGTACCTACAAGTAACATATAAGTGTTAAGACAATGCAGGGGTTAAACGATAATGTTATTTTAGTAAAATGCGTATTATGTTACAATTTAGAAACAAACATATGTGATGTGTAAAAAAGTAAATAGATATTTGAGAATCAATTATCGAGATACCTACATTTATTTACGGTAAATGGAAAGAAAAAATGTCTGCATATGTCACATTTTATAGTCGTACAGGGTCAAGTGGAAACGGAAACGGGCTAATATTGTCCATACTATGATTTTCTTTCTCTGATGTCTTCACGCTTATAATAATAAAAAATACTTACAATATTTTGTTGTCACACTGTTGAAGGTGATTTCTTCAATATGAATTTTGTACTTACCTGCAATAAAGCAAAATATTTCATTACTTACAAAAGATATTTCTTACCACACTTGTATAAACTGAACAATCCCATCTAATATTACAACGTGAATCTGGTTATTTGATATACAACTTATTGTAATGCAAGATAATTTGTTGAAAATCAAATTACGGAATAAATAACTTCTATTTTCTGCTAACCTTTAAATCAAAAACGATAGTTACGAAATTATGAAAATTAAAAAAGCCAAAAGCTAAAGCTCTTTATTTTATTTATTTCTATATGAAGAACCTGCCAAAGTAACCCTATTCTGCCTGATGGAAAGCATGAACAGAATCTAAAGAGTTATGGTCACCATACTCATTGCAAATGCAGACAATGCAGTGTGGTGACCCATACTATGGCGGTCTAGTGAGATACTTTTTCGCGCCACGCTTGGGGACGCAAAAGGCATGACAATCATCATGACAGTGTAAGGCTTACATAGTTACCACGGTAACTGTCGCCTCTGCATCAATTATTATACATATATTAAGTGAATCAGCTATTACCCTTTAACTACTTTGTTGCGCACAAACTTGTGATTAAAGATTTTTTCAAAGACAACTATTGTGTCGTACGTTGACACGTTATTGTGTAAGATTACCCAGACTCAAAACAACTATTTATGGATCACACAAAGTATTGTCCCGTGTGTTGTTTGAACTTATGACACTGAGCGCAGTTGAAATTGGATTGAGGTGACCGCTTAAGCCCCTACACTATTCGTGTAGTCCATTAAAAACTGCCTAGCTACAACTACTACTGCCCTTTTCTGGTTGATTTCAAATCGGTATAACAGACATATTTTAACTTTAATTTTCTACTACTGAGGATGCAGTATTTGCACTAGTGACATGCAACTGAAAAGATAATTCTATTAACTTCAGCACTTCACGAAAATCCTACCCTATACCTTTAACTACGAATATTGACGTAATCTACACTAATATTATAAAGAGGAAAACTTTGTTTGTTTGGTTGTAATGAATAGGCTCAAAAACTACTGGACCGTTTTTAAAAATTCTTTCACCATTCGAAAGCTACATTATCCACGAGTAACATAGGCAAAATTTTATTTTGGAAAAAAATAGGGTTCCTTAAAATATTTGGGTTTTTCGGACACAAAGTGTAAAAAATCAACCAGAAAAGTTACTTATTTTGCGTACGCTGCCTAAACTATAAAAGATAGAAGCATAAAATGTTCTAATTAATTAGAGATCTTATAAATATCTACAAAAAAGTCCGCGACACACTATACCTATCTATGTTGAGTGAGGCACAACAACCATTTTTTTATTTAAAAATCTTAATTTTTTTTTGGACTACATTTAAACGCATTTATTTTACTCATGCTATTAATCCTTATCAAAATAAATTATTTCATCACTAAGTACAGTTTATGTAGATAATATTTGGTATTTAAAAGATTAAAATTGGACGTTTGGTTTTGAAGTTATGGCGAAATTAAAATATTACTATTTCTGCGTTGCGAAGTGGGCGTCACCAAGGCGGGGATGCGAGTGCGGGAGGGGAGTTTAGATCTATGAGTAAGGTACCCGCGCGGCTCAGTCGCGCGGTCGGCTCCCTACGCAGCGGTCGTGCGCGAAGTCTAATCATTTTCATTCGATTTTTATTAGACTTCATTCTTAAAACTACACCTACGCAAAAGTTCTTCTCAGAGCTAAACAACAGTTCTTCTCAGATCTAATCAACAGTTCTTTTCAGGACTAAAAAACATTTCTTTTCAGGACTAAACAACAGTTCTTTTCAGGGCTAAACAACAGTTCTTTTCAGAGCTAGAATATTACAGGCTATTAACATTTTCTTAAACATTTGAAAATGCCTAAGAGAGCCAGGTCCCAACTTTCTAACCATAGTTCTCAAGCACGGGCAGCAAGAATACGTCGTATGGGAGAATCTTCACCTGAACGTTCACAACGCCTTGCTGAACAAAATCAGAGAAACTCTCAGGCTCGCGCACGAGAGTCGAGTGTCGAACGTTCGCAACGCCTTGCACAACAAAATCTGAGAACCTCTGAGTTACGTGCACGAGAGTCGAGGCTGGAGCGTTCCCAACGTCTTCGTGAACAAAATGTAAGGACCTCTCAGTTGCGCGAAAGCGAGTCGAATGTCGAGCGTTTGCAGCGACTTAGAGCTCAGGCAGAGAGACAGCAGTTGTCCACAAATAGAGTTCGCAATCGAAGTTTAGCTAACAGCAACAGACTGGCTTTCAGATATGATCCGCAGGTTGATTATGCACAACAAGCGTCCGTCCAAATCGGAGTCATGAATAAGATCTGCTCTAACTGTTCTGCCAAGAAATGGGCGGATGAACCTAATGGTATGTGCTGTGCTTCAGGTAAAGTTTGTCTTCCTAACCTTCAGGAGCCGCCACAACCAATAAAAAATCTTTTAACTAATAACCATCCATTATCTGGTCATTTTTTAACAAATACACGTAAATACAATAGTCTTTTTCAAATGACTTCTTTTGGGGCTAAAGAAATCAGGGAAGGTCATTTTATGCCCACTTTTAAAATTGAAGGACAGGTGTATCATCTCATTGGTAGCCTTTTACCACCATCAGGCCAAAACCCACAGTTCTTGCAAATATATTTTATTTCGGATGCAGACCAATTATCGTTGCGATCAAGCATCGCACCAACCTTAAAAATGGATTTAATTCGCGAATTACAGACCGTTCTGAATAATCATAACGCGTATATACAAAGTTTTAAACAAAATTTAGAACTCAACTCCTCAGATAATTTAAAGTTAATTATTCATTCAGATCGCACTCCACAGACAGCACACAGAGGCAGATATAATGCTCCTACTGTAAACGAGGTAGCCGTTCTCTTAGTCGATGAAGACAAAGGTCCCAGGGATATAGTCTTACACGGGAGAGACGGACAGCTCAAGAGAGTTTCTGAGCTACATCGGTCCTATGATCCACTACAGTATCCCATAATGTTTGTGTCAGGAGAAGACGGTTATTATTTGACTATCTCTCAGCAGGGTTCTGCGCGTAATAAGACTGTTTCATGTATGCAATTTTATGCATTTAGATTAATGTTTAGAACTAACTCTTTTAATCCGTTACATAATTACAGAGACTTATTTAGTCAATATTGTGTTGACATGATGGCGAAAATGATATCTGAAAGATTAAATTATATTTCCCGGAATCAACAAAGACTGAGGGCTGATGACTACATTCATCTCAGAGATGCCTTAAATCATGACGCAAATGTTGACCCATCAAACATTGGTCAACATGTCATATTGCCATCTTCATTTACGGGTTCTCCGCGTTTCATGCACGAGGAAACGCAGGACGCGATGACGTACGTCCGAAATTATGGTAGACCTGACCTATTTGTCACTTTTACATGTAACCCTGAATGGCCTGAGATTAAGGCGGAGCTACTACCAGGACAACGGTCTTTCGACCGTCATGATATAATTTACGGGTTTACCTCATTGTCATTTGCTGTTCTGGCTAGAAAGTAAAATACAACCAGACGAGATCGACAGCGTCATAGTTGCGGAGCTACCCGATCAAGACATTGATCCGGTACTACACAATATTATAATTAAAAATATGGTACATGGACCCTGCGGAGAGCATAATTTAGCTGCACCATGCATGAAGAACGGTGTCTGCACAAAAAAATACCCTCGCCGTTTCATGAACGATACCCAAACCGGAGAGGATGGGTATCCAGTTTATCGTAGGCGCGATACAGAAAATGGCGGTCGGAGCACTACGCTACAAATTAGGGGCAACATGGTGACGATAGATAATAGGTGGATTGTTCCATACTCCCCGCTACTATGTAAGACTTTTAACGCTCATATAAACGTGGAGTATTGCCACTCTGTCCAAGCCATTAAGTATATATGTAAATATATAAATAAAGGCTCAGATCAGGCATCTTTTAGCCTTAGGAACCCACAAGATGAGGTCGAAAACTATTTAAATGGCAGGTACATAAGCACATCTGAAGCTGTCTGGCGCTTATTTGAATTTCCCATTCACGACCGGTATCCTACTGTAGTGCATTTGGCTGTTCATCTAGAGAACGGTCAAAGGGTGTATTTTACACCAGGGACAGCTCATCAAGTTATCCAAAACCCACGCAATACCACATTACTGGCATTTTTTGCTCTCTGTAATGAAGATGAATTCGCGAAAACTCTTCTGTATCATGAAGTCCCGCAGTACTATACATGGGCAAATAATAAATTCACTAGAAGGAGGCGTGGTGAAGATGTAGTTGGACATCCGGGGATAAAAAAAGATGCCGCTTTAGGTAGAGTCTACGGGATACATCCATCACAATCGGAGTGTTTTTATCTTAGGATTCTACTGCACCACGTACGCGGTCCGACCTCATTTGCATACCTCAAAACTGTAAACGGTTTTGTCAAAGAGACGTATCAAGCAGCTTGCCGTGACCGAGGTTTACTTGAAAACGATGACCATTGGGGTAATACTTTAAGCGAAGCTTCGTTATCACATTGTCCAAAAAAACTAAGGGAGTTATTCGTAGTCATACTTTTATTTTGTCAACCATCGGAACCATTGAAGTTATGGCATACTTTCAAAGATCAGTTCTGTGAATATATTAGACATCGTATCAGACAACAAAATCAGGATAACACTTTACCCTTTACTGAAGTAATTTATAATGAAGGATTAATTGAAATAGAAAACAAACTTCTAGAATTAAACGACAAAAATTTAAGTGATTTTGGATTACCTTCTCCCGTTCGTACCCAGAATAATACTATTGACACAATGGTACAACAGTATAACAGAAATGATCTAACAGCGTTTGTAAATGACAATGTGCCAAAATTAGTACCAGATCAAAGACATGCTTATGAGACTATTGTGGATAGCGTGAACAATAACATGGGGAGATTATTTTTTTTGGACGCACCAGGAGGCACCGGAAAGACTTTTCTCGCAAATTTGATACTTGCTAAGATACGGCAATCAGGGAAGATAGCGATTGCAGTAGCTTCGTCAGGAATTGCTGCAACTCTCTTGAACGAAGGAAAAACTGCTCACTCTACGTTTAAACTCCCGCTATCTGTATCTTTAGATCAACGGTCTACGTGCTCTATTCGGAAAAATGGGCCTCTTGGTAAGTTACTGCAAGACGCGTCGTTGGTAATATGGGATGAATGCACCATGAGTCATAGAGCTCATGTGGAGGCCGTGGACCGTACTTTAAAAAACCTCCGAAGCTCTGCTAATGTTATGGGTGGTATCACTTTTGTATTTGCTGGAGATTTCCGACAAACGCTTCCAGTCGTCAACAGAGGTACGCGAGCAGATATTATGAAGGCATGTTTAAAATCGTCTCAACTTTGGACATCTGTTCAACATTTGTATTTGCGCACCAACATGAGAGCTCACTTACATGGAAATGCGCATAGCAATTTTCCACAACAGCTGCTGAAACTTGGAGAAGGAATTTTTCCATTTTTAAATTTGGGCACCAATTATGCAGTTACTTTAGATGAGTCTCTAGGCCAAATAGTCCATAATTTAGATAGTCTGATAAATGCTATATATCCTGACATCGAAAACTTACATCAAAATGATTTTCGTTGGCTGTGTTGTAGAGCAATAGTTTCTCCCAGGAATGAAACAGTCAACGAAATAAACAATTTAATTATGCAGAAAGTACCGGGTGAAGTTAAGTGCTATAAATCCATAGACACCGTCACTAACATCGAGGACGCAGTACACTATCCCCAGGAATTTTTAAATTCTCTGAACCCCGCTGGGCTACCACCTCATGAACTGTCGTTAAAAGTAGGCACGCCGATAATGCTTCTCAGAAATTTAAACCCCCCTAACATGTGTAATGGCACGAGACTTCTTATAAAGGAGCTAAAAGATAATTTAATAGTAGCGAAGATTATCACCGGCCCTGCAGCTGGTGAATTAGCTCATATACCAAGAATACCCATGATTCCTACTGATTTGCCTATACCCTTCAAAAGGCTCCAATTTCCAGTAAAAATTTCTTTCGCACTAACGATAAACAAATCCCAGGGCCAAACATTCAAATTAGTAGGAATTGATTTACGAAAAGAATGTTTTACGCATGGGCAACTTTACGTTGCCCTATCACGGGTCGGGGCTCCCGACCATCAGTATATTTTGTTACCAGAAAATAATTTAACGTCTAATGTTGTTTATAGAGAAGCTCTACAATAATCGCTTTATTTATCTATCCTAAAACAACCGGGTTACACTTCGGGACTCCCGGCAGAAGTGAAAACTTAGTATTAATTACATTTAAATATTTTCATCATTAACAACTTTAACATCCTCATAAAGACAATCTATGCAGCCTGTGGATAATGATGATGTCGTTTGTCCATCTTTCGCGGCAAAACGGAGTGATGAATTGATGTTTTTTTTTTAAGTGGAGATAGTAGTTAAATAAAAGGATGGACAGTGACATGGGCTATTTACCACCCAACGAAGTGGGTGCGGGTCAGCTAGTATATTATAAATGAGGCGGCGCGCCTGGCCAACATGGGAGTCTCTTTGGTGGTCGGGCGCATTGAAGCACTGGGTTTACGGGTGGCCTTAGATAAGACGGAGGCCCTTTTCTTTCATGGGTCCCGTCGTGGTCCATCCCCCGGTGCCTCCATCGTAGTCAATTCGGTCCTCGTACCGATTTAGGCTCTTCGACGAGCACTTCCGACAGCTTATTCCAAGGCTGGTCGACGCTGCTTCTACCCTTGGGCGACTTTTGCCCAATTTAGGTAGAGCCAGCGAGACGAGACAGTTATACACGGGGATTGTTCGGTCAATGGCACTGTATGGTGCACCGGTTTGGGCGGCAGCTCTGACTGTCCAGAATAGGGCTCGCCTCTGGCGCCCTCAGAGGATATTGGCGGCTAGAGCCATATGCGGTTACCGCACTGTGTCGACGGAGGCGGCGTGCGCCTTGGCCGGTACTCCCACGTGGAATTTGGAGGCGGAAGTGATCGCTGAAGTTTATCGATGGACGGATGACATCCGGGCGGGTAGCGGAATATGGTCCCCGAAGAGATACGCGAGTGGCGTGAGGCCGCTCGTCAAGCTACGATGGCTCGTTGGTCGTCGCAGCTGGAGACTCCACGTGCTGGCTTTACCGCCGTGGAGGCTTTTCAGCCGGTCATCGTCGAGTGGGTGGGGCGGTAGCACGGGACCCTTTTTTTCCGACTGACGTAGGTCCTTTCCGGGCACAGTTACTTCGGGAAGTATCAGCACTCGATTACTAGGAGGTAATTGAGTCCCACCTGTCACCACTACGACTGTAGTGAGGTCTCAGCTCAACACGCGCTAGCGGTTTGTTCCGCAGCGTGGGGAACTCACTGCATTTATTGGTGAAGACCTGTCGCTACCGGCCGTCATACGCTCCATGGTCGGTAGCGACAGTTTTACCGCGGTCGCAACCTTCGAGTTCGCAAGTTTTAGCTAAAGATGGTGCCCGCGGTATCGGGCAGGCGCTAGGAGGGATCCGGGTGTCCTAATAACAGCTGTACCTGACTGCCTCCTGTCTCAGGCACAAAGTGGCTCACCGTGTGGTTTTAGTCGATCTGATTCCAATAAACCATCCCGCCACAAATCCCGGAGGGGTGATGGTCCGAGAGGGCTACCACAGGTTAAAAAAAATATATATATATACCCGTATAATTATAACCGACACAGAACAACCTTAATATATGCTGCTGTACCGACGCATCTAAATTGACGGTGTATTATGTCAGTGCACTGTAATGTATACGGAAGCGTATTGAGTTATTTGCTTATTACGGTGTCTTGCGGCGGAGTGGAGCGAAATCTTCTCATGTATTCGTTGAATTAGCTTATAAAGAATGAATACATTATACTGTAACGTATACAGTGAAAGAAATCCACCAAGTAATAGTAACTGCATTACAATTTTCTTGTTTATACATTCAAAATAAAATAAAGTACCTTTTAAAGTGTTTTCACAATGTTAATTTTACAAGTGGCAAGTACTAGTGGCATGTGGCAATGTGTTTTATTTAGCACTAAAAAAAGAGATTCAATCTTATGTCACATAATTATTTTTCAATTTTTTTTTATTATTCAATTATTTGATTCAATTTGAATAAATTTTCTTGGTAATAAATATGTTATCGTCCGTTGTCAAAAGACAATTCACGGTGTTTCAATTATTAATCATTAACAATATTATGGTACAGTTACTCATATGAACAGATAGGTAATTTTGAAGGTAACCGTCTACCGCCGTCTACTCTAGAGTCGCAAGTGTATCACGTTGTCACAAGGGATAAAGGAGTTGGACCTTTGGTAAGTTCATGGAACCATTTAATTGCTGCTATAAATTACTTAACGCTAGCTTTTGTCAGGCCGTAGTTTCCGATACCCCGGTTCATATGTGCCTAAGCATAGACAAAAGCGTTTTTCTCATATGTGCTGCTCGTATAGAATCTGTATTCATTCTTCAAAACTATCATTACACTGGGTTACACTGAATAAATAAATAATTATTAAACCATCATAAGAAAATGAGCTACTGTTCCCGCCTTCAAAGTACTTCATAGAATAAGGAGGAATAGGATAAGTCAAAGTAGATTGCATGCTGGGTATACACTGCGTGTTTTTAAATTAAATATATGAGAATAGTGGTGACTCAGATACATCATCCATCCCACAGAAGACCAACCTAAACCGCCAGCATCCATGTTGTCGTGTTCAGTTGGTGAGTGTGAGACCGGAAGCCCATTGATGCAGAGGTGACAGTTATCGTGGTAACTGTGTAAGCCTTACACTGTCACGATGACTGTCATGCCTTTTACGTCCCCAAGCTGGGTGTGAAAAAGCATCTCACAAGGCCACCATAGTGTGGATCACCTTACTGCATTGTCTGCATTTGCAATGAGTAGTGTGACCACAACTCTTGGATTCTATTCATGCTTTCCGTGAGGCAGAGTAGAATCACTTTGACAAGCACTTAATGTAGAAAAAAAAATATCATGTCTTTAATTATCAACTGCTGAACATATTTAGGTTTCTTCTTAACTTTTGGTACAGGGTTTGTTTCAAGTTTTCCTTCACTAGGCAGTACAGTTGTCATACGTGATTCGCTTCCTTACTCGGCTCTTGCGAAACTCACGGGATGAATAAGCGTGGTGCTACTTAATCCGTCACCTCACGGCAACATGTGATTATGATAATTGGGAAATAAATATAATTATATAATTAACCACTATAATTTCTTATACATTTAAATTTTTGTACAATTTCAAGTTATAGCTTAAGCCAGATTAAAGTAATCAATCAATCGTTTTTAAATGCCTCTTGAATTGAGCTGACAGTAATTAATATCCGATAATTTGCACCTGTCATCGAAAATTTACGATGACTCGAGAGGTGGAATGGCCCTCTTTAAAATTTTACGATTTAATATAAAAATATTTTTAAACATTTAGAGCGTTTTTGATATTGTCTGTGTAACTAAGAATTAATTACGGTTAAATGTATAATATGAAATATAATTATTCTAATTGTGCTTCAATTAACTTAACCTAATAACTTAAATTATTACTCTGGGTTTATTAATTATCTAAAAAATTGTTATCTTTATTTTTTTAACAGAGAGTATCCCAAAGTGAATCTACTCTGCCTGATGGAAAGATTAAGTAGAATTCAAGAGCGATGATTACCACACTCATTGCGAATACCAACAATGTAGCATGATGGCTCACACTGTGGCAACCCCACTCAACGGACCCGTGATCATAGTGGGAGCAAAATGTTTACGCTAGTAGATAGATAGTTTGGTGTAGGAAGAGAGAGTCAAACCGTTTAGTTCGAGAGGATATGTCTATCACTCTAAAACGTTGTTGTATAGAGGAAGGGAGAAAGCTGGACCAGTTAGAAGAACTCGTGGTCGAAGCGTGATGTTTTAGATCCCGACTTTATCTTGTAGTGGCAGTCCAGTGTTCTGAAAAGTAAGGAGAGGAAAAAACGGAGACTGTTTCATAGAGAGCGCACATACCTGTGATTTCCTGGCGTTGAACTCGACCAAATTCTCATCAATCAAAAAAACAAAAAGATATCACACTAAAAAACCTGACCTACTTACGTAAACAATGAGTGAATTCTGTCGGTAATTAGTGTTGGCTCTAGCTTATTTCAGGAGTTGATACTTTCGAACTGGTATCCGTCGTGGTAGCTATAATTTGTTCTTTTTAAACAGGGCCGGACTATCGACATTACCTTTGTCAATTTTCGAAAGTGTCATCAAATCAGGCAGAGCTTGTCTATGAAAATGAACCTTCGGAACCGCGGGTAGAAAATGGTACCTTCTACGTCTGGTTTCATAACCATGGTCAATGCAGTGGGTATCGGTATTTTTTTTTTATTTTACGAACCTGCCAAAGTGACTCTGCCCCGCCTGATGGAAAGCATGAATAGAAACCAAGAGTTGAGGTCACCATACTAATTCCGAGTGCAGACAATACAGTATGGTAACCCACATAATGGCGGTTTAGTAAGATGCTTTTTCACGCCTCGTTTCGGAACGTAAAAGGCATGACAGTCATCGTGGCATTCTATTGTACACACTAACTACGACAACTGTCATCCCTTTTTTTTCTTTTTTTTTTTTAACGTGTGGAAACCCCCTCGGGCCGTCACCCCACCGGGGTTTACGGCGGGGTGGTGTGTCGGAATAGGACCGACTAAAACCACACGGTGTGCCACTCTGCGCCTGACATAGGAGGGATCCGGGAACAGCTGTTATTACGACATCCAGATCCCTCCTAGCGCCTGCCCGCTACCGTGGGCACCATCTGCGGTTAAACTCTCCTTTTAGGCGACATACGGCACACGCGGACGTCGCCTCCTCGCGGCTGGCCATTATAGCGGATGGAGGGGAAAACCCGTCCCGTCCACCCGCGGCCACACTCAAGGCGGCATGAGGCGCTGGTACGCGCGCCTCCGCCGCCCGGTTCGCCGGCGGCGAATTGGGTCCGAGTGGAGGTTGTCCTCCCGGGCCTTCTCCGCCGCCTCCTTCCACGAAATTACGTCTTCGCAGAAGGTTGCGACCGCGGTAAAACAACTGTCGCTACCGACCATGGAGCGTATGACGGGCGGTAGCCAGAGATCTCCTCCAATAACTGCAGTGAGGACCCCACGCTGCGCCGCCCAGGCGGAACAAACCACCACCGTGTGCTGAGCCGAGTCCTCACTGTAGTCGCAGTGGTGACAGGCGGGACTCAATTCCCTCCTGGCGACCGAGTGCAGATACTTCCCGAAGCAACCGTGCCCGGAAAGAATCTGCGTCAGTCGGAAGGAAAGGGTCCCGTGCTGCCCCCCTGCCCACTCGGCGATGACCGGCTGGAGAGCCTCTACGGCAGCAAAGCCAGCACGTGGAGCCTCCAGCCGGGACGACCAACGAACCATCGTGGCTCGACGAGCGGCCTCTCACCACTCGCGTATCTCTTCGGGTGGGGGCCGAATGCCGGTGCCCACCCGGAAGTCTGCCGTTCGCCGATAAACTTCGGCAAGCACTTCCGCCTCCAAATCCCACGGGGGAGTTCCGGCTAAGGCGCACGCCGCCTCCGTCGATACAGTGCGGTAACCGCGTATGCCTCTAACCGCCAATATGCTTTGAGGACGCCAGAGGCGAGCCTTATTGTGGACGGTCAGAGCCGCCGCCCACACCGGTGCACCATACAGCGCCATTGACCGGACAACCCCCGTGTATAGCCGTCTCGTCACGACACTGGCTCCACCCAAATTGGGCAAAAGTCGCCCAAGGGCAGAAGCAGCGCCGACCAGCTTTGGAGAAAGCTGTCGGAAGTGCTCGTCAAAGAGCCACCTGCCGTCAAGGATCAGGCCCAAATACTTCATTTGGGCCTGAACCGGTACGAGGACCGAATTGACTACAATGGAGGCGCCGGAGGGTGGACCACGACGGGGCCCATGGAACAAAAGGGCCTCCGTCTTGTCCAGGGCCACCCGTAAACCCAGCGCCTCAATACGCCTGACCACCAGAGAAACTCCCACGGTGGCTAGGCGCGCCACCTCTTGACAACTGTCATCCCTGCATCAATGGCCTCCGGTCTCTCTTTGCAAGCATCTCAAGATATTTTTTGAGGAGCTTCAATACGATCAATGTAAATGCAACAAAACTGGTATCTTTGAATATATTTCGGCGATGAGGCGACAAAGTCCACTACAAGTCCTTTATGTATTTAATTAGTTTAAACTCCTAACTAGACTTCATAACACACCTATATCGTAGAACTTCTTTGCTTATCAAATAATAATTTGGAGACCTGCATTAAATTCAAATTATTTATACTGGATACATTGAGAGGAGCTTATTTAGAGATATTATTATATATTCAAATTGAATGAGGTTGGTTTTTCGAGAGTGATTTGCATCTAATAGTTTATTTATAGTAAAAATTGGTGTTAAGTAAATGCAGATTTTTTTTCCTTCAACTATTCGTAGGCAGACATTTATTTCTTCACTTGGAGAGACTGACTACCATACATTGACCCAGTTGCAGCCTCTACTGTTAAGTTTTTCTGCTTGCCACAGATCTGTAGATATTCTTTCTTGTCCATTTCCACAGGAAAACTTAATAAATCAAGTGACTAGAGGACTTAAGCACTTCGTATTAATGAAGGAATTAAAGTAGATCTAGATATTTTCCCCATGTACTTCTTATTAGATAATTAGCGAAGTGTGACATAGACCTAAGTCAACAGTGTCTAAGTAAACAGTACATTCAATGAAAACGCTGAAGAAGTTTACACGCAAACTCGTCGCGGTGCCAAGACAAATACAATGCATAGTTTATTTGTTTAAAATGTTTGCCTAACTCTGAGTTCGTTACAAGTTTATTACCCAGAAATACTAGTATTTATATTGAACTCTACTTATATGATAATAGATTTTAGATTTGAATAAACGTGAGAACTGAAACACTGGATAAATAGAGCATTAGATTCTCATTCATTTATTATTCAAACACTTTTGAATAGTATTGTATCTTTGTGCTAAATTTAAATAAAACAAGTAGTCTTTGTACAGTATACCCGCCGTCCTGTTTTCCATTGTAGCCCATTGATGCAGGGATGTCAGTTGTCGTAGTGAGTGTGTGCAATACAATGCTACGATGACTGTCATGCCTTTTACGTCCCTAAGTGAGGCGTAAAAACGCATCTTAATAGGCCACCATAGTGTGGGTCACCATACTACAATGTCAGCATTCGCAATGACTATGGTGACTACAACTTTTGGATTCTATTCATACTTTGCATCAGGCAGAGAAGAGTCACCTTGGCAGGCTCTCAAATAAAAAAAAAAGGAGTGTAAGTGACGATAGAAGAATTTTATTTGCTATAAATACCTTAGGCAAAGGAAAAACTGCGCATAATTTCGTATAACATAACGTCTAGTTACAGCAACTATTGTATGGTATAATTTCACTTGACATGTTAATTTATATTGTATAGCTTTATTGGATATAACGTTTATTTAATCAGATATCGCTTGGTTTTTTTCTCTATATTAACAGCCTGCCAAAGTGATTCTACTCTGCCTGATGGCAAGCATGAATAGAATACAAGAGTTGTGGTCACCATACTTATTGCAAATGGAGACAATGCAGTATGGTGACCGAAGTTTATATGGTCACGTTTGGTAGGAGAAACCGTTCACGTTAGCAACATACTCATGCACGTGCAGCGGCCTGCGTACGCGCATATACACCAATCATTGCACTTATATTTTGCACTGAGTTTATGAAACCATTGAATGTATTAAGTACTTATTAAACCACATATACAAACATACTTATTGCTCGAATGTGAAAATTAGATTGATTTTTTAATATATAGCAGTAATTTTTAACATATAGGTTAAGTTTCACTTTTAAAAGTAGCTTCTTCGGTAGTCATCATTATTGTTTCCGTTTTTTTAATAACCACACAAAAATAGAATGCAGGTGGTAATCAGTTACTAGGCATACTCAGGTTAATATGATAGAAAAAAAAACAATAGAACTTTAAATTTCTAACTAGGTATTTTTATACTAAACTTAATATTTAAATATTATAGTTTTGTCTTTTGATGACTATCGCCCTAAGATTTTCGCCCTAAGGTTTGATAGTTCTACATTTTAAATATAATGCATATAAAATGTATGCCCAAAATTGCGCGATTTGAGTGATATTCTTCGAATTGAAGTTTATTCCATTTGTTCTTACGCTAAATAAAATTATGACAAACAAAATTCTGCTATTAAAGGATGACGTGACATTTTAAAGTGTCATTACTTTCTGTTCTGTTAACTAATCAAGACGACTATTTGACAAGACTACAAGAATCGAATTATACATAGCTCAAATTTAAACAAAGTGCAATGATTTTGAAATAAATTTACACAGGCAACATTTAGATAAACACGAGTTCAAGTGAATCATCTGTAGTACCATTATTAAAATATTATTCAACGTTGACTTATTCAACGGCGGCGCTCTTCAACGAAAACTGAGAAAAATATAACTGGATTAGTCTACAAAAGAAATAAGTGAATGTGTTAAAGATTAAAAACTCTATTTTCAATTTCAAAGTTCAATACTATGACCGGACTAGTTTCAACTAAAATAGGTCAAATTATATCAATTTCCTAACTCCTAGGGTCCCATTTGTGCAGTCTAAAGTCCTAGTCTGTCATTGAAGAAAAGTAAAGAACGATTCCGACGTGGAAAAGAAATAAATACAATCTTTGAAGCGTGTTGTATATCGTGTCAACATTTAAGCTCAATTGGTGCAGAAGTTTCAGAATTTCTAAGCGTAAGTAAACCCAACTTATGATTTATTTTTGTATATAGATATTTCAATAACAATATAGTAATATATTAATATTCAATCCACGTACAACATCGTTTACCACCTGACCTTTAAGTGATGGAGGTTGGTTCAATATTTGTGGTTTGTGTAAATTGACAATACCAACTACAGCTTCGTGCACAATTAATGCAGCTTATGGATATTATGTATAGACTGTACCTTGTTGACGCAACGCTTTCTGTTATGTAAGTTGAACTCAAATTGTGGTTGTTTAATTTACTTTTGTCTAACTCTTAGGGACTAAAAACGTATTGTTTATTTGTGTATGTATATATATAAAAATTATTTGTGTTAAGTTATCTGTTAGTATCCCAAAAAATGTATTAAAGCTGTAAAAATGACACGCAGTTGGTTAAATAATCATTCAATGTCATGAAAAGATGAGACTGTTACTAATAACCAATGACAAGTAAGTCCACGCACATCAGCTTTACCACCGAAAAAGTTATTAGTTATACACGTGGCCAATTAAGTGTAACGTATGGCTAGCACTAGAATGACATGTATGGCACAAATGATGAGTTTTGGTTAGAAATCTGCCTGTAGTTTTTTTTTATGTAAACTTACCAAAGTGACTCTATTCTGCCAGATGGAAAGCATGAATAAAATCCAAGAGCGGTGGTCATCATACTCACTGTGAATGACGACAGGCGACCCACGTTATGGCGGCCTAATTAGATGCTTTTTCACGCCCCGCTTAAAGGACCCGGATCGTAGTGGAAGGAAAACACGTGCTCTGGTAATGAGTTCCAGGCTTTAACTAATTTGCACAGGAAGGAAGAGCTTCTGAAATGGTGACTTCCAAGGCCAGCACGAGTTGTCCTGTAGAGGAACGGAAAGGATGGGATCAGTTGGAAGTGTTTGTAAGAACACTCCGTGATAAAGGCTATAGAGGACTGCCATAGAGGCGACATCTCTTCGCAACTGCAGAGACTCAAGGGATTCAGTGTACATATTAAGTTTGTTGAACTAAATCTGCAAGTTTACAAAACTTACTTGATATTAAAATATTAAAAATATTAGTAAAAGAATTAAAATATTTTAGACACTGTTTAGAATAGTGTCATATTTTTAACTTTTGAACATAATATTCTCTGAACTTTTGACAAATAGCAAGCATTACTGAGCTGGTCATCCTGTAACCATAGTCAATACAACTGGATCGTAAGCCCAGGCGCTGTAAGGTATGTCACAAATATCTATTACGTGTGCGATTGCTATATATGTATATATCATGTTAGATCCCTAATAAATATTGCCGCAACAAGCGTGCATATACTGAAGCAATGTTATCTAAAGTTATAAATATATATTTTTTTCCATCAATAATTTTGTAGTACAAAACAAAGATACTAAAATTACTAAATTCGACATTAATAGGTACATAAATTTAGTTCCCTCAAAAGTTCAAGACGCAGACCACACGCGGAGGGTAACAAATTACCGAGCTCGGCTATTTCTCAGCAGATGGAGAGTGAAAATTGAGAACTGCTCTACCTATATCTACATACATAGTCGTGTATATAACTTGGTTGGAGTAAGTGGCTGGTAGCCTTGTAATTGAGTGAAGGTACCTAATTTGTATCGAGTATGTTGGGCAATTGTAGGCTAGTACCTACATAATCTTGCGGATGTCCGTGCTGACTATTGCCTGTACTGTAGAAAATGGATATTTTCATTTTGTACTCTTGTCTTCCTATTCATCCATATTTAATAATAACAATATAAAACTATCTAAACACTAATAAACTAATAGTCCACAATTTTCAAGAGATATAGTTGTGAATACAAATTCGTTGGTCTCTTTTTCTCATTTTCAAAGGCAATTAAAATTTCACGAAGTGTTGGTAAGTCCCTCACATAGACATCGCACTCTAAATGACAGTTAGAAAATATTCTTCAGATTTATAATATTAGTATAAATAGCATTGAAAAGGAAGTATTAAATCAACTTCATAGTTAGAACTTCATTCGACACTTGACAAAGTTGAGTAGACAGTAATTGTTTCGTATTGGTTAAATGTTTTGCTGGCAAACAGCCAAATTTTAAGCGTACAAATATGTCTTCTATTTAATCTATTACTGTGGCAAAACTCTCTTCTAATATGATTTAAAAATATTATGTGATGGATGTTAGAGGTAACAAACATACATTTACGCTATCCAGGGTAGCCAGAGATAATGGAACACCATTTGAAACACTGCACTTTCATCAGACTTAATACACACTCGTAAGTTACTTTTCAAAGACCATAAACCAGCCCGTTCTTCAGTATATTTTAGATTTAGTAAGAATATTCACAGGAGTCTTAGGTCAAAAATTATAAATTTAAATTTAGACTCGTACCTATAGAGTGTGATATAAAATATGACTCGATATCGAGAGATTTAGAGATCGAGTATATTTCAGAAAGGAAAAAAAAGTAAAAAACTTGTAAAGTCTAGTGACTGAAAGCTAATTAATATAAGATAAATATGATACATACTTTTTTTTGAAAACTACCTTTGAAATATGTCCTGTATCGCGGGTGACTTTACAAATATACAAGAAATGGACACAAAAAACTTACAAACCCAGAACAATAATTTGTAGATCACGCAGTGTTGTCCGTGTGAGATACACCATTCGTGCAGTTATTGCAGTCATTCCAAATATGAGCATATTACAATATTTACTTACTACGACACCGTATAAATTGGAAAAATACGTTTTTTTTTTCTTTTTGTTTCAAGTTTTGTCGTTTATTAAACTTAAATTTTTGTACTTTATAGATTAAATAGTTTTAAATACAAGAATAGATTACACATGTACTAAGGTGCGATTAAAAATACGTCAGCTAGGGTTGCAATCGGTAAACAGTTTTATATTATTATCTGTTATTAGTATGGGACATGTTAAATGTTAGAAACGTTTGAAATAGCCCTCTCTCTTCTTCCACAGGACAACACGTGCATACCTAGGGAACCACTGCTTGAGAATGGTAGACATACGCTTCCAAACTAAACGATTCGGCTCTTCATTCCTATGCCAAGCAGTCTAAACCTGGAACTTATAGAAGATTAAGATTCTTTGGTGAGTACGAGACAGGAGGCCCATTGGTGCAGGAGTAACAGGTGTCGTGGTAACTGTCATGTCTTTTACGTCCCCAAGTGGTACGAGAAAAAGCATCTCACTAGGCCGCAATAGTAGTAGTAGCGCGTGGGTCACCATACTGCATTCACGGTGAGTATGGTGAGCACCATTCTTGAATTCTATTCATGGTTTCCATCAGGCAGAGTAGTCACTTTGGCCTGCTTTAAAATGAGTTTAAAAAGAAAAAAACAAGTCGAACAAATTTAACTACTTGGCACGAATTTATCTGAATTAAAGTGAAATTATATTGTGAATTACCAGTTTAATTTAAAAATCACGTTCAGAATATTTGAAACAAATACCTACAACACCGACCTAAAAGATTAAGTATTAATTTTCAAATTTAATTTTTGATTTATCACTTGATTCAAATACAGCCGTATCGAAGTAAAATATTCTGATACAAATTTACTTTCATTAATTAACTACAGTTAACGAAACAATGCTCCTACAATAGCGAAAATATTTGTTATACAGGCTCTCTGAGAAATTGTAAATACCTAATACAAATACGCATCTAATGCATATATAATGAGTAGTTCAACTAGAAAATAACTAACCTAAAAAATTCAAGAAAAATATATAGAACACAATAATTACAGATGAAATATGTTAAAAAGAAAATCTCATTTCGCTTTATTACTAGGGAATGCAAAGAGTGTAAAGTGACATTGACATACATTCTCTGTCACAGAGCAGAAAGGATGTCTTTGTTAAAAAGAACAAAATGATATATTACCAGTAAACGTTAACATACACATACACTTGTATTTACATCCTTATGACTTATGTATTTGTATATACATATTTATCCAAAAAGAAATAACTTTTTTTTTTTTTTTAACGTGTGATTACCCCACCGTGGTTTACGGCGGGGTGGTGTGTCGGAATTGGACCGACTAAAACCACACGGTGTGCCACTCTGCGTCTGAGATAGGAAGGATCCGGGAACCGCTGCTATTACGACATCCAGATCCTTCCTAGCGTCTGCCCGCTCATGCGGACACCATCTATGGGTAAACTCTGTATTTAGGCGACGTACGGTACACGCGGACGTCGCCTCCTCGCGGCTGGCCATTATAGCGGATGGAGGGGAGAACCCGTCCCGTCCACCCGAGCCTCCACGGCGGCAAAGCCAGCACGTGGAGCCTCCAGCCGGGACGACCAGTGAGCCACCGTGGCTCGATGAGCGGCCTCACGCCACTCGCGTATCTCTTCAGGCGGGAGCCGTATGCCGCTACCCGAAGACCGAATTGACTACAATAGAGGCGCTGGGAGGTGGACTACGACGGCACCCATGAAACAAAAGGGGCTCTGTCTTATCTAGGGCCACCTGTAAACCCAGCGCCTCAATACGCCCGACCACCAAAGACACTCCTGTGGTGGCCAGGTGCACCGCCTCTTGAAAGTTCGCTCCCCGGGCTGTGACCAATGTGTCATCGGCGTAACAAATTACACCCAGCCCGGAGGAGAGACGACCTCGAAGGGCTCAGTCATAATCCATGTTCCACAGGGGTGGTCCGAGGACAGGCCCCTGCGGAACACCGCATGACATGAGCCGTCGCCGCAGAAAACCATCTCAGTCCTCGTACATGACGATACGCTCCTCGAGGTAGTCTGCCACAAGCCACCTCAGGTATTCTGGCACCCCGTGGTAGTGGAGTGCTTCCCTGATGCAGGTAAATGGCAGACTATTAAATGCGTTGGCGATGTCCAACGACAACGCCAACAGCACGCCTTATACGCACGGAACAACTGTATTAACCTCAATAAACTTAAGAAATTAGGAGTATTTTTGAAGGAGTATAAACAAAAGAGAAGGTTATAAAATGGAAGGAGTTATATGGATGGTTATCATTATGTGAAAGTATTAGATATCTTGCAAGTTTAGATCGTATTTATGTTGGCAACTCGATCAGGTTGTTGCCGGCTGTGATAATATTATTATAATTTGATTTATAACAAAATTTGTAATATAGCGGTTATTGTTTTATGTACTTGTGCATTTTATTAAGTATATAAAGGTAATTTATAACTGCTTAGAATGAAAAAAATATGTTGAACCACCGGCATCATCATCAATCATACGTGCCATAGTGTGGCTCTTCGCCGTTTAAAATTATATGTATCACTAACTGTACCTTACTACGCTTTTCTGCGGCATAGTGTAGTTGTTTTAACGAGTAAAAATAAATAATAACGCGGAAAATAGATGAAACCATTTTTAAATACTTTTGTAGTGAACAACTCTGTCATATATAAATCAACTTAACATTTTTATACATTTAATAAATTACGTTATTGGATTAATTATAATGTAGCGTCTAACATACGTATTGGCATTTCAACGTAGTCTAAATTCATTAATAACAACATCACTGTTACTCTTGTATTTAAATCAATCGTAATCGTATCTGTCACACACGAGACAACTTAACGTGTGGTCATAGAATAACACATGCTGTGCTTTATATACTCATCAAATATATTTAAATTAATATAATTTTAACAAACACAATTCCAGACATCTTACAAGTCAGAAAATGAATTTCGACTGGTTTCAAATGTGACTTAACAAAGGTACAGATTTTTCGGGAAGCCGTCATTTATAAAATTTGCTTATAAAAACAATATTACATAGCGTAAAACTTTCTGTATCAAAAATGTTCATTATAATCCGAGCGCCAAGTGTACTTGACTTCACACCTCAATGTATCTCTTCCATCCCGTCACCGTCGTACAATTTTCGCTCTTGACAACACACAGGCTACATACGTCTATTCATTTATTTAAACAAATATTTCTGGTTTATTAAAAGTAGACATTAAAAAATAGTAACGAGTTTCGTAAGATAAAAAATATTTATGAACATATTTTTCATTTCTTAAAACTCTTTTAATCAATTTCACATTAAAAACAAGCGTATTGCGAGAGATATTAATCTTAGTTTCTACAAGTACCTTTGTGTGTAATATACATTACATAGTGTATCTGTTATAGCAATTTATTTATTTATTTATTTATTTATTTATTTATATGTTACACAGTGTTTACAACTTGTGGAGCAGTTTGTTTCGATTGTTAAATGGTTAAAACAATGTTTATGTTCAGCTAGTTCTTAAAATAGGAAGACCTGTGCTATAAGTACCAGCAATCTATCAATGACACATTTTCCTTTTACAGTAGACAATCAAAGCTATAATTTACTATACAATGTTAAAATAATTAAACTAGTGATTAAATTAATTAATTGGCAAAAATATGTTTAGACACTATGAGTACATTGGTTCTATTAATTGATAGACGGAACGATATTAAATATTAACATTACATTAATTTATTTTAAACCACCAATTGCATCATAATACAATAATAATAATGGAATCGATGACCAGATCACTAAACGTAACTTCCCAAATGCAGCCATGCTCAACTGGATGCTTCTAATCACCTCGTACTCGAAGTTGTTTCTACCTAACTACAATGTATACCCGACGTAAACATTTTTTTGATCAACTTCGACAACGGCACCATGTACCACAACCGACTTCAACAGTACATGTACATAATATGTTGATTTTGTCCAAGTTCATCCATAGGCCGATGTAGGTCATTCAACATCTGTCGTAGATCCTATACCGTCTCAACCATAATGACGACGTCGTCTGTAAATCGCAAATGCTACGCCCTCTCCAGTGTAGCATCTTAAATATGTCTTCCGTTGCGTTGTGAACAATGTCATGGAAGTAATATCCCCTTGTCTCACTCCTTGATACCTCAACATTACTCAAATTTAAAAAAAAAAATAAATTTAAAGAATAAGTACTAAGTCTAGGCTAATTTTATTAACAAGAAGCTCATCATCTCGTTTTTTCATCTGTCTGCATTATTTCTGATTTTTCTTGTTCCTATTTAAGCCTTCATTAGCTACTTGAGAACAGACCATTACATGGTATTCTGTCATGTCAAACTTAAGAGCAAAGACACAATATATATGTTATAACCATTAACAACTAGTAAATTACGAACAAAGTGTGTTTGAGACAAGTTTCGAACAATTGATCTCTCAAATTATACGTTCGCATATTGATGAAGCGTCGCCGACGTCAGTCAACCCAAGTTTGACGCCTCCTCAACTACGAAACGCGGATGAGTACCGACTTGTTATGATAGAGTATGAATATTTGATGGTTACTTACAAATGCTTTTAAGACTTCTACCGGAGTTTAAGTATAGACAAAAAATCTGATGTTTATTCTATTAGCTTAGTTTTTTAAGTCTTCTGGATCCCACACACGTTGTGTAAGCTGGACGTAAGGTTTTCTTTTCCACGTCATAGTTTATTTCAACAGTAACTTAGTTATTTCACCTAAAACAAAATTCACTGCAATGAAAAATAGTATTCCTAGGTCTCTTTCACAGGGTCATCTACTACACCTAATTGGGTACTCAAACCTTCCAGAGAGCTTTTCAAATTTGTATACTACAAAGCAAGCGTAATTTGACAGGCCAGTTCAATACATTTATTATCATAGAAGAATAAAATCAACAGATTTTGTTATATTGGAGGCATCTTAACATAATAATTATTTGGGCTCTATTAAATACCATTCACAATGAAATAAATTTAAGAACATTTTAATTTTTACCTCGGTAGCACAGTGGTAGCGTATGCAACTGCTGTGCTTGAGGTCTCGCATTCGATTCCCGAGTCAAACTAGGCGTGGTGATCGCTTAAACCACTTTTGTTTTTTTTTTTTTTTTTTTTTTAACGTGTGGAAACCCCCTCGTGCCGTCACCCCACCGGGGTTTACGGCGGGGTGGTGTGTCGGAATCGGACCGACTAAAACCACACGGTGTGCCACTCTGCGCCTGACATAGGAGGGATCCGGGAACAGCTGTTATTACGACATCCAGATCCCTCCTAGCGCCTGCCCGCTCATGCGGGCACCATCTGCGGATAAACTCTCCTTTTAGGCGGCGTACGGCACACGCGGACGTCGCCTCCTCGCGGCTGGCCACTATAGCGGATGGAGGGGAAAACCCGTCCCGTCCACCCGCGGCCACACTCAAGGCGGCATGAGGCGCTGGTATGCGCGCCTCCGCCGCCCGGCTCGCCGGCGGCGAATTGGGTCCGAGTGGAGATCGTCCTCCCGGGCCTTCTCCGCCGCCTCCTTCCGCGAAATTACGTCTTCGCAGAAGGTTGCGACCGCGGTAAAACAACTGTCGCTACCGGCCATGGAGCGTATGACGGCCGGTAGCGAGAGATCTAATCCAATAGCTGCAGTGAGGACCCCACGCTGCACCGCCCAGGCGGAACAAACCGCCAGCGTGTGCTGAGCCGAGTCCTCACTGCAGTCGCAGTGGTGACAGGCGGGACTCAATTCCCTCCTGGCGACCGAGTGCAGATACTTCCCGAAGCAACCGTGCCCGGAAAGAACCTGCGTCAGTCGGAAGGAAAGGGTCCCGTGCTGCCGCCCCGCCCACTCGGCGATGACCGGCTGGAGAGCCTCCACGAGTGCAAAGCCAGCACGTGGAGTCTCCAACCGGGACGACCAACGAGCCATTGTGGCTCGACGAGCGGCCTCACGCCACTCGCGTATCTCTTCGGGCGGGGGCCGTATGCCGCTACCCGCCCGGAAGTCGGCTGTCCGCCGATAAACTTCGGCGAGCACTTCCGCCTCCAAATCCCACGGAGTTCCGGCCAAGGCGCACGTCGCTTCCGTCGATACGGTGCGGTAGCCGCGTATGGCTCTAACCGCCAATATCCTCTGAGGGCGCCAGAGGCGAGCCCTATTCTGGGCGGTCAGAGCCGCCGCCCACACCGGTGCACCATACAGCGCCATTGACCGGACAACCCCCGTGTATAGCCGTCTCGTCGCGACGCTGGCTCCACCCAAATTCGGCAAAAGTCGCCCAAGGGCAGAAGCAGCGCCGACCAGCTTTGGAGAAAGCTGTCGGAAGTGCTCGTCGAAGAGCCACCTGCCGTCGAGGATCAGGCCCAGATATTTCATCTGGGCCTGAACCGGTACGAGGACCGAATTGACTACGATAGAGGCGCCGGGTGGTGGACCACGACGGGGCCCATGGAACAAAAGGGCCTCCGTCTTGTCTAGGGCCACTCGTAAACCCAGCGCCTCAATGCGCCCGACCACCAAAGAGACTCCCACGGTGGCCAGGCGCGCCGCCTCTTGAAAGTTCGCCCCCCGGGCCGTGACCAATGTGTCATCGGCGTAACAAATTACGCCCAGCCCGGGGGGAAGACGACCTCGAAGGGCCCAGTCGTATCCCATATTCCACAGGAGTGGTCCTAGGACAGACCCCTGTGGAACACCGCACGACATGAGCCGCCGTCTCAGAATGCCATCTCGGTCCTCGTACATGACGGTACGCTCCTCAAGGTAGTCTGCCACAAGCCGCCTCAGGTACTCTGGCACCCCGTGGTAGTAGAGTGCTTCCCTGATGCAGCTAAATGGCAGACTATTAAATGCGTTGGCGATGTCCAACGACACCGCCAACAGCACGCCGCCACAGCTCACCGCCTCTTCAGTCACGGCCCTCAGGCGTAACACAGCATCGACTGTCGAACGCCCGGCTCGAAACCCGTATTGGGCGTCCGACAGATCGGGGCCCACCTCGCAGAGGTGCCGGACGATGCGGGCAGAGAGTATCCTCTCAAACAATTTACCCGCCTCGTCCAGCAACACGATGGGCCTATAGGCCGCGACCGAATCGGCCGGCCGTCCCGGCTTCTGTAGTAGGACCAGCTTCCCGCTCTTCCAACCCTCAGGAAAGCGCCCGGACGCCAAGCTGGCGTTTAGGACTTCCCCGAGGCGATCCGACATGTGGTCGAGAGTTCGCGCCAGCACTCGGGCAGGTATCCCATCTGGCCCAGGGGCGGTGTTCTTAGAGCGAATCTGCAGAACGACCGCCCCTATCTCCGATTCCCTGACGGGCGGAACATTATCCTCGTTCCGTCCCCCGTCGTCTTCGACCATGAAGGCCATCGACGTGGGTGTGTGCTCCGCCCGCTGCGGGAAAAGACCCTCGACCACTTCCTGCAGGAAGCTGGGCTGGAGTGTCTCTGTAAGGGGGGGGCCCGACGTGCGGAGCTTTTGTCGCACCGCACGATAAGGGCGACCCCAGGGGTCACGATCGAGACCCTCCAGCATCTCCTTCCTCTTCACTTCTTTGGCGCGGTTAATGGCCAGCTTCAGAGTTTTCCGCGCCTCTCGGTACTCCTCATGAAGCTGGTCCTCCCCGCCGTCTACGCGGTGTCGCCGCCGACTACGGGTGTAGGACCTCCGGGCACGAGTACAGGCCGCGCGGAGGTCCGCCAACTCCTGGGACCACCAGTAAACCTCCTTCCGTGGAGGCCGACTACCTCGGATGCGGGGCATGGCCGCATCGCAGATCTGCGTAATCGCATCGCGGAAACGACCAGCCCCCATGTCGACCTCCTCGGTCGGGGCCTGCGGAGACAGCCAGGAGAAAATAATGGCTGCCTCCTCTAGTAGGTCCCTATTCAGTTTGGCTACAGCCCACCGCGGCAAGCGAGAAGAACGCCGCGCCGCGTGACCCCTACTGGGGTCCTGGGTCCGGGAGAGCTCAAATCGAATGTAGAGGTGATCCGAGAGCGTCTCAACCTCTTCCAGGACACACCAGTTCCTTACTCGTGCGGCGAGGGCAGGGGTAGCGAACGAAAGGTCCACTATCGACCCTCCCTGCTGTCGCACACACGTGTTGGTGGAGCCCCTGTTCAGTAAACAGAGGCCCACCGAGGCCGCCCACTCCTCTACGGCCTCGCCCCTAGCGTCCGTCCTGGGGGAACCCCACGCAATGGACTTTGCGTTGAAGTCCCCCAGCACTAAGACGTGCCCAGACGTTAGACGCCGCATCGAGGTTTCCAAGGTGTTAAGGAAAACCTCGAAGTCATTCAAACTCCGGTTGGGGGAGAAGTATACACCATATACAGTGATCCCCCCTCACTCGGCAGCAACATATCCAGTGCCCTTGTCTCTTAGCGACAAGGGCGGGGAATGAGCCGCCGTGGAGCCGACGACTGCCACGGAACCGTCCCGGTCACCCAACCAGTTTGGACGGGGAGGAACGTAATAGGGCTCCGCGGCTACGGCAACACCGATCGACCACTGTGCCATGGCTTGCAGGAAGAGGTCCTGCGCCGCAGCACAGTGGTTCAGATTCGTCTGGACTAGGAGGCTGGAGACTTGGGCCATTACTGGACCGTCTCTACAGCCTCCTCCATGGGCGACGATGTCGACGTGCGAACGGCATCGGAGGCAGCCTGGGTCGACTGGCTAGCCCCCAACGCTTGCCGAGAATCACGGGGAGGTTTGCAGCCCCCCTGCCCAATCTGATGATTGGCGGGCTTGTTACCCGCCGCACAAACCGGACAGTGAGGGGCGGCAGAGCACTCTGCCGCCTTGTGCCCCGGTCGACCGCAGCGGAAGCATAGTCCGCTGCAGTCAAAACAACTCACGCACTTGGCGCGTGTGTGTCCGGATGCTAGGCATTTAAAGCACCTCATCGGTCTTGCCGCCAGAACAGTGACTCTGGCGTTCACAAAACCGACGAGGATTCTGCCTGCATCGCCCAAAGCTTTGGCCGACGCTACCGGACAGCTGATCCACACTGCGCCAAGCCCTCCCGGACCGGGGCGGATGGTGCCGACCCTAATGTTGTCCGCGTTGCAGCCCGTCTTCTCGCTGATTGCAACGCGGACATCCTCTGTCGTTACGGAGTCATCCAGGCCCGAAATGCGCAACTCTGCGCATTTGGTAGGCCTGGCGATCTTCACACCATCCGTGGCCGCGAAGATTCCCCTCAGTTTCTCGGCGAATCTGTCCGCCGTCTTTGCACCTTCAGCCCCAGGGAACTCGAGGACTCGAGCTCCCGTCTGGGCAAGGCGCAACCTGACCCCTTCAGTCCCGAAATCGGTGGCGAGACTATCACGGGCCTTTTTAAATAATAGGATTTCGCATAGGATAGTCCGCCACTAGCCGCCTCTGGGGTTACGGTGACCACCACAGCCGCGCTTTTAGGCACCTGCAATCTGCGCGGCTTCTTCGCGGTAGTCACCGCCACCGATGGCGACTGCGGGGTAGAAGCTGCTTTTTGGGCAGCCTTTTTACCCCGCTTTCGGGATTTCTTAGCCCCCCCGACTACCTGCCAACCATCCGTGGACGGGGCAGATGTAGAGGGAGCAGATGTGGAGGTGCCAGGTACAGCGGCTGGAGTGGAGAGCGGAGGGATTTCTGCTCTAGACTTAGCCGCCGCTTTGGGCCCTGACCTCTGTGCACCCGTCTTAGCTACTGCTTTAGCCGCCTGTCGTGTCCTCGGAGTGGCCGCAGGAACAGGAGATACTGACGCCGCAGGAACAGCATACATTGACACCGCCGCTGCATAAGACACACGACCGTCTACAACGGGAAGCGACGTCAGCGCCGATGCGGCCTTTGGTCTATGTGACGCGAGTGGTGGCCGGACGACAGCGGCTGGAGGTAGTCTCGCCTCCAGGCCAGCGAGACGTCCGTCCATCATACGCCACACTGCGTCAGTGATTTGCCGCAATTGGGCATCAGCGATGGTACCGGGAGTGACAGAGGCAAGCGATTGAGACGAGCCTTCTTGCTCAGGGCGAACCGCCCGGAATTGGGCAAACTGTGCGCTCAGTTCAGCTACTTCTCGTGTAAGATGGTCGTTGGCCGCTTGGAGACGAGCCACGTCCCCAATAAGGCTCTCAACAACCCCCGCAACTGCAGAAGAGGAGTCCTTAAGGGCTTTTACAAAAGCACCCTTAAGGTTACTCGACTTGGTGGCTACCTTGTGGATGATAGCCACCGCTGCTTTCGCTCTCTCTTGCATGGACGATGGCGTTTGGGGAACAGAATCCCCTACCATCGGCTCCTTAATCTTATGCAAGAGATCTGCGATCTCCTCCTCTGCAAGTGCTTCGCCGTCCGCCCTAACCCGCCTATAGGCTTCCGCCTTACAGAAGACGGAGCCTGACGGGATCGAGATCGAAGTTCGCGACCTGCCTCTACGGTTGCTGGCGACTTTAGGAGGTAACATCTCCTGGGACGTGTCGCTCTCCTCGTCCCTGGAGCGCCCGCGTTTTCGGGAGTCGCACAGCTCCGTTTCCATCAGGCCACCTCCCGTGCCATCCGACGAACACGTAGACCTGGAACGCAGTCGTTCCGATGTTCTGCGGCTCCCAGCAGTCATAATGACTTCTGGGAGCCTCATCGACATAGGTGTCCCAACCGATGCGTCCTTTGAATTGGACGAGAAGTCGTCCACTCCGCTTTTCTCCTTCTTCTTCTCTTTCTCTCCTTCTACATTTAAATATTTAGTTTTAATTTGATCAGATTCCATATTAGACCCACGAGAGGGGGAGAACTAAAGGTCGACCCGGGCAGAGATCCCCCAATACCCGGGCAAGCGTAAATTTATGCCCAACCGAGGGGTCCGCAGGTGCCTCGGCTGGGAGTGCGCTTACGACTGAACTACCCATCAGCCATGCATCGCCTGGTCACGCACCAGAACACGGGATTCGGGGTAATTTTTTAAAGAGGTTTTCTTCCTCGCAGTCCGGGCGGCTAAGCCAAGACCCTCGCCCCCGATTGGTGTCGCGAGACATAACCACGACACTCCTTTCGGGATTACGATGTGACAACGGTGGCAGGAAGATTATATCTTCCAATGCCTGCTCGGCGGCAGTGTGAGTACACACCGAGCCCGTTCTCCTTTCTCCACCATTGACAGTGGAGAAACGCCGACCCATGAAAGGGTCCCACCATAGTGATTTTTTACCGAGGTTTTCCTCCTCAATGCTCCGAAGAGCGAAGAACCAACAGAGGATCCGACAGACACGCCCGCTCTGTTGGACCAAGTCTCGGCCGAATTGCCGAAGAAAATGGCTTCCTCTTTGTGCTAGAATATTAGCCGTTGGCAGTGATGAACGATACCATCGCCAACGTTTCCAGGGTGCACCACGTGGAGGTTTTCTAGCCCAGCACCCCATCGCTTAAACCACTAGGCCAACCGTGCAGTCATTCACTTTTATTTTTAAAATATTGTTCATTTAGGAAGGTAGGTCATATAATATGTTGTTAAGAGCTCAGAAGTGGAGTACATTAATAGAAAGTTACACGTGAAATAAGTAGTTCAGTTAAGAGAATTATAGTCTCTGTTCTTTCTTTTCTGTTTTTTATATTGTAGCTCAAATTGCTCAGTTCTCAAGTGAAACATTCCAATTACAATTGCATGTTGACAAGGGTTCGTTCCTAAAAAGACCAGCTGTAACCAAGCAGTGAGTTTATTATATTTCTCTATTTATGAGTTAGTTTTATTTACTTGTGGTTTGATATGGGTCTGATGAAGATAGAAGAGGCTTATCCATCTTGATGTTTATATAACATGATATTGAGTAGGGCAAGAAATGGTTGTCATTTCAGGATGGAGCGAATTACGATCGAATATGAACTACCTAACTGCATATTTTAACTTTTTATGTCATACAAGGTGAATAAGTAGACTACCGCTACCCATAGATATAATCAAAAAAGTCATTATTATGAGTTACCAAGGACGGCAATATAATTTTTGCAGAAAATCTTTCTCTTCAAACAGTATTGTAACTCTAAGCGCAAATGATAAATTTTCCCATATCTCAATTCTCGGGGTCAGCTGTAACTTCACTTCGTCTCGTAAGGCATTGACAAATGTTGACAACCCGAGGTGCTTGCGAGTGGCCATTTTTTAGCATCATTTCTTATCAGCGTCCGACGATTAGCGGCCAAACGAGAAACTTTTCTTTGTTCAAAGTAATTCAGACACCTGAGTTTTGTTACTGTAGTAAATATAAATGTGAAAAATAAAAAAATACGCACTTGTCTTGTCATCAAAATCGACAGATTTAAACTGTAACGTTGGCAGTATGGAGGATAATCTGTTCAAATATAAGCTATCCATTGTAACCACACACATTGGAACCTAAATTGTCCACATACATTGGAACCTAAATAGTCGCGCACAGTGCGGTTTCAGAGAAATTTTCTCCCGCGAACAATCCCGTTATGGAATGAGCTCACTGCCGAGGCTTTCCCTGGGAACTACAGTATGGGGTTCTTCAAGAAGGGATTAAATAGGTTTTTGAAGGGTCGGCAACGCGCACGTGATGCCCCTGGTGCCGCAGGCGTCCATAGGCTGCGGTAACCGCTTACCATCAGGCGGGCCGTATGCTTGTATGCCACCGTCGTGGTATAAAAAAAAAGGTTTTTCATGGGTCAGTAACTACTGCGGGTAGAATTAATACCTCATGCTTGTTTCTATTCTTAAATTAAAATAAAAGTTATTGAAAAAGAATATTGCTTATACAAAACTAATCAATATTGAAAAAGGACCGACGAAATAAATGAGTTTAGTCACAGACTTTGTACATTACGTATAGATAAGTAGGCACATGATGCCCTGCGTGCTAAGGGCCGTTACACAAACTTAAGTGGGCCCTTTTTACCGCTCGGGTTCTGAACGGATGACGCGATAAACTTCTTAAACAGATCCTTACATCTCCTATCTTGCTCCTTGTAAAAGGTTTTTATATTTATCATGTTACTTTATTTTTGTTTGAGAGTTTTATTTTCTTTAGTTTATGAGCTATTTCAACTCCATACCCGACCCAGCTGGAACATACCATTTCAAGATTCTTAAAGGAAAAGTAACTATTATTAAGATTATTTCATTGAACGTCTGTTCACCTGTCAGTTATCTGTTTTCTAAAGACTTGTTTTTCGAATCTCAGTTTTACTGTCAAATAACTAACAATTCAATAAATGTATCTAGCTCTTTATCAAGCAATATTTTTTGTATTTTTCAATCTCGTGCAAATAGTCTGACAGGTTGTTTGATAGTTTTTATGGCAAAGTTCACTGTTAACGTGCGTAAGTGAGATGTTCTACAGTTTATAATTCATTACACAAGGATTAGCTATTACACAAGATTCAAATTTGACTGTTCTTATTTCGAAATTAGTTTACCTTTCTAATTCTGATTTCTGTGATGTAGCGGGTATCATATCTACCTGAAGTACATACAGTTTCTAGTTCGATAGACAACATGTTGACACAGTTTACAATGGTTAACCATTGTAAAACCCAAAATCACACTATAAAATAAATGCTAACTGACAGTTTATCTACCTATTTAAAACTCATCCCAAGAAGGTTAAAGGATATAAATACATAGTTGTAACTAAAGGATTAGGTTAGGTGTAGTAGTGAAAGGAAAAAACCTGCTAATAGCTAAAAATTTTTTGAACGGTACAGTTTAACCTTTGAGAATTACTTTCAGACATCTTTAAACTATCAGCACGCATGTACACGTATCTCTCAAAAGTACGTAACCGCCAATATACGAGGTTTACATACTTGCCTATTTCTTGACAAGGTAAGCCAATAAAATTTTCAACGAAAGTATCGCTCCGGCGTATCATCGTCCGTTGTCGAACGAAGGCCTTCCTCAAGGATTACTAACTATCCCAGCTTTGAGTATTATTACCACATACAAATGTAGATTCTACCCTATCTCTGGCTAATTAAAGTTAAGAAAAATCTTATTACTTATTACTATTCTTTTGATTTTGTTTCCTTCATTTTTTTTATTACGATTCTAAGTCATAAGAAATATAAATCACGAACTCCGTGTATCTTTCCCTCATGTAGGGACTGATAGGCACCTACGTCTTCGCACTTGGTCGCCTTAAATCCATTGTGACAGATATCACAACTAATTGTCATTCAAAAAACATACCTAATCTTACCACAGAAGATGGAAAATGGCGAGGCAGCGAACTTTTGAAAATTGCATACTCTTTAAGGGACTGGACTGATTTCTGGACACGTTGTTGGACCTTATTATGTCTCCATTGTTGACAATAATGATCTGTTTCATGATTTATAAATGTTTCTTTAACAATATGCTTAAAGAAAAACATTTACAAGAATAAATGTCCTGTCAACGACGTAAATGTAAATTATGTGATATGAAAGAAAATAACTGACAGCAGATGGAGGTGGACTACCAGGAACAGGGAAGGTCCACATTCAGCAGCGGATGGAGATAGATAAATGGAGATAAAGAGATTAGATCGGACATGTTCTTGTGGCTTTACCAATCACAGAGCATACTTGCACATGGTCTGTTTGCTTTACTGTAGCTACAGATGTAGCATGTTTCTATTTAGAAATATTTTAGTGCGTTTATCAGCGGTGATGTTACCTAGTTTATCTTATTCATGTTTAATATCGAATGAAATTTTATGAAGTAAAATTTAGTTCAGATTTGAAAATTTCACTTTAAGCATTTCTAATTCGAAAGAGAAACTCTACTCGTCTTAAGTATCATGTAATTTATTTAAGAAACTTAAATGTACCCGCATTATTCTCACATATTTACGCCGAGTGTAACATGATGGAAGTGGATATTAAATCTAGTGGTATGTCTGGAGAAGTGTGCCAATTTGTGATCTTGTACTAGCATCATGATAATGCTTGTGTTGATAATTTGTGATTATGTTTGTCAGTCTGTTTGAAATCATAATGCTGTTTATTTATTTCAAAATTTAGTAATGAAAATATTTTTTTCTAAAACAATTCCCTCACTTAGGAATATATTCTAAGTCGCAGAGAGCTTTACAAATATACATGAAATGGATATAAAGAACAACCATTCGTGAATTACACAAAGTGTTGTCCCTTGTTGAGATCTAACCTGCAATAGTCGGTGCACTAGAAAGTGACAAGGTGACCACTTGAACCACTATGCCATCTGTATAGTTTTTTAATCATCAACCTTAAATGACGAAATGGTATTTCATAACTTTGAGACCTAAAATATCTAGGCGAATTCTTTTTCTGATTTTTAACTGTCTTCAAAAAATACGACGAAATGGTCAATAATGCAGCTGTTTTATATTTATAGAGACAATAGAAGTTTGTCGTTTATAACTTGATTTAAAAAAATACTTTTACTTAGGACGGTATTCCTACTATTAGATCCCATCCAACTTCGAAGAAATAACGACTATCACAGGTTGAAAATTTATGAGCATATTAGATCCTTCTAAACAATAATTGAAAGCACTGCCTAAGATATACGAAACTTTAACAAAAGACGCAGCACATATAATGTACTTGAACACGTACTGTTACATATTCAAGGCCTTAAGTGTAATCTCATAATACCTTTATGTTGACAGACTTCGAAATTAAGCCTCGTCTGGGATTTCAATGTAACCTTGTAGACACGTTATATTAATATTGTTATTATTTATAGATATTTAATGGCAGCGTGGATTCCTTTTTAACCATATAGGTTCTTCCATGAGCAACCATATCGCTAAGTGTATTTATGTTAACGAGTATACGGGCATTGAGTTGACTAAAACTATACTCTGTTCTATCATAAGTAGAGGGACGGGTGGAACTCCAGATTCCTTAAGAAGGAAGCGGTAGGGTGATTCTGGCAAATACAATTAAACGGGTTATCCATTTTGTTATAGAAATAATTAATATTTATCTGTGATTGTGACCTAAATTCTACTTAGAAGAATATATTTTATCGAATTATTTAAATGTGAAAAATTCTAATAATTATATACCGATAAGTAACTGAATTAAGAAAAATTCAACAGTTTAAAGCAAAGAAAATAACAAAGAATACCTCTACTCTTTAGATTGGAGGTACTCTGAGGCTCGTGGTAGACAACTAAAAATTGGTCCTTTCAAGAAAGTTAAAAAATCCTGATTGAATTTTCATAAACGATGTACTCCTAGTCGATTTTGGCTACGGCGGCCATTCTCAACGGATACCAGCCAATCACGTAGGAGATATTAAAGTTCACGAGAGTGTGTGCAAACACAGATGCACTTTCTATTCCCTCTTTCTCACAATGTGAACACTTTTTGGCCCGATCCAGAAACTGAACCCAACACCTTTTGATCGGCAATCGCATACACTAATCGTTAAACCAACGAGGCAGTTTTCACTTAAATAACTAATATTTGCATAAAATTATATCCTATAGCTATAAACTCAGATTGAGAAAATCAAAGTAAGTCAGCTAACATCCGACTTCCAGGTAAAGAAAATCACTTGTACAAATTACGAGCACTTCTGCAAACAAAGGAAACCAACGTACACGATAAAAGATGAAGTATTTTGGTACCTCCGGGGTGGAGTGGGTTGTAAGTGTTGTAACTCATGAAACAATCTGAGTGGGCTCTTTGCTCTCTTCGCTTCGGAATCATAAAAATAACTTGTCTGAAGAATACTTAATATTATTTATAACTTTTTCATCTCTCAGAGTATTAAACTGTAATGAACAGTTCTAATGTTAGTATAGCTTATCGAGTTGGGGATAAAATTCGATAACCCGCTCCCGTTTCAATTATGTAAACGGCTATTAGGCGCTGTATCGAACTATAATCCTGTTTGCATGCATCACCTATCGTAACCGTATCGTTCTGGAACAGCTTACAGTGATGTAACTATATTAATATTTTTATACAGCATATACGTTAAGTAATGTAATTTTCACAGCACAGTGGACCAATGATCCCATACATTATGTAAAAAGACAAGTTTGCCGTCGGTCGGTCATTTTATTCACTTGACGCTACGAAATAGTTATCATAAATAGTCTGCTAGTTGTACAAGCCGGAGTCGAGCAGAGCTGACTGCTAAGCTAATATTTATATATTTGTCGTGGGTTCTATTCTAACCCAGGCCAAATATTTGTATGATGAGCACAATTATTAGAGTTTTAGGTCTTCATATAATTTGTTTAGGATATGTACGTATTTATTCATGTTTAAGTATGTTTATGAGGAATTTGGTCATCATAGCATGGGCTGTGCCTAATTTGGAATCAGATAGATATGTGATTTGAAATCATTTTAAAGCTATGTTGTTATTTCAAGTTAGCAGTTTTTACTCACCGGTGTCAAAACTTTAACAATAACCTCATGAAACTTATTTGTAAATGAGAACTATTATATGCTTTCATTTAAACCGTTCCAATAGTTTCATAGTTTAAAACGCTACCAACAGAATATTACAGTTACGCGGTTGAAAGTTATGAGATCTACTTTCAAAATAGAGCTAGAGCTCTCAAATCTGTACTACTTCAGTAACTTCTCTGATTGATATTCAATATTGTACTGAAAAATTACATTTTTATCATTTTAATATCCGCGAGCAATTTAATATGGGAGTTATGTAGTAAGTTACAAAGTGCAAGTCTTAAGAGCTCGTATGAGCTTCAATTTTGTTAGATATTAAAACTTGTAACGAAGTTTGAACCTTTCAAAACTTGTGATTAAAGAATTTTAAAAAACGTTAAGTAATTTTTAACACTATTTGAGAACAAGACATTCTTAAAACTCTGTTACATAAATTAAACAAAACTATGATGAATAAGAAAAAAAAAATGGCTAATATAATGCAGAAATATTTACTAGATATCTATAAAAATACTTGATAGAATATTTATGTTTTTATTAAATCATAAATACAAACTGATTGATTTTTCGAACAAAATTTATTGCACGAACAAGAAACCTTTCAAAATAGCAATTATCAACGTGTCAAAACTTTCACGTTGTCTAACCTTTTCCTTAATTACGCTTTAAGAGGTGGAATATTATCTTCAAATAAATGGAATACTTCAAGTACAAATAATTTCATGCAAAATTGCTTTATATGATGTGTTCATAAATGATAAAAGTACAGAACAAAACAACATTCAATTGAATTCAGATTCTCCTTCTATTTCAAATTGTTTTTCGAAATTATTAACAAAATTACAAACCACTTTTTACCCCTCGTCAAACGCAAGTCAATAAGCTAAATATGCATTTGTATTCTATTAGACATTTAGGGAAATGAGTCGTAACTCATTTCTTCTTTATTTCATAGTTCAATTAAAAGCTCCACAGTTACAAAAGTCACTTTAATGCTTTTCAACGTGGCCCTAAGTTAATTTTGACGATGTAGGAGACTCATGTTACATAATCTATAAGCCTTATATATTGTATAGCAAACTGAGCTGAGTTTCGAATGAGCGTATATAAGTAAAGCATTCAGCGAAATGCAATGGTCCGATGTTTGAAATACTTAAACGGGCAACTAAACTAGCGATTTGACAGAGAAAGTTATTTCGATATATTGAACTCTATTGACAGTTTTATGATGGTACTTGCATTTGGATAATGAATTTTGTTTTAACAATTTAATCAGAAGATTTACCAGAAATAATGCTCAAATATTACTTTTCTTTAAACTAACCTGTCTTAAGTTTGTCAATTTTTATGCCTGCTGGTCTAACAGTGTACTATTTAATGCTGTTGATGTTGATAACCCATCACATGAGTTTATCATCATGTGCCGAGCATGATGATTTGTTCCGTGTTTCTTTGTAATTTATCTTTAATACGAGTATGTGTGTTTTTGAATATATGAAGGCATTTTTTATGAACTGATTGAATTTACTTTTGTCTAAATTTTTTATATCTACAAATCAAAGTAATCACTCATGTAATTAATATTACTTTGCCAACTTAGTGATACTTTATTGATGGCCTTCTTGAAGAAATCATTTTATGAGAGACAACAAATACTTTAAAGGTATTTTTTGCTGTCTGCCGGGTATTAAATTCTTTTCCTGCCAAAAATTTATCCAAATTTTAATAAAATATGTCATACATGCACGATTGACGGCAATAAGCTTTCTATCTGTCACTGGCATGGGATTGCAATTTTGAGTGGCAAAATTAGGACATAAATACATATTTCCATCTACACCTTCCAAGATAAAAAATGTTGATATGTATAAGTTTGCAGTTTATTAAATCTCACTATTTTTTATGAAGATTTAAATTAAAATAAGAACACAGTTTAATCTACTGTGTTTGTTAGATAATAAAAATGAGAAATTTGCAGTCGTTTCTAGAATTTTTAATATAAGAAATATGTAATAAATCGCTTATTTAAAGGCTGTAATGTATAAGCTTGCCTCGAGGCAAGCTGACAGGATTACAAACAGTCACAGTCGGATTTCTGCACAAACTTTACTTATTCTAGATTAAACTGATACCAAGTACAAATAAAATTGTATTGTGTACTACAATATAAAATGAAGTTTCTGCATTTCTACATCTAAAGCGACAAAGTGGATCAAATTCATAGATTGAAAGCTCTGTATAATCTCATAACACTGTAAGGTAATAATTATATTTATCAAAGATATACAATTGTACGTAAATATACGTATGAAGACGCTAAAATTTAAATAAAATGGGCCCTAACACTAACGAAGCAAGACGCTTCAAGTGAAGTGAAATTAATTTACCTCAAAAACAAAGTCACAGTTGTATAATAATATGGGTTGTGAAATTAAAATAAAGAATAGTCTAGTCATCTTGGTGAAAACGGTTACACGGATAGCGTTTTCTACTATGCTCAGATTTATGGGTTCAAACCACACAATGAACTGTGGTTCTGAGTCTCGGAGTTCCTTGTGTCCGTTTCGTATATGTTTGTGATGTCCCCGCGGCACAGGATATATTCCTGATGTAAAAAATAATAAGAAAAGAAAAAAATAGTAAAAACGTGTAAATTAAATATATATTTATATCTACGACTATTGTGTTGTTGATATCTTTAAAATTTTATAACTTTGCAACATTATTACGTATTTTTTATTAAGTTAGTATTATTGGTTTAGTGGTAGTGGTTTAGTTGAAAAGGAACTTAGAAGCAGATAAACATGAGAGTGTATGAGTCAAATATTTAACTTTCCTTTTTTGATGCATCGCAAAAGTCAAAGAATCCCTTTTAGCAACTCTTTACAATGGTTTAATTATAATGTGGTGTAATAAATCCATGTTCAAACGAGCCTTGCGATCACGAAGTTGAAGCTTAGAACTTCGCTGAGTACAATTTTATGATTACAACTTATGTAAGTCCACCTCTTATTCAATAATTCGGTCCATGTCACTAACAGTTTTTTCGTTTCATGATAAATATTTCCAGGAATCGTAGACGCACTACGACGTAGCTCCGTAGCTACTCGTAGCATTATGTCGCAGACAAAACCATAAAACGTTATCGAGTTTCGTTCTTTCAATTCCATTTTCGACTATCGTTAGTACCCAATAAATATTCCTGGCCGATAGTTAAATGTTAGCAGTTTTAGTAATAGTTTTAGTAGCAATAGCAAGAAAATTTGCGCAGGAAAAATTATGCGTCAGTACACTGCAATTCTTTCATTATTTTGACTGAAGTAACTTGGGTTCAATCCCCCCTCCTCTAAATTTTAAGGGGAAAGAATTATATTTATGTATATTTATCTTATCTTCATTGTACTTCTCACAGTTCTAAATGGCAATTGTTAAAATAAACAATTATAAGTTAGTTAAAGTAAGAAAAATAATTAAAAAATTGCTAATACGACATAGAGATTCCTGACAATTCTTCTTATCTCTTTTCTTATGTTATACCTAGTAAATAAACGAGCAGATGGGTCACCTAAAAGTAAGTGATTTCCGACGCCTACGTGTATTTGTAACTCAAAAGACACGAACGTATATCCCCCTGGGGCCAAGAATTGCCTGTAATTGATCTGTTTTCGGTAACTCTATAAACAGCCTTTTTGAGTCGGCTCATGTACCGAAACACGACACTCCTACTACAAAACATATCTTTTCCATCTTAAAATAATTTCTGGTGACTATTATGTTAACAGATATTTTTTTTATTTCGAGAGTGACTTAGCAACACTAGCTCATAAAGTAGTGTCAAAAAATGCTAACGTGTAAAAAAACTGATCAACTGTATATTGATAATGAGAACCGCTTTCCATCAAGTAAAATAATAATAATAACTCGACACATCTCAGACATGATTGTCCGAACACGAACTAGGCAGAGTTTGCGCTATAATAACCAGACTGCTAATAATTATACCTTTTTATTACCAAAAACAAATAGACTATACATTTAACACACTCAAATATAGAATACTGGCATGACATATGCCAGGCAAGTTAACTAGCCTCTAGACAAACAGGCCCGTCAAAAAATACAACTAAATAGGCCAAAACTGATGGTTCATAGATAACATCACGAGATCTTCTCCTAACAACAATGAACCGTTTGTTATGAGTTCACAAACAGTGATTAATAAAACACGAATGTACCGCATACAAAGCAGCGTAAGGAATAACTCTATTGTACCATAACACAAAGCGTTATAAAATAACGAACAAAGACATCCCTTTGTTCGTTCAAATGAAGAGTTTTAATATATTCTTTTAAATAGTGATGTATTTTTACACCAAATTTGTTATAATATTAATAATAAATCTAACGTTATTGCGTTTCTCAGTTTGATTATCCATTTTGTTGGTGTCTCGGCTCCATCTGTTAACTTCTAGATTTAAACAGCCTTAATCGATTGATGTAATAAATAAAATGAGAAAGCTGTTCGAATGATCACAAGATAGTATAAAACAAAGTCACCCCCGCTGTCTATACGCTTAGATCTTTTAAACAACGCAACGGATTTAAATTAAGTTACAATTATCACTGAGATTATATTTTAAGGATAATTTATATTAGTGAAACACCTATGTTATAATAATAGAATGTATAAAAATCTAAAGTTTTGAATAATTACAAAATTTTTAAAACGCTTTTATTGCTAGCGCTGACAACAATTTACTAAATATATCAACATGATAAGTTGCAAAATTGTACAATGAAATGTCTGTATCCTACAGGCTTTAACTTACTTCCAGAAATGTAGAGGTTCTTAATTTAACTGTAATTTTTAGTTTATTTTTTTGTGTTTGTTATATAATAACTGTATTGGTTGTACCGATTTTGATGATTATACAATACATACACTCAGTAGGAGTAAATCTTGTGCCGCCAGAAACTTTACAAATATACATGAAACGAACACAAAGAACACTCACACTTAAAACAACAACTTATTCGTACACACATAATGTTATCCCATGTGAGCAGACGACGGCTTAAACCACCACACTATCCCACGTATACGATGGTATAAAAGAACATCGTAGTATTTAGAGGTGGTCCTTTTCTAGTTTGCTGATGTTCTGTTGAAGTTCTTCGGAGACATACAATCATCATCATCTCAGCCAAAAGACGTCCACTGTTGGACATAGGCCGCTCCCAAGGTTCTCCACAACAGCCGGTCCCATGCCGCCCGCATCCAGCAGCTTCCCGTAACCTTCACCAAGTGGTCGGACCACCTTGTGGGGAGCCTACCAACGCTGCGTTTCCCAGTACGCGGTCACTTCTCTAGAACTTTGTGGTTTCATCGCCCACCGTTTCTGCGTGTGATGTGCCTTGCCATGTGTGCCGACATTGCCAGTAAAATTGTTGAACAGTGGTGAACAATTTTACTAGCAATATCGGTGATTTTAGTTCGTCTACGGATATCCTCATTCCTGATTCAATCATGCAAAGAAACTTTTTCTTTCTATATTTCTATATTAAGAGCCTACCAAAGTGACTCTACTCTGCCTAATGGAAAGCATGAATAGAATCCAAGAGTTGAGGTCACTATACCCATTTCAAATGCAGACAATGCAGTATAGTGACCTATTATTGCGCTCTCTATTGCTCTTTGGGTGACTTTGAGCCTTCTTATTAAGCCTATAGTGAGTGACCCCATCTCTGTGCCGTAAGTCACCACTGGCAACATACACTGGTCAAAGATTTTTGTCTTGAGACACTGCGGTATTTATGAGGAGAAAACGTTACGTATCTTCCCGAACGCTGCCCAACCTAGCGAGAATCGACGATTGACCTCTTTTTCGAAGTTGGACCTACCTAGCTAGATAGTCTGCCCTAGATACACGTAGTCGTCAACCACTTCGAGAGTGTATTCTCTAATTTTTACTGGAGTGGGTGTGACATGGACATTCAACATAATTTTTGTCTAATCCATATTTATTTTTAAACCCACTCGTTTAGAGACTCTACTGAGGTCATCAAGCATTGTGCTAAGATCTGTTACGGTTTCAGCCAAGACAACTATATTATCAGCAAATCGAAGGTTGGGTGATATACTCGCCATTGAAAATAATGCCAAGTCCATTCCAGTCTAGAAGTTTGAAGACGTCTTCCAGAACTGCGGTGAACAGTTTTGGAGATATTACATCTCCCTGTTAATACAGGCCTTGCTATAGTTTAATAGATTTCGAGCTCTGATCTTGTAAACGGACTGACATACTGATGTTTTGATATAAACACTTTAATACTTCGATTAACCGATAGTCAGTCTGGCTTTCTCATAGTCCACAAATACCAAGCATAGCAGAAGGTTATACTCTTCGGACTTCTGACTTCTGTATAACCTTTTTTTTTTATTGTGTGGAGACCCCCTCGGGCCATTACCCCACTGGGGTTTACAGCTTCTGATTAAACTTTTTTTTTTTTTTTTAACGTTTGGAAACCCCCTCGGGCCGTCACCCCACCAGGGTTTACGGCGGGGTGGTGTGTCGGAATCGGACCGACTAAAACCACACGGTGTGCCGCTCTGCGCTTGAGATAGGAGGGATCCGGGAACCGCTGCTATTACGACATCCAGATCCCTCCTAGCGCCTGCCCGCTACCTCGGGCACCATCTACGGGTAAACTCTCTCTTTTAGGCGACGTACGGCACATGCGGACGTCGCCTCCTCGCGGCTGGCCATTATAGCGGATGGAGGGGAAAACCCGTCCCGTCCACCCGCGGCCACACTCAAGGCGGCATGAGGCGCTGGTATGCACGCCTCCGCCGCCCGGCTCGCCGGCGGCGAATTGGGTCCGAGTGGATATCGTCCTCCCGGGCCTTCTCCGCCGCCTCCTTCCGCGAAATTACGTCTTCGCAGAAGGTTGCGACCGCGGTAAAACAACTGTCGCTACCGGCCATGGAGCGTATGACGGCCGGTAGCGAGAGATCTCCTCCAATAACTGCAGTGAGGACCCCACGCTGCGCCGCCCAGGCGGAACAAACCGCCAGCGTGTGCTGAGCCGAGTCCTCACTGCAGTCGCAGTGGTGACAGGCGGGACTCAATTCCCTCCTGGCGACCGAGTGCAGATACTTCCCGAAGCAACCGTGCCCGGAAAGAATCTGCGTCAGTCGGAAGGAAAAGGTCCCGTGCTGCCGCCCTGCCCACTCGGCGATGACCGGCTGGAGAGCCTCCACGGCTTCTGTATAACCTGCCGCAACGTATGAATATGATCAATGGTACTAAAGCCGTTTCGGCATCCGGCTTGTTCAGGAGGATGAAAGTTGTCAAATCTGTGTGCGAGACGTTACGTGATGACTCTCGAGAACAGTCTATAGACATGGCTCAGAAAAGAAATGGGTCTATAGTTCTTCAGTAAGGTGTCGTCGCCCTTTTTGAAGGAAAGCACAACCACAGCTCTGAACCATGCCTGAGGTGGTTTTCCATTGAATATGATGGCACTGAATATTTTCTGACGGATTTTCAAAGCCGGTTTTTCACCTGCCTTCAGCCATAATGCCGTCTTCACCAGGTGCTTTGTTGTTTTTAAGGTATCTGAGAGCCAAGCCAATCTCGCACTGACTAACGTATAGCGTCGGGTTAACTTAGCCCTTAGATCATTTGGTAAGTCAGTAACAGAATACAGTGATGCCGTGTGTACATACAATTTCTCCACTTCACTCAGAAGTTCAGATCTGGACGTTAAAATTCTGCCATTATCGGTCCTGTTTTGTCAACTGGCTCTGAGCTCTAGTCCTGACCTGACAGTGATTAGGTACCAAAGTCTCAGAATTCAAACAGTTTTATTCAGTAAGCTCTGTTTGTCGAAAGCCTAATTTGCACTCTTCACAAGCCTTTTTGAAATGACCCTAGAGGTGAATTTCCTATTTTGAGATATTGATTCGTGTTTTTGTGTCTGTATTTATTGTTATTTTTGGAGCCAGTCAGCGCACACAGACGTAACATGACGGTAAGGTCGGGTCCGAGTGCGCAGGCAGTTGCTAGGACTGTACAATAGTGTAGTTATGTCATTGATTTTTACCGAAGGTACATTTTATCGTAATATTATTGCTAGGTATACGGTCGTATTTCCTTGACTGCCACCGACACAAAAACTAATAATAATAGTAGACACAAGATTCCTTTTTTTTAACAATTAGTGTATTTTTTTATTTTAAAATAATTTCTGTATGAAGCTGTTTTTTTTTTGTCAAAAATTTCTTTTGAAATTTGTCAATTTTAATTTATTTGCGAATTATACGTTCAAAGGAATTTGAATGATTATAGTAATATTAACCATCGAACTAAGTATGTTCAATATGATTTGCATCAATGGTAAATCAAAATTGCCTTCTACAGAATGTCATATCAGTACATACATATATATTTGTACAAAAAGTACACGTATTAATAGATTGTAATGTAATAGATGTTTACACCATCCGTATCACTGCTAACAAGATCATTGCGAACAGTGCCAATCTTCTGTCAACTCAAATTACTCGATCCGTCACTGCCCTCAGCGTTACACTATTATATTCATCTTATTAATTGGTTCATCACATCCCTAGACTGAGTTTAATTTAATTAGATATCATAGCCAGTTACCTGAACGTCAAGAATCCCTTTGTTGTGCACAACAAAACGTTCTAGTCTTATCTGTGCACGTTGAAAGGGTTTTTTGTCAAGGTTTTAATTTTTTCAATGACTACTGAATGTACGGAAATGAGTTTGTATTGTGTCGATGAATGCGCAGGGTTAGAACTTATTTGTGAGTTTGAATACAGTTAATTTGATATTGCGGGTTATTTTCTATAATAATGTAAAACACTATTATAGTGTTATAATAGTGTCTTACATTAAACAGTCCTTGTATTTTTAAAACAGTTACCAAACTCTGAAAAGATTACCTATTCTTTTTAAAGTAATTGAAAAAATTATTTATATTTATATTACAGTAATTATTTTGCTTCTATGTAGCATTAACTCATTTTTAAAATAAGGTTAAACTTGATTAAGAAAATGATTTTAAAGCTTTTCATGTACCCGAATACATTTTTCTATATATTAAGAGCCTGACAAAGTGACTCTACTCTGCCTGATGGGAAGCATAAAGAGAATCCAACAGTTGTGGTCACCATGCTCATTACAAATGCAGACAATGCAGTATGGTGACCCACACTATGTCAGCCTTCTGAGATGCTGTTTCACACCCCGCTTGGGGACGTAAAAGGCATGACAATCATCGTGACAGAGTAAGGCTTACACACTTACTACGATCACTGTCACTCCTGCATCAATGGGCCTCCGCTCTCACATTCACCAACGAAACACGACAACACGGATGCTGGCGCTTTAGGTTGGTTTTCTGTGTGAGGGTAGTACTGCCCCGGTCGAGCCGGCCCGCTCGTACTGAAATCAGCGTGGCTCTACTACCTAGCAAAAAAAAAAACATAAAACTAACTACAAAAATCGTTATTTACAAGTAAACAAATTGATAAGTATTTATTTCTATAGTTAAGTATTTATAGCAAACAACATAAGAACAATATGCTCATTGTAGGCATTATAATAACTTAACTCCAGCCTTGTAAATACTTTATACAAACTATAAAACTTTTCTTTACAAAGTACGACAAAAACTATGAATCCTTTATCAGCATATTTTCTGAGAACACCTCCAAAGCAGAGCACTAAAAGTGCTCACACTGGGTAAAGTTGAGGGCTGATATCTTTTTAAAAGCGTTATATTTTCTGGCGCGCTAACATATGTAAGTACACAAGTTTTATTATTAAGGGATCTTCAAAGTGAGATTGTAATTTTTGTTGTCTAAAAGTTAAATGGATTAAAGTGCTCAGCTGAGGTATCAAGAATGTACAGTTTTGTTCACTCGCATATTTCGGGGATTTCATAGTAGGGCCAAGACCAAGTAGTGTTATATTTATTTTTCTGCGAATTTCATTTCTGATTATTTTTTTTATGGATTTCACAAAGTTTAAATTTACTCTTCTAGTATTATAAATCGATATATTCGTGGCTTATGGTCTCAATATGTACTGTTATAGATAGATAGATAGGTACTCTTTATTGCACACCATAAGTAGGAAACATATAACGTAGGATACAAACAAGAAAAACAGTGGTACAATGGGTGGCCTTATCGCAGTCTGCGATCTATTCCAGGCAACCGTTAGACGGACTATACTGTATAGTATTATGCTCAAAACTTGGACACTGTTAATCCCGATGTACAAAAATTTATATTCCAAGGAGTTAAAAGACAGAGATAAACGGGTAAGAAGATTACACCGGTGATAAAAATACTGAGGTAAAATTGGTGAGCAAACTGCCTTAGAGTCGTTGGTATTATCGATACTAGTCGAAAGCATTACTAATACAAATTACGTTAATTAACAGATTAACTGCATTTGACAAAGGATATAGGAGCTTATCAACAGTATAAATTTAAGTTAATTCACTAACTGATAGTGTGAATTTAAACAAAAATATCGATTTAATGATAATAATAATACTTTATTTGAAACCCATGTAACAATGTTCTAAGAATAGGTACAACGTTTCTAATCTGCTTAGCTTACATCTTAATTGTCACTTAAAAATTTTGATAGTAATAATGAGAATGGGCATTGAAAAGAACTTCCAGCAGGTTGATATTTCGATGCTTAAACTAGGTTCAAAGCCTGTACTACTAGTGCAAGCATCAACTATATCTTTTTTTTTCTACATTAAGAGCTTGCTAAAGTGACTCTACTTTGCCCGATAGAATGCATGAATAGAATCCAAGGGTTGTGGTCACCATACTCATTGCAAATGCAGACAATGCAGTATGGTGACCCACACTATGGCGGCCTTGTGAGATGCTTTTTCACACCCCGCTTGGGGATGTAAAACGCATGACAGTCATTGTGACAGTGTAAGACTTACACAGTTACCAGGATAACTATCACCCCTTCATCATTTCTGATAGAAATGTGGCTCAATAACATCCATCAGACAAACGATAATGGTTAAGTTAACTGGTGGATATATAACAAGTTACATATTGTTATAATAAGTTAATAGTAATGTTCAGTATGTAGTAGTGCCTATTGTGTTTATTACATACGGGCATGTGCATGTGTTTGAGTGCGCGCCTGTGTGTGTGTGTATGTGAGTTGCGAGTCAAAATTCACATATCAACTCACTATTTCACCATTACAAGCAAACTTTCCATTGAATTATAATCGTGGGTGTGTGGGTGTGGCCACTCATAGAGTGTTTTTTCAAAATCATGATAATTTAGTTTACGCACTCCAATACATAAATTCACTCAGAAAACATGGAAAACTACCTGTAAAGGGTGAATTGAATATGTGTGAAGTAAAAACTATATAACCTATACGCTTGTTTTTAATTGATAAGTAAACCATGTCCTTATTAAATCTACCGTGGTATCTTATGAGAAGTATGAGAATAAATAATAGGCTAAATGACACCTTAGTCAAATTAGTTACTTTTTATCATCTGTCAAATTGACAATTTTGCATGAAAAATGTACTAAATACCAAATTGTGACGTCACTGTTTTAGACAACTCAATTGAACAATATATGTATTTCACTGTATATTTGATTGAAATTCGTATTAATAATAATAAGCCATATTAATTGTATTTGCCGAGATGTTTAATATAATGAAGTGGACATTGGTATTTATTTACAATACACTCATCTACCCAATTGTCTTAATATCAGTACGTTACATTATTTATTCAATAATTTAGTAGAGTATACTCGTATGTAGGGGAGGGCACTTTTAGCATACATAGCTCTTAGAGCTCTTTTCATATTAAGCATATGTGTCTTGGATACCCTTCCTCAAGAATAAACGCAGTATGTTATAAGAGATTCGCAAAGGGACTGATATATAATTTTAAGAACTTTTGGCTTAGTTATATCGCGTAAGTTTTTAAAACTAGCAATTAAGTTGTGTATTCTGGTGGATAACATTTTAATATATGAATCAAAGGAATAAAGAACACAACATAAAAACATTAAAGAAAAATAAACGGCAGATAAAAAATGAAAGGACTAAAAAGGTGAAGGAATTACAGTTTCAAGCACATCTGAAGATGTTACTTGTAGCAATAATTATATCATAAAAAACTGAAGCTCTATCTGAAAATTTTATTTAGTTCATGAAGATTCGTTTATATATAATCCACATAAGAAAAAACTAAGAATACAAAGTAATCTAAGCCAGACATTGGCGACATATTGGAGCGTACGTGTTCACTATCAGGATATAATCTCAATCTGCTTCACGAAAGCGGTTTGTTAGATACGTTTTGAAAGACGTGCGCTCTTTATAATATGGTTGTCAAGGTCTGTCTCAGATTATAAGAAATTTTTTGGTCTGTAAATTGTTAATTTATATCGGCAAAATTGTAGCTATGAGACTTGCTATGAGATAATATAGAAATAAAAATGAATGGTATGATTACTTTTTATCTTTATTCTGATAGACTTTTGGTTTAATGGTAACGTCCCTCCCAGTTAAGACGTAAACCCAGGACATATACTTGTGGGATGAGCAGGACTATTTGTTCTGTATCTAGTCGTAATTTATCGAAATATTAAACGTTAATCGGCATATTAAAGTTTAAGCATAATGTCTGGTCATTATGCTTAAACTTCGCGGGGAATGTGCTGCAATTCATATGTATATTCAATTGATCATCCTTGATGCAAACCAACGGTTGTAATGTGTTGGTGCTATTTGAATATACATATGTTAACGTGAGTAATGGTGAACGACTGGCACGAGCCATCGAAACGCGAGAAGAGACAAATTAGATATTGCTTACCCTCAAAATGAAAAATAGCAGTATACCGACTGTATTTATTATACAGTACTGTCAATTTCAATCGACGAGTGCCCCATGTGCCTCAATTTCTCATTGAAATTGACTTTTATTACCGAATAGTATGTAACTGTGTTCATTGGTCATTTGGTTACTCAAATGCATGGAATTATACTGCGGTGGGCGATGTAGATGCGTTTATTTTTATTGATTATTTACCCGTATATTCTTTATTTGGATGTCAACAGACTTATCCAGGGTTGTTCATTACACTTTTAGACATGTTGACATTTACAAAACCCTTGAAAAAGCTAATTTTAATGCAAACAAATCGGTAAGTGTAATCTGGTAATAAGAGTTACTAATTAAAAGAAAAAAACAAATTACTAGTAGCCTCATTCGCATTACAAATATACTGATATCTCTCGGGTACAGTAATTTCTCCAGAGGATTCCTCTGTCGTCTCATCATGATGATCAATGAAAAAAGTAAGGTCAGTTGTCAGTCTTTTGAAAGTAAGTTCTATCTAAGCATAGAAAAAAATAACACTTAAAACTTATTTAATAATATACAATGAGTTTTGGACTCGTACTATTTGTAAACTATGAACAGAAAACACTCAATAGCTAAGAGACAGCGCAACTTTTTATAGTAATATATGTATAAAAGACCAACATGATACATTGCAAACATGTTGACAGTGAACAGACAGTGAAATAACCTAAAAAATATACTGTTCCCAAGAGATATCAGCATATTTGTAACGCGAATGAGGCTTTAGGCAATTTTTCCATTCTTTTTTAAATTAGTAAATCTTACTAACTAGAAATAATATAGGCAATACATATTTGAATAAATGACGAAAAGGTTCGATCTACTTTCTTCTAAAGTTGTAAGAAAAATGTTGAGTGTATTATTGTAGAAAAGTCTTGAAATCTTTAGTATATAATAACGGGTATTAAGCAAATAGGATAATTTCCAATTTGACGAAGTATGTCCGTGGTCTAACTAAAACTGTATTCAAAGTTGAACAGATCGTTGCAATTTCACTACATTGTTAGTTCAGTATTCTGACGCAGAATCAAACTGTGGACAACTTCTAAACTCACTTGTAAGTAAATCCACAGATTTATTTTCTATATATGGGTACATACTGGTGTGTGTGGGTGTGGCAGTGGTAGCGTTTGCAATTGCTGTGCTTGAAGTTTCAGGTTCGATTCCCAGATCGTACTAAATGTTTGTATGATTTTCGAAAATTGGTTTCAGGGTTTGAATGTTTTCATGTGGAAGATGTATATATTTACATAAGCAATTTTATAACAATTGTCTAGTATCCATAGTTCATTGAAACTACATACATTTTGCATATTTGACACACAACGCTATGTTGTGTGTCAAATATCCAAAATATTCTTATTATTAAATGTATATCTAGTTTTTCTCTGAAAGAAAGATGCTAGGATACTGCAAATATGAATTTTCAACGACTTAATCTAGTAGTTTTAAGAGACTAGGATTGTGTGAGAAGTATCCGACCTCACCATGATATAACTGTTTTCATCATCTATGTTAAGAATCTACTTCAATCAAAACTATTTCCCAAGTCCCCTTCATTACATCAGCATGAAAAAGGAATTCTTTGCACTTATTTTCACAGTTGATTAACCCCCATTATCAATTATGTCACGGATCACTTAACGAGAGAGTTCACACTTGACCGCATTTTGCCTTTGGCGAACGAGATAGATATATCTAACTAAAAATTTAAAGAAAAATTAGCTGAATAATCAAATCCTACTACTAGATTCACTTTGGTTGGTGACTACGAAAGATATTCATTTGACTATTATACAGAGCAGAGGTTATGCGTATAATACATAAACAATATACTTTGTAAGCAGATAATGACAGCATAAATTGTATTTAAAATTATCGTCTTTTGATGACTCTTCAACAAAGTTCTTTAAATAATTTTTGTAAAATATTTTAACGATAATATTGGTCATGTATATAATTATTTGCTGTAATATTAAGAGATTTTTTCTCTTTAATGTAACACTATTCTTGTAAAATTTTAAAAACATTTTTTAATCTTGTACTGGATTACTAGTTACCTTGTGGTGATAAATTCACATTTCCAATATGATGAGGCGTCGCCATCTGAGCCTGAGTTTAGCAACTCTTTTTCAAAATTATCAATAAAATTCCATTTTATATCAAAAGTGTATCGACAGCGAAAGGCAATATTTACAGATTATTTTAATAATTGTCCATTATATGATGAAGTAAGGAAATCCTGAAACAAACCCTATACCTACCCATATGGCTGTGTATAATATATAGTGCAGTAAAGCAGGCCAAAACCTTCTTTCTAAGGAAATGCCTATGTCCAGTGGTGGACTAATAAAGGCTGTTGATGACGATAAATGAATTTAACCTTTTCAATAACCTGCCATTTTGCTACCTATCAAATTTATGTAAGTGGTGATTTTTACTAGACTCGACAATTTTAAAATCCAGTCTTAATTGAATATCTTTATAGTACTAGCCCTTGTGTACTTGCCTGTCTAAAATTGACCAATATTGCTTTTGCTTGACCTTGTAATGGTAATATTTCTTCGTCACCAACACAAAAATCGAATCACTCAGTTGATGAAGCAATATTTTCTGCGCCCAAACTAATATATCACATTACTGTAACCAGCCAAGCTCCAGCTGTAGCGGTCGGTAACGGTCGGTAACTGAGGGTAGTAACCGTGACCTTCAGAGTTGACTAACGTTATTTGGAAGAGGTCTGCTTTTATATTTATTTTAGGTGGTAAGTTTACATCAAAATGATAATCTATCTAAGCTTTAAGTTGAACTAGTGGCGATTTAATTAATGCTCTATCTGTGATATGGTAAAATGAAAATGTATTTTCAAGTGAGTAGTTTTCAATAAATTTTAGGGAATTTAAAAGGAAGTGCAGCAGTTATGAAAGTGAGTCGTGACAATCAACCCTGCTCGTTACTAGCTATGACTGCTCTGGCTAGAGAGTTTGACTAGGACCAAATTTATAAGAAAAGCTAAGAAGGTTGGAAAAAGCTATTGGAACAGATTCGAGCATGTGAGTCATAGTTTATGCACGCAAGATCGCGTAATTTGTATCTGAAACTGGATGTTGATGATATATTCGAGCTTTTTAATCCAATTTTAGTTCAAAAACATAATTTAGTAGATGTATGAAATTTAATGCAAATATTTCGACAAAGTTGCAGTGATTGTTGTGACATACATATATGAATGAGTGGACATGTGTATGTAACTATATGTACCTCTCTTATATCTTGCTATATTCATTCATAAGTACAATATTTTAAATGCAAACTCCCTACTGACATTCTGTTCCGATCCGATACCCAGTGCCTGGAAATGAAGTATAAAGTTATTTAACTCTCGGACGACGTCAGCGAAAGTTCGTGAAACTATCGGTTTATTTTCTGCCACACGTACCTGAGACTTTGAGAACAGCTATCGTCTACTAAACTATTTTACCTTTCACCTTGACGTGATATTTAGCTTTCAGCAGGATCTAGTTTAATTAGAATTATAATAAGTATTTAATGAAGGGTTAACTAAAGTGAAAGCTGAGAGATATACATATATATATTATGATAAAATGTATGCTAAAGTAGAAGAGGGCCGGCCATGTCTCCAGACTAACCGATGGTCGCTGGAGCCGAAGTGTACTAGAGTGGATACCACGATTGGGCAAAAGTAGTGTAGGGCGCCCTGCGGCGCGATGGACCGATGACTTGAAGAAGGTGGCAGGCGGTGGATGGATGCGAATTACCCAAGATCGAGATGGTTGACGTTCCTTGAGGAAGACCTTCGTTCAGCAGTGGACGGCGATAGGTTGATTGATTGACGATAAAATTTCCTGTCCTTTGTCTTCAGTGTCAGTTAAAGGCTACAAGATTGCCCCTACGTAGTCAGTGGGATTATTATTAAAATCAATAAAATACTTTTGTTTACTAAACTCGCTCTCATTAATTAATTTTATTAATCAACTTAAGTATTGCACTGCAAAAATATTTAAACTTTGTTGGCTATAATGCACCCATAACCTCTGCTTTACCCCCGACATATTTTTTGCTAAATTTTATAATTGATCGAGTACCTAGGGCTTGAAAATTTAAAAATCAAATAAACAATGTAATGTAGAACAAAGACAAATATAATGCCCCTATGGTCCTTAATAAAGAAACTATTAGCATAAAACATTCATGTTACTACATGTTTTGCCTTTTGCTTTAAGATGTTGTCCAATACGATGTCTAATTTACTCACCAAACGTAGCTGTTGTCTACACTTACCTGAAACAAATACAAGAAATGAAATAACGAAAGTTATGGCTTAATTTTTATATCTACGAATGAACGCATCTAAGTAACAACATAACTATTATATTTCATGCCATAAGTAAACAAAGAAAGTTTATATCGCGCTTTTCCAACGCTTACCTGGCGCTTTCTCTTATCTACACACTTCCTTTTTCACGAAACCCCTTCGATAGCTTGTAATAAAGCGAGAGAAAAAATGTTGCCCAGAAAAAATAAATTATCAGTGCAAATGTTCTACCAAATATTTAAACCATCCATGCATACAAATCTAAGAGTATAAAACTTTATATTCCTATGTGTACAAAAGAATATAAAATTGTAATATTTAGACACAGCTAAATACACAACATCAATAATAAATCAATGTCTAATTGATAACATGAAACTGTCAGAAGATTGTAAAATTATACGCCAAACTCAGTAGCGATACCTTGTTCAAAGCGAAATTATTTGAAAGACAAACGGCAATTACTTGAACTAATAAAGTTGTTAGCGACAAAAAGTACCAGTTGATTGCTTCGAAGTTTTATTGCTTGAATTGAGGCCAGACGATAAAGTTTTTTTTTTTAAAAAATACCGATTTGAAAATCGTATCAAGATCTTTTTGTAGATATTCTGTTTCTATTGTGTGACGTTTGCTTGTTATCGATTACGTGAAAAAAGAGGAGTGTATGTTTGACGTGTGAAGCTGTGTGTAAACGGATGGATGGATTCTGATTGGGTTTTTTGTCTAAAAAGATCTTTAGTTGAGTGTATTCTTGGGTAAATTACACAAAAAAAAATGTTAAGCAGTTCGAAACTAATTAGTTTTTTTAATCGCTGAACACATTTTGAATAGGGGTAAAATTGTATTATTTAATATACGGGTATGTACCGGTATTAGTATGAGTAGTAATTGGTCGCAGGTTTTACAATTTTTTGAAAATGTTATTGAGTTCGGAATTTGGCAGCCCCTGTGCCTCGGAAAGCACTAAAGATCAGTGCCTGATCTCTTCGCGGTTGTGTCGGATTAGTCATCCCCATAGTTTATAAGAGTAATGGAACAGAGAACAGAATGTATTTGCTGACTGAGACTACAGAATTAGCCACGAGTACATCATACATAGTTACAACTTCGATCAGTTATGAATTCTGTCATGATTATTGCCGTCAAGTTATTTTTTGTATTTAGAAATAATTTGTTATTCTAAAAATATAATATTTTCATTTTTTGGGTACCAACTATTCTTTGAAATTTCATATGTAGTTTATCAACACTATGGAAGGTTGCGTGATATCTGTAAGACTGTTGTTAGGCTACGACAACTGTTCTAAAAAAGGTACTAGTCCTTAAGTACCACAAGACCCTACTAGCTTATTTAGGCTTCCTGCGTCTCAATTTTTTTAAATGAATTTGCTTTAGTGAGTGAGCGGAATCTAATTTCAGACTATTTTAAACCGTCATCATTCCTTCATAGGATTACAGATCTTGTCGTAACCTCAAAGAGTCAAACTAATTATGTTTTCACTTGCAAAACATCTGAATTAACCATTACACTCCTGGAAGGTTTATAAGTAGAACGAAAATATTCCTTTTGGACAGACATATTTATACACTGGACCAAAGTATTATCAATCTAGTTGCTATTCAGCGAGTGAAGTTCCCGGCATCCTAAATCCATTCTCAGTAATGAGAGAAAGGAATCTCGAAGAGTGGTAAAATATTTGTAACTCTTAAGTTGGCATTTTCTGGGAGCGATGGCAGTCATTTACCATCATCAAATGTCATTCTCCTCGTTAGTCGTTAAACCATAAAAAATTCATCATTTTCAATGAGTCGATTTCAAAGGCAAGTGCCTGTTCCCCTAATTCATTAAAGAATAACTTCACACTGATGTGTTGTTCATTATTTCGTGACCAACAAAATTTTTAATACCGTAATATTAAAAGCAAAATCTCAAATATAGAGCAGTGAGATGGCGAATTTTTAACTCAAATGTGTTTTTACAGTTATCATATACACATCACAAAAATATTTCTTTACTTGTACTAACAAATGCAAGGGTGAGAATATTCTCTGTAGAATATCTGTTTATACTTAAAAAGGATGTTTAAAAGCCGAGCTTAGTTCGAATAGAGCCTCACGAACCGGAATCGGATATGACGTGGAGCTCACGGGAAATTCAAACTTACGGATACCTGGATATTGTAATCCCACATTTATAAGAGGAAATATATAAAATAAAAGACGACCCACAAATAAATGGTATTGTGCTTTAATTGGAGAAATATAATCTATAAAATTATTGCTTGATAATACATTCGTTATTGAGGGTGAATATTGCCTTAATTAAAAGTCTACTTACGAAACGTGAAAAAGTTTAAAATCTAGAAGAAATAAACTTTATTTAGATGACTTCAAGTAGGGCTAACTTTACATCATTAGTATAATTACATTCAGGAAAGTACCACCGACATTAACGTTCTTAAAATTATTTTGTACCGTATATATTATGCCCTTCTCTCTTAATTATTCACTCTTCGAGATTTTTTTTTCAAATTTAAATGAAATTTATCTTGAATAATTATAACGTTGGTTTATAAATATCACATTACAGGCGCATAAAAAATATTCATTCAAATTGAAAACCTTTTTCAAATTTAATTAAACGACCTTATACGAGTAGATGTGCGGTCCTTAAGTGTTGGAATTATTTTTATTTTATGGTTTATTGAAGGCAATGACTTAGCCAGTGGTTTACCACTCCATTAAAGCTTCAGCTTGTAAACCGTAATGTCGGCTATTGCGGCTTTCTAAGCAGTTTCGTTATAAACGATATCCTCAGATAAACATTAAAGATACGATATTAAAAACGTTTATGAAGGTCAAAAGGATATTTATGTTCGTTATTTATGTCTCACTTGCTGTAGTGCGGGTTATGGTTATGGTCTTAATAATACATAAAATAATTTAATAAGTATTTATTTTTTACCTCCCATAAAAAAATAATATAACAAATATTTTTCAAGAAACTGGATCAAAAGAACAAAAGATATTGGGTAGCTGAGATTAGCAGTGAGTGTTCCAACTATTGTACAAACATATCCAAACTGCGTAGTCACGTGCGCCACTATGAACTAAGCTGGTCGTCGGTTTGATTCCACACCAGAATTAGTATTTTGCGATGAGTAGACAGCGTTGTATGTCAGATGTTCGAAATATTAATATGACATAATATAATTGTATTATTATGTAATATAATGTCTTAATCTTTATTGATTATCATAAAATGTAGAGATTTTTAATTAAACGTGATTGTGCTGGCTTTATTGTATCCTGTAATAACCACGTACATAATACAAAAACTTTCTAAAATTATATATACTTAGTAGAATACATAGATAGAATCAAAATCCATAAATAAGTCAGAATTAGAATATTTCGAAATATTTAAATACTTATTGTTCTTATTTTTTTTTTTTATTTTTTCTTATTTTAAGAAAAACAGCGCCCCGCTAGGAATAAATCCCGTATCGCGGGGGACTTAACAGACGTACAAGATACGGACTCAAAGAACACCCAGACTCAGTACAACAATTTGTGGATCACACAATTTAATACAATAAAAAAAAAATGAATGGTGTCGTGGGACACCAGGTAGGAACGAAGTTCCTTTGGATAATGTGGAATCGACACAATTTGCAAAAAAAATCGTGCTCAATTTTATGTAGGTTTTCTTGATTTTTCCCTTAAATTTTGCTGATTAGTTTTTATTTAAGTACAAGAAAGTATTTAGGAAATTCAGTATATTAAGAAATAAAATAATAAATTTCTTAAAATAATGAAATAGCACACATGACGCGCTTTCGCGCCTGCGCACGTCTCATTTAACCGTTTTATTCCACGCACTTTTTTCCACAGATTTATTCCACAGATTTATTCCACGCACTTTTTCCACTTACGGTTTTACTATCACATTTTTTTCATTTCAGTCCCGCAGCGAAATCCCTATCCCCTCCAAGCCTGCCGTAAGGAACTTCGTTCCAAAAACATAAAATATGACAAAAAAAAATATGTAACGTGTAAGCCTATTCAGTAAGATTAATAGGCCACAACTAACGCCAAGATAAGTTACCCTTGACACCCTCAACAAATTAAGTCAACTTTTGATAAAGGATCTCTGCTTTATTTTCCGAAACGGTCCATCCCTTTCCCCCTAACAGTGGAGTAAAAAGTAAGTACATACATAAGTAATCTTTTAAAGCTTCAATAAATAACAACAACAATAAATTGTGTTTTGTTTGGATTTAAAAATGAATATGTTTTATTTTTTGGCTCGTTTAAAGACCTCGTCCAAATCCGCGATGATCATCGTAAAAAGCTTCTGTCAACTTATTTAAAGGGTCTTACGAATAAATTTACGAAACGTTTGTTTAAAGATTATGGGATGAAATATTTCTTAAAAATTGAATTTAAAAATTGCAGTATTTGCGTTATAATAATATATGTTACATTTCTAAAACCCAACAGCTAAAATATGTGCTTTATAAGTAAGTTTAAGTCAATAATTTGTGGGTGATTTAAACCAAAAATAATTCAATTAGACGTCAAAAGTCTCTATATCTCAAAAGTCTCTTCTAGGTAGTAGAGCCACGCTGATTTCAGGACGAACGGGTCGGCTCCACCGGGGCAGTACTACCATCCCACAGAAGACTAACCTAAAGCGCCAGTATCCGTGATATCGTGTTTCGTTGGTGAGTGTGAGACCAGATGCCCCTTGATACAGGGGTGACAGTTATCGTGGTAACTGTGTAAGCCTTACACTGTCGCAATGACTGTCATGTCTTTTATGTCCCCAAGTGAAGTGTGAAAAAGGATCTCACAGGGCCGCCATAGTGTGGGTCTCACCATACTGTGTTGTCAGCATTTGCTATGAGTATGGTGACCACAACTCTTGGATTCTATTCATGCTTTCCATCAGGCAGAGTAGAGTTACTTTGGCAAGCTCTTAAGATAGAAAAAAAAATGTTGTTAAGGCATTTCTTTCAATAATGCTATGAGCATACGTCACTGTCAAACGAGCATTTGAGTTCAACAAAACACGTAAACTTCATATAAGTTAATTTAAAGAGCTGGGCACACTAAGCAGAAGGTGCGTCATTTCTAGAATCTAAGAAAGATAATATGCAACTTTAATCCACATACTTTCCACATACTAGAGGTAAGTAAAAAGTATGTCTATATAAGGTAGATATTTAAAAGTGTCAGAGATACATATATATAAACGATTTACAATGTCTAGAACCAAGATTAATGGGTAGACGAACAAAAGTCTTAGTTTTTTAAATAAAGTGATATATCCAGCCAGTTGTACAGGTATGTTTAGGAATACTTATTTCCATACGCAATCATTTACTTTCATTAAGATCATACAAATGGAACTCATCAAAAAATTAAAAATGCAAAACAGTGAGCCGGCTCTTATCTGGATTTACGCTCGCGTTAGCCGCCTCTCATGTGCGAATTTTATTCCTTCTCACAGAGTTAACTATAACATTACTATAGTATTTTGTTTAGCATTTGCCTCTATTTTATTGTTACAATCATTTATCAAACATATCTAGACTGCTGGGTTATGCAGCTGATCAGTTCAAAATGAATGGAGGAAATTTTATAATGTGGTCTTTATACGATAACATGTTCGTGTGGTAACAGATTAAGAATACATAGTATTACCAACCCCCTATTTATCCCGTGGGTATCGTAAAAGGCGACTAAGGGAAAGTATGTGAAACAACATCATTACAAAGAGAAGGAAAACTTGAAACAAACCCTATTCAAACCCGTCTGGCCAGCGTGGTATAGTAGACCAAAACCTCCTTGCTAAGGAGAGGCCTATGTCCAGTAGCGGACTGTAAAAGGGTGTTGATGATTATACGATAACGGTACATTGATAAATCAAACGGGACGTTGGTTTGAGTTTATTTTGATATTTATTCTCAAGGTAAAAAGTAACTAAATCTAGCCTTATCTAGATAAGGTTACAGCTAGTTTCAAATAAAAACAATTTGCAAAAAAAATAACTTTTCAAATGCTAATGCTGAAATATAATTAAAGATACGGCACTCTCTGAACGCGGTAACCATAGAACACAAAACAAACACAAATCCCACATTCATTGTTCCCAATCTCGGACGCGCAATGCATTTGTGTATTTCAAAGGTAGCGAACGCTCTCCACTGCAAATATTTGGTCCTTTTGTCACAAAACTCTAGTGGAACTGTAATTGAATTTTTTCGCGCAAATCTGTGCAAACAGAGGAAATGGATTCTATGCCATCTTCTATCTACATATTACAATACCTATATAGAGGCAATTTTACGTTATAAAATATACCTTAATGCTGGGTACTAAAGACAATGTTATTTATTGAAACATTTATTTCCAAGTTTAGACTTATTCTTTTTTGAAACGTGTCTGTGTATCTCATTAAAGATATAGTTTTTCTATATAAAATTAACTACAGATTGAGTTACAAGTTTAAAAACACATAGCCATTTATAGTGAGTACATTTCATTATGCAAAAATTAAAAAAACAAATAACCAGAGTTCTAATACACTTTCATGGAATTACGTAAATAAACCACTCTCGAAATTATAAGGTGCTTTATTTTATTCGCCATTCAAATTTGTGTGTTCAGCGGAAGTCGTACTTCCTTGTTTTGTTAACTACCTCTGATATGGCTACGATATGTTGAAAAAAAATTTGATTAGTTGCCTGTTTTTAAAAATACATTGAAATGGCGAGGATGGATGAATTTTAAGGTTCTGTCTATAAAGAACTATGAATTTATGGCAATTAAAGAATTAAGTTATAGGTAGCTAGCTGGGGTTTCGATTGCTTGTTGACATCTGTGTATCTTTGCTGAGATTTATTTAATGTAGACTCTCTCTGCTAGATGTAGGCAACTTCTTAGAAAGGAAATTTCAGTCTCCTATACTACGCTGATAGATCTGGTTAGTACAGGGTTTTGTGTGTGTGTGTAGGGTTGTCTGAAAGTCATAATAACAGCTGTTCCCGGATCCTTCCTATCTAGACACAGAGTGTCTCCTATCTACGCACACCGTGTAGTTTTAGTCGGCACGATTCTGGATTTGCGGCGAGATGTCTCACCCCGCCGCAGACCCTAGCTTTCTTTTCTTTTGCAGTATTATTTTCCAAATAAACAGGGATAGTGCACCCCATATTTTTCATCCATCACCACACGGACAATCAAAAAACTTAGATTAATTAAAAGATAGAATCAAGAATTGTTTAACACCGGATTCCTGTAAACACATAATGTCACTTCCATCGCACTGGTCTTTATGTACTGAAACATGGTTCATCCTAAGGAAAAAACTGAATTTTCTTATTATGAATTAATTATAGCACCATTTTTAACGTGAGTAGTAACGATCTAGCATTATCCCCTCACTATTAAGGATGCCACTAAGCCTCTAATCTGAATTCGGAGCTGTCCGGAATTATTTAGGCTTCCCGCTTGTCGGTAACGAGTTTTGCACGCGCTTCACGTAGATGCCTGACGTTACTAAGGCTTCATGCCACCCTCGGGATACGGGAATGGCATACAATTTATTTAGCAGGCTACGTATAATGCGTTCACGCTAAATAACTTTCCTAGAAATAATGTTAATGAGAAATATCCAGCAATACAAGTAGTTAAGTGATTGCTTTCGTTCATGGTCACTTATAATCGAAGAGTTTGAAGAGCACCACCGGCCTAAGACCCATTGTTACGTAGTAGTTTGATCTCTAAAAGTCGGAACAATATTATTTTAAATATCATTAATTTTAAAATAATTCTTACCTTGATAACTCTCTCAAAATGCTTTATTCATTTCTAAGTCGGTATTTGATATCGTAGTCAAGTTTGAAACTTTTCAAAATTTCAAATTACTATATTTTTTCATTGAAGTATTTCACAAAATAAAATACTTTAATGATGTGAGGTGACTTTACTTCTAACAATATGTGTCAATAATATTACAACAATTGAAAACTGGTATCTTCACGGTACTTACGCTAAAATGATTTTTTTTTGAAGTGAAAACTTCTTTAGGCGCGTTAAGCGTTTTGGTAGAGGGTAAAATCCTCGGTTCGCGTCACCGACATGCTAATGATAATAGTATATCTATAGCTATGGAGAATATGATATTATATATTATATATGAAATTTATTATTATTATATATTATATATGATATTATATATTATATATAGCTATATATGAAACATAAAAAATTTCATATAATTTTTGCATATAGTTTTAATTACTCTCAACTTAATAGTTCCGTTTTCACTTCTATCGGCAGTCCCACGACTGCTACTGTTTTTTTTAACTTACACAGAATTATTTTCTACTTTTAAGCACTTTCAAAACTGGTAGCAAAAAGCTTTTTAAAATGTCATTTATCTTGTTAACTGGATTAATAGATAGATTTACTAGTTAAACAAAAGAAAAAGTAACCGTAAACATGAATTTTTAAGCAATTTTAATAGGTTTCACTAACAACTCGACTGGTCTAACAAGTTTCAAGTTCGACGGTACACTGAGTACTTTGGTCAATCAGTTTCTTAAATTGGTATAATATAAGAACAAACTTCTAAAACTGTTTCAAAGTTTGTTGACGAATTCATAAGTGCCATTGAACATTTAAGGGGTGATTGTGTCTCGAGCAAACTTGAAAATATATTTACGGAGTCAAGTTCTTCAGTGTACTTTTACATTTAACTGAAATTAAATTTCACTATTAAAAAAAAACAGACAGCGCCCCTGTAAGGCCGCATAAGCCCTGTGAGGAGGGACTTTACAAACGTAAGAGAAATGAACACAAAGAACACCGAGATTTAGAACAACCATTTGTGAATCATACAAAGTGTGGTCCTATGAGGGGTTCGAACTCACAACATTTCGGTGCAGGAAGTGTCGAGGTGACCTCTTAAACCACTTCACCATTCGTGCAGTCGATAGAAAATCGCTCTTACATGTGGTACTTGTTATATGTTTACATTTGAGTTCCCTAAGTCCATCAACATAGGGTGTCGTTCAAAACTAATTAGTAAACTCGATTTTTGTTAAAAACAGGAAGAGTATCACCTTCTCTCATAAGTTATCGGAGTAATATCATTTAAATAAGCGGGGCGTGAAAAAGTATATTATTAGGCCGCCATAGCGTGGGTCGCCATGTTGCACTGTCGGCATTCGCAGTGAGTATGGCGACCACCGTTTTTGGATTCTATTCATGCTTTCCATCAGGCAGAATAGAGTCACTTTGATAGGCTTAATATAAAATAAATAAATAAATAAGCCAACCAACAATATAAACAATAAACTAGTAAACTTTTATATATAATTTTATCCTATCTCTAGTAAAAGGCTTACGTTGCCGAACTTCATGAAAAGCTATCAGTAGGTGATGATACCAAAAGAAATTTTCTATAAAGTTCATAATAATAAACTAAAAGACAAGTTATGTTACCAAGTAAGCAGCTTGTTAGTATTCTGTCAAGTTATCACTTGTTCGCCAATATTGGTATAGGACGAAACTACCACTGACTTTGAATAGATATTGTAATCTTCACTTTGTTCAAACAAAATAATATTGGAATACATTCATTTGTTATTGAAATACAAACACAAATCTATACTAATAAGTAAGTGTTGTTCAAAATCCAGTTTCTTTTTAATGAAGTAATTAGTTTTAAATTAAGTGTTAGTAAAATTATAATAGTTATTGAGTCAATTATTTCACTTATTACAGTCTTGTACAATTTAAATACTAATCACTAAAAATACTTAACTAAACAGCTAATCTAAATGTAGTCACTTAATTCTCTTTTCTTCTACTACTCTCTCCCATGCTGCCGCTGCCAGTGTAGACAGGCATGTTGTTGTCTAGGAGAAATCAGCGTTATGGATTAATTATATTTACTACTATATCAATTTACTTTTGATTAATTTATTTGCGGGCAACACCATTAAGTTATTTTTTTTCCTGAGACTTCCCAATTGTCATTACTCTACGTGTTCGCCGGTGAGTCCTGTTGATTTTGGTGAACAGGAGTTACGGTAGACAAACATAATTAATCCATAACACTGACTTCTCCTGGACAACCACATGCCTATCTACACTAGTCGAAGTTACCGCTTTTGAATGCACACTAACCAGCCATAATCATAACTACTCCACCAAGGACGTCGTCATATAAATATTTTTAATAGTTTATATTAGTCCTTGCATGATGATATTTGCCATAAAATACTGACAAATGTAAAAGAATCATTCGAATTTTGCAAATTCTTTAATTTATATATTTAAAATTTCCAATGGGAGATTTGTGAACAGAGCGCCCAGCTACACCTGGCCGAAATTCATAAATCTCAATTATCGAGATCACGAGTTTTAACGGCGCTGCGTCTCTGAAAATATGATAATAAAGAGAATTAAGAAGGAACATAAAACGCGCTCCGGGACTGAATCATTATTCTTCTAATTACTTTTTATATCCAATTGCATTTTATGTAGGAGAGATGTTTCTACGTGGTTTTTAAGGTACCACCAAACTTGTAAAGGTGTGTCTTAAGATGTCATTATCAACACAGAGACACTTGATACTTTTTAGAAAGTCAGCACTCAATTAAAAAAGGATTTTTGGCAATTTCACCCCTAAGGATACCCCTAAATAAAGGATGAACGGTTGTGTCATCATTTTCAAATTTAGAAACATGAAATAGGAAATAATGATGCGAGCGAAGTTGCAACCAATAGCAAGTAACTAATAATATTCTTATTATCAGGATGTAGATGGAAAACCAGATCTACTAACTAAAGGTGCAGTGGTATTTTTAATTTCTTGAGTAATGTAGCCAGACTACGATCACCACTACCATCATCACATGGGATATTTTATGCAATAAAAAAATTGATTCCAGTAATATAACTGATTAACTAAAATCCTTAAAGTCCTATTGCCGTCTGCGGTAGACGGCAATAGAATTGCCCTGGTTACGTCTGTTAGACAAAAATTTCTCTGTGACTCCTTTGTGTCTATAGAGCTGTATGTATGTACCAAACTTTTATTTTACCATAGCCGTGACTAACACACACACACTCTGCATTAAAAGTGTGTACATAATTCAATAGAGTACCCATCCTTATTACCCTCTGTCCCTCCAGCCTCCGTCGACTCCACGAATATTAATTTAAAAGAAACACTCCAAGAAGTTTATTTCTTTTTCTGATGTGTATAATTTTGTCAAATTGCTTTTATATAGTCTCGGATATAAAAGTTTTTCTTGCTTCTCCGTTGTATTTTTTTTAATTTTTTGTGTTATTTAGTCAAGGAGGTAAAGAATCTTTTTTTTTTGTAAATTCAATCACTGAACATAAAATAATGTATATTGATAAGATCATTTAAAGATTTTTTTCTGGTGCTTGATATCAATATATATTTGTTTCCAAGAGGCACGTTAAAGGAAATTATATAAGCTTGACTTTGTATGAAATTCTTATATTATTTTTTTGTTACAACCAAACGATTGTAATCTATAATTGAACGAACTGTTTATAGTTTGTATTCATCAGTGCTTGCTCTATCTCCAATAGCTCCACACATTTTTTTATATGTGTAATATCAATGTATATTCAAATATATGTATAAAATAAAACATAACAAAATAAAGAAGGCAAAATTTAATTCTCCTAATAAAACACTTTCACCTTCAGTAAAAATTCAACATATATTAATACTGTATACCAGCGTGTCAAAACTGACAGTTTACATTAAATTATTTAGCAGTAGTAATAACAAATAGGTACTGAAATTTCCTTTACCCTTTACATTTTCAATTTATATGTAAGCTCTCAGACTACAATTTCTCAGAGCTCTTGTAGTGATTGTCGCATCACAGCTGTCGCTATAATAAACCTAACAATACTCCTTACTAATTCAGTGTCTTCTTCTCTTGAGCTATAATATTTATTCAGAAGCTTTCAGTTTATCTGCATACAGCATGAAATGGATCTCACTTTAACTGCCGATATATAAAATGAGTAACCATTGAATCATGGGAGAGTGATGAATCGACGCACATCATCATCGTATACAGTTATGGTTTGTTTTTACTACAAAATTTCATGTACCACTTACGTATGTCTATATTATGTTATGTTACGTATGTCTATAATATGTTATGTATGTCTATATTTTTTTTTATAATTAGCGTGGTGTGCTTAACGATAAGTGTTTGTTACATATTGTTGTGATTTTTGTAAATGTACTATGTAAATATATAAATAAATTAAAAAAAAACACCTCCAACCTTTAACAGTCCACTGCTGGACATAGCCCGTATACACGTATATTTGCCGGCTCAATCGAAGAGATACTAAGATTCACGGCGATGTAACACATCTGATAGTCTTCAATATTTACCTTCCTGTTTCGAGGGCGATGAGTCAGTGCGGCTTATATTCCCCAATTTAACTTTACTTGTCTCTCGAGTTTAGAAAGTTCTACTTTGAAAGGTCACATGACCTCCTCTATAATAGGGATTATATTGTGATGAAGTACAATGTTCTACTTAATTTATTATTAAGAACGCCTCTATTGTCAAATACTGCTTCTGATGACGAAGCAATAATGACTTATATTACTTTATATAGTTTACAAATATAATATTACCTAAATCAATTTGGGAGAATTGTTAATATGTAAGTAAGACGACTATTAATCTAAAATTAATAGAGTTAACAGTCTTATCTCTGGTCTGGTCTCCTTCAAAATACGTTATAAATTTCGTTTGCAGCCAGATTATTGTCGCCGCTTCCTCTATTTATTTTAATAATAGCGTATCTATCTCACTAAATGATGATCTAAAAGAAACATCTTCTTTATCTATAAAATATTACTTCATCGCTGTAGAAGGACGAGTCTCATGTCCTCCGACCAGGCGAGGTGATCATGCCTGGTGGGCCACGGCCCAACGGTTGACGTTGGGATGTTGTATATATGCTTACTGCCACGTGAATCTCTATATCGCGATACAGGATTAGTAGTTTCATTGTAATTCATTGCATTCATACGTTTCGTTCATACTTCGTAGTTCGATGTTTCTTCATTAGATGGCGCTGTTGTATATTTTTGTTTGTGCTGTAATGTGGAAGTCGCCACAATCTCGTATTTTATCGCACGCCACATTACTTTATACTTGAATCTCCAAACTTTTTCATATTATTTTGATCCCTGAGAAGAACTGAACCCCTAAGTGTATACTGGACACGGTGTAGTAGAGTGGTCAACATTTTATAACTACGAAAGATTTCCATAATTAAATAAGTAGGTAGATAAATTAAGGTGGAGCCGATACAGGTCCTGTAGGAAGGTAATAAATTACAAGAAACAATTTCGAGTGTTCGTTCGTAAACAGTACAACAAGTTCTCGGTACATGCAGTAACTAGACACCGCGCTGCGCCCTCCTAGCCTCTCGAGTACCAACCAATTAGATGTTCCTCGTTGATTAGATTCCGATCTTGGAGGAAAAACGAATAAATCTTGTATTCCATGAGGTTTTAGATTAAAAGCAGTCTGCTTGGTCTGTTTCAAATAAAGTTCGATGTTAAAGTAGATAAGACTTCTGAAATAAATTTGCGTCACAGAAGATTTAGTTCTTTGAAGTTTAAGTACATTTCTAAAATCTAATTTTACGATTTATACAAGAGCTAGCCGTTTGCTAGCTGTTTCTTATATAATGCTCTAGGTAGTAGAGCCGCGCTGATTTCAGCACGAGCAGGCTGGCTCGACCGGGGCAGTACTACTCTCCCACAGAAGACCAACCTAAAACGACAGCATCCGTGATGTCGTGTTTTATTGGTGAGTGTAAGACCGGAGGCCCATTGATGCAGGGGTGACAGTCATCGTGGTAACTGTGTAAGCCTTACACTGTCACAATGACTGTCATGCCTTTACGATCACAAGCGAGGTGTGAAAAAGCATCTTACTAGGTCGCTATAGTGTGGGTCACGATACTGCATTGTCTGCATTCGTAATGAGTATGGTGACCACAACTCTTGGATTCTATTCATGCTTTCCATCAGGCAGAGTAGTCACTTTGGCAGGCTCTTAAGATAGAAAAAAAAGAAGAAAAAGATAATAAACCTTTTGCTAAGTAGTGTGTAAGATTTTTATTGCCTTCCCATAATATTTACAAAATATATTCTTACCAACTAATGTGAATATACTCCTGAATAAGAGCGGAATATGTGCCTACTCCCTTATCTCAACCATTGAATCTGGACGCTTAAGCCTTTGGACATGTCAAAACGAAACATTTGATCGTTTTATATTTTTTACGATATAGAGGTAAACGAAGAAATGGTTCGAATGGGATGGCATGGACAGAAAGTGAATTCCAACCACCTATGAACACCAGCAACTTACAAAACTACAGCACGTTACCGCCTTTCAAAGAAAAGAGTATATGAACAGTCTGGCTCGTCCGGAGCAGTACTACCCTCCCACAGAAGACCAACCTAAAGTGACAGCATCCGTGCTGTCGTGTTTCGTTGGTGAGTGTGAGACCGGAGGCCCATGGATGCAGGGGTGACAGCTATCATAACTGTGTAAGCCTTACACTGTCACGATGACTGTCATGCCTTTTACGTTCCCAAGTGAGACGTAAAATATCGTAATACGCCGCTATAATGTGGGTCACCATAGTGCATTGTGAGCATTCGCAATGAGTATGGTGACTACAACTTTTGGATTCTATTCATGCTTTCCATCAAGAAGAGTAGAGTCACTTTGGCAGGCTATTAAAATAAAAAAAATAAAAAAGGACGCTCTTCATTTGAAAGTTTAAAAGTAGTAGTGATCTAGTATAATTAAAATGAGAATTTGTTTCAGTTAAGGACCAAACCTGTCCGCAGGTAGTATCAACAGTGAGAGCTCTACAAAGATAAAGTCAGCATATAAATAAGAATTCCTAATGATCAATCGTTTAATTGAAATAAACATTAACCATTTCGAATACTAAAGAAGATATTGCCAAAGTCTGTTCTTGAAAAACAGTTTGTTGTATTGTGTTTACTTCAAAAGCAAACCTTATAATTAATTGAATTCCCTGGTGTAAAAGACAAAGCAATTATTACTCACATTTGCGTTTAAATGATTATTGATACTCGATTTATCCGACTGAAAACTTGATCACATATTAATACAAAATATTTTTTTCGCTTGTAAGATCTCAATTGATCGAATATACATGAATGTTGTTGTTTAGTATAAAAGCTGAAACACCCTAAATATCCTCATTAAGTGCGAAAGTGTGTTTGTTTGTAAGTTTGTCTTACCTGCACGTGGCAATGGAGCGATTTTATGTCATTATTTTTACATCAGAGATAGCTACGAGGCTGGCAAGTGATATGGCCTATTTTTTACAGCGGCAAAACATCTTATTTCCATGGAAATATCCACAATGGTACATATTTAAATTACTCCAAATGTTACAAATTCAATATGTGACGTTGCTAAGTTTTTTCACCCGGTTGTATACGATACAAAATCAAACTTTATGAAAATACCCACAGTTCCTGATAGGTGGCGCTATATTATAAACATACCTAGAGGCTCTATTTGATAAACATTTTTAATATTTTTTAACTTTAAATATTATGAATACGAAAGTTTGTAAGGATGTATGAATGTTTGTTACTTTGTCACGCAACATACTATTATATGGATTTAGTTAAAACTATAGAATAATATAGCATATATATTAGAAGAATGCCTAGCCTACTATTTACCGCGAAAACCGACATACGCGCGGGCGATGATGCGAGCCGAAGCTTATATTATTATAAGAACAATAAATAAAACACAAAAGGAAAGTGTATTAAAAAACCTTCCCGTTTATTAGCTAGTTTGGTTGTCTTGTTGTCCTCGCAGAAATATTGTCATCCATGTCATCTAAAACATATAACACTTGGGACGCAAGACGTAGGTGGAGGTACGAGTAGCAATGTGAGCTTCGTATATGGCTATCGGCCACTGTTTCTTACGTATGTTTGATAGATATTTAGAATGAAATAAAAAAAAAGTTTAAAAACTATTGAATTTAATTTTACTGCTGATTCTGAACAAACTTCACATTTCATATTAAGTAAGAGTAACGTTGTATAATCAGCTATGTACAACATTGTATAATGAAATGTCTATTATAATCTAGAAGCATAATAAGAAGTAATTACTATGTAAATACTTATAAATGTTACACAGTAGATACTGTTCGTGATTTCGATATATTGTATGATTCAAAATTAACATTTAACCTACATATTTATAGAAACAAAATTTCTTCAAAGTTATTGAGTGTAGTCATAAGAGCCTGTAGACCATTTCGAAATACGAAGACAAAAATAATTCTATGTAACAGTCTTATTCAAAGTCACTTAGAATATGATAGCGTAGTTTGACGGCCATATGATGTAGTACATTCTATATAAGAAAAGATAGTTAACAAGTAATTAGCAGGATATGTTTAGCAATAAGTGTTTATGACATATTATTGTTTTGTTTGTTTTTTCCCGAATGTATCAGTTTCAGTGTAAACAAATCTTAATGAAGTTTATTTATGAAACTATCAAACTCGTCTTTATAGACTTTTTGGAGTTTACTCCTTAAGAATCGGTTTTTTGATATAAGGCGCCCGGTATGAGAACAATGTGAGGAGTAAAATCTACTGAACGAATGACCTCGTTAGGTTTTTGGTGTGGCTGCACTGGTTTTGGTGCGGTTGCACTGGTTGTGAGTGTATTAAGACGCGTATAGAGTATACTGCAAGGCAACTATATCTATGTATATGTTATTTTCATTAATTTGTTAATTTACCCTTTCATACGGTATCAATCTTTTTTCAGTTAATTTAACTTTTTTTGCGTCTGTTTTGACAATCGTACTTAAAGAGGAAACTCCAGTCATGCGTCGGAGCTGACACATACATTTTTTTTATATGTAAAGAACTTGAAAAGTGACGTATACTCTTGCACACTTTGCCATTTCTTTGCAACCAGGTGTAAGAAAGAAAGAAAATCATTTGCTTTTTTTATGAAACACCTGGATTAATACTCGTGTAAACGCGAACTACATTTGACTATGTTAGCTATGATAGCTGTTGAACTCACACTAGTTGGTACATTGTAATAGTAAGCAGTCTGTGAATACATAATACGATCTTATAAGAACCACAATTTCATTTCTCCAATCAAATAAACTCGACAGTCATATAATTTAATATCTCAATCACGATCAGATTCAAAAGTGATTGCCTTAAATTCAATAGAAAGGGCTGAATAAAAGAAAATGACGAGAGAACGAATAATGAATTCCATTCTTGAGAGGATCGATTCGTTCTCGACAACACCTTTACAAATAAATCCGACTACCTGAAGTCACGAACAGATAAAGATGTCAACTTCGCAGTATTGTAACAGTGAGTTAAACATCATTATAATTTTAAGTGTAACAGCTATCTAGGTACTGTGAGAGAACCATGCTTAGGCGAAGACGGAGCGATTTCATAGTCTATTTTTTTCTATATTAAGAGCCTGCCAAAGTGACTCTACTCTGCCTGATGGAAAGCATGAATAGAATCCAAGAGTTGTGGTCACCATACTCATTGCAAATACAGACAATGCAGTATGGTGACCCATACTATAGCGACCTAGTAAGATGCTTTTTCACACCCCGCTTGGGGAAGTAAAAGGCATGACAGTCGTCGTGACAGTGTAAGAGCCGGCCCACTCGTGCTGAAATCAGCGTGGCTCTACTACCTAAGAAACGGTCTCATAAAAAACGGTTCCTAAAGCAAGTTTTCGTTGCTTCACGTCAATCCTAACATCGCTTAGGTTACTAGAGCCCTAAATTTACCATCCTAATGATTGTAGGGAAAAGACTCAAAGAGAGTCAGCACACTTAGGACTACTAAGTTGCAGGTATCTTTGAGTGGTTGTAGTCACTTACCACCAGGTGTTTGCTCGTTTACCCCCTCTACCATAAAACAAGTCCTCAAAATGCACACGTAAGTCAGGTCCTTCATAAATAACAATACTACTCACGAAACTCCATTCTCCTTCCATCTTGGTATATTTCATGAAGTTATTACATTATATGCGAAAAGGGAAATTAACTTGTTTGTTAATATTTATAAGGTGCTTTGTTTTGTGTTCATTTTCGTCCAGGTATGACAAGAACGTGTGCCTATATTTCACGGGTGTATACTCCAAGGATAGCGTAAGAAAATATAAAGAAAAGTTTTTAAAAGAAAAAAGAGAACTTTGATATTCAAACTTTGAATCTTTGAAAACAAAACTTTGAATCTAGGTTTAAAGACCAATATTAAAAATATTTTGATGAATGAAAAGGAACCGATTTTTAAACGATTTCCAAAGAAGGAAGTTCCAGATTGTTGTTATACTTTTGGAAATAATGAAAAATCATATTTAATTTTATTGGAAGTTGGAGTTCTGTAACGAGAATACAAGAAAGCCTGTGCTATAGCAGTGGTAAGTAATTTGTCAGATTGCTAATTCTCGTAATAAAGTTCGATCACAATTCAGCTCCGATCTATTCATAAATACCTAACGATGGCTGTAATGTAATTATACCGTATTGTAACTCAAATTGAATCGATAACCTGGTTGCTGGTGGACAAAATGCTACTATTTTACTTTGAAAATGTCTTTAATGACGGTTGTGAGGTCGAGAGTTGATCAAAACTGAATTTTAACTGAACTTTTATTACGAGAATTAGCAATTTGACCCATCACTTACCGTATAAAATACCATACCGCAGATAAAATGTCCGAGCATTTTATCAAAGTTATGGTATTAAATGCCGAAGGAGTGCAATGATTTTCATATTCGTCAAGTAATCGAATAGGCGAAAAAAGTGAATAGTACGGGTATATCTTGCTTTCGATATGGCTACGGAATCATTAATGTCGAATGAATTGTCGATCCAAAAATCCCTTGTTTCTAAAGAAAGACCTGACCTATGCCTAACCAGTAGACTAAGAAAGAAATTTGATGATGACGATCTTAGTGTGATTGTAGGCTAAAAATTTACAATGTCTGCCAATGTGCACCCCACTTTATAATTCCATTAAATCAAAATGTTGAATTGAAATACTAAGCTCTTATATTGTGCTTGACTTCATTAATACATTCTGAACCTATTGATGTCATATACACCGGTTCTACACATGAAGATACACATTCAATAATTAATATTTTACCTTAACATAATAAACTGAAGATTGTATTTCCCTTGTTCGCTATGCTTAAATTTATAAAGTATTTTGTTGATGTATTTTAAACTTTAAAAGCTTTCGTATAAGACTGTTTTTTATTTGAGACTAAAGCTCTATACAACGCTCTGATTGCTTTGCGACTAAAAAGTTTAATTAATTTATCTGAAGGTACGAATACAATATAATTATGACGCTATACCAAATATTTTGAAGATTACTTTTAGATTAGCAAGCAAATTATTTTTTTTAGTACAGAACAACATAATGATTAGAGAAAATAATTGAAGCAATTGTTAATCTACAGAAATTGACAATTTGTTTAGAGATAATTCGAGTTAAATCCTGGAAGCTGCGGTACCTACAATGACTCGAAAGCAGCACTGGAGACGGTGATGAATCCGGAAACCCTGAGGCTTTGACACAAGACAAACATGTAGATTTGTTCTTGATCAAGGTTCACGCTGATATCAACGGAAGCCCAACTCTGATCTGTGCCCAATTAAAATCATCGAGCACCAGATTCATAGCAACATGCTCTATGAAGGAAACTGGAGATATTAGTTGAGCCACACGGCTTCCGTCACAAAAGTGTTCTCCCAAACACGAAAGATGCATACTGCTTGGTGCGGAAGATCCGACCCCAAGGCGTTGTTTTGGCTCACAATACCCTAACCATTTCAAGAGTCTCACCGGTCATATTTCTGTTAGCTAACTTAGAAGGAGATCGTTCTAAATATAAATTGTGAGAGTCCCGTATTCACACCGGGACACTATGGTACGAGGCTTAGCAACATCTTGGGATATAGCTGAAGAAGGAAAAAGTACACAGAACTTTAAAAAAAATTGCAACACGACCTTCCTTAAATAAGTAACAAAAATATGCGAAAATTTCATCGATCTGAACGAGTACAAAAATATAATTGCCTTATACTCGTAAAATCTCTTGTAACGCAAGATGTAGACAGTGAAAATATGAAAAAAATCAAAAATAAAATTCAGTCATGTTCATTCAGTCGGCTTAGCATTTCAACTGTTTAAACCTTAACAACCACAATACTTAACTATCTGCTTAAATTATACTAGGTGCATAAACTGAGAAAGTGCTTGAGGGATACAGTAGTTTTCAGAATTCTGCGTGCTATCATTAACGAGACAGTCACGAGAACACTCTTCTTCTAAGTGTAATGACAAAATTTTCGTTTTTATTTTGATTTACTTTAAAATTCTAAACCTATGTTCTAATTAAAATTAATAATTTTGCAAACGTAGCACACACTTCCAGCCATCCTTGATTACTATTTCAAACACAATTCTGACAGTTTAATTGGCATGTGTAAACTGGAGGCCTGTGCGTTCATACATAATTAATGTGGTTGTAATGTGTCGTGGCGGGCGCTGATAGCGGACACAGAATGTATGCTCTGTCGAAGCTAATGATCACGCGTTTTGCTATTATTTACTCGCGCAAGTAAAGAGCAAAACATTTACTATATGATATGCATCCTAAGTATAGTATGAGACAAAGACGCGTCAATTTTGTAACTAACGACTTTCTTGTCTTCAAAGAAAAATGGGCTCTTACCTCATAATCATACAACATTTATTGTGAGTTAAAATCAAACTCTACACTGTTCAGCAATCAGGACTACTAGACCAATAAGTGTATTGTATTGTGACACAGTTTACACAACTATCAGTAGCAACAACATCTTATACCAAACCTTTAAGTACCTATTGATACTGATGGTATTAACCTCAACCAATAAACAGTCCACTTTACGAGTATCACTACGTCATCATACAATCGAGATCATACCACTACCGCACCCACCATCCAATTATATTACATTTACAGCACTATGAACAGGCCAATTTTGGTATTGCATGTTAGCATTAATGGAATCGAAAAGTAGTGGTCATCAGAGTAGGAGATCAGAGTAGGAGAGAAACACGTGTGCTAAATAGTAATTATTGACACAAGTAAAAAGAGCTGAACTGTTTTAAATTGTATGTGTCATGTATTATGGAATAGGTAGGACAGGATGAGTAGTAGAGCCACGCTGATTTCAGCATGAGCGGACCGGCTCGACCGGGGCAGTACTACCCTCCCACAGAAGACCAACCTAAACGACAGCATCCGTGCTGTCGTGTTTCGTTGGTGAGTGTGAGACCGGAGGCCCATTGATGCAGGGGTGACAGTTATCGTAGTAACTGTGTAAACCTTACACTGTCACGATGACTGTCATGCTTTTTCCGTCCCCAGGCGGGGTGTGAAAAAACATCTCACAAGGCCGCCATAGTGTGGGTCACCATACTGCATTGTCTGCATTTGCAATGAGTTTGGCAACTCTGGGTTTCTATTCATGCTCTTCATCAGGCAGTGTAGAGTCACTTTGGCAGGCTCTTAAAATAGAAAAAAAAATATGAAAAGAAAAAGTGTAGAGAATAAATTTTCCTGTGGGACCGCTCATCTGAGGCTGTCTCGACCGACGTGGTGCCACGGCCTAACAGCTGAGTAATTTCTAATATAAAATATATTATATTTCTCTCAAATCGAAATATTCATTTTTATAAGCTTTTGGAACTTGAATATTAATGTAAAAGAAAAGTTTGCGTTATTAATAAAATTAGTTTATATTAACGTTTCGTTCTATTTCTCAAATTTAATTAATATGAAGTATTCAATATCTCCAATATCTCCACCCTACGTAAGTTCGAATAAGGCTCCGCTACGAGGCGCTACATAACATTCCATTCACACGTATATAATGAATTCTTTACGACCTACGCAGTAAACCTATTTGAATCACAGTTCAGTAGATAGCCAATTTTATAGCGAGTTATAAAACATTTTATATCCGAAAACTATTACGTGTTTAAATGTGCATTCTCGTAAATAACTGGTGTGTTTAACCGAAGTTAATAATACAAATTTAACACATCTCACACACACCCATCTGATCTCAAATTAGAGATATGAGTACGTGAAAAATAATTGAGAAAATCAGCATTTACCATGACTTGCTGCTCAGTTAAACATGCTGAACAACAATACCTTTGCGTGCAAAGTTTAGGTGAACTGGGCAAACTGTACTATCATATCTGGAGGCACCAGTTATGATATTTCACACATATCTAGAACGTGAATCAAATTGTAATTTCCGTATTCAAAATGTTACGTACCAGCGGTAGGATTCGAATCCACAACCATGTATAGGTGAATTTCCTTTCAGTTCCTAAACGTAGATAAAAGATAACTTACCCAAACTAAATAAGTTTTCTTTTTGCTTTTATATTTTACATATACACCGACGTTTTTCACAACTCAGTGTAGGTAGAAAAATTAAAGATAGTTTTTTTTTTAATTTTTTTAAAATTATTTGAAAGACAAAATAGTAAAAAGATATATTATAAGACAAATTATATCATTTCATTATTTTTAATCATCATTATTTATTATTACTTTTTATTTGAAGTTTTTGTTTTTTTTTTGTTTTATATGTTTAAATTAAAATTTTTGGACTTTCAACCTGAAGGACAAGTATTACCTTAGCCTGTTACAATTTTTAGTTAACTCACTTCAATCCAACCGTAAAGTAACATCAGTTTCTCTTCCATGATCTTACATACTTTATTTTTCTAAATATTCTTAATTTTAAAAAATCTCAGTATTTATTTTACTTTTGCCTACTTTTACTGGGATACAGAGTTTAGTATATAAATGAGTACTCAAAAGTTTAATTAAAATTTATTAGCCCTAAACCTATTTGTCACCGCGATTTAACATTTTAAAGGTATGAGTAGTCTATACGTAGTCGTACAACGCGACGGACCGGTATGTCAACATGTCAAGTGACGTCACCAGCCGCCTTTATTAAATCGTCCCCCGTGTTTGCTCGTAAGTCGAGCTGACATGTTGTCTGACTAAATAAACTCGCAGATGGAATAGACTGTATTTGTTTGATAAACAGTATTGTGATTTTCACATCGTTCATACCCCATTATTTAGTGTCGATGGAGAGTTAAGGAATTTTCCTTCTGAATGTATAATTATCTCTGTACTCAATATTAATGACACAGATATATTCATTAAATCAAAAAATAAAATTACCAGTTTTTATCCGCGGCTTGTTCACAGGAATTTCGATTTCGGTAATTATGATTTCTGGGCAAAATAGTGGCTCGTATTTATTATTTCATACCATATCTGTGCTAGATTTAATCCTGATATAATATTTCATTTGGGCAACAGGTAATACCACATCTGCATGTAGTAATCTAGCTATAATCGATACTTTCATCTGTTTCACTTTGTGTGGAGAAATGAAGAAAAAAGACCTCCAGCCGATTTTTTATAACACAACTTTGAAATTGCATTAAAATGTTATACTATTTATGAACCATTATTTTATATCGTCAAAACCACAAACTATTTTGGACATGGCCAAATTCTGCTAGAGTTCTAGATATTCTTGCATACAACCCAGATAACTGATTTGATTGTAACATTATGTTGTTTTGGTCAGCTCTATTTTCGTGTTACGGATTTTCACTCGTTAAGACATGGCACAAAAAAACCTTAGTGAGTTCTATAAATATATGTAAATAAATAATAATTTTTTAAACAAAGCATGTGTTGAAGTGTCACCCTTCTACGGTAGTTTGTGCTATTATTGATGTTGACGATATATTACTATCTTTAGATTTCACTTCAATTAACTCGAAAGATATATATTTTTAAACCAAATGGATTGAGGACCTGAAGAAGTTACCTTAGACGGTCTAGATAAGGAATATGAAGGAACATGTGGTATGGCGCACATGTGTCTGTCTTCGGTACAAATGGACATCCAACGAAATAAGTGACTTTACCCAAAAACACAGAAGTGAAAAATTAATTACTCTAAGATGTAACAATCCATGTAATTAACATTTTATTCAATTATCGTTGGATAACACGATAGTACTTTAACACTAATTATTATTAGTTATATAATTACAGTTCATCAAAAATCATTTCCTAAAACTAGCCATATAGCCGATACACAGAACATGCAGCTACTGAATCTGCCGATACCTATAGATTATATCTGTGTGTGTAAATACTCTGAATATCTGGAATTATCTATTTCTAGTTCAGTTAATATATCTATCTGCATATTGAACATTCTCCGAGCGAACGGAGCCGATAAGCCTCGGAATTCGACTAAGAATGTTCAATGTTTAGCTAGTCCACCAATTCGATGTGGCTTGTGTGGTGGATTTGTATATTAAAGTAGTTGGTTATTGCTTTAGTTTTAATGTTTGCAGAAATATTTAGATTGAAATACTAGAGTTTCTTTTTGCATTTAAATTAGGTTCTCTATGAAAGTAAAGTGGCAATCATTATTGATATATCTATTCTAGTGATTTTTTTAATCTCAGATCGAATACGAAAATGTTGAGATTTTCTGTAACGCTTACTTGCCTATGTTCTTAATTTCCATTTGCAATCTTCCTCTTTACCCTCTGAAAACTAATAATTTTCTTAAGGAAGATTGGCATCGGATATGTGGTGAGACATAAAATGAACCAGACCAGACAACCCTTTCCTAACATAATGTCGATCTCATTAGAGTAGAAAACATTAATTACATTATAGACCGTGTGGTTTTAAGGAACTTAGCGAAGGAGGGAACTGTAATTGCTGAAAAGGAAAATTACCTTATCGAGGAGTTTGATCTTAGACTTGAAATATTAATTTTAAAATATTTGTTTCTGATAATTATACGAGTATATTTTGCTTTATACAGAAAAAAAAGACTGTCTCCTACTGATAGCACCTGGGACCGATTACAATAGCTTTTTTATATGCTTGTGTCATTGGCCTTTCGCAAAGCCGCGAGCGTTGTTAGTATTTCTCCAATATTTATTGCTAAATGCACCTGAAATTTACTGCTAAATGCAATGCACTTCCACAAGTATTCAACAAACCTTTGGAAATTGATATTTTCGATCGAGATCGAGTCATGAATCGATGACTCATGATCTACGATCTAAATATATACAGATATTTAAATCCACATATTTTTAATACTCAGTCACACTTTTAAATTTATTTGAACGACTTTCAACATGGTTTCGTGGGTTTGAGATCCACTTGTACAAATTTAGTGGATTTCACAGAAATATTAGTGTATATCATTGACTGTGGTAAATAAACTAACGTAATATACACTGATTTCAGCAAAGCTTTTAATTTAGATTGATTTGGTTGTGTCCTTCTGTAGAAGCTGTCAGCATGGAGTATCATCGGCACGTCATATAATTGGCTTAAATCTTATCTCGAAAATCGCTAATCTGAAATGCATAACTCTACTTCTGGAGTTCTTCAAGGTATTCATATCGGCCCAATTTTTTTAAACATTTCTCAATACTTCCAATACCCTGAACTCACTGACCTCAAATTTTGGAGATTTATTGAATCACATAACAATGCCATGTTACTCCAAAGAGTACATAAAAGAAATTGATATCTTTCGCTTATCAGGTAGCCTCCACAAATGCTTAGCAGTTTAGTCAAGCTAAAGATTTAGGGACTAGATTCGACACGGCATTGTGTTTTTTTCCGCATATCGAAAACGTATGCTTAACGTAGCTTCCAAAATGGAACTACCAAAATATTACTTTATAATACCATAATACATAGCACACTGAAATATTATAACAAAGTCTAGAAATCACATTTTAGGCTGGAACGACTCCAAAAAAGATTTTCTCTTGGCATCAAGCGCATTCCTCCAGCTTTATCAAGGAAAAGCGATCGTACACAGACAGACTGTTACATTTTAAGATGGTGTCACTAGAAAAACGTAGAAAAATTATTGATTTCACATTCATTTACAAAGTACTCCACGGAAAGATACAATATCCCCAACTTCTCAGCAGTTTCCTAATTTGTACGAGTATACCCGCAACATATCGTCTTGTTCCTGTTAATTCCCTCAACCGCACACCGCCACACCTGCTTCGTAGAACAGTACTTGGAATTAACTCTATAATGCCCCGACAATATACTTGTAACTTGATAAATAGCGACAGTGATCTTGTGACGTGCATTCTGAATCATTTGGCAAATTCTGCAGAATACACGAATATATATAGCAAAAAAACCGATTTCTTACAATTGTTTGTCTTCAAAATTTTTAAATACTGTGTTACCTAATGTTAACAATATATCTTAGTTTTAATTTAATTTAAATTTGTTGTAATTTTAGTTCCATGGTGCAGATAGTAAAATTAATTATTTATTATTATTGATGGACCGACGACTTGAAGAAGGTGGCTGCCAGCGGATGGATGTGAATTACCCAAGACCGGGATAGTTGGTGTTCCTTGGGGGAGACCTTCGCTCAGTAGTGGATGGCGATAGGTTGATTGATTGATTGATTGATTATTATTAATAATGTGTACACGGTGCTTACCATTAATATATTATTACATTAGCCATTAATACATGTTTATAACAAAAATTGTAGGTATCGTTGTAAATAATTGTAGGTAGGCCAAGAAACGAAAAAAATGTAGCAATTAGCTATATATTACTTTCATTCCAGATATCAATTTCGCTGTTATAATTTAATGTCATAATTTCAATTTATTCTTAAGTTATTCGAATTGTCTGAATGACGAAGATGAGTAAATAATTTTAGTTACTTAATTCTAAATCAGACTTTTTATCTCAAGTGTGATGTTTTTTTTGAAAATATATTTATTAGATGATGCCTGCTACTGCTGCTGGTCGATCTCGACCACGACGTCCAGTCTACTATGCAGAAGATATTAATATGCATTCCTTCACTGTCGTAATACAATGGGATGATTACCCGACACGACCGGGAGAGATCACACACAGGACACACAGCACTGACAGCTTTACATACTCTGAGACAATGGGGTTAAGACCCCTACTCTCAAACACTGAACTATTATGAAGCATTTCAATATTCAGTTAAACTCAATAGTACTTTTTAGCCCAACCCCAGAATCGAACCTGAGACCTGTTGATCGGTAATAGTATTCACTAAGCGCTAGACCAACGAGGCAGTTTTTGGTTATACCGAATGAAACCATCGTGGAAGTTTGTTTAGCTCCTTGATTAAGATTATTTGTCTTGAGCAAGCTGCACTACTATATAATTGCCTATACTATAGTCACTTGACTGTAAATAATTACTAATATTCTGAATTCAAATAAAAATGAAATGTGTACTTAGAATTTTTACCACATTCAAAGCACATGTTATACAAAAAAAAGAAGGAAATAGGTACATTCACGTAATTAAACGTTTACACAAAATCTGAAGTGACTGTCAAATGAAATACCACCATGCTGCTGAGTTCTATCTTGAAATTATATATTCACCAGTTCTCATCAAGATGATTGTGTATTCCGCGTAAGTTGGCCAACCAGTTATCTTGTTATCTTCTACATTAAAAATACACAGCGCACAAAGTGTTTACTGTGCGTACCGAGCTATAATGAGCTCAATGAATGCTGAATATTTTATGCACAACTTCACTCTTAGCGAATTTATGTGAATACTCTACTTTGTACAACGCTTATACATACATGAAAAGATGGAGAATACATTTGTACACTATAGTACAATATTCCTATGTTTAATTGAAAGCTTCCCACCGGTGCTATAAGAACGGCTTGTGATCAGCTAACTTGACTAATGGATGGTGGCATTCACTTTACAGCAGGCAATGCCTCAGCACTTTTACTCGCTGTTATAAAAATAATTACAGTTCTAAAACTCTGAAAGACACGCTAAAAATCTGTTACATGTGAAACTCATGAAAGCGTATTTAAAAAAAAAAATATTGAAATATTTACGAAATAACGTGTACCACTTTTAAAATCTAGTGTTTTCTAAGAAATATTATTATGCCGCACGCCATTGATTATTGTGGGTGCCAGAAGAATGCTCTATTTGGGTGGTCAGAGCTGTTGTCCGCACTGGTGCATCATACAATGTTGTTAACAACGTAATCATATTATGAAAGCGACCAGCCCCGAAGTCGAGCTCCTCTGTCGACGCGAGACAGCCAAGAATGAAAGGTGACTGCCTTCCGTAGTAGATTCCTGCGCAGCTTGGCAATAGCCCACCGCGGTAAGCGAGAAGAATGTTGCACCGCGTGACCCCTACTGGGGTACTGGGTTCAAGAGAGCTGAAATCGGTTACACAAGCGATCCGAAAGCGTTTCAACCCACGCCAGTTCCTTATACGTAGGGCAACAAAAGTTTGGGGTAGCGAATAAAAGTTCAACGCTCTCCTCTGTTGGACCACGCCTCAATTTAACAACCGAGGAAAATTGCCTCTTCTTCGTGTCAGAATATTATCTGACGATAGAGATGCCTCTTGTGAACAGCAGAAGAAGAAACAACACCACCACCAACGTCTCCAAGGTGCACCATATCGTGGTTTCTTAGTCCAGCAACCCATTTTCATTCAAACCCTATAAAAACCCATTTGGCTAGCGTGATATAGTAGTTGGAAACCTCCTCTCTAAGATGAGGCATGTTTCCAGCCCATCTTCATACAGTCAAAGACTGTTGAAGACTTGATGTGATGTTTCAACTCTGGTAATGCTCTTGATATTTTTTTTAGGTTGACTTATCGATTGTTTCAATCGGCTACCAATTATTCCATTGGACGTTGAAATAACATTGAGTACTTGTTTGATGACTTTCAAAGTTGGCACCTTGTTTTTTGACTAACAATATAAAACAATATAAGATTTTGTTAATCGTTTATGACAATGTGTTTCACATTACCACCCAATTATTTCATAAAACATGGTAAGAAAAGAGTTTCTAACGTTCACGAACATCCTATTATCCTATCATATTAATACTATTAATGTGGGCATTTATGACGATAGATACATGGATGGTTGATGGAAAACTAATGAATGAATTCAATTTAAACTTTACAGTAATATAGCATATACATCGGAATAACATAAAGGCTTCAATTCATTAAGATTCCACATAATTTGGCCATAATATATCGATAAGTATCAAGAAAGGTAGCAAAATTTCTACCACTTGAGAACTTTCTTAACGTTTGTTCCCCAGAACGTTTTACTTACACAACAGTAATAAACCATGAGATTGTTTATCTTAAATAGCTCTAAATAAAATTTATAGACAGCATTATCTACCTTTTACGGAAGCCAGTATATTCTAAAAAGCGAACCATAAACATTGCATATTTTAGATTATTTCTCAATTTATTTTTAACATAACAGCAATAAACATAACAAATTTATTGTTTTCAATATTTAGTGTAAGTACACTTTATCTTTTACATTAAGTAATTTGGATGAATAGTTTAAGATTATCACGATACAATTGAATCAGATGAAGCACCATTAAGCGTTCCCTAATGAGGAGACCGGTTCCGGCGTGGATGAAATATTTTTAATATTTGGTTGGACGCAAAAGTAACCCTAATTATAATAACGTTGATTTTATGAACTTTGACACGGAGATACTTTGATTCTTGAAGAACGACGTACCATAGTACATGGCTTACCTAACAGATTTGAGAGAACAATTAACGAAACTTAACAAGTACTGTAGCCTTAATAATATAGTTTTAAAGGCATTATATTTTCAAAAAGGACTTATCAAAATACCAGTACACTGAATACTTCGCTGGAACATTATTACATTTCAGACGTAGAATGTTTCAAAGCTTTGAGCTTTCAGTTACATGAAATTACATACACTATCAAATGTTTCACAAAACTTAAGACTTCTAATTATTTACATCCGCCATTCTCTAAGTGTGTTCCGCGGAACCCTAGGGTTCCGCGACATCCCTGTAGGGGTTCCGCAAGAATTTAGAAAAAATTCCAAACACCTCTCTCTGGTCGACCGTTCTGACGCGGCGTATCACGATTCACGAGGCGCAGCCGACCTTAGTCACCTCGTACAATTTTACTATGCCGCCACCGCGGATATCTACTTGTGAGCGCGAGTCCCTTTGATAAAAGCGCGCGAGTCCCTTTGATAAAAGCCGCCCCTGAGATTAACAATAATTGTAAACAAGCTACTTTCGGCTCTAATTTTAAAACGTAAAGTCGAAATTGTTTACACAGCATTTTTTGTATTTCTATTTTTATTTCGGCTTGTTATTTATCAAAGGCGCCGACTCGAGTATTTTTGAGAATGTTCGAGATCTGGCTAGGACTATAAAAGCGGCGATCGCGCCTCGACGCTTAGTTAGTCGACGATTAGTGTTCGGAGTGATTAGTACCTACTTGCTAGAAACAAAGTGTTTAGTGTTCTACTGCTGTATTCTGATTGTACATTTCTTCTTTGGACTAAACTCTTTTACGCAGTAACGATCGTGCGTTATTTTGACCCCACCATCCTGACATGTAACATTATTAATAAAGAAGAATGGAACGTTGGCTTACAGGCGTTAAACGTGTTGCAACAACATCTTCTAACGAAGCCGAATGTTCAAAATCAGATCGCGCGGAGTATACAGCAATTACCGATCCAGACGATTATGCAACGACGTCAAGTTCCACGGTTTCAAAGGCGAAAAAAAGGAAGTATGATGAATCATATATCAATTTCGGATTTGTTGATTCCAACGGCTCACCTCTCTGCATGTTATGTAGTAAACTGCTTCCTAATAGTTCCATGGCACCTGCCAAGTTGCGCCGGCATTTAGAAACTGTACACCCCGAGTCTAAAGACAAAAATAAAGAATTTTTTGTACGTAAAAAAGAACAGTTATTGGAAAGTCAAAAAACTATGATGCATGTAACCCAAACTATCAATGAAAAGGCCACAGAGGCATCATATTTAGTTAGCTATCGCATTGCACAAGCAGGTGAAGCGCACACTATCGCTGAGAATTTAATAAAACCATGTGTGTTAGACATAACAAAATGTATGCTCGATGAAAAATCTGCAAAGCATGTTTCTACTGTGCCGCTATCAAACGATACTGTTTCACGGCGAATTCATGATCTGGCAAGCTACGTCAAACAAGAATTAGTTACACGTCTACAAGAAACACGATTCGTCTTGCAAATAGATGAGTCTACTGATGTCGCTGGTCTGGCTATCTTGCTGGTTATCGTGAGATATCCATATGAAAGTTCTTTGGAAGAAGATATGCTTATGTGTTCACCGCTGCCCACAAAAACTACCGGAGAAGAAATTTTTAATAAAATAAATATATTTTTTGGGGAAAATAATCTCAGTTGGAACAATTGCATTGACATTTGTACAGATGGGGCCAAGGCGATGACGGGTATTACAGCAGGACTAGTGTCACGAATAAAAAATAAAGCGCCTAATTGTAGTTCCAGCCATTGTATCCTGCATAGACAAGCACTTGCGATGAAGCAAATGCCGTCAAATCTAAAATTAGTTATGGAAGAAGCGGTAAAAATAATTAATTTTATCAAAACACGACCACTACAATCCCGATTGTTCTCATTATTGTGTGAAGATTATGGCAGCAAACATAAAACACTGCTGCTCCATACAGAAGTGCGATGGCTGTCTAGGGGTAAAACTTTAACAAGGCTATTTGAACTTAGAGCCGAGTTACAAATGTTTCTTTCAGATACTGCTTTTAATTTGAAAGACCGTTTGTATGATAAAACTTGGTTGTTCCGACTGTCTTTTATGGCGGATATCTTTCAAAAACTGAACGAATTAAATGTATCATTGCAAGGTAAACAGACAACAGTGTTCCAGGCCTGTGATAAAATAACTGCCTTCAAAAGAAAATTAGATTTTTGGATTATTTGCGTTGGAAAGAGAGAAATAGAAAGCTTTACCTCACTCAATGAGTTTGTTAGCGATAACGATTCAGAAATGTTTCAAGATGATGTATTTGAGGAATGGGTCAAATATCTCACTTCGATGCGCGCATCTTTTGAGAAGTATTTTCCCGAAGAACAAAATACAAAAATGAAACTGAATTCATGGATTCATAATCCTTTTTTACCCAACTTACAAAAGCCCGAAAGTATGTCAAACGAGATATATGAATCTCTTTTAGATATGTCATCAGACACAAGTATGGAGGTACTGTTCAAAACGACGCCTCTCAACGATTTTTGGTGCAGAATTCGTGATGAATCTCCAATGCTTGCCAAAATGGCTCTGAATATTCTTCTCCCGTTCCCAACAACATATTTGTGCGAAACAGGATTCTCAACCTATGCAGCTACGAAAACAAAATACCGCAATAGACTGGACGCCGAACCTGATATGAGACTTCAACTGTCCTCTATCAAACCTGATATCAACCAATTGATGAAAAATAAAAAACAGTTTCATACCTCCCATTAGATTTTTTTTCTTTTTTAATAACTTCTATTATTATACTTGTTATGTAAGTAAGTAATAACTAACTGTTACATTGTACTTTTATTATGCTTATTAATAAAGAATACACTTTTAAAAACTATTGTTTTATTATAGGGTTCCGTCAAGTATTTCGCTTTCCAAAAGGGTTCCGTCACCAAAAAAGATTGAGAACCGCTGATTTACATATAATAGAATTAAAGAGTTAGTTAGCTACGCTTAGGTTTATTGTTTTAATTCAAAAAGCAAAGTCTGTACAATTTTAACACTGAAATATGCCGCCAACAATTATGTTAATGTTGTAGTAGAATTGGGTCTAATTTGCAAGTAATCGGAATCTCAAGCAGCAAAATAAAGTAAACCAATTGTAATTTAGTTGGAGAAAAAGACGATACGTTTGATTGAACTAATTTTATTTAGTCGAGACCTTGGGGAAAACCGAAATAGAATAAAAAAGTAAAACGGAAAGATACGCCCTACATTAGTGTTCTGTCACTCAACATCTAACAGGACAAGTTAGTTAGATTAGGTTACCGTCTGCCATGTTGTTGTTTGGCACGCGTTTACTATTTTTGGTATATTTTTGTTGATACTGTTTTGGAGGTCGTAGTAGTAAAAATGTAGTGAAAAGATTAATAATAGGTTTCTAAATTATACGGTACAAAGAAGCTAAGAGAACTGGGCACGAGAGTCAAAGGCGGAGTGACAATCGAGACTTGATTAGCAGGTCTATGGGTATGACATAAACAACACCATGCTGCATAGTATATCTAATTTATAAAATTCTCGTGTCACAGTTTTCGTTGCCATACTCCTCCGAAACGGCTTGACCGATTTTGATGAAATTTTTTGTGCTTATCCGGTATCTATGAGAATCGGCCAACATCTACTTTTCATCCCCCTAAATGTTAGGGGGTAGTATAACACTAAATTTTTTTTTTTATTTTTTAGACAAAATTTTTAATTTCTATTTTTTTATGATACAACATATAAAAATACATACATTCCTCAATTTTCACCCTTCTACGATCAACCCTTATTTTTTAATAGCCATTTTAGTAATTTAATCATTTTTCATCCCGCTCAAATTACTTGGAAATAATTTATATGGCAAAACAACGTTTGCCGGGTCAGCTAGTAGATATAATAGAAATATTGTGTTTTATTCTTTAATCATTTAACTTTCTTATAGTAACTCGATTCAAATCGTAGACCAGGATTTGAACATTTCTAAAAGTAATCACATCATCCAGTAATTATTATTTAATAGAAATAATAATCAGTATGTGTCCCCTTGTAGTGATGAACTAAGAATGCAAAATATCCATTCAACAATTCAATTGGTAGTAGAAAAAAATCTTTCTAAGGAAATGCTTATGCTTATGATGCTGGACAGCAGTGGACTGTTAAAGGATTTTGAAAAATCTTAGTTCAAGCACAAAGAACAACATGTATATTTGTATTTAACGAAATATTCCAATGTGCGTATGATACAGCAGCAGATAAATTGCAATCTCTTTATAAACATAATGACGTAACTCAGGCAAATTCACATGCATTCGAAAGTCGATCGTAGTGAGGGCCAATAGTGATTTATCGTACATAAAACGTACGTACACAGGGTGGAGTTAGATTTCAGGCTATTGCTACAAGTAATAGCAGCCATTTTATATATTACAAAACTGAAGAGACAAATGACTGTATACAAACAAGTTTTTTACTACGTGTCTACATGTAGTTGTATTTTAATGTGAACTGGAATTGTTACACAACTTATAGTAGACTTTGTGGATCTACAAATTAGCAAGGTGACATAAACTATTTGTCACAATAGATTTTAGAAGACTCCATCACAGAAAATGATGCCATACAAAACATTAGATAACCTAGCAGTGGTCCATAACCTCTTAAACAACACAACAAAACAATAACTTAACCTTCAAGTAACTAGTGGAAACGCTAAAGGCACTAAAACTCTCCACAATCCCCTTCCAAAACCAATTAGTATTTATAACGTATACATACATTTTTGACGTACTGATCAAATGTCCTCACCGCTGTCCTTCCGAGCAGCAGCGCGTCCATCTCGCTCTCGGGCACGGGCACCACCGCCACGGTGGGAGCGGGACCACCTTTCATCGGCACGTTCATCTTGGAGTAACCCTCGTCCACGCACACAAAACATCCTTTCCGAAATAACCACTTGTCTTAACCACCCAACAAATTTTTTGTAGTGTTGAACATATTAGCACAGGAAATGTCAACACTCAATAATTACTTACACATTCATTGTAAACCAAGTCTTATGATGTTCCAACACGATACACTTTTTAATGTAATAATTGCACAGATCCTTTAGAGTAATATTCACAAAATCCATTTATTCATGTCTTTTTTTATACACTTTATGTCCATGTTCAAATAATTGAAATACGTCTGTTCTGAGTTTTAATTAAACTCAATGTGTTTGGTGATTTTTTTTTCTTTATTTGTTTTGAATTGAAAATCAAATTGACGATTAATTACAATATGTTGTGTGATATGATTAGGAAATTATTTATTGTCTTTCAATAATTGAACTGTATGTTTTTCATATTTCACTGTTTTTTCATTGAGGAAAACGTGTTCCAGTATTGTATGGTCCGGTTTTTCAAGCAATTTCACCGAATTATCTTTCTCATTTCGTTTGATCCCGCCGATGAGCTTCAGTCTTCACTGTTATCTATCTTGATTTATTATTGGTTCTGGGTTGGAATGAAAACAAAATTCCTTTTTGGACCTCTGTTGCTGATGGTATATTAATATCTATAATATTATTAGTCTGTGGTATCTTTTGAACATAATAAACAAATTAAAATTTTTAAATATGTATTTTCATGAAGCTTTTGTTGAATCTGAATTTGGATTTAATGAAATAATAGCTCACGAGCATACGGCATTTTTATATGTAAGTGAAACTGAACTGCTTTCCGACAATTTTTTTCAACTTGTACTAAAAATAAGTTGATTAGATTTCGTTGTACGTATGTATAAATTTTTATTTAGTGAAATTATCTATTCGATGGTTAGCTATCAGTCAGTTCGTTTTTAAATAAAGATTTTACATAATGGCATAAATATCTAAATAAGACATAATTACTTCTACGAGTCACAATCTCACTGATCTTTTGCAATGTTATTGAAGTTAGCTAGTGTTTGAATAGTAATCATATTATTTACTGGCGTGATGACTTGTCTACATATTACTATACAGTATAGTCTGTCTAAAGGTTGCCTGCAAGAGATCGCAGATTGCAATAAGGCCGCCCATTTTACCACTGTTTTTTGTCTGTATTCTACTTTATACCTTTCCTAATTATGGTGTGCAATGAAGAGTACTTATCTATCTATCTAATCTTATTTCCCCGAGAAAAATACAGCTCTCTCAGAGCTAACACAAGCGTCAATTATATTAATAAAGAAAGAATGAAATTATGCTGCAAAATTCGATATCTAGAATAACTAGATAGCATAGTTTATGTGGCTTTGATTATGTTGACTTACACATATTTTCAGTAATTTATTCGAAAAAAAATATTTTCTTTGATGGGAAATGCGGTAAACGACAGATAGATATGTAGAAGAATAGATGATAAGTATTCACCCCTGCCAGTGAACCGGCAACCCAAGAGATACAAGTGCGCTGCTCGTATTTGAGATGAGATAAAGGTTTCTGTTTCCTTCAAGATTTAAGGCTCGTATCTGTTCTGATTAGTAACGTGCGGCCTAGCTATTGTTCTTATCGGTTTTAGGGACATAAAGATTTTTGCTTAACTTATCCTGGACAAGTGTTTGTTTATGATTAAAGCCGAGGTTTTCTTTTTTTTATAAAGAGCCTGCCAATGTGACTCTACTCTGCCTGATGGAAAGCATGAATAGAATCCAAGAGTTGTGGTCACCATACTCATTGCAAATGATGCAATCAGATAATGCAGTATGGTGACCCACACTGTGGCGACCTAGAGAGATGCTTTTTCACACCCCGCTTGGGGATGTAAAAGCCATGACAATCATCGTGAAGTGTAAGGTTTACACAGTTACCACGATAACTGTCACCCCTGCATCAATGGGCCTCCGGTCTCGCATTTACCAACAAAGCACGACAACACGGATGCTGTCGCTTTAGGTTGGTCTTCTCTGGGAGAGTAGTACTGCCCCGGTTGAACCGGCCCGCTTGTGCTGAAATCAGCATGGCTCTACTACCTAGAATAGGAGGTACTGTAGGGTCACTGCTAGAAATAAATGAAATTCCTAAGTACATATATTATTAGTCACAACAAGTACCAAAGAATTATTATTTTGCAAGTTTCATATGATATCGCCTTGGGTACATCGTGTCTAATCTACATATTGAGATATATGTATGTATATATATCAATACACTAAAATAGCACAAGATCGATATTCGTCTAAAGTTACCTAATTAGGCCCGACGTATGGCGGCAACAGACGGGCTTGTCTCACTGATCCAAAGCTATAACATATATGTACAATAAAAAGACAAAACACAATCCAATGTATTATTAAAGTTGTATGTTAGTAGCGTTAATTCAGTTAAGATTATTAACACTGATACACGTAAGTCTCAATTCTTGTCTATCAAGAAGACCAGTTGGAAGCGGGCGTATTCACCATCGATCAATATTTATGGGGTCACCTTTCTACCTTGATGACGGACGTCTTCCACTGCGCTTGTGGACCTAAGCTACTCGTACTCGTTTATTTACGTCGGTAATTTTCTCAATTAGTAGTCGTAAAATGTCTATTATCTATAATAATTTAAATGATATTGGGTCATACAACTCTCAATCTGAATCCAATGACATCAATTGTTTACTCATTTTCTACCATAGATTTGGATGGAAGCAAACGAAATTAAAATCAATCCATCTGCTTAAGACCTACGATGTCACTCGCACACGCTACATCATAGTTCAAAGGTTAAAAATGATTATTGTATTTGTATAAATAGAAGCACATTTCAATAATGTAATTTCTTCAAACTTCCTTTTTATTGACCTTCAGAAAAGAACATAAGGTCCCGGAACCATTAATTTAACGCGAAACCATTAGGGGTCAACAATTGGCCACGACAGTTTGTCGAGACATGGGTTATATGGACTTGATTGTATTGAATCTTTTTCTGCCTGAAACTTTAATAAATAGACGTGATATTGAAAGTAGTTTTATGTAACTAAAGGAATGATAAAAACATAGTACGTAGTACAAGATAGTAGATAAGAGGTTGACTATCGGGGTGCTTTGTATTGGAAACATTATATACTCCCATGCTGAGATACAAACGGATGTTCCATCTCGTCACCAAACACAAAAGTAAGCTAATAGCTTTTTATTAATTGTGTAGGTAATTTGTACACAACATGAAAACACACACACAAAACACATTCAATACCATAAACATTGAATTTGGACCGCCACTGTATGTACGTGTTAGTACTCTATAGAATGAGAAATTCATTAGTTCCAACATACAGTTTAGTTAATCTTGTAGTTACAATCTAGTAACGAAGAATCGAAAACATCATCTACTTCAATTTCATGTGTTTCAATTAGTTTGACATGTTGTTAGCGCTTTTCACACCATTATTATACGATAAAAAATTTAGTAATTAATGACTTTAATACTAATAAATACTCGAGCTACAACATCTGTGTGGTGATCACCCGCATTCATCCCGTGGATAACGTGAGCACCTAAATCCAAACGAAGCTTATACCAACTCGTCTTGCTGTGTCAAAGTGGTATAAAAGACCAAAATTTCTTTTCTTAGGGAGACTTGTATCCACCCAGTAGACTGTAAAATCTCTTGATGATGATGCATCTAGAGAGAAATAATAATTGTATGGAACGTCGCCGGTTGTATGGCGTGCTGATACAGCCTGGCACTGAACTCTGTTAAGCGTGCCTGATTCAAGCTTGAAGGATACAATTAGGGTAGGACCTGATTCCTGCTATAGAGCGAAATTTTACACATGTAATACAATTCCTTCATCTACTTTTATTTAATTTTTTTAAATATGCATTTTAATTCATCGTCATCGACAGCTTGTAATGGCCCAATGCTGAACATAAGCCTCTCCTTTGAAAAGATGTTTTGGCCTACCAAGAAACTATTTCTACTATTATATATATATTTATACTATACTATTATTTTAATTTATACTATTTGGAATTTGTTTGAGCTTTGCCAAGTAGAAAATTAATATAATCATATGTAAACGTTTAAAACAATATTCGTGTTATATTCACAAGTTTTATAAAGAGAATTGAAAAATTTATTGTAACTCAATATATACTTATAGTTGCTCAGTCTACACTGAACTTATCAGAAAAAATTATTCGGTGCTTTTACAAAAGTTTTGAAACAGACAATAAAAACGAAAAAGAGCGAGAACATTATTAAGTGTCTTCTAAACTTATGTGAGTACCAAACAATAACCTGTGAGTTGACTTTTCATGTTCTTTGTTGACTTCCGTTTTCTTTTCTGAACTTGTTTTGTGTTTCATGAAACTTTTGGTGTTCCTTTGGTTAAGTGAATACTCAGACCGGTCAGTGTGATGGAGTTATTATTGTTTTTATTATATTTTCTTTTTGAAGATTTAGCGTATATGGGTACCGTCCAACCTAAGTGATACTATAACTTTAGTCATATATTAGAACGCATACAACCGATTTACTTTGTTTTTTTTTAATAATTGACCCCAACGTGGGGTGAAAACACACTTGCAATTCGGTCGCAAATGTCCATGAGCGGCGGTAGCATACTTGTGCATGGGTCACAAGTATCTATATACTTATGACCCTTGTGTAAGTGACTACCGCTACCCATGGGGGCAGCGGTAGGTAGTCACTTACCTTCACGTAACCTGTCTCCTCGCTTACACTCTATACTAAACAATGTTACAAAAAATATATTGAAACCTTGTGAACAAAATAAAATTCGATTTGTTTTGTCTGCCTACGTGTATACAGAGATACATTTCTTAAGATGTTCTGTAGGCGAAAAAACTGCCTCATTCATGTCTAACTGTTTTTACATTGGTGTTACGAGAATGTTTATTGCATTGAAAATATTTTCATTGAAGTTTCAGTTTGTTTCGTTAGTCAGTGTTTATTCTTAGTATTTTAAACTCCACTCCTGAGTTACATTCAGTTTTTTATTACATCGTTAAATATTTTACTATTGCTTCAGTGCTGAGGGTATGCTATACATATACTGAATACGTTACAATTTATTATCTACAAGATGTTTATTTAAAAAAACGGTCTGCTACTTAAATTTAGTTGAGTAATAGAAATCCAAAGTATATTATCCATGGGCTTATATCAAGATATTCGGATCCTATTCTAAAAGAAAATGTTTTAGCTGAAGGTAATCACAAAATTCTAATAATAGCCTAATTGTGTCACGTGATAATTGCAAGCCGTCACGGTTTCACATAAGATATTTTAAAGTTTTTCCAAGCCACATAACGTAAAATCTAAACAAAATCATTAAAATGGCAGCACCAGCACATAACGTGAAATGTTACGTGAACAAATACTACACAAACGCTTTCTCTGTTTTATATACAACCCATCTTTAGTAGTTAGTACCGGTTTCGTGATCGTAAAACAGGTACTGCGCGGACGTGTAGTCCGCACCGTCAGAATAATTACCGTTATTAGTGCATCCGACCGGTACCCGCACCCGGAGGACCGACGTGAGGCTTATGAGCTTATAGATATTACTGGCGGTGGCTACCTGTATTGAGTTAAAGCCTTAGAGTATTTAAGCGCCAAAGGTTATTAAAGTACTGATGAAATTCTGACTTTAATTATCAAGTATAAAATATACTTAATAATGAATGTTACAACTTGACATAACTAAGTGGACTAAGTGTTTCTGCCTGTCTAGGTAATGATACCCGCAGCATGAGCTGCTGATAAACATTTTTATATATTTCTAAAAACATGTATAACACTCCTAGACACCAAACAAATAAGCGCGCTCATTGCATTTCCTGGTTAGTAATTCATCCCACAATCTAGTTTATCAAGATTGCTAATCTCGACCCAACAAACTCGTCTAACTAAATAACAGTAACATCGCAGTAATGGTTTTAACTTAATAAATTCTAGCTGATTTGTAGATAAATTGTTAAATGGAAATAAGGTTTAGACTTTGGACACCAAAACAGATGATTGTAGAGAGAAATAAACACGAAGATATAAGTCATTGTAAAAATTCGTATTTAAATGAAAAATATAAACACAGTTCCTAACATATACTCTTCTTCCCCTCTCCTTTGATAAAGAATTTTTTATGTAATTTTAACTAGAACTCTCTAAAAGGCAGCGTGGAAAATGGATATTATTAAAAAAAAATTCCAACTTCACAAATTTCACAACAATATAAGGGTTTCTGAAACAGTAACTCACTGTCAACACTATTAAACGCTATCGCATTGCGTTGACCCAAGTTGAGAAACACTTTTGAAGTTTCAGAAACTAGCAGCCTTAAGAGTACAAGACTCAATTAAATTCAAATAAAATCATTCAACGTTTATTTTATTTATTTATCAAGAGGAATATTTTTTTTTAACTTCTCAATATTGTGATATCGACTACTCAGATCACTCAGATAGCTAATACAATTAGTTAAGGCATCGAAATATCTCAAATGATACGTGAAATCTGATGACACATAAAATTTTATAAAAGTAATGCTTCATATTTTGCATAAAAACACATTCAGCAGAACTGCTACCACATATTGACTTTTGTGCTGTTAGAGCTTTGGTCACGTATACCTAAAGTATGGGGACTACCGGCTTTGATTCCTATTTTAAATATAAAACTCTTCGATATCGATAGCTTTTAATAGTTCTCTGATGGATACAGGTTTCTTCTTATAAAGGAGGATTTAGCTTAGAGTACATATTACTAAGGCCAGATGGATGTTATTAATAAGGCCGGCTAAGGTTTCTGTCAAGTTTTTCCTCTCTTTACAATGTTGTTGCCCTTACTGCATGCTCTTATAGCTGAATAATTTCAGCTAAGTTTAACCTAGACAGTAATGTGAATTTTATGTCGTCTTAGTTAATCAGGAATTAGTAACTTCAAAAGATAATACGACAATATTTGATTACTTTATGGTAAATCTACATTTCCTAACTCCTTTATCTCTCGTTTGTTTCACATTACTTCATTCACATCATTCAATCCTAAGATTCAACCTTTGGATCTCATCACTTAAACGGAATCCTCAAAAGATATCCCGCTTATTTCTTTTAACATGAAAACTACATTGGAAATAGTTGTTGTCCAATACTTAAAGAAAACGTTTGATGACGCAACAAAAGCGGAGTCGTTCTATATCCTCGGGCACTATCGATGTTTAGAGGTTTTAATATGAAGTATGAAAATATTCATGAAATATATAGTCCGGTGAAAATATTTGTTATTTATATCAACAATCAGAGTGTTCCTATATAAAAATATATAACCATGTGTAATCGTTGTTTAAAACTGACAGTACAAGCTATGTTAAATTTCGTTATAATTTTGTAAACATGGTTGACTGTTTGACCATCGTACTATAGTTGACCAAAACCTCTTCCTATTTTCAAGAAAAGAACTAAGTCCAACAGTGGACCATTAAAATCTATTCCTAAAACTTATCGTTGTTACTTTTTAATATCGAACAAATTATCGAATCTTGTTGTCTATTCCTACATGTATTATGATTCTTATAGCGGTCAGGAGCCGTACAGTATATGCTAAGAATTTGTAGTTGTATTCATAGGTAAGGATAGACAGTAATGTAAAATATTAACGAAGCCAACAAGGACCTAGACCTCATGTAAAGTTCGCTTATAAATTTGGAGTGTCAGTAAACCCAACTAAATGCCAGCTGATCATAATAGGCAGTCAACCGTATGATGAGCATATTGGATCACACCGATTGTTTTTAACGGTTTAGTTATTCCATTCAACTCTATAGTCGAAGTAACTTTGGTTCATTGTCGAACGACCTCATCATAATTTTTTTCTTTAATAAAAACTCCAAGCACAACCAGTTCCGTGGTCTACTGCCTGATAAATACTACTAGACTAAAACTACTAAATAAGTAATTGAATCCCTCCAAATAACTATATTTTGAAATACTTTTTCAAAGGAAGGAAAATATATTAAAATGTTCAGTAGAGTTGATATTTTCTCTTTCCTTTGCGTCTTTAAAGCTCATCGCTAACAAAAAAGAACATACAAATATATTACGACAAATGAAACAATAACTCAACTCCCATGCACTCCACACCTCGTAATCTTTCACCATGAGTGTCCGTGAGAGGTATCAGCTGACGACCCCGATGCTCTGTCATGTAACGCCAAGTAACGTCACACATACGTCACTGTCAACCATACTTTGTGTGATTGTTATCTTGAATTTAGGGGAAGAGATTGGTGGTGGAAAAACATATAGAGTGGGCCTGAGATTACCCTTAGAAAAAGTTGACAATGAGCGATGAGCTGCTTGTAGAAGAGCATTATGAGAAATTTATATATTAAGAACCAAACAGTCTATCTGCCCAACACCTATTAACAGTCTATGTGAGTTTAGAAATTGTTCCTTATCTTGTTATTAACTAATTGAACGTATGAAGAATATCTCAAACTATGGAAAAATTGAAACAAATTCATGTTAACACAAAGAACACACAAACACAAAAAAATAATTTGTAGATCGCAGAAAGTATTTTTGCTTGCGAAGATCGACTCCATAACATTTAGCGTAGTAGGTAGTAACGTTTTATAGGTAGTAGAGCCACGCTGATTGCAGCATGAACGGGCCGGCTCGACCGGGCAGTACTGCCCTCCCACAGAAGTTCAACCAAAATCGACTGCTTCCGTTCTGTCGTGTTTCGTTGGTGAGTTTAGACCAGAGGCCCACTGATGCAGGAGTGGCAGTTGTTGTGGTAAGTATGTGCAATACAATACCACGATCACTGTCATGCCTTTTCGGTAACCAAACGAGACGTGGAAAAGCATCTTACTAGACCGCCATAGTGTGCGCCACCATACTGCATTATCTGCATGGATTCTATTCTCTCCCTTAGGCAGAGTACAGTTACTTTGACAGGCTCTTAAAATAAAAAAAAAGGCAGCGGTGTGGTGACCACTTAAACCCCTACGCCACTCGTATAGCCGAGGCGGCCTCTATTTACCGAAAAATGATTTCAATGCACGCGAGGGTGTCCTTATTTTAAGATAATGAAAATTTTAATCAAGCACCGCGGCGGATACTATCCCAATAAGCCATTTTATAGGATTCTGGATCTTTACAGAATTTGTCATTATGCCTAATGCCCGGTACTCGGTACACTAACTGTATCAAATACTATACATAGCACTGTAACATCTAACATTAACATCCAACTGTATATTTTTATATTTTCAAATTTTACTATTTTCTGCTCCTTTTTTACTATTTATTTTGTAGGTGGGCAAACGACAAGACTGGATGCAGGGACTACTGCTACTCTTGAACGTAAACGAACGCTGTCAATGTGAGTAAACAAAACTAACAAGTCATTAGTAATAAGACATTCTTGACCCACACGCGCCTAAACAATTTAGTTAGGAAATAAGTCTCTTCTATACAATAATAACTCTATTCTGATATATTTACTTTGTAAAAGTGGTTTTTAAATAATAAATCCATTATTTGATATGAAAATTTATTGTTGATGATTTGTTTTTCAATAAACACTATCAGATTTGCAACTTGTTAGTACTGAAAACATTAAACTTAAGTCACATGAAAATATATGTAAGTGAAGTATTGATTGTATAAAAAAGGGAGATATTTATTTGTTTATTAATTTTGTAATAAAATTTCATTGAAATTAAACTATTGTTGAAGTTTTGATGAAATCCATTCAAGGAACACGAATACTATCGCAATATTTAAGCATTATGAACAAAAATTGACGTTGTTGTTATCAAAATATAAATTTATAATACTTCAGTAAGAGATCTGCGAGAGCTTTTGACATAAAAATTAAAACCAACCCATCCAAACACTCGAAACCACACAACGCTTGCTTTACTTACAAACAAAAATCAAAAGATACCACATTAAGACACTTCACTACACTAACTAACCTACAGGATGTATAAACATAGTTATAAAAATATTTGTAAGTTTGTCGCGTCCCTTGGCGATCCTCGGGGAGGACGCGTTCGGCGCGCGCGTCCGACAGCCACTGCCGCGCGCCACCTCCCAACACACGGTAACGAGAATCAGCTGACAGATACAAGTCATCAATGGCAGTGACAGTTCGTTGAACAACTTGCTACGATGCCTCGTAGCTTCGTAGATACCTCGTAGCTGATTTGATATCGTGGCGTTTATATGAAATATATATGCTCAAAGGTTGTGGAAACAACATCTATTGACTTTTTTAGGAACTGGGGACAAATTAACATATGAATCACCTGATTGTAAGTGATGATCAACTTCCATAATCGATACTTGTAACTAAGGGCATGAGTGATGAATGCTTCGCCACCTTTGGAGTGCTCCTTAACCCAGATTAAGAGAAGAAAACACTCAAAGGATACTTTTATTTTAATATTTACCATTATTATGGGCAATGTTCCTTCTTAAACAAATTTTCATCGAATTCAACGATTTTATTTTCGATATTTAAACGTTATACTTGAAGTGTGTATATAGATTTATGTATAGCAGGTTAAAAGACACGATTCAAATATTTACGTGAATCTGATATAAACGCCAGCTATCAATTCACTTTTCTTTTGTTCAGGGCGTTATGTTTTATTCATCCTCGTGTGTAGTTGGACAAGACACCGCCAACAAAACGAGGAACGCGTTTACACGGAGCCGCTCGTTCGATTCGCAGCCTCTCACAGATCAAATATTTGTACTCTCATTTATCTGCTTTAGTGAGTACTTAGAAGGACGGCATTAATTTTGAGACAAAATTTCTTGGTAGAGTATCGCCGAAAAATAAATTTGTTTTATAAATACTAAGAAGACTAAACGAATTGGAAAAATGTATACCGACTAGGGATAGGTGTAAAATCTTTATAATAGTTGTTTATATGTGTGTGTGTATGTGTATGTGTGTGAGTGTGTGTATGTGTGTGTTGTGTGTGATGATTTGGAATATATTAAATTTATATTTAGAAGAAGTGCTTAAAGCTGAAAATTTTCAACAGTATGTTTGAATGTATTTCAATACAGTACCCTAAGATGTCATCAAGCGACTCGTTTATTAAACTGCAGGGGTACGAAAAGTCTAACAAGGTTATTGCAATTTAGCGTGGTACTGCAAAACTATGAAATACATAAATATGATACACGAAACGTATTTGTGTAAATTATCTTGTGTTCTATTATTGACTATAAAACATTTTGTACTCTTAAACTTACCAGAAAACTGACTGCAAAACTATAGTTTTCTTTTAGTTTCCATAGAAATTTAAATAACTCTAAATTATTCCTTATTATGTTAAGCTGAACTTCTCTGATATAAGTTTTTAATGATATAAATGTTTAATTTCACAGAAGAATTAATGTGAGAAGAGAGAAGTGGTATAGTAGATCTGTGTTGATAGACACATAGATCCAAACGAAGTGATATTATAAGAGTTTAATAGTTTTAATAATGGTAGCTCTAGAGTCTGACAGTAAATCGCCGTAAAGTGGCCATCTTGCGCATTAATATCCCATTTAATTGGTGCTGAGCTGACAGGTCGTAAACTTGTCATAGTTTACGAGGCCAGTGTTCTGCAAGGTTTGTAATCAGAACTGGTTATATTATACCAACTTTATTGAAGTAAATTCCATTTTTAATTAAAAGTAATAATGGAATTTCGTATAAAAATATAACTTTATAGGTAGAGTATACCAGACAGACTTTAGGCTATCACTGCCACATCAAAGCTTCTGCGAACAAAATACAAGTATTTGGAGAATAAGAATGATATTTATTTAGTCAGGTTGCGGTTACACATTGTGTACGGCATACGAGTACATTGTGTTTTACATGCCTTTTAAGTAATAATTGTGGATAGAAACATGATGATTAGTTGAATGGCTTTCTTTGTTATTATTTTTTTTGTATATAAATATATACCTATTTTTTGTATTGCATTTGTGTATTTTTAATTTTACTTTTTAAATTCTTTTTCCTTTGTACTAATTATTGTGTTACATTGTATATGTGTTATTAATTTTATTTTTACACTATTTTATTAGATATAGCCTATAATGATAGTGTATGGTATAATTATAAAGATTTAAAATAATAAAAAAATAAAATATTCTTACTAATTGTGATAGTATTATCATATTACGTTATTTAGAATTTACAATTATTATTACATCAATGCAACAATATATTCTTAGCCGTTGGCAACACGTGCATGTGTTTAGACAACATAAAAAGGGCGAAACTTAACGAACAGATTCGTAAGCGACCCTTGTGCAAGTATGGACAAAGGATCTATTGCACTCTTTACACGAATTCCTTGGAAAGGGCTCTTAACAGACCTTTTTGGACTTCGGTGCCCGCGACATCTGGTATACATTTACGTGAGTGATGAATGCCTTAGAGGTTAATAGAACTGTTAACAAAAAAGCGGTAGGAAGCGGGGCGCGGGGTGAGATAAAACGAGAGGGTTTGAGGTAGTCGGGAGAGTCGTCAGAGAGGAGTCAGTGAGGGTGCAGGGTGAAGGCAGGACGTTCGTGAAAGCTGGGCATAGCCGGTCGTGTGGGTTACGATTACGTTGAGTAAGTTAGCATGTATAACGCTGGAAGTAGCTAGGTAAGTCTTTGTTGTCTATTATTTTCGTAGAACAATGATTTATTTGTATTTATATCCCGGTCTGAGTATAGTAATAATCGTTGAATAATTAGATGTAATCTCTCTTTTATTTCTCCCTAAGCATTACTGTTGGTTTATCGGTACCTTTGATAGAGATAATGAGTAGAGTTCTGTATAAGTCTCTGCAGTGTGGAGAGCTAAGGTATAGTCGAACGATGCTATCCAGTTGATCACCGGATAAGCTCCGTTACACGATTATATCTTGGTGACCTGTCGCTGTTAAATTTCAGTTATTAGTTAAGAAGTTGGTATCATGACCGTCACACCTCAATACGTCTGAACATTTAGTGTTTACACAAAGTTTAGCGACATTCCTATAGTGTGCTTAAAGTTTTAATAGATAATGTAATGTAATATATACAAGACTATTTTATTTACGCAAAATATGCATTGTTTATATAACTATGTGCATTAATGTCTGTTTTCTACCAAACAGAGTTAATATTAATGTCGAAATTTAATATAATATGTTGAATAATAGGTTCTGCAAATTTATCTTCAGAGATTCTAATGTGTTATGTACGTAATGCCGCCTATAGGATAAACAAAAGACATAACACAGCGCCATCTACCGGAGACATGTCGAACTACGAAGTAATGAATTACAGAGCAACTACTAATCCTGTATCGTGTTAATGAAATTTTCGCTGTGATTGCCTTATACACAACATCCCACCATCAACCATTTGGGCCTTGACCCACCCGGCATGACCATCTCACCTGTCGGTCGGGGGACCGAGGACCGAAGTCGGAGGAGGAATATGACACCCGTTCCTCCACAGCTAAAATACTGTATCACAGTTTAACTTGATTATTTAAACTAATCAAACAAGAGTAAAAAACATTTAAGTTATTTTTTCTATTATAGAAACTGCTAAGACTAACCATCATTGTGATTAAAATTATTCTCAGGTTTATACAGTGAGCAACCCTCAAGAGATGGTAAGAATATGATTTGGTTTGACAGCCAACACTATTAAAATAACAATCATCAATTATCAACAGCCTTTAATTAGGCTTCTATAAGGACCTCCTAAAAGGTACCGTACTGGACATGACGCCTAGTTTTTAGAAACTTGGCCTTAATTAATTAGAGTTTTCCTAATCTTAGCAGAGACCTCCAAAAGTAGTTGTAGGTTAAGAGATTTATTTTACTTGATTTATGTATCATCTTTATTGTAACGACGAATTATATTAGTATATTAAACAAACAACAACAAATTTTTGAACGAAGAACGTTTGAAGATCTCTTTTACAATAAGAACTGCTGATATTCCATCAATAGTGATCCTAGGACGACGTTTTATAGACTCTTTAACGGTAAGACAAAATGATGCGAGTTTCTCAAAATTACAGCATTTCTCAACATTTTTATTTTGTACTTTCTTTATGCCACAAACATGTAGGTTTAACTGTCGATATAAACTATCTATAGATTCTTACACATGCCTGCTGAAAGGGCGTTAGCAGAGGACTTCTGCGCGTTATCTGCGTATCTAATGTCTCCGAGTTCTGTACTGGATGGAGTACTACAGTCATCTTTGTAAAAACTCGACTGAATATCAGCTTAAAACTGTAGGTTCTATTTACTAAATAATAGAATAGGTTTTCTCTGCAACAATTAGTTTCAAGAATCAATAAAACAACTGACCGTTGTATGTCATAAGAACATATAAAATAACTCAGTTAAGGCCACACAAGGCCTCGGGCCGCGAGCTCAGAGCCTCTTATTGAGATTCTGAGGCGTGCCTAGGAGTTATTTACTTTTAGATTTCTAGGTAAACAGAACGTTGGATTATTTGATTAGGATCCTACATATGGTTAAATTACCTACGTAATAGTTTCAGAATATTTATATTATATTAGAACATTATATATTAAGTAATCTTTTTGTGAAGTTTGTAGTAACTTCTCCGGGAGTGTGACTATTTGTTCTATTTGTGTACTATTTTAGGCAACGACTCTATTTGGTTACATACTCGTATATGGTGGGGTAACATATATGTTAATAGGAATGTGGTCCACTTTACGTTTGTTTTTAATTGTAAATTGAAGATTTTATGATCTATATGGTAACATATAGATCTAAAATTTGATAGACATCTTAAATTCTAATAATAATATGGTTATACAGTTAGACAATAGGATAAATAAACAATAAATTTATAAATATTTCAGACATTTAACACACAGCGCCATCTAGTTTCAAATTAAGCAGAGTCTGTATTTTTTTGCAAATACATACATATTATACATAGAAAACACTCAAACTCCGAAACGAATATTTGCAGATCATAAAAACATTTGGTTCGACCCGGGAATTGAACCCGAGACCTCAAGAACAACAGTGGCTTTCGCTACCGTTACGCCATTATTTCTCATTTTTCCTGTTTATTAATTCAGAAAATAATTTTAACATTGTATACGAATATTTTTACATGGTATAAATAATTGCAGAGAATAATATCAATCATAATATGAGTAACAATTTCAGTAATTTAAATTTAAGCAATCGTAATAAACATGACAACACAATAAAAATATAAAAAATAAAGGATAAAAAGTAATCAATAAAATTCATATATATATAATGGGACAGTTATTTATTGAAGCAAAAAAAAACCAAGTTGTTGCTCTGTAAAAAAGTTTAATGTATTTGGTTATAAAATCACAAGTCACTTTTATAACAATCATTGTCTAACCGAATCTATGCTTAACTACACAATAATTAATAACATTTACTAACCTTAAGCCCCAGGGGTCTATTCTGGGTCCATTTCTGTTCCTTGTGTACATCAACGACTTGCCTCATCTTGTGAGGGATAACCATGAGATAGTGTTGTTTGCAGATGACACATCCTTAGTATTTAAAGTTAACAGACAGCAATCGGTAATTGACGATGTAAACAATGCTCTCTCTAAAATGGTACTTTGGTTTTGCGCTAATAACTTGTTATTAAGCAGGAGTAAAGTCAAATGTGTTAAATTTTATACTAAGAATGTTAAACAAGTAAAAACTAGTGTTTTGATGAACAAGGAGGAACTGGAATTGACAGACAAGGCTGTCTTCCTAGGTATGACTTTGGTCATTATGTCCTATGGTTTATTGCTTTGGGGCAGTGCCTCTGATATTGATTCAATATTTGTGCTCCAGAAACGAGCTATTAGAGCTATCTATAAGATGGGCCCTCGTGAGTCACTAAGAAACACATTCAAAGAAATTAACATTCTCACACTACACTTACAATACATTTACGAGAATCTTTTGTATGTTCATGAAAATCTGTCTAAATTTAAGAAAAATAGTGATCTCCATCAATTTAATTTAAGAAATAAAAATAAACTTGCCTTGCACACTACTAGGCTCCATAAAATATGGAATTCGTTTGTGGGTCAATGTATACAATTTTATAACAAATTACCAAACAATATAGTATAATTTAAGAAATTTGTTAAACTGAGGTTGTCCAAAAAGGCTTATTACTCAGTTTCAGACTATGTCACAGATTTAGATGTTTGGAAATGAATTGCTCTTTTTTTAAGACCTATGATTGTTAATATAACTGCTGTTTTAATATTTAAAATATTTTGAGTTAAAAGAGTGGTGGTGAGTTTCTTTCCTGGGTTCTTTTCTCACCACTCTACCATGAACAATCTGCGAACCCAGCTAGCTGTAATTTTAATCGATAGATTTTTCATCTTTTATTGTTTTTTTTAGGACGTTCATAAGTGTCTTTTTGTGACCTAAATGAATAAACGAATTTGACTTTGACTTTGATTTTGACCTGTAGAAAAGAAACAACATTAAAAGCTATTGCTTCAATTAATCTTATTTTGCAAATCTTATTATACTAAACATTCCGTAGTACAAAGCCGAGGAGAAAACATACTTAGACAAGTGCTGCCACCTCAACAAAACCAGTCGTAGACAAAACGTCAAAGGTAAACGCGCGCATATTTAAATATAAAGGAAGAACGAAAGGGCTTCATTTACATATATAGTGTCAAATGCCAATAAAAACAATAAAGCTCATAAGATGTCACCAATTTAACCAAAAATAAAAATTCAGTTATTGGGTTCACAGATCACCAATTCAGTAATTTATTGTAATGGTAATTTGTTGAATATATTAATGGATCTGTAAGAAACACTCTGCTCTACGACGTTGAGAGGTGGTGTACATTGGATATTTACATTCTTTGTCCTAGTGCTCTCCCTTGTATGTTTTTTAGCTTTGCTTTCGTTCTCATTAGTATATTTGTATAAGTGGGGGAGTAACACCAATGTGTATAAACTGGGAACTGTTAAAATTTTAATTTCTTTGAAGTATGATCTGCAAGAATCTGGTAGTTTAATTCTTTTAATTGTTCGAATAGCTCTTTCTGTGCGGATAGGATGTAGATAAAAATAATGACAGTAAGAGTAGATTGTTTCTCTTGGATATCCGTATACTTTCTTTGTCATCATTATAACTTTCATTCGTCCAGTTCTTAGTCAAACGTCTATATAAATATTAAATGAAAGAAACTCCTCAAGACATCGAGTGCTCTCACTTGACGGTTTATGTATAAAAAATAATCCTATTTAAGAATTGCTGATATCAGAGACAGACTTATAAGAACGCGTCTGATAAATAAAACCCTGTGTCCTCATATATTAAGTAATTCAGAGTATCTCATAACACTTTACTGGGGGCTTAAGCACACTATTAAAAGGCTTTGTGTTAGAGAATTTTTCCACGCGCGGCACCTGAGACGGTACTAACGTGTTGCTAAAGTTTCTTATTATAATAAACACTCTTGTTATGCATGTATTTACGTTTTTATTGATGCATCATTATAATAATTACTTGTACATGTTGAGTATATTAAGTCGACAAAAATTCACTCAAGGTATATCCTTAACTGAATTTATATTATATATTTCATAGGTATTTAGGTATATCTTTATTTATTGAGGTATAAATACTTTAATTATCTTGACAGGTTAACCTCACTGTAATAATGAGTTTACTAAAAACACTAAATTAAATAAATTCATTTTTTTAAATCAAATATAAATTATTTCTCAAAAATTATGTGACAGCTCAACAGTAACTTAGTCTACTCAAGAGTAACTAACATCAAAACTGAAACTAATTTGTGAAGGTTATGTTTCAATGGTTGACTCGTTATCACCATGTCAGGGTCCGATGATAGTAGGAGGGAAAATTCCTTTTTTTTTTAAAAAAAAAGACAACGCCCATGTTAGGAATAAATCCTGTGTCGCGGGGACTTTACAAATACAAGAAACGGACACAAAGAACACTCAGACTCAGAACAACAATTTGTGTATCACACAAAGTGTGGCCCCATGTAGGATTTGAACCCACAACACTCGGCGAAGTGGATTGTGCCGTGGTGACCGCTTAAACCACTAGGCCAATCGTGCAGTCAAACTCCAAAATTTAAAGGTATGTATAAGAGTAGTGTTTTGTTTTAATTTTTATAAATTTATAAAAATGAGCGTGAAATAGATTATAGCTTTGTTAGTAGTGGGCTCATAACGCTAATGAGTGAGTGTTCGTATTGTTCAGTGGATAACTCATTATTGCGTTTTATTATACTTCAAACAAAAGCAGCTGCGACCCCCGTAGTACTGTGTGTATGGACCTGCACATTTGGATTTCCAACGCTTTGAGTTTCGTAATCACATGAAGTGTGGTAATTTTTTAAATTTTTAAATGGAAAAATGTGTATTTGATTTATAATTTGATACAGTAAATTGAGTGGTTTTTATATATTCGTTTTCTTGAAAGGATATTGCTTGTTAAAGACAAACTGTTTTGACAGATACATTTTCATAAACAAATACTTAAAAAAAAAATCACTTCCACGCAGGTAAGAAACTGTCGTTATTTTGTTTATTTGAAATCTTTTTATAAGTTAATTACTAGATTAATTATGATATACACATTGCAAATGTTTTGTTTTTACTTACTGCCTTTAATAAATACATCATGCACACTTGGTGCATTATCGAACTTAATCTACGGTATTCACTACCAGTCAACCATTGCGCGAAGCAAAGAAGAAAGGAAGTAGATACATTTTGACCTAAATTTATATGAGAATAAACAAACTTAATACCTAAAACAGATATTTTATAAACATATCATACACAGAATCTATATATATTATATACATGTTACTAAATATACACAAACAAATGACAGTTATGTTAAAGTCATTGTACAGCGGGACTTACTTAATGGTCTTCTACAACCGCGACATGCTATTTTATCGACCATTACCTCCATGGAATCCTGTCATCAGCGTGTGCAATCACCACTGTGAGAACAAAACAAAGCGTGCAGACATTTTAATTGTAGTGTGTTACTTGACCAAGTGAGAGTAGTCACACCTTGCAAGTCATGAGGGCGTCGCTAGGCTCACACCACTCTACCCGTAACAACGACTGGTGTAACCAGCTCGAAACGTCGATAAGTAGAAGATATCGTACCCTTTTTTAAATAGTTTTATCGCGTATAAGTCCCGCTGTACTAATAAAACTATGTGTATGTGTATGTGTGTATGTGTAAAAAAGTCTTTGACCAGTGTGCGTTGCCAGTGATGACTTACGGCGGAGAGACGTGGTCGCTCACTATGGCCTTGATAAGAAGGCTCAAAATCACCCAAAGAGCAATGGAGAGGGCAATGCTCGAAGTTTCTTTGCTTGATCGAACCACGAATGAGGAGATCCGCAGACGAACCAAGGTCACCGGTATTGCCAGTAAAATTGTTAAACTTAAGTAGCAGTGGCCGGACCACATTACACGCAGAAAAGATGGGGCCGTAAAGTTCTTGAGTGGCGACCGCGTACTAGGAAACGCAGCGTTGGTAGGCCCCCCACAAGGTGGTTCGACGACCTGGTGAAGGTCGCGGGAAGCTGCTGGATGCGGACGGCACAGGACCGGCTGTTGTAGACAACCTTGAGGCAGTTCTATGCCCAGCAGTGGACGTATTTTGGCTGAGATGATAATGATATTGATGATGATGGTGTAAAAATTGCCAGTCTAAAAATAATTATGTTAAATTTGGTTCTTCCAGTTGTCTTACAAGATATTGTTTTACTTTTGTCTTAAAAGAAAAAGGATTGGTGATCGTCCTGATTTAGAAGTGAAACTTATTGTAAGGAAAGTGAACCGTCCGAGAAAGGATGAGCCAACAAACTCAAACGCATGGGGCGACAACCAAGAAGAATAAGACAAAAGCACATTAACATAGATATTAAAAGCACATCATACTTCTAAGCAACTAAACGTCTGTCTATTATTTCAATATCAAATATCTATTATAATAAAGGTTATCGGATATGTTCAACAGACACTTAGCAGTTGGCCCATTGCCAACTTACGTTATTCGATTATCTCAGTGAACACGTCAAACAATGTACATTACAGAGACAGCCATTATTGGCAATAAATTCCGTATCGCATAAAACTGGAGGTGGTAGAATTGTAGCTTACAACCTATGTCACTACAAAGGTTGTAAGCGCCAAATGCTAATTTAGATTTTATCACGAACTTGTTCGAACCACAACCGTATCTGAATGTCAGTTGCAGTTAATCATAAAATTTAGACATAGTTTCCTATGAAGAAGAAAATATGTGACACTAATCGAATTTAGGTAGTAGATCGAATGGCTAGGTAGTAGAGTCACACTGATTTCAGCACAAGCGGGCCGGCTCGACCGGGGCAGTACTACTCTCCCACAGAAGACCAACCTAAAGCGCCAGCAGCCATGTTGTCGAGTTTCGTTGGTGAGTGTGAGACCGGAGGCCCATTGATGCGGGAGTGACAGTTATCGTGGTAAATGTGTAAACCTTACACTGTCAGGATGACTGTCATGCCTGCTACGTCCCCAAGCGGGGTGTAAAAAAGCATCAAACTAGGCCGCCATAGGGTGAGTCACCATACTGCATTGTCTGCATTTGCAATGAGTATGGTAACCACTACCCTTGGATTCTATTCATACTTTCCATCAGGCAGGGTAGAGTCACTTTGGCAGGCTCTTAATATAAAAAAAAAAAACGAAAAATAAAAAGGTGTTATAATCAGTAGGGCCACGCTACTACCCTCTCACAGAAGTCCAATCTAAAGTGACAGTAGAATTTCGTTGATGAGTAAGAGACCAGAGACCAATCGATGCCTTTACACTGCCATGAAGACTATCATGTCTTTTTGTCTCCAAGCGAAGCGGGAAAAGCATCTTACTGGGCCGCAGAAGTGTGGGTCCACTATATTGCATTGTCTGCATATGCAATAAGTATGGTGACCACAACTATTGGATTCTATTCATGCTTTCTATCAAGCAGACTTGAGTCACTATGGCAGGCTCTTAAAAAAATGTTTTGACACAGTTGCACAAGATTTTCCGGGCAACATTCTGAAACTTTCTTAGAGATAAGCTGCGCTCTAGAAAGGCTATGAAAAAGTTTAATCTTAAGTGCAGATAGCACCGATAACCGTTTCTTATCGACATCGTTCATTCATATTTATGAGCAATATCGCTTACCTTCCATTGCCTTTAACTGTCACCCTTTCTCCTTTCAACTTTTGAAATGGGCACTAGATAGCGGAAGCTTCACCTCTATGACATAAGTCTAACTAAATAATAGTTGTCGAATTGTTGGTGTTTATACGCCTCTTCCCACTCCTTATTGAATGCAAAAGTAACTGTGTGCATATGATAAATGTTAATATAATACAATGTTTCTGGTGCAATAACTTAACATTAGACTATGACATAATGTAACTCGGAATGGTCTATAAAACTCGGAGTACTTCTCCAATTGCTCAAGTAAAGCATTTGCTAAATAACTGTTATATGAAATAAGGCTAACTACAAACGTCCGACACTCGTAAAATGATGTTAAAATTACATGTGTAACTGTTAAAGTCCGAACTACGGTTAATCCTAAACTCTAAGATTTGCTCACACTTAATTATCACTTTAAACAAGCATGTATCAAGGAGAGTACTTTTTCTTTTTACTAGACTACGACGAAGCCAATAGAAAGAGTGATATTGGCAATCTATGTACATATGTACGTTTATAAGTTCACCATAGCACCTAAACTATTGAAGCAATTTTAACGAGTGAGCTGTCAATAGATTTATGATAATAGCTCAAGTGATATAGACTATATAAAAATTATCAACAATTGAATTTTGTCCCATAAATTTTATCAAAAATTTGTACGACGACGACTTCTAGTAGTAAAAGCTCGAAAATATCATTCCTTTTTTATTTTTTTTTGTTTACATTAACTCACCTACACCAACTGTAGATAAGTTCTAAGATTTGCTAGTAAAACCTAAACAGTAAACAGCCACTCCATGCCAAAACTGATGTTTTAATAAAATCAATAGAAGTAGTAAGCGACTTCAAAACATTTTAGGATCAATAAAAGTTAGGAAGATGAAGAAACGCTGTCGGAGAACCGTTTCAAATATTTTGGTTATGATGATGTATTCTTAGTTGATTTCCACTCAACTATGGAGGAGATATTATAGTGCACAACACAAACACAGCTATACTCTCTGTTTAATCACTCTCACTATGCAATGAGATGGTTATCAGATGCAAGCGGGGCGAGATCAGGTGCAGGATTAATGGTTTTACATGCTCTCTGAGGCAAGGGGATTTAGATTACAAGTTCTAACGTTTTACGAGTACCAGGGAATCCCTTCTTAGGGTACACCTGGTTCCCCGGCTACTGGTACCTGAGACGGCGTGCGGTTGTTGGTCGGTTCGTGTCCGACATAACCAGTACGTGGTATCCGGGGTGATATACGCACAGAAAAAAAAAGGTCTGTTATTAGGTATTTCTGTAACCAGAAAACTCACAACGCTTTTTTTTATCTAACCTGCAAATCGAATCCAAGACCTCTTGACCGGTAGTCGCATGCGCTAACTGCTAGATCAACAAGCCAGTTTTTATGATATAGGGGAGTAAACGAACAGTCCAGTCGTCCGAATGTATGTGCCTAGAAGTCATAGCCGGCGGGTGAGATTTCTCTTTCAAGATAACTGTAACTTATTTATAAAATCATGACACTATCATAGTGAACATCAGTTTAACCGTTGCGGTCAGTGCTTTATCGTGTGACCTCAGCCCAATCCTCGTGTCTGTCTCCCAGCGCTGGCACTAGTTTATATCTTGAGTTACTACCAAGGATGATAAATGCTCATATCTTTCCTTACCACATATATTACTGTTACGATACGTAGTTTATAGCCGTGCATTTTTCTCCACATCTTTGTAAAGACTAAAATATCCTTCACATATAGAGTAATTCGCTTGTACGTATTTTGTTTTGTTTCTACTTGTCTTGCATGTCCATCCAGCGTGTCAATTGCGGTAATTCATACATTTTAAAATGTCGACACTACCAAATTTCTTAGTGCTATGTCTACCAACGGCGTTGGTCCTTCCAAAAGCTATCAGGCTTCAGGTGTGTATTTAGGTGTCCAGTCTGCTTTTTGACTTCTGTAACATAAACAACGCGATCCAAGATCTTTAAATGTGGAAGAGCCAAGCTACAACAACACCAGTAGTTCAAAAGGGCTAGGCTCGAACCGGGTAATTACCACGCTTTCACAGAATACCGTCGTGAAACAGGAGCATAATAATGCTGCTGTGTTTCATCAGGTGAGTGAGAGTTCCAGATGCCCATAAGGGGAAATTGGTCTGGGTGTTTGTGCTATATTAGATGGCCATTTGGGCTCGCAAGCTATCGGTGCATTGGTCAAAGTCAAAGTCAAAGTCAAATTCATTTATTCATTTAGGTCACAAAAGACACTTATGAACGTCATAAAAAAAACAATAAAAGATGAAAGATGAACAATCTGTCGATTAAAATTACAGCTAGCTGGGTTCGCAGATTGTTCATGGTAGAGTGGTGAGAAAAGAACCCAGGAAAGAAACTCACCACCACTCTTTTAACTCAAAATCTTTTAAATATTAAACTAGCAGTTACATTCACAATCATAGGTCTTAAAAAAAGAGCAATTCATTTCCAAACATCTAAATCTGTGACATAGTCTGAAACTGAGTAATAAGCCTTTTTGGACAACCTCAGCTTAACAAATTTCTTAAATTTACTAATAGATAATAATACTATGTTGTTTGGTAATTTGTTATAAAATTGTATACATTGACCCACAAACGAATTCGATATTTTATGGAGCCTAGTAGTGTGCAAGGCAAGTTTATTTTTATTTCTTAAATTAAATTGATGGAGATCACTATTTTTCTTAAATTTACACAGATTTTTATGCACATACAAAAGATTCTCGTAGATGTATTGTGAGTGTAGTGTGAGAATGTTAATTTCTTTGAATCTGTTTCTTAGTGACTCACGCGGGCCCATCTTATAGATAGCCCTAATAGCTCGTTTCTGGAGCACAAAGATTGAATCAATATCAGAGGCACTGCCCCAAAGCAATAAACCATAGGACATAATGCTGTGAAAGTAACTGAAATAGACTAATCGCGCAGTATCAACATCCGTCAATTGACGAATCTTTCTCACAGCATAAGCTGCAGAACTAAGTCTACCAGATAACGTTTCTATATGTGGGCCCCATTGTAACCGTGAATCTAAAGTTATACCTAGGAATACAGCCTTGTCTGTCAATTCCAGTTCCTCCCCGTTCATCAAAACACTAGTTTTTACTTGTTTAACATTCCTAGTATAAAATTTAACACATTTGGTTTTACTCCTGTTTAATAACAAGTTATTAGCGCAAAACCAAAGTACCATTTTAGAGAGAGCATTGTTTACATCGTCAATTACCGATTGCTGTCTGTTAACTTTAAATACTAAGGATGTGTCATCTGCAAACAACACTATCTCATGGTTATCCCTCACAAGATGAGGCAAGTCGTTGATGTACACAAGGAACAGAAATGGACCCAGAATAGACCCCTGGGGCACCCCCACCGCCACAGCTGATCCCTGGGATAATTTACCATTAACATCTACTCTTTGAATCCTATCACTTAAATAAGAAGTAAGAAGATCCAAAGCACTGCCTCTTATTCCATAGTGGTGTAATTTCCTGACAAGTGTTTCATGCTGCACACAATCAAATGCTTTAGATAAGTCACAAAACACCCCGTAGGCGTCACGTGACTCCTCCCAAGCCTCAAATATATACTCTAATAATTTAACCCCAGCATCACATGTTGACCGACCATGAGTGAAACCAAATTGTTTAGTGTGCAGCAATTGATTTTCATTAAAATAATTAAGCAACTGAGTAAGTATCAGCTTTTCAAAAACTTTACTAAATGTTGGTAGGACCGAAATTGGTCTAAAATTTGTGGGGTCTAATGGACTACCTGATTTAAACAAAGGAGTTATCTTGCTATACTTCATCAGGTCAGGAAACACACCATAATCTATACATCTATTAAATATAATAACTAAGTCAGGTATAATAATGTCAATTATTGAGTGAACGACACTTACAGAAATTCCCCAAAGATCAGCTGTCTTTTTTATATTAATAGATTTGAAGGCAGCTAAAACATTAAGTTCATTTATATACTGAAAAGTAAAATTATTAAAAAATTCTGGTACATTTTCTCTGATCAATGATTCTGCAGTGGAGGTGGAAGAGCCTAAATTACCTGTAAGTGCGACTGGGAAAGTGGAAAAAAATTTTTCAAATGTGTTGGCCACTTCCATGTCATTCTTGGTAATGTGACCATCAAAATTTAATTTAAAATCAGACTCCTTTGTTCCACTTCTCCCAGTCTCAGCATTAATAACTTTCCAAGTTGCTTTAATTTTATTACTACTGTTTCTGATTTTAGACTTAATAAACAAAGATTTGGCTAATTTACAGACACTTTTAAAAATCTTTGAATAGCATTGTACATATTGCTTAAAGTCCTCACTAGTATTATATTGTCTTTCATGATACAGCCTATACAATGTTTCCCTACTCCTATAAATTCCTACTGTTGCCCAGTTACTGAATATAGGACAATCAGTAACAGTAACCGTCTTGGAGGTAAATATTGAATTAAATAGACTAAGGAACGAATTAAAAAAGGAACAATATAGTGCATTAGGGTCTAATTTGTTATTTAAGGAAGGTAAATTATTAATTAAGTTAATTCTCATACGTTCCAGGCGATCAACTGTTACTGGTACAAGAGTAATTTTTTTTTTAAGCACTGTTTTCTTTTTGCTTACAAAACTAACTAACTGACCAGAGTGATCAGAATCTAACTTATTAATAATAGATTTATGTCTAGGAACAATATCTGTATAGATGTTGTCCAGGCAAGTAGATGTAGTAGCGGTTATTCTAGTAGGCTCCATAAACAAATTTAGCAAGTTGTGGGACTTAAAAAGACTAAGAACTTTAAGGGTGGAATTTGATTTATCAAGAATGTTAATATTAAAGTCACCACAGACTAGTACGCTCCTACCTGAGATGGCAAGTTTGCTTAGGGCTTCATCCATTATTTCTAAAAATAGTTTCAAATCCGCGGAGGGAGGTTTATATACACTTATAACAATGAATTGCTCTAATTGCACACATGCGAATTCTATAGAACATTCTATAGAGAGGGACACAATATCTTTCCGTTCCTTAAACTTAAGGTTTTTATGTAATAGAATAAGCGACCCACCATGTATTGTGTTGACTCTACAGAATGAACTTCCAACTTGGTGGTTGCTGAAATTAAACATGAGTTGATGCCCCTTTAACCAATGCTCAGTAATACACATAATATTAACATTCTCTGAATTCATGAATAATTCCAGCTCAAGTTGCTTGCCCTCCGTCAAGCAACAAATGTTTTGATGAACCAGATTAATTACATTACATTTATTTAAATTATTATTTTGTTGATATTTTGTGTAGCATGTGTTAAAGTGTTCATTTGACTGTACTGCCAACTTAATTAAAGGTGAGTTTAAAAAATTGGAGCTAGAGGTTGCTACCTCTATTGTCTCACAATTCAATTTAAATTATTGGAAATGTCAATAAGAATGTCATTAGAACAAGACTGCTCAATAGAAGCAGGTCTTGTAGTCAAATCTTTGGTCAAAGTTTGTAAAAAAAAGGATAGCGAAGACGCTATCTGTCTAGTAAAACTAGGAGTGAGGTAATGCTTACCCTTTGTCTGATAAAAAGACTTACTAACACAGTTAGTATCTATCAGATGAAATTTGTCATTGTAAGTGCATATGGTATGCAGTGTAACATTAAGCTTATACCTAAGTCTATTTTCTACATCTGGCAACATTTTAGAGTAGGGGAATGTAAACAATATAATTTTATTAACACTTAAAGCTAACAGAGACTCACAATATTTAATTAAAGCTTTTTTGTTAACATTACCCCTGTTCCCTGTTAAAATTATAAGATTATTGCAATCAGTGAAATCATAATTTACAATCCTTTGCATAATAACATCAAAGGGTGCAGCTGGTAGGCAAATATTTAAAACAGACTGACCAGTAAGATTAGATCTTAATTTAGAGCCCATGTTTTTTCCAATGTCATCGCTGAACATAATAGATTTTTGTGGTGGTGGTGCATCATTTAATGTACTTTGTACATGAAATGATGCACCCAATGACTGCTTTGTTCTCTTATTGGTATGTAAGGTGTCACATTCAGGCGTACTAAAAAGAAACATACTCTCTGGCTTTGGATGATTGTGTGAGCGAGCACATTCACATAAATGATTATTTACCAATGAGTCAAAGCGCTCTGTATTATTTGATGATAGTTTTAAAAGATCATCCAAAGCCTTGGAATACTCCTGAATCTCCTTCCGAGAGATATCATACTTGTTATTTAGTATGTCTAAGGAGTCTTTAAGGTTATTAATTTTAAATAACAATGCCTGTGTGTCAACTTCATATTTCAATCTAGAATTTTTTAACTTAGAAATACACAATTCTAAATCATCATACAACTCACATTTCTCTTTACTAAGTTTAGCACATTTAGAGACACTGTTATGACTTTTTATTATTTTTTTTGTTCTTTGAATGAACTTATTAACTTTGATATATTTTTTCAGTTTATTTCTACTGCAATTTGACATTACCGTTGGCTTAGTAGTAGATAAAGAGTTATTGTCTGGGAGGTCCATAGCCAAATGGTTGTTAATCGCTGGAGAAACCAACAGAGGGGCATTCTCCACCAATTCTTCAAATAAACTTATATTATGCTGTACAGTGACTTTTTGAGCATCTTCTTGTAACTGGGTGATGTATGTATGGGCCTCTCGAAGCTCTTGTTCTAGGGTAGATATCTTACCGAGGGCCTGCTCATAATCATCACTGCACTGGTCAAAGTTACTAACTATGGCTTGGAGATTGTCCCGTTCTTCAACAATAGTTGTTAGTTGCCTATACAAAGCAGTCATTTCTGTCTTTAATTTAGTATTAGTGTCTAAGAGTGCTATGAGTTCTTTCTCATTTTCCTCTCTTTCACTGTTTAATTGAGCACACAACTCCTTGGTATTCTTTAATTCTACTAAAGTCAGTTGGAGTTTAGTTTCCTCCTGACGTGACAGGGCTCTGCGAGTCATCATTTTTCAGTAAAAAATATCTATACAACCGGAATCAGAAAACAAGAAGCTGTGTTGACGATAGTCAAATTATAGACTTGTAACTATTGGAGTGGTTGTAATCACTACTTATTTAACAAATTACTGTACTTAAAAAAAAAAAGATGCAAATCAAACCTATTTAAATACAAACTATAACCTAACGTACTTACCCTACAATATTCACTAAGAACAAAATTCACGATAAATACTTATAAAAACATTACTGTAAACTAATATTTATCACAATTAAAGATGATTACACTGGAAAAGAGCTATAAATTATCAAATTTAATTATTATTTCCAATAAAATTTAAATTCAAATTTACGGTCAGCTGTTGCTACAATGTGTTGCCAGACGTAAACTCGTGGGTCACTCGTTCTGGAGGTCAGCGGGATCCGAAGAAACGGTGCTCCGCTAGCCGCCCGTGGTTTGTAGGGGGCCCAACTAGCGTGCTAGCCCCACGTGAAAGGCTGCCCCGCCGGTCACGCATAATCCCGGAGTTGCTCCATCGTGCCGGTTGGCGGCCGGATGGAGAGGACCCGATGACGACTCCCGGGGGGGTTCGGGCGTCCCCGCGCTCTCCATATAAGTTCCCCATCGGTGTATTGTTCCTTGCGGGCTGCTTGGCTCCTGGTTAGTAGTTTGTCCCGTCTTCTTTCCCCTTCCCCTATTCACTCTAAATATGAAAAGAACCAAAGAGAAAGGTAAGTTTAACCAGCGGTTGCACTTCCTCTCCCTTAAAGTGCATTTCTCTAATATTCGAGGATTGCACTAAATTTCATTGATGTCCATCACCATCTCGAGACTGAGAAACCGCACTTGCTCTTTCTAACGAAGACGCACATCTATAACCCGTCCGATCCAACATACCTGCACTATCCAGGGTTATACACTGGAGACCTAATTCCGTGCCCACGCAGGCGTGTGCGTATATATCAGGGACGTGACCTGCTGTCAGCGTTTTCGTAACTTGGTGGTGCCAGACCTTTCTGTTTTGTGGGTTCTTGTAAATATTGGCCTTGATCAAATAGTTTACGCCGAGAGGTCTACCGTTCGCATAGCGGAGACCAGAGACGACAAGGCTATTGAACCATCTAAGTGAAGCTGCAGATTCGGTCCATCGACGCTTTCCATCTGCGCAGTTGGTGTTTCTTGGGGACTTCAATGCACACCGTGAAGAGTGGCTGTACCCACATAGTGACACTGACCACGCTGGAAGAGTGGTCTAAAAATTTGCATTATCTTGTGGCCCCTCTCAGCTCGTCCACGAACCCACTCGTATTCCTGACGTCGTGGGCCACACTGCGTATTGCCTGGACCTTCTGCTGACAACCTATCCTGACAGATATTTGGTTTCCGTTTCACCACCACTCGGGACATCGGATCATTGTGTGGTGAAATCTGTGTCGCACTACTCGCCCCCTGACACCAGCCCTAAAGACGTGGAAATTGTCAATTCTTCAAAGGTTCGGCGGTACTTCAGCTCTGAACAGCTGCTTAATCTTTACACAGCCCAAGTTCGATCCTGCATGGAGTACTGTAGTCATCTCTTGGACGGTGTAGCCTAATATCATCTGGAAGCTTTGTACTCAGTTGACCGAAGAGCCCGTAGGTTAATTAACAACGAAAAGCTCTCAAATAGCAGATTACATACCCTTGAGCATCGTCGTCGTGATGCCAGCTTGTCAGTTTTTTATAGGATACACTTTGGAGAGTGCTCGAAGGCTCTCTTCGAACTGATTGAGCCATCTCCATTTCTTTATTGAACTACTAGGCGCAAGCAAAAATTTCATCCACATGTTGTTGACATACCCACAAGTCGTACTAAACGGTTTGACAGCTCTCTTTTGGTGAGAGTCGCCAAGACTTGGAACGACCTGCCTGGGTCTATTTTTCCTGATGACTTGAACTCTGGAGCCTTTAAGAGTAGAGTGAACAGGTATCTTTTGGTTAGGCGTGTACCACCTTCGTCTTCATCTACACTTTTCATCAGGTGAGATAGAGAACAAATGCCTATTCCATTACAAATGTAAAAAAGAAAAAAAAATGCAGTCTCAAATCTAGGATCCATCAGAAACTTGCGACATCCATTATTTTACTTCCTTAAGCTTGTTTGGAAAACTAACATAAGCGGACTCAATCTACATTTAATATATAAATTACAAACGATAACATAATTCAAAAATCTATATATTTAAAAGAAAATCATAGAAATAATACTTCGGTTAAAAGTTTACTAGTCAAAGTGTTTTTTGATAATTGAGTTTTATTTTACACAAAATAAAAATAGGTTAACTTATTTATGTTAACGCTATACTTATTTAAACAATAACAGCATCCCTTGTTTCGCCCTATACCTACTTATACCTTTCAAGTGAAATTCATAATATAAACATCGGTACATCGGTGACATCCACCCTTCAAGTAAAGCGAGGTCACGCCAAGTGCTCGTACACAAACGTTTTCGAGGATAAGACAAGTTCAAACGTCTTCAGTTATATGAGATATTCACAACACTGTACACTGTTATTTATTTGAATAAAGTAACAAGAAAAGATAATAAAATGATTATCTAAGCTCTTGTTTCTTCACTCGTTTGAATATTTATTATTTCTAGCTTTGAGTATTCTCATCCTTTGTTTCACTCCCTTAATAATCCACTCTTTGTGAGTACTTACAATATACAACACAAAATATTAGTGTGGTGATGGACTAAGAATACAGCGTGTCACCTACTCTATTCATCTCATGAGTGTCGTAAGAAACGGCCAAGGGAACGAACTATGCGAGACAACGTCCCATACCAACCCGTCTGGTCAGCGTGATATAGTAGGTCAAAACTTCCTTTCTAAGAAGTGGCCTGTGTCCAGCAGTGGACTGTTAACAACTGTTGATAACGACTGCATACAAAGCAGCAACAGACAAAATTTCAGGTTTGTCCCACCAGGAGCGTTGGTAGGTCGATAAAACGTTTAGACAAGGCAGGTAATTTAATATGTGACTAAGACGGACATGAAGAAAAATCTTTTTAAGCCTTTTTGAAAAATATGATGCGTATCATGATGAAAAAATAAATACTAAGAAGTTAAATGTAGCAAAGTGCAAAAATCAAAAGTCTATACAGACATTATAGTCAAGTTAGACTTTCAAAACTGTCAAAACGCAACTTCTGGTCACATCAAGGAAGTAAAAGATACTTTTACACAAATATCTGTGTAATTATAGAAGATTTAATGATCTACTTCTTAACTTTTTATGTATTCGAAGGTATAAGGCCATTTTGTTTCAGGCATTTCCTTTCACTGAATAATTAAATTTCTAAGTAACATATCACGTCGTGGCCAGGCCTGCTTAAGTTTGCCCACCATTACAAGTAGAAACAACAAATGTTGCTATGTCCGTTCACAGAATTGTGTTTGATTTCGTTTAAAATAATAATAAAAAAACTAAAATCAATTAAACTGATAAAAAAGGTAAACAGTATTTTTCAAAAGTAGAATAAGAATCTTAGAAGCGGGTTGCAACTTAGTTTATGGAATAAGGAAGAAACCAAAAAATGAACAATAACACGAATGTAATTTTAATTTATTATAAAAAAAATCACTTAATTATTAAAATTGTACAATTTATAACAAAAAGGATCTTTAATAATATTTTTTCAGAGAAACATATGTTGTATATTATACGTGTACTTCATTTATTACACCTTTTTTTTGTGCAAAAATCCCCACGGATACCACCGCGAGGTGGTTATGTCGGACTCGAACCGACCAAAAACCGCACGCCATCTCGGGTACCAGTAGCCAAGGAACCAGGTGTACCCTAGTAAGGACCTACTCCCTATTTCCTCTGCATCACCCAAAAGTTGATTGGTAAAGAACGGCTTAAACATTAAGTCCACCTATGCACCTAAAGTGTATGATGTATAAATAAATAAACATTAAATATTTTATCTTATAAATTAAACACAAGGTATATTTATTAAGCGAGAAGATAAGCTTAAAACCTAGTTATGGGTATTTAAACTGTGCAGTAGTATTTCAAGCCAGTTTGTTTAACTTTCCTTAGGATAGTCTTTAATAAAATATTCATTGAGAAGAAAGTCTCATAACTTAAACTATTGTTAGTCAACATAACATATCATTTCTCAGTCATTAATTCGAGGAAAGTGTGTGAGGGTATTTATTTTATATTATTAATGTGTTTAAGTACACATTTTCTTCTTAGACTTTATTATTGTTTAGGGTGGGCTACTAGCTCACTAGTTTAATTTTTATAACAGCTTTTCCACAGGGTGACTGGCACGAGATCTCTTTAAACCTATGGATTCGAATGTTGAACTAATTGTCAGTATATTTGAAGACACTAGCTTCCTAATAACGATTACCATAGATGTTTACGACGACCGGAAATGACGGCTTAACGTGTTCACCAAGGTACGGCGTAAACCACCGCCAAACTGCCGTGTCGCCAAACTGAACGACGCTTTTGATCCGAAACGTGAATCGAACTCCATACCGATGCGAATGCTCATATAGAATCAACATTCACATCCGCTAACCGCTAGATCAACCAGATAGTTTGTGTATAATAATGTTATATATATAGTTTCATTTTTTTTTTATAAAGGGCAATACCCGCACTAGGAACATATCCTGTGTCGCGGGGGGTCGCGCTTGAAACAGACACAAAGAACACCCAGGCTCAGAACAACAATTCATGGATCACACAAAGTGTTGTCCCATGTGGGATTTGAACCCACAACACTCAGCGAAGTGGAGAGCGGCGTGGCGACCGCTTAAACCACTAGGCCAACTGTGCAGTCTATTTGCAAGTGATCAAAATATTTTGTACACTTTTTTAACAAATATGACACAAGGAAGCATATCGTATATTTGTATTATCTACATGTTTATATGTACGGGTAGAAAAAGTACCCAATTTTACTCATTTTCTCAACAATTTAAATGTCAAATTAGGTTAAAAAAAAAGTTATGATGTACTCCTAGGCGACTTTGGCCATCCGCCACATCGTCTTCGATGTGGCCATCTGCCGCCCGGCCGCAGGCCTAGACCACCGCTGTAGCTGCCCTCCGCGACGATGGTCCCTCAAGCGGATGAACCGAGATATGCTCGTCGCCGCAGCCATCGTCGCAGATTGGCCAGGGGAAGAAGAACGGGTCTCGTCTGATCCAGAAGCGCAGGCGGCCTGGTTCCGTGGCGTTATGACTGACGTCTGTGACGCGTCGATGCCACGGGTCAGACCGGGAGGCAGGAGGGGTTCTGTGTACTGGTGGACAGCGGAACTCGAGCAACTTCGCACAGCGTGCTCGAGAGCCCGTCGCCGGTTTCAAAGAACCCGAAGAAGACGGCGAGCCACAGCCGAGGAGATTGCCGAAGTGAGGCGGGAGTATGGCGCCGCAGCAAAAGCTGTAAGCCTTGCAATCGCGGAAGCCAAGGCTCGGTCTTGGAAGGAGCTTATACAGGGACTAGACAGGGACCCATGGGGGCGCCCTTATAAACTTGTATTGGGCAAGCTCAGACCGTGGGTCCCACCACTGACTCAGACCCTGGATCCTGTATTCGTGGGCAGAGTTGTAGATACTCTCTTCCCCAGGGACCAGGGTAGTCCCTCATGGCCTCCATTGCTGTCGGATTCCACTATGTGGTCCGACGACTTTGAGGTGACGGAGGATGAGCTGGACCGAGCCATGAAGCGACTCGCCGCCCGCAACACCGCTCCTGGCCCGGATGGGATTCCGGGTCGAGCATGGGTGTGCGCTTCGGTGATCCTAGGGAATAGGTTGAGGCAACTGTTTACCAGCTGCCTCCGTAACAGCGTATTCCCTTCCGGCTGGAAGGAAGCCAGGCTGGTACTCATCCAGAAACCTGGCAGGGCTGCAGATACTCCCTCGGCGTTCCGACCTATATACCTGTTGGACGAGGCGGCGAAACTCTTTGAAAGAGTTATCGCCGCCCGTATCAGCCGACACCTGTCGCTAGTGGGCCCTGACTTATCAGACAACCAATTTGGCTTTCGAGAGGGACATTCAACGCTCGACACGATCGAACGCGTCCGCTCCTTATCGGAAGAGGTTGTCTGTCGGGGGGGAGTGACGTTGGCCGTCAGTCTTGATATAGTCAACGCCTTTAACTCCCTGCCGTGGTGGGTAATTAGAGACGCACTGGTATATCACCAGTTGCCCCTCTACTTGCAGCACATCATCGGGGCCTATCTTCGCGATAGGTCCATATCCTATGTAGGTCGGGACGGTGAAGTACTTCAAAGGGAGGTCACATGTGGGGTTCCCCAGGGGTCGGTTTTAGGACCCCTTTTGTGGAACCTCGCGTATGATGCGGTCCTGAGGACCAGTCTACCCCTTGGAGTGAGTGTCGTCTGCTACGCGGACGACACTCTAGTACTGGCTAGGGGGTATGGCTTCCAAGAAGTCTTGGAGCTCGCCGAGTTAGGGGTGACCTGTGTCGTCCAAAAGATCAGCGATTTGGGTCTACAGATTGCACCTCATAAGACGGAAGCCCTGTGGTTCCACAGGAAACGCGGAGGTGTCGTTCCTACCAGCTCGTTTATAAGAGTGGAAGGAGCGGAGGTCGAGGTCGGTCGACACATTAAGTACCTCGGCCTAACCTTGGACAGTCGCTGGAGCTTCGAGGAGCATTCCAAGCGGATGATCCCACGAGTTCGGGGGTTGGCGGGCTCCCTACAAAGGCTGTTGCCTAACATAGGGGGCCCGCGAGAAGAAGTGCGCCGCCTCTACTGTGCGGTGCTACGATCCATGGCCCTCTACGGAGCGCCGATATGGGGCAAGCGCATATCGGCCTCCTCCCGCTGCAGAGCTAAGCTCAATCGAGCGCAGCGGGTAGCGGCCATTCGGATCGTACGAGGATACCGCACCATCTCGTCTGAGGCGGCAACAGTCCTGGCACGTTTTCTGCCCTTTGATATCCTGGCCGATATGGACGCGAGGATCTATGACCGTATTCGCGCTATCCGCCGGGATGAGAGTGGGGAAGACCAGGACGAGCTCGAAATGCGGCAGAGCGCCCACCGACAGGCATTGACACAATGGCGCGCGCGGCTAGAACAGCCACAAAATGCGCGCCAACGCGCTGTCGGTGCCGTTCTGCCCAACCTCGAAGCTTGGGTAGGTAGGGAGGGAGGTCGCGTCACCTACCGACTGACGCAGATACTCACCGGGCATGGTTGCTTCGGTGAGTATCTGAATAAGATCGGACGCGAGGAGACGGCACACTGTCACCACTGCGCAGCCGACTGGGACTCCGCCCAGCATACGCTGGAAGACTGCCCCGCGTGGGCATCTGAACGCGGAGCCCTAGTCGATGAAATAGGACGAGACCTATCGCCGCCAGCAATCGTTGCTGCCATGCTGGCGGGTGAGGAAAGCTGGGCCGCAGTGGTCTCTTTCTGCGAAACTGTTATGCTCCAGAAAGAGACCGCTGAACGGGATCGGGAGAGGGCCGATCCCAAACGAAGAAGACGCCGGCGGCGTTATGAGCCGTCGACGGGACCGCGAGTCGCCAGAGAGTGGGGTCCTCTGGTGGCGGATTAGTTGCTGCGGTCTGCGATGGAATGATTTGTTTCGGCCTGGTAGCAAAAATGCGATCGGGTCGCAACAAATTATAACAACCGGACTGATAGGTGGGGTTGCCTTTATGGCGTCCCCAGGATAGGGTCTGACTAGGCGCGGCGTTGATTCTGGAGGGGACCTGAAATAACATGGTCCGGGTCCCCTTCAGAGAAGGACGCCTAAGACCGGCCGCCGGGGTGGTTTTTAGTGGAAACACCACATACTCCTGGCTCCTGCGTCCCCAAGGAGTCGGAGATCCGAAGGGATTTTCCACCCCGACAACAAAAAAAAAAAAAAAAAGGCGACTTTGGCCATGATGGCCAGTTCCCGTGGAGATCAGCCACCCGCACTAGAGACATTACGCTCCCGCTCGAAGTCACGATGTCCACAAACCGTTTTACATTCAAAAAGAATGTACATAATCTCCTTCTTAACGATATTGAAGGATCGGTATATCTACAGTTGGCTCAGCTTACAGTCAAGTTGTCATAATGTACGAATATAATCTAAATGTGTGTGTATGTGTATATTTATGTAGATATATGTATATGTATATGTGTATTTATGACGTATGTATTACATGTGTTCATGTATATATATGTACTCATGTATGGTATATTTTTATTGTCAATATAACCTCTATGCACCTCCCTTACTTTATTTCTATACCACCCTAAGGTTGACTGGAAGAGAATACCTTGGGCATTAAGTCCGCCGATGTACAAAGTGCATAAAGTGTAAATAAATAAATATTATCGTGCACAAATGTGTGCACAAACACAGGTGCCCTCTATATTCCCTCAGTGTCACAATCTAATAACGTCGTATCGGATAATACTATAGGAGTAAAGAATATGTTATTAATCATGCTTTGCAAAGATTCACCTCCTTAAAACTAGGAGGGCGGGAGTTAGGGTCGCGGTGACGTCACTCAGTCGGTGAACAGCAGCGAAAGACTTGCTTAACAATGCTGAGAAGTCACGGTGCCACTCCGGTCACACATGATTTATTTGATTAGTTTTATCATGTTTTATTTAATTGTAGACATGCCAATTATTTATATACATACACGTGCAATAACATAAAATTCACATAATTCAAGACAAAAAGTTATTCGTAATAGTGCATAGGATATTCAAAGAAGTATAAGAGGTATCTTGTAAGTAAGGTTACTTACGAGTTTATAATTAAATGAAAAATCATTAAAATAAATCCCGAAAAAAGACCAAGAGAAAAAAGGAAATATCAATCTAAGAGCAATAAATAAAAATAAATATCATTATTATTATTATATCTTCGGACGTCATCCACAGAAAAGTAATATTTGGTAGTCAAGAGATCAAGCAGGTTTATTCTGGTAGCAGCCAGTCTAGTGCCTCGCTGCGCCATCTATGAGGTGGTGGCAGAATCATAAGGTTTACATTGAAAGGTAACTTACAAAGTTAGCTTCAAAGAATTTACTGATGACACTGCCATCTAGTAGTGAATAGCATAACTAAGTAAACTCAAAGAACTCGCCGAGGTTTAGTAGTTTCGTTAATCGGTATTTTCACATTGCGTTGGCTTTGATATCAGTTTTAGTAATAATTTTAATAATTATATACATTTTTGTCCTGCCCTTAAACAATCATTTTCAGTAAGGTTGCATTTTCTCTTTTATGCATAGAAATCTGCAATTATGATCTGTTGTATAGAATATGATCACAAAGACCTGCTACATAAACATAATCCAGCACTATTCCAATAAATCTTACCTATCTTATCCTATTATTGGAAGTATCTTGTCTTAAAATGGATCAACGTGTTGATGTGGTTTAAAAATGCGGTGAGATACGGATCACGTCCATTACGTAGTCTAAACATATAACAATTGTAATGTGAAGGTATCAAATCTCTTTGATCAATTTTTGCACTTACCCTCGTATTTCCGTTTTTTTTTTGAACACACATTACTGATGCGTTCCAAGCCTCAACCGCGGCTACGGAGCATACACTGTACGGGGTGGATGTAAATCATGCTTATCATAAAAGTATCGTTTGGCCTTAGTTTTATGTATAACGCGATGTATAAATTGTATATTGAAGTATGACATATCCTTCGCCCCGTGGGCTACTACTTCGTATTTTAAGCTCCGTCTTTCTGGAAAGTCCTTGTTATAAAATAGCTGATCTTCTCCATAAGGAGAATAAATCATATCTAATACAGTGTTGTAACTGCAGTAATTGCTGGTTTTTTCTATGTATACTGTGTTTTTTTTTCGGTAAATACTTAAGATACTACTTTCGTAATATATATATATTACGAATATATATATATATATATATATATACATATATACATGTGTATATAAATATTTGTTCTATTATTAAATGTTTATGAGATAGATGTATTAATTATCCATAATCAATCCCAGTGTTATATAGTTTCTCTCGTACGAAATATTAATTTTGGTAGATATATTTTAGAGTTCAATGTGTTAGTTTCAAAAGAAAATTTCCAAATTTCTTTATATAAAGTACGTAGTGTCCTATGGGATCCTAAAATATTCCAATACTTTTCTATAACAACTTGTTTACAAATCCAATCGCTTATAACAGTTTTCCCTGTTTAAACACATTTTGCAAAAGTTTACATCCTAAACACACAAGTTTTGCAAAACTTGTCCATTTTCGCATACTGAGCACATTCCAAAGTAAAGTTACTGGACCCTTAACACACACGCGCATTGATGATTGGCTGAATTCAGAAATTGAACTCAAGCAGAGTCATTAAGTTTATAACTGATTTTGATGTTCAGTACAGTTAACTAGTGTATGAAGAAGTCAACCTTAATCGTAGATGTATATCATGAAGAAACATAGATAGTATCAAAAAACTGTTTTTAATCGACATCTCATTGTGTCTATTAAAAATATATTAATCTAGTGGTCATAGAACTTACTGACTGCTAATTTTGATATGGTGGAGATATTTCCTTAGTTCAATAATTATAATTTAAAGGAATCGTCCTGAATCGACTTGCCCCTTTTTTTTATGAATAAGAATATCAATAATAAAAGAATGTCACTTAAAGAATATCAATATGGCTATTCATCACTTAAATCCAACGCCATCTATCGAGCGCAGTGTTCGATAATCTTGAATTGAATTTCAGGTGTCCCCAATGGAGGAGTGCGTTGGGCCACGCGGACGATGGTAATCGGTCGGTATGGGAAGTACTAAAGATATCTTGACCACATAGGTCAACGTCGCAGCGTCGGTATAGCGAACATCACGTCGGAATTTGTGTTGTGTAGTGTGGTATCGGTTAGCATTGTAGCTTTCATATGGCAACACTGTTTTTGACGACGCCACTTTTTATACACAGAGTTGGGTACACAAAAATGTTAAGTGGCCACTTTGGTTAACAAAGCGCGTAATTCTAGCTCTTGGACACAAATACTGTGAATATTGGTACCTCCTGAACAGTAAATCCATATTGAATATATACTGTGTTTAATTTGACCATACAAGTGGTAGAGGCATCAGATAAAAATACACGGAGAATCACAATCATAGCAAGTCCAAAGCATCAACACTTTACAACCATAGATTTACGATAAGGGTAATCGGGTAAGGACCTAACCACCGCACATTTTCTGATCAGTTTGGTTTTTATACAGTTACTCACAGTAGAGTAGAACATTTTAAACTAATTTCACTTTTTTGTTTTGTTATTATTAACTTCGCAGTTTTAAGAATGTATCTTCTACGCCCAAAAGTTCAATTTATATTTTTACTATTCAAATTTGATATTACTTATAAAAATTAACTGGATTAATAATTTAACACAGTTGAGCTCAAGTTTTTAACTTCAAAACTCGATAACTTTTACCAAGTATCCGTAAAGGATTATCGTATTTCATTATTAACATTATATTTCTTAAACTTATTCAAAGTAATCAACTCGAAAGTTTTACACGCCTATTAGCCTTCGGTAGATGATAATACTTGTCCGTTGTTTAAGATGACATTTTTACTAACACAGATTGCGTTAAGTTTCCTGAAACTTTAAGTTATGATACTTTCTCTCGCTAAGAGATGGCGTAACCGTCGAATAAAAGGCTATAATAGTTTTGTATGTTTCTGTTTCTGGCTTTACGTAGTTTGTTAAGGCCTACGTGATACAATTATCCTTACTGCGGAACTTACAAATTGTTTCAGACGATATCACTCTATCAGTCTAGTCTAGTTGGAAGTCGTAAGATTAGGTTCTGTCGGAGTTAGAGATGATAACTATTATGAATACGAGTGGTAGTGAGCAAACAATACTTCCAAATTTGTAAACTTTTTGTTCATGAAACGCAATAATTCATTATAATTTTATTTTACTTTTGAAGTTGATTCATATTAATACTTTAATGTATTTTCGATGTAAACTAAATTTTTTGGCTGCATCAATATGCATATGTGATATTTATTTAAAATTTACAAATTGTAGTAGCAGATTTCATGAAATTTAAATAAACATCTGGTAGATGAATTAATAGGAAAAACGTTGGACATCTGTAGAAATAGGAATTACGGTGTCTGAAAACTAATTATGTACTATAGAATGATCATATATCGTCTAGGGTCCCTTGTAAGCTCTCAACTTAATCTCTCTATTTATGTTTTGGGTCAATAGGTGATAGAGTGTATGTTACACTTAAGGTTATAACTTATAATTTAATTAATCAATAGGTTTTTGATGCTGCTCTGTAGAAATCTCATCTCAAACGTTTGCCAGCGCAAGTCCGGCGTTAAAATCCCACTTTGATAACTCCACGTCCATAAAACGTTCAAGACAATCTAAATCGAGCTGGGTTTTTATGATCCTAGTAGTTTTACTTCTTGGTTGGATGCTCAGACAAACTTTAAGTTCTACTTGCTCCATAAACACGGATTAGTCGAACATTCTCGATTCTTGATTTAATGTCTAGACGTAGATTTTTGTTTGTAAATAGAGTCTCTTAGCCGCGCCGTTGTTTTTTTTATTTAGATGACTCAGACTTGTACTAATTTGATTTAAAATACCTAAGAACACATTTCCTCAAAAGAAAGTAATAAGTTCAACCCGAGGTAACGAACGAATAAAAGACAGGTGAGGACAGAATACTAGCAAACACTACGCCCTGAGATGACCATCACGAACTAACAAATCCATTAAACATGTTATGCGATAGCATATTTTTATCGGTAACAAAGTACATATGAGAAAGAATTTCAAACTTTATGTACCTATCAATAAACCAATAGCTAAAAGTCATTGTCTAAAGTACACATATGATGATGATGGCGTACTCCTAGTTGATTTAGGCCACAGCAGCGAGTCGTAACGGAGACCACCTCACTACGTAGAAGATGTGAAAGTGTACGATTGTGTGCGCAAATACAGGTGCAGTCTCTTTTCCCCCACGCTCATAAGGGATGGGAGGATTATCTGACACGAGCGGGGTGAGATTGGGCACATTTTCCCCGAGGCGGGAGGGTAAGACCTCAACTATCAAACTTGGGGCAATTATTAAACATTGTAATAATCATTAAAACACAAAAATACTTTTTGACCCAACCCGGCAATCGAACCCTAGGCCTCTTGATCGGCAGTAGTATACACTAACCGCTAGATCGACGAGGCTGTTATACATAATAATCTTAATATATATAAATTACGTGTCATTATGTTTGTCCGCGATGGACGCCTGAAATACTTAACCGATTTGAATCAAATTTTGCACATTGTGTACAGTTTGATCCAACTTGAAAGACAGGATAGCTTACATCTCAATTTATGGTATCTATGTAAAAAAGTATGGTGATGCCCATGACTGATGTGATGATGACTCCATTAATAGTTTACGTAATGTAATAAAACAAAAAAATTAGGCTCAGCAACGCGTTTTTTTCCCCCTCTTAAGAGCCTGCCAAAGTAACTCTACTCTGCCTGATGGAAAGCATGAATAGAATCCAAGAGTTGTGGTCACCATACTCATTGCAAATGCTGACAACGCAGTATGGTGACCCACACTATGGCAGCCTTGTGAGATGCTTTTTCCCACCCTACTTGGGGACGTAAAAGGCATGACAGTCATCGTGACAGTGTAAGGCTTACACAGTTACCACGATAACTGTCACCCCTGCATCAATGGGCTGCTAGTATACTATATATACTGACGATTGGAGGATTTCTATTCCCATTTTATTATGTAACTTGCATGACAAGTTGTTTTATGTCTGGGTGTAATATATTAGTACATTCATCAGCAGGCTGGCTACCACAGTACAGGCTCTATCCAGTTTGGGATCAGACAGCTGCAACACAGAATTGTGAGTTTAATACTACTTGTGTATTTTCAAAAAAAAAAAACAGATTGTTTATAGGTATTGAATGAATGATAAATTCAAATCCTTTAGATAACAGAAAGATGGATAGTAGATATATAATAAATATAAATCTCTTTAATTAGTTTTCTCTCTTTAAATTTAACAAAATTAGGAAAACACTAAAATCTCGTAAAATGTTAAAATAATATAAGAGTTCATTCTATACAAGATCAAAATCTCCTAAACAGCACATACGTCTTTAATTTATGATAGTATGTTACACCAACCCTTTCTTTTGCTAATCACGCCTCGAGGGATCGTATAGAGAATACTTTGAGAGTAGATACCGCTTATTATCAGTAGTAACTGCCTCGGTGGCGCAGCTGTAGTGAATGTGAGTGCTGTACTTGAGGTCTCGGGTTCGATTCTCAGGTCAGAACAAATGTTTGTATGATCTGCAAATATTTGTTTCGCAGTTTGGGTGTTTTTTATGTATAATATGTGTGTATTTACAAAAACAAAAGTATGTAAGTATTCTATCAGTCAGTCTAGTTATCATTTTTTTTTTTATAACGTGTGGAAACCCCCACGGGACGTCACCCCACCGGGGTTTACGGCGGGGTGGTGTGTCGGAATCGGACCGACTAAAACCACACGGTGTGCCACTCTGCGCCTGAGAGGGGAGGGATCCGGGAACAGCTGTTATTACGACATCCTACAGTCTAGTTATCATAGTACAAGCTCTGCTTAGTTTGAAACTAGATGACGTTGTGTGTCAAATGTCCGGAATATTTATTATAATTTATTAGTACACCCTACTTATTCATAAGATACCCATTCTATCGATACTTTAACATATCTAGGTTGAAAACTTCAAAGATGAAAACATTTTAAAATTGACCATTGAGCATAATAATCATTTATAAAAATCAATCGAATAAGTTGTTGTTTTTCTTTCAGTCGATGAGTTTCATTACTTTACGACATAAAATAAATGTTTAGTGGCATTTTTGTTGACCGGTGTATTTTACTTGGTGTGGATTTTATGGGCAAATACACCGTAAATTCAGTGGTGCGGAATCGACCTGCTGGATGGCAAGCCAGGTAATTTTATTGAATGGAAGATGTAAGTGTTATGTGGATGTCTCATGAGACCTACCATTTCATTATTTAGAATGTGTAAACGTTATCACCACTTCATCTGATAAATCTGTATCGAACCATCACTTCATCAGGTGCGACATGGAAACATTGAAGTTGTATGGAAATAAAAACTTTTATAACCTGTTTTCCTTTAGATATAGGAGACAAATGAAATCTTCACGAGTCACAAATGCCGACCTCTGGGGAAAGAAACTTATTTCTCCGAAGTGTAGTTCCATAAATAAGAATAAGAGAAACTTTGTTCATCTCTTGCATTACATACTTAAACTAATAACAGTGCTTGAACATAAACACCGTAAAGACAAAATGGTTGTAAAGTCAGCATGTAGGTACGTCGGGTGTACAAATAAAAAATACATATATTTACTTTTCTGATGAACGACGGTATAATATTGTTCTTTATTGTTTAGTAACAGGCATACAAAAGTCTCAACGTACACTATTATATGAATAAGAACAAACAGGAGTGAAAAAAGAAAGTTTAGCATAAAAACGTAAAGCGGGGAGCCAAAGTGTATTGGAAGTGCGGTGACATATTACATCGTGAGGTTACGGACGGACTGCTTCATACGGCGCCCGCTAAGGTGCGGCGCCTGCGCTACCTCCTAATACGTTTAGCACCGCCCACACACTACTCAAGTAGTGTGTGGGCGGTGCTAAACGATATTGTGTTCGTTTATCTGTTACACCAAATATGCTAAACTAATTGCAGTGCACATTATGCAACTACGCTAAAAGCATATGGATCACAGCACAAAACGGCACAAAACAGCCCAAAGCACAAATCTGTTTACGACGGGGTGGGGTGTCAGAATCGTACTGACTAAAACTACATGGTATGCGACTCTGCGCCTGGAACAGGAGGGATTCGGGAATTGTTGTTATTAGATTTTCGACGGGGGTGTGTGTTCCTCCTGCAGCAGCAAAAGGAATTCAACCACTTCCTGCAGGAAGTTGAGCTGGAAGGTCTATGTATAAGGGGGACCTGCCGTGAAGAACTTTTGCCGCGCCGCACGATAAGTGTCTCCAAGGATCACGAATGAAGAAGCACGACGACAACATCCGGGCCGGTGAATATTTTATATTATTAGTCCAGTAAAGTTAACATAATATTGTACAATACTGTAATGATTTTATGGAGGGTAGTTTTATTTTACTTAAACGGCTTCACTACTCGACCCCGTCGCTGTTTTGTAACAACTTCCGCTGAAAGGATTGAAAGTGGTGATGTTGGTACCGCGTTTTGATTATTGAGTCAGGAGCGGAGTTAGTCGTTGGATAACCATCGAGGTGGTAAGATGTCTAATGGAAACTATGCTAGTTGGCCGATGAAAGTGTTAAAAGTGGAATAGAGGTATTTACTGTGCTGTGAATTGGAGTTCTTCATGATAATACATTAGTGAATAGATACCATGAACACAGATCAACACTGTTGCAACATGATGACTTAACACGAAGCAAATATGTAGGTAAGGTATTATTTACATAAAAATCTTTGCCATATTTATAAATACTTTTTTAATTAAGTGGTAGTTCTACTTTCTTTTGTATTTGTTGTAAAAAGAAATACTGTGTCTAAAGCTCTTCAGATCAGAAATAGAGAACAATAATTAAATTCTCAAAAGGATAATTGTTATTTCCAATGTTCGTTAGAATCCCACGGCAAGGGAATTAATGACTTATGTATTTATTTTCATTTAATTTTGTTTATACGAGTATTGCTATGAAGTACCCACTAATTACTTTCGGAATGGAAATCGTTCTCACTGCGATAAATGAGCGATTCTATAGAGAACGCTTTTTGTTCAAAATAAAAGCCTTAAATGTTTTTGGTGAATTAATTTACCGTAATATATATTCAGTTAATTTACCAATGACACTTTAGCTACTTGTAATATATTTCAAAGCGTTAGCATATTTGATTTACATAAATATATGTAGTGGAAGTGTACATTTAAACTAAAAGTAAGTAAAGATGGTGGACTAAACATCTACATAGCTACATTGACAGAGAAATATGACAGATTTAAAGGTAAAAAACGATGGATTAAGGTTATCTTCACTGAGTGCTCGGTTGGCAGACGAAATATGAGCCCAACAGACAATATAGAACCTTGGTAATGACTAGAGGACAGTTTGTACAGTCTAATGATTCTTAATGCCAGCATCAATGATGACATTATATTGTTTACTTAAATGTTCAACCAGCCATTAGATATAATATACTATATTTTTTGAATCGCTCCTCGCTATTAGTGACACTTCGGCTAGTTAGCAACTAACTTGTTTGTGTTCACAAATTGAAGTTGTTCTCGTATCATTCAGCTCCATTCCAACCCTCAAAACGGCTTCTCTTTTATTGTATAACTTGTTCCGTGCTTTAATTTCAAGTACATTGGGACAACATATTAACTTTGAACTATACTGTGAGTATTCATTTTATAACTCTTTTTAACTCTTTGCAGAATATTTGGTACCGAGTTCAGATAAATCGAGAATCAGAAAATCCAACTCCGCCAGGTTCTTGTGAAGAAGTGAAAGGAACGGCTTGGGCAACCAAACGCCGGGCACGTCGTCACTGCGGCGGTAAGACTCGTTATGGAGGATTATCTCGAGAGGAAACATGGAATCCTCTCATACCGACTGACGCAGATAGTCACTGGAAAAGGATGCTTCGGAGATCAGCTGTGTCTGATCCGAAAGGAGCTAACGCCGGAGTGCCACCACTGTGATGACCGGACCGAAAACACGGCGCTCCACATGCTGGCAGAATGCCCAGCGTGGGCGAAGCTGAGGTATGACCTTGTGGTGGCTATCAGAATGAGAATTCTTTCTCTCGGTAGCATGGTTATAGTCATGGTACGGAGCGAGAGCGGGTGGATCTCTACTGTCTCATTCTAGATAGGAGATAGGAGAGAGCGGGATAGGAGAGGTTTAGAACTCTACCAGTCCTGCCCCAGTATTTTTTGTTTTTTTTTTTTTAATAAAAAGACAACGCCCGCATTAGGAATAAATCCTGTGTCGCGGGGGACTTTACAAACATACAAGAAACGGACACAAAGAACATCCAGACTCAGAACAACAATTTATGGATCACACAAAGTGTTGTCCCATGTAGGATTTGAACCCACAACACTCAGCGAATTGGAGAGCGGCATGGCGACCGCTTAAACCACTAGGCCAATCGTGCAGTCTGTATCGCAGACTACTCGGGTGCCGGCAATCACAGAATGATCTCTGTGCTCCATAAGTGCAAACCTGGGGGTGACAGGTGAGGTGACTATCTCTCACCCTAGCAGAAGTAGGTCAGACTGGCAGCACGACGTGCTACGGTGTACACGAGCTCTTTTAGGGGCAGAAAAAGGGGCATCTGCAAGTCGTAAGTAGATGACCCGAGGTACGTCGGAGTTTCAGGAATTTTCTCCATCGTGGTGTTTGGGGGATTTCAGCACAGGAAAAAAAGTGTACAATTATATAAAATTAATAACTTCTTAAATTTACCTCAGTTTAACTAGATAACAAATATCTCGTTAAACTAAGGTCAATTTAAGTAATTGTATGAAGATAGCATTGGTTGGTCTCTCACAAGGTAGTTCTACGAATTGGTGAAGGTCGCAGGAAGCCATTGGATACAGGCAGCATGGGGCTGGTTGTAGTGGCGAGCCTGGAAGGGTATGTACGCCCAGCAGAGAATATCTTTCGGCTAAGATGATGAGATGATAATAATACATATATAAAAATATGTAGCTAAGGAACGAGGAGAGAGGAGAAAAAAAACATTTTATATAAATATTTTGTTTGAATGTGTGATTGAATGTAGCAGAGTGATAGATTTCTTGTCTTTAAATTGGCTACATAATTCCTTTCAGTACAATACATAAATTAAAGTTGTATTTGTACTATCTGTTATCAGTCATCTATTTCTTGAAATAACCTACTGCACAATCAGTATAAGTACTAGTGGTAACTCATAAATTAATAATGTGATTTGTATCTGCTAATATCCTTAGAAACCTCTTCGTCTGCCTCAGTGGTGCAATGGTAGCGTATGTGACTGCTGTGATCAGATCTTGTGTTCGATGCCCGGGTCGGACTAAATGTTTGTATGATCTACAATATTTATTTCGGAGTTTTCTTGTCTCCTATGTTTAATAATTATGTATTTACAAAATTAAGTATGTATGTGTTTCATCAGTCAGTTTTACTTTTGAGGTCTGCTTAGTTTGAAACTAAATAACGTTGTGTGTCAGATGTCTGAAAATTATCGTTAAAATATATTATTCTATGACGTCATCACTAAGAAACTAAGATAACAACAACAATACTTGTGTCCATAACGATAATTGAAGCACGTACCGAACCCCATACGATCGTACATATTCCGATATCTCAGTATATTCTTTATGAGATGTGTCTTCAAAATATTACACACAAAGGATTATTTATGAGGGTAACCCATAAAAAATTTCAGGGTAAATCACATGCAATAATTTATATGATATGTATCACTTCTATGTAACAACTCGATAATATTTTTAAACGGTTTATCGAGGTATATTATATTTTTCCTTCCGTCTTTTACCAATCGGTATATTAACTTGTTTTTATGTTTGTAGGTAATTAACTAATTAAGTTTAAGTTAAAGGCAGCTTCTAGTAACAATTATTTTCTGAAAGTATTTCTCCGAGCCTTACAAAGCGATGTAATTGTATTTACAAATGATCTAGAAACTTTTCTTAGAACGTGTCCGAGGCTGCGAGGTTCTAAGCTCTGCAGATTGTTTAAAATACAAACTTTTGCTACGAGAAATTCTTTGAACAAAATTAGGATATTAAAAAATTATTACTTCCAGCAGGATATTTATCGTAAAAAATTTAAGTACGAATAGACTTTGTTCTATTATGAAACGAAACAAAAAGGCAAATTAACGCATACCTTTCCATTTGGTCATGAGATCTTATCACCGGTTTCTATAGTTCGTTAGTAGCGAACTTTAGTGGCATTACAGTGTTTTTTAATAGACCAAATCATCTTAAAACTTTTTTAGGTTTAAAATTTAAAGAAAATTTGAAATTATATTTATTAATACTTTGAGCCCACAGCGTATACAGGTACACCGAACAAGGTGCAGCCGATAGCCTGGGAATCCCCCAGCTACTTGTATTCGGGACGTCAAGCAATTTTTAGTCGGTTCCAGTCCAACATAACCAACTCACAGATGGTTGATATCCGAAGGGATTGTCGCACAGAAAGAAAAGTGTACCTAGATATGAATGATGAATGCCACTTGCCAACACCCTGACATACAGCATGATTGTAGCAGAGACGAACCCTCTTCCATAGTCAGCATATCTTTTAAGTTAAAAGTGAGCGTCTGATGTTTACACGTTCTTTTATTCTGATTCTTGACGATTAGACCACTAATTTTTTTAATGACTACATGTTTCTCAGAGTCTACTTTCACTGACACCTACACTCGGAGGATCTTTGTCTCTAGTTACTCAAGGATTACTAATAAATATTTAATTATTTAGTAAGATCGTTCATCTTCATTTCAAAGTGTACAATATGTACATTTTAATACATAGAATTTAATTAAACCACTTGCTTAGTGACGAGCAATCTTCTTACTTCTTAAATGAAATTAGGTTTTAAACACTGCGTTAATATCCGTTAAAAACTCGTTTCAATAAGGTATATTCTTGTAACACTGAGTTTGAATTTTTGCAGCAGTTTTTATTGAGTTCCATTGCTCTTCTCTATTTATATCGTACATTCAACAGCTGACCGCAGTCTTTAATGCCATCTTTATTACTTTCATTATCCAAGTATACGCTTGTATGAATCTTCCAGGTTTTTTTTTTTGATTCAATTCAGTACCTGATATTGAAATATAATAAATTGTTATTTATTTTTTATTTGCACATGTAAATAAATTTGGAACCTTTGATATTCACATACAACCACACTAACGTATGGCCTAAATTAGTTGATAGTTTCCTAATACATTATTAATATAAAAAATGGCATCCTTTTATTCGTTAGCCTTAATATGCTTTAACCTTCTTATTATTATCACTTTCTTGAGTTTCAAGTTTTGAAATATCAGAATCATATCATCATTTATACAGTCCAAACTGTATAACTCAAAATAAAAGTATTCCAATTCCAACATCCAGTAAAAATATGTTCTGTCATAAAAGAAAATTACAAATACGTTACTAGGCGTCGCCACGGAAGCGAAATAAAAACTTTTCTTCATAATAAAGGAGTAATTATGCAACAACTTTTGTAGCAAAAGGTAACATTAAAATATTCCGTTTATACTCACAGATGTTCTTTGCGATAAAAATATTTTCCTTCGTATGAGGCACGCAATCCCAAGTTATCATAGCTCGTAATTTAATAAAAAAATGTTACCTATTCTCTATATTTTTTATAAAACATTCGTATTTTCAACGACCACGTATATTTTAAAGGACCTAACAGTTCATAATTGAATTTGCCGTGATTTCACATTTAGATGATTTTCCTCGTATTTTGTTAGCTAAAGCATTCCATGTATATACGAGTATGCATCAACTTTCTAACTAACTTACTGTGCTTAACCATTAGTAACTGTGAACTCGAGACGCCAGACCGTACAGATACAAGTATGACTTCGATTCTCATTTGGTGATTGGCTCACTCCAGTTTCTGGATGTCATGTTCATCCAACTCCAAGGGTGGATCCTCTGGCCAGGCGAGGTGATAATGTCTGGTGGGCCGTGGCCCAATGGTTAACGTTTACATGTTGTGTATATTCCAATCGGTGTGAGAACTTCTATATCGCGATACAGAATCAGTTAATTTATAGTTCACTACTCCGTAGTTCGATGTGTCTTCAGTATACATATAGCGTTGTTTATGCTGTATAACGAAGTCGCTACAGACCTATTGTGCTTTGTACATATTTACGAAAACTATTAACAAAAGTTACTATTATTTATTACATGTTATTTTTAAGTGAAATACATTTCATTTTCCTTTTATTTTATTTCAATACCTATAAGCTTAGATGCTTTTAAAAAAACATGTTTAAAAAAGACATCTATCGATTTATTACACTGTTCTTCTCCATAAGATTAACGCATTAATATTGGAACATTTCAATAGTGATATTAAAGTATAAATTGACAAAATACGATACACACTTACCTCGGCAGTGTACCTCGAACCTCCTTTCCCGCTTTTCCCATGTTCTGGGGAGTGCCGCAACGCTTTTGTATCTATCTGTACGTTAGTCTGCATATTAGCAACTGCATGTAACCGCAGAACACTAATTAACGCACAACACTTCCAGTCCTGAACGAAACTGAGGAAGTCTTTTAAAATTATTTTATTATTAAAGTTTTTTTGTTCATTGTTTCATAAAATTATATGACGCTTGAAATACTTTTGCGTTTTAAATACAAATTTAAAACATTACATCTATCAGAATGGTTCGCGAGCCCAAGGACTTAAAACACTGCCTAGGAGTAGTCTGAGAGATATCTATTCACACTGCATATACATTCTACATAACAATACATCGTTATCATTTTAACTTCTTACAACATGTCCACAGTTTACCATCTCCTTTATTTCTACGCAGATCACTCGACGGTATTCCGAATGATTTTGTTTTCAGATATTCGTAACCAATAAAACGTTTATATGCCCATAAACGCAGCACTTCAGTATAATATTATTCATCTCATGTTATGGTCCTTGGCATTAAACTTTATGGGATGCTACTCCTGTAGTGTACCTGTAACAAATAAAGTGTATGTATATATTTAAAGTATTTGTTCTGGACTCTAGTAGAAGTTAAAATTTCATTACACTTAGATTCCGGCAAAAGTCACTTTGAATTAACATTTTCAACTCTGTCAGTATCAAAAATATCCTTTCCCTACGATGGCAAATACGCTATTAGTCATCTTTATCCAAAAAATGTTTTGTACTTTTTAACATATTACCCGCAGAATAATCATTATAGAACATAAATATTTGGCACAAAAGAGATACGAGTATAAAATAGTAAAAAATAATAAAAAAAATCCTTTGTGAGCACTTAAACGCAAAAATTGTTACCGAGCCACGTTAAAAGTTTGTACGAAAGATTAACTTTGTGAAATATGATGGCAAGATGCTGCGCTGAACGTTATAAATAACTGAGTAAAGTTCGTTTATGATGCGCCCACAATACCACTACGAATCATATCGATTCATTTGCCAAAAACAAATGATTATTTGTAAAAACAAAAATCAGAAACCAGTTTTTCTTCTTTAATTTGTAACGTCTGCTTTTAGCATAACAGTGCAATTTCATGCTAACATTACTAGACGCTATTCCATTTGTCTAGAAAACGACGACTGTGACTCAACGTTTAATATTTAGATATGCAATAGATATAAATATTTAGTAATATCAATATTTACGGTACAAAATATTATTTAAAAATTTGAAAGAAATAAGTTGAAACTCAATCAACAAGGATTTCAAGCCTCGTCAATCATTAACAATCGTTGATCCTATAGTCGTTTACTAGAATTTATGAAATTATTTCGTTTTCATCATTATCATCGGCCATCCACAGTCCACTGCTGGACATAGGCCTCCCCCAAGGCTCTCCACAACAGCCGGTCCCATGCCACCCGCATCCAACAGCTTCCCGCTACCTTCACTAAGTCGTCGGACCACCTTCATTTTATATATTCATCTAAATTTAAATGATTTTTAAACAGAAGTACATTTTGTCTAGTGATTTGATTGCTTAGTTAATTTTGCATCGTCTTAAACAGAAAGCGTGCAAAGAAAAAGGGGATATCAAACAACGCAATCTATCTAATCAATGCGTGGGCTTCGAGAAAGGTATTCGAAGAGGGATGGTTCACCTTCCATTAACGCTTAATATCTTCGCTGCGCCTTTAATCGACATTTTTCCAGATCACTAACCCGTTGAGCAGCGTTCATTCGTTGAGCTCTTTATTACAAAGAAAGTATACAGACTTAGACAATTAATGCAGCACTGATAATTAGTGGGCAAAATATGACGAAATTATTGGCGGTACGATAGTGCTTTGAGCTTTATGGGTCTATACAATCTGAAGGATGATGACAGATACATAATATTATTTATAAGTACATCTTCTTTTTAATATTTTTGTGTATTCATTAACTGAAAATTAATTAAATTTAAAGTTAATAATGAAAAATAGAGATATTATTTAAGAAATAACTCATAGTGTTGTATTGTCCTTTTACAAATGGGGCTGAGTATATTAGAATTGGCCATATTTACTTAGACATACTTACAGTGCATTTGTATAGATATACATTTGTACCCATAGTCCTCATACTAGAAAAACAAACAATAAAAATTGTGAAGTGTAATTGCAAACAAAGAAATTTTTCTAATGTTCATAAATTGATTATCTATAGAATATGATGAAAGTGTAGCAGAGACAAAAAAAGCATAAAAACATGTCGTCATACGCACTGTTACTAATCAAAGCGCATTAGATTTAATATTATACTGTTTTTGTTTTTTAACCGTTCTGATACTGCTATTTTTTTATGTATACCATTTTTTTATTCTCTTTCCTGCCATCTATGAGAATAATTACGTTAAAGGAACACAAGAGTTCACAGGAAGTAAGGGGCTAACGTTCCTTTTGATTTGATTAATGAGTGCTAGCGGTAGTTGTCCGTCAGTTGGTAGGTGAGATGTTATTTACCAAACACCAGACTGTCAATATCGCTCATTTTTTTTACAAAGATCAGTATAATATATGTTTAATGTTACTAACTTAAACTCGTAAACCTCGTTGGTCTAGCGAATGCAGGTCAGAAGATCAAGAGGTAAAGGGTTCGATGCCCGTGTCGGGACACAAAAGGTGTTGTTGAGTTTTTTTGGTTACGGAAATACTTAATACCCGGAGTATAGAAATTGTAAAGCCGTCGGCCCTGCACCTGATTTCTTTCAGGTCGTGTCGAATAACCGTCCCATCTGGTTGTGAGACTGAGGGAACAGAGAGTGCATCGTTGTTTACGCACACACTTGTGTACTAAAATGTCTGTGTAGTTAGCTGGTATCAATTGAGATTAGCCGCTGTGGCTTAAACCGGTTAGGAAAACATCAATGCTACTAACAAGTATTTTTATAGAAAGCAACGCACAAACGTATTTCAATAAATCAGTATCATACTAAAATGATAACCAAAAACATAACAATATGTCGTCGTGCTCCGTCGTTATGGTGTCCTTTTTACACTTTCTAAATTCCGATTATATAGTTTCAGCTTGTTGTAGTTGTTTAGAAAAAAAAAGACATCCTCTTCAAACCTTGATAGGCTTACAACAATCGAACAGGTATAAAAAACACCCTGACTACGAATAACAATTTGTGAGTCACACACTGCACTGTAAAAAGCGACAAGGTGACCGCTTACGGGGCTACGCCATTAGAGCAGTAAGCGAACATAGAATAGAAGCATGTTATACCAAATACGAGTATAATATTGAATAAGAAATTAATGTCAAGACAATATCAGTCATAAGTTGGCATCCTTAATGATGTAATATTTTAAGTCCAGAGCTATAACTGTTTCCGAACACTGAATTGTACTTTCATTACGCAATCAGTATCTAATAAATATTTGAGTTACAGCCACCTAAGTGCTAAAATATAATCATAAATTAGGTCTCAGATTCGATATCAGTTTTGTTTGTTGTTACGACCTTGTTCGTGATTCAATAGATATTTACTTGGCCGCGTTTGACATTTAAATATCAATGACAATGATGATGTATAACATTAATTAACATTCCGATGTTTATTGGTAAGGAGAGCCACTATCGTCCATATCTTATTACATTTTTCCAAATTTTATATGGGGTGAACGCAATGTGTAGCATTGGAAAATATTTTGGCTGATACTCGGCCGTCTGAAGTTAACACTCCTTGCGGAAGTAATCGTTTCAGGACAAACTCACTCAAATATGTTGTGATAAACAACAAGTGTAGAACTAAGGAGTTTAGGATTATCCTTAAGGAAATAACAATTTTCGGATTGGAAAAAAAAAACGAACTCTGCAGTCGCTTACGACGATTCGTGTCCGATAAATTTAAGTTTTTTTTTAATTATCGAAAACCGTTCCGTGAAAAAACTCGATTGATTTCGTGGCTGACCCCAATTAATCTCGGGTAATTTCATCCCCATTAGTTTACTAAAGACGATTTTAAGTTATCGTCCCAGTCTATCACAATAACAACGATAAAAAACCGCCCCTAAAAAGATGAATTTAATGACTTTTTATCTGTTGTGTGAGGTCAAACAAATCCAAACGAGAAACAAGATTATACTTTATTAACAAAAGAAAATGAAAAGCCAGACTCACCTTAAAATACATAAAATTTCTGTTATAAGGTAATTTCGCGGTATTTTACGACTTCATGTTTAAGCGAGTCGACAGGCTGCGTAATGAAATGCGAGATGAAGTGAATCTCGTTCCTACGTCTTCATCTCAGAGTCACACCTGCTTATATATAAGCTATAGGAACATAAATATAATTTTATAACAAATTTATCTATAAATCATTACATTAATCTTTTCTTTAAGTTCGCTTATAGAATTTTGTGTTCATCATCAGCCGGGAGACGTCCACTGCTGAACATAGGCTGAATTTTTTGTTAGTTAGATAAATTACTACGGAAACAGAGACATGCCCACTTTACCATACAAATAAAAAGTATCCAAAAAGTAGTTATTTCTCTGCTGTGATGAATGAAAAGTTGGTTTTTAAATACTTTTAATTTGTTCTACTTTATGTTATTGCAAGATTACCTTTAAAGATATACATATGGTTTGAAATCCATGTCTTATAGGAATGTCTGACCGTTATTTTGCGTTAGTATTGCATTGCCATTTATTGTACTTTTAAAGGTATTTTATGTTTTGAGTAATTTTCAAATAATTAACATTATGTAAAGAAAATCGTTATATCCAGATTATAGTCAAGGGATTAAAAATAACAGTTGTAGGTCTTTAATCTTTCCAGAGTGATGTCATGCCAAGCGGCAGAAGTGTGCAATAAGAAGCTGAAGAAACGCAAGATATTTAATTAAAATATTTTTATCAATGTAGCTACATATTGGATATTCATATGTTAAGACATTTTAAATTGTTCATATTTACAATTTTTGTGAGCCTTCGTTCTTATGTTACAGTTACGTTGTCGCTAATAATGGGTCTTATGAGAAGGCTCAAAGTTGCCTAAGAAGCAATGAACAGGGGAAAGCTTGGGCTTTCTCTGCGTGATTGAATCAGGAATTGAAGGTTCACAGAAGAATCAAGGTCACTGACAGTTCCCGAAAAATTCCTAATCTTAAATGGCAGTGGTTGGGGCACAGTGCTCACACGAGACTACCGATGAGGTCAAAAAGTTCTGAAATCAAAGTGATCCAACCAGCTAGTGAAGATTGAGAAAAGTCGTTGTTTGAGGGTAGTACAAGATCTGATATAGGGGATATAGAGGAGGCTTATATGCAGTAGTGGACGTCCTTCAACTAAGATGGTGATGACGATAGAGTCAATGTTCAGCAGTGTAAATTAACAGAGTTAGAATGGATTAGAAATGAAATCGATCTTAAGTTAAGGATCTAGCTATTGCGATTTATCGATCCCGGGACGAAAAGAATAAAATTACCGAAAATTAGTATTCAGTGTCTCATCTCATTAAATAATTTTATTAAATGCGGCTAATTTATTTTCTTAAATTGCCTTAAAAGCAATTAAAAATTCAAGAACAATCCTTAAATTTACATTTAAATTGCTGAAATTAAATAAAGGGACTTTACCGTCGCAAGTTACTTTGTTTTACTAACGAAAAAATGACTTTGGAACATCTATATGTTAATATGTATAATAACATCCTGAGACACAAAAATTCAACTGAGAAGTAACTGAACTCAAGGATTAGAAGGTGACTTCACAGTTTGATGCACTATTGTAGTGCTGCATACATATGTACTTATACGTAGTCAATGCTTACCGATGATTAATGCTTTCTTAAAACCGGAAGTTTGTTTATACGTTGAGTTTTGTGACTTTGATCTACAAATTATTGTTCTGAGTCTAGGTGTTCCTTGTGCCCGTTTCATGTAATTAGTAAAGTCTCCAGTGACACAGGAAAATGTCTTGCGCGAGAGTAGTCTTTTAAACAAAAATAAAAAAAAAGTACCTAAAACATTTTCTTTTCAACACTCCCTGTAATTTGCATGAGGCGGACGTAACGCTTTGTGGCATTTTCTACTAATCAACTCTTTTTTATGCTTCAGTATGGGACTTGGAAAGTGCATGTGTATTTTGAAGAGAAGCAATAAATTGATAATAACAAAATTACAATTAATTATTTAAAAAATACACAGATAAATACACAAACAAATGTTTTAACAATATGCATTCAGAATAAAATATCTAATACTAGCTTTTACCCGCGGCTTCGCTCGCCATCATTTGGTCTCCCACATTAAGTTTCAGATCATTTTAAATAAATATATTTTTTTAACATACAAACAATCCTACGTTACATCATCTTTGTGTAACTTCAATGGTTTAGGAAACGTACACAAAGATAACTCTCAGAGGCCAGATTTTTTTCCGACTCAATTGACATTTATCGTTATATTACGCCCAAAATTAAATAAAATCATTACAAATTATAACTTATATGTTATTCCGATATATAAACTACACTAGTGTAAAATTTCTTCTAAATTCGTCTAGTAATATAAACTTTTGCATTTATAATATTAGTGAGAAGATAGACTATGAGGCAATTTCTACTAGCTGTCACTTGTAACATTCCCTGCATCTGGCTTTAAATGTACCACAGCTAGTTGATTTTCTGATCTCAAGTGGGAGCATATTATATTATAGAATAGATGAGACAGCAAACAAATAATAAACTAGATAAGATGTGCAAAAGATATTTGTTTTCACTACGTATAAGTAACAGGATGCAAGATATTTTTACGGAAAAACATTACCTTACCCAAATATTACATAAGAATTTAGTAAGACTGAAAACAGATTTTTTTAGATGAGGAATCAAGTCGACCCTCTGGCAAGACGTGAAACATTGAGAATGGTAATGGTGAGAACCCCAAGCATGTTTTCTTTCACCAGCTTTGCGATCTCTTATCGCTCGGTATCAGCCGAACCATTCATTTCATGTTGCCACCAATGTTTTGATTAATATTTTTCCGTCGTTAATAAATTAATAAGTTCGTTATTAATGATGAATTATTTGTAATGTATAAATTTTCATTTAATTTTTAATTTATTGTGTGCTTGCTTTGCTCTCTGCTTGCTTCTTTCAGTACTTACGCCTACCTTTTGGTGATTTCCTTTTACATACAAGTTACATTGCTTTGAAAGTACCTCTCAATTTTTACTCTCTGTGTGTTCAAATACTAATAAATAAGTTAAATGACTTATAATGGCGCGCTTTTTACTATCAGAAAATACCCAGATTACGGGCAAAAACATCTTCTTTCTATAGAAATGTGTGTATTAATGACTTTGAGGTTACTTGTTTAACGTAGATTGGGTTAATGGCAGTATTAGTGGTAGCGAATTGTTCGACGACAGGTACATGGTTTGGAAAAGTGATCGGAACTACGTGCAAACAAACCAAGCTTTCACAGGTGATATTTTAACCATTGTAAAAAGGGAATTTGTAAGAAAAGACCGGAGTGATTGGATACGTGGGTGACTCTGATACTGCACTAAAGGAAACCTCGAGTGACACAAAATGCGCATAGGCGTAGTTTATGTTTGTAATCAAAATATGGGGAATTTTTCAAATACACTAGCTAGGTTTTCTAAAAATATTGCTAATATTATGCTCTATCACGTCGCAGATTAGCTCCTAATTGTTGATGGTTTCAACCAACCTAATATAATCTGGCAGCCTGCCGACCGCAACAGCTTGTCTAGTAGTAACATACAAGGCGTTTGCCAAAGCCACATAATAGACGCTTTCATTACATGTAATCTGTTATTATATAACCCTCATCATAATTCGATAAAAAATCGAACACTGAAAAAAAATCAAAAGATCAGATACTGGATTGGATACCACCTAATAGTGAAGTTATGGTAAATCACTGTGGCGATCCGTTGATTATCGAGGAATCTCTCCATAAAGCACTATTTATTACTACTTCGTGCAACTTTATACTTTACTCATATACCTTAGTATTAAGTTATTGTATACGCAAGCAGACTGTAGTGCTATTATCAGAGAAATGGACGACATCAATTGGCATTTTGCGTTATCGTGGTTTACTGAAACATATTGTTGCATTCTTCTACGATACTCTCAACAGACTCAAAAATATGGTATAGAACTCCTCTCATTAAAATAATTAGAGAAGAGACTAAGTCCAACAAGAAATTTAGAAAATATGACATCATATTCGATTATTATTCTATTTTCAAATTAAGTCAGCTTGTTACGGATTTGAAGTGTAACATGTTTGAAAACTATATGGACAAACTTGAATCCGATATCATTAAAAACGCCAGAAAATTTGTGAACTATGTTAAACCTAAGACACTCAATCTTTTTTCCTTTGAGCTAAAGTTTAAAGAACATTTCTCCACCAACAGTAAGAACATTCATGATATGTTCGGAGAGTAATTTTACTCTAATTTTGTTCAGTCAGGGAGACGTTTCCGACATATGTAAGCTCGATAAAAGTTCACGACACTGATCTGTATTACTTACTCTAACATATTGATCGTAAGAAAACAGCGGGTCTTGAACATGTTCCATCTATTTAATTTTCATTTATCTAAAACTGTGCCAAAAAACTTACTGTTCCGTTCTAATTCTTTTTAAATGTTCTCTTGGAAAGAGCGTGATTCCAACGATCTGGCAGTCAACATTCATAGCTCCAATACACAAAAAGAGACCCAAAAATCTAATTTAAAATTATAGACTAATCTCTAAGCTATGCATCTTCGCTAAAATCCTTTAAAAAATCGTGTACAAGCAGTTATACTCAGCTGTCAAGCTTAATTTTGACGGGCATGAATTCTTGCACAGTCGCTCGACCACGTCAAATCTAATCGTTTGCACTGGTCATATATCTGAACATATGTCAAAGCGGTTCCAGGTCGATGTTATATATATATCTTGACTATTGCAAGCGTTCCAATCGAATCAACTATTTCATACTTAAATAAAAACTATTACAGATAGGCATAAGAGACAACCTATACAGATGACTCTCATAATGTGTGGAGAACAGGAGCAAAGTCGTCGTATTAAATGGATATTCATCGTTATAAATATATATGTAAAGGAAATAATGGACTCCTACAGGATTTCCTTCATGTTAATTTGAATTTGCGCGTGGGCAACATTGGTGTTGTCATGTCGATAGGCGGCGCTGACTGTTGAGACGACGGGAATTTTATTTCGTAAAAAGGTGTGGTTAATGTCTGTAATTGAGGACTCTGATTTCAATTAAAGTAATTAGTGGAATAAGAATGACAATATAACTTTAAATGTCGTTTCTTTGTTTTACAGGTTAGTTTTTACATTGCAATAATGATAATTTGTTGTTAATTAATCGTAAAAGTCTAAAATAAAAATCTTTGTTTTACAGAGCAACGTATGGTTTGATTTGTCGTAAATTCCATTAAAATAGAATAATTGTCTTATATATATACAAACCAGAGTTTCACAGGGCTCACTATTAGGACTCCTTTTGTTTAATATAGTCATCAATTTTAATTTATATTTTATAGAAACAATTTCCGACGTGTGGAAACTCGAGGTGATATCACTTCATTTTCGTGTCTGCATGTCGAAAATCGTATTATTTGCAGATAACATAAAGATATTGCATAAGATCGCTTCTACTGAGAATGCTGCATGTCTGCAAGACGATCTTGATAGCTGTCAACCATACCGTCCTAACTAACAAACTTGCACCAAACGTCTCTAAGTGTTATTATTTTATTTATTTTATTTTATTTAAAACTTTATGCACAAATACATGCATCGGCAGACTTAATGCCTAAGGCATTTTCTGCCAGTCAACCGATTGGGTGATGCAGAGAAGATATGAGATAGGTGCACTTGCCAGAGAAGTATATATATACCAGATAGACCATAAATAAGTAAATATACTTACATAAACACATAAATATATAACACATACATACATACATATATAATACACATACACACAACTCATATACATACGTGCATACATATTACCACTATAAGATATAATAATACCAGGTGGTGAACTAAGACTTCGCCGTTTCAGCCAGCAAAAGCTTCTTCACCCGAACCCTAAACGAGTCGCGACTTTTAGCCATCCTGACTTCGAGGGGAAGCGCGTTCCAAGAAAGGATAGCCTGCACGAAGAACGAAGAACCGACAAACTCAGTGGAGTGAGAAGGACAGAGTAGAAGGAGATTATTAGCGGAACGTAAATTTCTATTATGGTTGTTGCTCAATAATTGAATTTGTGACGTTAAATAAGTGGGAGGGGATGGGGAATTGAGAAAAGAATATAGTAATGAGAGTGCACGCAATTTTCTGCGTTGACGAATAGGTAGCCATGTGAGCTGGGTCCAGACACTGGAGATATGATCGTACTTACGAAGGTTAAAGGTGAATCGAATGCAGTTATTGAGAAGACGTTCTAGCTTGTTGAGGAGATCTGCATTCAGGTCGTAATAGCACACGTCACCATAGTCGATCAGAGGGAGGATTAGAGATTGCACGAGCGTTACCTTAGTTTTCACGGGAAGGAAGTTTTTCAGGCGGTATAGTGTTCTCAGGATTCCAGTAACCCTCTGGCACACGTATGTAACTTGATCACGCCAGTTCAGTGTACAATCAAGTTGTAAGCCTAAGTCTTTCACTGTTGCACAAATGGGTATAGTGGCACCATTTAAAGTAATTTTGGGCAGCACCTCAAGGTTGACTCGGGTCATCAAACGGCTGCTGCCGATAATTATTGCCTGACACTTTGTCGGGTTCACAGATAACCCAAACCTCTCCGACCAGTTTTGCATAGCTTTAAGATCTGTGTTAATAAAATCGATTGCTGTTGCTATGTCTTCAACGCTGGCATGAGCGTACAGTTGCAAGTCGTCAGCATACAGATGATACGCACTACGAAGTTCAAGAGTTAAGAGGTTAATAAACAAAGAGAAAAGCAGAGGAGAGAGTATGCCGCCTTGAGGGACACCAGAGTCGACATCGCGCCAATCAGAGGAGAGATCATCCACATGAACGGACTGCTGGCGTCCCTGAAGATAAGATGAGAACCATTCCAGTGCTTCGGGCGAGATCGCTAGATAGGAGAGGATGGATAAGAGAATATCGTGACTGACGGTGTTAAAGGCGTTTGAGTAATCAACCAAAACTAAGACCGTCACTTTTTTATCCTCCAAAGCTGCTCTGATATCACCAGTCACCTACTCGAAAGCCTAAGCTTATAATCGTTTTGTACAAACTGTCAGGTACCGTAATAGTAAGGGTGAATATTATCAGGAATATAGGAGTTACATGTGATGCTTAACTACTGTTTGATGCTCACATTGAAAATATGATAAACAGAGCTTTGAAAACTTAAATATATCTATATGTCATTTTTATTGAACATACCTCAAAATCTGTAGTCTGTAGCAACATCCACATTCACACGCACTTGCAGAGAGAAAAATATACTACAGCGCCATCTAGCGAAGATACATCGAACTACGAAGTATGAACGTAACGCATAAATGTAATGAACTACGAAGCAACTATTAATCACTGGATTAATAGTTGCCTGTCGTGAAACAGTAATTCAAATTAACATATATACAACATTCCAGCATCAACCGTTGGTCGGAGGGACATGACACTGGTCTCTCCACATAGTCTAAGCATAAAACCTAATTATCTTTAAAATCTGAACAGATTTTGAAAACATCAAACCTATTAAAGTCATGTACTGTACATTTGTCCATTGCCAACGCGAACATGTCTTACAGGTATGGAACCCTATTTATGACACCTGTCCAGTAAAATGTCTAAGATGTAGTCATTACAAATGTGATACATATTTAACAAGTCATCGCAGCCGCTATATGAAGTTTCACCTGCTTCCTCTTCTACAACAACTAAGAAAATAGCAGACCTTTTCCTCCTATTTAACACTGCAAGCAAATCGATTGATGTAGCCAAGTTGGTGAATAAAACAGGGCTATGAGTATCGTCGGCGTGTCTTCGGAGTTTTAACTTTCTTCTCGTCCCTAGTTACCAAACCACCTACAGGCTGAACTCATTTAGGGTCAGGGTGTGCTACACATATAATGATGTGTGTTAGAGCGTCGACGTTGACATTTTTACCACTAGTTTTACACAAATGAAAATATACATACTATGCTCGATGACGACATTAATTTTTATATATATATTTTTGTTATTACATTGACATATCTTATTGTCATCACTAGTGTGTGTGATGAATCTAAAAACTGCAATTACTGAATTTATTTTCGTATTCCTTTTGTATTGCATATCTAAACTAAAGGCAACCGTACAACAGTAGTTATTACTTCATAAGTTATGTACCTATACATAAATTACTTTACAGTTTTTTAATTTTTAACATGAATTTTATCTATTTCAGGTTAAGCCCTTTGACTACTAAGTCTACGTCAGTACTAATTTATAACTTTAACTTTATTAATAGCAGAATGAAATGAAATTTCGAAGCTATTAACTGACGATCATCTCTAAATCTGAAAGAAAATAATGTTAATCCTAATAAAACAATCATTTTTAACTTGCAATAGGCTTGCATGTAAGGAGATTACGCGATTGAAGCATGCAAGAAAAACTATTTTTGTGATATTTTTATTATCTTCTTTGTGTGAATTTAAACTTTGTTTAACATTTGTGTAAACAATTGTTGGTACATTAACTTTTACTATTGCTTTGTATAACATAAAATATTTTAAGGAAATTCCCGCTAACGATACGTATTAAGTACATACCTCACCTACCAGACAGGCATACAAAATTGAACCTTGTAATTTTACCGATGTGCGTTACACATTACCGAAAATTGTGATTAGATTGGATACTTATTATCATTATTAGTACAACAAAGAATTGCCACCCAAAATTACAATTCTACAACAGACTTAGCTAATCTAAAGCTTCATTATCTTAATTATGAGTGACCGTACTACTGCGCAGAGGTCACAAGTCGACCCAGAGGTCACAAGTCGACCACAATTTACTGAATTCAGTCTAAAGCTTGTCAATAGCTACAAACTCAGTAGAAAAGTTATTATAGTGTTTGTCTTAGTCTATTAATATGTACTAGAGACAACTACGAGTATATCGCAGTTCCACCAAATTTGATAACTTGTTTTATTTATTTAGTATGTACTATATCCCTGCAGTTTGATGTAGCTATTTGCGAATCTTTTTAAAGTAATACAATAATGTTTAAAATTTTATATAGCAGTTTTAAATATTCCAAGTTTACGATGCTTTGTTCGTGCTATATTCTATTTTGTACCTAAAATTCTGTTGCCATAATACATGAACGTAGATCATATAAGAATTTAAAAAAATATTTTTATAACTCTTCTGACAATGACAAAGACATAAACTCATAAAATGAATATAAGACTTTCAGGATCATTCGGTTACTTTACATCAAGTTTTGAGTCAAAAAATAAAACGCATGTCGCCCAAATCTCAGCGAGTCGTAAACAACGTAAGGCCTACCACACAGCTTTACATTAATATTCTGTGTCCGCGTCGTCTGTAAAACCTAACTCAGCGAGTCCCTTGGGATACGCGGGATCGACGCGGGATTTCACGACCCTACGTCATCAGACCGGAAAGCTCGTACGTCTCACTTACTTTGAAGCTAAGTTTTTGTACACACGCAAAGTACAATATAATATCTTCGGGACTGCCACCAAGAGTATGGATGAACTAAACATCAAGTTCACTATAGTAGTAGGTGTTCTGATACACCTTTGTTTCATGAAAATAATTGCATTAGTATTTTCAAAGATCCATCTACTAATGCCTAGTTGGTGGAGCTGGTCAGTCCCACTTTAATTGTTTAAGATGCATCTGATCTTTGCTAGGAATCCTATCGATTTCTAAACAATAACTGAACACTTGTTAAGCACTATTTTTATTATGTCTCCGGTTTTTTTTTAACTTTATTTAACCACAGTACCAATGTTTTTTCTCTATAAACAATGATGCGTTTATAACCAAACCCTAAAGTAATAAAAGTCGTATACACCAAGAACTTCTCAAAACAACAACTCACATTTTCGTTCGTATCTATTGTAGTCAAGAAAATCTCTCATTTTATAACTGGTCTCCTACCGCAGATGTGTGAAAAAAAGAAGCGATAATAGCAGTAGTAACATACTTAAAAGATGTCTGTAAAGAAAAAATCATGTTAAATTGACTTTGTGGTTAATATTTCCATGTATGTATGTATTACAACGTGCGGCTTACAAACCCATTAAGCGCACACTTCAGAAGTCGTATAAGCGGCGCTGTTGCTAAGCAGCCACTTCAAACTAGACAACGTAAAGACAGCCTCATTCCAAAGATGTGCTCAAACCGCCGCCACTAGAGACAAGGACAAACACCTCGATGCTTTAAAAATTACAAATACCTGAAGTCATAAATTAGGAGAAGATTGTTCCGATCGTACGCGGGGGTGATCTAAGTTCTCATGAAGTTAAAATACCGTTAAATGTAATTACTATACAATTTACTGACTGAATTAAAGGACTTAACAACTATGACAACTATATATAAATTATCTACCCAGTTACAAACAAGTGACAAGTATATCCAGTTACACTAATAAAGGAGCTGAATGATACCCAGCTTAGTCTACAATATATTACCTTGTATAAGTATATTTACATAGGTAACATTTAGTATAATTAATTACATATCCAATGAACAAATTCGTCACCTAATTCTCTTTACGTGCGTATTTGCGTGTTGTTTATCTTTGTTAATAATCGATAAAGTTTATTACTCATCTAAACGAAAGAGTTTGTAATAAATTGTAATTATTAACAGCCCTCGGCTAGCCAAGGTCACACAGTAATACAAGTTAAGTATTCATCGCCATTGAAATTATTTTTAATTGAATTAAGTTAAAAACACCGCTTTCAAAACAAAGATTCGAAGTTAAATCTACATGCTGAGATACTTGCGTGTTTAACTCGTAACAGATTTTTAAGCTTACTGTAGTTTTTACTCCAAATATTCAAACGCTTTGCTAACTGTTGATAGGCGTATATGTTATGTGGTTTATACGAAGATGGTAGGTTTTGAACAAGTGAACACAAATTTAAACGTAATATCCTGCGTGGCAGCATTAATTGTCTATGTTCTAATTATTACAATGTAATAATAAATAGCAATAATAGTCAATTAAAATACTCAGGTATACAGGTATATATACAGGTAGTAGAGCGACGTCGATTTCAGCACGAGTGGGCCGGCTTGACCGGGGCAGTACTACCCTCCCACAGAAGACCAACCTAAAGCGCCAGCATCCGTGCTGTCGTATTTCATTGGTGAGTGTGAGATCAGAAGCCCATTGATGCAGGGGTGACAGTTATCATGGTAACTGTGCAAGCCTTACACTGTCACGATGACTGTCATGCCTTTTACGTTCCCAAGCGGGATGTGAAAAAACATCTCACAAGGCCGCCATAGTGTAGGTCACCATACTGCATTGTCTGCATTTGCAATGAGTATGGTGACCACAACTCTTAGATTCTGTTCATGTTTTCCATCAGGCAGAGTAGAGTCACTTTGGCAGGTTCTTAATGTAGAAAACTCTCTTCAAATCAGAGCTTGTAGTATAAAACAGCTCCTTAGATATTTCTTTCAATCTACTACTGTTACTATTTTATTTTATCCAAACAACATTCTGTGAGTCCGATTGTTACTTTGAACAGAAAAATAACAACTATTTTTATTCTTCTTTACAATCACTACCGCAATACAAATAGATTAGTTCATAGATAATAGACAACACGACCCGGTCTCTGTACAAATAGAAATATGGTATATTAACCAACAAAAAAGCTCCGTTACGTATAAATAGGGATACCGTCGATGTAGGATCAGTAGTGTTGATAAGCACACGATTAGAGCGTTACACGTGTTTACCGTTATATGATACATTTCAATTACCTTAAACTACATTTCTCTATGAAAAATATTAATAATCTAGGTCATAAGTGTAAAAAACAACCGAATTCAGAACGTATTTCTTGTTTTTAAAACAGTTAATTACACAAAAGCAGCTTATGTTACGACATCAAGAGTTAACAAAGGTTGGTTGGTACTCCGATAACAAAAATGATAAGTATAGTAAGTAGTTTTTCGTTACCATAGCAAAAGCTCAGCCTTACTTTGAATCGTACCGCTATATGTATATGTGAGGAGTCCCAGGTTACTTTTACTATATTTTTATGGTAAACAACAAGATGGAAACTATCAGAATCCAATTTCCAGCAGCTTATTAATATTATACTCGGCCCTCGGCAAGCTATTTCTTAAGCTATTTATACATATATGTTCGTTTCATCACATATATGTATATACTCGCATATATCTATGTAATGTATTGATTCAGCAGTTTCTCGTACTACCACAAAATACAAGAATATTATGATATCATTAACTTCCTTTCAAAAGACTGGCCTATATCCAACAGTGGTCTATTAAAAGTTATTAAAGTGATGATATCACTGCCATGCCTTGGAAAGCACGTGAAGTCATCGTTTCTGCGCCTGATCTCTCCCCAGTCGTGTCGAATAGCCGTCCCATCGGATTGTGAGGGTTAGGGAACAAAGAGTGCAACTGTGTTTACCCACACACTTGTGCACTATCAAATCTCCTGCGTCCGAAATGGGTTAGAAGTAGATACATCAGTATTATGACGTCATGAAACATTTTAACCAACAATAACTTACAGTTCATAAGGTAGGTAATTTCCTTTGTTAAAAACTTCCTTGTTTTTTTAAATTTATACTTCTTGAAATCACATATTTCATAAATATTTTCTACTAATCTTTCTACTAGTAGTTTTAGGGTTTTTACGATACCCTCACATACGGTCACGAAAAACCGGCACCATGAAATTAGCGAATCAACATTTTAGTTTCTTTTCTTATTAATTATGTACAAATAATTCTTATATGGTATTTAAATAAAAATATTTAACTAGATAATGCGTTATAGTAAATCTTATTTTCAAAGTATTAAATTCCTTTTTCTATTATTAGTGTCGTTTTCTCTACAAACATAGACCACTAAGGAGAAAATTTATAGATTTTTTTTATCTTGTTACCCTAAAGAAGTATAATTTTTTACGTGTGTACATAAATACACACACACACACACTTTTGTTTTTAAGTAAATTTCTTAAAGAATCGCTTGATCTCTATGACAGTTGACACTAGTGTCATTTTAGAAGTTGCGAAGTATATTTAAGGTGAGAAATTTTATATTTATAATGTATTGCACTTCATTTATCTATATATATAAAAGAAAGTGGTGTTAGTTACACCACTTATAACTCAAGAACTGAAGAAGGGATTTAGCTGAAAATTGGTGAGGAGGTAGCTTAGAACCAGGAGACGGACATAGAATGCTTTTTATCCCGTTAGAACGGGTTTAAGTAAAAAAAATCTGCTTATTTATTGCCTCTAAGGCGGAACAGAGTTTGCGGGGTAAGCTAGTTTCTAATAAAACTAGGATATAAAGTATAAGAATAGGTGATACAAAATGAAATCGCTTGTTGAAAGTTACTTGGTCGGATTAATAACCATCTGTCACAGAGATCAACCTTTATTTCATGGACTATTTATTAGTAGACTTATTTATTTTTCCTTAAAATTATTTTGTAATCTTCATGCCTTAGAATTGCGTCTCATATTTATGTAATTAGATAAGACAGACAAAAAATCAAACATAAAACTTGGTAGATACAATTTGATACAAAACATACCTATTTTTACATTTCTATATATGTCAATTTGTTCCTACCATGAGCGTACCAGCGCTAGGCACGTGACTGGCATATACTCCACCAAGGTCTTATTCAATAAGCACCAAATCCACAAGTTTTTATTTTTAAGAGCAATTATTATTTAATTATAACTTTATTAGACAAATTGTGTTTTTATATTCAAGGTGTGATTTTTCTTGATAAAATGATATAACTTCTTTTATGTAGCAAGTAATCAACATCAAGAGCCGCTTAGAATGATTTACTTGGCAATTCAATCTCATTTACTAAGTAAAGTAGGATTACTATTACCATTAACTTGATACTTCAGGATTGCATAATTAAATTGGGAATTTAACAAATAAGAAAACAATGATAAAATGGGCAAGAATAATAGGGAACAGATGTTGCCCACATAAATGAATTGCAGAGTAAGAACGCTATTACCCGCAAAAGCCTGGTTTACATATGCAGATACTCAATTAGATAGTTGATGAATTGCATATTAATAAGAAAATTTCTTTTTAGCACTGAAATGAAAATGTGCCGGCCACATTCATACATTAGAATGGTCCCAAATAATCATCCCAAATATTCAAAAGATGGTGAGGATATCGTGTAAATTGTGAGCAAGTTATGGCCCAGACTAGCAAAAGATAGTCATTTGGTATAGCTTGTAGAAGAATTATTCCGCGAAATGTAAACTAATGAAACGCTTGTTGGTTTGTCACAGAGAGAAAAGATTTATTACTAAGTAGAAGTACAATACCATAAAGTATCATAGACAATAATATGTCGTTATAAATTTAACACAAACAAACTAACAAATATGACTAGAAAACCTTTTAAAACATTATGAACAAATTAAGGTTACAGTGAGCTTAGCCTCTAAATCAATAATGGAAACTCTCCACTTAATTCTAATTAAGTAAGAAAAATAAGTAAATAAAAAAAGATATGTCTAAGTTTACTTGCTCGCTATCTTGAAGTAAATTTCTCTAAAATAAAACATAAATTTCTATTAAATATATTTAAGGTCAAATAACAATTTCTTGCGAAATCATTTTTTTGTACACGTTCAATTTGAAATTGCTTCAGAATTTTCCTTCCATCAAAATATCATCGTAATATTTCTATAATGAAACAAAATACTGAATTCTCGTTTACTTTCTCTGAGAAGAAGTGCAGAAATAAACTAATTATGCTCGGGAATGCAAGAGGGCTTACATTAGAGCGGATGCCCAGCGCATTGTACGGACTGCCAAAGAACTCATCGCACACCTTTAGGACAGCCGTAAGTTCTGGCGATTGACCAAAACCGTACAGTCTAATCATTGCCAATCCTTGCTACCACCGCTGAAATGCCCAGACGGATCGCTCACCCATCAGCTGCAAGTGAAAGTGAAACTGCTTGCTGAGCTTCTTATAGTAGCTGTAGCGTGCACTTGGCCACCATTTCGACTTGCGACGTTATAATGTGGAATATTCGTATCCGGCAAAGTGACGTACATGCGGAGCTACGGTCACTCGACGTTTAGAAAGCCAGTGGACCAGACGGTATTCTAGAGGTGGTTTTTAAGAACTGAGCACCAGAGTTGTCTCCAGCATTGACGCGCCCAAACCGCCTGTCGTATTGTGTGCTAGTGTTCTGACGATCTCTTCCAACTGATCCCATCCTCTACGTTCCTCTGCAGGACAACTCGCACTGGCCTTGGAAGTCACTGTTTCGGAACGATAGACATACGCTCCCGAACTAAACGGTTTGGCTCTTCCTTCCTGTGTAAATCGGTTAAAGTCTGAAACTCATTACCAGCGCAAGTGTTTCCCTCCCACTACGATTCCGGGTCCTTTAAGCGGGACGTGAAGAAGCATCTCACCAAGCCGCCATAGCGTAGTTTGCCATACTACACTGTCTTAATTCGCAGGGAGTACGGCGACCACCGCTCTTGGATTCTATTCATGTTTTCCATCAGACAGAATAGAGTCATTTTAGTATGCATTTATAAAAAAAAAACACTTGTGAAACTGAATTGTTTCCTGTGCTGAACAATATTTGCACTAACGTAAGCTTGCAACTGTTCTAGAATTATTTTTTTTTTAATTTTAATTGAAAATAGGTATCACTGAGGTAGGTCAATAATTGATAAGATCAGACGCGCTACTGGTCTTAGATAAAGGAATCTAGAATCTAGAAATCTTACTATTTGATATATTACGATTACTACTCACGTACAACAAGACTAAAAGCCCTTAGGTCGACATCATTCGAACATAACGTTAATTAATGTTGTTTCAAGATGTCTCTAATAATTACAAAGGATTCTTATAGCAATAGGTTACAAAAACACTATAGATAATAAATATATTTCTCAATAAAAATGCTAGCGAGACAATTGTGGACTCCTGGGATGCAGGAGTTCGTGGGCGGCGGTACTCACTTTTCATGAGGTAGCACGTATGTTCCTTTGCTGGTCCTATTATAAAAAAATCTTCTGATATCATTAATACACCACAAAATACTCAATCTCATAAAAGCAAGTGACTATATGTACGGTAGTTAAAATTCCGGTGAACCATCTCAGGATCTAGTTTAAATTGTCGTTTGTTTTCATCACATCATCAGTCTTTATCTCCATGACAAGTATCCTTGCCAAAGCTTTTCTGAGTACAGAATTATATTTATCATACATATTACATGGGTTGTCATCGCAAACAAACAAACACATAAAATTTAAATTCTGTAAGATAAGAACAAAGTTAACGCTTTTTTTACTGCCAAGATTCAAAGTAAGTTACAAAATTAATTTTAAAATAACAAATAGTGTAAGGTATAATTTTTTTGTAAGAAGATTTTTCGAATTTGGTTTTTAAGAAGAAAAACAGTTTTTACTGTATGTTTGTCAAATATAGTCAGTTAGACTGCCTACAAATTCACGTATCTGCCAAAAACCTTCAGTTCACGTAAGAAATTATAACTGCACATGCTATTTTTGTACGTTTCTATATTCTTTCTTCGACATTATATCAATAATATAATGGTGTTTAGTAGTATCAGCCCCTGTCAACATCCCTACATTACAGTCTCCTGTCATCACAAAATCATTAATTAAATTGACGATCAAAAAGTATTGTCAATATATCCTCTCGGCTCACAGTTCGTGTAGCACTCACGAACAAAAGTGATTAATTATTGTTTTTACAAAACAATGGGCGCAGTGTTAAGAAGTATGTCGATACACAAAAGCAATTTTTCTGTACTTATTTATTAGTATGATAATGTCAATAAAAAAAATAATAAATACCACCATGACCTGCTATATCTTTTCTCCTCCCCTCTAGCACTTATTTATTTTCATTTATTTATTATTTTAGGCATAAATGAATACACCGGCGGAATTAATGCCTAAGGCATTCTCTGCCAGTCGATTGTACGATGCGGAAGTAATGTATATGGGGATTTAATAAATAATATATATAAAAATTAACGATGCTGAAGATATTTATAAATTAGGTATTGAGAACTATAGAACCTAGCAATTCTTATCAGCTGAGATACATTTACTGAATCAAAAAACGAGTATTCTTTAAATAAAGCAAGAACAGGTTAAATTTTTGTAATCGCTACACATTACTTAACGATTTATATTTTACCGTGATCTAACAATTTCCTTATTTTAAGCAGTATATACTCGTATATACATTTACACTTGTGTCCACATGAGTAGACAAAGATTTCTTAAACATCTCAAAATTTCTCGAATCATCAACATGACAACCTATCAAAAAGTTCTGTAATACTCAGAATTATTACTTCACGTCCCTTAACATTTTCGAAAAGAACACGAATGTTATTATCTTAGTAAAACTGTGCGAGAACATACCCTTGGTAAAATCAATTGAGGGCCTCATAAAATTGGCTCATGTTTCTACAAATACATATGTTCTATCAGAGTACCACGCTCCGCGCGCCACAATAAAAGAATCCGTAGAAAATTGTGTAAGGCGGAATTGTATTGCAATACCGGATTTGAATGAAATGACGAAAGCTCAGGCAGTTGAGAAATCCAAACGTTGTAATAACCAATGGGGTTACTAAAAAGGTAAAAGCTAAAAGCTTTTGTCATGGGTACAATAAATAATGTAAAAGACTTCCCTCTCAAATGTTTCTTGGAATCTAACCTGATGGGTGTCTACTTTCTTAAGAATTTATTGTTTATTTTTAAATCACAAGGAGGTTACTCCTTGTGACTTAAAAAACGGTACTACCTTAAAAATAACCACTATAAACATTAAAAAATATATGAAATTACTCAACAATGAATTTATTTTTAAATTGATCTCAATCCCGGTGTATTTAACGTTTCATGACGTCACGCCGCCCTCAGTAGCTCGAGTGAAGGAGCTAATACCATCCAGTGGCTTCGTGTTTCTTCAAGCACGTGATACCTGTTGTTGTTTTTATCGGATATTCTCTACCCCCGTCGCGGTAACCACCCCACTCACCCCGCGGTCGATGATCTCTCACGTGGCGTGTTTAAGAGTGACTGTTCACACATTAAACGAACTGTACTGAACATAGAGAGTTGACAGTTACAAAATTTTAATTTTGTATTTTGTTGAACAAATTAATGATTTACATATATATTATGAAGCTGAAGAGTTTGTTTGTTTGGTTGATCGTGCTAATCTCAGGGATAACTGGTCCGATTTGAAATAATATTTCTTTGTTAAATAGGCCAGTTACTGAGGAAGGTTAAAAGCTGCCGCCGTAAAAATCATGCTGCAATCAATAGAGCAGACTATCAATAGTAAATGTTACAATAACGAAGGATAATTACTTCTTTTGAGAACTCTTATTGCATGCGCTGCATAAACGGTTAAACTTGCCTAATAAAAGTGTGACAGAATTATTTGCCTTTAAAAATTCTAAACAAAATCGTGACAACATTTACATATATATCTCTTGACGTCAGCTCACTAACTTTTCTATGGTAAACAATTTATTCAAGCTGTATAACTTCACACTACGACAAATAGAAGAGGCAGACAAAGTTGCACGGGTAGCTAGTATCTATTTAAAGTTAACTATTCTCGAAGACGGACTTAATAAAAAGTCAGGTAATAGTTCCACGCTGATTGCAAAATGAATGAGCCAGCTCGACCAGGGCAGTACTACCTTCTCACAGAAGACGAACTTAAAGCGACAATATACATACTGCCGTGTTTTGTTAGTGTGAGACTGGAGGTCCATTGACACAGGGATAGCAGTTATCATGTTAAGTGTATGAACCTTACACTTCCACGATGACTGTCATGCCTTTACGTCCCCAAGAGGGGCGTGATAAAGCATCTAATTAAGTCACCAAAGAGTGATATTGCATTCTTTGCACAAGCAATAAGTATGGTGACCACAGTTCTTGGATTCTATTCATACTTTCCATTAGGTAGAGTAGAGTCAATTTGATAGGTACTTAAAATAATTTTAAAAAAATGTAAAAACTGAAGTTGAAATTAATGAAGTAATTGATGTTATTTGTGTTATAAAAAGAAATTTCGGGAATTGCAATCCTACAAGGGTTACGTCAAGTATGAACATGAATACCGCGGTCGCAACCTTCTGCGAAGACGTAATTTCGCGGAAGGAGGCGGCGGAGAAGGCCCGGGAGGACGACCTCCACTCGGACCCAATTCGCCGCCGGCGTACCGGGCGGCGGAGACGCGCGTACCAGCGTTTAATGCCGCCTTGAGTGTGGCCGCGGATGGGCGGGACGGGTTTTCCCCTCCATCCGCTATAGTGGCCAGCCGCGGCAAATTTACACAGCCAAGCTTCAGGCTATGGCTTATCGATTTTGATCTGGATGTCGTAATAACAGCTGTTCCCGGTCCCTCCTATGTCAAGCGCAGAGTGGCACACCGTGTGGTTTTAGTCGGTCCGATTCCGACACACCACCCCGCCGTAAACCCCGGTGGGGTGTCGGCCCGAGGGGGTTTCCACACGTTAAAAAAAAAAAAAAAAAAGTATGAACATGAATCAGTAAATATACCAGTTTCTTACTTACATCTCTTCTTTAGTGAGTTCTTAAAATCAATAGTTACCAAAATATAAATTTGTGATCCCAGCAGCTTAGAGTCTGTTTTAATAGGTAAGTTAGTCAAGGCAAGTAGTTTTATATGAATGTATAATTCACGTGCCAACCCTATTGTAACACACTTACACACACAGTTGTGGGGTCACAAGTTAAGTGCTGGTTCACACTCAGATGAACTCTGTGAACACACTGCAGTAATAGCGCAGGATGTTACGAGTTTACACTATCATTCAACCTGTGGATAAGTAAATTCCGTATTTAAATGAGTAAAGCCGAGTTTGATATGAAGATTTCAGGTTTCCTCCACTGTATGATGGACTTTCTTTTTTTGTCTTGTCTGCTTCCAAGTTTATGAATATTTGTAAAATGCCATCCATCTTTAGGTGTATCATATTTTTTACCGATCAAAGAAAGAACGTTAATTGGAGGAATCGAGGGAGAAATTGAAGGAGGAACGAAGACTGACACTGCAGTTGTTTGTACTCGTACATTACTAAGAAGTATTTGACTAGGGCGCTGTAGTGTGTGTCGCCATATTGCAATGTCTGCATTCACAATAAGTATGATGACCACAACTTTTGAATTGTATTCATACGTTCCATCAGGCAGAGTAGAGACGCTTTGGCAGGCTCTTAAAATAAAAAAAATTAAATTGACTGCCGCATTCCAAACTCTTCACATTCACTATTTAGTACCTAACACAATTATGCAACTATTGATATTGATTATTTTCTATAACTTTCATTTGAATTATGAATAAGAATGAATTCAGGTTTGATATTATATATTATACATGTGTGAGGTAGGTGAAGTAAGGCGAGGCTCTATAGGTGAGGAGCGACGAGACGTGAGCAGTGAGGCTGACACCTGTTGCTGAATAACATTATCCAATTATGTGCTATTATATCTTTATAACAAGGTCATTTTTCGTTTTCAATCATTTGTAAATCTTAAGCTCTTTAGATACTATCAATTTCAAATATCATTTCTTTCTTTTAAAATGCACGATTTTTATAAGTTCACACGTCTCACACATAGCTGACTGATTCCTAACTAGGCATAGTTTTACTGTGGTAACTGGACTGTTGATAAATAGACTCATAGGTTTCTTAAAACATACATATATAGTAGATAGTACCACACAGAATCAATGACCGAGTGCATCACACAATTGTTTGGGAATCGGCATCGAGATGATAACACTTTTGACTTTGCATTCGGTGTCACTAACCACATTATCCATGAGCCGTAGTAGCTCACATATGTATATTCTCACAATAAACCACAAAAGAATGACGGAAATAGAATTTCAACATTCCTTTATAGAGCTCTCGGACGCGTATCAAAGCCATTTCTTCTGTACTTAAATCATGCACTGATCTAGTTTCGATATCCCCATCCTCTTACTTGACAGTACTCTTGGTTTTACTTTACATGATTGAATTTGTCATTTTGTATCCAATGTGTAACATTATGGCAAATATAATCATCATATTCATATAAAAAACGCAATTGAACATGTAAAAAGCTGAAAAGTTTATGAAATAGAGCAGGTATCTATTGTCAAGGTAACGTCAAGACGAAATAAAATTTACGTAATCAAGTTTGTGAAAGTTTGTGCAGTTACTTGACGGAAATAACCGTTGAATAAAAGTAATCGGAAAGCAACTCCTTACTCAGAAAGTATTCGGTGAGTTATTTATTCTACTCACAGTGAAATGAAATAATATATTTTGTAATGTATTATTTCGTGTCGCTGCGAAATTGTTTTACAAATGAACAATGTATGTAGCTTCTCTCTTCCTGGTTTAATTGTTGCCGAGCAAATGTATGTTAATGGAATCTACTAGTTTGGATTTCATTTGAATGAATAGCAGTCTTTCTCTTGGTATTTCTATTGTCGCTACTTTCTGACTTTGAAATATCATCGCTTATGGCGAAATTCGGCGAACGTTCGCAGCGAAAACATTGTCAATATAAATACTCTTATTCAATTTAAGTAGATTGTTACGATGTATATATCATTTATAATATATGGTATAATTAAATCAACAGTTTGTAAATAACCACGTAATGAGAACAATGAGATGTTTGTTTTATACCAGGGAGTAATTTACCGAGAGTAATTAGCGTGTAGTCGTAAGTACTGTAGCATTTACTCACCTCGGCTAAAACCTGAGATCAACATTCAGCTGATAAATGTATGCTTTTAAGTGTTATTAAAATAAACCATCAATCACCACACCTGTCTATAACCCGTAGCATCTACATCAATTCTGCGTCCTTGATCCTTCTACGAGTATATCGATACTCGTTTGTGGCGACCTCCTCATACAGGGCAAATAAAGACGAACTACAGCGCCATCTACCGAACATACACTGAACTATGGAGTAATTAGTCCCGCATTGCGATATAGAAATTTTTGTGTCCAGACATGGCTACCTGGCAACATGCTGACATACGTACCTCCACACGTTTAACATACAAACCGACATATCTCTATTGTACCTTTTTATTCTTAAAAGACAATTCCCTTAGAATCTTATCCTGGTATAAAGAATATTCATGCTCAGAACAATAAATTGCGGATCACACGAAGTATTGTCCCACTTGGGATCAAACCCACAACACTCAGCGCAGTAAAAAGCGACGAGTGATCGCTTCAACCATTACACTATTCGTGCATTTACATCCATTTGCGTTTAACATGCTCCTTCCTGTACTACTCATACACTTATTTAAAATTTGATAAAGAACTCATTTGTATTTTTCTTCGTTAGTAAAATTTCCATAGTTTCAGAAGAAATTGTGTTTTTTTTACGTTTATCTCTTTTGTTAATTTGGTTGATTTTAATTACAAGGTGCTAGTACAAAGGCATTAGAAACATTAAAAAACTTTTTTCAGTTCTGAGAATATTTGAAAGTTACGAACAAAGGGAAATCTTTCGCAGCACAATTTAAAAATGTAATTTCTGCTTGTCACAATAAATTAAATAAAAATACGGACGCTGCAACAATTCAAGTCATTATGTACAGTCGCGTACAACGTGTGCTATTAAATGCAGAAGCACGCACACGAAATCAATGTTAAGCAAATTTCTGCGTACGTCTGATATCGTGTAATAATTGGTTCAGTATTGTATTGGGTCAACAAATATAAATGATTTATTTCAGGGATTTGTTAAATATGATCGACTAAACGCTAAACATTTTGATAGTCATCAGTCTTCGCGTAAGGAAAAAAAATAGAAAAAGAAATATAAACGATTGATATCAATAAAATTTTACATTATAGGTTTATTAAAAAAAATAAGAGAATGATAAACAAAATGATTTAAAACGTATTTTTAGCCTTTAAATTTTTCTCCTCAATTATATTTTCAAATGAACTTTTTGAAAATATCCCCTTCTGAGCAATTATAATTTAATTTTAAATGATAGTTTAAACAATATGTTCGATACTAAGAAATAGCAAAATTTCAAAATTTCAGAGGGTGTACATTTTTATTGAGATCAAACAGAAAATACACCGTTCAAACGTACTGTACCGTATAAATATCGTTGTTCTAAGGCAACAAAAATGAAAGTACCACCATATTGAGAACACCGTAGTTAATTTGAAAACTGTAAACAAGAACTTAATTCTCTTCTGCTCACAAAATTCAGCAAGAAATATTACTGTTTGTGGCTCTTTCATGCTCTAAGGTCCTTTATTTCATTTTTATCCAAAAGGTTCATGTATTCTATATTGATGAAGCTGGAATACAACCTCTATTTATATGTTAAATATGTCTGCCATGTACTCGTACGAGAGGTTTACACATTTTATAGTTTAAGGACGAATCCACAGCAGGCTGAAGTTCAGATGCAATATGATGGAGCGTTCTGCAACTCGACCCCTAAACTTCATACTTAGATTTTTGTTCATAAATATTACCTTCTTCCGAGTCTCTTTCCCAAACTAGGTTTAGATTGACATTATGAGTGAACTTCAAATTGTTACATGGAGCGATTATTATCAGATCTCCACTTAGCATCAAGACCACTAAGACTAAGTACTAATCACCTTTAAATCTCTGTAGAATGACTTTTATTGGACTCTTAGAAGCCTGACTACCCATAACGATTACCAAAAATATTCATAGAGCAACCAGAACCAATGGTTTAATGTCCTTTCTTTTTGTTTTTTCCTTTGATCAATGTAATATTGTAGTTCCATTATTCCTAAATTATGAAATAATTAAACCTACGAGTAAGGAGTCTTACATAGAGCTTTAATTGTGAATTCACTCAGAGTACAATGAAAGATATTCATCTCGTCAGAAACAAAGTTGAGTGTGGGCAGTGCGCGCGTTACATTTTGGACATTCCAAAAATTTGATCTTTCATAAATCTAAATCATAATTATGCGATTTCTGAATACTTTACTGCCTATAAACTAAATATGGAAACTGTTACCTTGTCTTGTTCTTGTGTGGTATTAAGTCAGAGGATAATAATGGACTGTGTAGTGTGATTGTCGTACAAAAAGTGAGATAAACAATATGTGCATTCTTCAAACACAGCCTTAGTTTGTTTACCTTTAGGAGATACACTCTAAGAAGAATGTTTCATGAATTTGTTATACTCATTTGAGCTCTATTCTTATAGAAGTATGTTACAGAATACATCAGCGATTGTGACGTCACTTTAGGTTCATAGTCTCTTGACTTGTGTTCTACATTTCAATTCATTACGCGATGATCTGCTCCATTGACCAGCGCGTATATCTCCCAACAAACAGTTTATGTTTAGGGTACAAACTGAATGTGTGCTTTTACACAAAATAATCTGAACCTTCATCTTTCTATACAACGAAATTATAATTATAAATGTGAAAGTTTAAGTGGAAAAATGGATATTTGTTACTTAATTACAGTGGATTAGGTAAACAGTATGAGGTGAAGTTCGGTACAGAGATAGGTTATATACATTGCTACTTATCTCGGGCAAATTTATGCACAAAATTATATTACCGCTACACAGCCAAGCTTCAGGCTATGGCTTATCGATTTTGATCTGGATGTCGTAATAGCAGCTGTTTCCGGATCCCTCCGATGTCAGGCGCAGAGTGGCACACCGTGTGGTTTTAGTCGGTCCGATTCCGACACACCACCTCGCCGTAAACCTCGGTCGTGTGACGGCCCGAGAGGGTCTCCACACGTTAAGAAAAAAAAATGGTTTATCGATTTTGTCAAAGAATCTTCTACATTATTTATATTATATATGTTATAAAATGTTAAATTTTAAGTTGAATAAAATGGATAGCCAAATTAACTGATAACAATACAACCACGTTTTGCTTCTAGACTTTTTTCCATATTAAGTTAACTTTAACACGATGTATGGAACACGTGATATAATTCGCTTACACGTTTTGCCCAGTGGAGGAACATATTGATATAGTATAACACTGTTCATTCTATTCTATGTTCTGTAAACTTAAACTATTTATTTACATAACTAAGGAAACAAGTTTAGAGATTAAGCAATGTAATTAGATATTGAAGCCCCTACGGCAGTTCAATATTGAATACTTGTTTCTCATGACTCATCACAACATTTGAACTTGGGTGGAATATATCCTGAGGTCATTAAACTTACAAAAATAAATCAGAGACAATTGAGAGTCTCATACAATGTTTTTCTTTTTTCCATAAATAAACTTTCTGACAATAACTGAGAAAAACTACGTACAGTCTATGAAATACGCTATAATATCCTAAATATCAATGCTATATCAAATATCAATGACGATAAAATAGTCAAGATTCCTGGCAACAATCTATAACAAATATCCTTAATAAAAACAAATAAATATATCTTTTATTACTTTTTTCTTATCTTTTAATATATAGTCATTATGACTGGTTTCTTTTTTTTTACTGTGCGAAAATCCCCACGGATACCACCGAAGGGTGGTTATGTCGGACTCGAACCGACCAAAAACCGCACGCCGTCTCAGGTACCAATAGTCAGGGGACCAGGTGCACCCTAGTAAAGAAATCCCTGGAACCCCGACGGACCTCGGGCCAGCTATGGCTGCAGTGGCCCCCTCCTGTGTGGAAACCTCATGGTTTCTTTACTGCCCTCCTTCATTATGACTGGCTCCTGACATATGTTTTGAACTCACAAATTCAAAGTTTTGAGAGTTTAGAACATATTAATTTATTTAAATAGTTTAGTTGTATACCTTTATATCTATTTTGTATGCGTTTTTAGTGTCGCTCGTGACACAGGATTAATTTCTAATGTAGGAATCGTCTTTTAAAAACCAAAAGAAAATGGTATATTTCAAAAATATATACATACTTCGCTAGAATCGGCCTTGGATCTTACATCAGGCGACATGTCTCTTTGTGTCTTATTAAAACATCTCTGTTCAGCTATAAATATAATATATTCAATATTTACTATTGAATAATGAATATAAAATAAAAGTTGAATAAGCACAATAGAGCATTGATAAAATGGACCTACATCGTGGTTACATAAATCATTCAAACACGGTTGCCACGTTTATCGATATTTTTGTGTTAACATCAAACTGTGGCTGCAACAATTCTTTTATGCTGTGTAGCCGTTACCATATTACAATGTTTCCGTTCCACAATATCACCACAATAATATTTTTTTGCAAACAAATCCAGAACGCAAATGTTTCAGAAATAAAATTATTTTTAGCAAAGCATTCTTAAGGCTTAAGAATGGCGACAAGGTGCTTTAAAGCTAATTTCTGTGCTTTATAACCTAACCACGTGTCACGGCCACAGAATAGTGTACAGGATTTTTGAATCCAGCGAAAACTACTGTTTTTAACACGTATAAAAACAATTTTACTTTGGTAAGTGAAGCCACGGACAAGACCTACGTTCCGTAATAAAGTAACAAATATATAAGTTAGTTAGAAGAACTTCATCGAGAGTAGACAAAAATCATAATCTAATATTCAGTCGTACTCGTCCTCGTTACGAACTTGTGCGGACGATGGCTTGGTGCGGATAGAAAAACAGCAGTGTACTTTTAAAGATTATATTATTAAATTTGTTTCTATAAAATTTCTAAAACGTTGTCTCAATTGTTTCGAAAAATGAAACAACGTTAAATTTATTACTATAATTTAAAAAAAGTCTAGAATTCAATAGCATTTCAAGCATTTTCAAATTAGTAGAGCCCCGCTGATTTCAACATAAATGGGTCAGCTTGACTGAGGCAGTACTACCTTCCCATAGAATACCAACCTAAAATAGTCCGTGCTGTCGTCGTACGTTGGTGAGTGCGAACCCAGAGGCTCATTGACGCAGGGGTGACAGTTCTCGTAGTAAGTGTGTGAGCAGTGCAATACGTTGAAGTCATTGGGAGGGTGTTGTTATCGATGCGTCTGCCAGAAAGACGAATAGAAAGGGTGGTACCGCTGGCCGCACGCAGAGTAGAGAGGGCCACCACAGTTAACCACCGCGGTAGGCTACCCCGTTGGGTCACGCATAATCTACGGAGTGACTCATCAGTAATGTTGTCCTTCAATTAGTCACTTCCTACGACACCCATGGGACGAATAGGAGTGTTGACACTCTGTATTCTTAATCCACCACAACACGAATAAACCAACAAAACCTAAATATATTTGGCATATTGAACGCAGCTGGGGTTAACTATCGTTTATGTGAAGACATTTCTATCGCTATTAAATAGTACTCGGTCTTCACTAATTTTTCTAGAGGCTCATTTACTGGCTGTTATTAAGAATATATGTAATAAATAATTTATGCGACAGACATAAGTAGGTTTCGAGTTCAATTCTTGGGTAGGGCCAAAAAAAGAAAAGGTCTCCGATTGGACTCTCAGACTGGCTCAGTCAGCAAATCAGCTCTCCTAGCTGATTTTAGTCACGGCAGCCGTGTCACTATGAGTACATCATTATATAAATAGAATATCTATTAGAGATAACAGAAACCTTAGAATAACTTTATAAATATTGGCTTATAAAACAAACTAAATCAAAGTTTACCAATAATGTATAAAGGGCTTCACAATAGCTACAAATATCTGAATTGAATCATTAACACAATGAGATCAGACGTTTATATTTTGGCAACTATTTGAATTAATGGAGAAAAGTTTAGTCCTTTATATGCCGGCTGACCCATAAACAAGCTGTTAATAGAGTTTTAGTGGACTTATTGGATATTCAGGTAGAAGTATTCCAAGGTATTCTAGTCTATCGTTGACTTCAGCTCACACAATAATAGAGTTAGAAAATAACAGTCGAACTTTACACCTTACTTCGCTTAAACCCAAAAACTTTTAAATTCTAGGTAAGAAGAGAAGACTAATAGTAATATTATGTGTTTGGAGTATGCCAGTGTTGTTCTCATAATTTTAAGAATAGAGCTCGAATTCCATAGTTTGTTTTATAATTTAACGCTCTGAGGGGTTGTCTCGAGTTTAAGAACTTGAAACTACTTTCAAAAACCTTAATAATAATAATAACATAGATGGAAAAAATTAACACCATCATCACATTAGGCACTAACCACCCAGGTCTTATCCTGTACCCGAAGTCGATTGTTTACTATTTTTTATATTTTGAATATGTATTTTAATTTTTTATATATTAAAAAATATAATCAATATGTTTATAAATGTAACAAAGAGAAAAATAATAACCTAGCAACACTACAGTCAGTCGGCATTTTAACATACATTTTTATCAATATTAAAATTATTTCATAATACGGTAACTCACGCTTCTGTACCGCTATTAGTGAGACATCCCGCACAGTACTGTATATACCAGCAAATTGAAGAGAGACGGGATAGCTAATTTCCTCACAAATCAGCCGACTTGATTGGCATGACCTCACGAAAAACCAATGACAAGCAACTCTGGTTCCTTTCTATCTAATGAACGAGATTATCAGGATCTGTCGCCACTTGGTTTAACCAAACAAAATGGAGCCACTATGGATTCACCTTTACTAGCTGTGATATATTTTATACAAGTACTTCTATTAAAAAAGAGCGCATAAAGCATTCAGCTCCACACATCTCGCCATTCACCATTATCCTTTTTCTCTACTATTGATATAAACAAGTACATTGCTCTCAGGAAAGAATTTCAAATTACCTCTTTACTTAATGAAATATTACAAATGTAGTTCGAAAGTACTATTATATAGATATTTTATTCACCTTTACTAAAAACATTGGTAGGCAATATCACTAAAAATAATTGAGTATGATATTGTTTTCCTGAATAAGGTCTTTGCACGTAATTCGAAGAGTGCTTTTGATGCACAAAGCTTTCACCGAGGATGTCAGTTACCAACAAAAACCTTCTGTGAAATCTTCATCTGATTTTTGAAAACGTGGGAGTTTGTACGTTTGTGAGTGAAAAGCCGAGTATCCGATTTCGGCAAGATTTAATAGCAGGTACATGCGATTGCAACCAATATCTATAAAATATGACTTTACAAATTGTATTGGATATCAATTTGTTCGACGTTCTGCTTTCTGTTTTCAAAGTCTAGCTTCAACTGTATTTAGTTGTAATTGTAGTTCTAAGTATTGTCTGAAGATGAATAGGACAAGGTTTTGACGGTAGTAAACTCACGAATTTTTCTTTGTTATACTAACCCTGTTATACCAATAACGCACTTCTTCAGTAAATTTGCGTCAATACTTTGTACAGGGATAATGCGTTAAATCTCGGAGACAGATATTCATAAACAGTCATACACAATATAATGAAAAGAGAGATCAATACGTGACGTCATCTTCAAAGTCTTTCGATACCTTCATCCTAATATCGTACTGCAGCGATTCTTAGTGATATCACGTCCGTAGCTACGGTCACGTCCACATTCATTATAAACCTTATCACGTACCCATAGGACGCATATTAGATCGAGACGACCTCATTTTGATGTAAATACCGAACGATTTATATCAATAGCATTGATAAGCTGAATAAAGTTAGGGACATGCTATTGGCTATTCTAAACAAACTGAAAACATAGTATCTAATATTCTTTTTGTATTGATTTGCCTATACATTTCAGTATGAAAATTTTTCAAAAATTATTCTTCACAGTATGATACTACACTGCAGTTAACATATGATTTTTTTTTTATTTTAATAGCCTGCCAAAGTGACTACTCTGCTTGATGGAAAGCATGAATAGAATCCAAAATTTTGTAGCCACCATACTCATTGCGAATGCTGACAATGCAGTAAGGTGACCTACACTATGGCGGCCTATTACGATTTTTTACGCCTCACTCGGGGACGTAAAAGACATGACAGTCATCGTAGCATTGTATTGCACACATTTACCACGACAACTGTCACCCCTGCATCAATGGGCCTCCGGTCTCGCGCTCACCAACAAAACACGACAGCACAGATGCTGATGCTTTAGGTTGGTCTTCTGTGGGAGTGTAGTACTGCCACGGACGAGCCGGCCCGTTCATGCTGAAATTAGCGTGGCTCTACTACTTGAAAGACGATTTATGTCTTCGCAATTATTATGAAACTCTCTCTCCAAAATAAAAGGAGAATAAAATGTTAAACGAAATTTTTTATTATATATTTAATAATAATAATAAAATATAAGTAAAAATTTGAAACACGTGGGATATTTGGAATATACACGAATGTATAATAATTTGTTAAGTAGACACCAGCTATTTGAACTGTATCACACACATATGTTACATGCCCATTAAAGTTTTTATATTTACTGTGTCTGAGTTAGTGTTTGTGGTGAACTTTGTGCAATAATCACTAGTTCTGATCTGGGCGTGTGTGGTAAACAAACACGAAATAAATGAGCCTTCAAACTATTAACTATTGATATTCTACTAAATAATTATTTATTAATTTTGACTGTTAACATAGGAAGAATAAGCATTAACTTTGATATTTACTTCATTTTTCTTACAAAATTCAGCGTAAAGATAGTAGTAGGAGTAGTAGACCAAAGTAGTTCTAGTGCTTACATAATGTCAGACAAATTATTAATGATTATAAAATGTTTAAATTAAAAATAGTGCTAAATCAAAATGACAGGGTTGTGGTGTAGGTTCTTGAGATTTCCTAGCTATCGAATTATCTTCGGAACCAGTCTACCCTGAAGAAGTGGTTAGTCTTTGGAAGTCGTTAGAATTATTAAGTTCAACATCATTATTGTATGAAACTATATATCAATTCAATTAAATGTTGAAATCATGTTAGGGTCGAAAGGTAAATATTAATAATGAATAATATTATGTTTTCTACTGACATAACCTACACACGTTCTAAAATTTCTATGTCTTTATCACTGTTCCACATGAAATGTTACATCACAGAGCTGCGTCATATTGTGGTACAAACACTATGATCTACGGCATAGGCGGACAGCGTAGAGATGATACGCGGGAGAAATCATTCGTAGCGGACGTTGGTCAAACAATGTAAGTGATTTATATACGTTAAGACGTTGTTTTTGACAATGCTCAAACTTGTTCCCGACTAAATATCATTTGAGTTAGACCACTTTGGCAACTTTCTCAGCAGTAAAAAGTAACGTTTGTTTGAAGTTCAGATAAGTTTTTATAGAGATAATTTAGAACAAATACCACAAAACGGTCTTTTTGTATTTTCTTCAACAAAGAGAAAGTGCTATAAATATTATGACTTGATTGTGATCTTGTCGCTCAAGTTGGTATCTAATTACCATTTTTAGAGTTTATCTAGAATTATTGTTCTTGAGAACACAATTATCGTCAGCAATATCGTTTACTCACCAATGAGATTGCGCTTAAATTGCGATGTTTTCATAAATTATGATGCACATCAGTTCTCAGCTACAATAAGAGCCGAGTTATTTTCAAATCATGTCATAAAAAAAACGAATCATGGATGAGTTTTGACTCTGTTGAAGTTATGGACTCCGAAATTTCAATGATTAAACTACTTGAGAATTTAAAATTTTGTACAATAACGAAGAAATTTCATTTCTTTTAAATTGATTGTTTATTTAATCTCCTGAACTATCTTGTATTTTAGAATATTTGTTTGATTCGATTAATAAAATAATGCGGTTCGAACATCGTATGTACCTCGGCAATCTTACAACAACTGATAATTGAGTATTACAGTGAATAACTAAGACAAGTCATGAATATTTTGTTTTGCAAAATGAAATGTTTATTTGTCAACTTGGTGTAAGTACTGTGGTTCAATCTTATAAACCTCTTGGGAAATCAACGCGCTGCCCGACGCCATTAGTGGCATTCAACAAATGTCCAATACAATCTAATCACTATACACGAGCACTTCGTTACGGAATATTTGTACTCGTAGATGTTTAGTTTACCGAAATGAAAGTGATAAAAGGAAAAGACAAAGACTTTTAGCAAAACCAAAAATTCATCTCATAACTTAAAGAGAATCAGGAAATGTCAATTTAGAATTTCTACTTAAATTATTCAATTTTGTTTAACAATTTATTGATGGAACTTGTATGTGGTTAACCAGAACAAGTTCCAACATTTCGCACAATTGTCTTTGAAGGCAATTGTGCAAAATGTTGCGTATATGAGGAGTGAACAATAAGTAATGATATATAATCAATATATAAAACAATGATTAGAGTAAAAAATGTATTTTATTTTTCAACATAAAGGTGTTCAAGCAATTCGAATCCCGTTTCTTAAATTGCAGGCACCATAGCTGCGGCTTTGTGTGCCGGGGCGTTGTCTTGGTGAAACAACACTCCAGCTTACACTTTGCCGCGTCATTTTTCCTTGATGGTCTCTCGCAATCTTCTTATTTCATCTGTGTAGTAAGGGCCCGGAATGGTGGCTCTCTTTTCCAAATATTCCACCATGTTAATTCCTTCAACGTCCCAAAAAAGAGACGCCATAACCTTTCCCACTGAACTTGACACCTTGAATTTCTTTGGCGTTGGTGAGGAGGCTTGTTTCCAGGTCATCGACTGTTGTTTGGTTTCAGAATCAAGATGGTGGATCCAGGTCTCGTCCATGGTCACGAAACGATTCAAAAAATGTTTTTGATCGGCCTGCAACTTTTCGAGATTATCCCTCGAAATGTCGAGTTGGATCTCGAAGTCAAGTCGAATGGATACTCTCATTCCAGAGAAGGTTAACGTTACAAGAATACCAAATTCGGTATCTTATACAAAATATAGGTTTCTGATACATAATTTATACTTTTCGTCTACAAATATAAGTAGGTTTTAAGTATTTATAACATCGTTGAAGATCAACCAAAGCTTAGACTTAAGAGTTTAGTACTCTCTGAATGATATTTTTATCATCTATGGTTGTAATATTTTTAAATAAAGATACGCGAACAGTATCCCAAACAATAAATAATAAGTATATAATATGAAATTAATACAAAACAAATAAACATCAGAAAAAATGTGTCAAACATATTTTAAAATTCGAACATCAAATCATGTATCAAACATAGCACCTGTCCAAAGAAATGTCGATACCCTCCATGAATTACGTGAGTTACCCCATATCTTACACTGTACCCTCTACACAACAAAATTTTATGAATTCATGATGGTTCACAGATAGTAAAGGTGTGAAAATATAACACAGAAATATGTGGTATTTGTTGGGTATGTTAGGTAGTACTTCAATGTACCTTGAAGGTATGGTTTTTAACTTATGCTTGTATGTATCAAGCAAACACTAGATGCATTATTTACACACACCATGAACAACAACTCACACTTACACACAAGATAGAACATTTTCATCTAAGCCTCCCACAAGTCTCCGACAGCTGAGCCGATAGTCTCTCAAGGTATCACCGACGCATCAATTTGACCATTTGGCATTAGTCGCGATGACATATCGCGTGTTCACCTTAGCGTCTGTCAGCGCCCAAGTGACAAGGGTTCAGGATATGTGTTTGTAGATTATAAACGATGAAGGATGTTGTATTAGTGACGAATGAGAGATAATAAAGAGATGTTGTGAATGAACTATTTAAAAGAAGCAATTAAATGTAGCAACTACTTTACTTTTTGATTGTTTCGCCTTTCACAAGACTTTCATGAATGCATCGTATTGTCTCGAACAGGATCATATGAATCAACGATTTGTTTCTGGAAAGAAACCTAAGCTTTTAGCTTGGCAAGTAATTTATTAATCCATGCATCCATTTTAAATTTTTATAAAAAAAAAGTAACAATATTTAAATCGAATTAAAGTTATTTTTTCTTTTTATAAACATGATTACTTTTTCAAACATAAATTTTTGTGTTATTTTTTATATCTGCACTCAGCTACAGAGTGAAGTAAGTCAAGCTATTTTTGGTAAGTAACAATACTTTTCATAAACCAAAAAGGTTGGTCTTATTAAAAACAATAAAACCTCCCAAAAACTTTCTCGCTGCTAATGGAACTCTGCAATAAGTCAGCTACGTGCTTGTTCCCAATTTCGTTTCTTCTTTATAGATAAAGAAGCTTCATATACTTATATACGCTTTGCTTGTTTTCAAATATATCATTCTGTTCATAAAAGTACAAAGCACAAACAACTAGGCCACAACACGACTGTACTCAATATAAATATCCATGAACTAAATGAAAAGTGTACCTAACACATTGAAAGTACTCATTAAAAACCTAGAACGTGCTCAAACTAATTATGGAAGGTGGCTAGAGAGCTTTAAATTAATTTGTTCACTTAACATACATAATGTCCACTGCGTAGTATCGGTAGCAGTACGTATAACAATACGAATAATTTGTTGGAATATGTGTTTATAGATACACTACATATGTAGTTTTCTGTTTTTATAAGTTTGGAATGTATAGTAACACTTTGTGTATGTAAGTCTAGCCTTGTCATGTTAATTCATATTTAGTATCTTTCTGGTGGTTTCGAATGTTGCCGCACCGTACCCAAATATCCTGCTAGAGATATTGTCTTACTTCGGGCAGTTGGTCTTGACTCACACCATTTGCGTAATACGATGGCTGGGCTCGTATGCTGTCTATATGACAACCCTACTAAAAACTGTGGTACTTTCTTCAAAAGACCAAGTCAGACCCTATATTGTATTCGCATAGCTTTAATTGAATCAATATTAAGAGTTGTATTTACTTCGACGTTTCTGCCCAAAAGACCGGAGGCCCACTGATGCAGGGGTGACAGTTGCCGTGGTAAGTATGTGCAAAACAATGCCACCACGACTGTCATGCTTTTGACGTCCAAAAGCGAGGCGTGAAAAAGCATCTTACTAGGCCGCCATAGTGTGGGTCACCATACTGCATTGTCTACATTCGCAATGAGTATGGTGACCACAACTGATGGATTCTATTCATGCTTTCCATCAGGTAGAGTAGAGTCACTTTGGTAAGCTTTTATAAAAAAAAACCTTAGGGCATGCCGGTGCCTTCTAGTTGTAAAGTCAGGCATATAAAATATCTGTAAAAAATTTACTTATAAAAATAAACATTATTTATTTAAATTGAAAAGCTTCTTACTTCGACAGTTCTTAACTGTTGAAATCTTCGTTCACCTCTTCTGATATAAATCATTTTATTAAAACATATAAGAATTATTTTTCGTATTTATATTAAATAATACAACAGTAAGATAGTGAAAACGAAAAATTTCTAATTGCCAAAAACAGTGCCACAATAATATAAACATTATGTTAAAAGCTAATAACGAATCCTTGTGCAAACCGTATCAGCTACCTGGCGACCTACTCGCTGCGGTTCTGGTTAACTTTGTAGGGACTTTGCCGAACTTTAAGCACGTAACTCCGTTTGGAAACAAAGTCTTAATATTTAAATATATTTACATAATTAAATTATGACCGCTGCCTTTTACTTTGTGTTCCTCGTTAACAATACTTTTTTTGGATGATAACCAAGTCTTTTTAAAATAAATATAGTTTAAAAAACTAAAAAAGACTTGAAAAAGTAGACTATAAGCAGCACATTGACGCTACAGTCAAGAAGGTTTCAACCGTACAGGGTTCTGTTAAGCGGCTTTCTAAGTTTTTTTCTGATGCAAAGATTAGGTTCTGATCTTAAAATTTTATACTATACCTGTTAGAAACAACCTCGAATATACCCTTCAAATTTAAAACCCACGCTACCAAACATACATCGACCGTTTGGAAGAACATACAAAAGCGATTTATCAAATATTTGAGTTACCATCATAAAATTCCCTATCGTTCTGACAACTGTGTACAAAAATCGTATCTTACCGCTCACTAACTGAAATGAAATAGTTGACTTCTTATTTATTTGAAATCTATTTCGACATGACATAGACTGCCCCGAGCTTCTATCCAAAATTAATTCCAACATACATACCATTTCAATCGGCTCGTTTTAATCCACCTTTAGTTATACCTAAAGCTTCAACGAAATATAGACGAATTAGTTATGTTCTGTGCATATGTAGAAATTATAAGAAATTTGGTAAGCAGGTCGATATCGATCCCTTTGTAAAGAATGTCACAACAGCCAAAAACAGCTTTGCCAACATTTTTCAAGCAACGGTAAAGGCATGCACGGTGAGGCGTTACGCATGTGATGCGTGCATTCGTAAGTTGCAATATAACGATATAGTAATGGGGTTTAATAAATTACTGTTAAACAAATTTTTGCTTTTTATATGTGAAGCTTTTTTAGTGACAGTAAAAGATGATATATTATCTTGTAAATAGCTGTTAGCTCTAAATAGCTTTTCATGTAAAAAATAAATAAACAAGCATACAGATATAGCTAATGAAAGTGAGTAAAAAAGAGAAAGTATTTTGTAGATAATGTTTGTTAACCGATTAGAGAAAAGAATAATTCCTTTGTATTCTTATTTTTTACCTTGGCAAATAACGAACTTAGATTTGTATGTACGTTTTTATGAAAACCCACCTTAAAGGATAGTACAACATTATCAAGCTTTTCTTTTTTGTTAACGTGTGGAAATTTCTTCAGATCGTACCCCACTGGGATTTGCGGCGGTATGGTGTGTTGGAATCGGATCATTAAAACCACACGGTGTGCCACTCTACGCCTGAGATAAGAGCGATCCGGGAACAGCTGTTATTATGACATCCGGACACCATCTCCAGGTGAAATTCTTTATTTAAGCAACGTACGGCACACGTGAACGTCACCTCCTCGCAGCTGGCCATTGTAGCGGATGGACGGAAAACCCGTCCTATCCTTGTCCTCCTGGACCTTCTCCGCCACCTCCTTCTGCAAAATGACATCTTCGCAGAAAGTTGTGACCACGGTAAAATAGCGGTCACTACCGACCATGGATCGTAGCTAACGACCTCTCACAACAAAGACTACACAAAAATTATATTACCACTTACGACTAAGATATCTGAGTAAAATACCGAGCGCCTTTGTCACTGCGCTCAGTGTCCCTTTATCTACTGATTTTTTGGAAAATCATTAGCACACAGCTAGTTCATGATGACACATATATTTGTTTCTATCCCCTGCTGAATATTAAATGGTGTAGCAAGTTATATCATTTTATTTCTTAGTAGAATAGCTTCGTTGTTATCCTGTACATAACATTTTGGAGTTACTATGTTTGTGTTACTCCACACTATACTTTTATTTGATGCATCTACCACTTGAATGGTCAAATTAAACACAGTATACATTCAATATGAATTTACTGTTCAGGAGGTACCAATATTCCCAGTATTTGTGTCCAAGTACTTGAATTACACGCTTTGTTACTCAGAGTCGCCACTTGACATTTTTGTATACCCAACTCTGTGTATAAAAAGTGGCGTCGTCAAAAACAGTGTTGCCACATGAACGTTACACCATACGAGTAAAATAAAATACTTTTTCTTTTTTTATTCTTAGCCTATCAAAGTGACTCTACTCTGCCTGATGGAAAGCACGAATAGAATTCCAGGGTGGTGGTCGCCATACTCATTGTAAATGCAGATAATTCAGTATGGCAACTCACATTATCGCGGCCTAGTGAGATGCTTTTTCACGCCCCGCTTAAAGGACCCGAGGTAACAGTGGGAAGGAAACACGCTATAATTGTAAGTAATTTTTATTGAAAGCTCCTCCTAAATTATTTTGAAAAGTCTGTGATAACTGTAGTCCAACAAAAATACTGTTAGGTCCAACACTCGGCAACAACAGATGTAATCACGCCCTGTCTTACCGTAAACCACACGTGATAAACGCTAACCCGGAGTAGTGTAGCACAACCTGGAGCCGTACAGATAACGCTCACACGTCACTGAACTTACAAATTACATTCAACGCCCAACTGCCTTAACTATTACTCGGAGACGGGGATGTTAATCAGGCGGCTCCTGAAGGCCTGAATATCATGATGGACGTTCCGTGTTGTAGGAATCAACATACACACATATGCATACATAAAGACTTGTGTGAAAGAGAAGAGGGTACCTACAAAGAATATAATCTTGAAACGCGGAGTTTTGGCATAAAGATAACAATGTACATGATGTGTAGTACTGTTTGTTATTCATAAGTATGCAAATTGTTTGGCATACAAAATACTTTATTATACCAGATACATATACGAGTCTCGTGTCGTTGATGAAATTATTACCATACCCAAATTAAGTATATTGGTACGTATTGCTTTAGGATATAACACACTGCCTGTGATCCACTTAGTTATTTACTATTTAAATTTTACTAATCACTCAGCGGCACCGACTGTCGGGAGAAACTTGGGGGAGGCCTATGTCCAGCAGTGGACGTCTTTTGGCTGAGATAATGATGACGATCAATCTCTAAGCCATCGGCGTGATGTGAAGATATACCTTATTTGAAAGAATAATCAGTGGTTAAGAAAAAAAAATGACTGTGATCTTTAACAGTGAAGGCCGAACATAAAGTGGAGCTATCATAATAGTTATACAATTTGGAATACATTGTTGTGTTTCGATACGTAATGATAATATAATAGTAAAGTAAGTCTTCGTTTAATTGAATTAATAACTTTTACATACAGTCGTTTTCTTCATATTACATTCAGTGATTTAGAACAAAGAATGGCATTTCAAATAAAATATCCGCAGATCTACAAAATTTACTAATGTTTATCAAAATCTCTATCGCAAGTAATAAAAAAAAATAACCGCAAATCTCAATTAATTTCTGTGTTATGGAAGAAACGATTCCGAGCTGTATTTCATACAAAATAGACATTCGGTGTCGCTTCTGAAAAAAATCTGATTATTGTTTGCTCGAGGCTTTCCGCCTGTGACGTCTTCGTCTTTATCACTTTGCTTTATATTATAAGGCATTTGGTCTATGAGAATACTGATTATATTTGATCCTGAATCGGGCAATGGGTAACGCAGTTATCGTTATTCTCGTACATATAAGCTAGGTCTGACCTGTTTTTGTGATAAAAGAGTATTTTACCATTTGGCAGTTTTTCTTTTATAGAAATAATAGTGGGCGTATCTTATAGATGCAAGGACAGGGACGGTTCCTTGTCATACTCAGTTCGAAACGTACGCGAAGTATCCGTGATATTGTACGTGTTGGTACTTAATTGCAAGCATTTTACCTATAGAAATATATTTTTACTAATTTTGGTAACAAAATAACACTCTTGAGCGAGGAAAATACTTATTAATTTACACAATGCACGCAAATAAAGTACATCTAGACGTAATGATTGTTCTTATCACACATTTTTCTGTCAATACAGCCTTGTACAGTCCACGGCTGAAAGGCCTCTCCTTAGCAAGGAGGTTTTTGCCTGGCCAGACGGATTGGAATAGGGTTTGTTTCAAGTTTTCCTTCTCTTTGTAACGATGTTATCTTGCATATTTGGTTCGCTTAGTCGCCTTTTACGACACCCACGGTATGAATAGGGGTGGTAACACTATGTATTCTTAATCCGTCACCACGCGGACTGTTTTTTTGTCTGACTGATTTTTCTGTACTATCCTGATTATCAAACAGGTAAAAAAAAGGTGTAAATTGGAACTATAATTATTTACTTAACTAGTTTTGTTAGGCTGAAAAGCCATCTTTTGTGATAAGTAAATGTTACACACTTACATCATTGGTAACCTCACACTCGCTAAATAAAACACAACTTGAACTAGAACAATCGCACAACAACTAATCGTAAAAATAACTACCACGTTATAAGCATACCAACATTATAAATACACTAGCAGTTAAATTCTAAAAGCAAATTATAACTTTCATACACTTTGCCCTGGCTCAGTTCAAATATTGCAATATTAACCCCATGAGAATCAAAGACAATAATGATTAAATCCAGCCAGCAACAGGTGTCAGGCTCCCGCCTCGCTCACTTCTACTCGTTCAGCTGTGAACGACGCTCTTAATGTGTGAAACTGTGAATTGGTCCTTGTGATATTTTATTATGTCATTAAATTGGATTTAAACTAATAGTGTTATAATCAGTTACCCATGAACAGCTTTAGTACACAGTCCTCTCTGGACATAAGCCCTTCCTTAGATAGGAGGTTTGGCAAGTTTTCCTTCTCTTTTCGATGTTGTTGTCATGCATAGTATGCTGCTTCAGTAGTTCAATAGTAGTACACTAATGAACAGAGACACACAGGCCATCTGTTCAAATTAATTAGAACTCATATGATATTAAAACATGTGTATTTAATAAAAAATATCAATTTAACAATATTTCATGGTTATTTTAACATCTACCTACATATATTATACGTACTTTATTAAAATACTTGCTACTTCTAGGTCGCTAATGCATCATTTGTTTGTGAATATTTCACGCAGTTAATGCTAAATAACGTAAAAGTAAAGAGTACCAAAAAGGAGATATAACTCTTTTCGTCCAGACAAAGACGCCACCCCAAAATATTCACAAATTCCTTAAAGTAATAACATCAGTCGCAAGTACAATTCCCAATCGAAATACGTAGAAATCGTATTCTAAATAATTAGGGATCCAAAGAATACTCGCTCTGGATAAGTAATCGGTTCATCTGGATTCAAATAATAAACGAAGTTAGTGCGCAAGGACAGATCTAGGTCGTGTTTGGCGTTCCTCTTTCGTTCCGTACCTCGATCTGCTCACTTACTTTATCACTTTAGTTTAAAGTTAAACTAAATTTTATTTGTCAACTTCACTTTATTTTCGGAGTGAATCACATGAAAGAGGAAGAAAGAAAAATATTTATTTGGCACAAAGTAATTTATGAAAAATAAATGAAAGTACTTCGTACGTAACTTTTACTGGCGACTTTGTTCGCATAGAAGTTGGCAGTATTTCTAAAGTATAAGTACTATAAGGAGTTACTTTTGGTAAACCACGGCATTATCAGCAAGAGTGAAAAAAGTACTTTCATATTTAGAGTTAATATCTAGAGGTTATCGAACTGCGAGGGCGATAGTGGGCAGAGAGGACTCTTTAAAGATAATACGCCCAGACTATGAGGAATGCAAGTGGAAAGATAGGTACAGATTTCGCTTTTCGCGTGACAGTATATTTATATTAGTGTTTCAATATCAAAAATTCAATCCATGTTTTGCAATATGGTTATAAGTGGACGTAAGAGTCGACTACCATAAAAAGCGAAAAAAGCATGTAACTAATCTACATGTGAACATGAGTAGTGGCAGTTACTGATTAAACTAAAAGCCTTTTAAAGAACTTATCACATATTTTAGAATTGTGAAAAGTAGTTGCTAAAATCATACAAACATATGCTTTTCAAATATACTAGTCAACTCTATTATACACAATGAATATGTAGTTCAAATAAAACCACCAGAAAACCTGTTGTATTTATATAAAAATGTTCTTGACTCTCTCTGTTTAGTTTATGAAACGCTAAAGCTTCTAACAGTTTACCTGGGAAATAGACTGTATGTACTGAAAATAACTCATACTCCATTTAAAACACCTCGTCACCGTTAGGATTTAAAATTTCACTTCAAAAAAATATCTTTAACGCTCATCAAGAGTGCAGTTGTGACAAAATGTATAAGACCTACCTTCAATTCAATTTCAAACATTGTTATTGGAGAGGTCTTGTACAGAACACTATCAAAATTTTCAATTGATAAGAACTAATTGTATTGAAAAAGATTATTCATAACGAAAGGGATGATTTTATGTATATTATTTTGTCAAGAAAAGTTTATTTACCATCAAGTAACTAACACGGAATATATAAAAAATTTGGTTGCGTTGTAATTGTACAAACTTGCATCAATTCATTAGCAACGGTTGTGATCTCTGCTATTTATAAATTAAGTTCTCATATAAAACTTTTACACCGTAACATTATTTATGGGTATATTTAATGAAGATAAGATAAAAACAGACAAAATCCGCGCTCAACAGACACCATAAGTAAACTAATTAAAGTGTCAGCAACTAGTGCTCAACTCGTGTCGTGAGATCAAACAAAGTGATTGAACCACCTCTTGTGATCCACAACACACCCGAAGCTTTATCGAAAAATTACGATCTCTGAAAACATTTTATTTATTTATAGAAAATCTTAAAGAACTCAAACTGGTTCTAAAAATTTGATAATATTCAGATATTTGCTTTTTAATTATGTACTTTAACTGAAAGACTTCCTCGTTGATCTAGCAGTTAATGTATGCAACTGCTGAGGTTTTGGAAGGAACTCAAGAAGCTTGTGTTCGGTTCCAGGGACGGACCAGAAAAGTGTCATTGAGGACGTAAAACCGGTCGGTCCAGCACCGGATCCCCCTCCAGTTGTGTCGAATGGCCGTCCCATCGGATTGTTAGAGTGAGGGCACAGAGAGTGCACCTACGTTCGAGAACAGACTTGTGCACTATAATATCTCTTGTATAGTTAGCTAGTCTCCTTTGAGACTGGCTGCCGTGGGCGAAATCGGCTAGGAGAACACCATCATCATGTACTCTGAATTTATTTGAAAAAACTCTGCTCTAGGTAGGTCTTGATTTTATAATTTATTTTATTTTTCAAATCAACATAGCAAGCAAGAGTTATCTAATAATAAAAACATTATAAGTTTCCTTTCACCCGCCTGAAATTCACTTCATTGCCTCAGAAAACTAGCGTCAGACAGGCGGCAAGCCATAAAAACTTTAAAAGATCAACAAAAATCTTTGAAATACCGAACCAAACATAATATTGTGTTTCTATTCTATACTAGTATGAAGTAATTTCGGTATTTAACAATTATTTAACTAAAAACTCGTCGTATTGGTATAGGTTTGAATTTTTTATAAGCTATTAATGTTATCAGCCTCTCTTGCCAAGGTAGTACAGTAGATCAAAACCTCTTTCCTAAAGAGAGATTTAAGGTTTTGCAATAGGCTATTGAAGGCTGTTTTTTTTCTTTTATTTCAGAACCTGCCAAAGTGACTCTACTCTGCCTGATGGAAAGCACGAATATAATCCAAAAGTTGTAGTCACCATAGTCATTGCGAATGCTGACAATGTAGTATGGTGACCCACACTATGGCGGCCTATTAAGATGCTTTTTTACGCCTCACTTGGGGAGATGTAAGAGGCATGACAGTCATCGTAGCATTGTATTGCACACATTTACTACGACAACTGTCACCCCTGCATCAATGGGCCTCCGGTCTCGCTGTTGACGTCCTGTGAGTTCTGAAAGTATATTTTTAATATCTATTGAAATTAATTTTTGGTTCTCATCTATTGTTATTTTAAACTTTAGATATTTGTATTTATGTAAAAGTGTGCTTATCAAAATCAAATTGAAGTAACCACGCTAAATGCCAAAACAATTGTTCTACTATAAAGTAATTTCTCTATGATTCTGTTAAATAAAATAAATATAAAATACTGATTCAGTAAAAAGCAGCTCAGCTGGTGGCGGCAGATATTGGTGCTTCGTGATTGAAAACGCGTCGAACTGGAAGTATTGTTGGTTATCTGTTCCAACAAGCTCGCACACGCGCACATACGCGCGCGACAATACACTGTCAAGTCTATTTACACTCGTGTTGAATAAACCAGTCAATAATAGAAAATTTTGTTTAGTGACGTAATGATGTTACGTCGGATATCCTGTTCTTCCGGAGCGCGGGAGCAAGGAATATGTACGAGTACTGTCTCCATCAAAATCATCCCAGGCGGTGACGGACAGCTTTATAATTCCTACTCTGGAGGAGGCCGGTCATATGATTTCAGATTTTAGATAAATATCCCACGACTGTCAACAGTCATGATGCAGGGGTGAGAGTTATTGTGAAAACTGTGTAAGCCTTACACTGTCACAATGACTGTCATGCCTTTTACGTTCCCAAGAGGAGTGTGAAAAAGCATCTCACAAGGCCACCATAGTGTGGGTCACCATACTGCGTTGTCAGCATGTGCAAGTGCAGTGTGGTGACTACAACTCTTGGATTCTATTCATGCTTTCCATTAGGCAGAGTAGAGTCACTTTGGCAGGCTCTTAAGATAGATAGATAGATAGTCTGGTTAACATACTACAGCCACTGCCTTATTTGAGACGTGGATGCGTCAAGTACTACTTTTACGTTGAAAAGCTGAATAACTATTACATAAACATAGTAGTATATATAAATTGGGTTACTTAACTTAAAAAACATTTTTAAGAAAGTAAAATTGAATTTAAAAACAATATAACGAATGCCTTATGTGTTTTAATTTCTTTATGCTTTTGTACTGTAAGTAACTCTTGTAGTAGCATTTAATGAGAAGTGCTACACAGTGGGAGGGTAACTGGGCCACTACGACTACAAAAGTCCTCATATAACGTCTACCAAGGTCAAACATATATGCTTGGTAACTTCAGTACATTGAGCTCTGACAAATAATTAAACATTTCTTGCTTCTAAACTGTAGAAATAATTATAATATATATAACCATATTTATGGAAGTTTTACATGAGAACGGACGACAGTGACCTCGGAATAAGCGCATTCAAACAAAAGAATTCCTTGAATAAGTTTGTAAATTCTGTTTTTTTAATTATTATATAACGTATGAAGAGCATGCTTTTAATTTGCGTCGACAAGGTCTGTTATGGACTACCCGATTTTATTTTTATATAATTCTGAACTGTTAAAGAGATGAGCGAAGCAATTTCTCTTAGATGTCTAATTTTCTTTTTATTGAATGAGTTAGAAGATATCTGTTGAATATCCGCCTGTTACAAAATATGTACAATTTTGTAATTGAGAAATGTTTACTTAACTAAATGGTCATCGCAGAAGTTTCTCACAACTGCAGTCTCTTCTCAATCAGAAATCCCACTTTACAAATACCCTCTGAATTATACTGTGTTAGGTCAATATGATACATATAATAGATGTTCAAGTAAATAGGATGAGTCCATCGGAATATCGCACAATACAACAAATGATGAATGCTGGACGGACGTGCGGTCTCTGTGAATCGGACGTGGTGCAGTGTAATTGACCGACGCCGGCAACCTGACGCTTTTGGAATAAATTTTTCTATTCATTACGTTAGGGTGCAAATGTTGTTAATTTGCAAAGTCACGCGAACCATAAGTGACTATTGTAGAAGAAGAAATAAACTTGGTAAATTTTGAGAGAGAAATTATAAGCTGTTAACGGAAACAAAAATTAAAAACGAGCTCTATACGCAACATAATAGGTTTGAAATAAACCAAACTAATTGACTCCATATTTGTGACTGTTGCCCGTTCATATACCGCCTTGCTTTATCTGTTACTTTCAATGCGAAATGAGCTGCTTTAACATAAATATCAAGATGTGCAATTATATATAAAATTTCATTAATTAATGCCAGTACACATTAATACCAGTCAAAAGTTGTTTTGTATAGATTATAGTATCACTATATCACTAGTATCACTATAGGGTATATTAAACACTTTACCAAGTATAATTTGGACCCTTTCAAAAAAAAAACAAGCCTCTTTTAGGTAACCGTTTTCTTGTTTTGTTATATTAATTATTAACATGCTTTAGCTTGGGTTATATCTATGTATGTATGTAACGGAATCTTAGCTTAATTTTCACAAGTTTCTAAAAATCTGATGAACTTGAAACTTTGCACACGTCTCAAGGATCGATGACAATGCGATAATTTGATAATAGATTTATGAGTTTATCACAGACTAAAAAATGAAAAAGAAATAATAGTTTAAAAAAATTAAAAAAACACGCTTTTATTGCTAATCGAACTAAACACTAGAAAATAATCTTTAATGACAAAGAGTCTAATATTACCGTAGCAGAAGATCAAACAATCAATCATAGTGAATCGCATCGAAATAAAATTATAATAAAATTTAAGTTATTAACAGAATAATTCAATTCAGAGTAAAAAGCGTGGGGTGCATTTTACTGCGATTCATAACTATCCTCTCATAGATAGTTGCCAATAGAATGATTGTAATATATAAAATACCGAGCACCACACGATTTTTACTCTGAATTGAATTATTATGTTAATAACTTAAATTTTATTATAAATTTAAACTATTATTTATTAGCTCTTTTGCAAAAACAAATTTATGCTTGAAGTACCTATTGTTCATAGTTTTTATAAATCTCAAATATTTTAACTGCAATACTAAAACTAAGAAGTAATTTAATAAGTGCCATTTGTTGACGGATCACTCTAAGTACTGTGTGAGTGACGTCACGGCGCAATATCGACATGTCCCCGTCTAGAAACTATTTGAATAGAGGAGCAAAGCTGTTTACTGACGGCTACATGCGGAGGCGACATTTTGATACGGTCTCTCTGTGCGTGTTTGTGAACGATCAGGGCTTTTGCTTTAGCCCTGACATTATATTTCTAAACTAACCTCAAATTAACTACAATTAAATATTACATAATCGTAACATTGTAGTCTCTGTGCTCTTTAAAAAAAAGTAACACACAAAAAAATTTGCTGCGTAACTTTGTTGTTATAGTAAGTACAGTGCGACACTCAGTATTTAACACATTAAATCAATAAATAAGTAATTTCAATACATTTATATAAATATTTCTTATTCAGAGCTTGGTGTTTTCTACATTTGGTATAACTAATTAATAGCTAGAGGTTCTCTGTGACCACGGCCTATCAAACCTGGAAAAGTCAGGAAATACGTATCACATAAGTAATTCTCCCGACTACCGTATATATTACACATGAGTAATAGTGATAGTCTTTGAGCTACCTACTGATTAATAAAAATTGTGTTTAAAATACAAATAATTTACCTTCAACTCACACGTGGATTTGTCGGCGAACACACTTCACAATGATGTTAAAAGAGGGAAGATAATTCCACTTTTTTTGTGGAACAGTTGCCTCAGTAAGGGTCTAATTAAACTCTTGTGGCCTGTATCGTCCGTTTGTTACTGCGGCTAAACGCACGAGGGTCAGTGATTTCATTAAAACTTAAGTAAAAACGTACGCTCTTACAACTATATACACTTGTACCGTAGTTTAGGATTAACATACTTGCTTCCACATAGACATAACAACGGAACAACAAAATTAAATGTGAAGTCGAACATGAGAACTATTAGCATAATTGAGTGCACGAACGGCGTAGCGGTTACAGCGGTCATCTCGCACCTTCCTACTGCTACGCCTTAGCGTTGCTGATTCGACGTTCACGTAGGACAATACTTCGCTAATCTGGATGTCGTAATAACAGCTGTTTCCGGATCTCTCCTATTTCAGGCGCAGAGTGGCACACTGTGTGGTTTTAGTCGATCCGATTCCGACACACCACCCCGCCGTAAATCCCGACGGGGTGACGGCTCGAGGGGGTTTCAAAAAAAAAAAAAGGACTTCGCTCCTCACATCGAATAATGTCTAATGTGTTATTATGATACCTTGTGTTTTGTTACAACATTCGTATATTATACAATATAGTCATTATTTTTAATATTTCACCAGTAACGTTATTATTCCAGTAACATACCACAAACTCGTATTGTAGTAAAGTATTAAGTCAATACTATTTCTGTAGTAATTCTATTTAAAAAAAATGTAATGGCAGTAAATAGATGGCTAGGGTTTCCACCAAGAACTTAAGACCCCACGCCATCATCGTCTGTAAGTGATGCACCTGCTGATCGACGGACGAAGCTCTGCCAAACAAAACATCCGTATTAGCGGCAAGAGGCTCTCCACCTATAACTGGCAAAAGTGAGCGTTTAATATAATATGCCTCTGCTTACTCCGCTGGGGAACCAGGCGTGATTCTATGTATGTATCAATGTATGTTAGTTAATAACATTTTTTATATCTAAAAAATAGTAATGTAAACCACATTTCAGTAAACTATTACAAAATATTCGATTACAACACTCAATATTCGATTGCTGCCCTATTTATTAACCTACTAGCTTACCCCGCGAACTCTGTTCCGCCTTAGAGGCAATAAATAAGCAGATTTTTGATTTTGGACTGAAACGCGGTCGAACGGGATAAAAAGTATCCTATGTCCGTCTCCTGGTTCTAAGCTAACTCCCCCACTAAATTTCAGCTAAATCCGTTCAGCCGTTCCTGAGTTATAAGTGGTGTAACTAACACCACTTTCTTTTATATATATAGATTTATCTATTTCAACAGGCAATGCAGTTTGTATAAATGTGATCGTACTCGTAACGTTTTTCGTTGTGTCAATCATCCACATCTACATATTACTTCCAATATCAATCAATTATCCACGCAAAAGACCCGAGTGGCAATATTTACCTGATCAACTAAACCTTTTGCAGTACGTATCGATAGTACACTATGGTTTCCAATTAAAAGTACACACAAAAACAATTACAATCAAAATGTCTGCATCAATCAGCATTGAGTTTAATTTATTTGGGAAGTTTACAGCTACAGTATAAATAGGTTAGTCATTTAATAAATGAAAAACCAATAACAAGTTGCCACAAAAAAAATTGAAACTGTTAATTAAGGTAAACAAACGCGGCAGTATGCATTTGTTGATTAAATGAACTATGAAACACCAACCAAATTTTTAAAATATTCAAGACTCGCATAGCTCGTAAATATTGAAACACACTTAAAAAACCTTAAAATCGCATGGATTAAAATTATATAAGTTAAGGTCTCACGTTCCAATCCTAATATATCTGAATTTAGGCACACTCCTGATGATCAAATCTTTAAGTTCTACACTTAAAGTTGTATCCATAGATCACGGAGACAATAGAACGACTTTTGTGACAGTATCCAATTTTCAGCTAAATTAAGAATTTGCTGAACTAGTTGTCTGTCAAGTTGTCAGCACATTCAATCACCTTTTGCAGAACAAAAGCTATACCAGCTCGGCATCATTTGTTTTATAATTCACTCTGAAGCTGTTTTTTTTAACGTGTAGAAAACCCCTCATGCCGTCACACCACTAGTGTTTGCGGCGGGTGGTGTGTCGGCATCGGACAGACTAAAACCACACATTGTGCTACTCTGCGCCTGAGAAAGACATCCGTAAGCAGTTGTTATTATGACATCTGGACCTCTCCTAGTGCCTGCCCGCCAGCGTGGGCTTTGGGTCAAACTCTCTGTTTAGGCTATGGAGCGGAAAACCCGTCCCGTCCCTCGGCCACACTTAAGGCAGCATGAGGCGCTGGTAAATGCGCCTCCGCCGCCCGGTTCGCCGACGGCGAATTGAGAAAAAATTTAAATTAAAATATCAACACGATTTGTACCTTTTCCACAGTTTACTATTCTTACAAGCAACACACACGCAAACACTAGCAACCACTACACAGAAAGCGCAGAAACTATAATACAATTTACGCACAGTCCGAAATCTTTCACGATACACAAGGTAAACTCTTTCAAACCTTTTCTCCTCCGTTACATCAAACTCAGTCTAACTGAGAATGCTCACTTCAGTTCATTTCTCTATGTTGTTTGTAACTATATGTATTTAATCATTTCCTATTTACCTAGTATTATATCAAACGTACGATGCTTTTTATATTTTACTAGCATCCCATCCCGGCTTCGCACGGGCATAATATTATAATAAAAGAAAATATACAATGTTTTACAGTGAGTTTCTAAAAAAATAACATTCATTGAAAACCAAAAACTAAGATATTAATTTTTTTTTGTGAATATATTCGGATGAGCTGCGCGGCAAGTTAATTTCGTATTGTTGACTCCCCTCCAGTACCTCTTCAACGCATAGCTAGCCGAGCGGAGCTTTTTCTATTATTTAAACTGATGATATCTTTTGAATGGAATATCCGAATCGAATTATTTAAAAGGTGATATGAAGGTATTGCAGTAGTCTTAAATAATGATTTATTTATTTTGATAAGGATTAATACCTAGGTACGAATAAAGAGGCTTTTCTAGCGGTGGTATATATTTTTTTTTAATAAAAGGACGCTTATTGTGACGTAACTATAAAAGATAGAGACATGTTGTCGCGACATTTTTTATAGATAGTGATGTGTCCCGAAAAATTGTAATACATCATTTTGTTCTATCATTAATAGTTTTCGCAGCACACGCGATTGAAGGAAATTTTTTGTTAATTTTTTTTTTACACCTTTAGTTAGATTATTCAAGTTTTAGTAAGCATCTCTAATTTTTTTGAAAATGAAACAGCCTATGTCACTCGGGAATAGTGTAGCTTGCCAACGGTGAAAGAACTTTTTAAATCAGTCCAGTAGGAAACTAGCCAGTAGGAATAAGCCCCGAAAGGGGCTTATTCATTTCAAACAAACAAACAAAAAATCAAACCTTTCCTCTTTATAATATTAGTATAGATAAATCTGTTATCTATATCTGTACCTTTTGAATGAAATAAAATAAGTAAAACAATATGCAATTGGGTATATTCACTATAAGTGATGATAAATAGCAATGATTACACGAATACTAGATAAAATATTAGAAACTCGTCTTCAAATTCGCGTTTTCCAAGCGCTTACGATCTTTTGCCTGTGAGAACAGAAAAATGGCAGTTCTGAGAATATTGTCAGCGCTGGACCGTTGCGTATTTTAATTTGCATTGCATTACATTGCACTGTAAGTACGAAGGGTGATCAATGAGTATAATCGGATACTTCTAGAGCGCACAAAAATCGAAAAAAAAAAATTTTTGCTTTCTTGTACACCTGCTAGTTCAGCATAAAAAAAATCGTATAAATAGAACACGATTCTCGGGAGGTACATTCAGCATAATAATAACACAATAATGGAAAAAATCGAAATTAGAGTCGTCATTAAGTACCTCTGCTTGATAAAAATGTCTACCAACGACATACACAGTGACATAGAAAAATCATTGAGGGAATCGGCTCCTACCTATTCCACAGTTGCACGTTGGGCGAAAGAATTTAAGCTGGGCATAATATTCACTGAAGATGGACACCGTGAGGGACAACTATCCACGTCCCTGACCGATAACAACGTGAAAAAAGTAGAAAAAAATCGTATTGGCCGTTCGAAGCGTGACCGTAAACCATGTTGCTGAGGTCACAGGGATCTCATATGGTAGCGTACAAAAAATATTTGTAAATGAATTGCATATGAAAAAAGTCACAGCGTGTTGGATGCCGAGAATGTTAACCGACGGGCAAAAAAAGAAACGCGAAAAGTTGCAGGTCGTTCAAGTTTTTTTTTAATCGTTTCATGACTATCGATGAGACCTGGATCCACTGCTTTGATGCAGAAACCAAACAACAGTCGATAACTTGGAAACGAGCCTCCTCACCAACGCCAAAGAAATTCAAAGTGTTAAGTTCAGCGGTAAGGTAATGGCGTCTGTTTTGGGACACTGAAGGCCTTATTATGGTGGAATATTTTGAAAAGGGAGCCACCATAACGGGCCCTTACTAAGCAAGTTAAATAAGAAGATTGTGAGAGGCCATCAAGGAAAAAAGATGCGATAATTTGCGAGCTGGAGTGCTGTTTTACCAAGACAACGCCCCGGCTCACAAGACCGTAGTTACGATGGCTGCAATTCAAGAAACGGTATTCAAACTGCTCGAACACCCTCCCTATTCGCCAGATCTGTCTCTCAGTGACTTTTTTCTTTTCTCATCTCTTTTCTCGGCTTAAAGAACACCTTCGGGGCAAAAAATTTTAAGACAAAGGTGAAGTGATGGCCGCTGTAAAGACGCTTTTGGAGGGCCAAGACAAAGATTTTATTTCTAAGGGAATCATGGGCTTAGAAAAAAGAAATACTACATGTATGAATTTTTTAGAAGACTATGTCGAAAACTAAAATATATTCTTTACTCTAATCATTGTTTAATATTTTGATTATCATTACTTATGGCGTCTTCTCACTTTGGAAATTTAAAAAATCGATTTTGACTTTTTTTAATTAAATTTTAATGAAATTTAATATTTAAGAATCGGAAGTGCCATTGTATGGAGCAGGCATCGCTGATTAACCCGAGGCAAGGTTTTTTCATGATTTTTCTGCAACCAAAACTTTAAACGCGTTTATCTCAACACAAGATTTTTCGGTGCCTTGTTGATGAAATTTCGGAAACTATCCGGCCGATTCTCATGAAATTTAAATGACATATTCTTCATAGTTATGGCTATAGCGCATATCATCAGATTTTTGAAAATACGATTTCAAGAATTTTCTTTTTATAGAAAACTGCAAAAAAAAATGCGTTTTTTTTTACTTTTTCGAAAAACGTGCGCCATTTTGTTATTTTCGCGAATATCAAAAATCTGATGATATGCGCTATAGCCACTGACATACTGAATCTAAAACAGTTTTAGTTTCTTGTTTCAGATGACCCGTCTCAGAGATACCATCAACAAGCCACGACCATAACATTTTTAGACGGGTTTTTCGATGCTACTGTTGTATTATAATAATTGTTCAAAAAAATAAAAATAAAGATTTTTCATATACTCGAAAGATGTGTTTATTACATAGGATCCATTTTATCCCAAAAATTTTAAGCAAAAATCCTCGAAATAAAATCGCGAAAATAGCTTATTTTCGAGGCGCCTAAAGTGAGAGGACGCCTTATTGATCACCCCTCACACATACATAGCTATGTATGTGTGAGGGGTGATCAATAAGGCGCACAGTGTGTTAAGAACCCTGTTTTTGTGTCATCGAGTTTTTATTGAATTAATCGATAGAGTCTACAATCCCAACGATTAGAGTAAAACTCCGGGCACGCTAAGACTTGTACTTTTTTTTAAAAAAAATGTCAAAGTTTCGCAATATTCGACTCTTGAAAACCGAAAAAACAAAAAATATAAATTAATGAAAGTACCTATTACAGAAATTATTTATTCTATCGAAAGAAGGACTAATAGCCGACCGTCCTACCAATTCCTGTTGCCTTAGTATGAATAGGTCGAGAGTAATGATTTATTTTCTGATTTTTCGTTTTTATTTTTTTATTCATCAAAACCGCCGTAGTAGGTGATCATTCCTACATTAAAAAATAGCTTAAGCTTTCTATTATGTGTGGTATTAATTCCAAAACCTAATTCATTGGTTTCCAGGAGTTATTGGGAATTTTAGTAATATCCGAAATATCCGCACTTAGGGCTGCCACTTGAAGAGGCACTTTTTTACAACTTATTTTAAATCAATTTTGGCATACACATTTTAGTTTATATTTTACATTTTTTTTAATCAATTTTAATATACTTTTTGATTTATAACAATTCATTATATAATTTATATTTTATTTTTTTGTTTATATTAATTATATACATACCTTATTATTTTAAATCAATTATCATTTTGTTTTATATCTATTGTATTTGATACATTATATTTATATATGTATGTAACTATGAAAAATTCGCAATGTTTTGCAAAGAGTTGGCATACAAATATGTTGCGAAGTATGGATGGCATCCTATGACTGTCACGCTTCACAAAATTTTTGTACATGGGTGGAAAATTATAGAAAAACCAATTTACCAATCGGCATGCTTTCTGAACAAGCGGCTGAGTCACGCAACAAATTTTGGAGGTTTGACAGAGAGCACCATACCAGAAAGAAATCTCGTAAAGCAACTATGTTTGACCTTTTTCATAGAGCTTTAGTCTCATCGGATCCAATTATCTCTGATTACAACCTCCTAGAGAGAAAAAGAAAGCTAAAAAAATCCCATTGCCACCGGCCGCATTGTCTTTGTTGAGATCTGTTCATGAACAAAACCAATCTATCGATGATTATTCCCATATTAAAATGGTTGTAACCACCAATGAAGATGAATTTTAGTTAGGTCCACATACAATTTTACAAATTCATATACATTTTCCTTTAGAATAGCCAACTCCATATTAGTTATAAAAAAAAATATTTAAAACATTTTCTTATTTTTTCAAATAAAATATATTCTTGTTAGTTTAGTTTTCGGATACATGAAAGTGACAACCCTAAGAAAAATTTTGAATTTCCTATAACTCCTGGAAACCAATGAATTAGGTTTTGGAATTAATACCACACATAATAGAAAGCTTAAGCTATTTTTTAATGTAGGAATGATCACCTACTACGGCGGTTTTGATGAATAAAAAAATAAAAACGAAAAATCATAAAATAAATCATTACTCTCGACCCATTCATACTAAAGCAACAGGAATTGGTAGGACGGTCGGCTATTAGTCTTTCTTTCGATAGAATAAATAAATTCTGTAATAGGTACTTCCATTAAATTATATTTTTTGTTTTTTCGGTTTTCAAGAGTCGAATACTGCGAAACTTTGACATTTTTTTTAAAAAAAAGTACAAGTCTTAGCGTGCCCGGAGTTTTACTCTAATCGTTGGGATTGTAGACTCTATCGATTAATTCAATAAAAACACGATGACACAAAAACAGGGTTCTTAACACACTGTGCATAGTTCTAACCATAACGTAAACATCTTACAATAATATACTATTTATACGAGTATTGTGTAATGAATATGCCAAATATCCTAACAATAAAAGAAGTGTATTTTATTATTTAGACAACATTATCATATTAGTTTCCATAACAACTGTCGTAAGCAACGCAGCTAATTAGGTTCTCGTTGTTATGTACTACTGTGATAGTAGGTACTACCTACTCCAGGTTTAGAAATTATGTAAGTACAATAATGTAATTCATCCACGACTCGTGGCTTAGTGGAATCGAATAGGTTAATATTTTGCAAAGTTAACTAATTCTAATCAGGTCGGTAAATGGACGGTTGATCTGCCTCGGTGGCGCAGTGGTAGTGAATGCGACTGCTGTGCTTGAAGTCTCGGGTTCGATTCCCGAATCAGGCCAAATGTTTGTATGATCTGTTGTTCTGTGTATAATATGTATGTATTTACAAAAAAAAGTATGCAGGTTTTCTATCAGTCAGTCTACTTAGTCTGGCCATAAATACTGTTACACTTAATTATAAAAAAATATTACATTTGAATTTCGAATCTGTCATTTTTATACGATTGTTCATTGTGTTTTCTCATTTTGGCGCCAATACATTGTAAAATATTTTGCGATATTAAAATGGTGTGGGGTGATAAAGAGAACCGAATCGCTGTGATAGCATTACACAAAGTAGGTATGGAGCCAAATGCAATTTTTAAAACTCTCCATACACTTGGTATTAGTAAAATGTTTGTGTACCGGGCTATTAATAGGTACAATGAGACCTCCTCTGTTTGTGACAGAAAAAGATCTGGCCGTCCACGTAGTGTTCGTACGAAAAAGGTGGTCAAAGCAGTAAGGGAAAGAATTCGAAGAAATCCTGTCCGAAAGCAAAAGATTTTATCTCGGGAAATGAAGATAGCACCTAGAACCATGTCGCGTATTTTAAAAGATGACTTAGGACTTGCAGCCTATAAGAGACGCACTGGCCATTTCTTAACTGATAATTTAAAGAAGAATAGGGTGGTAAAATCGAAACAACTACTGAAGCGGTACGCAAAGGGAGGTCACAGAAAAATTTTGTTTACGGATGAGAAAATTTTTACAATTGAGCAACATTTTAACAAACAAAATGACCGTATTTATGCTCAAAGCTCTAAGGAAGCTTCCCAATTAGTCGACAGAGTGCAACGTGGACATTATCCGACTTCAGTGATGGTTTGGTGGGGTGTTAGCTATGAAGGAGTGACTGAGCCATATTTTTGTGAAAAAGGTATCAAAACATCGGCACAAGTGTATCAAGATACCATTCTTGAGAAGGTAGTTAAGCCCCTTAACATCACCATGTTCAATAACCAAGTATGGTCCTTCCAGCAAGACTCGGCGCCGGGTCATAAAGCTCGGTCCACGCAGTCTTGGTTGGAATCGAACGTTTCGGACTTCATCAGAGCTGAAGACTGGCCGTCGTCTAGTCCCGATCTTAATCCGCTGGATTATGATTTGTGGTCAGTTTTAGAGAGTACAGCTTGCTCTAAACGCCATGATAATTTGGAGTCCCTAAAACAATCTATACGATTGGCAGTGAAGAATTTTCCCATGGAAAGAGTGCGTGCTTCTATTGATAACTGGCCTCATCGTTTAAAGGACTGTATTGCAGCCAATGGAGACCACTTCGAATAAGCTTTTTATATTTTTAATTGTTTTATATTTATGTATTAAACTGACACACTGTAAAAGTAATAAATGTTATTTGCAGTTAACAATTTTCTTTTTTCTTTATTACAATATTTATGGCAAGACTAGGTAGTTATCATAGCGCAAGCTCTGCTTAGTTTGAAACTAATTGACGTTGAGTGTGAAATGTCCGAAATGAAATGAAATCAAATGAAATGAAAGGATCACTCTTACGTACATATATAACATACATACTAACACACCTGTTTCCCCGGACGGGTAGGCAGAGGCATACTAACCTCTAACTTTTCGTCAAATTTATAGTTGTACGTAGTACGAGTAGATGGTGCCGCTAATCGGGGTGTTTTGTTTACCAGAGCTTTATTTGTCGATCAGATGACCAAGTAGGTGCACTACTTGTAGGTGAGGTTGACTTGGAGCCATAAGCTCTTGGTGGGAACCCAATGTACCCTGATGACTTTTAACATATTGATACCCCTCCGTGCCCCGGCAAGCATGTGAAATCGTTTTGTTTGTTCACTTATGTCATTAATGATGATGCGGATAAAGGAAAAAGGGATTTAAGACATTATATTCTATGTTAGTTGATTGACGAAATTGACTAATACCAGCTAAACGTTAAGGGAATTTAAAAAGTTTTAAAAAGAAGAAAATATGTAATATACATTTACTCGTATATTATCAGGGTCTAAACAGAAATTAATATCAATAGAGGCTAGGCCACACTATCTCGTGTTACAACATACTTTAATTTCACACCCTATTTAATTTGAGCACTGTCTTTGATCCTTCAAGTTTCACGGCTCCGTACACTTTCTATTGAAATAATGCTGCTTAGTCTTTGTGTTTTCGGAAATCTTTGCGATTCATACCGACGGCTGCAATTTCAAACAAATAAAAAAATAACTTTTTTAACTTTATTTTTATTTGTTAAGGGCTTACCATATTTAATCAGTCCATTAAAACCCTTTTTCTTAAGAAAAGTATGAATAAATAAAGTAAAATTATATAAACGTAATGTACGCATAAATTTAAAAAATCAAACTTTTAAAGCTTGCTTAATATTTGGCAACTCATTACTTATATTAAGCAGTATGTGTCTTATGAATTTAAAGGAAATTTTAAAAATCTTCTTGCCTCTGCCTTATTTCCTTTCGAGGTACATTTTTGTAGTAACAGTTATATATTTAGAGACATAATCGATAACGTCATATAACATTTGCTTATTTGCCCGCTCTAGATAAAATGCCAAAAATAATTATATTAAACATCATTTTATTTCCAAGTACTTATCAAAAGATAATATACCGTGTTATACCCTAAATTATAAATTAGGTTAAAATTTTCAAAGTGACTGACAGAAGAGATCGACTGTTTCAGAGATTAGATTGATTAAACAAACAATTGAACAAAATACGTTCGTACGTAGAATATATTGCGGAATGCTCTACGTATGACATGAGATTGATTAACGTCACCCGAGTGTAGAGTACGTTTATGTATAGACAATACACACAGACATTTTCGAACGATATTGAAAACTTATTTGAACAAGATATTTCTCGTTTTTCCTGTTGTGAAGAATATCATTTCTGAACGCCGTCAAAATAAGAGAAAACATATTTAAATAAACAAACCAAGAGGGTTCTGAACTGTTCAAGTTCTATTTTTTATTTAATAAGTACTTTAGACGCAAAAGCATTTTAGGAAGCTTAAAATAGGAGGATATTGACAAAAAAATATATAGAAATGTGTGCTTCCGTTATTACAATGATTTTAGTTGTGTTAGTTGACCGCATCACCTTAAGAATTGCTAAAGAACATCACCACTCAAACAATTTTAACACTGAGGTAGGATCAGCTTTCCTCGACTCTCTAGTGTACTTTGGTGTCATCATATCATTTATATCGTTTTCAGAAACCTGCTTTTCGGTGTAGCAACCGCTTAAACCTCTAGCCATCCATACAGTCAATCACTTCCTGTTGTATACGAGTATATAAAATATAAAACAACAAATTGCTAGTGTCTGTATGACTATGTATTGTGGCACCTTACACACGATTGATTGGCTCTCACATACCGCGCACGTCATGAGCTAACTACCGCATCCTATCAAGTGACAAGATAAGGCTCTTTTATAAAATGTCAAGATGAAGGATTTAAGGGAACACGCTCGTGCACATTATCCTAGGATAATCGACAATAAGTCCGTGTTCGGTAAGAAGTCATTACAGGCTGCTACGATCTGATTGATTACGTATTCGCTTCCAATGTATCCCCTTCAGATCGATGTACGGAAGCTGAAATTTAGCACGCGGGTCTTCCGCATTATGGGTCTCGGGTGGGCATTTTTCGTGAGGTGTAGAGATCCTCATAAAACTTTGTGACTTCAGCAAGAACATCTGATTTAGAAGTGACGGTGGTGCCTGGTGCTGTTTTTAGTTTAGTCAGGAGACAGCATGAGGTTTTTGGCTTCGTAAAGAATTGTGTGCCCTTATTTCGGACAATTGTGTCCTCAATCGCTCGAGTAGTTGTTTCGCGAACGTATAATCTTACCAGCCTCTTTACCTGCTTATTCAGTTCCTGACGCTCAGATGGAGTGGTGGTTGCTGTCTCTCATCTTTTCTTCATAAGATCTAAGGTCTCGCTTGTGAGCTTCGACTTGTGTCCAATGTTCTTCGGTCGAAAGTTGCGGATGACACGTACCAGGCTATTGGTGGTGTCGTTTACGTCCTGCACGGTTTCCAACATGGTGAACCGGTTCTGAAGCTCTAGCTGGAAATTTTCGCACCCAGCTTCGACCTGCTGCAGAGTTAGTCTAAGAGACGACTTCATCAGGTGCGGCCGTTACGTTTTGATGTATAAATTTACGCTGTCGCTGATCACTTCCTATATTGAACCTGTTGATCAGAGAGACATCCTTAAATATATGCCGTTTGTTAATGATGATAAAGTTGATCTCGTTCTTTATAGCTCCGTCGGGGCTTAGCCAGGGCCACTTTCTTTGAAGCTTCTGAAAAAAGAAATTGATCTGATATCTGATAGAGACCCTAGGCCTCGAGGAAGTTTACCAGCATTTGACCTCGCCGATTTCTGTGCCCATAGCCGAATGGTACTATCCTGGTTTCAACATAATCATGTACTACCATTTCCACATTGAAATCGCCCATGACAACAGCGAAAGAAGTGTTGGTGCGAGACAGAGCCTTAGCTATGTCTTCGTACATGATTTCAACTCCATCGTCAGAATGTGAGAACGTGGGTGCGTACACTTGTACGAGTATAACCTTTAGGGCATACCTTTTCGTTATTTTTAAGATGAAGTACGCTATCCTTGACGATCCACCGAAAAACTTCCTCCAAGTTGCCCTTGAACGACTTTATGGATGGACTTATCTGATGGCGCTGACGCCCGTCACCAGGATTGAATTTTAATGATTCTCGCAGTGGTGTGGTTATACCGCCACGAATCGGTCGCCAGAGCCTCTTCCGTTGCTTGGCACGGTGCGCCGCGTGCAGGTGAGGTTGGTTTCACAGAGCTTTAGATGGTAGGTCGCCCCACTTGCACCCCTACGTATTCCCTTTACTTGTTTGACTTTAAATTGCATGTAAATTTTGGTGGTGAACGGTTTTTACTTTTAGTTTCATGTAGTTTATGTACATTGTAATATGTTTAGTATTACATGATAGTACTTATTTTTTGTCTTAGTTTTATAATAAAAATTTGTGCATCAGAATAAATGACATAATCATCTATTATGTGACTATGTATATGTATTAGACATTATCCAGTAATATACACATTCCTACTAAATCGGTTATTAGCGTAGTTACATCACAGTTGGCATTAATTTTCAAAAAGAGCATTGAGTATAGTGCTCTTCATGGTAGGTTCATTCCTTTATTTTAGGACACTTCTGACTCTATTAATAGCTGAGCTGAGCTACTTCGGTGTTACCTACTTTCAGTAAAAATTTTGGGCAAATCATACTTGATCAGCTGTAAATTCACTTTAATAAAAACAATAGTTCACACAAAATACAATTTGGCTTCAGAAAACGTCGCTCAACAAGTAATGCTAATATTGAACGTTTATAAAGTGTATTTATTACCTGGAAAGATAAACTGAATGCTTTAGGTGTTTTTTGTGATTTGTCTGAGACATTCGGTTGCGTTTTTTATGAAACATTAGTCAGAAAATTACATCAGTGTGGAATTAGAAACACTGCTTTGGATCTTCTTGTCCCTGGCTCAATTCTCGACTCATTTTTATTTCTCATTTACATCCATGACCCACTTAATTTGATAAAAGATAATCAGAATATACAGGGTTGGCCACAAATGAGTTAAAATAAAAAAAAAAAAACTTTCCTGCTGCCCGCGTCCAACTGTTTCACCAGGTCATCGGACCGCCATGTAGGCGGCCTACCCTCGCTCCGTTTCTAGGTACGTGGTCGCTGCTCCAGAACTTTACGGTGTTGTAATTATTTTAAATTCAAATAAGCTCCACGATTTCTCTATTCTTAAGAACAAATATTTTATATTATTTTTTCTTTCAGCATGCCACAGGTAAGGACACAAAGGGAAGTATCTACAAGATTCAACCAAGATTATGTTATAACAATTTGAACTTTAACGACATTTGAACAAAGGGGTTCTTATCTCGGTACTTTTGCAGGCTTCTTTATATTATGCATAAAGTAGACATTCTTATCATGTAGCGTGTATCTTTGTTGGATTTTGCTGAGTTTGGTATTATCTCACAAGTTTAAGAACAACTCTCGAGGCTGGAGTGCGGCCGGCCTACATCGTCTAATTTGGAGGAACGCCTCGAGGGCATGATCACACTTACAATTTTGCTGTTCTTTTATCTAGCTGTTAACAAGACATTGAAGAGCTGTTACTGAAAACAACAAGTGGGTAAATTACCTGAAATATATATAAACCCCCTAACACTTTCTGTTAAAGCATGACATTCATATTTATCACGTTTTTTTACTCAGAATAAAATTTTGTAATTTTCATTCACTTGCCGATACGCGTTGTGTGATCATTGAAGAGTTGGCACCGGGTGTTTTGGAGGTCTTCTTCTTTTTAAGTAGTCCATACCATGACATTAAGGACAAGCCTTATAATAGTTAACCACACGGCAACACGTGGCTAATATCATAACAACTAATTAAGCAACTTTCGTGTTAACTGTCTTTACGGCTATTAAAATATAAATATTAAACTTCTGCGTTACCAAATTAATTAGCTGCATGCTTATAGAAGCAATCTCATTAAACGAGAAATTTTGTTGTAAAGGAGATGAGCGAGACAAAGTTTCGTAAACCGGATAGTTGAGAACTGACACGGAATGTAGGAAATGAAGTCATTAAAATGGTGAAACAGAAAGCTTCTCTGAGCTTTTATTTTACTTGTTTACCCTTTTTAAGTACCCTTATAGCTTTTACAAGTTCTTGACCCAACTTTGTAAAAGGAGATAATTGCCACTCAAGTTACTTTGACTGGCAAGTACCGAAAAGATTTTAGACAAAATGGTATTAATTTAAAAATTCTTTTAACTGACATTCTATTTTTAAACATGACTTGTTTCAATCAATGGATGCTAGTGAACTAAATGACCTCGTGGATCTCGGGGCTAGTGAACCTGGCTGTTGAGCTGTTGGGTTCTATTGCCAACCGGTATATTTCAAATCCATTGCGCTTGTGGATGTAATTAACGTTAGTTATGTATGTATACAGCAATTAGCAACTATGTTACGGCAGCAGTCGGGTTACTATCGTACACAGACTCTGCCTAGTTTAAGATTAGATACGTCAATTTTTTGCAGACCACGTAACTTACTACTAATGTTTATCCAGATATCGGCAGTTTAAGTTAAATTGTATAAGAGTTTAGTAATAAGGTCTTTTATTAGCGATCAAAATCAAAACAAGTGATGTTATTGTTTTGTCTCTAAATGAATAAATTTACCACTTTTGTACGAAGCACGTGAAAACTCACAAAGCTACTGATGTACTCACAAAACAGTATTAGCATTTAAAAATACCAAATACTAATTTGATTAAAACTAATAAATAAAATAGTCTGTGTCCATCTTTGTGTTCTGCCCTTTTTTCTTCTAAGTGCGTATATCATACGTTACGGAAATATTTCTCTCTGACAGTTTCTACAATTTTATTTTTTTTTTATACCACGACGGTGGCAAACTAGCATACGGCCCACCTGATGGTAAGCGGTTACCACAGCCTATGGACGCCTGCGGCACCAGGGGCATCACGTGCACGTTGCCGACCCTTCAAAAACCTAAACAATAGTGGTAATGGAAAAATAAGTTCACTTAATTTCTTTTACATTCTTACTGCATTGCAGTAACATGCAGTAGCACCTATGCAAATAAGAACCACGCGCGTGCAAAATGTTTGCGAAGTCTTTAATAATAAATTCTTGCACGTCATCTTAAGAGCGGGCATCAAGTAACTACATAATTCTTGGTGCAGTAGCCAATGCGTAATATCACCGGTCGTCGTAAAGTATAAACTCGTCTTTCGATCGATGTTTCATAGAAAGTTTAACTAAAATAAGAAATCCCTATATACAGCCGAAAAGACTGGCCATAAATAATAATTGGCTAGAAGTATAATATTCTATATTGATTTTGCGAGATTTTCATGTGAATATCTTAACGTCACCTCTTGTTACATACCCCTGTTTATTTCACCAAAGCACTTTCATACATTTTAGAAAAGCCAAAGATATGACGTAACATTAAAACCTTAGAAAGTTTATAATTCATTAGCGACCCGTTCCGGTTTCGCAACGTATCGTGGCGTCATTGTGTCGTGCCTTTCAGTTGATTTGAACATGTTGTGTGAGAACTTCACTACTGATCCGATTTTTCCTCTTTAATGTTTTGAATGCCTGCTAAAGTGACTCTACTCCACCTGATAGAAAGAAGGAATAGAGTCCAAGAAATGTGGTCACCATTCTCATGGCGATTGCAGACAATGCAGTATGGTGACCTAGTGAAATGCTTCTTCACGTCCCGCTTGGGGTCATAAAAGGCATAAGAGTCATCGTGGCAGTATCACCCCAGCATCAATGAGCCTCTGATCTCGTATTCATCAACAAAACACGACAGCACAGATGTTGTCGCTTTAGGTTACTCTTCTGTGGAAGAGTAGTACTGCCCCTCGAGCCGGCCGGTTCCTGCGGTACCGAGTGGATTTAACAGGCAATACTTGAGATAAAATAAGAAAACGATGATCTAATCAAATTAAATAGATTCTATCTAAAAATCACTTACTGTAATACTCGTATATGTTGAGGAGTATTTTAAGCGAAATTATTTGGTTGTTATATTTTAAAAGTGCATTTTAAATAGATATTTTCCATATTTTTAACCTATTTTCATTTAATTTGAACAAACTAGACATCTTGATTAATTAACCCTTACATATTTTATCTAACTTTATGATGAAAGCGATATTACAAACCGATCTGTAATTTTGGAGGTTATCGCATTCAGACAGAGAGACGCTTCGGTGGGATTCGAATTGTAATACTGTCATAGATACAGTTCAGCTACTATTGAATTGGCTCGTGTCCAAGTATTTTTTCAAAACTAATCTTCAGAAGAGTCACCAAGCAGTGCGTGATCCCTCCCACACGCTCACTCATGGCGGGTACAGTGTTCGTACATCAATACTGCTTTGAGGGCTTATCTTTGATGTCATTTGTAGTTTGATACATTAGCTCTCAGAGAAGGACGCCATCAATATACGCAATGAAATACATCAATAATCAAAACCTAATGTTCTTTTATATCCTCAAAGTGCATTAAGGGTGATGTATCCAGATTACGGATACCATTATCATAAAAAGGTTACCCATTTTCCTTGTTTCTTCTCTTAAAGACATTTACGTTTAATAAGTTGCCTTGTTCTAATGACTTATTCGATCACAGGACAGACGTGCGGATATGCAACTCTGATCTATAGGCTAGCTCTATATTCAGCAGTAGATAGCATAGACCATCGTATACTGAACATGGTCTAACCTCAAAAAATTATTATCATCATTTTATATCCTTTTCGACTCTGCAGCATTTCGATTCTAAGGCCATATACCCTAGACATTTATTCAAAATAATATCCGCTCATAATACATACAAAGAAAATCTTCAAAACTACCGAAGTATTTTCAAAAATGTGTCATTTCGGTAATATCTTCATAGTTGTCATTGTTCAACGTATATCCGAACAGAAACCCAAAGCAGAACAGAACAAAGAGCCCAGTTACGCGTACGTAACGTCTCAACTATGAATTATAACTCCTAGTAATGTTTGTCGGTAGATGTTCAGTAATGCGTTCTCAATCGGTGATAAAATAAATACTTTAGTGTTATGTGTGGCCGTTAATCGGTTATGGATTCACGACCGGGAGTATCATGGCACGAGGGCAGTATCGTAAACATCATATTTAGTGCGCTTTAATTTATTTGTTTTGCCCAAAAACGTTATTAATGTATTGCAATAAACTAAAGTACGCATTTTAAAACTTTTCAATTGATCGAAAGTAGTCTTAATTGTAAACAAATGTAACCCATATAGTGGGTCACAAATTAGTTAAAATCTGAAAAAATCTCATAAGTCATTTGATATAAAAAATAAATATATAAAAATTGTTTATTTACAAGAAAGCTAATTAGTTGGAATTTATTTCTTAAAAATTAAGTCTAAATGATCACTATTTCGACGTTTGCACTCTTCTAAACGAGCACCGAAATTTTCGAAGACTCGTCGGCAAAAAGATCGCAAGATCACCCACATCTCTTCGCTGATTTTTCTGTTAATTGACGTAATGTATTTAGTTTATTGATGTAAACACAATTCTTCAAATAGCCTCATAAAAAGAAATTTGCTGTGGACAGATCTGGACTTCTGGGTGGCCATGGAATGACGCTTCATCTGGAAATCAGTTTTTCCGGAAACATGTCTTTGACCACCAGCAGGGACTCATTGGATGTGTGACAAGTGGTTCCATCTTGTTGAAACCATGTGTTATGATTATAGCTAGCAATTTCAATAGTATCAGTCCCGAGAACTCCCGTAAGGTTTTCACATATTTAGCAGAATTAACAGTAACTGAACGGACGCGAGAATCTTCGAAAAACTAGGGTCTAATGATTCCTTTTGCTGAAATTGCAGCCCACACTGAATTGGGATTTTCACTGCTCCAATACTTGCAATTCTGTTTGTCGACATGTCCGTTGAGGTGAAAATGGGCGTCATCAAAAAATAAGAAGTTGTCAAAATTACTGAATCGTTCTAACATTATTTCGGCATAGGACTTGCGCATATTTAAATCATTGGGTTTTAGTTCCTGCACTATCTGGATCTTATCTAAACGTAACTTAAAATCTAATTTCAAAATACTGCGTGATGATGTGCGGGATAATCTAATTCAACCGAACGTTTGCGCATCGGTAAATCTGGTTTATATCGAACAGAAGTGGAAACTTGCTGCTCGTTCTCTTCGTTCCGAGAAGTCCGTGGGCCTCCAGTTTGGTTCACGTTTAGCGTAGATCTCGTCTCTTCTGCTTTATTAAAAGAACACTTGGACACTGATTTAAGTCGTGTAAAGCGTATTCAACGCGAAATCAAAGTCTCGTAGTGATAGCGAACTGATGTTTCAATAAAATCATTTCACACAGTAAGCACCGTGACGTGATTCATTGTGACAAAATTTTCGAGAAACAAGCTAGTTGTTGAACCCCTCCGCACAGGGCATTTTTTGTGCGGGATGTTAGATTCCAATCTTAAAGAATTCTTGGCCCACCTGTTTATAAAAAAATCATCCTGAGCAACATTACTGGTACTGTGCATTAATAGCTACTTTTAACACATAGATATAACTTTAATACATCTTCAATTTCATCTGTCCTTTTACAGCCAGCACTTAAAGTTAAGCCCACTTTATGATGCTATCCTTGTCACTTAAATATCAAACATCACTTTTATGATGTTTACCACGTTTTCTATGTACTTCTACAGTAAATATTTATACATACACAAATATACCTACATTTATTGATGCCATATATCGGGAATAATATGTAAAATTGGAATCATTATGTTATTTCAATTGTATTTTACGATATAGTATAGAAATATATGTCATTTCAACCAGTTCATTTCATGAAGATGTTCCGATAAGGCAAGGTTTTGTGCTTATTTTGTTTAGGGGTAGATTAGGGATGCTTCTTCTACAGTACGAGGTTCTATCCAGTCCTAGAACTTACAACGTTGTCGGTTTGAACACCCTTTTCTTTTGACCTGGTATATAATAAAGTAATCGCGTCGCCTGTAAACTTCACATCAAATTTTCTTTCCATGAAATGCTACCTCTTTGAAACAAGGTTTGTAATAAACATATTCAGAGCGATTAGCCTGTCGAAGTATATGTATATAAGTTTTCTTGTTCTTAATTTCTACAAACCTCTGAGGTATGAGGATGATGTGCACACACTGACTCTTGTATTTTTTTAGACTTATTTTTTCAAAGATAACCCGCAATAGGTACGAATACATATCTTGTGTGCCACGGGACAAAGACCAACCGTTATAACTATAGCTTGTATTCCTCTTTGAATCGTCCATAGAAAAATCCATTTACGAATGAGTCTACTAGCGGTAGGCTTGCGGTGGCTTTGATATAAATACGAGTATATTGTCGTTGATTATTGTCACTGCCCTTCCTCCTTTTGTTGGCTTTCCTTTACGATTTATTTTTACTAACATATGTAATACCCATATTGAAACCATACCCACTATCGTAGCAGTACGAAATAAAATTAAATCGACGAACCTAGACCCTTGAGTATTTCCTTGCACCATTGCTACATAATATTTTAGAAGTCAGTTTAAAAATTAGAGATTACATTAATCAATAACAATGTTCAAAATAAATTCTGATATTATAATAAATATGTTGCGTCAATAGAAAAGGAGTCACCAAACAATTACTAAACTATGATAATTAGTCATAGTTTGTTTTGTAATTAGTTTCAGCAAATACATTATGTTGATACGTTGCCGTTAAAAGTAAGAAAAAGGAACTTACATAGAAAGTAAGTGACCACCCACTTATATCCATGACTAACACAGGAATTAACTTGATATTAATGAAATATGTTTTGACTAATATTGGATAACGTAGCGTTAATTTTTTGCTGTTGTTAGCAAAGTAGACAGTGACTGACTGACTGATCAATAAATTTGCATTATCGCAAATCAATAAGAACAAGTTGTTTATTTGTATACAGTTTGCAGTGAATTCTCGAAAAGCAATAAAAGTTTACCACGATGTAATCAGATATTGCTGTCTCTGCGTGTGAACATTAACATGCTGCAAAGGTTTGATAACACCACTGAGAGCGATATATCCGCGCCAGGAAGTACTGCGACGCTCAGAATGAGAGCGTTGCTACTCAGGGTAGATATGTTAAGGGTTATTAGACATTAAGGCAGTCGGATAGCTCGGAGATACGGTTTATATACACATATGTTGAGAGAGATTACTAATACAGCGTTTGGACACAACAGTTTAGTTCTACGGGTATTTGTCTTTTCTTTCTTTCTTTTTTTCTTTTTATAAAAGACAGCGCCCGCATTAGGAATAAATCTTGTGTCGCGGGGGACTTTACAAACATACAAGAGACGGACACAAAGAACACCCAGACTCAGAACAACAATTTGTGGATCACACAAAGTGTTGTCCCATGTAGGATTTGAACCCACAACACTCAGCGAAGTTGAGAGCAGTGAGCAGTGTCTTCAAATACAACAGATTGGCTAAACGGATACGGATAAAAATTTAAAAAAGGTACTAGGAAATATTTTCCTTTAAAACTACTTTGATTTGAGTGCCTAAATCAAATCGTATAATTTTAATATATTATTTTTATATCTCAATATACTTAATTTATGTAACCGTTATATACTCGTATCTATATACATACATATACCTTATCAATAACTTTTTTTTCTTCTTCCTAGCCGGTAATGTTTCCAAGATTGTTTTGGGCTCGGCTGTTAGTTCAATTAATTTTACTTGAATATTATGTATTGCACAGAGCGACTGACATCGGAGCTCCGCAACCTTGAGGATAAACTGAACTCAGAAGTTGAACTAGTTACTAGTATATTTGAGGGCGCCCCTAACTTCCCTACAACGATTGCCATAGTTATTGTTCATGACAACCGAGACTCAAGTGGTATCAAGAGAAAGAAGTCCCATGGAAAAACCATGCTTCGGCACAAATCTGCGACTTGACCGGAGTGATACCAACACTGACGGAAAATTGCCTGTCTTTCACTGAGTGAGTGAGGTTATCAGAATCCAGAAGGGGGGGCCCTTCACACAATTCTAGGGGAATGTTTCCTAGGACAGTAACACTCTTGTGTCTTTTGAGCCGCACGTGACCGTGGGCGGAAGTAGGCACTTACCATGCTGAATGCGCAAAGCTAATAAAATCATTTTAAAAAAAAGTTGATGTTTATAATTATTGTGTTATGTGAGACCAATGGTTCACTCGTTGAGAAATATAGAAGAGGTTATTACGGATTATTCCACAAATATTTAAGTAAATCGTAGCGTAAAGGTTTCAAGAAATTAAAGTGTGTAAAGAAATTAGGGTCCTTGGAACATAGTTGCGTTAGTGGAGTGTGCCCAAACACAAGAGGCACCAACTGCTCAAGTTAATTAACTTGCTCCTTAGCGTAGACGAGATAGCTTACCGCGTTATACTTAAATTGGAGAAGAGTACGTACGTACAGTGTGAGTAAGCACAATTTTATAGCGATGAGAAGAAAACTCCCTAATCTTTGTAAGGTCCCAGATTAAGAGTCCTACACACGTTTTTATTAATGAGTTCTTGTCGAAATATATTTTTTGTCATTGATTTCGCTAACAGATTAAAGTCATAAAATATAATTAATGTTTTGCAAACAAAATTAAGATCGGGTTGCAATAGCACTTCCTTGACATAATTTTGAATTCTCTCAAATCATATAAAATACTGGACAATCGTGCTCTGTCGCTAACTCGTACATTTTAGTTTTTACGATATCCGTGAAACCTCTTTTGCGTATTTTCTTTTTTCTTTACCAAACGTTTAAAAATTACAATAGATTAACATAGAAAAAGTCCTTTTGAACCTAAAAGTCGTTTGACAAAACATTTTAACTTTATACCGACACGCTTCACGTAAACAAGTCGTCAACATTTTCACATACATATTGTACGAGTAAGTTTCGCGTCCATGGCTCCACGAGCTCCAGAAACGTCAAATAAATAGAATTTGTTACACACAATTAGCGTATATGTGTCCCCGCGCTAGAGTGTGGCAGTTGTATAAAAGCATTAGTGGATGTAGATCTAGTATTCGTCTTGTATTGGTGAGGACTCTAGGGGAAGCAACTAACCATGCCGCTTAATGTATATTAGCCTTATTTTACCCCTAATGTTTTTAACATATTTTATGACTATAGCGCAAATGTACTCACAAAAACGCACGACACTGTATACAAAAATGAGGCAAAACTTACTCAAAAACAAATTCTAATAATTTGATAACACACAATTAATTTAAAAACAACACTCCCTTACCGTTTAGAACAGTAGCAAGCAAACCTTTTCAAAGATATTCTTTTAATGTTTTCTAAACACACACGATACAAAGTTTAAAATTTAGTAAGTACAATACAATGATTAGAACGTTAGAAACCGATACCTCATCATCAGTAACCTTGAACAGTCCTCTGCTGGACATAAACCTCTCCTTAGCGAGGAGGTTCTGGCCTACTATAACAGGCTGAGCATATGGGTTAGAATAGGGTTTATTTCAAGTTTTCCTTGTCTATGTAGTGATATTTCCTTTAATTGTGTATTCCCTTAATCGTATCTTACGACACTCACGGGATGAATAGGAGCGGCGCCACTACATATTCTTAATCTGTCACCACACGGACGCTATGAACCGATATATAGGCACACGAAATTCCGGATCTCAGACATGTCAGAGAAAATTCATATACGATAAACAATATAGAAATAATAATATGGAAAACATTTACAATATTTATTCTAATTTTGACGTAGGTGCAACGTATTATTTGGATATTTTGTAGATAAATACTATTAATTTTAGTAACGTAATATATGTTTACTACACTTTATTCACCGGTATTTTCCACCTTACATTCGATTTCAACTGCCATTTCTGCTTATTGTGTCGTGCTCCCTGGGGACATAGACACTAAACACTGAATCTTGTCACCTTCACATAAGGAAAGTTTTGCGTTGATAACATATCGTACACATACAAACAGAACGATTTATATCAATAGCGCATTGATAAGTAAACGTCAAAAGTAATTTACATTTTGTGTCATCTTTGGATAGGTCCCTTGAACACATTAGGGTATATTAAATCGATTTTTGGTTCAAAAATCTTTTACTGAAATATGTGTCAATCTTTGTCGAAGATAAGAGTCTATCTCTGCGGAGAGGGAGTGTGTTTGTGAAAACGCAATACATGAACATATACCAACTAAACTATACACCATCATCACATCAACAGCCTTTAACATTTCGCTCCTAGGCACCGTTCTGTCCTCTGAAAAGACATTTTGGAAATTGGTCGTTTCCCTCCACAGTAAGGAGGAGGCCGTCCGAGGTTCAAGTTCTGCTTCTCTGTACAGTGACGTCATCCTGTGATATTTGCTCCTTTATTCTGCTCTTGTAGCACCTACGGGATGAATAGGGGTGTGACACTTCGTATTGTTAATTCGTCACTATACGGACATCACATAACTATACATAGAAAAGTAAAGAATAGAATGTAGTGACTTGCCTTAACATTATGTGTCTACCTATATATTTATATATATAATATATTATTTATTTAAATTAAATGTTAAGTATACAAACTGTCTTTATTAGTAGATATTATTTTGTTGACAACGGCCGGCGTAGTTATGGTCTATTGTCCATCGACCGGCTACGTCACGCGAGCCGGATGCGTGTGGGCGAGACGGTGATATCTCACTGTTGCGCTTGCGCACACGCACCGCGCCAGCGCGAGATTTGAGGACGGACAGTGCCTTCCTGGTCCTACCGCCGATAATTCGCCGCGCGCTGATACGTTACTTCCTTATTAATTTTACGTTCTCTCGATCTGTCGTTTCTATCACTCCTTCTTTTCCAAACTGAACTTGTGTAGTGTGTAATCCTTTTCAATAAACTTTCATTCTGTTTCTTGTGCACCTTGGACTATTTATTTCTTACTCCATTTTCATTCTTGCAACATCAACCCCACACAATACACTACATTGGTGACCCCGATAAGTTCACGAAGAACTTAGAAAATGACTGCACCGACTGAACAGCAAGACGACGCGAAAATTTTCGGCGAGTCATATCGTGTCGGCGTGCGGGTACCCCCATTCTATCCTGAAAAACCTGCACTGTGGTTTGCTCAGCTCGAGGGCCAGTTTGTACTCGCTAACATATCGAGCGACAGCACAAAGTTCTACCACACGATCGCCCAGCTAGAACCACAATACGCCGTCGAAGTCGAGGACGTCATCACCTCGCCGCCAACAAGTGGTAAGTATGACAAGCTCAAGGCTGAGCTGATAAAGCGTCTCTCAGCATCCCGAGAGAAGAAAGTGAAGCAGCTTCTCATCCACGAAGAGCTCGGAGACCGGAAGCCATCACAATTTGTCCGTCACCTACAAAACCTGGCAGGCCCCGGTGTGCCTGAGGACTTCCTATAGACCATTTGGACAAGCCGTCTACCTCAAGGCACACAAACCATTATCGCATCTCAACCGAAAGCTGCGTTAGAGGAATTAGCAGAGTTCGCAGATCGGGTACACGACGTCATAACACCCAACACATACGTCGCATCGACATGTAGGGACAATACTTCAATACCCTCAACCTCTAACAATGTTGTTGCGGCCATGGAACGCCAGATAGCTGCGCTCACGGAACAAGTCAAAGCGTTGTCTAACGAGGTCAGGCGATCTCGACCAGCGCAGAGACAACGATCAAGTAGCCGTCGACGCCACCGTTCGAAGTCTAGGTCGCAATCAAGTTACCGTGACCACCCACTATGCTGGTACCATCAGAATTTCGGGGAGCGGGCTAAGAAGTGCGTGAAGCCGTGCGACTACCCTCCGTCGGGAAATGTGCGGGGCAATCAGTGATGGCGACCCACGATTGTCCAAGTGCTGGTCGCTTATTTATCACCGACAAAAGGTCCAAAGTACAATTTTTGGTCGACACCGGGAGTGACCTCTGTGTCTACCCCCGATCAGCAATATCAAAGCGACTGGAAAAGTCTAACTACCAACTGTGTGCGGCTAACGGGACACCGATAACAACATATGGATTCATTAATATGTCGTTGAATCTAGGGTTGCGCCGTGACTTCGCTTGGCGATTTATTATTGCCGACGTTACAAGGGCGATAATAGGCGTGGATTTTCTATCTGCTTATAATTTGGTTGTTGATTGCAGAAACCAACGCTTGATTGACAACTATACTACGCTGTCCACCCCGGCGTCGCCTGTCCGTCATTGTGATGGCGTCTCTTCAGTGAGGGTGAGTCTTGGTGATTCCGCGTATACACACATACTACGGGAATTTCCCGACATCACCCGTCCACACGGTGTACACCGCACTATCACACACAATACTGTACATCATATACGTACTACACCAGGGCCATCAGTATCGTGTACACCACGCAGATTGGCTCCGTATAAATTAAAAATAGCCAAGGCCGAATTCGAGGCAATGTTGCAGTGTGGCACGTGTCGCTTGTCTGATTCACCTTGGTCTTCGCCTCTTCACCTCGCACCCAAGAAAGATGATGGTTGGCGTCCCTGTGGCGACTACAGGATGCTGAACGCACGAACCATCCCGGATCAGTATCCCATCCGGCATATTCAGGACTTCGCGCATAGTTTGTCTGAATGTACCGTATTCTCTCAAATTGACCTGGTGAAGGCTTACAACCAGATCCCAGTACATCCTGATGATATTTCAAAGACAGCGATTACAACACCGTTCAGTCTTTTCGAATTTCCATTCATGACGTTTGGACTTCGGAACGCCGGGCAGTCGTTTCAACGCTTTGTGGATGAAATGCTCAGGGGTCTAGACTTCACATACGCCTACTGCGACGATTTTCTGGTTTTCTCAAAAGACCAGAAAACTCATGAGCTCCACCTGCGTCAGCTTTTCACCAGGCTCAGAGACTACGGTATGGTCATCAACAGTTCCAAGTGCGTTTTTGGAGCATCAGAAGTTAATTTTTTGGGCTGTCATATATCAGCCAAAGGTACCAGGCCACTGCCTACCAAGGTCGAGGCAGTTCAAAATTTCCCAGTACCTAAGACAGTCAGAGAGCTGCGCAGATTTCTAGGTATGTTAAATTTTTACCGGCGATTCATTCCAGGCGCAGCTACCTACCAAGCACCTTTGAATGCTCTTCTCGTTGGCTCCGTTAAGGGTTCACACCCCATACATTTTTCACCTGAGGAGTACAAGGCATTTCAGAACTGCAAGAACAGTCTTTGCCAAGCAGTACTGTTGGCTCATCCTGATTGCAACGCTAAATTGGCGTTGATCACGGATGCTTCTGACAAAGCCATTGGCGCAGTCTTGCAGCAGTTAAAAGCAGGAGCATGGGAACCTCTTGCCTTTTTCTCACGAAAGCTGAGTGAGGCACAGGTTAAGTACTCTCCTTACGACCGCGAGTTACTAGCTATTTACGAGAGTGTCAAATATTTTCGGCACATGGTTGAGGCTCGCGACTTTGTGATTTATACAGACCACAAGCCTCTCACTTTCGCATTCCACTCTCGTAAAGAGAATTGCTCCCCACGACAGTTCCGTCATCTGGATTTAATAGCCCAGTTTACAACGGACATTCGCCATATATCTGGAAAAAACAATGTCGTGGCGGATACCCTTTCGCGCATTGAGGAGATTACTCAACCTGTGCCCGCTGAAACAATCGCTGCAGCCCAACAGGAAGACCAAGAGCTAAAACAACTGCTTATCGGAGATACATCGCTGCGACTTCAACAGGTAAGTCTACCAGGTTCACAGAAGCAACTATACTGCGATGTCAGTACTCCTACGCCTAAACCATATGTATCCAAAGAGTTGCGCAGGTCAATTTTTCTTAGCCTACACTCTTTGAGTCACCCAGGTACCAAAGCGTCCGCGAGGTTGGTTGCTGACCGGTATGTATGGCCTGGTGTTAGAAAAGACTGCCGAGAGTGGGTTCGTTCATGTTTGGCTTGCCAGCGCTCAAAGACCACAAGGCACGTTTCCGCACCAATACACTCATACAGCTTACCAAAATCAAGGTTCGCGTTCATCCACATAGACCTTGTAGGGCCGTTACCCTTTTGCCAAGGTTATCGTTATTCTCTTACCGCCATCGATCGCTTTACGCGATGACCTGAGGCAATACCTTTAGCTGATATAACTGCAGAAACAGTGGCAAAGGCCTTACTAAGTGGATGGATCGCTCGTTTCGGCTGCCCATCGGATATCGTAACCGATAGAGGTAGGCAGTTCGAATCCGCACTGTTTAAATGTCTGTCGACCATGGCGGGTTTTCAACATCGCAGAACAACTGCTTACCATCCAGCCTGTAACAGACTGGTGGAGAGATTCCACCGGCAACTCAAGGCTGCTATCACCTGCCGTGGTAACGATAGTTGGGTGGAGTCTCTTCCACTAGTCCTGTTAGGTGTTCGTAGCGCCTTCAAAGAGGACGCTCAGGCTTCAACTGCCGAATTAGTATACGGACAGCCAATGCGACTCCCTGGCGAATTTTTCGACCCGCACAGCGACGAAAGACTTGACATTACCGACTACCTGCCAAGGCTTCGGCATATTGTCAAGAACTTGCAACCATCACCAGCAGCCAGACACAAAACTAATAACAAAATTTTTATTTTCAAAGATTTGGCTACTTCAACACATGTGTTTCTTAGAGACTGCGCTGCTGGTGGTAGTTTAAACCCAGCATACTCTGGTCCTCACTTTGTTATTGAAAGAGGTGATAAAGTTTTTTAAATTGTTGGTAAATGGAAAGCGGGTTACAGTATCCATAGACCACGTTAAGCCGGCCTTCATACTGCGTGACCCTGACAGCATATCACACTCACCACATACCATCATCAATCACCACAACACACCACAGTCACTACTCAAATCTAACACTCATCACTACACACCTAACGCGGATAATCAGGACCTACGTTCTGCTGACAATGACGTCATCGGAATGACGCGGTCAGGATGTCGCGTTAAATTCCCTGACTATTATCGCCCTTGATGGTCTCTGGAAGGGGATGATGTAGTGACTTGCCTTAACATTATGTGTCTACCTATATATTTATATATATAATATATTATTTATTTAAATTAAATGTTAAGTATACAAACTGTCTTTATTAGTAGATATTATTTTGTTGACAACGGCTGGCGTAGTTATGGTCTATTGTCCATCGACCGGCTACGTCACGCGAGCCGGATGCGTGTGGGCGAGACGGTGATATCTCACTGTTGCGCTTGCGCACACGCACCGCGCCAGCGCGAGATTTGAGGACGGACAGTGCCTTCCTGGTCCTACCGCCGATAAATCGCCGCGCGCTGATACGTTACTTCCTTATTAATTTTACGTTCTCTCGATCTGTCGTTTCTATCACTCCTTCTTTTCCAAACTGAACTTGTGTAGTGTGTAATCCTTTTCAATAAACTTTCATTCTGTTTCTTGTGCACCTTGGACTATTTATTTCTTACTCCATCTTCATTCTTGCAACATCAACCCCACACAATACACTACAAGAATAAATTAGAAATATTAGATAGCCTTAGACAGAGTGTTGAATTAGAAAACTCTATAAAACCTTTTTTATTTTTTTTTGTTGTCAACGTGAAAAATCCCTTCGGATATCTTGCTCCTCGGGGACACAGTACTGTACGTGCTGTTTTAACTAAAAACTACCCCGGCGGCCGGTCTCAGATGTCCTTCTCTGGAGGGGACCCGGATCATTTTATTTCAAGTTCCCTGCAGAATCAACGTCGCACCTAGTCTAACCCTATCCTGGCAAGGTCACAAAGGCTTCCCCACCTTTCAGTCCGGTTGTCATAATTTGTTGCGACCCGATCGATTTTTCTTTTTGCGACAGGGCCGTAACAAATTATCCTATCACTGACCGCAACAACTAATCCGCCACCAGAGGTTGCCATTCTCTGGCGGCTCGTGGTCCCGTCGACGACTCATAACTTTGCATAACTCTTCTTTGCTTGGGATCGACCCTCTCCCAATCCCGTTCAGAGGTCTCTTTCTGGAGCATAACAGCTTCGCAGAAAGAGACCACTGCGGCCCAACTCTCCTCACCCGCCAGCATGGCAGCAACGGTTGCTGGCGGGGACAGGTGTGGTCCTATTTCATCGACTAGGACTCCACGTTTAGCGCGCACGCGGGGCAGTCCTCCAGCGGATGCTGGGCGGAGTCCCAGTCAGCTGCACAGTGGTAGCAGTTTGCCGTCTGATCACGTCCGATCTTATTCAGATACTCACCGAAGCAACCATGGCCCGTGATTATCTGCGTCAGTCGGTAGGTGACGCGACCTCTCTCCCTACCAACTCTATTAAACCTAAAATACTAGTCGGTCACACTTATGGGTAACTTTCATTCGACTGCCACTTATTCGGGTTGTAAGTGATTTTGAAACTTGTGCTAGAGCTCGTGGTTCTGGTACTCGCCCAGGACACTTAATGTGATGAGCACGTTTGTTTGGTTCTGGGTGTAATTAGTTTTTTTGTCTACAATTAAATAGTAATTTATGTTAATAGTTATGTATTTTGAAATATGTAACAATGTTCATTTAAAAACATACTTTCTTTTTTCCTTTTTAGAAAAACAACCGTCGCATTAGATAATCCTGTATCACGGGGAGTTTAGAAACATACATACATGAAACGGACACAAAGAACACACAGAGTCAGAATAGCAATTTCTGCATCACACAAAATGTTGTCCCATGTAGGATCTAAACACAATATTCTGTACGACACTCCGTGCAATAGGAAACGGTGCGACAACAGCTTAAACCACTAGGTCATCCGTGCAGTCAAATGGTATCAGTCAATATCTACCAGATTGACGGTAATAAACTAGACTCGTTTGTGTAAGTGGGATTAAAATATTAGAGGCAGTTAAGCAGTTAAGCACTCAATACGCCTCTGTCGGGTAGACAGAGGAAATAAAAATGTGAGTACATATGTATAAATAGACATTGAACCATTTCGAACCGACGGTAATCAATTTTATGAAGTATTGAAATTGAATGTACTTTATAATATCCATATTGCCGTGAGGATAGTTCATCGTTGGTATTAATCGTAAGAGAGTGCTTTAGTTAATCATTTACGACAAACACACTTTGTGGTGCACGACAGACTAAGTTTCTCTAATTGACAAATAAGTTGGGACAGCTCTGCTTAATTACACACACGTTTGAAGCGTCAACAATTTCATAATTCAACGAATTAATTCGATCTAGTAGTTAGGTAGAAGCAACGTTGTATGTACCAAGTTTGTTTTCCTCATTTATAAATGGTAAGTTACAAATTATGATTGCCAATTTTTGCAGACGTAAAATGTCCCACGGCTAATGTAAAATTAAATACCCTTTTACTTGTATTTAGTTGAGTTGTAATTTTCACATTTACAAGTTTACAATGCTACAATTTAAACATCGTCTTACGAAGACAATGAACTACGGAGTACCGGCTAACCCTAGATTATGCAATGTAAAATGTTCTCACTTATTAAAATCAAAGGCAAGATCACATTGTCTAGACATGTCATCCTCCCCTTGCATTGGAAAACCACTTTCTTAATAGTAATTTACAGGCTAAAAAGATAGAAATTTATATCTTTATGAAAACTTGAGAAGATGTATACTTAAGAGGAAAGACCACGATATTTGCTAAGGGCAGGATTTTACACTTCGTAAATTACGGCAGATGGTTAGATGTCATTATATAGGATCCTGTTTAGTAACAAAATTAATAGCAACTGAACAAATCAAATTATTACAACTTGTTCTGGTTTACATAGCATCTCCGCAGAATCTTTCTGGTCGTGGTTTGCGGTCTACAGCCCAAAGGTTGGTGTTGAGAACTATCTTATTATATTATTAACTTGTACTAAGTAATATAAGAACTTTTAACATTAGTGTCTAATCAAATCTGAATGAAAATAAATGTACAAAAACTTTTCAACAACAGAAAATTTCAAACCCGGTATCAAGATACGCGATACTGTTGACGAACATAGCTGGTAGCAAAAGTATCGTTTAAATGTGAAGAGCGCGGAGGCGGCGACGCGTTGTTGTGGCAAATCTGCCGCCTCCTGTGGGAAATTACAGGCTGTTGATTTCCGCCTCACCGCACACGGCTCCGCTCGCACAGTGGCGCCACGACGCGACGTTGGCACCGAGCAGAGATTTTTTTCACTTTGCCATAAAATATAAAAGACTGCTTTTCAATATCTATATTAAATTAATTATCATTTTAAAAAGTATAACCATCTTCAATGTGGCTGAAACATGATAAATTATAATAACATACTCGTATATCTTTCATTCTTTTTGTTCATTCGATTTTTTCTTCAAATTTAAATACGACTAAACAGGAAGCATACTCTTATGAACTAACACCAAACTGGACACAAGTACTAGAAATAATATACTATATATTAGACAAAAGAAACGGACGTGTCGTCGCCGCCGCAACTGCAACGCACAAGCCAAGCAATCACGTCCGATAATCTTATGTCGTATCTCTCCAAAAACTCCCTTTATTCCAGTCGTACTTAATATCGTTAGTTTCTTGTAATTGTGTTTATTTTAATTGTATGTAATATATCATAGGAGTCCTGAGACCGAGCAATAAGCATGAGATGTGACGTCATATAATATCGTCATGTTTTAGTGTTTAACCTTTATTACGGTCAGGGCCGTTAACTACAGCATTTACATGGAGAACAGAGACTGCTATAAATTAAATAAAGAGTTCAAATAAAAGTTACCATATAAAACAAATACTTATTCATACTTTTTTTCTCTTTTATTCGACACATATTATTTACTTTTTTGCAGCCATAAGTGAGATTTAGCATTATCAAATATTCCTGGTGGTGTAAATCGCAGAACTGCCATACTCTTGCAGCTGCTGCAGTCTCGATCACGTTTTCCTCCCAAAACTTGAAATATCTTTATCCCTAATCCCTAATTTATCTTTCCCTTTGATCATTTGAAAAAAGTTCTCACAACCGGTAGTAAACTAAACTAACTAAAACTTAACGACGATACTAAATAAAATAGGGATATAATGATAGACGTTTTGTAATACAAAAAAAAACCAGTATTTTGTGAACTTCTAACGGAGCTCAGTTGCAAAACAATCTTGAAAATTAAACACCATGCAAAAACTACCTACTCTAATTTTTACTTTAAATTATTATCGTTTCAAATTCTTTTTAATCTGTGTCACTCCAAGCTCGTCTTCAGCGATCGTCTGTCGACATTCCAACACGTGTCCCATTGTTCAAGCCACAGGTCAGGTATTTTAATATACAACCAATATAATTAGAACACATGTAATATGTTACATCTATGAATAAATTACGTATGAATTATAGTATAAAATGTAACTAAACTGAATCAGCTACTTGGTAATATCATGCTCGTGTTAGCTGCACTTGAAACTAACTAATCATTTGAATACGTTTTAAAAATCAAATGTGAATACACTCTTTCTAATTACGTTACAATAAAGATACTTCTTTTGTAAATTAATATACATATTTGTGGTATAATGTACAACCACACTAGCCGCCAGAGAGTGGGGACCTCTGGTGGCGGTTTAGTTGCTGCGGTCGGCGATAGGTTAATTTGTTGCGGTCTGTTCGCAAAAATGCGATCAGGTCGCAAAAAATTATAACAACCGGACTGATAGGTGGGGAAGCCTTTGTGGCCTCCCCAGAATTGGGTCTGACTAGGCGCGCCGTTGATTCTGGAGGGGACCTGAAATAATGTGGTCCGGGTCCCCATCAGAGAAGGACGCCTGAGACCGGCCACTGGGGTAGTTTTTAGTGGAAACAACACATACGGGATTCGAAGGGATTTTCCAGCCAGACAACAAAGAAAAAAGGCAGGTAGGTACACTTCTACTGAGGAGAAAAAATGACTAATGTATCTGAATCCAATAGATATAATTGTTGTAATGAAAGCTAAAGTTGTAATAAATGAAGAGTGTGAACTCCCGATGCATCTAGTTCATATGTCTTTATTGTCTGTGAACACACACTGTATACTGTATAAGAAAACATGGCGTCCTGAATAAAAAGTTCATTAATTATTATGACGGATATTCCTTTTCAATCTAATCTACGGTCCCATTTAACATGGTAGCAGAGCGTGGTTAATACGAGTAATGTAGTAAAGCTCAGTATGATAATGAGTATATTATCAAGAAGAATGTTTTTATAAAATAAAAAGAGACGATTCAGGTGGGTTGCCGCATGTGTGCAAAGAATATTGTGTGAAAATATTTAAGATAATATCATAAAAATAGATACAGCAAGGATTGAGGACATTACACTGGCCAAGGCTAGTAACTTAATAATTCTATATAAAATATTATAAGTTCTTTACAGGAAATAATAGCATATTCAAAATGTTTTGTTGTATTTATTGTGTAAATGCAAGTGTATTTGTGTGTTTGTATCTGTAACTATAATAAAATAACCACGTAAATGATATTTATTTAATAATTTTAATTGACTTAGCAGTTCCCAGTAACACCGTACAAAGTATAAAGGTTTACCATGGCACGCGCCGCATACTTACGGAGCAACAACACTATTAGAGTATTGAGGGCAATATTCGAGAATTAATTATACTTTTTAAATTAATCTTCAGCCCGAGTGAGGACGACACGAAATTTTATTGCAAAGCGTACACGTACAGACTCTCTCTCTCTCTCTCTCTCTCTCTCTCTCTCTCTCTCTCTCTCTCTATCTCTCTCCCTCTGTCTAAATTTCTTAACTATGTAATTATAGTAGTAGACAAGTATAAGAATAAAGGACAATCAGGAAAAAGATCAATTGAGTGAAAAAGAATGTAGCTAAAAAGAGAACAGCAGTAAACGTACGAGCGATAGAGAAGAATGGAAGAACTGCATTGCACCGACCTCAAATCAATTTAAAAAAATGGTAAGAAGATAATGATGCAACCTCAATAGCTTGAAATACGTCACACACGGCACACAGCCATCTGATCTCAAGGTAGACCGAGCACTACGGTAACTAGACTGATGATAAACACATATTTTTTTTAATTTTCCATATACTCTACATTTAGCTACTAGCCAAATAGGTTCATCATTCTCTAATAATAGTGTTCTCACACATTACTAGTACTGAATCCTGAACTTTGAATAGTCCACTTTAAATTAAGTTTCTAATTATATTGAAGGGTTATTTATTGGTGATTAATACTTAAAAGGGATTAAAAGATCAAAAGACGAACTTACCCGTACAAACGAGAAGCGGCTGCGAACGTCCAACACGATTGTTTTGTTCACTTTACATTGAACGCTACGTACTGTAGAACATTTTAGTATCACTTTATACTGCACCGTTAGTTCACAGACATGTTGTAGTTTTAGTATTTTATTACTTCTGTAATACTTAGTACCCTAGTCTATAAATGTAATGACCGTTAAGACAACTAAACATGACATGAAACAGCAATAGGTGTATAATGAAGTAGGATGTGAGCGAAATAGATGAGGGATGAGAACCGCACATTAACGACTTGTGTATTTGGACAAGTGTATTTGGATATCAAGTACTTATACACAGCAGTGTGCTTACTGTGAGTATAATTAACTTGGAACTATACAGAACATTCAACAGGATCTAGAGCAGAATTAAACTTTTTTAAAAATGCCCCAGACTCCCAATTTTGACTTTGACTGTGTCGCTGATACAGTAGTAGCGTGTGCGAGTATAGAGCTTAAGGTTTAGGTTCCGATTTTCGTGTCGGCCTAAACGATTGTATGATATGCAAATAATTGTTTCGGAGTTGTGATGATTTCTATGTGTACTATGTATGCGTTTATTAAAGAATATATATAAGTAATCATTCAAATTTAGCTGTCATCGTTCAAGCTCTGCTTAGTTTGAAGCTAGATTGAGTTGTGTGTAAGATATTCGACGTATTTATAATTATTTATTTATTGTTTTCATTATTGCCAGATGGAGATTTTCTCAAATCTAACCGTGGGTACATTAAAATTGGTTTGTAATGAAATGAAAAAATAATATTTTAATGTTAAAAGAACACGATTGTTAAATATGTATAACAAAAACATAAAATAATAAACATATGGGGCAGGACGAAGTTTTTAAATAAGACAAACTAACTTGGTAAACGCTTCGACTGCGAAGTTCAAACGGAAGGTGTAGTTATCATGCTCTCAGTAAAGACATTTGTTTATGAAACTAATAATTTGCTTTAGACATCATAATGGCTTACCACTTTATCATTTTATTTACTCGCTTTCCTTTTTGCTAGTTTTAAAAATCACGAGTTTAAATGAAGTTATTTTATAATATTTAAAATTGAAAAAATACATTTGAAATAAGTGTGTGTTTTCCTTAGTGCATACAATATTTTTGACGGGATTTCATATCGGTGCATGAATGGAATTACATTTCACTACTAAACCTAACCAATGATATATATCTGTGTGCTAATAACCTACACACTATGTTAACTTCTGTTATTATTATTATCATTTTTGTTCTGTGAAGTTAATTCAACATGCACAACCAACCAATTCAAGCAAATTTTGCTGAGTACTACATCAATACGATTTGTATGTAATACAACTACTAAACACAAAACTGTTCGTGCATGTTTTTACTCTTAAATATTTGTGGAGATCATGTCGTTCGGAAATCCTTTGTTTCCTTTTGTCACCTCACAAGCGAAATTCTCTTTGTTTTAACGTGCCACTTTATTATAATAAAAACCACTGAGCACTTAACTCGCTCGCTTTGTATTCATTTAATAAACTGAATTATTCATTTAGCTGTTTAATTAATACTATTTAAATTGAAAAATGATTATTATCACTTTATGAATCTGCTGAATTATATACACAAATATATACACTAACACCTGTTTGTGAGAACGGGTATTCCGAGGCATATGTATTTGCTAGCAACAATTTTGTATTTGTCACGTAATATCGGACTAGCTTATTCTGTCTATCAGGTGCTTTGGGAATAGTCGTGGCTACATTGTAAGTACGTTGAAAGAGAAAAATGAAAACGAGTACTTTACTTGCATATACAGTCTTATACAATATCAACAATATCTCGACTGGATCGGGGTCATACAGCTCCAACTAAAACTGATGTCAGGAAGTACTCTATATAAGGATAATTCGGTTTGCAACACAGAGCGTACTTGTGTGCACAGTCAATACACACCAGGAGCTGTTCAGTTTCAATCTAATGGAATTGAATCTGGATGCTCCATACAGGAACGGTGTACACAACACACTAGATTTTCATGAATTAGTTTCATACTAGATTTTTTTTGACCCGTTTTATTTTAGTAATCTTCTTAAAATGTATATTTCAGTCACAGTTTTGGAGTTTGGCGTCCTGCCCAGTATACGTGCAATGTAAATGTATGATGAAGTACATATGTTTAAAAAAATTTAGTAACATAGAATTGATTACGTTTGATTTTGTATTACGAAATAAATAAACTATAAATTGTAGTAAAATAACAATTTACGTTCAAAGTAAATCCACGAGTGCGATAATAAGGTTCACTATGCCGCCGTCGGCAAATAGCCACTTGTTAGGTCGCACACGTTCTATCGGCTACGGCCCACTACGGCGTAGAGCGCTACGAGATATCCGCTACGGCGTGTAGACACGGCCCGCGCCCGGCACCCGACTGGCGCCCATTCAACTCTCGGGGTTGCACGCACTTCATAATAAACTTTACCCTCCTACTTACCCAGCTAGTTACACGCCAAAGTGTAAAGTTTTTTAAGTATGTTCTAAGCTGTATGTATTTATTGATACAAAATACACATTTCTGCTCATAATTTTGTTGTGACTGCAACATTCTGTCTACTTATATATTACTATAAGACGTACTTGATCATAGTTCTTTGTAAGAGAAGACAATGATACGTCAGTTGCATCCCGATAAGAATAAGGAATGTGACTTGACTGCGACTAACATGTGATTGAGTGGTTTAAGATTTGTATCCTACTTTACATTGCCTACATAAACGCTTTCTTCACAGCATTTATCACACCTGGATCTTAGAAAATATTTCTTACCAAGGCTCATACAAATCCTCGAAGATCTCCCCGAATTCTGGGTAACTAAATCAGTTTATATATCTTTCTACACAGATTCATAGCTTGACTATCGCAAGCATAAAATAATTAAACAAAGTTTTTCATTTCTCCGCGCTGACGGCAATCCAGAGTTGTTCCTCTATAAATAAATACCTCGTCACATAAAAACTTGAGCCGACACTTAATTGCAGGCAGGGGATGACTTCATTTGTTTTTGTCACATAAAATTTTTGTCTTTTTTTTTTAAATCTTTGAAATGCAAATGATTTCGGAGATCGTCCTGGTAGACGTCTGTAATCATATAACGAAATATGTTTCTGTCCGTGTGGTGACAGATTAAGAATACGTAGTGTCACTATCCTTATTCATCCCATGGGTGTCGTAACATCACTGTAAAGATAAGGAAAATTTGAAACAAGTCCTACACCAATCCGTCTGAGTAAGTTGAAAGTAAAACTAAAGCCCTTTTACTAGGGAAAGATCAATTTTCAGCAGTGGACGAATAAAGACTGCTGATGATGATAATGTCTTTTTCTCAAAGTGCTCTTTTTTAAGCTGAATCAACTGTTTATTTCATTCTGTATATTCTAAATGTGACTATCCTAAAACATGTCCACATTCATCTGTGACATGTTGTACAGTGTGGGCCACGAATTAATTAATATTTGAAAAATCATATAAAAAGCCATTATTATAAAAATTGTTTATTTACAAGTAAGCTAATTAGTTGGAATTTATTTTTTCAAAATTACCTCGTCTAAATGACCACCTTTTCGATGTTTGCACTCCTCTAAGCGAGCACCGAAATTTTTGAATACTCGTCAGCAAAGAGATCACGAGATCGTCGACATCCTTTCGCTGATTTTTTATTTTAGTTCACGTAATGTATTTGGTTTACTGATGTAGACACGATTCTTGAAATAATCCTATAAAAAGAAATCTGCTGGGAATAGATATGGCCGTGAAATGTCGCTTCGTCTGGAAATCAGCTTTTCCGGAAACATATCTTTGACTACCAGCAGTGACTAATTGAATGTGTGACAAGTGGCTCCATCTTGTTGAAACCAGTAATCTAGTTACACTACTAGTACTACTAGTAGTCTAGTTACTAATTACATAATACCTAATTATGTGCGGGATAACCCTAATTCAGCCGAATGTTTGCGCCTCAACAAATCTAGATTACGACGAACAGAAGCAGAAACTTACTGCACGGTCTCTTCGATCCGAGAATCTACTAAATCTAGCATAGATATAGTAGTGGGAGTTTGACTCTACGGCTTCATCAGCTTCAAGGCCCAGCACGCCGCATCTATGGTCCTCGTTAGAAGAGCATTCCTTTCCCATTTGCACAACAGCCACGTATTACGCAGCATCCGGACGACTGGCTACGCACTTCACAGCATCACGCAACCTCTTACAATCCTGACTCACTGGACCTAGCGGCACTCAGTTTCGACTCTCCAGAACTGCTCCCTCCTGGCACTGGCATGCTCCACAACAGAACATAGACAGCTGACTCACCAATACATCGACCTTCGGTCTTGGAAGGGATTGATGTAGTGACTTCTACAAGCAGTCCACACACAAGATCTACTACAGGACCATTTGAGACACACCAAACTACAAAGTAACTACTAATTCTAAATTGTGATATAGCAATTCTCGCGACAATTGACGTGTATACAACTTACCAATATCAACCGGTAGCCGCCAGGCAAGATCACCGCGGTCGGAAGATCATCTCAGTGTTGGAGGAATATTACAACCGTTCGTGAATTATAAAAAAAATGTTGGATCGTGATTACATCCTGAGTTTGATCTAATTTAAAATGAACTAGTTTACAATCTTTTTACATAACTATTAATATTAATTTGTATTACGACGAACACGTTGTCCTTTTAACACAAATAATTACAGTCTAATGAATATTACACATGGATACTTAAAAGGCAGTGTTAATTTTTAACATAATACGAGACAAATCATTGGATAAGTTACTCGATTTTAAGTGACTACCACTCATGGATGCCTGCCACTCCAACTCCCAACATTTGTGTACTAATTCAGTTTCTTTATGTTTTGACACACTTAAGCATAAAATATACCGCCTCGCCTATCCTTCGCGCAGATTTGTATCCATCAAATACTAATGGTCCTTCTGTCAAGTGCAGAATATTAATAAAGAGGTATTTGTATTGAGCCAGGGAGTTTCGAGTCGTGCACGTAGCGTCGCCGCGTCGTAATTAAGCTGTTCGTATCGGATAACCGACCGCCGTTGTGGTGACGCTAAGATCTTATGCTACGGTGATTATGTTTTCGTTAAAGCATCGTAATTTATCTATCTGTTCACATGTAAAATAAGTTCGATGAAAAGACAAGGCGGCAACAGAATGAGAACCTCCTTATTGTTGTAGTAAGTCCAGGATAAACCAACGTCCCCTATCTATCAGTTATGACAGCGGATTAAAGATTAAGTAAGTGATTATTAACCGATAATTACAGCGTAAGTTTGTTTGAGGAACTATCTCATGACCCACAAATACAGTTTTTTTTTTATAGTAACCTACCAAAGTGACTCTACTACGCCTGATGGAAAGCATGAATAGAGTCCAAGAGCGGTGGTCGCCGTACTCACTGCGAATGAAGACAGTGCAGTATGGCGATCCACCCTGTGGCGGCCTAGTGAGATGCTTCTTCACACCTCGCTTAAGTAATTAGTTGCATAGTAATGATAGTTGCACTATAGACTAAAATAATATATATTAGTCCCTTACATACGTCCGTCTCATCCTAAACCAGGTATTGAAATATGTAGTAAATGAAAACATAAAACTTTTTGCAAAAATAATTCTGATGCAAACTTTTAACTCCTCTGATCTTCATCGAAGTATGTAGTTTTGTATATTTGGTGTAGTTGTAAAACTCAATAAAGTACACAATAACTCTTGATCTGACAATAATGAGGCACCAGAATTCCAAAATAAATCATTACATCCAAGTTATATTTGCAAATAAGCTCACTTTACCAAAAGCCTAATTTTGCACTCTTCACAAATATTTTTTGAAATGTGTACGTGTCCTACCTAGAACATTGGCGTGGGCAGATCGAAGTACGCCAGCGGTTGGAAGGGATGTAGTCGTGTATTAGTGTTATTGACTTTATAATTTAGGTATTACTGTAGTATTATTGCTAAGTATATTTTCGTATTTCCTTGTCTGACACCGACTCCAAAAATTACAATAATTAGAGATAGGGTATGTAATTATTTTTACTTTTCAATGCATTCTTTTTAGAATATTTTCTGTTGGAAGTCAATTTTTTTCGCATCGACAGTCGTCAACAGTGCACTGCTGGACACAGGACTCTCTTTAGCTATATATTTTTTTCATTATATTACATAATACTTTTAAAATAGATTATTATTTATTATTATAAATAATTGGCAATTATAATTTGTCTTAAAGTTGAAAATAACGTTAAGAGTATAAAAATACATCTAAAAGTGTATTTAGGCAAATTGTCTCTCAGCTATACATAAATAAGTGTACTAGATGAATGGAAGACAATGTTAAATTAAATCGTCGTGAACCTCTACAATATTATACTTAAAGAGAGAAAAAAAAACATACCCGTATCTTTTTAGAACCGCGTATTCAAGAGAAGTACGTGCGCAGATAAAGTTATTTATATATTTAGATATAAGTAAGTTACTTCACTTATTGTGATAAAAATACATCGCGATCGCAGCTGAAGCCAAAAACAAGTTTAAAATATTCGCTTTAGTGTAATGTTTGTCTTTATTAAATAATGTTGTTGGTTGTCGGAAATGACCGTGAAATAGGAACCGAGCGACTAATAATGACGACGGACTGCAGTTAATTAGAGCAATTTGTACTCGCAGACTCCACGTCAGACAACAAAATGAGGTTTAAAACGAATCACAGCCTCACAGCAAAATGAAAAAAAAAACGTACTAGATGCCATAAGCCCATCTTGTTTTTTAGAAGACCTGAAGTAGGTAACCTGAAAAACATACTATATAAAGTCAGTTGGCCAATAAACTCCGAAGAAGACGAATAGCAGTCTCTACATACGCACTAACTTATTCAGTGTCGGTGTCTGTACTGTAGGAAAAAGAAAACTATCAGGGTCAATACAAAATAACAAAATAACCAACTTATTTTTAAAAGTTTAAAAACTCAATTATTGTAATTCTTATGTATACAGTAGCGCTCAAAAGTATTTTGACAACTCAATTTTATTCCATATCACAAAAAATGATAACAAAATTGTTTCCAATCAAATATTATATTTGAAGTAATGACACGTTTCACAAATTAAGACACTTAAATGTAATGTATTTCTACAAAAAAAAAAACATAAAGAAAAATTATATACGACACGGCTCAAAAGTATTTTGACGAGGAAAGTTTTTTATTTTATAAAATAAAAAAATATTATTTTTGATATTAACTATTAGTACTTTGTTGCATATCCATTAGCCTTCAAGACCGCTTCACAACGCGCCGGCATTGAGTCAACTAGTTTCTCCAAACAATCAATGAGTATTCGACTCCATTCGTTACTTAGTGCTTCATATAAAGCATCTTTATTTGAATAGTTTCTACATCTTACGCGGCGATTCAGTTCTTCCCAAAGATGCTCTATCGGGTTTAAATCGGCACCTTGACTTGGCCAGTCGAGAATTTTAATTTTAGCGAGTTTCATGAAGTCGTTGACATGTTTCGATTTGTGCTTTAGGTCATTGTCTTGTTGAAAATACTCACCAGGTGCCATATTTGCTTCAGCATAGGGTAGCATTTGTTGCTTTAATATATCTGCGTACATAAACCGATCCATAGTACCTTCTATCCTAACTAAAGTCTGACTCCGCGGCGAGAAAAGCATCCTCAGACCATAATATTGCCACCTCCATGCTTCACTATGGGTATTTGGTATGGAACATCAAATCTTTTGTTTACATGACGTCGCACGTACTGTATACCATCAGATGACACTAAATTAAATTTGTTTTCGTCACTCCACAACACCTTAGACCATTCTGAACTCGTCCATAATCTGAACCATTTCGCAAACGCAAGGGGCACCTTCCTATTCCTTGCAGAAATTAGAGGTTTCTTAGTTGGACGTCGTCCATGTAATCCGAAGTTCTTTAGTCTGCGTTTTACAGTTGAAACGTGTAAATTCACGTCGTAATTTTTCTGTAACTCGTTTTTTATTTGCACAGCCGTTTTTCGGACATCACTTTTCGATAACCTTTTTATCAAATAGTCTTCCTTGACGGATGTTTTTTTCAGACGCCCACTTCGAGGTTTATTTTCAATAGTTTTACGTTTATTATAAGCTTTGTTCTATGAACTTACAAGTTGTCGTGACACTTTAAAACTTCGAGCAACTTCTGCTTGCGTCATTCCACTTTGTAGGGCAGTTATCAGGGCATTTTTAATATCATTTGAATATTCTTTAGTCTTAAGCATGTTGATAAATGTGGAGTAATTATACCTTATAGTCAAAAATATATGCAGTGTGACTAGAACCACTGCCAGCAAGGAACTGAATGGTTGTCAAAATACTTTTGAGCGCATGTATAGACGTGTTTTGTTTTTAATAAAGAAAGAAAACAAACAAGTTCCAACTTGTAACTCACAGAGGATGAAAAACGTCATAAATAATAATATAAAAAATACTAAAATTATTTTGAAATACTCAGTAAAAAGATAACTGCAAAAGTAGTCTTGTCAAAATACTTTTGAGCGCTACTGTATTTGATAATAGTTACAATAACATATACTCAGCAACGGACGCTGCATTGTATACATATATTTGGATAAATAATTACGAAATCAGAGACGAAAGGAGGCGGAGTACATCAACTGTCTTGGTTGTTTTCTTTTCATTAACGCCAGGAGAATTGTGACAAATTAATTTTGTGACTGCCTTTCTTTTTAAATCCACGACCTTTTTTTTTTGTTGTTCAATTATCTTACTTAAATCAGATTCTCTTTATAATTTTATTCATAGAAATGATTCAGAGTGAGTTGTGACCCGCTTATGAAAGGCGTTTTACTACCGTCTGTAATTTGTCTTTTGCGATACTTTTACGTTATAATCTAAAAAATGTAAACTATTACTAGTGACTAGCAAAATTATATCTTGACATTCCATTGTATTCTGTAAATTTCTTTGCAGAATTATTTTCATATCATATATCCTTTATTTGTAAAGACACTGCCCGTGCAGTTAAGGCTTTAATCTGTTTCAAGGTATTTACGGAGTTGGCCATAAGCCAAACATGTTTTTATTGTGGTCTATAAAATGTAGCGTTTCGTGTCTTTTACTTGATTGGAACAAAATTGAACAAAACAACAATAAATATTGTGTAGACCCACATGATTTTCAACAAATGAGTTACTCTTGCCGGCAAAAACTTGGAAAGCCTTAATTATCTATCGTGAATCTGTGAATTCTATGCGTCTGAAATCATCTGCGCAAAATATCATGGTAATCAATTTAAAGTACAGAATATATGTATATATAAGTAAAGGGTTATAAGCGAAGTAATAAGAAACAAACTCACTCATTGTGTTACTGTAAAAGGCTAGTTAATAACGTAAAAACGTAAAGCGCTTTTATTCCTCTGAAAATAGGTTTTTTGGTTAGTCAACATTGGTACATCCAGTCATCCAGTTCAGATTGCACACGATGAAAAATAAAGAAATGCAGAAATTACATTTCTAATAAAATGTATCCGGTGTAAATAAAACTTAATTTAACGTGTATTGGTAGTATATACAAGTAATTAGCTCGAGGAGAAACACACGAAATGCCGCAACAATTCTTTCAGGCGCAATACTCTTATGCGAAGATATTTAGGTGAATCAAAAAAAAACATAACTGAACAAAATATTTGATATTAATTTGTCCATGCTTACACGTCGAATTTGATCATCCTGGGGCACCGTCAGGATTATCAACAAAATACAAGATGTTAATTAATGTAAGTGATTAGACAAAATGTCAATATTCTTGAAATTATGATTTTGCAATACAAAATAAATTATCACTTTGTATCTTTCACTTGAAATGTAACTTATGCAATAATTACGGTCCTACAACTAATCCTATAATCCCATAATGATAAAATGCTGAAAAAAAAATCAATTCAATATTAACCAGATAATTGTGAGAGAACATAGTGCCTGAACGAATAATCATGGCTATTTACTTCTGATTGACTGTGGTTGCGGAGATTATCAACATATAACATGTATGTACGAGTATCATAATCATATACATATTAATTGATTTTACATATTTACAAATATGTTTGAATACAACAGTCTACGGTTAGTCTTGAGGAGAAACGTTGATACAAAATCGAAAATCTTAGTCAACATGATTTCTGTTTGGTTAAATGTAATTGCGTATTGCATTATTAGCACCACACCACATCATAACATCTCATGACATCAGATCAAAACACACTACGCCAGAGCTCACCACTATAATGTTGTCAATACACAGAGAATCCTAGTGTGGAGTCTAGGGCCTCAATTCATGTATATTTATTTTTAAGAGACAATAAAAAGTATTAATGTTATTTGAACGTGTTAATACGTAAGTAAAACTAGGATTGAGTAAACTTGTATTTCTTCAAAGAAAAAAGTAATGTTGATTGCTTCATATTATCAGTTATTGCTACACACTCGTTTGAAGCTATCATCACTTCAGATATTATTTTAAAACAATTTCGTCTCTCTATAGCTTTGTACAACTCTTTCCTCAGCTCAATTATGCCGTTAATCATACAAAATACGATAACAGTTAAAAAGTTAAATTAAAGATATTTTAAAGAAATGTTGCGACTTCCACAAACAGCACAAACAAAAATATATACTACAGCGCCATCCGGCAAAGACACATCGAACTACGAAGCAACTACTAATCCTGAATTACGATATAGAAATTCTCACGGTGATTTGCACATGTACAACATCCCAACGTGAACCGTTGGGTCGTGGCCCACCAAGTATGATCACCTCGCCTAGTCATGACATGATCATGACACACGTTCCTTCCATAGTGGTGACCCCGACGTGATTGGAAGCAGCCTTCAAAAGAAGCAGATTAACAAGCAGCTGTGTCACTCCCACAGCGATGAGCGCTAATCAAGTATCAATCAGCCAGCAACCTCGGCCTCAACGTCGATACCACACACAGGAAGCGCCCGCTCCAGCCTAGTTACCCAACGGCCTTATCAGCGTCTAGGCACATCAAGTCCAAGTAAACAGAGCATCTCTCTCCCGACTACGCAGCAGCCGCTCCGACTAACTGGAGACTTCACTGCAGCATCACGCACCACATGCATTTCTGGCTCTCTGGAATTGGCAGCAATCAGTTCCGACTCACTGGAACTGCTCATTCCTTTCACTGGCATGTTCCACAACAGAACATAGACAGCTGACTCATCAGTATATCAACTTCTGATCTTGGAGAGGATTGATGTGACGACTTCCACATACAGCAAAAACAAAATACATACTACAGCGCCATCTGGTGAAGACACATAGAACTACGGAGTAATGAGCTACGAGGCTACTACTACGAAAACTCGTACTACTAATCCTATAATGATATAGAGATTCTCGCGGCGATTAGCATATGTACAACATCCCAACATCAACTGTTGGGTTGCGCGGCCTGCCAGGCATGATCACCTCGACCGATATGCCTGCTGAACGAGTCAGGGAAACTCTTTGAGAGGATAATCTCTGACCGGATTAGCGGCCATCTGTCGCGAGTGGGCCCTGACCTATCGGACTGTCAGTTCGGATTCCGACGGGGACGTTCGACAGTAGATGCTGTTAGGTGCGTTCGATCCCTGTCGGAGTCGACAGTCCGATCGGGGGAGTGGCGTTGGTGGTTAGCCTTGATATAGTCAACGCTTTCGGCACCCTCCCCTGGTGGGCAATTAGGGCGGCCCTCGAATATCACGAGGTGCCGCTCTATCTGCGAACCGTTATTGAAGCCTATCTGCGCGACAGGACGGTGAAGTTTATCGGTCGGAACGGAGTGGAGAATCGAAAGAAAGTATGTTGCGGGGTTCCCCAGGGCTCGGTATTGGGCCCATTATTATGGAACCTCGCATACGATGCTGTCCTTCGCACCAGTCTGCCCTCTGGCCTAAGTGTCGTCTGCTATGCGGACGATACATTAATACTGGCTAGAGGGTCACACTTCGAGGAGGTGCTTTGGCTCGCCGAGCAGGGGGTGACTAGTGTCGTGGAAAAGATACGTGAGCTGGGCCTGAGGGTGGCGCCTCAGAAAACTTAGGCGATATGGTTCCATGGCGTGCGTAAACGCCAGGAGCCACCCAGCTCATATCTCCGGGTAGGTGACGCTGAAGTCTAGGTAGGCCAGTACATGAAGTACCTAGGCCTCATCCTGGACAGCCGGTGGAGCCTCGAAAAGCATTTCAGGCGATTGGTACCCCGAGTGCAACGGGTAGCAGGTGCGCTGCATCGTTTGCTGCCCAATCTCGGGGGACCACGGGAAGAAGTTCGCCGCCTCTACATGGGGGTTGTTAGATCCATGGTCCTCTATGGGGCACCCGTCTGGTTTAATGATCTAGCGGGTGCCTCCCGCTGCCGGGCCCTACTCAGGAGCCTGCAGCGGCTGATGGCCATACCGATCATGCGGGGCTACCGCACAATCTCCTATGAGGCGGCGACGATCCTTGCGCGATCTCCGCCCTTCGATATTCTGGCCGACATGGACGCGATGGTGTACGACCAAATTCGTTCTGTCGGTCGGAATGCTGAAGAAGCCGCGCCAGATCATGAGCCCGGAATGCTACGGCAGAACGCGCATAAGCAAGCTTTGGTGGCTTGGCAGGCACGGCTCGAAACTCAGGGTTGTGCTAGCCAACGCGCCGTCGGAGCCGTTCTACCGAACTTCGAAGCGTGGATAGAGAGGACCGACTGTGTCACCTATCGATTGACCCAGATACTCACCGGGCACGGCTGCTTCGGCGAGTATCTGAATCGAATAGGACGGGAGGCTACGGCACAATGCCACCACTGCGAGTCCGAACGGGACTCCGCCCAGCACACGCTGGAGGACTGCCCTGCTTGGGAGTCTGAGCGTCGAGTCCTGGTCGGACGGATCGGACGAAACCTTTCACCATCAGCATTGATCGCGGCAATGCTGGCGAGTCGTGAAGGATGGGAAGCCGCGATCTCCTTCTGTGAGCAGGTTATGCTCCGTCTTGCCCCTGGGGCATGAGGTGCCCGAGATGTACCTCACTTGTGAGGTACGGCAGGGAGGACTCTAGAAGCCGCTAATGCGTTCCTAGAGCTCCTCCCAACTGCCGAGGTAGGCCGCCGCGGGGTTTAGTGGGTAGACCGGTTTTCCGGGAGTCCCACACACGCCCTTCGTCCCTCCGGAGGGTATGATGCGAAATGCATTCCCCGCGTTAAATAAAAACCATCACCTCGCATGGTCGGAGGATCTTGATCATCAAGTTATAACCGGTGACTAAGGTTAAAAAATATGCAAGACACTATCACAGCAAAGAGAAGGAAACCTTGAAACAAACCCTATAACTGAAAGTGTGGTATAGCAGACCAAAACCTCCTTGCTAAGGAAAGGTTTATGTACAACACTGTTAAAGGCTGTTGAGGATAAAGAAAATCTAAGTTATTTAGGTAGAACCTTTCAGAATGAATGAAAGTCTCACAATTTCTCAACACAGAAAGTCTCACAAACACACACTTCACAATGGTAATTAAATGTGAATACTACCAATAACTTCACACAAGAAATAGTCACGGTGTTTATCAACAGACTTCTATTCTTCTTAAATCTTTATATTTAAGATATACATAAATACACAGAATATAGCTTAAGGATGTACATATGTACGTACAGCATTATGTTAGAGCCACTATTTTAGAGTATAAGTACAGATATTATACTCGTATAACATTGTCAAAACTGTTGTAACGACTAATTACTATTACGAATACAAACGCGGGCTACTATAAGCTCAGTTACTTCCTGTTTACTTCCAGATGAACCACTAATAGGGGCAGACATTCTACATGTTTTTTCTCTTCTGTAATGCAAAAGTTCGATTAAGTGTAGATAAAGAGGTACTCTATAAAATTATACATAAGTATAAGATGACCATTTTTTTTTTGTTTCTTGTTTATTGTATTTTCTACTTCTACTGGACATTTGACTTTTATTTTTAAATTGTTTGGACTATATGAGGACATAAATCACTTACATCATAATTCGTTACATAAACAATGTTATTACATTTCCTTATCTTTTAGGTGACCTTTGCACTATTTAGCGTGATCGAGCGTGCTTTACATTAGCAAGTAGATACTGGCACTACTTATGTATTTGAGTTTAACTGCAATACATTACCGGATAGACGAGTATTTGATTACTGCTAACAGTCAGTTTATGGAATGGGGATGAAATAGGGAAAAGGTATAAGTTAGGTACACGTAAGAAAATTAAGCTTGTGATGCCTGAGTTGGCAGCAATGGCAGCCGTTAGCACCTTCCATCAGGTGACCGGATTGCTAATTATCCGCTCCCTCGTAAAAAAAATCCTCAAAGAATAAGCTATATAATACTGCAAGAATTCAGTTTTTCTTTAACGTTCAACTTAAAGTTGTTACAACAACTATAACTAAACATTCATGTTGTCAATAAAATACATCATCATCTCAGCCAAAAGACGTCCACTGCTGGAGATAAGCTTTCCCAAGGTTTTCCACAGCAGTTGATCCCATGCCGCTCACATCCAATGGCTACTCGAGGCCCTCACTAGATCATTGGACCACCTTGTAGGAGGCCTACAAGCGCTACGTTTTCCAGTACGTGGTCGCTATTCAAGAGCTTTATGGCTCCATCAGCCATCGTTTCTGTTGCTAAACTCATGTGCAATGTGCCCTGCCCACTGCTACCTTTTTTTTTTTTATTGTTGGGGTGGAAAATCCCTTCGGATCTCCGGCTCCTCGGTGAGCAGGAGCCAGGAGTATGTGGTATTTCCACTAAAAACCACCCCGGCGGCCGGTCTCAGGCGTCCTTCTTTGAAGGAGGCCCAGTCCATATTATTTCAGGTCCTCTCCAAAATCAACGCCGCGCCTAGTCAGACTCTATCCTGGGGAGGCCACAAAGGCTTCCCCACCTATCAATCCGGTTGTTATAATTTGTTGCGCCCCGATCACATTTTTGTGACTAGACCGCAGCAAATTATCCTATCGCCGACCGCAGCAACTAATCCATCACCAGAGGTCCCCACTCTTTGGCGGCTCGCGGTCCCGTCGACGGCTCATAGCGCCGCCGACGTCTTCCTCGCTCGGAATCGGCCCTCTCCCGATCCCGTTCAGCGGAGTTTTCTGGAGCATAACAGCTTCGCAGAAAGAGACCACTGCGGCCCAGCTTTCCTCACCCGCCAGCAAAGTTTAGCAATTTTGCAGGCAATATCAGTGGCTTTGGTGTCCGATGTTCGAAAATATTATTACAATATTATAATTAATATTTCAATTACGTTAACAAGGTTATAATATTTAAACTTAAAAACGATGTTGAACGAGGTCACTATTGTATTTAGCAGTTGAAAACAAACATTCTCTATTCCTAATGTTGACTGTACACATTGTAGGAAGTAATAAAAGAATGAAATCATTTAGTTCAATTAACTTAAGAACGATTACTAACATTTTTTTATCAAATGGATTATGTTAACAGTGAACATTATGTAAGAAAGAAATTCAATTAATTTGACTGAGCAACGTTACTTAATTTTATTTGTTCTAAATTTTCCATAATCTCAGGCAGGACAGGTCAACTTACTCTGCCAGGACAATTACTGACGTGGAAATTGTGTATAGGTTCATCTACTATGGATCTGTATTGAGAAGGAAGAAAGCAAGAGGAAAACTACAATGAAAACGCATGTTAGCCAAGTTGCTATGAACAATGAGAAAAATATGGCAGGATTCAAATATAGCGCTTGAAACATGAGACAAGAGGCCTTTGTGTTTCTTATTTTTACGTCGTGGATATAGATGTACCGGACACAACGAAAATAGACGCCTACGAATGGAACAAAATAGTTTACAACAATAAATTCTGATGCAGTAACTCCAAAATTTTGACAAAGTCACTAGCGCCCACGTCTGCCAAATTTTAACATTAGTTCCAGCAATATTGATCCATCTGAGCTTTACGGTAAAAGATTAAACAAGTCTATTCTTGATCAACCTAGAATTTCAACCAGATTACACGTGCTTCAGAGAATTCTGAGATACTTTGGACATGTATACAACAAAAAAGGGTTCAGACAAGCGTTGAATAATTGGTCTTGATGTGTGTATCCGTGTGACGTTGGACTAAGAATACAGAGTATCACCACCCCTATTTATTCTATGAGTGTTGTAAGAGGCGACAAAGGCAACGAACTCCGCACGACAACATCACTACAAAAAGAAGGAAAACTTGAGACAAACCCTATACCAACCCGTCTGGCCAGCGTGATGCAGTAGACCAAAACCTCCTTTCGAAAGAGGGACTTATGTCCAGTTGTGGACTATGAAAAACTGAATCGCGAAGAAGAGCACTGCTGGTCCGATCACATCTAACTGATTTTGGATCTTCCAGTGAAAATCCTTTCCTGATTAAGTAAGATCAGAGTAAGATAGATCCAGTTAAACATGACCCTCAAAATTGAAGAATACAACTCAAAAGAAGTAATCTTTCTCAATTTCGTGATTTTCACGTTTAAAATATAGTAATAACTTATTAGTTTTCGACTGTATAAATACATGTAATATTTTAATTGTCTCTTTATGCCATTTCAATATTTTATATTTTTTGAAATGGAGGAAATACTTGGGCCACAGGTCATTATCTAAGACAATATGAACCAACTTATGTGAAACTGAGTGCCGATATTTCGAGAGTAGATTTTTGTTAATAAGAATATGTCCCTAAGTAGTCGCAACCGACGTTTGTATACAAATTCGTCCACGCGGTTTACGCTAGAACTTTGGTCGGGATCTTATCGGTTCGACCTCGCTGCTTTTGCACACGTGTCTTTGACAATATTTGAGTGAATTTTTTAGATGAACCATTTTAAGTCGTCATGTTATATAAGCTAATAGATTTTTTATCCAAAATAACCTTTAATCTGTACCCCGAAAATAACTAGCAAACAAATAACCTTCATTTATTTTTCAATAAGTTGTATTATATCTCAAATGACAACTCAACGGTGTGAAGCGTCAGGTGCGCTACAAGTTGCCGCATTATTCATGTCAGGCGCAAGACACTTGTTGATCTGTTATTCAGTTGGGATCATCTGTAAGCCTCTGCTCTTTGTATACAGTGCAACAAAAGGTTAATGCATGGCAATATGTCATATCATAGTCAAGAGTAGCATATACATAATGATTTTTGTTAACATTTAGAAGCTAACGTGTCAGATGTCCCTGTTGAAATGACGTTGGCATAATTTCACTGGCAACAGCGACGTGTTTGTTTTACACTCAATCATAATATGTACCTACGTATTTGTGACTTTAAAACGGGAACCGAAATATAGATAACTTTAATCTACAATATTCACCTTAAACAATGATAAGATTGTTTCAATGCATTTAATGCAGTCCTGAATTTAAATTTTCTCTTTAATAGTATTGAGATAACTACTTAATATTCTAGTAGTCTATCAAATTACAAGCAACATTCGTAGTGATATACATTTACATATAACATTTTCTAACCGGAACTTAAACGACCGTAATAAAAAGCGAACTTATTGTTAGGTACACCACTAGGCGATAATTCTGTTAAGTAACGGTACCGTGCCATGTACCGAAGCATATGTTTGATATACTTACCTAATTTTACAGAAATAATTACAGTTAAAATGTTACTTTGACGATGCGGGTCTGTGTTGTGGAGTGTCGATGTGTTCGCAAGGAATATTTGCAGCTTCGGCGGCAAGGGATCATCCTGGGACATCTCATGAACGACACGTCCATTCGATAAACGTTCACGCCGACTGAGGTGCAGGTAGTGTAAAACCGGCACTAGATGTCGGAGTGTAGAGAGTGGTCTTTTAAATACGCTACGATCGGCGGCGAGCCACAGTGTTGGTGAACGTCTTACGCACACGTTGACGGAAGAACAGTGTGTTTTCTATTTGTGTTGATTACTAAGTTAATAAGTCGCGGCAGCGACGCGATGCTTTGTCGAGCCACGCGTTTATAGCCACTATCGTAGCGGTCACGATTATACAAACACTAAAAAGAATTAAGTGCGTGTGTGTAAGATGTGTGTGAAATCAAAGTCAGGGTCAGCGAGCGAGACGCGCAGCCACGTGCTAGCGTGCTTGCGTCAGACTTTGATGGTGGTGCTCAGTAAGTTTACTCTTGTTAGTTCCGTGGCATGCTTCATCTGACTGACACATAGCAAATGAAACATGCAGTGTCCGTATCCGTGGGATGGAATGGTCTCAGACTTATTTATTGCTTAATTTGCGAATTGTTACAAATAGCATTAATAATAAAGAAATCAATTTTTTTAAATACTCATTTGTTTAAAATAATATAATTAATGATTTGCTAAAAGAGTATTTTTATTAACGTAGTTTGGCGGAAGTCGAAATTTTACATTCAAATTACTGTGCACAAATACCTTTCTAAAATACCTGCATACATACTTCTTACTTTAATTTTCAATAACATCTTTCGATTATAAAGCAGTGCAATTATAAATTATGACATATAAAGAAGACGAAAACTGTGTACACACATAAAGAGTAGAAACATAAATAAGATTAGGTAGGAACGGTAACATCTGCGGAGTACACGGCCGACTCGATGTGAGATAGATATGATGGTAGTGCGCGTATTTTGACCGGTTTTGTGTTTAATTCAAACAACGTTATTTTAGGAACCATAAAATATTCACAAATACATGACACGTCACTGATACCATCTAAACGTTATGAATATGATACGAATGATATCACGCGCTAAACACTAGTTACCTACAACGTGTTTACTTTTACTATTTAAAACAATTTATATAATGTGGAAAATGAAATAAAAAAAGATGCTTTATTAATGTTAAAAACGAAGGTAGCTCCAAGATCGGGTTTTAAAGTTATCTATACTATTTGTGTGTACATGCAAAATTGGCGCTAAATGGAACTAATGTGACAGGTCGGCCATGTTTGTTATTGTTAAATGTTTTTATTTTCATTGCCATTGCGTTTTTTAATCATTTGCCGTATTTACGATTTCTAAATTTGTAAAAAGTACGAAAATAATACTGAAGGTGAAGGAATTTTGTGAAGCAGAACAGTAAAAACGGGGTATTTTGATAACAATAAATACATATTTTTGAGGATTTTAGTAACAATTTACCTTTTTCTTTAGGATTCCTCTCTCCTTCCTCAGGACCTATCGAGATGAAATTATTTCATTAATGTTAACGATTAAGACATTTTACTGAAGTTTATCGACATTAGAAGGTGGCTGGCAGCAGATGGGTGCGAATTGCCCAAGACCGGGGTGGTTGGCATTCCTTGGGGGAGATCTTCGTTCAGCAGTGGACGGCGATAGGTTGAATAGATTATCGACATTATTGAACATTCTAAAGCTCCTACTGTGTGTGAAAACTGAAATGCAACACCATTCGCACTAAATGATATTAATTTTAATTATTTGTACAAAAACCATATTGTTTGAAAAAATAATACAAAGAAAGAGCCGGCAATAATATTAAAGTTGACGTAAAAAAGTTTTCTAGCGACATTACAGAACATTTAAAATATTTAGAATAATAGTCTGAAATTAACCCAATCCGTGCCCACAATTGTGTTTTTAAAATGTTGAAAGTAAAAAATTATCATTCCTTTGTATTGGATCTCTTTCACCTTATAATGTTTTCGATCTTTTATATAAAAACATAAGAAGGATTATTTAGTTTTATACAATATCAGAAATCCAATAGTAAAGCTGGTAATATTCTGTCGTATGACTACAGTGCCGCGCAGTGAGACGGAGTATAGCAATTGGTTAAAACAACGACAAATGATTGTTTCTATAGTTGCGGACTGATTACGCTTACAGAATGTCAACAAGTAGGGCCTGCACAAAATGGTTAATTACTTGTTATTTGTAATGCCATAGGTACTCATATTATAATAAGATATTATGAACAAACGTCAAAAATAATTAACAGCCTGGTAGATGGATATTTTTTAATCTCGGTAAATTATAAATAATTTGATTTTGTATGACGTTAATCTGAAGATGCTTGGTTAAGAAATATTATTTTTGAGTACCATGATTGGCATTTAACGTGTATCAAGGAATTGTATTTTTTTATTTCTAAAACACTTGAGTTAATGTCCTGCATATCTCCTGAATGAGACAGGGGGCGTTCCCATTTTGCTTCACGCCTTGTTTGATTAGCTTTTGATATTGTTGTTCATTTGCTTGGGATGGTTAGGATTGCGTTTCCTTTGAAAATTCCTATCTAGTGCCTGCTTGGGAATGTTAAGCGGGGTTCCTTCAGTGTGGTTAATCTGCTTTCGTCTGCAGTATTCTGTCAGCTGGTCGTTTGAGGTTTCGTGACAGTGTTCCTGTGACGGGTACCTAAGAGTGAGAAATTGTTCACCCATAACGGTTCATCGAACCGATTACTACCGAACCGGTTCATGTAGTTTCACTTGTGATAATCGCAAGTGAAACTGTTAAATAAATAACTGTAAAACGGTCCTGACCTGTTGTTCCTAAAACTATCTCAATTAACAACACCAAAAATTGAGTGTGGCTTAAAGTGACAAACACTCAAATAAAAAACTTCTGAGTTGTATGTTGCTAACGAAATATTTACCTTTTCGTGTTACAAATAAAAATAGTTTTACTGATTAAACATTTCATGTTTTAATTTCAGCTTTTAGATCCCACGATATGAAATTACATGTTTTAATTTCAGCTTTTACATCCCACGATATGAAATTACATGTTTTAATTTCAGCTTTTACATCCCATACGTTAATACACGATCCCGTGAAACAGTCAGCCTATGACCATGGCTCGTGGAACAGGGGCGTCGCTACACGTCAAGCAATTGAAACAAATGTTATATTGAACTGTCACACAATTATAAAACACTGAGAGACATCACTATCAAACAGTTGTACTTATCGACTCGATCGGTTCAATGTCGTGTTATTATTACTATTCTTTAAAAATACTTGTTATAATTATATTATAGCATCCGTTACATATTTGACTTTATCGATGGCAAGTAATAGCGAATGTAATTACTGTGCTTGAGGTCTTGGTTCTTGTTCCCAGATTGGAACCAATGTCGGTCCCAATTTTTGTATGATTTACAAATATTTGTTTCGGAGTTTGAGCATTTTTAATGTATATTACAATATATATTTACAAAAAGTAAGTATACATGTATTTATACCAGTAGTCTAGTACCCACTGCACAGGCTCCGCTTAGTTTGCAACTAGACGGCGTAATGTGTCAGATGTTTGAAATATTATTTTTTTTTTATTTCACTAAAATACATATAAATTACATTTTTAAATACATTTACATACGTAGTGTGTTCAAAATGAATCACGAATTTTGTGTATTTTCAAAAATTATTTATTTATTCCTGAATATCTATTTTGTCCCCTTCAAAGTAATTCCCCTAGGATATTACACACTTTTTTTTTTTTTTTTTTCTTTTTTAACGTGTGGAAACCCCCTCGGGCCGTCACCCCACCGGGGTTTACGGCGGGGTGGTGTGTCGGAATCGGACCGACTAAAACCACACGGTGTGCCACTCTGCGCCTGACATAGGAGGGACCGGGAACAGCTGTTATTACGACATCCAGATCCCTCCTAGCGCCTGCCCGCTACCTCGGGCACCATCTGCGGATCAACTCTCTATTTTAGGCGACGTACGGCACACGCGGACGTCGCCTCCTCGCGGCTGGCCATTGTAGCGGATGGAGGGGAAAACCCATCCCGTCCACCCGCGGCCACACTCAAGGCGGCATGAGGCGCTGGTATGCGCGCCTCCGCCGCCCGGCTCGCCGGCGGCGAATTGGGTCCGAGTGGATATCGTCCTCCCGGGCCTTCTCCGCCGCCTCCTTCCGCGAAATTACGTCTTCGCAGAAGGTTGCGACCGCGGTAAAACAACTGTAGCTACCGGCCATGGAGCGTATGACGGCCGGTAGCGAGAGGTCTCCTCCAATAACTGCAGTGAGGACCCCACGCTGCGCCGCCCAGGTGGAACAAACCGCCAGCGTGTGCTGAGCCGAGTCCTCACTGCAGTCGCAGTGGTGACAGGCGGGACTCAATTCCCTCCTGGCGACCGAGTGCAGATACTTCCCGAAGCAACCGTGCCCGGAAAGGACCTGCGTCAGTCGGAAGGAAAGGGTCCCGTGCTGCCGCCCTGCCCACTCGGCGACGATCGGCTGGAGAGCTTCCACGGCGGCAAAGCCAGCACGTGGAGCCTCCAGCCGGGACGACCAACGAGCCATCGTGGCTCGACGAGCGGCCTCTCGCCACTCGCGTATCTCTTCGGGCGGGGGCCGTATGCCGCTGCCCGCCCGGAAGTCAGCCGTCCGCCGATAAACTTCGGCGAGCACTTCCGCCTCCAAATCCCACGGGGGAGTTCCGGCCAAGGCGCACGCCGCCTCCGTCGATACGGTGCGGTAACCGCGTATGGCTCTAACCGCCAATATCCTCTGAGGGCGCCAGAGGCGAGCCCTATTCTGGGCGGTCAGAGCCGCCGCCCACACCGGCGCACCATACAGCGCCATTGACCGGACAACCCCCGTGTATAGCCGTCTCGTCGCGACGCTGGCTCCACCCAAATTCGGCAAAAGTCGCCCGAGGGCAGAGGCAGCGCCGACCAGCTTTGGAGAAAGCTGTCGGAAGTGCTCGTCGAAGAGCCACCTCCCGTCAAGGATCAGGCCCAGGTACTTCATCTGGGCCTGAACCGGTACGAGGACCGAATTGACTACGATAGAGGCGCCGGGTGGTGGACCACGACGGGGCCCATGGAACAAAAGGGCCTCCGTCTTATCTAGGGCCACCCGCAAACCCAGCGCCTCAATGCGCCCGACTACCAAAGAGACTCCCGTGGTGGCCAGGCGCGCCGCCTCTTGAAAGTTCAGTCCCCGGGCTGTGACCAATGTGTCATCTGCGTAACAAATTACGCCCAACCCGGGGGGAAGACGACCTCGGAGGGCCCAGTCGTATCCCATGTTCCACAGGAGTGGTTCGAGGACAGACCCCTGCGGAACACCGCACGTCATGGGCCGCCGCCTCAGAACACCGTCACGGTCCTCGTACATGACGGTACGCTCCTCAAGGTAGTCTGCCACAAGCCGCCTCAGGTACTCTGGCACCCCGTGGTAGTGGAGGGCTTCCCTGATGCAGCTAAATGGCAGACTATTAAAAGCGTTGGCGATGTCTAACGACACCGCCAACAGCACGCCGCCACAGCTCACCGCCTCTTCGGTAACGGCCCTCAGGCGCAGCACAGCATCGACCGTCGAACGCCCCGCCCGAAAACCAAATTGGGCGTCCGACAGATCGGGGCCCACCTCGCAGAGGTGCCGGACGATGCGGGCAGAGAGTATCCTCTCAAACAGTTTACCCGCCTCGTCCAGCAACACGATGGGCCTATAGGCCGCTACCGATTCGGCTGGCCGTCCCAGCTTCCTCAAAAGGACCAGCTTCCCGCTTTTCCAGCACTCAGGAAAGCGTCCGGACGCCAAGCTAGCGTCCAGGACCTCCCTGAGGCGGTCCGACATGTGTTCGAGGGCTCGGGCTAGCACTCGGGCAGGTATCCCGTCCGGCCCGGGGGCGGTGTTCTTAGAGCGGATCCGTAGAACAACCGCCCCTACCTCCGATTCCCTGACAGGCGGAACATTGTCTTCGTTCACCCCGTCGTCTTCGACCATGAAGGCCATCGACGGGGGCGTGTGCTCCGCCCGCTGCGGGAAAAGGCCCTCGACCACTTCCCGCAGGAAGCTGGGCTGGAGTGTCTCTGTAAGGGGGGGGGCCCAACGTGCGGAGCTTTTGCCGCGCCGCACGATAAGGGCGACCCCAGGGGTCACGATCGAGACCCTCCAGCATTTCCTTTCTCTTAATTTCTTTGGCGCGGCTGATGGCCAGCTTCAGAGTTTTCCGCGCCTCTCGGTACTCCTCATGAAGCTGGTCCTCCCCGCCTTCTTCGCGGTGTCGCCGCCGACTACGGGTGTAGGACCTCCGGGCACGAGTACAGGCCGCACGGAGGTCCGCCAACTCCTGGGACCACCAGTAAACCTCCTTCCGTGGAGGCCGGCAACCTCGGATGCGGGGCATGGCCGCATCACAAATTTGTGTAATCGCTTCGCAGAAGCGACCAGCCCTCATGTCGACCTCCTCGGTCGGGGCCTGCGGAGACGGCCAAGAGTGAATAATGGCCGCCTCCTCTAGTAGGTCCCTATTTAATTTGGCTACAGCCCACCGCGGAAAGCGAGAAGAACGCCGCGCCGCGTGACCCCTACTGGCGTCCTGGGACCGGGAGAGCTCAAATCGGATATAGAGATGGTCCGAGAGCGTCTCAACCTCTTCCAGGACACGCCAGTTCCTTACTCGTGCGGCGAAGGCAGGGGTAGCGAACGAAAGGTCCACTATCGACCCTCCCTGCTGTCGCACGCACGTGTTGGTGGAGCCCCTGTTTAGTAAACAGAGGCCCACCGAGGCCGCCCACTCCTCTACGGCCTCGCCCCTAGCGTCCGTCCTGGGGGAACCCCACGCAATGGACTTTGCGTTGAAGTCCCCCAGCACTAAGACGTGCCCAGACGTTAGACGCCGCATCGAGGTTTCCAAGTTGTTAAGGAAAACCTCGAAGTCGTTCAAACTCCGGTTGGGGGAGAAGTATACACCATATACAGTGATCCCCCCCCACTCGGCAGCAACATATCCAGTGCCCTTGTCTCTTAGCGACAAGGGCGGGGAATGAGCCGCCGTGGAGCCAACGACTGCCACGGAACCGTCCCGGTCACCCAACCAGTTTGGACGGGGAGGAACATAATAGGGTTCCGCGGCTACGGCAACACCGATCAACCACTGTGTCATGGTTTGCAGGAAAAGGTCCTGCGCCGCGGCACAGTGGTTCAGGTTCGTCTGGACCAGGAGGTTGGAGACTTGGGCCATTACACGACCGTCTCTACAACCTCCTCCATGGGCAACGATGCCGACATGCGAACGACATCAGAGGCAGCCTGGGTCGATTGGCTAGCCCCCGACGCTTGCCGAGAATTATAGGGAGGTTTGCAGCCTCCCTGCCCAATTTGGTGATTGGCGGGCTTGTTACCCGCCGCACACACCGGGCAGTGAGGAGCGGCAGAGCATTCAGCCGCCTTGTGTCCCGATGCCAGACATTTAAAACATCTCATCGGTCTCGCTGCCAGGACTGTGATCCTGGCGCTCACGAAACCGATGAGCAGCCTACCGGCATCGCCCAAGATTTTGGCCGATGCTACGGGACAGCTGACCCACACTGCGCCAAGCCCTCCTGGACCGGGACGGATGGTGCCGACCCTAATGTTGTCCGCGTTGCACCCTGTCTTCTCTCTTACTGCAACACGGACATCCACGGCCGTTATGGAGTCGTCCAGGCCTGAGATGCGCAACTCTGCACACTTGGTGGGCCTGGCGATCTTAACACCATCCGTGGCCGCAAACATGCCCCGCAACTTTTCGGCAAACGTATCAGCCGTCTTTGCACCTTCGGCTCCAGGGAACTCTAGGACACGAGCTCCCGTCTGAGCGAGGCGCAACCTGACTCCTTCCGTCCCGATGTCGTTGGCGAGACTAGCCCGGGCCCTCTGAAAGATGGCCGCGTAAGACAGTCCGCCGTTAGCTGCTTCCGGTCATACGGTGACCACCACCGCCGCGGTCTTGGGCACCTGCAGCTTGCGCGGCCTCTTCGTAGTGGCCACTACCACCGATAGTGACTGCGGGGTAGAGGCTGCTTTTTGAGCAGCCTTTTTACCCCGCTTTTGGGACTTCTTAGTCCCCCCGACTACCTGCCAACCCTCCGTGGAAGGGGCAGATATGGGGGGAGCAGACGTGGAGGTGCCAGGTACAGCGGCTGGAGTGGAGAGCGGAGGGAATTCCGCTCTAGACTTGGCCGCCGTTTTGGGCCCTGACCTCGGTGCACCTGTCTTGGCTGTTGCTTTAGCCGCCTGTCGTGCCCTCGGAGCAACCGCAGGAGCAGCAGACACAGACGCCACCGCCGCATAGGATACACGACCGCCCGCAACGGGAGGCGTTGATGGCACCGATACGGTCTTAGGTCTATTTGCCGCGAGCGGCGGTCGGACAACTGGGGCCGGAGGCAGCCTCGCCTCCAGGCCAGCGAGACGCCCGTCCATCATGCGCCAAACTGCGTCCGTGATTTGGCGCAGGTGGGCATCAGGAATACCCCCGAGGTTGGAAGAGGGGGTAAGTTGTGACGGAGGCGAGCTTTCTCTTTCGGGGCGATCTGCCCGGAATTGAGCAAACTGAGCACTGAGCTCAGTCACCTGCCCCGTCAGACGCTCGCTGGCTGCCTGGAGACGAGCCATGTCTCCGATAAGGCTCTTCACGACCCCCGCAATAGCGGCAGAGGAGTCCTTAAGGGCCTTCACAAAACAGCCCTTAAGGTTACTAGACTTGGTGGCCACTTTGTGGATGATGGCCACCGCCGCGTTTGCTCTCTCCTGCATGGACGATGATGTTTGGAGAACAGAACTCCCTACCATCGGCTCCTTGATTTTAAGCAGGAGATCTGCGACCTCCTCTTCCGCTAATGCTTCGCCGTCCGCCCTGACTCTTCTGTAGGCTCCTGCCTTGCAGAAAACGGAGCCCGACGGGACCGAGGCCGGAGTTCGTGACCTCCCTCTACGGCTGCTTGCAACCTTGGGAGGTAACATCTCCTGAGACGTATCGCTGCCGTCATCCCTGGAGCGTCCGCGTTTCCGACTGGCACAGAGCTCCGTTTCCATAAGCTCCAGTGTGTCCTCCTTCGCACCGGAGCTACCACCCGCGACAGATTTTGAACGCAATCGTTCCGATATTCTACGGCTCCCAGCAGCCATAATGACTTCTGGGAGCCCCACCGAGATAGGCGTGCTAACCAATGTCTCCTCTTTGTTGGAAGAGAAGTCGTCCGTTCTTGCACTCCTTTCCCCTCTGTTTTTTTTCTCCTTCTTTTCGTCTGTATTTTTATTTTTATTTGTAATTGATTCCATATTTGAACCCACGAGATGGGGAGAACAGAGGTCGACCCGGGCAGAGATCCCCAATACCTGGGCAAGCGTAAATTTATGCCCAACCGAGGGGTCCGCAGGTGCCTCGGCTGGGAGTGCGCTTACGACTGAACTGCCCATCAACCATGCATCCCCTGGTCACGCACCAGAACACGGGATTCGGGGTAATTTTTTAAAGAGGTTTTCTTCCTCGCAGTCCGGGCGGCTAAGCCAAGACCCTCGCCCCCGATTGGTGTCGCGAGACATAACCACCACACTCCTTTCGGGATTACGATGTGACAACGGTGGCAGGAAGATTAAATCTTCCAATGCCTGCTCGGCGGTAGTGTGAGTACACACCGAGCCCATTCTCCTTTCTCCACCATTGACAGTGGAGAAATGCCGACCCATGAAAGGGTCCCACCCTAATGATTTTTTATCGAGGTTTTCCTCCTCATTGCTCCAAAGAGCGAAGAGCCAACGGAGGAATCGACATAAATGCCCGCTCTGTTGGACCAAGCCTCAGCCGAATGGCCGAAGAAAATGCCCTCCTCTTCTTCGTGCTAGAATATTAGCCGTTGGCGTGATGTCCTCTTCCAAATGGCACAGGAAGAAACAGTGCCATCGCCAACATTACCAGGGTGCACCACGTGGAGGTTTTCTAGCCCAGCACCCCAGGATATTACACACTTGTGCCAACGTTTTGTCCAATCTTCGAAGCACTTCAAAAAATCATTCTTTTGTGTCTTTTTCAGCTCGTGGTGTAGCGTCGTTCTTTCATGGGCCTCTTCAGTTTTGGGAACAAGAAAAAGTCACAGGGGGCCAGATCTGGGGAATATGGTGGCTGCGGTATCATTAGTGTGTTGTTTTTGGCCAAGAAGTCGCGTACGAGCAGCGATGTGTGAACAATTTTGGAATGAATTTTGCGGTGACCCGTCTCATGCCCAAACTATCGATTAAAATCGAATGGCATGAGCCAATCGGTATGCCTAGGTTCTCGGCAATTTCTCTAACGGTAATTCGACGATTGGCCAATACCATTTTCTTCACTTCATCAATTTTTTCGTCTGTTGTTGAAGTTCTCGGGCGTCCGGCATGCTCTTCGTCGTTCACATCTTCTCGGCCTTTTGAAAACATTTTGAATCACCGATAAACGTTGCTTTTATCCAAAGTAGCTTCTCCGTATGCCACAGTCAAAATTCGACATGCATCCGCGCACACGCACGTTTTTCACACAAAATTTGTTACAGGTTCTTTGTTCCATTTTTTTGAACAGGTAAAAATCGAAGACAAACCAAACACGTGCAAGCAAAGCAGCTGTCAACAATTAACTGAACATTCAAAATGGCCGAACTTGTCAGCATAAGTGAGAGACATATGTACCAACATAACGCCACAAAAAAATCGAAATTCGAATATACGTAACCCGCGAAAATTCAAAATTCGTGATACTTTTTGGACACACCTCGTACATATGAAATGAAATATATTTAAAAATATAAAAAAATAGTTGACCACTGACGTCGGGTACAAAGAACAAGATACAGGTGGTTAGGGTTCTAAAGACAGGAGCCTCCTCACTATACGTGCCGTGACCCAGCTTTCTAACGTGAGCCTCTTAAGGTGTTGGTCGAGGTTCTTGGCTATCAATACGTGAGCAGATACGACTATCAAAACAATGATCACCGACTCCACATTTCACGTATCAGCAATCCCGTGAGATAGATCCAAATACTTCATTTGTTTTTCTTTTTCAACTGTCACGAGATTCTCGTCGTAAGGTACAACAATATCGACAATCATTGCACAGCACTCTAATCGATCTATCACCATAATATCAACCTTATTGGCAACAATAGTCCTATTTCTGATAAGATCGATCCTAATATAACGTAGCACAACCATTCTCGAGAACTGAGTCAAGAACAAATTGGTATTTAAGGCCAAGTTGTTGGTGAATGGTCCTGGCTCCTTGATTGTGCCTATGCAAATACTCACCGTTAGCAAGACGAGAACAACCAGAAATAATATGCCAAACAGATTATTCCCGACAGATGTCAACCATACTATCTTTCAAAATATATTTCCGGTAGTTATTCGTCATGATAATTTCAACCATAATCACACAAAAAAAACTTTCGGTTTCTCCGAAGAGTTCAACATACGAGATCGTCTATATCAGACTCATGTAGGGCGACCATTAAGTTCTTTGCCCTTCCATACTTTCCTGCGATCATTAGTACCAAGTACTAATGATAGTAGGGATTAACAAATTAATTGTTATTAAAAAATTAATTATAATTGGTTTGCACTAATTCTCTTTCGCCAGAACAAGCGCGGTAAAACCAGCATCGATTGCAACTACAATGCGATGTACTCCCACATTAGTAAGTAGAAAATATTCCCTGCGATTGTATAGAGTCTTCATATTTAAGCGATCACGACATGTACGAATACAGTCAGCAATATACGGACTCTTTTGCAAGACCGAATCAGAGGAGCCTTCTCTCTCATCTAATTCGGTCTGAACCCATCTAAGTACACCAAAGGAATACATCAAAACTGGCATTTTTTTTTTACGTGTGGAAACCCTTCGAGCCGTCACCCCACCGGGGTTTACGGCGGGGTGGTGTGTCAGAATCGGGCCGACTAAAACCGTATGGTGTGCCACTCTGCGCCTGAGATAGGGGGTATCCGGGAACCGCTGCTATTACGATATCCAGACATCAAAACCGGCATGACCCAACCATTATAGGCTCGCACCTTATTATCCCCTGATAAAAGACTTTTAAGTACTTGCATCACCTCTGTATATCTGTACGCCTAAGCAGGGTGTCGAAGATAATAACTTAAACTTATCAAAATAATTGTAAACTTTTTTATAAGAGTTAAACACCTAGGTCTATCAGTCAAAAACCGGTCTTAAGACGTTGTTTCTAAGCCGTTATTGCTACTATAATACAATTTATTCAGTTCCGTATTAGATATTGCAAGCGATCTTTAATGAAAAGATGCCTTAACCCCTTCGAACCTGATTTTACATAATGAGATGGAAAAATGTTTTAACCGGATTTTCTTATCATTAGTATAGTAAGTAATAATTTCTGATATAAAAAAAATATTTTTCCTTTTTAGATTTTTTGGGAATTGTATGTCCATCCACATGGACAGCAGGTCTCCAGTGTTGTCGAACGGATTATTTTTGATCACCTTCATATTTATATTTTTTTACTAAAAGTCATGAAATAAAAGGCTTATTAGTGATTATTTCAGCTTTTTAATCAAATACAAATATCTATGATTCTTGGTAACAGCTTCTATACCTTTATGAAACAAAAAAAAACTAATTTTTATGGAAATCTCGAAAATAATTGCGCTCACCAATAAAACACAAATGGATTTCGCATTTCAAGCAGAACACATGTGTTTTACCTTTACACCCCGGTCTCTTGCATCGTGTAGCTTCTTTTTTCTTATCATAATCGGGCAAATGGTCTACAGTATCATGTTGAATTTCAGTCGCAGGCCTAATTTCAGCACCTGCTCGAGGACGTCGCTTTGGTGTACTGGTTGGCGTATTTACTGGACTGCTGGGACCAGATGAAGGCCGTCCTCGTTTTCTTATAATTAATGGCTGTCCAAGTTTTATAAGAGCCTTAGCAACTCGCTGTCTGAAGTGCAACAAATCTAGGATATCCGTCTTTGGAATGTTGCAAGTTTTACAATCCTCTTGATATTCAAGCCAACTATTACTCAATGCCAAGTCAACTGCGTGGAATATCATCCGTGATGTCCATTTTTTAGATCTAATGAAGATGCGGTACAAACTAATAAGGTGGTCAGTTTTATCTACTCCCCCCATTCCATGGTTATACAAACGCACAAGTTCGGGGCGTGGAATTGTTATATATTGCTTGGACAATTTATTCCATCTTCTTACCTCATCTTGTTCTCCTATTCCAGCAAAATTTGAAGCATGCACGACACCCTTGTTGTCCATCCACTTTATTACAACCACATCTCTGGTATTGTTCGTTACTTGATCTGTATACCCTCTTTCTTTTTTGGCTCCTTCTCGGTCTGTTACAAGTGGCAACTTTCCAAATCTATTTACTCTGATTGTTCCACCAGCATATATCTCTCGTTCTCGTAGATCCCTCAACAATTGATAATTAGAAAAATAATTGTCGAAAACAAGTAATGACCAGATTTGGTTATTCTTCTAGATAGCAGATTCACGTAAGCAGCTGATACGCCGTACTTCAAGACGTCCCTTTTTTCTAGTTTTGTGGTAGCACCTTGATAAATTATAAAATCATAAACAATTCCGCTTTTACCACATATCACAAATATCTTTACGCCCCATGGCTCAGGTTTTCCTTTGATATATTGTTTGATTTCTAATTTGCCGCGAAATGGTACAATCTGTTCGTCAACGCTCAGTATTTGTTCCAAATTCAATTCCAAGCATCTTTTTCGAATTGCATCGTAAATCGGCCGAACTTTTATAAGGCGATCAGTGTTATCTGCAGGAACTGCATTATTGTCTATAACATGTAAATTATTCCTTAGCTGAATAAAACGATCTCTGGCCATATTATCCAAAAACAGTTTTATACCCAAACCAGAATTCCAATATAGCAGTATGCGAGGCAATTTCAAATTTCCCATTATGATGTGAAGACCTAACATTATTTTTATTTCAATATCAGTACAGGACTTGAAATTACGGGCTTCTTTTCTAGTGGCATATAAATTTGTATTGAAAACCAAGTCTTGGACTATGGACTCTGTTATATATTTAGAAAAATATTCAATTGGTGTAAGTGGTTTATCAATTTCAGAAAGCGGTGGGAATGACCAGGTAAACTTCGGTATATCCAGTTCTATATGTTTTCTCCATATGATGTTACTTGGTTTTTTATTACTTGTATCAGGTTCAGTAACAAATTCCTCTTCCTAAATTTCTTCTTCGTCAAAATAATCAATAATTGTAGTAGCTTCGTTTGGAGGTATATCATCACTACCCACACGCACTAGGTTTTGCGGAGTAGCCATACTTGTTATAACTTCGTCGTCGCTTTGCTCTTCAATATCTGATATCAAACCGTTTTCTAATACGTCAAGTAATGAGTTAACATCTTGACTTCTTGTAAGATTAAAACCTAAAAGAAAGTATAAATATAACATTATTATCAATAACAACTGAATAACAATACTTTACAGCTTGACAACGCTTGAGACCTGATGTCCATTGAAATGGACACAACAAGTAATTGGATTTGTAATATTATATGTTAGTCAATTGTGTTTACATGTAAATTATATCCACAATAAGTACCTATTTTACAAGAAAAAAAATATATATTGAGCAATATGCCTAATTTCAATCAAAAATAATTATAAAATCTGAACACTTACCTGCCTTGCGCTGATCCATGGCGAATGTCATTACTTGACTGAATATTATGATCTACCCACATAAAAGACAACTGTGTTTTGTTTATACCGACGTTTTTAGATAAATTCTGCGTAATTTACAACGTTTAGATATTGCTTTTGTTAACAACATCGCAAGTTATATTAAATATAAAGTTAGGTCCATTGAGATGGACACCAGGAACGAAGGGGTTAAGACGTTGTTTCTAACCTGTTATTGCTACTGTAGTACAATTTAATCAGTTCTGCATTAGATATTACAAGCGTATCTTTAATGGAAAGATGACGTCATCGACACAGGTAATTGGCCATATAAGGTCAATTAACTTAGTTACGGCTCTTATATAAGTTGTACGCCACAGAGTAGATGTTAAAGTTTTATAGTCACATTATGTAATTGAAATCTAATATAAGAAACATATGTTCGAATAAGTCACATTTCCTATTCAAGACTTTCAAAAACCTTAACTCACATTTTTTATCCTTTTGGATTTCTTTCCCCTATTTTGTATTTTAATTTTACATTCCTTAGAAAGGTTGACGTATCATATAATATATCATAAAAACAAACAAACGCTTTACATAATGTTAAACATTTGCAAATAAACTTGCAGAATGCTAGAATGATGTATGAAATGATGGTGATGATGATTGGATCGCATCAAAAAACCTAACACGCAGCTGTACGCAAGCACCGAAACGAATCTATGCTTCCGCAAGAACTTGTGAGGTTGTTTTTGATTTTGTTGTGCACAGATACTGTTGCGAAGTGCAATCGCCAAATGATTATGACTATTTAAGAAATCAAAATGCTTAGTTTTACTGTCTATGGTTGTTATAACATATGGCTGGCGTTGAAATGTAATTACTATTAATTTAGTTAACAACTAACAAACAATTAACAGCTACTAACTGAGCTGACCATTTTTAGACTAGAATAATTGCTTTAAGTAGAAACATTTGTATCATTTAGATATTGTATTTTGATGTGTATGAATGATAGAATAGCTTACAGTAAAGGATGATACTGAACTAAGTCTATTTATTTGCTTTGGTGATCGTTCCTCACTTGTAATATATGTATCTGAAATGATATCGTGACATTTATAACCTCTTTTCTAACAATGAAAACATAACACCGCAGAATATTAACTATTTGGTATTGATAAAGTTTTGACATAGATTGTCATTTTTTGGGTTCATATCTATAGACACAATAAAACAAATCCACAGCTTTGCACAAATGTACTGTCTTAATAATTATAAATTAAACAGTTTACGTCACAGCTACAAAAAAATATTTTGCATCGAAACAGACAATCTACGTTTCGCGTTTCCATAAATTAAATATACACATTGAGCACTATAAACATTAAAAACTTAGATAACACATACACACGCACTCTAATCACATATTACACACGCACACGGACACAAAACGCATAAATTTAGTACACTTTTACACATTTTAAGATTTAGCAAATAAATACGTCTAATCTACATGTCCGTTGTCTCATCTATAAATACAACTACATGGTGACGGATTAAGAAAATGGAGTGTCACCACTCGTATAGATTCATCCCGTGAGTATCGTAAGAACCAACTTAGGGACCAAACTACACAGAACAACGTTACTGCACAACAAGAAAAACTTGAAACTTCTAACCCTATACCGACCCGTCTGGCCGACGGCGCCTGACGCCAAAGCCTACTTCATAAGTACAGGCCCATGTCCGGCCATGGGCTGTAGAAGCTATTGATGATTAATAACAAGTTTTCACTCTATTTGGTCCAAGCCTTGAACTCGAACTCATAAAAAGGCGAAGTTAAACTTGTGTCTTGTGAGATACCCTTAATCTTTAAGAATCTCTGTTGGTTTCAGTTAATATCCCCATGACTTCATTCGGCTTGACCATGGGCTGGGTATCATTAGCCAGTGGTGAGAGTGTCGTCACGGAGCTATCCCCGGACAGCGACCACACCCATGAGAGAGACGTTAAGGTGGTGGTGTCCGCTGCCATCACGTTTTGCGCCTCGCTGGTGGGAGTGCTGCTCAGTGCACGCCTGCTCGCTGCGGGTAGAAAACTTGCAGTTATCGTCACGTCGGGCTTGTTTGTTGTAAGCTTGCAAAATGTATTTGTCCTACAAAAGAATACACATGGAAATACTGTATTACGAGACCCACTGTTATTTACCTTAAAATAACTCATAATGATGCCTAAATTTGGCATATACATTTCTGACAAATTTAATTGAAAAAAATGGCAATAACATCTCAAATCCTATAAAAATCTTATATTCCAAAAGACTATTTCATTGTTACCTTTGACAGGGATCTCTCGATAAATCAACAACAATTCATTGCAATCCCAAAGTCAAAGCGGATTCAAGTAACGAGTCTCAACAATCGACTTATTAACTTAACTTTAACTTACAACTTATTGTAGGCGTTTGAGATACATTTCTCTCTCGGTTATTTCCAGGCATGTTGGTCACTGAAGCTGTGCGGGGGTGGATGGTGGATTGTATGTGCACGAGCATGTGCAGGGCTTGGCGGCGCCGGCGCATGGGCCGTGACACCACTGCTTGCGAAGGAAGTGAGAAACTTTTATAGCCTTTCTTTTTTACTAACCATATCCGTAATTTCTCATCCTTAGTTTGTTTGCCATCAGCCGGACAGTAGCAATGATACCAAATTATTGTTGGTTTTAATAGGTTCTCATCCCTTTAGAGATTCAAACGTTAGCGTAACATAACAAATACCTTAAAATGTCCAATTTGAAAATATTTTTATATTTATTACCTAGTACAATTATAAGACATGTGCCTGCATATTTATAGGCACTACAAATTTAATCGCACATAGGCGTCAACACAATACTTTATTAATTAATTTGACGGTTGAAGTAATTCGCTGGACAATGGTTATTAATTCGTATCTTGAGATAAGTACAATGTCGTCATAAAGTCAATTGAATTAGACCAACTCATATAGATGTTTGAATACTTGTGACTGTGTACCAAATGGTTTTTGTTAGTGCTTCACATCCGTGGCGCATGGTGAACTAAAGTCAGAGACTCAATATTCCACTGGTATACCTGTTGACTGCCTTGAATCTGTTTGTTATCTCTCCATGTGTGCCTTTTTGTCGTCTTCCATTTTTCTATCCTTTTAGCAATATAACTAATAGGTAATAGTATGTATTTAGAATCAGACTCCGGATAAATCTATGTATATATAATGTACATATATGAGGGGTCTGATTATCGTAGCACTGGATCTGTCCCGTTGAAATCAAACAGTGAAGTAATTACCAATTTCATATTAGCAGAAAGAAACAGTTACCTGTAGTTTCAACAATCTTAATGGTAACTTATTTCTTGAAAAAATGCCTTCCTTTGAACCGAGTTCAAAAAAGAAGGAGGTTCTTAATTAGAATATATTTTTTTGTATATTTGTTACTCGATAGCTCCGTCAAGTACAGGCCGATTTCCAAATTATTTTCTATATTCGAAACGGTATACAACCGAATTGATCCCATTGTCAACATATCAGATTCTAACGATGAGCTCCCTGTGAAATCGAAGCAGACCCTCAAATTTTGCAGGCCCACAACGTGTTTTAGCTTGTTTCTCTTATTATACAGATATACGCGTTTAGTAGGTGTTATCTCAAATTGCTGAGCTAATAATGGAAGGATCTTTGAACTTTAGAAGTTAGGGGATACCTGTTTCAATAATATAAATCATATATTGTAAATGGATTTTCAAAATTATTTTTGTATTTGAAAGAGTATACTCATTACCATCTAGGAAGTCCCATTACCATCGTATCAGGATCTGATAATAGGTTCCTAGAGAAATCGAAGGAAGTCCTCAAATTTTACAGTCCTGACCATGTGTTTTAGCTTTTTCACTAGTTACACAGGTATTTGTGTTTTGTTGTCGGTATTTCGTATTGATGAGATAATGACAGAAGGGTTCTTGACCTTTAGTAGTTAGAGGATATCTCTTTCAACGGTACAATCATGTTGTTGATGCATTTTATTCTTCCAAGATATTTGTTAGGTAATTAAGCTGGATTACAAATATGTATGCACGACAAAGTAAAAAATGAGATTACAAACATTTTGAAACTGAGAAATGGGATACAATGGCAGCAATTGCTTAATGAAGAGTTTTCGAGTAAACCATTGGCAAATGCCCCTATGATTCATGGTTCCATTCCAGAAATAAGTGTTAACAAAGTTGAGAAAACAGTGAAAAAGATGAAAAACCTTAAAACGGTAGGCCTAAATAGCACATCTGTAGATCTTTGAAAAATGCTAGGACCAGCTGCCATACACTAGCTGACATAACTTTTCAATGCTATCCTTATTAGCAACAAAATCCCGCAATCTTGACTACGTAGCCTTATTGTGCCCTTCTATGAGAACAAGGGAGAAATAAACGACTGTGGCAATTATAGGGGTACCAAGTTGACACACTCTCTCAGTCACTTTAAAAAAATTGTGAGCGCATCCTAAACAACCGTCTCGGACATCTTACATCCTTATCCGAAAATCAAGATGGTTTTACACCAGGTTAAACCACCACAGATGCAATATAAGCCTTAAGAGTCTTCGTGGAGAAGCATAGAGCCAGCAAAGAAGATCATCACATGGTTTTTATAGATCTCGAGAGGTCATTTGACCAGATACCGCGCAAGTTGGTCTGGCAAGCTATGAAGGCTCAAGAAATACCAGAGAAAAAAGAAAAGTATTTATTTTGGCACATATTAATAAGTGCAATTATGGACGAAGTTATCACGACGAATAACTACCGGAAATATATCCTGAAAGATAGTATGGTTGACATCTATCGGGCGTGCCACCGTCCTGGAGAATCTATTAGACATATATTGACATTGTTCTCGTCTTGCTAACGGTGAGTATTTGGACAGGCACAACCAAGTAGCCAAAATCGTACACCAACAACTTGCCCTTAAATACCAACTTGGCAATTTTGAAGTGCCTTACTACAGGTATGTGCCCGACCCACTTCTCGAGAACGGTCGTGCTACGTTATATTGGGATCGATCTATTATCACAGATAGCACTATTGTTGCTAATAAGTCTGATATTGTGATGATAGATGGATTAAAGCGCCGCGCAATGATTGTCGATATCGCTATTCCTGATGACGAGAATCTCGTGAAAATTGAAAAAGAAAAACCATTGAAGTATTTGGATCTGCCTCATGAGATTGCCGATATGTGGAATGTGGATTCGGTGATCATTGTCCCGATAATCATATCTGTTCATGGATTGATAACCTAGAGCCTCGACCAACACCTTAAGAGGCTCACTTTAGAAGGTTGGATCAAGGGTCTGATGCAGAAAGCAGTCCTCCTTGACACGACCCGTATAGTGAGAAAGTTCCTATCTTTGGAGCCCTAACCACCGGTGTCTTGGTCCCTGTACCCGATGTCGGTGGTCTACTATTTTTTATATTTTTAAATATGTATTTTTGTATTCCTTTTGTATGTATTTAAAAATGTAATTAATACGTATATATAAAGGAAATAAAGAGAATAACAACAAAAATATAGAAAAAGAATAGGTGATATAAAAACAATCTTGCAGTTTTAAAAATGGACCCTATTCAGTATTGTGTCACCTGTGTGAGCCTGACGCTGGTGTTCAATTGGACCCAAGTGATCTTATATATGTATCTATTTGCAGATCATTATTATTATTAAGTATACGTAACATAACAAGAGTAACATTAATAACACAAATAAAATGAAATAAAAACAACAAATCCACACTATATTATATTATATCCTATTCATACCCCCAAGATTGCCGGAACAACTCGACAGCATTTTTGAGTTGGCCATAAAGCGATGCATTCAGTTTCCGCTGTGCGTCTATTAGATACTGTCGCAATCTACGTTTGAATGTGCCGATAGTTTTTAACGATCGTATAGTTTTTAGCAATCTTATACTACATCAATCTGGTAAGAGACACACATGAGTACATCAGCACACAAGTAAGAAGTTTAGCTGGAATCAGTAAACTATTTGAAGACAAAGTTGGAGTACACCAAGGGTCGGCACTGAGTCCGCTCTTGTTTAATCTGTCCATAGACTATCTTACCAAACACGCCTAGGTTACTCTTTCCTGGGGTATGCTGTATGCTGATGACACCGTGTTGGTCGACAAATGTGCAAAAAATATTCCAAACACTCTTAATGGATGGATCGAGCACTACAGGAGATTGGCCTACGTCTTAGCAGAAGCTTTTGAGGAAGAGGTTTTCTTCCTCAAAAGTATCTCCATTACAAAATTTCTGGCCAAATACTGTCTAACACTTCTGTAAACATCGACGAACAACCTTTACCGAAGGAAAATAAATTTAAATATCTGCGATCAGTGTTGAGTACAGATGCTAGTGTCGACGTGGACATTACTCATAGGTTAAATACAACCTGACAGAAATAGAGAATGCTCTCCGGTGTACTCTGCGACTCAAAAATGCCATTACAACTAAAAAATAATATTTACAAAAAAGTAGTAAGACCAGTTATGATGTATAGTGCAGAATGGAGCGTTCAAAAACAGCATGAACAAAAAATGCACACGAAGGAAATGAAGATACTACAATGGTCAGAGGGAATCACAAGACTTGATAAGATACGGAACGAGTACAACAGAGAATCTTTCAAACTCGCACCCATAGTAGATCAGAAAATGGAAAGTCGTCGTCTATGATAGTACCATCGTATGCATGTGATGAGACGGGCATGTGATGAGACGGGCCTTTCTTATGACCGGGATAGCAACTGCCGTGGCTATCCCGGTCATAAGAAAGGATAGAAGTAGACTACAGACCACATGGTGGACAACTATTGCCAACGATCTAGTGCGGACAAACTTAGATATAGGGACAACCCAAAATCGTCTGACTTGACGCAGAAGTATCAGGAGAGCCGACCCCAAATGAAGGGAAGAAGCATGGAAGAAGAGACAAAATACGTTGACCAAAAAAATTTGTTACGCAATTATTTTCAATGTTTGAAAGATGAGAGGAATAGAACTTCCCCTTTGGTAAATTTACGAGTAAAATATAAAAAAAAATTACTATTCCTCATTGTAAGAAAATAAGAAATGTGGAAAACAATTTATTGTCAGATTCAAATTTAATATCTCACTTGCTTATCACATACATACGCCCACTGCCACACGCACACGCATAAGGATATAGACACAGGAACACACACACACACACATATTCACACAAAGCTAGAAGCCTTCCCATACTTTTGCAATAACACTAACAATCATACATGCAATAGCATAATTGGGTAGATGACTGTATCGGAAATAAATACCAATGTCCACTTCATTAAAACTAATATGGCGAAACATCTCGGAAAATACAATTAACATAGCTTTTTATTATTTTTACAAATTTCAATCAAATATCATATCATTGAAATATATTGTTCAATTGAGTAGTCTAAAACAGTGACGTCACAATTTGGTATTTAGTACATTTTTCATACAAAATTGTCATTTTGACAGATGATAAAAAGTAACTAATTTGAGTAAGGTGTCATCTAGCCTATTAACATACGTAACAGTTTGTTAATAGGCATAGGCAGTACGTTGTGTTTAAAATGTCGTATCTACTCGTTACAAAAGTATCTTAATAAAATATATTAGATATTTAATTAGAGACCAGTTGTTTAAGTTGCAGAGAGGTGAGCGAGCATGTTTTGACGGCGAGGTCGGGGGCACCGATCATACTTCAACCGTAGATGACATGCCATAAATATATTGTAACTATGTGTGCTCTGTGTACTTCCATGACATTTAAATAGTGATCATTTAAAAAAACGAATGCGTCTACCGTTACATTTTACAAATATGTTCATTGAGGTCTTAAGAACTTTTCTTAAGATCACAGCACACAATCAATGAAATTATGTGTATAATAGTGTTTATGAATAAATTAATATTTTATAATGCATATTATAAATATTTGAATAAAGGCAAAATACAAAGTTAAACTTTAATATTATTTACTCAGAAAATGCCCGTCCTTTCGATCAGTCAGCACGGGTCACACTGGGCTTACTCTCTCCGCCTGTGGCAAATACTTTCCAAGATCTGCAATATTTAAAAACGCATTAATTCCTCAAGCATTTATATTCATGTCATTTTTCATTTAAACTAGTTGTATTTATCTACCGCATGATATTTCTACATCACCTACAGGTTGACTGGGAGAGAATGCCGAATGGCATTAAGACCGCCTTTGTACAACATGTACAAAGTTTAAACATATAAATAAATCATTAGAAACATGTATTTTCTTTAAAACTGTTTTATAATTACCTAGGCCTTAAATTAAAGGAATGAGTCAAACCTTCAAACTGCCTGGTGGTGCAGCGGTAATGAATGCGACTGCTATGTTTGAGGTCTCAGGTTCGATTCCCGGGTCGGACCAAGTGTTTGTATGATCTGCAAATATTTGTTTCGAAGTTTGGGTGTTTTCTATGTATAATATGTATGTGTTTACAAAAAATATATATATATATATATGTATTCTATCAGTCAGTTTAGTTATCATAGCACAAGCTCTGCTTAGTTTGAAGCTAGACGATGTTGGTTTTAAATGTCCGAAATTTTTATTTATTTATTAAAAAAAAAACAAAAAAATATTCACTCTTTGGTAAATGGAATGAGCTAAGTAGCTAATAATAATAATGACACCTCTTTGTTGCTCCTTATAAAACCTAAATGTGGCACAAAATGAAATTTAACATATAGTGATAGAATATATTTTACAAGTCTAGCGTCTGCAAAGAGTTGGTCTCTATCATAGGTAAAACCTACATTACACATCACCAGGTCCTCACCCCACGCCAGCAATGTAATTAATGATAATATCCAAAATAAATTGTGTGATTATGTTAAAAAATATTTTGGAGAGATGAATTTTTCACAAAATATATTTTTGCATGGCTCAGGAAGACTCTGTGGAGGGAACGAGTGTCAAGTCCCTCCGACACAAAGGGAGGATCCTCCGATCAGGCGAGGCGATCATGCCTGGCGGGCCATGGCCCAACGGTTGATGTTGAGATACGAGTATTGTATATATGCTAATTGCCTCACGAATCTCTATTTCGGGATACATAATTAGTAGTTGCTTCGTAATTTATTATTATACTTTCGAAGTTCGATGTATCTTCGCTAGATGGCGCCGTTGTATATTCTTGTTTGTGCTGTATATGGAAATCGCCACACCTCTTACAGTGTTTGTACCAGTATGTATAGTGGCATGTTAGGATATGTTTTTATAAGAAAGTGGTAGTTTCTGTGGTTTTTGTGTGTTCTCTCAAGCTTCTTTAATAGGATTGGTATCGAAAATATGGCAAATGAGGTCGGGCTTACATTTCTAGGCACTAGAATATCAGAATAATGATATATCAGTTGCGTCTGTTAAACTAATTTTATACATATATACATTTCTAAAGATCAGCGATGACAGTCACGCTTCTACCACAACACCTCAGTCTCCCGAACAACCGATGTAAATCAATCTTTCGTTGCGTTCCTCCAATTAAGTGACATTTGTATACTTTCTGTGTCTGGACTCTCAAGGCAGTAATGGTACGGGAGCTAGCAACGTTTGAAAAGTAAGAATTTTAGGTCAGCTGATTTTGTGATATGTCGTCCTTCTTGCACTTTCGGTTAGAGTCTGGGCTATCTGGCTGGTGGTAGCGGTTGCGTTCATTAGTGCGCATCCTACCTGTTCAGGTAATAATCCTGGATTTTAAAAACATTTTAGAAGGCGTAATTTTTAATTTTTTGTTTTTAAATATGTCTACCTAACATACTTTTTTTATTGCCAGACATTTTTGACATTGCTAACTATGTGCCATACGTGATTTTTTTTATTTTTTTTATAAAAATTTCAAAGTATTTTATAATGTCTGTAATTTTAATATTATGTTATTTAAATATAAGAAAACTTAAAATAAATTTGCCAGACATTAATTCAATTGTTAAGTCTTGAATTAAAATTAAAAAGTCATGAAGTATTGCAGTATGATGCTAGTAGTCCGAGAGAGACAGTTGCAGAATAAGTCGAGAATGATACAGAGAACCATTACGAAAGTAAATTACTTTTCACTGTGCATATAATAAAAAATAATAATAATATGTATCCAGGTTTTTCACAGTATACCACAATCTGGTGTGAAACAAATGTTACAGGAACGCTTCTTTGGCCGCCTAAAAAAAGTAAAGTTTGCTTGTGCAATTATGGACGAAGTTATCATGACAAATAACTACCAGAAATATATCCTGAAAGATAGTACGGTTGATATCTGTCGGGCGTGGCACCGTCCTGGAGAATCTATTAGGCATATTATTTCTGGTTGTTCTCGTCTTGCTAACGGTGAGAATTTGCACAGGCACAACCAAGTAGCCAGGATCGTTCACCAACAACTTGCCCTTAAATACCAACTTGTCAATTTTGAAGTACCTTACTACAGGTATGTGCCCGACCCAGTTCTCGAGAACGGTCGTGCTACGTTATATTGGGATCGATCTATTATCACAGATAGGACTATTGTTGCCAATAAGCCTGATATTGTGGTGATAGATCGATTAGAGCGCCGCGCAATGATTGTCGATGTTGTCGACCAGATAGCCCAGACTCTAACCGAAAGTGCAAGAAGGACGACATATCACAAAATCAGCTGACCTAAAATTCTTTCTCGAAAACGTTGCTAGCTCCTATACTATAACGCACTCGAAACCTTTGCGTTGCACGTGACCATGGGCAGAGGCAGCGGTTTTTCATAACACGTAAAACCATTCTTCATTTCGTAATATGATATATTTCTAAACTTTTTGGTTATGCACCTGCTTTATTAGTGTCATGTTTGTATAGCCTATGTTTCGATCCGTTCCAGATGTGCTCGGCTCGAGTGAGCGGCGCGGCGGTATCGGCGCTGGTGTTGGCCAGCAATTTCGGTGAGCTGCTCATGTACACCGCCGCCTACCTGCGGGTGCCACACACGTAAGTACACTTTTATCGTCATTTTAAATTTGTGTGACCTCTTTACTTGTATACAAAAAGGAAACACCTAGTAACGGTTTTAAAAAAAGAGTATTAGTTCTGAAGATGCTGTTTAGCAATGATGTCATAAATTTATGTGCAGTTAAATTATGTACATAAGAGGACAAAGCTGAGAATGTTAATCTAACTATCGTAGAACATTAGCAATTTAATCGCATGACGTATTGGTTTAAGCGGTCGCCACGCCGCCCTCTGCGCCGTGTGTTATGGGCTCAAGCCCCAGGTGGGACTACACTTTGTGTGATCCACAAATTGTTGCTCTGAGTCTGAGTGTTCTTTGTGTCCGTTTCCTGTATGTTTTTAAAGGCCCCCGCGATAAAGGATATATTCATGATGTGGGCATTGTTAATAAAAAGTAGAAATAAAGTAAACTCGTGATATTACAAGATGGCTTTGCTTTATTATACCTTCACCTTACATTACCTCTAATAAGGAATAAAACTATTCTATTGTGTTAACTACCAGTTTGCATAAAATTAAAAAATATAAAACAGAGTAAAACTGAAGTCAGGCTGGTTTTCAGAACTACATTTTCCTCTGAGGAGGAGTACCTTTGTGCCATACAGAGGGTTATTCCAGTCTCGTGATTATGGAACTACACATTTGCTAAAACAATTTGTATATTTTGCAGGACGGTGTTATGGATATGTCTGTCTTTATCAGCAGTTCACTGCGTTCTTTTCTTATTTATGCCTGAATCACCACAGTTTCTCGCTGCTCAAGGGCATACAGAGGTAAGCCGTAACAGTAATTCATTTGTCACTTTGGTATATATTAATTATGCAAAGTACTGTTGTCGTTATCGTTGTCTCGATTTTGATAACGTGGATTAGGCATCATTAGTATGCTAATTAACGATGCTAACTAATATTGTAACTTTACGTCACTCGGTCGGATTCCACAACTATACGACAGCAATCAACCTACCGCCACTTCATTGTCTACAAAGAAGAAAGGGGTGCATCAACTAACAAGAACACCCCTCACGGAAAACATGTAATTATTTTCAAATGCCTGTTTCAGAAAGCTCGAGAATCTCTCGCGTGGTTGCGAGGCAGGAACCATGACGAACCAGAACTGAAAGTGGAGCTGGAGGAACTTCCTATCAAAAGAAAACCAGTGTCAGCATTTAGGTTGATTAATGATTTGTGTACGTTACATAGTGAATTAGTATATTTAGAATTAATATAGTTATAGTGTATATTAGTACAAATAACATTTTTTAGAGTTGTGTAACATTCTGAATACAAAGATAAAAAGTGATATTCTAACTTTGTAATGTATTTTAAAATCTTAATTTTTTTTTCCGTGAATAATACAAGACGTTATACTCATATATAAAACTTTAAAGTTGTCCAATGATCCATAGACAGACAAAAGCAATCACTCGTTACCGTCAAAATAGGAATATATGGCACAGAATGGTGTTACATCACCGTCAGTTCTATTAACAAATCTAATGAGGTAGCACAGTATACGTGTACAATAAAAAAAATATTATCATTATTGTTACAGGTGGTTATGTTTTTTTTATTACTGAGAGAAACGATTTTATACATTTTTATTTTCTCTATTTCGTAATGTTATCCCAGCTTTCTTCTATGATGTTGACATCTTAACTGCCTCGGTGGTGCAGCGGTAATGAATGCGACTGCTATGCTTGAAATTTTGGGTTCGATTCCCGGGTCGGACTAAATGTTTGTATGATCTGCAAATATATGTTTCGAAGTTTGGGTGTTTTCTATGGATAATATGTATGTATTTACAAAATATATATATATATATGTATTCTATTAGTCAGTCTAGTTATCATAGCACAAGCTCTGCTTAGTTTGAAACTAGACGATGTTGGTTTTTAAATGTCCTAAATATTTATTTATTTATTGTTGTATGTTTTAAGAGACGGTTGAATACGAGTGTCTGTCCGCAGTCAGCGACAAGGGCAGACGGCGCGCGTTTATCCTCTGCTGTGTGATCGTGGTCGGGCAGGAGATGTGCGGTGTGTTGGCGCTGATGCAGTTCGCTGAGCGCGTGTTCGTTATAGCGCGTGACCAGATCGAAGTCCTGGCACCGACAGAAGTGGTCGGTACGATCTATGAGCCTGCTCTTCACGCTGTGCTTTTAGGAACCTCACAGTTGTTTGCGTCGGCCTTGTCTTTATATCTCGTAGAGAAAATTGGGAGAAAGGTAATTGTGACAGTTTCAAGATAAATGATTGTTTTTTTTTTAACTTTTAACAGCGTGTTGATACTGTCTTTAAATTGTATTGTAATGTTCCATGTAGCGTCTTATATCATGTTGCGGGCTAGTGACAGGAATGTCGATGTTATTTGGCGCCGCTGCAGTGCATTGGGCCGTGGGAGGGCTGTGGACAGCGGTCGCTCTTGGCACCGCCGTCTTTGCCGATTCCGCGGGTCTGCAGCCTGCGCCTTATGCGGTGCTAGCTGACATGTTCGATTACGAGGTTAGTCCATTTGGTAGTTTGATTTGATATGGAATCTGTAATTTTGAATGATAAACATAAACATGATACATATATAAGATTTCAATCCGAGGTAAAAATATGTCCAAATGCATTCAAACAAAGTCCATTATTTTTTTTTTAATCAATTAGTACAAATCGTATTGAAACAAATCCTTTTCGTTAACAATGTTGTCAGTATCGCGGTTGTGCAGTACTGCTTATCGCCGTGCTGTCTTGGCTGGGAAATGCCGTCGAGGTGCTCCTATTCCCGGTGGTGGTGGTGCAGGCGGGACTCATCGCCGCACTTGTCCTATCGGCAGCGCTGACTCTCTCGGTCACTGTGTTTGCGATATGGAAAGTGCCTGAGACGAGAGGCCGCAGTACGGCTGAGATATATCAAGTGTTACTCGGTAGAAAGGGTCCATGTGATCAAGATGAGACTTGTAAAGAGATGATAAGTTTATAAAACGTGGTTTATTGTGACAAAGCATTGTTAGGCTGTTTCGATCCATAACAAGTACTAAGAAATACTTCCTCTAGGGAATTAACCGTTTATTGCAATGACGTCACATCTCGTATGTTGAATGCTTTTTGCCGTAGAAGTGTTTGAAATAGATTAAAAGAGTTCTAATTGAAACCACATGTGTCCAACCAACAGACGATTAATAGTAATCATTCGTTAGGTTTTGTATATATAGGTACAGTAAGTGACATTTTTTATTGTTCTATTTCACCTGATTTGCTAAATGATTTATGTAAATATGTATAACAGTTTTATTTGAACTAGAAACTGGACGACGGAGAAGCCTCCTGCACGCTTAATCCTAAGAACAATTATTTATTTTAAATGTTGTGATTGTAGCTGTAAGCCAGCAAATTCGTAATATATTGATATGATGAAAGGTATACTATACTCGACAGAAAATCTTAAATTATATGAAAAGTATGTAAAATATTAAACCAATTTACAAATATTTTTCTTTGTGTTATTAGATCATAATTTGCCTCTATTTTCACAGGGCAGAGGTCGTAATAATACGAGTACAGTTTCTTAAACTGAAATAAAACCGGAAATAAATTAGATGCGTTTACAGCTTTGTTATTCAGTTGCCAACTCCTGGTACATGTTTTTCTAGAGAAGCTATTTTCTAAAACACGCTATACCTCGTGTGCAATATCGTCGATCAAAACGTCTATAAACGAGTGCAACCCTTATTGATAAAGTCAACTCTTGTAGCACAAACATAATGATAATGAAATTAGGCAGTCGCTCAGTGATAGTTCATAGACGGTAGAATAATGGCGCTAATTAACGCTAATTGTTGTAGACATCACTAAACTAAAAATTCTAATCTTTCAGTCAAGTTGACCAGAGGAGAAATCTGCTTTCGCTAGTTGTTATTAAAAATTATTTCACAAAATTTGAAGAATGTATACTCATACAATCTAATCAACAAATTACTCAGCATGTATAGACATATTTTGGACTATATTAACTAACGTAAATAATATTGGTTATGCCAAACTAAATATGTATAACTAACCTATTATAAATATATGTTATCGGCTTATCGGTTTTCTGGAAAATTTTCTTTATAAGAAGAAAAATAAAAATTAAATATTTACTCCTCTTCAAAGTCCCAGTGCAAGAGTACTATTTCCCCATTTTGCTGAAATCTCTAAACCACGAGGAAACTAAGAAATGTACTGGTATACTGAAAATTAGACATGAGAACACGTTGACCGAGTGTTCATTTCACGCTGGTACATCATTTGCTATCAACTTCTGTTTATCGTACGCACACATACAAGCACACGCACACACAACATATTCTCACTCGCATTTTGGATAACTACTTTTCACTATTTTATTTAATCATTTTCGGCCATCACGAAACTACGAGTATATTACTAGCTAGAGTACTTGCCTGCGTACTTATAAATTATCACTTTCTTAATTTCGACATCGCCCATAGAAGTTCAGCTCAATTCAGTTACCTATGCCTCGTCGTTACACGCTATTATGAAATAGCTTTCATATAATTGTATCAACCATACATGGATGGATGGTACATGAAATACACTCCTACAGATCTAGTTGTATCGTTAATTATAAGACAATATAACATTAGAACATCGTCATTTATCTAAACGTATGTAAATGTTATATATGATTATTACTCACCTATAATCACCTTACTCGTATTCTTGTATTTTTAAGCAGTGTAAGTGGAGTATTTAAGGTTATTGTTTGATTGTATTCTAATGTAAAGAAAATAAGTGTAATAAACTTTATTGAATTCTTAGATATATTCTAATCTTCGTCCTTCGTCCGTATTTCTTGTATATATATTCTAAATAAGTCCGTACGTGGGCTTCACATAAGTATTAAGAAAACGTACAGAAGTTACTAAATACAATGTTTAACATCACAAAATGTGTTACAAAGTTTTAAGAAAAACTTTCAGAATAAGTTAAATAATTCTAAGCAAAACATCTAACCTTTGACTTGTATTTTCTCATTAAACCTTTGAGGTTTTCAAATATATCACTACGTTAACATTTACTTAATCTATGTTAATATCACTAAGCACATTTCTTTCTTAAAATGATTGAACAATAACATAAACAATATCAATAATTCATTTCGTTCGGGGCCCTTTTACGCGTGATATTTAATTGCCAAGTTTATATTTTATATTTTTTATGAATGTTGAGTAGGAACAAGTCCGTCCCTCAGTTGCCTTGCGAGCCAGGTCACTCCGTCAGCGATCCCCGCGCCGGACAGCGCACACGAGGCGCAGATGTGCCACGGCTTGTCGGTGATGCGCTCGAGGCACAGTGCTGGAATACATAATACAGTGATTGTAATGTCTTAAACGTCGCTAAGGTAACAGAGTTATAATGGCCATGTAATTCATGCGACACCTCACCGGCTGCGACCTGCATGGGGGCAAGTGCGTGCACCGCATCCGACTTGTTGGCGAAGATCAGGAGCGGCACTCGACGACCGAACATGTCCGGGTGAGCCAGAAGAAGTTCCAACTCCTCGCGGGCCACCACTGCCAACGTCCGATTAACAAACTCAGTAACAGACATGACGGAAATGGTAATTATACCTACATTCGAACAACACGTGCGGCTTCCGTGGAGATATATGAAATACCTTGGCAGCTTTGAAGGTTAGCTTAGTGCATACTTTTAACAGTTACCGCACCGTATCGATGGAGTCGGCGTGTGCCTTGGCCGGAACTTCCCCGTGGGATTTAAAGGCGGAAGTGCTCGTCAAAGTTTATCGGCGAACGGCTGACTTCCGGGCGGGCAGCGGCATAAGGCGCCCGCACAAAGAGATACACGAGTGGTGAGAGATCGCTCGTCGAGCCACGATGGCTCGTTAGTCATCCCGGCTGGAGGCTCCAGGTGCTGGCTTTGCCGCCGTGGAGGCTTTCCAGCCGGTCATCACCGAGTGAGCAGGGCGACAGCACAGGACCCTTTCCTTCCGACTGACGCAGATTCTTTCAGGGCACGGTTGTTTTGGGAAGTCTCTGCACTCGATCACCAGGAGAGAATTGAGTCCCGCTTGTCACCACTGCGACTACAGTGAGGACTCGGCTCAGCACACGCTGGTGGTTTGATCCGCCTGGGCGGCTTGAGGTCCTCACTGCAGTTATTGGAGGAGATCTCTCGCTACCGGCCGTCATACGCTCCATGGTCTGTAGCGACAGTTGTTTTACCGCAGTCACAACCTTCTTCGAATGTGTGCCGTACATCACCTAATATAGAGAGTATACCCGAAGATGGTGCCCGCGGCAGCGGGCAGGCGCTACGAGGGATCAGGATGTCGTAATAGCAGCTGTTTCCGGCTCGCTCCTATGTCCGGGGCAGAGTGGCATACCGTGTGGTTTTAGTCGGTCCGATTCCGACACTCCACCCCGCCGTAAACCCCGGTGAGGTAACGGCCCGAGGGGGTTTCCAAGGGTTAAAAAAAAAGTTGAAAGGTGTCAATGGACACCCGGACGGAACGAAGTTATGCAATCTGTCTGTCTATTCTTTCGTACACGTCATAGATGCGCGGGACTTTGTAAATACTACAGAGTGTGTATCTATATATACTCTCTCGACTTCGTAAACACAATAGCGTGTAGGTTAGAACACGCACGGCTTGCTAAATACATACGCATTAATATTGTAGTATTCAAATATAATTTGCTTTTAAATTTATTAAAGTTATGACGTGTACACTTGCTAAACACACAATAATAGGGAGATTGTAACGCGTATGACTTGGTTAGCACAATAGTAAAGAGAGGTTATAATGCGCACTTGCTAAAAATACATAAGCATTTGTTCTTGTCTGTATTAAATGTCTTCTTACCTAACTCCATCAGCAATATCCAGAACTTGTGCAGAAACACCGTCAGGCTTCATTATTGTTATTATTTTCTATTATTTTATTATTTATTATGTACAAAAATATATGTATAAACTTATAATAACAAAACAAAAATAATCGTCGCGACACTACACTGTTCAAAGCAAAATAGAAAGATGAAACGAAAATAATTGGCTTGTTTTCTATGAGAGAGAGAGAGAGAGAGAGACAGACAGAGAAACATGCGTACGCCGCACAGCTTACTATACTATAGCAAAAAGTGTCGTGACAAATTTTTGTCTGAATTTTGCCCGTCTAGCCTCCTTCGCAACGTGCGATAAGGAACTTCGTTCCAAAAGTGTATACTTTTAACTATTGAACTATCGCACCCCATATATCATAAAATAGAATATTCTTATGTCACAGGGGACGTCACAAGCAAACAGGGAACAAATACAAAGAACACCCAGACTGTAAACAACTATGTGTATCACACAAAATGTTGCCCCATGTGAGATTTGAACCCATAACAATCTCCTAGGCTGTGGCTCGCCGTCTTCTTTGGGTTCTTTGAAACCGGCGACGGGCTCTCGAGCACGCTGTGCGAAGTTTCTAGGATTCTGCTGTCCACCAGTACACAGAACCCCTCCTGCCTCCCGGCGTGACCCGTGGCCTCACAATTGTCAGTCATAAGGCCACGGAACCAGGCCGCTTGGGCTTCTGGTTCAGACGAGACCCGTTCTTCTTCCCCTGGCCAATCCATGGCGATGGCTGTGGCGACGAGCATATCTCGGTTCATCCGCTTGACACAATCACATTTTAGAACTTTTAACCAATTCTGGTTGCCAACTATCATGAGCACATCCATATATCATCACCTCTATATACTTTTTGAATATAACCCATGAGCTCTTCATACATCGTCGTAGGAGGTACATCAATTGTTTATTTACATAGTGTTTACGTGCAGGCTTTGCTGTGCATTACATAACCATAATGCAACGAACAACATAATACGCAAATACTATGTATACACGTGGTTATGATTGTCAGTTACAGCGTGTTGACACTAGCAAGAGCGATGACTCTGGTGAAGTGTGGCAACACATTAACAAGTACTAAGACATGCACACAGTAGGTATAGTAGCGCAAAATTGTCGTGGCGGTAAACAACACACGTTTATCCAAACAAACAATCCTGTTTGTTCGATCTAGTTTAGCTGAAGGTGCTGTTTTTGAATTATTTGCACAATAATTTGATAATGTACTATATTAGATTTAATAATTCGGTAGATATAACTAATGTATAATAACTGTCTCTATATTAATAATTAATACAGGCAGTAGAGCCAAAATCAGCAAGAACGGGTGGGCTTAACAGTACTACCCTCTCACAGAAGATCAACCTAAAGCGACAGGATCCGTGGTGTCGTGTTTTATTTGTGATTGCGGGACTGGAGGCACATTGATGCAGGGGTGACAGTTATCGTGGTAACACGCCATTACATTGCCACGATGACTGTCATGCCTTTTACGTCCCTGAGTGTGGCGTGAAAATCATCTCACTAGGCCGTCATTGTGTTGGTCACCATACTGCATTGTTTGCCTTTGTAATGAGTATGGTGACCATAACTCTTGAGTTTTATTCATGCTTGCCATCAGGCAGAGTAGAGTCACTTTGGCAGTTTCTTGATATAGAAGAAATAAAGAAAAAAAAGTCTCTCTGGTCGTTTTGATGAATATATGAACCCAAGCTTCCTCGGGACCCGATTATTTTGAGAAGGCACAGATACACAAGCTCAATTGATAAGGAATCTAATGCGGGGTAGCTAGTTGTAGAGCTATAATATTATGTATCTGTGTACTAGTCATATAAAAACTAAGACAGACATGCAAGTGGGCAGGGACGGATATCATATGTCCCTTCGACACAAAGGGAGGAATCCTCCGACCAGGCGAGGTGATCATGCCTGGCGGGCCACGGCCCAACGGTTCTTCTTGTGGTTCTTCTCGTAGACCCCTTTGGGAGGAGTCTCGGGGTGACTTTACCAGGTCTACGACCTGTCGAAGTGGTCGTCCGCGCCGCCTGCGACTACAGGCGGGTCACTTGGTTGGGCCCTTGGGCCTGTTGGTATATCCGGGTGTCAGTCCCTGTGACCAGCATGTTAGCTGCGCCTCGCTCTGTGTTCCCTCCTGTGCTTAGCGAGGTCGAGTTCCAGGGGATGGAGACCCCGAGGAGCGCCCGTCAGCCAGCACCAGGCAGGATGTTAGGGTGTTGGGGATAGTCCGGTAGGAATTGCTGCGGAGACGAGATCTCGCGGTAGGCCATGCCTGTCCGGCGGTCGCCGATGGTAGGGCGCGAGCTCGCGTAGGTGGCGGGCTTGCGAGCCATCGGCACGCACGAATAGGTTTGAACTCAGGCGTCTCACGAAGTCATCCAGGCTCTCTATGCGCAGATCCCTGGAGATCGTCCTGTTCCGCACAAAGCGAGGAGCGTTGACAAGGGTGCGAAGTGTGAGCGACTGCTGCGCACGCAGACGACGGCGGTTTGTCTCGGAAACAAGCGCAAACCAGGCCGGGGCACCATAAGTAAGTCGCGTGCGGATGTACGCCTTGTACACACCGAGCTTCGCACGGAGTGGCAGTCGGGACGATAGTACGGGCCACAAAAGGGAACGCGCAGCACGAACCTGGGCAATGATGTTGTTGACGTGAGGCTTCATGGAGAGGCTGCGGTCGATGGTCACGCCGAGGTATTTCACCGTCGCGGACCACTCGACGTTCTCCCCCATAAGCTTCAGCTGTGGTAGGGTCACACTTCCTATGGAGATCGCCTGAGTCTTCGCCACGTTGACCGTCAGTCTCCAGTCCTTCAGCCAATTGGGAAGTGCATCTAGAGTGCTCTGCATCTTGGTAGCAGCGTTGGCGCCATTTTTCGACGTCATGATATAAGCCGCGTCGTCGGCATACAGCGCAAGCTTCACGCCGTCGGTGACGGGAATGTCATCTGTGTACCAAGAGTAGCACACTGGAGATAAGCAACTTCCCTGAGGTACACCGGCACAGATGACCCGCTCTGTGGACAGGGCGCTTTCAACCGCCACTTGAAAACGTCTGTCTTGCAGGAAGGTGGCCACAATCTTAACTATTCGACGAGGAGTAGTAGATGTGGATAGCTTGTACAGCAGGCCGGCGTGCCAGACGCGATCGAACGGCTTCTCCATATCGAGAAAGACCGCAACGACCCGCTCGCGCTTGTTACGCGCAACCGCGATGTCGTGCAGTACCCTCGCGAGCTGGTGTGTCGTGGAGTGTCCGGCACGAAATCCGAACTGTTCGTCGCGTGGCTGAAGGTGTAGCGTCATGTGCAGCAGTAGCAGCTTCTCGAACAACTTCGACGTTGTCGAGAGGAGCGTGATGGGACGATAACTTCCCGGGAAGAGGATATTCTTCCCCGGCTTGGGCAGCATAATGACTCTGCCAAGTCGCCATGCGGTTGGAAAGTGGCCGGTGCGAAGGATGCTGTTGAAGAGGCGCGTCAGCGTAGCGATCGCTCGCGGAGGTAGGTGACGCAAGGCTTCATTGGTCACGCAGTCGGGGCCGGGTGCTTTACGGAGAGGTGTTCGGCGAATCATCCGCTGGATTTGACCAGGGGAGAAGATAATGGAGTCCTCGATCGGGGTTATCGGTTGCTCAAAGTATAGTTGGAGCTTCCTCTCAACCTCTGCTATGTGCTGCACATTGTGGGCAGGATTTGGGCGGAACTGCGATTCCAGGAAGTCGGCAAATATTTCCGCTCGGTCCTCGGCACGGTAACGTGGGGTTCCGTCACCAGCCAGCAGGGGCCTAATCGGAGTAGGTTTCCCGGAAAGCTGGCGGCACAGGCGGTGTATGCCTGACCAGTCTTCACTAGCTCGCTCGATGGTGCGGTGCCAGGACTCTGCTGCGCTCGTTGCTAGTGCGGCAGAGATCTCCGCAGCCAGAGTATTGAGCTGGGACTTCATGGTTGGGCATCGGGAGCGCTGCCATTGCCGGCGCAGTTTCCTCTTCCTCTCGATCATCGTCGAGATGTAGGCGGGGAGCTGGAAGGGCTTCCTTACGGCGGTGGCGTCAAGTTTCGACACTCGAAGTGCGGTCTGTAAGGCCACATTGAGATCCGTTGTAAGTTTGTCGACTTCGTTGGGTGTCTCCACTGGAAAGGAGGGTGAGTGCTCTGCCATGTAGCCGGCGAAAGCCCGCCAGTCTTGGCGCGATCGAGAGGGTGATTGGAACACTTCCGGGATGTCATCCACACCGGTCAGTCAAACACACCGGCTGGTGGTCTGAGATGAGGTGGTCGTCCAGGACGTCAAGATATACAGCCGCATCAATGCCGCGGATGACTGCTAAATCTATGACGTCCGGTGTGTGGGCTACGCAGTACGGGTAATGGGTTGGAACCTCCGGTCCTAGCACCTGGTACTCGTGTCGGTCTGCATCATCTAGAAGGCGGCGGCCTTCCGGGCATGTGACGTTGGAATTCCACGCCGTGTGTTTCGCAATGAAGTCACCGGCGATTATAGTGGGCAGCGGTGACTCCAGCAAGGTGTGCATGTCAGCCACTGCGAGTCGTTGCCCCGGTGGCCTGTAGAACGCGAACACACGGGTGGGCTGGCTGCCTATGCAAACCTCTACGCCCAGGGCGTACGCAGACTGCAACGTGGGTACTGGTAGCATTTGGTGGATGACCTTCCTCTTGACCAGGACTGCTAATCCCCTGTAAGCAGTCCCTCTCGGTGAGCGTTGGTCCTCCCGGTAGACATGGTATCCGCTCATTTTAAATTTGTCTACTGATCTTAGGTGAGTCTCGCTGAGTAGGGCTATATCCACTTGCTGCTTTGCTAACAGCAGTTTCAAGAGCCTGGTCTTCTCTGCTGACATCCCGTCGGCGTTCCAAAATAGTATATGCAGCCTACGCGGATCCAGACTTGCACAGTTCAGCTAAGCAGCCAAGGATCAGTGGGACGGGGTCCCGCTTCTCCAGTAGCGCTACCAGTACCTTCTGCAAAGTACCGATAATGCTGGTTAGTCTGGGGTCTAGGTCTACCGTAACCGGCTTGGGGGCTGGCTTTGGTTTGACTGTCCGCTTCGCCTTCGTCCCCTCTGGTGGGGCAGCGACCACGGCGTCCTCCTGGACCTCGTTGCAAGGCGCGGTTGCCTGTTCAGCTCGCGTCTTCGCCTTCTGGCGTCGTCTTTGGCGACGAGAGTGCTTCTCCTGTGCTGGGTTTGCTGCTGCCATGAGCGAGGCGGGAGCATTGCCATCCTCGACAGTGATGGTCTTCTCTGTGTGTGGTTTGGCTGTTGATGTGCGTGCAACAGTGCCAGCCTTCCGGTTCCGGGTTTCCTGCTTGAACACAGGGCAGGCGGCGCTGTTTGCAGTATGCACTCCTCCGCAGTTCGCACACGTGGGCGGTTCATCAAGGGGGCGTGGGCAGTCCCGGGCGGTATGGGCTCCACCGCAACGCACACAGGAAAGTGGTCTGTGGCAGTTATGAGACGAATGCCGGAATTGTTGACATCTATGGCATTGCGCGGGTCCCTTTTTACCGCGCCATGCTTCTATGTGCACGCCAGGCATGCATAGAAGTTCTGATACTTCATAAATACCTGGCGTAAGATTTGCAGTACGCGCAAGCTGCGCGAAGTACAAACACCCAGGACGGCCCTGTCGGGCTCGTATGGGGCGCACGAATTCTGGTGTAAACCCGAGTTCTGAGAGCTCTGCCTCGATCTCTTCTGGTGGTGTATTCACCGGGAGTCCACGGATGGCCACCTTGAGGCTGCGTTCCGCGGGGAGGGAGTATGAAAACCAGGAAATCTTCTCCTTTGTCTCCAGTGAGTAAAGGTACCGTTGTATGGTGCGATATTCCTGCTCCGACTTCGGGATAAAACGGACTCCCTTCCCAAATGGGCGCCCATTTGGTGTGTGTCCAAGTAGCTTCTTTAGCTCCCGGAAATGCATGGACCAATTCGGAAGTATTTCGACCACTAGGGGTGGGTAGCGGGTAGTTGACTGTTTCTTGCCAGCAGCAGCGGACCCAGCAGCAGCATCAGCAGCGGTAGTTGCAGTAGTTGCGGTGGGGGTAGAGGTGGTGGCAGCGGTAGTGGCAGCACAGGAAGTGACGCCGGAGAGCGTAGCAGGTGCAGCAAGTGCAGCAACGCGAGCAGCAGTAGTGGGGGTAGTAGAGGCTGTTTTACCAACAATCGTGGCGTAGCTGGGCCCCACGACTTCCATCGTGGAATCGTCGTCCAGGGAAGCGTGGCGGAAGGGCTGATGCCTTTTTTGGCCTTTGCGGCATCGGACGCGACGCCTCCATAGAGGTAGATACAGATGTAGACGCTGTGGCGTCGGGTGCAGAGGCAGTTGCGGCTGCAGCTGTGGATGCGGCCGCAGCTGTGGATGCGGCAGCCGACATAGCAGCTGCGGACCCGTGTGGGTTTTCAGTCGACGGAGCGGGTGTTGATGGTGTGTTTGGTTGCGAGAGCGTGGGGAGGGTGAAAAACTCCTCCCCAGCTCCCGGCATCGGCGTCAAGGCAGCAGTCGGCCCACTCAGTTGGACACTTGACCCAGTGAACGAGGGCCGCGACGGCTGCGTGGGGCCGCGTGTTAGGGAAGCTTGATCCGCAGCCACTACACGGCTCAGCGCGGACAACGCTGTGCCTCGGGAGCGGACGTAAACTCGCTTCGTGACCCCAAGGTTTTGATGTTGTGGGCGAATTGCCCGGCGTGCGGACGTGTTATGGCTTTGGGACGGAGGTGGCATGCCAGATTATGCCTTCCTTTCTTGTGAAGTCGTTTCACATTTGAAATGTGGCGGCTTTATGTTGCGCAGCACGGCCAGCGCCCTAGGGCACAGGGCAACCACCGAATCGGCCCACCGGGGCTTGCCGCTGGTGGCAGACCGGGGGCCGAAAGCGGCAGTGTACTCTGCGGTATCCGAAGGGGCCGATGTGAGCGCGGAGTAAATAACTTGCTAACGTGCAAACCGCGGTCGTGTGGAATGTTGTTGTTGTCACTGCGTTCGGAACACGAGGCGAGCAACGCCTGCACCGGACGAAGTGACGTCACGAACACGGACGGTGAGAGATCGGCAAAGACGTGCGTTCCTCTCGACAGCGCGTAGCGGACTCCGGCCCAACGGTTGATGTTGGGATGTTGTATATATGCTAATTGCCACGCGAATCTCTATATCGCGATACAGGATTAGTAGATGCATTGTAGTTCATTACATTCATACGTTTCGTTCATACTTCGTAGTTCGATGTATCTTCGCTAGATGGCGCTGTTGTATATTTTTCTTTGTGCTGTAATGTAGAAGTCGCCACACAAAGAATGTTTAATGCTTAAAATAAGAAGTAACTTTTTGACTAAAAGGCCCACCAGTATCTTTGTGTATAAAAAGTTGACTACTATTGTTACAAATCGGTCAGGCATTCGTATAGTTGACACATACCGAGCCTGAGATGGTCGGCGGAGTCGACGACGAAGATGACGGCGTGTGCGCTCCGATAGTGGCGCTCCCAGAGCGCGCGGTGTCGCGGCGCGCCCGACACGTCCCACGCGCTGAACGACACGCCTCCGCCTGCAACCAAACAACTCTCCACACTCACTAAACACCACCGTCTGTAATTTAACACCATCCAATTTTTTTTTTGAATAAAGTTTAATAACGACAATAAGTGTAAATTAACGACAGGACCTAGCCTAGAAAAAATGTAACGTGTTACGAAAGCATGTTACGAAAAACCGTAAGAGAAAGAGAAATGAAGGAAACCAATAACTAGTCCACCACACATAGATATGTATATTTATTTGTGCCCAAATGTTTTTACGACAACATAACAATATTTCTTATATATTAACACAATCTTTTAAAAGCAAATAAATAAACATACACAATGTAAATAACTTTATGGGTATAGTTATTTATTGTGTCTATAATCAAAATTAAAGAGAAGGAGGGGCAGAGAGAACGAGAGCCTGGCTTGTTGTTAATTAATTATGCCAATCCTGTATACGAAAGGACTCCGTTCCAAACACTTGTCCCACGACACGTATTTTTTTTTGATAAAGCGGTGAAATGAGCAGAAATGTCCCTTGATGGAAAGTGAGTGCCGCCGTCCATGAACGCCTGCATTTCACTATCACAAGCAACGACTTAGCCTTGAATTCTAAACATTGGATATTGATATGTATAAAGCAATCAATATAAAATCAATAATGTTGAGTGCTTCGTTGTTCTTCAGAAATTTTTATAAAACAATTTGTGAATTTACTATATATATACTCGAACATATAGGAGAGAGGTTCCTACCCCATAGTACCGCCAAAGGACTACAATATTTCTTTTATTAAAAAGACTTTCAAATTCCTGCTTAAAATTAACTCGACCAAGAAGGTAGGCAGTAGGATTGTTGTCGTCTACGTGTAAAAATATCTACTTTTTAAGTTTTCTTTTATTCCTACTCGAGTAAAAATATGGACAACAATCTAGTTGAGGGTTATTTTACTCTTAATAGGAAATAAGATTGTTTATATTTCCGGAAATCGAAATGGTCAATATCTAACGCAATATATGGTGAAGTGTTCGTATTTTGACCGCATCTCTAATTTCCATCAATTCGACACAAATAATGGGGTTTTTGTTCGACTGCGCGACGAGAGAGATTGGCCTTACGGTTGAGTACCTCGCAGACCGCACCCGGCTCCAATTATTGACGAGCCTATTGAAAGGGCTCGTTTCTTTGTAGTCTCCGAAAAGCTTTATAAATGATATAAATGAAATGTATGTGCATTCTGGAGCCTCGACATTAGTGTATTTATAGATTGCTATGAAGTAACCTATCGTTAGCCGCTGGAATCGGTTTAGAATACCGATAACTTTCTGTATGATTTCATTTATTATTAATTTCTCATCATCACAGTAAAAAAAAACTCTCTATAATAAAAAAATACATATACTCCTGAGGTTGAACAAAGTGGGTACTCAGAATCATTAAAACAATTGATTGACTAACTCTGGAAATGCTCTTGCTGTTGCGCGACGGTGGGAGCGGTGTGCGCGACGCGCTGCTCTGGCGTCCTAAGCGCGTTGAGCAGCGTGCTCTTGCCGCTGTTGTCCAATCCGAGCACCAGCACCGTCACCTCTGCCTTGCCGCGCCCCAGCCACACCGACAATTTGTCCAGCAGACCCATCGCTCGTGCGCTACGACGACATACAGGCAATTTTAACTATAGTAAAACATATTTACACATGTTTTTAAAGCGGCTGGTAAAATTGTTACACCTATATTCTTTTTTTGGTGCCCCGTGATGTTTACTAAATTCACTGCAGCTTATTAGCAGCGGTTAAAAATTGAAACGAATAAATAATGCTGCACATATGTAAGAAAATACCATTTAGAAAAATATTTTACGCATAGAAACATTTACATTTGCGATGGAAAAGGAAACAAATTGACATTGTTGTGCCTGTAAGTGCTTCTCTTGCTTCCCATTCTTTCTTTCACAAACACACACAAACTATTGAATCCCTTTGTGTCTTAGTTGCTATCTGTATATATGGTGATATGCTATCTGTAAAGGAGTTAGGGATCATAGAAAGAGAATCGACGCAAAATATGGAATGGAATTGTCATAACATAACTATTAAATAGTAAAACTAAGAATTAGACGTTGTGATGAATAACTGATGCTAACACCTTAAATGTATCTGTTATATTATCAAATTTTGTAGCACTGTAATAGAAACAGTTTAATAGTAACTAAATAGGACACTTTATAATTGGAACATCAACTTACCGGCTTACGTTTGCGAAAAATTCACATAATATCAGACTGCAATCAATACATGCGATGTAACTTCCGCTTGTCGTAAACTATACAACTTTAGATCAGCCAGAAGGCGGTCCCGCCCCGTGTGTGCCTCTCCCTGAGTACTAGTGCGCAATTATTTTTGAGTTGTATTGAAACTGATTGAATGTCAGTGGTGGATGGTTACGGTACGTCGATGCTGTCGACGTTGCCATGCCAACTGACACACAACACACGCCACGACTAGGTGTGATGGCACTTTCCTTTTGAAAGGGTAAACTAAATTTAATTTCTAAACTGAATTTAATTGCAGGTGACTAAAGTTCTGTTTAATCTGTGATTATTTACAACTGGGTATGCCAAAGTTTATAACTACCAACAAAAAAACGGTAGCATAGGAGGTTGGTAAGCACGTAAATAGAAACGCAGTATATTTCACATTCAGGAACAATCGAGATTTCGTAAAAAAAATAATTCAATACGTAATTACTTATCCTGAGTGAGAATCAGATCCGGGTCTACTGGATCAACAGTCAACGCTCAACTCACTAACCACTTCCGTGTCGTACAGCATTGTCAGTCGATCAATTTCCAGAGAATTATTTACACCTTTCTTCATCGGATAGTGGTAACTATATTTAGCAAACAATTGCTGTTAAATCGATACCCAGTTTCCTTACAAGAATTTGGTACAAAATCTTAAATTGAGCTTTCCTTACAAGACTTTATATTGTTGAATTGTACGGAGTGATTGTGACTTTAAAGTGTATGCAAGAAAAAATTGAAGTCTACTAAACCGTTTTCGGTTTTAGATCAGATTTGAAATCCTAAGCTATCATACCATGGAAATATTCTCAAAATTATTGAACAGAACTGAACTGGACATGATTGAGTGAAACACGATAAATAATAAAATGTGAAGATCAACTAAAACTTGCCAATTATATGAAAATATTCCTCGCAGACAAACTCACAACGCGAATGATGACATTGCGTCGCATGTGTTCGTAGCTATGTTCATATGTATGTATGAGTTTGACGCGATCACTTGTCAAGATAAGTTACCTGTACCACATGATTAGGGAGTTAGTGTTCCGCAAATTTTCAGATCATCCTGGTACGTATAATATACCACGAGCAGAATATTACTCAAATATTGAATGTAGTGATAGAAATGTTCAAAGTTTCGGCCAATAATTGTACAAAGCTCTGCTGCTCATTGTTGATATTCGCACGGAGATAACAACGTTTCCACGTTATTGTTAATGGATCCAATCTCATTATACTTGTTTCAAATAGAATTATTTTTATGAACTTTGCGTGACTTTATTGTGTACTGCAGAATCGTAAGCAAAACAAAGATCGCGGTATATTGATCGGCAACTGATAGTTTAGGTGCATCACATAACAATAATATTATTTAGGTTAAAGTTAGTGAGTGTATATGTTCGTTACTTCTTCACGCTCCAACGGCTGTAGTTGACCAGTTTTAATACGGTCTAGTATGGAGGTAGTTGACACCCTGAATTAACACATGGTTTTTTAGTCTCGAAAAATGTAAGGTTCTCGTGAGATGAGCAAGAAATTTATATATATTTTCGGTAAAATTATACACGTTTATATTTGATAAATCACGAAAAACGCCGCTTCAAGGCTGGCTATTTGATGGAAAAATTGTTAAATAATAAGACATAATGATTACTTCACATTTGTGTTTATTATTTCTCTGTATCACCATGAATATATATCTTCTGTGTCGTGTCCACTGATTGCACATTAATACATTTATATATAACCTTTTCAAGAATTAAACACTTAATCATGTAGCGACAATAGAAGTTAGTACCCGTCATGAACATCACTTCACGATTGTGTACAGTTTTGTACTAAAGTAACATTTTTATTTAGATAAACTTAAGTATACTAAACTATGCACTACAAATATTATCCATCAGTAAAAACAAAACCAGCACTCAACGTATTAGTCCCCTGCTTATTTAAATATAGAGTCTACCAAAATTACCCTACTCTGACTGGTGCTCACTATATACATTGAAAATACTCACAATGCATGGTGACCCACACTATGGCAGCATAATAAGATACTATTTCACGACCCGCTTAAAGGACCTGGGATGATAGTGGGAAAGAAAACACGTGCACTGATAATGAGTTCCAGGTCTTGACTATTATCAGTCAAACTCAGTCAACTAAAGTTCTCGAACTAAACGGTTTAAGTTTTGTTTGAAGTCATTTAGTTCGAGAGTGTATGTCTACTACTCTAAAACGGTGGCTTCCAAGGCGAACACGTGTTGTCGTGTATAGATAGGGAGAAGGTGGGACTAGTTGGAAGAGCGATAGAGAGCTGCCATAGAGGTGACGTCTCTTCGTAACTACAGAGGCTCGAGGGATTCTTACTGACACTTCCTTATTACACAATAGGTACTTATTAAGTCCGCACTTCTTACCACCACTCTCATCAACTTATGTCATTATCTAACGTCTGTAAAACATTATTCATTAAATAATATAGGTATACATATATTTGGCGTCGTAAAACAGACATCAATCAACAAACATTTCTTTCGAGACGATTTCTTTTTTAAGCACAACACACGGGCACAGCCATCCAGGGTAGCTCCTTATACATGTATCGCTTTCCCTGTGTCACATGTAGGTAGTTGGACCATTATAAATCTAATACGGGATGTCTTCGAGTGTAATGGCAATGATACATAAAATATACAACGACATTTGTATAAATAATGATATCACCCCATCAAGATCACAATTTAGTTATCACAGTTTGACGGAAGCTCACGACACCGGGATAGATGTCCCTTCTTCTCAGTAGCTTGTCGTATATCTCAGCGGTAGTCCGGCCCCTGGTCTCTGGCACTCTCCACATCGCGAACACCGTAAGCGATAGAGTCAGGGTAGCCGACAGCAGGAGAGCGACGGGCAGTCCAGCTTGGACCGCCACCGCCGGAAATAGAACTACCTCAATCGCGTTCCCCAAACTCCCAAGAGCACTAATGAGCAGTACTGCACAGCCGCGATACTGTGGACATATTAAAACATGATGCTTCTCTGTTATAGATTTTAAATACTAGAATTCTAATTTATGACTGGCAAAAGCATATAACCATTTTCTGCTTAACCTTTAGAACCCTAGTCAAATATTATTCTCGACTACACGATTGGCCTAGTGGTTTAAGCGGTCGCCACGCCGCTCTCCACTTCGCTGAGTGTTGTGGGTTCAATTCCTACATGGAACAACACTTTGTGTGATCCATAAATTGTTGTTCTGAGTCTGGGTGTTCTTTGTGTCCGTTTCTTGTATGTTTGTAAAGTCCCCCGCAACACAAGATTTATGCATAATGCGGGTGTTGTCCTTTCAAAAAGAAACAAAAAAAGTACCTATTGCTTAAATGAGGTACATAACACCATAAATGATTTCTCGCGATCACTTAATTTTACGTTTGTGTATAGTTACAAACTTTGTTTAACGTTCATAAGCATAACACGTTACCTCATAGTCGAACATGTCGGCTAACATGGCGTAAGGCGCGGGTTGCAGGCCGGCGGAGTCTGCGAACACGGCACCGCCGAGCGCCGCCGCCGCCCACGGGCCGCGCGCCGCCAGCCGCACGGCGCCCGCGGCCAGCGCCAGCGACACGCCCGTCACCATGCCGCCCCATATCATTAAGAGCTGGAGATCGAAATACAATAAACTTAATCAATTTTCTCTTTGTATATGATTTTTAATGCGTAAATCGACAAACTCGCATACGCACGACACCGTATAGAGCGGTAGTAACAATACGAACCTTTCTGCCGACCCTCTCGACGAGATACAAGGCGAGCACGGACGCGACCAACTGCGCGCACCCCAGCCACACGGCGTGGCGCGCGGGCTCGCCGAGCCCGTCCGGCGCGCCCGGGGCGGGCGCCGCGGCGTCGGCGTCGCCCCGCGCCAACACGAACACCCGCTCGGCGAACTGCATCAGCGCCAACACGCCGCACGTCTCCTGCCCCACCACCATGATACAGGAGAGAGTGAAGGCGCGGCGTCGCCCTGCGTCACTGACTGCGGCAACAAAAAACTTATAACTCCCGTAGTATAATAGCTCTAAACTCGCAGTCAGGTACGGTCATCTGTAAATATCATACCTAATGGGTTTACAACCTGCGTACGGCGAAGTCGACACACGTGATGTTTTGGGAGTTACTATGTTTGTGTACTCCACAATATATTTTTATCTGATGCATCTACCACTTGAATGTGTAAATTAAACACAGTATAAACTTAATATGAATTTACTGTTCAGGTGGTACCAATATTCACAGTATTTGTCTCCAAGAGCTTGAGTTACACGCTTGTAGTCGCTTTTGTTAATCCGAGTCCACTTGACATTCTTTTGTGTGTCCAACTCTGTGTATAAAAAGTGGTGACGTCCAAAACCAGTGTTGCTACATGAACGCTACAATGTCATCTATTATGGAATTGTGAAACCAAACGGTTTTTGCAAAATTGTTCCTGGTTCTAGTTTCAGGTGAAATTATAATTGACTAATTAAATTAAGAACTAATAATATTATTTAAGTTATTAATTTGTTCCATTTGATCACGTTTGTTAAGAATATTAATTAATCTCACTTTAGATATCTTTTTAAACCTATTTGCATTTAGTTAGGACTTCTGATTGCCGTGCGTTTTCTGGCAGGCTGTATATAATTGAAAACAACCCATTTTAGTTACTTTTTCATACGTACACAAATTTTTAATATGTCTAAAAGGCGGCACAGGTTTTCCCTCAGTAGGAAAGTTAGTCAGCTCGGCCTTAAGCTCGGGCGCGTCGCGGTCCACGCCACGCAACCAAGCCAACGCCTCCCGCGCTTTCTGCAACAAAGTGCGAGTGCGTGATTAGCTCACACTCGTTTCTAAAGATTCGTAAAACTGTGTTAAACTGTAAAGTTATATATTTGTTAATATTTTTTCAGCTATTAGTCAAGGAGCGAACAATTAATTAGTCGTGGTAGCTGGCTAAGCAGAGGAATAACTAAGTTGAAGTAGTTATTTCTGATTTCTTATCAAGTGTATACTATTTATTGTTATTGTTAATATCAACAATGCTAGGTACATTTAACAAAAGTTACTAAAGTGCAACCCTCGAACTTACAACACTTTAAAATATACTTTTATTTGATCATAAAACAGCTGAACTGTTTTTAGTCTATTAGACTGATTTTATTTCATAAATATGTAACGCAAACCTACTAGAATATTTGTTCTTTTCGTTTGTTATACATCAGTTTGTTGTATAATATAAATTGGAGGTTAACCGTAACCGGTAGGGTTTACAATTAATTGAAAGTTTGACACTATTATCTCTAATATCTCTATCATTGTACGAGTATATATTATGATAATTGTATGTAGTGTGATGTATTTCCTTTAAGAATAAATAAATAAAACTACTAGTAATTCGTGTACATTTTTTGAATCCAACTTCTTAAAAGTGAAGCTTATCAATTCGACTATTTTATTGTCTTTGTAATTTTTTTATAAATATATTTCATAGAAAATTTGATATCTCTAAAGGTGGAAGAAGGTTATATTTTATTTAAAAGAAAAATAAGATTATCGATCTAAAGGTAGCAGAAATTATTTCATAATCCCTAATTAATCGTCTAACAGTAGAAAATCACCTCTGTGTGACCTTGCGAAGCGAGGTACTGCGGCGACTCTGGCATGAACACGTACAGCACGCTGTGGACCAGTGATAACAGCAAACAACTCCACAACACGGTTCTGCGAAATAACAAAACCAACAATAAAAAGAGTCACTTGCCGAAACCCGGGATTGAACCGGGGACCTTTAGATCTTCAGTCTAACGCTCTCCCAACTGAGCTATTTCGGTCGTTGATTATACTCTCCAATATAGAATGAGTATCCACCTAACTATATTTTTGTTTTAAGTAAACCCAATCAACATTAATAAAAGACGCTTGCTACTAAAAGCAAATCAAGCGAGTTCAGGTAAATTATATGCCAATTCTATTGATAAAACATGACAATGGAAATATATAAACCCGGTCAAACAATTTTGAGATTGATAGCGGCTGGTGAGCGTGGTTTAGTGTCACTGCGAGAATTTACCCAGTAAATGATGCATAGAATACCTTTCATAAATTAACGAAAATCCTAAGCTGATGTGACCTTTCATCTTTTGAAAGTTTAGTAGTGACCATCAGGCGAGCGACTTGGGCCTTTTCTCCCCGTGTCAAAGAATCACGTGAACCTGACATTGATCGTATTTGATGTGTCACATCTGACACCTCACCTACCACCACCCTGACCGATAACTCAACGGTTTTTGGCTGAAATCAAATAGTAGACTTGCCAGGCTTCCTATTAATTACACATTTCTATCTCTTTTCAACAAATCTCTGTCACAGTTAGCAGAAAAGTGATATTCCTCTCACTTGTGATGAGATAAAATATTAAAAAGAAATACTACTTTCCACTTTGGGATTGCGTCTAGTGATCAGTATGATAAGTAGATAAAATGTTAGTGCAATAGGGTTCATAGATAAGTGCTAGTTACGTGTGCGGCACGCGCAGGTAGGCAGCGATGTACATGAGCAGCACGCCGAGGTTGTTGGCCAGCACCAGCGCCGACACCGCCGCGCCGCTCACGCGCTCCGGGCACATCTGCAACGCGACAACACCACTGTTGACGCTCACTGTTAGCTCGACATACGCATAGGCTAGCAGAAACGACCAGTAGTAATAATAAAATAGAATTTTAATACAAATTACACATTTCTAAGTGTACATAAAATGTTAAAAAGTTAATTATTTATTAACTTATTAACAAAAAAACAATACCCCTCATTACAGGAGTGACTGAGATTTCAGAAGGCCCACACGTACAAGATCATGTACCAGCCCCGTAGCAAGATGCAAATGTTTCGCGTCGATTCTCTTTCTACAATCACTAACGCTTGTATTATTGGCTAATAATTTGTTTTGACCATGTAACTTAGCGTTAAAAGACGTCATTCGCATAAATTTGTTAGTTTTCTAATAACGTATACATTTATTGGATGTCAGCTTGGCTTCAGAGGCATACATATCTAACATAAGTTCATAAGCTAATACTGAGGTGTGCCAACGCTTTTTAAGTTATGTTTTTTTTTTATATATTGGACCTACCAAAGTGACTCTATTCTGCCTGATGGAAAGCATGAATCGAATCCAAGAGCGGTGCTCGCCATACTCACCGCGAATGACGACAGTGTAATATAGCGACCCACGCTATGGCGGCCGAATGAGATGCTTTTTCACGCCCCGCTTAAAGGACCCGGGATCGTAGCGGGAGGGAAAGACGCGCGCCGGTAATGAATAATAATGAATGAATGTTCATAATTGGAAATAATTTCAATGCCAGAAAAATACTGTGATATTACAGTTAAAGAATCTTTATTTTTCAAAAGAATTTACAAAATTCACTTACTGAGAAACATACACACGTGTACATGAATTAAGGGAGCGTTTTAACCTACCGTATAACAAAAGTGGGTAGTCAATATATTTTGAACTAGATTATGAACTTATAAGATACTCGAACAAAGTAAACACGGATGCAACTGAACCAAAGATGTACTATAATTGTTTAACTAGAGTATGTATGGTACGTATGATAGTACACTCGTTTTTTTTTTCTTTTTTTTTTTCCTAATTCAAATTTCTGTTTGTATAGGTGCCTTTTTATACAATTTTAATTTTATTGTAATGTGTTAAGAATAATAAAATTAATAGGTAGCTATTGTGTGATTCTTTAATATTTTTTTAAATTTAGTCATTGTTGCAGCATTTTTTATATTTAATAGTAATTTATTGTATATTTTGACTCCTTCAAATTCAATTTTCTTTTTACCATAGATCGTTCCAGGCGGACGAATTAGCAAATGGCTTGCGTTTCTTAGTTTCATGTTTTGACGAGCAATTTGTTGTAAAAGATAAACTTGCATGTATACTTCTGTTTAACATTTTATGTATCAATATACATGTGTAGTACATATACGTCTGCTTTATGGTCGTTATTATGGTTTCCTCATATATTTTTTGACAGAAGCAGGAAAATTGTAATTAAAAAGAACCTTCATCAATTTGTGTTCGTTATAAGTTATCTACTTAAGATATTTTTATCTGTGGTTCCCCATATTTCAGCTAAATAGTCAATTTGTGATTTGACTAGGGAATTATATATAAGATATCTAACTTTGTCAACGGTACTGATAATAATGTCAGTTATAGTGAATAGACAACCTGTTAGTGAAATTAATTTATTTTTATTTTTCTATTTGAGGCGTGCATCTCAAGCGACTGTCCATGATAATGCCAACATATGTTTCACTTGTTTTTCTCTTGACTGATTCGTTATTTATAACAAGGGATATGTCAATAATTTTTTATTATTTTTGGCTGCAAAAATGACGTAGTTTATTTTTTAGTATTTATGGTAAGTAAATTATGTTAGGACCAATCATTCAAAATATTTAAATCGTTCTGAATTTGGAGTTTCATAGCATCGATAGAACAACCATAATCGAAGAGGTTAGTATGATCTGTATAAGTCCTTAAGTCCAATGTGGGAAGTGTGAATGATATTTATTAAGAATAAAAGTGGTCCTAAGATTGAACCTTGAGGAACACCATAACAGTTTGAAGGACTGTGATGTTGGCTGATATTTACTATTTGCTCACGGCCACTTAAGTAAGATGATAACATTCGTAACACTTTGTCTTTAATACCTATATTGAACAATTTCTGTAATAATATATCGTGGAGATCTATAAAAGCACCTAACACTATTTGTTTTTTATCAATTTTATTCTTAATTTTCTTAAAATCAGGTCAATAGTTGCCGAAAGAGTATTTGAAAGTGGACGAAAACCATATTGTCTACCGTAGAAAAAAATCTTTTGATTCTAAGAAGGTTTCCAGCAGTGTCTATATAACTTTTTCGAAGATTTTAGAGATAACTGGAAGTCCCGATATAGGACGATTACGAGAGTCAAGGTTATTGCCAGTTTTATATATGGCAGCAACTTTAACTATTTTTAGGGTGCTAGGCAAAATACCAGTTTCCAAGCACTCATTAATGCACATCGTATATTCAATAGAAAACACACGTTACTAGGACAACCTGACATAAAGCAAAGTTATAAAGTACCTCCCTGGCGAGGAGCGGTGCGAAGGTCCAGGCAGCCGCCCCGCCGAGTCCGGCGCACGCCCGTGCCGCTACCACCAGCCACTTCCCGCCGCACAGTTTTAGTGACCAGCACACCTGCACGTAAGACGTGCTTTACTTTCGATAGTTCCGTACGTAAATACCACATATGTTAACTACTACTCGGTCTTTTATCAGCGGATTTACAATTCTGCGCTCTCACTACCTCTATTAGACATACAAACTGACAAACTGACTGACAACAGAGCACGAGATGTATTTCGGGACATCTTTTTTTTTAATCAAAATACTTATTTGAAAAACTAGTATTTGAGCAACACATTAAAAGGTAAACTCACCACAAACATCGCTGAAGTGGATATGACGGCAGTTTTTCTTCCGGCAGCTATCAGCCGCGCGCTCAGCGGGACGCCCACCAGCGAGGAGGTGAAGGTGACAGCCGCCGCCGCTACTGCCTGCACGTCACCGCTGTCAGAGGTGCCCTCTGTGCCACCGTCTACGCTTTCCCCGCTGATCAGAGACACCCACCCCATCGCCAGGCCAAACGATATTGTTGGAATGTTTACTGAAACACACAGGGCGTTCTTACCATTTACTACTTCAACTTTTTAAGAGTTTGATATTACGTGGCCCTTGAGAGTGTTCGCAGTTAAATAGTTCATTATTCTTCAGTGAACGTCCAAAGTCTTTATTAAAGCCAAGTTAAATTGTTGTTGTGGTGTTCGATTTTCACACGAACGACGGACGAAAATTAGTTTGACTTACACACATAAATATAATTACTATTATGGATAAGGATAGCATTTAAAAACATTGTTTTTCTGTTTTGTCTTTTCCTTTATACTGTGGCGACTGCCGCATAGAGCACAAACAAAAATATACAACAGCGCCATCTAGTGAAGATACATCGAACTACTGAATAGAATGAACTACGAAGCAACTACTAATTCTGTATCGCTAAATAGAGATTCTCGTTGTAATTAGCATATGTACAACATCCTAACATCAACTATTGGGTCGTAGTTCGCCAGGCATGATCATCTCGCCTGGCCGGAGGATCCTCCCTTTGTGTCGGAGGGACATGTCACTCATTCCCTCCACAATACGTTGAGTAACAGCAATATTTTGTTACTAATGTAATTACTTATATAAAATATTTAAACTCCTGCCTAATAATATAAAGATAATTGTAAGCCGAAGTTAGTGTGTCAATTATATATAAAGGATTTATGAAAATATTTTAAATAATGAATGAATTGTTAAATGTCCATGACGAAAGATAACACTTATCCTTCGATAATATGCATTGTATCAGATTTTGAAGAGCGTTATCGTTCAAGGGCTTTCTGAGATCCACCGAGTCTGTGTCAGCGCTGACATAGGTTGCCATATGATAGTATTTGATTGATACTGTATTGTGATATACTGTAACGGCAGAAACAACGATAAACAGTTTAAAAGATTCTGTTTTATAATATATGGTGAGGTTAAACATATTTCAATGGTATCTTAAAATTAATATTGATACTTTGCGAAATGCTCATATCACAATATCACACGACATAGTTATATGTGCCATAACCAATAATTATCGCGACAATCATCGTGGGCCCATTACAGTCACTGTCAGAACTCACAAGCTTAAGATTCAGTATAATGATGCGATCTATTTCCATCACCAGCATCTTCCTGCCCTACAACCAATTTTATTTGTGGTCAGTGCCCTGTACAGACTCATAGTTGAACTGGTCGATGATTGCTGTTCCATAACCGAACCGACAAGGTTTCGTAAAAGGTTGAGAACGACCCGAGCTCACAGTGGCATCTCGAAGAAATTGGGATGTAGTATGGCCGCCTTTTGATTGGCGAGGACACTGAAACTTGGGCATGAACGTTAAATTTGAAAAAGATAAGGTGTAAGGTGAGTTGGACAACACGTTGCGAACAGCTCGTGGAAAGTTAAATTAATGGGTTTCCTATTATAAAACTCAATAACTGTTACGTTGACGGGCCTCGCATAAATGAAAAGATATTGAATGTTACAGACTTGTTATCAAAATGTCCCACAGCCAGTCACACGCTTAAATGAAATCGTATTGTGTACAGTTTGTACTATGTACTCGTATGTACCTACTTAGAATATTAACTTGACCTGTCAGATACTATCCCTTTCTAAACTTATAATATTCGGTCTCAGGTAGTAGATGTTCGAATTAAAAAAAAAACCGTTTATTTTTATGACATCTCCGCATAACTTTTTAATTTTTATTGACCCTGACTAGGATTTTAATAGACAATCAAGGGTAATTTTAAATCATATCAATTGGGTACATCCATTCTCAAGTACAAAGTTTGTTGCTGTGAAGAGTTTTGTCGGACGCCGATGTTGAGCAGTCGATGTCTTGCGGCTGAAATATATGATAATTCTCCAATAGTTGCCGATTAATAGTTTTAATTTTAATTTACGTAGATTGAACACAAACAGGATTAGCAAGTACGAGTACATAAATAAGCAAGCTAATGTTATTTTGGTAAACGAATCCAGGAAAAGTCGTTAATACATTCGCGATAACACAATTCATTTTAGGTGCGAATAATATTATGTTTTTAAAATATCGTGGTATTTTAACATCTAATTATATATTTATGTTAAGCGCTGACCACAGGCGAATAAATTGAATTTGTCAAGTGATAATTCGACTGAATACTTCAAGTCTTACCGTTGGTTTATGTTATAATAGCTGTAAAAGTTACGATTGAAATAATCAAAATGTCATTTACATTCAAAATAAAACATCTTGAAAAGAATTTAATAATAGTAATGGTAAGGTATAATTTGAGATGCCCTGTTTTTTGAAATTCTTCTAAGTTGAGAAAATTGGCAGTACATTGATTCCTTATGCTCCTAAAACACATACTCTTCGTGACTGGCCTCTACTTGAGCTGTAAGATTACCTCATAAACAAAAACCGACTGTAATCACATCGATATACGTGTGTAGTGCACATCAGTGACGCATACAATGAATAAAATACTAATCTCGTGTTGTTACAATCAAACTACATTAGGGCTTTTAAAACTCATTATCAGAACACAATACACCTAATAGATAAACATCTAAACAGGAACTCGTACGCACACACTTGCGATTTGCGAAATCATTTCCTCTTTCTTTACAATAAAATATATATTGAGTAAGTGTGTTCAGATATCGTACAAGAGAAACGTTTCAGCTCCAATTGAACCACATTAACAATTGCGCTACCTTCGGCATTTCTTTTATCACTTAACGGTTTATATTTGTATTGTAGTAAAATATTGTTTTTGACTAGACTTTCATTGACTGCCTAATGTAATAATCACTTCACACATCTCACACGCGGCCGACTAGGCAGAGCCGTGGCAACCCGACTGCAGGCCATCAAAAGTATTTATTAGAAAATATATTCATGTTACAGATAAAGTACATCCAGACACAGATCAAATTATCCTGTTCATCACGCATGTATTTGCTCTAGGTGGTAATCGAGCCCACCACTTCGGGTTTGCTGCTTACGCGGGCTTAACCACTAGTCAAACGTCAATTCTAAACAGACAATAGGCACGTCAATTCCGTTCATATTTTTAAAGATTCTTGTTTATGTCTCAATCATTAATTTAGAAATTTTATCGTAAATTAGTAAAGTGGGATTCGATTGCTTTTGTGTCGCACTTCGATAACTTCTAATCTGCCGTAAAGCGGTGCCTCTCCTGTCACGAAGGGGTATGTTGACAGTATATGGCAATTGATGTTTCCTAAATACGTCACGTATATTCCGATGTACGGATAATACGTAGCATTTTTCTCTCGTATCTTGCGATAGGGCATCACGCGAGTATTTTCGTATTTTTTGTGCTTTATAAGCAGATAAATTGTCCGTTAACCCAGTTTCAGAGACTACAATACAACCAGGCCCCTACAATCAGGCAGATGTACAACCTATTTATTGACTTCCACTACTGATAGCTTGAATTGTTAACACGTGGCAAAAATAAGCTTTGCTTTGACCAGATAATTATACTTCATAGGGTTTCAATGGATGATTACAAGCGCGACACCTTGTCTATCTGCTCCAGTTTTTGTAAGTTCGATGATGTACATAGAACACTGTAACAGCTGTGCACGCCACGCACTATGTTCTTATAATATTTAAAAAATTCCTGGACTACTGCTTCCAAAAGTTTCTATGCATTTCCTCAGTTAACTTTCACGCATAATTTATTATAAACATCCATACACTTACATCTCCCTCCCGTCCGGGGCAGGCAGAGTTGACACAAATGCAGTTTCCCGGATTCTAACATACAAACTCGTCGGTCGCGTATATTTTTAATGAAGCGCTTGTTTAGTGAACCGCCCATTGGTCGTCCAAATTTGATCTTTCGATCCTTAAATATACATATTTCACGACCAACAACGTGCAGAGAACGACTCTGCACGTTGTTATTTCACTTAAAAAACTATATTAAGTATAATTGTTAGTAATTGCTGCCTACTCCACTGGGAGATAGGTGAGACTTTCTGTATTTATGTAAGTTAGTAATTAATTTAACTGCAGTATCATTGACTGCGTGGAGCCCAATCCACATTTTCAATAGAGAGGAATCTTCACACGATTTCATAGAGACGTTTATTCGTTTCACCCACATATGAAAAATCGTCGCAGAACTCCTCAGTAAACATTTCGGAGACACCGCAATGTCTCAGCAGCCCCTACGGTATCCTAAACACGATGCTATATTAGACTCGCAGGGCTCTGTATCGTGACACGCGTAACACTCAGCCGCAGGCTGCATGTGCAAACGAACTGTTAGTCAGTTAAAACGTCACCTTCACTAGTTTAGTACAACGTACAAAACTGCAGGCAAGCACGTCACGGCATACAACCGATGAACTGCGCTCTCTCTCGGTGGCAAAGATATTCTTAAGTTTTTCTAGAACCACTGCCCCATACTTAAACTGATCTGTACAATAAAACAGTAGTTTAAAATAACAAATCACTTTGCTTTAACATATTAAAAATCCTAAGCAGCATTCCCTATTACAAAAGTATCGCAGTGAACGCATGGCAAAACAAGACCACATATCCGTATGCATGAGACGGTCACAATCACAATATATGGGCACCACGGTGTTCACACTGCACATTGTTCAGCTCCGCGAGTAAAGGTTATTGGCGAGTAAGGTTGAACTCTTCATATTAGTTCTATCAGCGTGCACGTCAAGTCCAACATTACATATTTCTTTCAGTTCAGTTGTGCTGTTACTACACTCGAATCCATCATGCCAGATAACGATATACTTATGTCAAAAGTTATATGATTATGTCCTAATCATATGCAGAAAATAGAGCCCACATTGGACACATGGTCAAACTAAAGCTTACATGTCGTAATATATTATTTATTTTCAGCTATTTTAAGTTTATTCGAATAATAATAAATTTATATTACATTAAAACTACATAAGTGTATATTCACCACGCAACCAGGCAAAAAAGGCAGCAAACGAGGAAAGATAAACAAGATTTCATTGTTTTGTTTGGGTTATCATAAGCTAAAATATTACTTACTGAGTGTTACCATGAGAGACTGTCGCGCCGCGGCACGCACGCGGCTCCGCAACGCGCCCGCGCCGCGCGCCCATGCCGCCGCCGGCTTCGGCTTCACGCTCATCTTACCGGTGCACTTAATTAATTAAACTTCTTAAACTCTTAGTTTTTATAGTCTCCAATAAGTATGAACTGAGGGAAATTGTTAATAGCAACACTAATTCTGTGAAAGCACCTCGCTCGCCGGCTCCACTCATCGAGCTAAGCGACTACACAAAAATAATAAATAACTCAGAACGAGTGACGTAGTACTAGTACAGCGATTTTCCGTCACCCAGTGTAAGAATGACGGCGCGCTCAGCTGTACTGCGACTCGGCGGTGGCGGCACCCTCTTTATTAAACCTTTTGGTCGACAATCGCTCGACGTTCCAAGACGAGCTGTTCCGGAACTGAACCTGTGATAATACTTAAGATCACCTAGCCATACCATACGCCGCTCAACCGATCCAGAGCGAATGCTGTAGAAAAGTTAGTATGGTGATACATGGCACACACGTACAATGTGTCGGCGAGGGTCTGTGTGGCTCCGTACATACCCATGCATGTTCACAAGTTATTGACACAAACTCAAACAGCACCGAGACCTCAGCTACTGTGCATCTATGTGTGTCCTTGAAAAATATTGATTAGAACATTGTTGCAGTATCGTCTGGAACGCTGAGAGCGTCGTAAGACACGATGTATCACGACAAGGAATGTTATAAAAACACCGTAATCAGTGATAAGCTATTTATCGACAGCATAGCGCAAGTTATTCAAAATAGAATTGACAACAATCACTAAAGCTAATTACATAATGTTCTTAATCCATAATAGCATTAAAACATTTTGAACCGAATTCAAAAAAACATTACCATTAACTATAAACTTAATTGCAAAGACTGCAATAAATAAGCCACTCTATATCCATTCAAAAAGTTGGATACGAGTAAATAAAACTTAGCTTAAAATCTTCTAATTTTTCTAAAATTCCAAAAGAGCATCAATATCCATCACTGTTCCTGTCTTCTCTTGGCCTGAGGACGATACTGGCACTGTTGTTGTACATGTACATACACTATTTCTACTCAAGCTTTTCACACGTAAATTTGTATTACTATGTCTGTTTGCATCAGCTAAATTCAAAATTTAAGTATACAACATTCTCACTTAATTTTTTGAGAAAGACTCAAAGAACGCCTAAACCTTACGCCCTTTAAGGGAGAACTTTTTTTTATTATCTTGGGTTTAGAATATATTTATGTTACCAGTCTCCTCCAGTCAGACCCGCTCCAAACTGATCTCAAAAGTACAAAGTATGGCAATTACTTAAGGCTAGTTTTACCACTTGCTGATAAAATTCTTACTAGACTATACTGAGCTTATATTTCGGTTAATGCCAGGTTTCGGTTTCTCTATGCTGTGATGTTGTCCTTGTTGTGATTTTTATGGTAGATAGATGGTGCCAGTCCGTTTTCTTAATCCTTCAACACACGGATAAGTTAGATTAGATGGTTAGATTTTGGTCAAGGTGATTCAAAGTTAGATAAAGTTGTTTGTTAAAATAATAGAAAAAAGAGTAGGCCCACATATGTGGGGGTACCTTGCAGCGGTATAGAGGGTCTGACCAGGCACGGCGTTGATCCTGGAGGGGACCTGAAATAACATAGCCCGGGTCCCCTTCAGAGTAGGACGCCTGAGACCGGCCGCCGGGGTGGTTTTTAGTGGACACACCACAGACTCCTGGCTCCTGCGTCCCTGAGGAGCCGGAGATCCGAAGGGATTTTCCACTTCGTCAACAAAAAGAGAAAAAAAGGCCCACATATGTATTTATATAAGCGTGTATGTAGTACATTACTTATAGTGCATCAAATTTGGCACCGACTTCAAACTAGATTAGCCAAGATGGTATCTATTGCTGTTATAATAATAACTATAAATGTTTAGCCTCACACATCTCACACACGGCTGTCCGATTCAAAATTAGGAAGAGCCTGTGCTATGATAACCTGACTGCTAATAAACATACATACATATATATTTCTAAATACGTACACATTAGAGATATTTAAAACTAACTAAATTAACTACCTGAATTCAACCACTCATAATTTAAGCGTTATCTAGAATACGCTGGGGCTCGTCTTAGCTCTTATTCAGATTCTCATCATTTGATATTAGTCCTTTCCTACAACCCAGATGTAGCGACATCTGAAAATATTATGAGCCTGTAAGCTAGTCGATAATTTTATCCTATCCTTTTTGTGATATTATTGTCCAAGTACGACCGTTTATTATGAGTGTTCACCTTGATAGTGAAAATAAAACTGATGGTATCTGTTGAGCAAATGTACCAAAGTTCATGAGTGAACACATTTACATAGGTATTCGCACGCTTTGGCCAAAGTGACATTGGAGATGGCCCCAGGAGCCGTATACACACCTTCATCTGCAGGATTTCTAGGTGAGCATCACTTCAGAAACAGCCGACACGACGTAGACAAAAGTCACCACGACCGCAGGGCTAACGTGAACATTTCGAAACTTATTCATCAATCAATTTGTAATCAAAATCCATGTCACACATACATGACAATACAGTGGAAAGAATACTGAAATACTTGTCAGTAGAATTGAGGATGATGAACAAAAATCAGACACATTTGATTATTAAAACGCGTTGTTAATGTTTCTCGTCGAGCTCCGAATAAGAGAAAGAATTGATTTCTGATGAAAACTTTCTGTTCTTTAAAGAAAGACTCTAAACTTTTAAGGATAACAAAAGCTGGAAAAGAAGTATTTAGTTAATAAACATCAGCAAAAATTGATCGGAACAAAACGGACAAAGTCGTACACACTTTTAGTAAATGTGATCAACAATTAAAAGGCGATGTGTTGGTATGGAACTCTTTGTTAAGCTCCATTGATATTCTCGTTGGTAATCACAACCACTACCTCATCGTGAGTCTTATATTTCGGTACTGTTAACTGCCTCATAAGGAAGCAATTTCACAAAGCTACTGGGGGTGTCGAGGTGAGTAGCGTGCATTACTATGTTCTTGTGAATTATACATTACTAACATCCCATGTACTAATGCTCTTACGTTTATTGTCCTAAAAGAGTAAAAATATCTTCAACACCATTATCATTAATCGACTTAGGGTATTAAAGATCGACGTTTGGAGAGGTTTTTAACGACAAATATAATGAATAAGGACAGATAATGGTAGGAAAGGGTTTGTGGATACTTATAGTGAGCGATTGAGTAGTGTAAACAACAGCTCGAGCAAGTCGCGTCGCACGCCTGTAGCCCTAGTTGACTTTCATCGGAAATAGGAACCATCTAAGATCAAATAAATATAGATTAATTTAGACCAACTTGATATTGACATGGTTGACGACTGGTTTTTAATGCCATTCAACGTTATTAACTCTTACAGCGAGGTGTCACATTACATCCAAAAATAATTTAAATTAATGTTGTGAAGGGAGAAGCGAGCGCGTTAGCTGAGGGTGAGTGGCTGCTTGTCACATCATTGTCCCTGTCGGAACACCTAATACATACCTCAGCATGCCTCGCCCGCTTTTAGAGACGTACCTTTAAAAGAGTAAGCGTGAAGATAAACAAACTCTATGACCAGATAAGATTATAAACATATGATGATAAAGACATGATTGTTGACGTCGTTCAGACTTTGTTCACAGTGGTATGACATCTATACGTAAATAGAGTGCGTGCCTCGCATCCCTGAGTGTGGAGCTAACAAGAGTTCACCTTGTCTCGGTGACGGCGGGTGTTACATCGCGCATACTAACTCGCATCGAATATTACACTCACTTTATTGTTTGGTTTGTAACCAATCATCCAGCATCCACAAATGCAGCATCAAGTCTGATTAAATCTATTTAAATAAAACTGTTAAGCTTTATTTAAGATAATAATAAATGATTGAGCTCAAATTTGGACACGGTATAGAAAATGTGTCTTAAATTATTTTCATCTAGTGACCATAATGTACCGTAGCAAAGCGTGCCAGGATTCAGCTAGTACAATATAAAAATTGAATGGAACCCTTTTTATAAACTTCACAAAATCTTCTAATGTGAAAAGCTCATAATGTATAGTAAACTAAATGCAAGTATTGCTGGCCCAAGCGACCTACCACCTTGGGAATTTATTTCTTGGTCCTAATATAAATACGCCACTGATAAGGATCATTAACAGACACAAAAATGAATCATTCAGTTTCCTAATTCACCCTATTTATCCATTACAGATTGATTCGTTAACACAGTCTTAACCGCTGGAGCTACAAACTTGAAATTTTTGCCTCTGGTATTTTTAATCTTAGCAGCACCTGCTTAGAAAGAATTTTAGGAAATTTCATCTCTAGGGGGATAAAAAATCTAAACAAACTATGGAAGTACATCATTTTCAAGTTTAGAAACATGAAATGAGAAACAAATCCGCGAGCGATGCCGCTGGCTAGTTCCTCAATTAAAAGAATGTCTGCGCAATCGGAAATGATAACAGCATTAACACAAATAAAACAAATTTAATCTATTCAATATGTTTTATCTTGGTGTGTGTGCGCACAGATTTCAGTTTATTTAATGCTATATTCTCTTACGCAAATAGAACGCTATCACTGAATCACCTGGTAGGTTCCTACAGAATTCCCATCAGGAAATATTTACCTCTTTAAAAAAATGAAAAATAAATAATAGTTTAAAAAGACTAAAAAAACACGCTTTTATTGCTAATCGATCTAAAAACTAGAAAATAATCTTTAATGACAAAGAGTCTAATATTACAGTAGTAGAAGATAGAACAATCAATCATAGTGAATCGCCTCAAAATAAAATTATAATAAAATTTAAGTTATTAATAGAATAATTCAATTCAGAGTAAAAATTATTTGATCTTCTCCTACCGTAATATTAGACTCTTTGTCATTAAAGATTATTTACTATTTTTTAGTTCGATTAGCAATAAAAGTGTGTTTCTTTAGTTTTATTAAACTATTATTTATTTTTCATTTTTTAGTCTGTGACAAACTCATAAATCTATTATCAAATTATCGCATTGTCATCGGTCCTTGAGACGTGTGCAAAGTTTTAAGTTGATCAGATTTTTAGAAAACGGTGAAAATTAAGCTCAAAGATTCCGTTACATACATAGATACAAGCCAAGCTAATAAAAGCGTGTTAAAAACGACGCCCGCACTAGGAATAAATCCTGTGTCACGGGTGATTTTACAAGCGTACAAGAAACTTGTGGATCACACAAAGTGTTGTTCTATATGGGAATCGAACCCACAACACTCGGCGCAGTAGAGAGAGGCGTGGCGACCGTTTAACCCACTAGGCCACCAGTGCAGTTACGTATACGTATACGTATTCTTCTTCTTCTCAGCCAAAAGACGTCCACTGAACATAGGCCTTTTTTTTTTTTTTTAACGTGTGGAAACCCCCTCGGGCCGTCACCCCACCGGGGTTTACGGCGAGGCGGTGTGTCGGAATCGGACCGACTAAAACCACACGGTGTGCCACTCTGCGCCTAACATAGGAGGGATCCGGGAACCGCTGCTATTACGACATCCAGATCCCTCCTAGCGCCTGCCCGCTAAAGCGGGCACCATCTGCGGATAAACTCTCTATTTAGGCGACGTACGGCACACGTGCACGTCACCTCCTCGCGGCTGGCCACTATAGCGGATGGAGGGGAAAACCCATCCCGTCCACCCGCGGCCACACTCAAGGCGGCATGAGGCGCTGATATGCGCGCCTCCGCCGCCCGGCTCGCCGGCGGCGAATTGGGTCCGAGTGGATATCGTCCTCCCGGGCCTTCTCCGCCGCCTCCTTCCGCGAAATTACGTCTTCGCAGAAGGTTGCGACCGCGGTAAAACAACTGTCGCTACCGGCCATGGAGCGTATGACGGGCGGTAGCGAGAAATCTCCTCCAATAACTGCAGTGAGGACCCCACGCTGCGCCGCCCAGGCGGAACAAACCGCTAGCGTGTGCTGAGCCGAGTCCTCACTGCAGTCGCAGTGGTGACAGGCGGGACTCAATTCCCTCCTGGTGACCGAGTGCAGATACTTCCCGAAGCAACCGTGCCCGGAAAGGACCTGCGTCAGTCGGAAGGAAAGGGTCCCGTGCTGCCGCCCTGCCCACTCGGCGATGACCGGCTGGAGAGCCTCCACGAGGGCAAAGCCAGCACGTGGAGTCTGCAACCGGGACGACCAACTAGCCATTGTGGCTCGACGAGCGGCCTCACGCCACTCGCGTACCTCTTCCGGCGGGGGCCGTATGCCGCTACCCGCCCGGAAGTCAGCCGTCCGCCGATAAACTTCGGCGAGCACTTCCGCCTCCAAATCCCACGGGGGAGTTCCGGCCAAGGCGCACGCCGCCTCCGTCGAAACGGTGCGGTAACCGCGTATGGCTCTAACCGCCAATACCCTCTGAGGGCGCCAGAGGCGAGCCCTATTCTGGGCAGTCAGAGCCGCCGCCCACACCGGTGCACCATACAGCGCCATTGACCGGACAACCCCCGTGTAAAGCCGTCTCGTCGCGACGCTGGCTCCACCCAAATTCGGCAAAAGTCGCCCAAGGGCAGAAGCAGCGCCGACCAGCTTTGGAGAAAGCTGTCGGAAGCGCTCGTCGAAGAGCCACCTGCCGTCGAGGATCAGGCCCAGATATTTACTCTGGGCCTGAACCGGTACGAGGACCGAATTGACTACGATAGAGGCGCCGGGTGGTGGACCACGACGGGGCCCATGGAACAAAAGGGCCTCCGTCTTATCTAGGGCCACTCGTAAACCCAGCGCCTCAATGCGCCCGACCACCAAAGAGACTCCCACGGTAGCCAGGCGCGCCGCCTCTTGAAAGTTCGCCCCCCGGGCCGTGACCAATGTGTCATCGGTGTAACAAATTACGCCCAGCCCGGGGGGAAGACGACCTCGAAGGGCCCAGTCGTATCCCATATTCCACAGGAGTGGTCCGAGGACAGACCCCTGTGGAACACCGCACGACATGGGCCGCCGCCTCAGAATGCCATCTCGGTCCTCGTACATGACGGTACGCTCCCTAAGATAGTCTGCCACAAGCCCCCTCAGGTACTCTGGCACCCCGTGGTAGTGGAGTGCTTCCCTGATGCAGCTAAATGGCAGACTATTAAATGCGTTGGCGATGTCCAACGACACCGCCAACAGCACGCCGCCACAGCTCACCGCCTCTTCGGTCACGGCCCTCAGGCGCAACACAGCATCGACTGTCGAACGCCCGGCTCAAAACCCGTATTGGGCGTCCGACAGATCGGGGCCCACCTCGCAGAGGTGTCGGACGATGCGGGCAGAGAGTATCCTCTCAAACATTTTACCCGCCTCGTTCAGCAACACGATGGGCCTATAGGCCGCGACCGAATCGGTCGGCCGTCCCGGCTTCCGTAGTAGGACCAGCTTCCCGCTCTTCCAACCCTCAGGAAAGCGCCCGGACGCCAAGCTGGTGTTTAGGACTTCCCCGAGGCGATCCGACATGTGGTCGAGGGTTCGCGCCAGCACTCGGGCAGGTATCCCATCTGGCCCAGGGGCGGTGTTCTTAGAGCGAATCCGTAGAACGACCGCCCCTATCTCCGATTCCCTGACGGGCGGAACATTATCCTCGTTCCGTCCCCCGTCGTCTTCGACCATGAAGGCCATCGACGGGGGTGTGTGCTCCGCCCGCTGCGGGAAAAGACCCTCGACCACTTCCCGCAGGAAGCTGGGCTGGAGTGTCGCGCGGAGCTTTTGTCGCACCGCACGATAAGGGCGACCCCAGGGGTCACGATCGAGACCCTCCAGCATCTCCTTCCTCTTCACTTCTTTGGCGCAGCTAATGACCAGCTTCAGAGTTTTCCGCGCCTCTCGGTACTCTTCATGAAGCTGGTCCTCCTCGCCGTCTACGCGTTGTCGCCGCCGACTACGGGTGTAGGACCTCCGGGCACGAGTACAGGCCGCGCGGAGGTCCGCCAACTCCTGAGACCACCAGTAAACCTCCTTCCGTGGAGGCTTACAACCTCGGATGCGGGGCATGGCCGCATCGCAGATCTGCGTAATCGCATCGCGGAAACGAACAGCCCCCATGTCGAGCTCCTCGGTCGGAGCCTGCGGAGACAGCCAGGAGTAAATAATGGCTGCCTCCTCTAGTAGGTCCCTGTTCAGCTTCGAAATAGCCCACCGCGGAAAGCGAGAAGAAGGCCGCGCCGTGTGACCCCTACTGGAGTCCTGGATCCGGGAAAGCTCAAATCGGATGTAGAGGTGATCCGAGAGCGTCTCAACCTCTTCCAGATCACGCCAATTTCTTACTCGTGCGGCGAGGGCAGGGGTTGCGAACGAAAGGTCCACTATCGACCCCCCCTGCTGTCGCACGCACGTGTTAGTGGAGCCTCTGTTTAATAAACAGAGGCCCACCGAAGCCGCCCACTCCTCTACGGCTTCGCTCCTAGCATCCGTTCTGGGGGAACCCCACGCAACGGATTTTGCGTTGAAGTCCCCCAGCACAAGGACGTGCCCAGACGTTAGTCGCCGTATCGAGGTCTCCAAGCTGTTGAGGAAAACCTCGAAGTCGCTCAAACTCCGGTTGGGGGAGAAGTACACACCGTATACGGTAATCCCCCCCCACTCAGCAGCAACATATCCAGTGCCCTTGTCTCTTAGCGACAAGGGTAAGGAATGAGGCGCTGTGGAGCCGACGACTGCCACGGAGCCGTCCCGGTCACCCAATCAATTCGGTCGAGGAGGAACATAGTAGGGCTCCGCGGCTACGGCCACACTGATCGACCACTGTACCATGGTTTGTAGCAAGAGATCCTGCGCTGCGGCACAGTGGTTCAGGCTCGTCTGGACAAGGAGGTTGGAGACTTGGTCCATTACCGGACTGTCTCTACAACCTCCTCCATGGGCGATGATGGTGACAGACGAACAACATCGGAGACAGCCTGGGCCGACTGGCTAGCCCCCGATGATTGCCGAGATTCACGGGAAGGCTTGCAGCCCGCCTGCCCGATCTGGTGATTGGCGAGCTTATTACCCGCCTCACACGCCGGGCAGTGAGGGGCGGCAGAGCATTCTGCCGCCTTGTGCCCCGGTCGACCACAGCGGAAAGATAGTCCGCTGCAATCAAAACGACTACCACACTTGGCGCGTGTGTGTCCCGATGCCAGGCATTTATAACACCTCATCGGTCTCGCCGCCAGGATTGTGATCCTAGCGTTCACGAAACCGATGAGTAGTCGGCCTGCGTCGCCCAAAGCTTTGGCCGACGCTACGGGACAACTGACCCACACAGCACCAAGTCCTCCTGGACCGGGGCGGATGGTGCCGACCCTAATGTTTTCCGCGTTGCACCCCGTCTTCTCTGCAATCGCAACGCGGACGTCTTCGGCCGTTACAGAGTCATCCAGGCCCGAGATGCGCAATTCAGCGCATTTTGTAGGCCTGGTGATCTTCACACCATCCGTGGCTGCAAATATTCCCCGCAGCTTCTCGACAAATATGTCCGCCGTCTTTATAGCTTCGGCTCCAGGAAACTCGAGTACTCGAGCTCCTGTCTGAGCGAGGCGCAATCTGACCCCTCCAGTCCCGAAATCGTTGGGGAGACTGTCCCGGGCCCTCTTGAAAATGGCCGCGTAGGACAGTCCGCCGTTAGCTGCCTCCGGTGATACGGTGACCACCACAGCCGCAGTCTTAGGAGGTAGTAGTTTACGTGGCTTCTTCGTGGTAGCCACTGCCACCGATGGCGCCTGTTGGGTAGAGGCATTTTTACCCCGCTTCCGGGACTTTTTAGCCCCCCCAACTACCCGCCAACCATCGTTGGGAGGGGCAGATGTGGAGGGATCAGATAAAGGTGTCGGAGTGGAGAGCGGTGGAAATGCCGCTACAGGCTTGGTCGCCGGGTTACGTGCTTCCCTAGGTGCTACAGTCCTACCTACTGCCTTAGCCACCTGCCGCGCCTTTGGAGCGGCCGCAGGAACAGCAGACACCGACGCCGCCGCTGCATAAGACACGCGACCGCCCACAACGGGAAGCGCTGTCGTCACTGGTGCGACCTTCGGTCTATGTGCTGCCAGCGGCGGCCGGACAATGGGAGCCGGAGGCAGTCTCGCCTCCAGGCCAGTGAGACGCCCATCCATCATACGCCACACTGCGTCCGTAATTTGGCGCAGGTGGGCATCAGGGATGATACCGATGGGAGAGGGAGCAGGCTGAGATGAGGTCTTGGCCGGATTTTCCGTCGGACGATGTGCTCGAAATTGGGCGAACTGAGCACTGAGCTCAGCCACTTGCCCCGTCAGGTGATCGTTAGCCGCCTGAAGGCGTGCTACATCCCCCATGAGGTTTTCCACGACTCCAGCAATGGCAGAAGAGGAGTCCTTAAGAGCCCTAACGAAAGAACTCTTAAGGTTCCTGGACTTGGTGGCCACTTTATGGATTATGGCCACCCCCATATTTACTTTCTCCTGCAAAGACACCGGTGTTTGGGAGATAGAATCCCTTCCCACCGGTTCCCGTATTTTCTGCAGGAGATCAGCAATCTCCTCCTCTGCTGCGCTTTCACCTTCTGCTCTGACCCTTCTGTAGGCTTCTGCCTTGGAGAAGACAGAGCCTGATGGGGTCGAGATCAAGGTGCGTGACCGACCTCTGCGGCTGCTACCGACTTTAGGGGGCAGCATCTCCTGGGACGTGTCGCTCTCTTCGTCCCTGGAGTGTCCGCGTTTTCTCTTTGTTGACTCCAGTGCGTCCATAGTCGCACTAGAGTTACCTCCATCCGACGGATTAGCGGATTTCGAACGAATTCGTTCCGAAGTTCTTCGGCTCCCAGCAGCCAAAATGACTTCTGGGAGCCCAACCGAGATCGGCGTTCCCACCAATACGCCCTCTTCGTGGGACGAGTAATCGTCCGCCCTTGCACTATTCTCCTTCCTACCCTTCTTCTCCTTCTTTTTTTCGTCAGTTTGATTATTTTTATTTAAGTTTTGTTCCATATTTAATCCCACGATTGGGGGAGAATTAATGGTCGACCCGGGCAGAGATCCCCCAATAAATTTATGCCCAACCGAGGGGTCCACAGGTGCCTCGGCTGGGAGTGCGCTTACGACTGAACTCGAAGAGATACGCGAGTGGCGAGAGGCCACTCGTCGAACCACTGTCGCTCGTTGGTCGTCCCGGTTGGAGGCTTGACGTGCTGCCTTCGGGAAGTATCTGCACTCGGTCGCCAGGAGGGAATTGAGTCCCACCTATCACCACTGCGACTGCAGTGAGGACTCGGTTCAGATACGCGTGCGGTTTGTTTCGCTTGGGTGGCGCAGCGTGGGGTCCTCACTGCAGTTATTAGAGAAGATCTCGGTAGCGATAGTTGTTTTACCACGGTCTCAACCTTCTGCGAGGATTCAATTTCACGGAAGAAGGCGGCGGAGAAGGCCTGGGAGGACGATCATCACTCGGCACCGGGCGGTGGAGGTGCGCGTACCAGCGCCTCATACCGCCCTGAGTGTGGCCGCGGGTGGACGGGACGGGTATCCCCTCCATCCGACATAGTGGCCAGCCGCGAGGATTTGAAGGTCGCCTGTGCCGTACATTGCCTAAATAGAGAGTTTATCCACAGATGGTGCCAGCTGTAGCCGGCAGGCGCTAGGAGAGATCTGGATGTCGTAATAACAGCTGTTCCCGGATTCCTCCTATGTCAGGCGCAGGGTGGCACACCTTGTGGTTTTAGTCGGTCCGATTCCGACAGACCACCACGCCGTAAGCCCCGGTGGGGTGACGGCCCGAGAGGGTTTCTACATATTAAAAAAAGAGGTCTTTTTTAATATATAGAAACTTTGACTTTGACTGTTGAGCTGCCGGTATTTAAATGGATCGACTGAAGACTGCAGAGACATGTTTCGCCTTTCTTGCATGAGTTTAAGAGTGCAGTCAGAGAACCTCTTGATTCTATTTATGGGACGGGTTTTGAGTAATTGGCACCCGACCGTATGGACAGTTTCCACTAGCCACTTCCACGCACCAGGTCTAGAGCCACTCCAGTACTACCCACCCACAGAAGGCCAACCTAAAGTGACAGCATCCGTGCTGTCAGGTTTCGTTGGTGGGTGCGAGACCGGAGGCCCATTGACGCAGGGGTGACAGTTGTCGTAGTAAATGTGTGCAATACAATGCTACGATAACTGTCATGTCTTTAACGCCCCTAATGAGGAGTAAAAATCGTAATAGGCCACCATAGTGTGGGTGCACCATACTGCATTGTCAGCATTCACAATGAGTATGGTGACTACAACTTTTAGATTCTATTCATGCTTTCCATCAAGCAGAGTACAGTCACTTTGGCAGGCTGTTAAAATAAAACAAAACAAAATAAATAATGCTGGTTACTGAGTTCGTTCGATTCTGAAGTTCGAGCTGAAAGTTTTCGGGGTTTTATCGGGGTTTTGTATTACACCTCTGCTACCTGCTTATGCCTTTTTTTCGACAACCATGGCAAAGCTAATATAGGAGCTGTGACGAAAAAATGGATATGGATAACTTGTGTAACACTGGTTCTCTGTGTGGTCATGGCATCATTCCCATCGAGTTGGCCCACCTCTGCTGAATAATGGCTCTCTCACGTTTCAAAATGGACCTCCCGGAAGCCATGCCCTTGTTAGTACTAAAGACATATCCACGTAGGAGACGTTTACTTCTGAGGCCTGACTAGCCCTCAGAAAGTTGCACGAGGTTCCAAAGAATGGATTGACACGTAGTCGTAGTAACAACGCTACTCCACCCAACAAACAATTTCTTTCATTTTCAACTGGGAACGGCTTTCGATTACATCCAGGGTCAAGTATCCGTGGCAGAAGCTAAACTGGTTATCTAACAGGTCGAGGCGACAATGTTTATTGTTTATTGTTATACCATTTTGTTCAACAGACATGTCGGTTGGAACGCTGAAAAAGAATCTGCAACCCTTTTAGGTTTTTGGAAACGTATTAACTTGGTTTGGTTTCCAGCTGAAAGTTCTAGAATATATATGTTTTCCTAACCTTGTGAATGAAATTAGTATAATTAAAATTTTGAGAATAGGCATGCTATTCTAAAAAATTCAAAAAATTTACTACCAGGCTTATCAGCAGGTAATGGTTATCCATTATTTACACCACAACCTATTTATTTCAGAGGCCCACATAATCAAGATTATATATTTCCAGAAATAATAATAAAATTTAGGTACCTGAAGTATTTATTATAGCAAAGGACTAGGAATTGAAAGTATTATTTTTGTTATTCAATACTGCAGCAAATTCTTCAAAAATCGTAATGAGGGATTACCAATAATAAATACAGTTTAAGAAAAGACTAACGAACTATGTTCAGGGCATTGATCTTTGATTCTGCCGCTAGTTTGCACGTTTCTAATAAATTTGCATGCTTCCGACTAGATGTCGTTAAACGCAAATTCAATTTTAGATCTATCCAAAGCGTTCTGAATTTCTTATAATATTTCTTATTTTTGTTACATCCGTTTATACTAATTAGATAATAATAGTATAAATTTTAAATCGGGACTGTAAAATGTTGTATAGATAGACCTTCAATATTGTTAAAACCAAAATGTTTTCTTCATAACAATAAATCTTTCTCACACGTCACGTAGCCAGATTTGTTCAAATCCTGAACGCGAACGAAAATTTTAAAGAGACAGCGAACGTCAAATAATTAGTGTTTCGTGTCGATCAAATGTTGAACAAGGAAGCGATAGTTATGAACATGAACTGAAGATAAAGCTAATTGATGATTAACATCAATGTCGAAATAAATCGTCAGTGATAGCTTAGCGCTGTAGTGGCATTTCAGTGTCTTACTTTTGTGCTGTAGGCACAATGTTGTCTCGCTACGTGGTTTCGCAAGTGAAACATAATTCCTACTTCCTGGTGGGGCTCGCGTTAGGACTATGGGTGTCATTGGCCGTGATTCCATTAGACGAAGAGCCTTCTGTAGCATGTCCCAGTCCTATAGTAGCCGCGGCCGCCGATGACGAATATGAACCACATCGCGAGGAGCGCCTACTCGGGCCCGCGGGTCAGACCGTTGGACGCAGCATACAACGACCTCGATACTATAGCAACGAACTAGGCATGAGAGGTAGATATATAATGTATAGCAATGTAATAGACCAAGAATCAACTTTGTGTAACTCAGTAATAATGTAGTGTTCTAACAATCCTGTTACGTTCTTGTCTAAGCTGGTGCAATGCTATGTTAAAAGATATATAGAGAAATAAATGTTGTATTTAAAATTACTCACTCCACTAAAATATACAAGGCTGTTAATGAAGAAATTTTATAAGGGGTCTTGTTTGTTCCAGCATCCTTACTTACAGGAGTGTTGAGTTCTGAAGAAGCTCTGAAAAGCCAAATAGCAGCATTGAATCACACTACCGCTCGTCTGCAGCCTGCATTGAAGTTCTTCATTACTGCTAGTGCCATGAGTTCTGTGCCTGGCTTTGCCAATGTAGTAGGCTTTACTGATACAAGAGAAATACTGAAGCCATTTCATGCTCTTAAATATTTAGCAGATAACTATCTAGAAGAATATGACTTCTTTTTCCTAGTGTCAGACACAGCATTTGTGAATGCCAGACGCCTGACAGAGTTGGTGTCGCAGCTGAGTGTCAGTGAAGATGTGTACATGGGCACTGTAGCTGAGGATGACAGTCACTATTGCTCTCTAGGTATGTCAACATTGTATGTTGTTTTTTATTTAGTGGAGTCCATCTTTACTTTGAGTCAACAAGAATAGACACTTATCATTTTGATTTAAAAGTATATATGCTTCTAACTTACTTGAGTAAGTGAAAAGCTAAATGTGCCTACTTGGTCTCACATTTCACTTTTAGAGCAACATGTTTACCCTAAGGAATATACAAAATAGTGTATGTGGACCAGGCAAAGTTTCATATTCAACTGGCCAGTTAGTCTGGTGGTTAGTGAGTGAGGGTCACTTACCCTGTTGGCCTAGGACAAAAGTTGAGTAACAAATATGATGGTTGTTTTGTGGTCTGGGTGTATTTAAAATAAATGTTATGTTTATCAGTAGTTTGGTAATCATATTGTATGACTCTGCTTAGTTTTGGGTCAGCTATCTCGGGCACTGTAGTGCCCCGTCAAGTAAAGCAAAAGAGCGGCAGGGCTGTTTCATCCTTTTCTCGAAGCAGATCAAACCATTTTCGACCCCCTTGTAACTTCATTGTGGATAAAACTATAAGCATGGATTTTCAGGAACCAAGCAGGTATTGTATAAACACGGTATATTTCAAATTTCATTCAATTTGAACCAGTAGCTTAAGAACTATAATGAGTAAAAGTTTCAAGTCGAGTCAAAGTAATTTTCTCACTCACTCACTGACTGATCGAATATCAAAGTCTAAGCCACTCCTAGCAGACATACAAACTTTAAATTTAGAATTCAATTAGTGTTTAGTGTTTGAATGAAGGAAAAACTAAAACTTTTTTCAATTTTGGTCCACTTTTCTATACGACTGTCGACTGCATAATAGTCGACTGTCGACTGCATAAATAACTTGCCCGTATACATTTATGGAATTACAAAGTTACAGTTAATTAATCAGTATACCTGTAAGTATATATATTATAATGGAATAATAAATATGGATTGGTACTTAGATAAAATTATATTCAAAGTTAACTTGAAAAGTTAGAATGTTTTCTTGGCAAATCAGAGCATAGGAGTAACCAGGAGCCATATTGCTCAGAAGAAACTTACAATTTATTTAAAAACAAGAACAATCACATGGAAATTGATGACACATAAAAAACGGTCTTCGGGAATGTAATAAAAAAGCATGACTATAGTTTAGTTTGTTCTTGTAATGGTCTGTGTGCACTAGATGAGAGTGTAATCATGCACTTACCAAACTTTTTTGAAAGCTGAATGAGGAAAACTGCAGCTCAGTATCACGCATTAAGTGAAAAAGAAAAATATTAGAATATTTAAATTATACTAACACTCAAAGTGCATTATCAAGATTCCTCAAAAATTGTAACATCAAAGCCACCGAGAAAAACTCAGAGAGACAGGCCACTTCCTGTCTGTGAGGGTGTTAAGAAAATTTGTTGTTGGTATACAAGAAGTACCGGGAAGGAAAAAAGTAGGAATATCTTCAAAAGAAATAAGATCCCATAAAACACAATACTTGTCAAAAAAACCAAGGGTCGCAACTTAGTTTTTGTAAAAAGTTAACAATCATAATTTATTTTCTCTTCACAAAAATGGTTCTTATTGTACATTCGAGTCGGTCATCACATTTTGTGAGAGACTGGTGTCTATGATAGGTATAAGATACCTGTGTTACAGGTCACCAGGTCCCTATACCACTTAGTTTACAAGTAAGTTAACATTTTAGACAGCGATATACATGCTGGAGAAGAAGAAAATTTAAAATTAAGCATTAACTTGAACATTACAATCGTTAGTGTGTGTGTGTGTGTGTGTGTGTGTGTGTGTGTGTGTGTGTGCGTGTGCGTGTGCGTGTGCGTGTGCGTGTGCGTGTGCGTGTGCGTGTGCGTGTGCGTGTGCGTGTGCGTGTGCGTGTGCGTGTGCGTGTGCGTGTGCGTGCGCGTGTGCGTGTGCGTGTGCGTGTGTGCGCGTGTGTGCGCCCTGTGTTTGCATTCTGATTTTGTGAGAGGATACATCAAAAAAAAGGCATTCACTTTGCTATATAGATACTCACCGAGAAAACAGAAAAATCGATGTGACAGACTAGTGTGGAAGTCGGTTATTAAGTTATTCAGTACCTACATAACAACGTCTTATAATGACCATATCAATATTAAAAATCTGTAACTTTTTAAATAAATTGATTGACTCAGCAACCACATTAAAGATTCTTATTTATATACGTATTACTTGTGAGATATATTGTGATTTCATGTGTATCAACTTTTTACGGTAGAAGAACTGAGTTGCGAGACTTGGTTTTTTTTGACAAGTATTGTTTTTTATCGGATTGTTATGATATGAACATGTACGTATCAAGAGTATGTTGTACTATATTCTGAGAGACAGAAATCATTTTCTTGAATTACAACAAATTTTTTAAGTGATGCCATTTTATTTTAATCAGACTATTATATATAGTATGAATTACATATGTTCAGCAGTGGGCTTTGAAAAGCTGTAGATGAAATTAGCTATTCCATTGTTTGCCTGGTTTGAAGATCCAAGGTATCGAGTAGAGATATGGTTTAAGACAGTTTTTGGTATTATGAAAACTACTTGTTTTAACTTGTATGTTTATTACATTGCTATTTTACATAACCTCTCGTTCTACCCATAACAGGTATGTTACACTTTCTTTTGCTTTGAGGGTGATTCGTGAGAAGAATAGGGTGTGTTTCGTTCCAAGGTTGCAAGTTGTTACACCTGGTGCCTTCAGGAAAGCGGATGGTACTATGATGTGTCGCGTGTTTCAGAGGGTGGGGTGTTGTTATCGAACACGGTACTTCGCGCAGTGCACAACGAGCTGGACTGGTGCGTTCGGAACTCATACTCGCCGCACCACCACGAGAACATCGGACGTTGCGTGTTGCACGCGGCGCATCTCTCCTGCACGTCGCAGCTACAGGTCAACACTTCCTTTATTTCTTAACTAGACAACCAACCGCCAGGCCCAGTTTCACACCGGTGTATTATTTGTTTGTGACAGTTTTAAACTGTTAACACATTTGAAAGAAAAAGAAAGTTTATTTTTAAAATGAGCGACTAAGCTCCGCAGGCTGTTTAATTCTGACGCGGTCAGCGGCAGAGACAACACAATCGTTTTACGGACTCATTGCTTTTATTTGGCATTATCTTGTGACCGAAACCAACAATTACCATGGTGGCAAAACTAATCGTTCAGGACACGCATTCCTTTTTATTCGAGATCATTCTTACTTTTAGTTCCGTTTCTATTTTATTTTAATTATTGTTCTTATAATGATACGTTACGTATAATACGTATCGATCACCCGTCGTATTATACCTATTTACCATAATAAAAAGCAGCGTACGGCGCTCAGGGCAAATTTTTGTAAAATCATTTGTTATATTAAAAAAATAGCATCGCTGCTTCATTTTAAACTTTGATCAGTCGGTTTTCTACCAAATTTTATTTCGCTCGGGGAACGCTCCCGTCGCGTACCGACCCTTCTGAACGCGCACGCGGTGCGTCCACAGGGCGAAACCTACAAGTCGGTTCGGGCCGCCGTCAGCGAGACCGGGCCGGCGCTGAGCGAGGAGTCGGCGGACGCCGTGACCGTGTTCCCCGTGAGCCGCGCCGCGCACCTGTACACGCTGCACGCCTTCGTGTCGCGCGTGCACCTGCAGCGCGACCGCGCGCGCGTCACGCGCCTGCGCGCGCAGCTGTGGCGCGGCGCCGCGCGCCACCCGCCCGGCTACCGCAACGCGACCTGGCCCGGCGGGCTGCGCGCCGACCCCGGCCTCGCGCCGCCGCTGCCCGACACCAGGTGACGCCTCGCCCGACGCCTCCGGGCCCCGCGACCGTCGCTCGCATTCACGACACCCGTTCCGTCGACAGGTTCGACCACCTGCGCTGGATCTCGTTCAACGCCACTCACGCCTTCTACCCGGACGATCACCGCGAGGTGGCGCTCATCGAGGGAGCTCATCGCGAGGCGCTAGACGTAAGTGGGTCCGGGCGAGGGGGGCGGGGGGCGCACTCGCAGCCGCGGCACTAACGGCCCGACGCCCCGCAGCTGGCGGTGCGCTCGGCGGAGGCGTGGGCGCTGCGGCGCTGGCCGGGCGCGCGCGCGGCGCGGCTGCTGGAGGGCGCGTGGCGCTGGGAGCCGGCGCGCGCGCTGCGCTACCGCCTGCTGCTGCGCCTGCGCGCCGAGCCGCCCGAGCGCGGCCTGCGCCTGCTGGAGGTGGCGCGGCCGCTGGGCGCCGTGCGCCTCGTGCCCGTGCGCTACGTCACGGAGAGCGCGCGCCTCACGCTCGTGCTCGGCGCCACGCTCGACGCGCGCGGCGCCGCCGACGCGCTCTCCTTCCTGCGGCGCTACGAGAGCGTGTGCATCGACCAGGATAAGAACACCGCCCTCGTCATGGTCGGTCCTTTTTTTTCTTCTCGAAATCGAGCGAAACGTTAGATTCGAGGGAAGATCCGTAGCGGAGCGGGCCGAGACCGGCTCCGGCCGGCGGCGGACGAGCTCGGCCGGGACGCGATCGAGCTTCGGCGTCGTGAGTCGTTTTATACGAAACTAACGATACGCGTCGAACTCGAGTCCCGGTCCGCGGCCCGGCCGGTCCGATCCGATACGATTCCTCCCCGCGCCGACGAACGAGAATTCGAGAGTCGGCCGCTTCCCGTCGACAGGTGATAGTGAACGAAGGCAACGACACGGCGGCGGCGGCCCCGCTGCGCTCGGCGTTCGAGGCGCTGAGCGCGCGCCACGCGCACGCGCCGCTGCAGCTGGCCGAGAGCGCGGCGCCCGCGCGCGACGAGAGCGCGCCGGGCGCCGAGGCGCTCGAGCGCGCGCAGCTCGCCGCGCTCGACGCCGCGCTGCCGCTGCTGGCGCGCGACGCGCTCGTGCTGCTCACCGTGGCGCACGCCGAGTTCAGCCAGGACTTCCTCAACAGGGTGAGGGCCCCTCCCGTCCCCGACGGTCGGAGCGAGCGGCGGCCGCTCGGCGCTCGCTCTGACCGTCCGTCCGTCGCAGGTGCGCATGAACACGATCGCCGGGGCGCAGTGGTACCTGCCGCTGCCGTTCGCGCGCTACTCGCTGTACGCGCACCCGCGGTTCGTCGCGCCGGGCGGCGGCAAGCCGGCGACGAACACGGGCCGCTTCAACGAGCGCGCGCGCCTCGTGGCGGCCTTCTACCGCGCGGACCTGGAGGCGGCGGCGGCGCGCGCGCGCGGCGAGCGCTCGCCGGCCGCGGTGCTGGCGCGCGCGCCGCTGCACTGCGTGCGCGCGCCCGAGCCCGCGCTGGTGCTGGCGCCGCGCGGCGCGCCGTGCGGGGCGGGCGCGGGCGCGGGCGCGGGCGCGGGCGCGGGCGCGTGCTGGCGCCGCGTGGCGCCGGGCGCGGCCGTGGCGCTGGACCTGGGCGCGCGCCACTCGCTGGCGCAGCTGCTGCTGGAGCACGAGGCGGACGCGGAGCCGTGACGCGCTGCGACTCGACAATAAAACTCATGCTCGCGCGCACTCGTTTTCTTTCTCTCCTCGCCCGCTCCGTCGAAGCGCTCGGAAGCGCTAAATCGGCTTCGAAACGGCCAGCGGAGGATACTGATCGAGAATGTCTCGAAGCCGGTGAGTTTATAGGAGGCAAATCGAAGCCTAGCGTGCCTCTCGCGTTCCCTCTGTATTTCTTACTGCTTTAAAAAACCTTTTAAAAATTTATGATTACGAATTAGTTGCATCGATTCGATCGATGCGACTAATTCGTATTCCTGATCGACCGATCGGTAATCACGACCGTCGAGATGCATGTTGCTAAATAATATGGTAAAAATTTTTGACTAATATTAATGACTCGACTCCGCCGAATCTTCCTTCCGTAAAGATTTTACCTATACACATGAAATCGAGCGATTTCGATACCTTTTTGACAATTGAGTCAATATGCGTGTCAAAAGGCATCTTAGGTGATACTCGTCCAGGTTTAGTCTAGGATGGTGCTGTTTCTTTGAAGAGTATGACCCCCACAAGTATAAGATGTGCGCAAAACATTACATTTCCTGGTATATGTTACATATACTTAGTCTGGCCATAAATACTGTTACACTTAATTATAAAAAAATATTACATTTGAATTTCGAATCTGTCATTTTTATACGATTGTTCATTGTGTTTTCTCATTTTGGCGCCAATACATTGTAAAATATTTTGCGATATTAAAATGGTGTGGGGTGATAAAGAGAACCGAATCGCTGTGATAGCATTACACAAAGTAGGTATGGAGCCAAATGCAATTTTTAAAACTCTCCATACACTTGGTATTAGTAAAATGTTTGTGTACCGGGCTATTAATAGGTACAATGAGACCTCCTCTGTTTGTGACAGAAAAAGATCTGGCCGTCCACGTAGTGTTCGTACGAAAAAGGTGGTCAAAGCAGTAAGGGAAAGAATTCGAAGAAATCCTGTCCGAAAGCAAAAGATTTTATCTCGGGAAATGAAGATAGCACCTAGAACCATGTCGCGTATTTTAAAAGATGACTTAGGACTTGCAGCCTATAAGAGACGCACTGGCCATTTCTTAACTGATAATTTAAAGAAGAATAGGGTGGTAAAATCGAAACAACTACTGAAGCGGTACGCAAAGGGAGGTCACAGAAAAATTTTGTTTACGGATGAGAAAATTTTTACAATTGAGCAACATTTTAACAAACAAAATGACCGTATTTATGCTCAAAGCTCTAAGGAAGCTTCCCAATTAGTCGACAGAGTGCAACGTGGACATTATCCGACTTCAGTGATGGTTTGGTGGGGTGTTAGCTATGAAGGAGTGACTGAGCCATATTTTTGTGAAAAAGGTATCAAAACATCGGCACAAGTGTATCAAGATACCATTCTTGAGAAGGTAGTTAAGCCCCTTAACATCACCATGTTCAATAACCAAGTATGGTCCTTCCAGCAAGACTCGGCGCCGGGTCATAAAGCTCGGTCCACGCAGTCTTGGTTGGAATCGAACGTTTCGGACTTCATCAGAGCTGAAGACTGGCCGTCGTCTAGTCCCGATCTTAATCCGCTGGATTATGATTTGTGGTCAGTTTTAGAGAGTACAGCTTGCTCTAAACGCCATGATAATTTGGAGTCCCTAAAACAATCTATACGATTGGCAGTGAAGAATTTTCCCATGGAAAGAGTGCGTGCTTCTATTGATAACTGGCCTCATCGTTTAAAGGACTGTATTGCAGCCAATGGAGACCACTTCGAATAAGCTTTTTATATTTTTAATTGTTTTATATTTATGTATTAAACTGACACACTGTAAAAGTAATAAATGTTATTTGCAGTTAACAATTTTCTTTTTTCTTTATTACAATATTTATGGCAAGACTAGGTATTAGAGCATTTAGCAGGGTTAAGATCGAGTTTGTTTAGACGGCTGTACTCTTGTGGCCGAGTCAGCCGACATATCTTCACTTGAAGATTGAGTTTTAGAACTTTCATGTCGTCTGCGAAGCATAGTAACTTTGATGATGGAAAGCATTGGTCGATGTCGTTTACATTTTCGCAAACACATCGTTTCTCAAACAAAAGGGGCCCAAGGGGAGCCCTTGCGGCACACCACTGGACACGGACAATCAATTAGATCTATAGTTGTTCATCGCTACAGTCTGAAATCTATTTTCTATGTATGAAGAAAACCATCTCAGAATATCATCACGAATTCAAAGCTTAAGTTTGCCGTCATTCATGGATTTGGTAATAATTCAGTCACTTAACAATGGTGGCTACAGCCCGGCCCCTTAGGAAACCATGCTGTTTAGGGCTCAATGGATTTGAGATTGTAAAGCAAAGCTAATAATAGGCAAATCTCTCAAATACTTTAGCTATAATGCACAATATAGAGACTAGAATTCATAATCACAATTTTTGAACCTTTTTTATGCACAGACGCTACAAAGTTTGATTTCCATAGCATCGGATATGTAGTAACTACCTACAGATAAGGACTTAACAAGAGAAGCGAGATTGGCAAGGCTATAGATTTTGCACACCCTTCCAAGAATTCGTTAACATTTGAATCTAATATCCTGTGCAAACAAACGTCGCGCGGGGCACCCTCCCCGCGTCCTGCGAAGAGTCTGACCACTAGCTCGTTTCTCGGCAATTTTGTCGCAATGGATCGCTTCACGAAGCCGCAGCGCGCTTATTGTGCGAAACAATTTTATTTAAACAACAGTTCGCTTATTACCGTGAGACGCTTATTTTGCGTTGAATACGATTTACACGACTTAAATTAGTGTCCGAATGTCCTTTGTTGCGTGTTTGCCCAGGGAACCAATTAGACGACACGTTGATTGTAATATTTAATAATGACTCGTTTTCTTAACATAAACTAAAGTTTATATACAATAATATTTATGTATGTAATATGGACAGGTTTAGGTGGGGGTAACTAGGTTGTTTGCTTGTTTACTTAAATTGCTAAATTGACAATATATTATTTATGCTTCCTTATTTAATAATTTACAATATCAAGAGTAGGTCAACTGAGTAAATAATTAATGTAGCACGTAGCCGCGTACAGACCTAAACTATTATAATACTATGGCTTCGCCATATCCTTTAGTAAAAAAATGGGTGAAGAACTTCGAAGAGACGGGATCTATTCTAAATGTGAAACAAACTGGATGTCCAATTCTCGCATCGAAGAGAACATGCAACAAAATTCAAAGAAAATTTCCCGCTTCTGTTCGACGTAATTCATTATGATTTATTGGCTGAATTATGGTTATCCCGCACATTATTACGGCGTATTTTGAAATTACATCGATATAAGATCCTGATTCGTATACCGAAACACTGTCAGAACGATTCAGTAATTTTGAAATCTTATTTTCTTACGAAGCCCATTTTCACCTCAACGGACATATAAAAAGAACAGAATTGTGGGTATTGAAGCAGTGAAAATCCCAAAGCTAAACACGAGAGGTCACGTCATTCTCCCAAGGTAACTGTATAGACTGCAATTTCAGCAAAAGGAATCACTGGACCCTACTTTTACGAAGATTCTCGCAGCCGTTCAGTTACTGTTAATTCTGCTGAATATATAAAAAAGACATCTAATAAGCTTTCTTGTAAATAAACAAAATTTATAATATATCAAATGGTTTTTTTAATACAATTTTTTTCAAATGTTAACTAATTCGTGGCCCACCTGAATATATATTTTTTAACAGTTTTACTGTTATCTTGCATCACAAGAGCCCTTTTCTGTCCTTTAATTGTCTGTGATTCTTTCTCTTCTATTTCTTGTTGCTCTAACATTTTTCTAATTGAGTCCAACATTGCATTTGATTAGAATCAGTAATTGGTGTATGACGGATCAATTGCTCTGCTTCACGGCAGAGATGACTTCAAATAATGAAGCTTTTGCACATTGTCTAAAGAATCATTTTTGTAAACTAACGATTAAAAAGATCGTGGAATATTGTCCACTGTATATTTACCCGAAAAAGTCGTTATGGCTGTCTTAGGCAACTGTACGAAAGTATTAGTAGACTTAGATGTACTAGGATTCTGATCGCTTTGTAGCACTGAACCTTTAACAACAAGTATTTTGTTGTTGTTTTCAATAAAATTTTGTAAATGATGAATATACCTCTACTTTATTGTAAATATCACTTGCCTCAGAATTTTTTAGGTCTTCTAATTTAAAATTTTCAAATAATTTTGAATTCTTTTTGTCTAATGTTTCTTGTTTTGTTTCAACGTACCCTGTGGCTAATCTATCCTTACCGTTTTTCTTAAAATTAATTAATCCCTTATTTAAGACATTATATAAACTTTTCATAAAATTAATTGATCCTTCCATTTTATAGGACTGTTTTTAAAAAGTGGGAAAATTCAACTTGAAAATAAATAATTATAAACTCAACTATTTAGATGAGCCAATTGTAACCAGTTTAAGTTGTTCTGATAAAAAACTATAAGTATCCTAAAATCAACTCTAAAATATTCTACATCTCAATTACTTACTGGTTAAAATTTTACAAGTGTTTTAGAAATTTAAAAGTCGGGTAGAAATCGGGCATAGGTTCCCCGTTCTCCTGTTTTTCTTAAAGTCCAAAAACTACGATGTACACAAGAGAAAGTCCAAAATATTAAAAATAAATTTTACAAGTCCCAAATTTCTTGCGATTCTTCAAAGCGTATAATTTCGTAGAAATAAAGTCTATAATAATTTAACTTGACTGTTTGAATTGAACTAAACTACTGCTCAGGAACTAAATAAAATATAAAAATTGTACTCACAAATAAATTCACATTTGACACAAACACTTTGTTGACATTGAAGTAGCGGCCTCTGGTGGATACTGGTTGACCTGCAAGCGGCTTCCGATGAATCGGTCTGCTTACTTGCTAATGATGTCTTGTGCTTCGCCTGTGTAGCACTGGATATTGCACGTCTTCTGTGGCAACAATGTTGAACTAACACGCATCAGCTGATCTTGCCAACAACGACGGAGACGTCGCCTACGGTGGCGCCGTAAAGAAGTCCTTACCCGTCGCGTAGGACCAATGTTGGATACCAAGCGTGGTATCGTTGGACTGGGTGTCTGACACTAGTAGGGATTTAAATAAAACCACTGTGCACTGTACTATGGGTTCGTAAGGCTCCACGGTTTAAATGGCTGTCGCCTTGTACTAAACCCCAGTTTTGTTCTTATACAAAACACTTGTAGGTTTTATACACTAACGCGTATAACAGAACGATAGCGCGATCTAAGTTTGTAATAGTTCCATCTAGGGAACGTAAAGGTAACTAAAATTTTGTTTCGACCTTGATCGCACTATGCTGTTATTGGTCTCGAACAAGCGCTCTTATCAATGAAGAATTGTACCATATTGGGTACTTACCCTTACGTTAGAGTTTATGTGATATATTTCGAAGGTTTGGTTTCATTAAAAAAATACACTGAGTTGTCTATTAAACACCTCATCGTTAAATTAAACATGTAATTGTTATGAGTAGAAACTGTGCCTACTTGTAATGAGTCACATAATTACATCATACCTTTGCACTCGGCACCTCTCCCAAATCTAGGTCATAAGAATGCATCATACTTTTCTTTATAAGTTGTATTAATAAATTATTCAGTCGTACTCCAACCTCTGTAATAGTTAACCGCCAAATATGTATCCATCACGTCAATCCTTCGTTTAATTTCACTGTCAAACCAGAACATACAACGGACGTCAAAAAACTATTATAAAGTTTTACAGTCTATTTCTTTGAGCACGGAGTGGGCAACAGCCGTAGTGTGCGATTGCGTGCTCATGCCAGAATGCTTACTAATCTCTTAATTCCTTACCAATATTATTAGTGTGAAAGTGTTTTTTGTTTGACTCTTTTTCTTTCTTTCACATCGCAATGGAGCAATTTTATGATACGATTTTTGTTTCTAGAAATAGTTTGGTAAGAATGATATAGGCTACTTTCTACCGCGGTAAAACAGCTCATTGCCTTGAGAAGATGCATTATGATGTGTATTTGAATCTCTGCAAATTTTATAAGTTCCGTTAGATGGTACTATATTGAACAAGGTACCTAGACTATCGATATACTTTTAAATATTTTTTTTACTTTAAATATTATAAATGCGAAAGTTTGTAAGGATGCATGGATGTTTGTAACTGTCTCACGCAAAAACTACTGTACGGATTTAAATAAACTTTACAATGTATAATAGGCATGATGCCGGATTTTGACGAGTTGGTCAATAATACTCCTGAGTGTATAGTATTACCAAAAAATATATTTTTTCGACAGAGAATAAAGGTATTTTTGAAAAAAATGCGGTTTTAGTCAAATGTTCATATTCTAGCGCCAAAACGGCAGTGGGTGTCATGACCGCTGCTTGTAACGTCACACCTATGAAAACTAAGTGTAAACATTGGAGTGCATTATAGACAACAAATATGGGTGGACGGGACGGGTTTTCCCCTCCATCCGTTACAATGGCCAGCCGCGAGGAGGCGACGTCCGCGTGTGCCGTACGTCGCCTAAATAGAGAGTTTATCCGCAGATGGTGCCCACGGAAGCGGACAGGCGCTAGGAGGGATCTGGATGTCGTAATAAGAGCTGTTCACGAATCTCTTCTATGTCAGGCGCAGAGTGGCACACCGTGTGGCTTTAGTCGGTCCGATTTCGACACCACCCCGCCGTAAACGCCAGTGGAGTGACGGCCCGCGGGGGTTTCCACAGGTTAAAAAAAAATGGTTTCATTCACAAAAAGTGATGTTATGAGTACCGATGTCGCCGCCTCAGATTATGGAAACGGAGGTTACCTGCGTTCTGCGTTGTCTGTTAGTTATTTTGTGCTTGGTTGAATTTAACGTGGTTACTTAGAAATATAATTTGTTTTCAATAAATAATTACTACTTCCTTCGCTATTCAATTGAACTACTGATTAATTATCATCATCTCATCAAATTATTCATACTAGTGGTCGCCCATTGGTCGAAATTCGACCATAATAAATTTAAATTGTAAGTGACTTAATATACATTATTAAAATATAATATTCAAACATTATTAAGGTTCTACTGTCCAAAACTAAACTACTATAACCACAGATTTGACCAAGACTGTTATTTGCCAATTTCTATTTTGAACAAATTATATGAAATTAAAAAGAAGTAAAATAAAGAATACCTATTTAAAAAATGTTTATTAAAACAAGACATGCTATAAGAGGATGCAAAACAAAAAAACATTTTTTATCGCATATTGTAATAATATAATTAATGATTTAAAACTTCTCTGAAAACAATGTTTTTTGTAAAAACTCTTTCATCGTTTGCTAAATGTCCTTGGCCATTATATTCGGATATATAAAACCTTAAACCAGCGAATGAACGAACTCTACTTGCTGCGACATACCCATGTGACATTGCCTATGTGTAAAAACTGGCCGTTTTAATAAAACATCAATTTTTTGGACTGTTTTGTCCAATTCCAGTGAAATTTCACGCATTATGTTGTTGTTACATGTTTGACTAATACGTTCTTGTAATCTATAATTAATAGCAGTGTCAACATCATAAAAATATAATTGTGCATAACATGGTGAGCGACCATATGCGGCAGTCATTGGGCCTGATCTGTGATAAAAAACATCATGTATTTTGAAATGATACACTCCACTTGTAACTGCCTCAGCAATTTTTGCTTCTGAGCTAACCATAGCAAAACATGAATTATATTTCCTAATATTTTCAAAATAATTTTTTGATTTACTTTTTATTGAAGGTTCATTGGAAGTAAGTCCATCATACAATGATTAATAATATTCATTTTGACTTAAGGGTGGTAATATTGCTTTACCCTTGTAACAACATGAAGTGAATGCAGTTCGGTCGCCTAAAGTCACTTCAGATTCAAAATGTTTCGCATTGCAAAATTTGCACTCTAAATTCATTAATCCAGAATCATAACTTAAAAACACATTTGGAATGACATTTAGAGCACATTTAGAAGTATCTCTCAAAATCATATTACTATTGAATATTACTGGTGGGGAATTATTCCTTCCTCTTAGAAAAATATTCCTTCTTCTTTGTCTCTCACTCCGACCCGTTAATGTTCTATGTTGAGGCATAATTAAAGTTCTTTCATTAAATTACTGAATCAAAAATAGAAAAAGATTTTACCTGTATGATGATGTTGTTAATTCTGATAATTCGTACACATTTAAGTGTACGTAGTTATGCATTCCGACCCCATACTCAGAATTGTGTTAGTACACTAAGGGCGCATCACGCCACCAACGCTGTCGATTAGCAATTTGACACCTACACCGATTTAGTATAATCATCATAAAACTAATGTAGACCAAACACATTAAATTAATTACCATGTACCAAGAAGCTACCCGTGGGTCCCATCACACGGACAGCACACACACACACTGTAATCCAGTATGTAAGCTAAGTTTAAGAATTAGATGATTTCATTCTGGTCATTCTGTTCATTCTGTTAGTACCATCTTGCCAGTGACATACTGTCCTGCTAAAAACTTGTATTCTTAAATAAAGTATCTTTTTTGTGAACAACAAGTGTTCATATTTGACTGGTGCAGCCGGGTCGGATATTTAAAGTCGCGAAAAGTCTTCGTTTTCGTACACAAAAATCGGTCGTAACTTAGTACTTAACGCCTAGACGACATATCCGCAAGAACCTACCAAATAAATTCGTCAACGAGCACTCGACAAGAAGACAGAATCAGCATGGAACTGAGAAGCGTAATGTGAGTAAACCCTTACCCTACTCCTTTCTATGTCTTACCACCCATAATTATTTACGTTTAATTGGACTAAATCTCGTCAAATAAACGTTCTTGTAAAGTTGGTCAAAATCGCCGAATTACAAGATAATATTAAGCCGCGTATTCTAGACAAACATAGCTAGTTACGTATTAGTTATTTATTTGCCCTAAATTTTAATTATTGTGTAATTGTTAAATAATTCATTATGAATCAGATCCAGTTGATTCCTAAAGAGATCCAAAATATCATCCCGCGATTCGACGGAGATGAAAAATTACTTAATTTATTTTTTAATAAATGTGAATATGTTATAAATAGTTTTAGGGGAGATAATAATCCCGCTCAACTAACGTATCTATACCATTGCATTACGAGTAGATTAATAGGTAAAGCCGCAAGTTTAGTCAGCGAGTCAGCGTCGTCCAACATTTCGGTGATCCTAGATCCGAGGCTTGCATAGCCATAGAATTAGAAAATATTAAAATAAAAAACGGCGAATCTTACATTGACTTATGTCATACAGAATACAAGAAGTTCCTTAATTTCCAAGGTAAACCTTATAAATATATAATCTATAACAATACCGCGTTAAATGTTTTCCTATACAATTTACCCGAAGAATTACTGCGTTTTGTAAGGCTAAATAAATGCACTAATTTAGAAGCAGCTTTGAGCGTCGTAGCTGAGGAAGTAAACTTCCAAACACGATACAATTTAAAGAATTATAAACCTAAACAAATAACTCCCAATTCACAAGGAGGTATTAATAATAATTTTAAACCTAACGTCCCTTCAACACCATTTAAATTTAACATACCACAAAATAAACCGCAAATAACGCCACAGTTTAGGCCGAACTTTGTACCGAATAATAATAGGTTCACTACACCACAGCCTCAAGGCTATAGACCTAATTTTAATACTTTCAATAATAGGCAGATAGGTAGTAGTCAACCTCAGTTTCCGAGAGCGTTGAACAACTATAAACAGTCAGAATTTTTCCGACCAAACCCGAATCAGCAGTTTAAATTTGGCAATAATCGACCGCCACCTAAACACGATGCAGATGTCTCAATGAGAACCGTAAGAAATAATATGATCCACGATCAAAATGATTTATATATGCTAGAACAAGATGAACTAGATCATCATAATGTTTCCCCAAATTTTCACATAGAAGCCTCCGAGGAAAATCCACCGAAATAATTAATTTAAATTATAATAATTCCTTAAGACTACCTCATATTAAACTACCAGAGATAGACTCTATATTTCTTATTGATACAGGTAGCACTCGTTCGTTTATAAGCCTCGCGAAGGTAAATCAGTTTTTCTCTAAATATAAAATAAGTAAACTATTCGAAGTAATTAGTACTCATGGTCGTAGCAAGCATAATGAAGCGATACACATACCGTTAACTAAAACTTTTAATACTAATATTCAACATACCTTTTTTATTTACGACGTAGACTCAGTATATGATGGTCTTATAGGTACTGATCTATTGAAAGAGTTAGAAGCTAGTGTTGACATGAAGAGTCAAGTGTTAAAAACTAAATATGTAGATATTCCTATATGGTATACTCCATTTTATCAAATAAAAATACCACCACGTTCAGAATCAAGAGTAAAAATCCCAACAATTTTAAAAAACGGTAGTGCTATTTTAAATAAAATCGAATTCTATCCAGGCGTACGCATGCCTGACGCTTTTGTAAATTGTGTAGACTCGTTTGCTCAAACAGTCATACAAAACACAACACAAAAATATATAACCATCACGTTTGATAGGCCTAATTAAAAAACGAATCTTGTTATATTAATTACACTAATAATACTGATAGTTTAGATTTAAATATAGAAGAAATATTATAAAGTAATCTATCTAAGTTAAGGTTAGATCATTTAAATAATGAAGAAAAATCCTACATAACAAATCTATGTGAGGAATATAAAGATATATTTCACTGTGAGGAGATCCCTCTTTCTTTTACAAATCAAGTTAAACATAAGATTAGGACTAAGAATGAAGATCCTATATATATACGTCCATATAGACATCCTATAGCTCAAAACGAGGAAATTCAGAAACAAGTAAATAAATTATTAGAAAACAATGTTATTACAGAGTCTCACTCCCCATGGAGCGCCCCTGTACATCTTGTACCAAACAAAATTGATGCCTCCGGCGAACGAAAGTTTCGTATGGTCATTGACTACAGAAGGCTTAACGAAATAACGATAGACGATAAGTACCCATTACCAAATGTTTCAGATTTATTTGATAGATTAGGGAATGCTTCCTATTTTTCGACGATAGATTTAGCTAGTGGTTACCATCAGTTAGAAGTAGATAAAGCCGATCAACCTAAAACCACGTTTACTACTCAATCAGGTCATTACGAGTTTACTCGAATGCCTTTTGGGTTAAAAACAGCCCCTGCTACATTTCAAAGGGCTATGGACAACGTACTCAGAGGATTGCAAGGAATACATTGCCTCGTGTACTTAGATGATATAATAGTATATTCAACTAGTTTACAAGACCACATTAATAAACTTAGAAAGATATTTGATAGATTAAGGGAAACTAATTTAAAAGTTACGTTAGACAAATGCGAATTTTTAAGAAAAGAAGTCCTATACTTAGGCCATACAATATCCAAAGACGGATTAAAGCCAAATAATGATAAAATAAAGGCAGTATTAGATTTCCCATTACCGAAAACCCCTACGGAAATAAAAAGTTTCTTAGGACTAGTAGGTTATTATCGTAAGTTTATTAAAGATTTCTCTAAAATAACTCAACCACTTACGAATTGTTTAAAGAAAAAGAATAAAGTTAATCTAACTGAGGAATACATAAATTCATTCGAAAAGTGTAAAGAACTATTAACTAATGCCCCATTATTACAGTTTCCAGACTTTAGTAAACCATTCCTTCTAACCACTGACGCATCAAACTTTGCGATCGGTGCAGTACTATCGCAAGGCCCTATAGGTAGTGATAAACCTATTGCTTACGCGAGTAGAACTTTAAATGACGCCGAAACTCGTTATAGTACAATAGAAAAGGAACTTTTAGCCATAGTTTGGGCATGTAAACATTTTAGACCATATCTATATGGGATTAAATTTAAAATATTGAGCGATCATAAACCTCTTGCATGGATTCAATCTTTTAAGGAACCAGGTAGTAGATTAACAAGATGGAGACTTAGATTAGCTGAATACGATTATGAGATAGAGTATAAACCAGGTAAAAAGAATAATAATGCAGATGCACTGTCGCGTATAAAGTTAAATGCATTGGATGATGATATATCAATGATAGTAAACACTGGAGAACAAAATGATCCAATTCTTATTTCTTCAGATGATGAAAATAGTTTAAGTCCGCCTAACTATAAATCTAATTATTCTATACCTTCCGTTAGTAGCGTAACGCTTACCGCATCGGAAAAGCCAAACTCATCGATAGGAACGGTACATTCAGAGGAAAATACGGATTCCTCAGGTATTCCTATATTGCACGAAGCAATTGATACCAAGCCAAATCAAATATTAGTGTATACTTGGAATAGAAACGAAACTACGGTTAAGAATCTTTCGAGAGATAAACAAAAAGTACTTGAAGTACACATGCCTATAAATAATACAACACTAATAAAGAATTTCCTTAAAGAATATATTCGCCCTAAAATAAAATATTTCATTTATTTCGAAGATGAACGCCATATATAATCATAGAAATATTTAAAAAGGATTCCATTCAAATATATGAATGTACAGAAAGAGTAGTATACGTGGAGGATGAAACTGAACAACGAGACATACTCGTAGTTCTAAAGTATCATGTAGGGAAAACATGCCATCGTGGCATCAAGGAAACCGTGGCACATTTAAAACGTACATATTTCTGGAATAATTTAGAACAAACAGTAGCCAGCATTATAAATTCTTGCGAAACTTGTAAACGTATGAAATACGATAGAAAACCCTTAAAACCAGAATTACAGTTAACGCAAACGCAAACAAAACCTTTTCAAGAATTATTTATGGATACCTTCTCAATCGAAGGAAACTATTTTTTAACAATTATCGATGCTTTTAGCAAATTGGGACAAGCATTTGAAATTAGTAATAGATCTACCCCAGAAATAATTAGAGCATTGCTAAAGTATTTTTCATTGTACGGAGTACCTACAAAAATCAGCACAGACTCAGGTTCTGAATTTAATAATAGCTTATTAAAAGAAATGTTAACCTTTTATAAAATAAATTTACATATAGGGACACCACATAATCCTAACTCTATGGGATTAGTGGAAAGATTCCATTCCACAATTCTAGAAATTTACCGACTTGCTAAATACGAAAGAAAAATTACTGACCCTGTTTCAGTAATGACATACTCTATTATGTCTTATAATCAGTCGATACATTCAACAACCGGTCTTACACCTTTCGAAGTTATATTTGGTCATACCGACTCCTCGAATATATTCGATGTAGACTTCGATAGAAATTACACCCAACAACTAGTGAGAGAACACGTTAAACGCACAAAATATTTGTATAATTATCTAACAGATAAAATATTACAATCTAAGGTTAAAACTAAACAAAAACATAGTGGAGAAACCAACTTCAATATTAAACCGGGTGATAAAGTATTTATCAAAGGCGTTAATACCCGCCGTAGTAAAGATAAACCGCGATACCAAAAGGCAGTAGTCACAGATGACGTAAACAGAAACACAGTAAAAGTGCAAACACAAAATAGAAATACTAAAGTACCCGTTAAAGATGTTAAACGTCCTTCACAGGTTCGTCCTGATGATAGCGACGCAAACAACCCGCGCCCTTCAACTTCAAAAGATTGAAGAAAATCCAGGGGTTCTTCCCGTAAAAGAAGGTCAAGCATTTGTAAGCCTCTATAATTGGCACATATATAAAGTATTAGATCTAGAATTAGTTAGTAATAGTTTAAACTATAATATAGAAAAATATAATCAAATCATTAGCTATATAAAAGATAAGTTAAACATATACATTTTAGACGATAATATAGTAGACGCTGAACTACAAACCCAATATTTAATGAATTTAACTATAGAAAGATATAATCAATTAGTTCCTAACGTTAGAATAAAGAGAGGTATCATTGATCCCCTTGGATCTATAATAAAAGCAATCACAGGCAACCTAGATAATGAAGATGCCTTGAGATATGACAATTTGATCAACAAAATAGAATCAAAACAAAGCGCAATTGTCAATAAGATTACTTTAATTGCCGAAATAGTTGATACTTTTGTTAACTTAACGAATTCCACAAGAAATAACTTTATTGTACTAGATAAAACTATCAGGGAAATAGAAGAAATTTTAAATAAGACCCAGTATCAAAGAAGCAAGGATCTTGTCTTGCAGACGTTTAATTTAATAATTCATAATTTTCAAATAATATTAACACGATTGGATGAAGTGGAAACTGCTGTAGCATTTAGTAGATTAAATGTTTTACACCAATCTATATTGGACTCAGATGAACTGTTTAACATCCTTAAAGAAATCGAGGAAACCGACAGATTAGTTTTTCCTGTCACTAAGGACAACTTGATTAATATACACTAATGGAAAAAATTAAGGGATCAAAAAAAAATTCCAAATTTTTGGGCAGTTTTCAACAGGCCGTAACTTCGAGAGAAATGGTCGTACAGGAAATCAAAAAAAAGAAAATTATAGTTCCAAGTGTCTAGTTTTTGGATTCGAGCTTGAAAATTTTATAGCCTCCCCTGTTTTTGAGTAATCGTAGAAAAACCAGCAACAAAAAAATTTTTAAAAATTTTTTAGTTTTTTTTTTTGGTCTATGGACGTGGAAAAAATTGTTTTAGCTTAACCACTATAAGGATCGGATACCCTGGTTATTTAACTTTAATTTGCTTTTTTATACAGCCTGATTTGCCCACTTCTCGCCGAGATATCGGTTTTCAAATGGAAAAGGATCCTTTTGTCTTTGATTATCGATATTTCAGCAACCAATGATTCCACAGAAATGTAAAGGTGGGTTTCAAGAATTTAAAGAAATTTTCCTTAACCACTGGCTATAGGTTTTCCGAAAAAAAAATTTTTCTTTCTGTCACATGAATTTGAAAATGCAACAAAAAAAGGGCTTTTGGTGGTTTTTTGGAAAATCAAGCACTGGATCGAAAATATTGAGGAAACCACTAATGTTAAGTGTGCCTTTTACAGTTCAATATGTCCACAAAAATCCTACAAATAACCAAAGTAATCCAACCAGCCGTTTTTTTGTTTCACTCGATCGAATTTTTGAAAAATTAAAGGATCACGTTTTTTGCTCTGAACAGCTCATAATTTTTAAAAATGAGAAAAAAAAATGTTTTTTCCGAGCTTTCCCACAATTTTGTTCCAGAAAGTGCTTAAATTAAAAAAAAGAAGGATTCAAAAAAAAAAACAATTCTTTTAATTAAATTAAAAAAAAAAGTTAATACTCCCAATCGAATTTCAATCTTTTTTATACGCTTTTCGGAGATTGTTTTTTTTTACTTTTCGTGAATCCTTATCTTTTAACTCAACAGCCTTTTTGTTTTGAATTTTTCTTTTGAAATTTAGCACTTTCTGGAACGAAAATGTGGGAAAAGCTAGGAATTTTTTTTTTTTCCGTTTTAAAAATTATGTGCTTTTCAGAGCAAAAAACGTGATCCTTTAATTTTTTCAAAAATTCGATGGAGTGAAACAAAAAAACGGCTGGCTGGGTTAATTTGGTTTTTTGTAGAATTTTTGTGGATTTATTGAACTGTAAAAGGCACACTTAACATTAGTGGTTTCCTCAATATTTTCGATCCAGTGCTTGATTTTCCAAAAAACCACCAAAAGCCCTTTTTTTGTTGCATTTTCAAATTCATGTGACAGAAAGAAAAATTTTTTTTTTCGGAAAAACTATAGCCAGTCAATAAGGAAAATTTCTTTAAATTCTTGAAACCCACCTTTACATTTCTGTGGAATCATTGGTTGCTGAAATATCGATAATCAAAGACAAAAGGATCCTTTTCCATTTGAAAACCGATATCTCGGCGAGAAGTGGGCAAATCAGGCTGTATAAAAAAGCAAATTAAAGTTAAATAACCAGGGTATCCGATCCTTATAGTGGTTAAGCTAAAACAATTTTTTCCACGTCCGTAGACCAAAAAAAAAAACTAAAAAAATTTTAAAAATTTTTTTGTTGCTGGTTTTTCTACGATTACTCAAAAACAGGGGAGGCTATAAAATTTTCAAGCTCGAATCCAAAAACTAGACACTTGGAACTATAATTTTCTTTTTTTTGATTTCCTGTACGACCATTTCTCTCGAAGTTACGGCCTGTTGAAAACTGCCCAAAAATTTGGAATTTTTTTTTGATCCCTTAATTTTTTCCATTAGTGTAGAAAATTGCATAAATATAAAAGCCTATGTAAAGGGCAAACAGATAACATTTATCATGTCAGTTCCAACAGTCCAATTAGATGTGTTTGGATATTATAGACTACACCCTTTCCCAATGTACAACTCTGGTCCAAACCGTACATTCCTAATTATCCCGAAACATCCCTATATCCTTACAAAAGGGTCGAAAACTTTACCACTTTCTCAGCCGTGCAAAGAAGTCGACGAAGGAAAATTCTTGTGCTATGAAAACCACATCTCGTTTGAAGACGAAAGTCAGTGCATCAAAGACTTAATGAAGTTTTCAACTAGGATAACATCATGTTCCCCGTTATCAGTCGAAGCAGAAGACATTAAGTTGAAATCCATACAGCCAGACTCGTGGATACTATTTACGGGTCGTCAAACTATTCTCACCGAGATCTGCGAGAACGACATGAGCCAACATGATATTATGGGTACATACATAGTAACCATAAATAATAAATGTGAAATCAAGATCGAAAAACTTACTCTACGCAAGCGTCGTGTACAAGCAGGCGAAATCATATACCTACACCTAATATACATTGGCCTAAAATTGTCACTCCACTGGATGTCTTGAAGAAACCAATCAACTTAGATAACATCGACTTGGAAAATCTACAGTTCTTATCACACGTTTTAAGCAGGAAAAGTGAAGTGCTAGATACTGAAAGTCATTTTGTGAAAGTGCATAGTGTTAGTTTATGGACTCTAATCATTTACTTAATACTTACCTTTGTACTATTTGTAATTCTGTATAAATATAAAAATGTATTGTTATGCAAAGGACAAAATCAACAGCCTCATAAATCGGATAATGATTTTGAACTTACGGAGGGAGGAGTTATGCATTCCGACCCCATACTCAGAACTGTGTTAGTACACTAAGGGCGCATCACGCCACCAACGCTGTCGATTAGCAATTTGACACCTACACCGATTTAGTATAATCATCATAAAACTAATGTAGACCAAACACATTAAATTAATTACCATGTACCAAGAAGCTACCCGTGGGTCCCATCACACGGACAGCACACACACACACTGTAATCCAGTATGTAAGCTAAGTTTAAGAATTAGATGATTTCATTCTGGTCATTCTGTTCATTCTGTTAGTACCATCTTGCCAGTGACATACTGTCCTGCTAAAAACTTGTATTCTTAAATAAAGTATCTTTTTTGTGAACAACAAGTGTTCATATTTGACTACGTATCTCTCAAACTCACTTATTTATCCTGAAGTATATGCAATTACTGAAATCGTAGACTACAATAATTGTTTTGCACCAGCAAATTATATTTTTTTGTACCTGGATGTCGTTATTGCAAATTGCTGCAACAACAGAACTTTCTTTATGTATATAATGTAATGTATCTTACTGCTACACAACTTACATATATTACATAAATTCGTATAAGCGCTCAATATTTCACGCAGTATTCGTCAAATAAAATTTTTCTGTTTGACATTTAACTATGTCTACACTAATATTATAAAGAGGAAAACTTTGTTTGTTTGGTTGTAATGAATAGGCTCAAAAACTACTGGACCGTTTTTAAAAATTCTTTCACCATTCGAAAGCTACATTATCCACAAGTAACATAGGCAAAATTTTATTTTGGAAAAAAATAGGGTTCCTTAAAATATTTGGGTTTTTCGGACACAAAGTGTAAAAAATCAACCAGAAAAGTTACTTATTTTGCGTACGCTGCCTAAACTATAAAAGATAGAAGCATAAAATGTTCTAATTAATTGGAGATCTTATAAATATCTACAAAAAAGTCCGCGACACACTATACCTATCTATGTCGAGTGAGGCACAACAACCATTTTTTTATTTAAAAATCTTAATTTTTTTTTGGACTACATTTAAACGCATTTATTTTACTCATGCTATTAATCCTTATCAAAATAAATTATTTCATCACTAAGTACAGTTTATGTAGATAATATTTGGTATTTAAAAGATTAAAATTGGACGTTTGGTTTTGAAGTTATGGCGAAATTAAAATATTACTATTTCTGCGTTGCGAAGTGGGCGTCACCAAGGCGGGGATGCGAGTGCGGGAGGGGAGTTTAGATCTATGAGTAAGGTACCCGCGCGGCTCAGTCGCGCGGTCGGCTCCCTACGCAGCGGTCGTGCGCGAAGTCTAATCATTTTCATTCGATTTTTATTAGACTTCATTCTTAAAACTACACCTACGCAAAAGTTCTTCTCAGAGCTAAACAACAGTTCTTCTCAGAGCTAATCAACAGTTATTTTCAGGACTAAAAAACATTTCTTTTCAGGACTAAACAACAGTTCTTTTCAGGGCTAAACAACAGTTCTTTTCAGAGCTAGAATATTACAGGCTATTAACATTTTCTTAAACATTTGAAAATGCCTAAGAGAGCCAGGTCCCAACTTTCTAACCATAGTTCTCAAGCACGGGCAGCAAGAATACGTCGTATGGGAGAATCTTCACCTGAACGTTCACAACGCCTTGCTGAACAAAATCAGAGAAACTCTCAGGCTCGCGCACGAGAGTCGAGTGTCGAACGTTCGCAACGCCTTGCACAACAAAATCTGAGAACCTCTGAGTTACGTGCACGAGAGTCGAGGCTGGAGCGTTCCCAACGTCTTCGTGAACAAAATGTAAGGACCTCTCAGTTGCGCGAAAGCGAGTCGAATGTCGAGCGTTTGCAGCGACTTAGAGCTCAGGCAGAGAGACAGCAGTTGTCCACAAATAGAGTTCGCAATCGAAGTTTAGCTAACAGCAACAGACTGGCTTTCAGATATGATCCGCAGGTTGATTATGCACAACAAGCGTCCGTCCAAATCGGAGTCATGAATAAGATCTGCTCTAACTGTTCTGCCAAGAAATGGGCGGATGAACCTAATGGTATGTGCTGTGCTTCAGGTAAAGTTTGTCTTCCTAACCTTCAGGAGCCGCCACAACCAATAAAAAATCTTTTAACTAATAACCATCCATTATCTGGTCATTTTTTAACAAATACACGTAAATACAATAGTCTTTTTCAAATGACTTCTTTTGGGGCTAAAGAAAACAGGGAAGGTCATTTTATGCCCACTTTTAAAATTGAAGGACAGGTGTATCATCTCATTGGTAGCCTTTTACCACCATCAGGCCAAAACCCACAGTTCTTGCAAATATATTTTATTTCGGATGCAGACCAATTATCGTTGCGATCAAGCATCGCACCAACCTTAAAAATGGATTTAATTCGCGAATTACAGACCGTTCTGAATAATCATAACGCGTATATACAAAGTTTTAAACAAAATTTAGAACTCAACTCCTCAGATAATTTAAAGTTAATTATTCATTCAGATCGCACTCCACAGACAGCACACAGAGGCAGATATAATGCTCCTACTGTAAACGAGGTAGCCGTTCTCTTAGTCGATGAAGACAAAGGTCCCAGGGATATAGTCTTACACGGGAGAGACGGACAGCCCAAGAGAGTTTCTGAGCTACATCGGTCCTATGATCCACTACAGTATCCCATAATGTTTGTGTCAGGAGAAGACGGTTATTATTTGACTATCTCTCAGCAGGGTTCTGCGCGTAATAAGACTGTTTCATGTATGCAATTTTATGCATTTAGATTAATGTTTAGAACTAACTCTTTTAATCCGTTACATAATTACAGAGACTTATTTAGTCAATATTGTGTTGACATGATGGCGAAAATGATATCTGAAAGATTAAATTATATTTCCCGGAATCAACAAAGACTGAGGGCTGATGACTACATTCATCTCAGAGATGCCTTAAATCATGACGCAAATGTTGACCCATCAAACATTGGTCAACATGTCATATTGCCATCTTCATTTACGGGTTCTCCGCGTTTCATGCACGAGAAAACGCAGGACGCGATGACGTACGTCCGAAATTATGGTAGACCTGACCTATTTGTCACTTTTACATGTAACCCTGAATGGCCTGAGATTAAGGCGGAGCTACTACCAGGACAACGGTCTTTCGACCGTCATGATATAATTTCCCGTGTCTTTCATTTAAAGATGAAGAAATTCATCAAATTATTTGTCAAAGAACAGATATTCGGTAAAACAAAATGTTATATGGCAAGTGTGGAATGGCAAAAGCGCGGTTTACCTCATTGTCATTTGCTGTTCTGGCTAGAAAGTAAAATACAACCAGACGAGATCGACAGCGTCATAGTTGCGGAGCTACCCGATCAAGACATTGATCCGGTACTACACAATATTATAACTAAAAATATGGTACATGGACCCTGCGGAGAGCATAATTTAGCTGCACCATGCATGAAGAACGGTGTCTGCACAAAAAAATACCCTCGCCGTTTCATGAACGATACCCAAACCGGAGAGGATGGGTATCCAGTTTATCGTAGGCGCGATACAGAAAATGGCGGTCGGAGCACTACGCTACAAATTAGGGGCAACATGGTGACGATAGATAATAGGTGGATTGTTCCATACTCCCCGCTACTATGTAAGACTTTTAACGCTCATATAAACGTGGAGTATTGCCACTCTGTCCAAGCCATTAAGTATATATGTAAATATATAAATAAAGGCTCAGATCAGGCAACTTTTAGCCTTAGGAACCCACAAGATGAGGTCGAAAACTATTTAAATGGCAGGTACATAAGCACATCTGAAGCTGTCTGGCGCTTATTTGAATTTCCCATTCACGACCGGTATCCTACTGTAGTGCATTTGGCTGTTCATCTAGAGAACGGTCAAAGGGTGTATTTTACACCAGGGACAGCTCATCAAGTTATCCAAAACCCACGCAATACCACATTACTGGCATTTTTTGCTCTCTGTAATGAAGATGAATTCGCGAAAACTCTTCTGTATCATGAAGTCCCGCAGTACTATACATGGGCAAATAATAAATTCACTAGAAGGAGGCGTGGTGAAGATGTAGTTGGACATCCGGGGATAAAAAAAGATGCCGCTTTAGGTAGAGTCTACGGGATACATCCATCACAATCGGAGTGTTTTTATCTTAGGATTCTACTGCACCACGTACACGGTCCGACCTCATTTGCATACCTCAAAACTGTAAACGGTTTTGTCAAAGAGACGTATCAAGCAGCTTGCCGTGACCGAGGTTTACTTGAAAACGATGACCATTGGGGTAATACTTTAAGCGAAGCTTCGTTATCACATTGTCCAAAAAAACTAAGGGAGTTATTCGTAGTCATACTTTTATTTTGTCAACCATCGGAACCATTGAAGTTATGGCATACTTTCAAAGATCAGTTCTGTGAAGATATTAGACATCGTATCAGACAACAAAATCAGGATAACACTTTACCCTTTACTGAAGTAATTTATAATGAAGGATTAATTGAAATAGAAAACAAACTTCTAGAATTAAACGACAGAAATTTAAGTGATTTTGGATTACCTTCTCCCGTTCGTACCCAGAATAATACTATTGACACAATGGTACAACAGTATAACAGAAATGATCTAACAGCGTTTGTAAATGACAATGTGCCAAAATTAGTACCAGATCAAAGACATGCTTATGAGACTATTGTGGATAGCGTGAACAATAACATGGGGAGATTATTTTTTTTGGACGCACCAGGAGGCACCGGAAAGACTTTTCTCGCAAATTTGATACTTGCTAAGATACGGCAATCAGGGAAGATAGCGATTGCAGTAGCTTCGTCAGGAATTGCTGCAACTCTCTTGAACGAAGGAAAAACTGCTCACTCTACGTTTAAACTCCCGCTATCTGTATCTTTAGATCAACGGTCTACGTGCTCTATTCGGAAAAATGGGCCTCTTGGTAAGTTACTGCAAGACGCGTCGTTGGTAATATGGGATGAATGCACCATGAGTCATAGAGCTCATGTGGAGGCCGTGGACCGTACTTTAAAAGACCTCCGAAGCTCTGCTAATGTTATGGGTGGTATCACTTTTGTATTTGCTGGAGATTTCCGACAAACGCTTCCAGTCGTCAACAGAGGTACGCGAGCAGATATTATGAAGGCATGTTTAAAATCGTCTCAACTTTGGACATCTGTTCAACATTTGTATTTGCGCACCAACATGAGAGCTCACTTACATGGAAATGCGCATAGCAATTTTCCACAACAGCTGCTGAAACTTGGAGAAGGAATTTTTCCATTTTTAAATTTGGGCACCAATTATGCAGTTACTTTAGATGAGTCTCTAGGCCAAATAGTCCATAATTTAGATAGTCTGATAAATGCTATATATCCTGACATCGAAAACTTACATCAAAATGATTTTCGTTGGCTGTGTTGTAGAGCAATAGTTTCTCCCAGGAATGAAACAGTCAACGAAATAAACAATTTAATTATGCAGAAAGTACCGGGTGAAGTTAAGTGCTATAAATCCATAGACACCGTCACTAACATCGAGGACGCAGTACACTATCCCCAGGAATTTTTAAATTCTCTGAACCCCGCTGGGCTACCACCTCATGAACTGTCGTTAAAAGTAGGCACGCCGATAATGCTTCTCAGAAATTTAAACCCCCCTAACATGTGTAATGGCACGAGACTTCTTATAAAGGAGCTAAAAGATAATTTAATAGTAGCGAAGATTATCACCGGCCCTGCAGCTGGTGAATTAGCTCATATACCAAGAATACCCATGATTCCTACTGATTTGCCTATACCCTTCAAAAGGCTCCAATTTCCAGTAAAAATTTCTTTCGCACTAACGATAAACAAATCCCAGGGCCAAACATTCAAATTAGTAGGAATTGATTTACGAAAAGAATGTTTTACGCATGGGCAACTTTACGTTGCCCTATCACGGGTCGGGGCTCCCGACCATCAGTATATTTTGTTACCAGAAAATAATTTAACGTCTAATGTTGTTTATAGAGAAGCTCTACAATAATCGCTTTATTTATCTATCCTAAAACAACCGGGTTACACTTCGGGACTCCCGGCAGAAGTGAAAACTTAGTATTAATTACATTTAAATATTTTCATCATTAACAACTTTAACATCCTCATAAAGACAATCTATGCAGCCTGTGGATAATGATGATGTCGTTTGTCCATCTTTCGCGGCAAAACGGAGTGATGAATTGATGTTTTTTTTTTAAGTGGAGATAGTAGTTAAATAAAAGGATGGACAGTGACATGGGCTATTTACCACCCAACGAAGTGGGTGCGGGTCAGCTAGTCTATAATAAACAAAATAAACAGTTTGACCACAGAGTATGTATACTATACGTGTACAAATACTTGTGTGTGCGTGTGTCAAATGCATGCTGGTTGTGTAATGTTTTATTTATTGATTTAATGTACTTTTTATGCATTATTATTAAAATCTCTTTTTATATTAAATGAGACAAATAAAACTTTTTTTTTGATATTTCTATGTTAGTACTTTATGTCTATGGACAAAATGGCGTGTACAAATACATGTGTATGTATATGAGTGTGTGAAATGCATGGTAGTGTGTGTAATGTTTTATTTATTAATTTAATGTACTTTATAAGCATTATTATTGAAAAATATTAGCGTTCTGCACTTCTCCAACGCATAAACTATAAGTGTGCCAAATTTTATGCTCCTGCGTCCGCGCAATTTTCGTAAAATGCGAATTGAAGTTTTTGTATCGCGTATTAATATATAGATTAAAGTATACCACTTTGGATAATTCGTGTGTAATTTATTTTTCTGTTATCTTTATTTATTTAGTCTTTCAAATTTAAAATAATCAAAGTGCCTCGAAAACGGTCTAACCTATCTCAATCCTCAAATGATTCTCGAAGGAAAAGATTAGCTCGATCTCTTGAAACCGCCGTTGAGTGTGAGGCAAGGTTGGCTGTTCTGCGAGAACACGATGCGGCAACTCGATGTGGAGAAAGTAAAAAACGTTTACTTATATTTTAATGCTGTTTTAAAAGTTGTTTAATTATAATGCTATAGCGACATTGGCATCTTAGGTATGTTTGGTGCTGGCTGGTGTTGGCCTTCACGCAGACGACGTCGAAGGCAGCAGCTAGTAGAATTATATTACTAAAAGTCAAAACAACGGTGTCATTACCTCAATGTTAATATACAAGAAACCGGTCCAAATCAAGACATATGCAGGTTTTTTTTTTTAACCTGTTGAAACCCTCTCGGGCCGTCACCCCACCAGTGTTTGCGGCGGGGTGGTGTGTCGGAATCGGACTGACTAAAACCACACGGTGTGCTACTGCGCCTGACATAGGAGGGATCCGGAAACAGGTGCTATTAGGACATCCAGAATGTAGGTGTAACCCAACGTTTAGTCAATAATATATAGTGAAGACATCCAGCTTACACGTTTCGCATGTTCGTTCGTCTGACGCCGATTCTATATTAAAAAGAAGAATACATGTTATATAACTATATTTAATCACTATAAGGCCAAAATCGATCTAATTCCAGCAGTGGATTGCGATTGGCTGATGATGATAACTTATGGTATTACTTTATGTATTTTGTAATATTTTATCGGTTTCTTTCAATAAGGCAAAAAAATTAATAAAAATTAATCTTAAAATAAGAGTAATTTAATGTTATTTCAAGTTTGCGTTCGCAAAACAGCTTGCTATGTATTTCAAATTAATAGTAGCAAAAAATCAATGTCAATTTAAATTGACATTTGAAAAAACTGAGACTATCTAATCTTTTATTATCTACGATTATCATTATATTACGAACCAACGTTTCTTTCGCTTTGATTGTGTGTGTTTCATTGCGTGGTCACACTATCTATCTGGGTCTCGGCCATTACCTGTCATTATTTAATGAATGAGTTTCTTTAGCAATGATGATCAACATCTCAAATGGTTGAAAGTACTAACCAACGAGTAATCTTACATTCGTTAAGTTACATCCCAATTTCACATACTTAAATAAAGTTATTAGGAAAAGTGATTTGTTAATTGTATGATCTATTTTTTAATACACATCACGTCATGCAACATTAAATTAACCGTACAACCTTTCGTGTGTTTGTTATGTATGTATGATGATGATAATGTTGAAAATATAACACAAAAAAAATGGTTACTGTAGGCTATCCATAGAATGGGGTGCTTGGCTAGAAAACCCCCACGTGGTGCACCCTGGTAACGTTGGCGATGGTGTTCATCACTGCCAACGGCTAATATTCTAGCACGAAGAGGAAGCCATTTTCTTCGGTAATTCGGCCGAGACTTGGTCCAACAGAGCGGGCGTGTCTGTCGGGTCCTCTGTAGGTTCTTCGCTCTTCGGAGCAATGAGGAGGAAAACCTCGGTAAAAAATCACTATGGTGGGACCCTTTCTAGGGTCGGAGTTCTTCCGCTCAGCGGTGGAAAAGGTAGGACGGGCTCGGTGTGCACTTACACTGCCACCGTGCAGTCATCAGGAGACAGTCTCCCTGCCGCCGTCGACATATCATAGTCCCGAGTTGGAGTCTCGCGACTCCAATCGGGGGCGAGGAAAACCTCTCTAAAAAATTACCCCGAATCCCGTGTTCTGGTGCGTGACCAGGGGATGCATGGCTGATGGGTAATTCAGTCGTAAGCGCACTCCCAGCCGAGGCACCTGCGGGCCCCTCGGTTGGGCATAAATCTACGCTTGCCCGGGTATTGGGGGATCTCTGCCCGGGTTGACCTTTACTTCTCCCCCTCTCGTGGGTTTAAAATGGAATCTTTACATAAAATCAATATAGTTAAAAATAAAAAGGAAGGACAGCAGAAGGAGAAGAGTACGAAGGAGAGAATTGGGTAGATGACTGTATCCTAAATAAATACCAATGTCCACTTCATTAAAACCAATATCGCGAAACATCTCGGCAAATACAATTAACATAGCTTTTTATTATTATTCCGAATTTCAATCAAATATACAGTGAAATATATTGTTCAATTGAGTAGTCTAAAACAGTGACGTCACAATTTAGTAATTAGTACATTTTTCGTACAAAATTATCGTTTTGACAGATGATAAAAAGTAACTAATTTGACTAAGGTGTCATCTAGCCTATTGTGAGGGTGGGCGACCTTTTGTCCAATATAGAAGACGTATCGTACCGTACGTATATAAACGCCTATCGCGGTGGAGCTCCCAGAAGCCATTATGGTTACTGGGAGCCCAAGAACATCAGAACGGTTACGTTCTAGATCCACTGCGCACTCCAGTGTGAGGACAGACGTGCTGGACCGTATGGAGACGGAACTGTATGACAGCCGGAAACGCGGACGCTCCGGGGATGAGGAGAGCGATACATCCCAGGAGATGTTACCTGCTAAGGTAGCAAGCAGCCGTAGAGGGAGGTCACGAACCTTGGTCTCGGCCCCGTCAGGCTCCGTCTTCTGTAAGGCGGAAGCCTATAGACGAGTCAGGGCAGACGGCGAAATCGTGGCGGAGGAGGAGATTGCGATCTCCTGCTGAAAATTAAGGAGCCGATTGTGGGGGATTCAGTTCCCCAAACACCATCGTCCATGCAGGAGAGAGCGAACGCGGCGGTGGCCATTATTCACAAGGTGGCTACCAAATCGAGTAATCTTAAGGGCTCTTTTGTGAACGGCCTTAAAGACTCCTCTTCCGCTATTGCGGGGTCGTGGATATCCTCATCGGAGACGTGGCTCTTCTGCAGGCAGCTAACGATCGCCTGACGAGGCAAGTTGCTGAGCTCAGCGCTCAGTTCGCCCAATTCCGGGCGCATCGTCCGGCAGAAGATCCGCCTTCGTCCCCGTCTCAGCCTGCTCTGTCTCCCAATCTCGGCGTCATCTCTGATGTACATCTGCGCCAAATTACAGACGCAGTATGGCGTATGATGGACGGACGTCTCGCCGGCCTGGAGGCGAGGTTGCCTCCAGCCCCCATTGTCCGGCCACCGCTCGCGGCAAATAAACCGAAGGCAGCATTGGCATCGACAGAGCTTCCCGTTGTGGACGGTCACGTGTCCTATGCGGCGGCGGCGTCGGTGTCTGCTGCTGCTGCACCTGCTCCGAGGGCACAACAAGCAGCGAAGACAGCAGCTAGGATGGCTACGCCAAGGTCAGGGCCCAAAACAGCGGCAAGAGCTCCCCACTCCATCCGCTGCACCTGGCACCTCTACATTGGCTCTCTCCACCTTTGCCCCTTCCACTGATGGTTGGTAGATAGTCGGGGGAGCTAAGAAGTCCCGAAAGCGGGGTAAAAAGCCTGCCCGAAAAGCAGCCTCTACCCCGCAGGTGCCATCGGTTGCGGTGGATGCCGCGAAGAAGCCGCGCAAACTGCAGGTGCCTGAAAGCGAGGCTGTGGTGGTCACCGTAACAACGGAGGCGGCTAGTGACGGACTCTCCTATGCGGCCTTATTTAAGAAGGTCCGGGATAGTCTCGCCACTGATTTCGGGACTGAAGGGGTCAGGTTGCGCCTTGCCCAGACGGAAGCTCGAGTCCTCGAGTTCCCCGGGGCTGAAGGCGCAAAGACAACAGACGCTTTCGCCGAGAAATTGCGGGGAATCTTTGCAGCCACGGATGGTGTAAAGATCGCCAGGCCTACTAAGTGCGCTGAACTGCGCATCTCGGGCCTGGACGACTCCGTGACGGCCGAGGATGTCCACGTTGCAGTTAGTGAGAAGACGGGCTGCAACGCGGACAGCATCAGGGTCGGCACCATCCGCCCCGGTCCGGGGGGACTTGGCGCTGTGTGGATCAGTTGTCCCGTGGCGTCGGCCAAAATTTTGGGCGACGCTGGCAAGATCCTCATTTGTTTCGTGGACGCCAGGATTACAGTCCTGGCGGCGAGACCGATGAGGTGTTTTAAGTGTCTGGTATCGGGACAATCACGCACCTAATGCGTGAGTTGTTTTGACTGCAGAGGACTATGCTTCCGCTACGGTCGACTGGGGCACAAGGCGGCAGAGTGCTCTGCCGTCCCTCACTGCCCGGCGTATGCGGCGGGTAACAGGGAAGCACTCTGCTACCATGGGGTGCCAGAGTACCTGAGGCAGCTTGTGGCAGACTATCTTGAGGAGCGGACCGTCATGTACGAGGACCGAGACGGTGTTCTGAGGCGGCGGCTCATATCGTGCGGTGTTCCTATGATCTGGCCTAGGACCACTCCTGTGGAATATGGGATACGACTGGGCCCTTCGAGGTCGTCTTCCCCCCGGGCTGGGCGTAATTTGTTACCCAGATGACACATTGGTCACAGCCCGGGGGATGAACTTTCAACTGGCACGCCTGGCCACCACAGGCGTCTCTCTGGTGGTCACACGCTGGCGGTTTGTTCCGCTTGGGCGACGCAGCGTGGGGTCCTCACTGCAGTTATTGGAGGAGATCTCTCGCTACCGGCCGTCATACGCTCCATGGCCGGTAGCGACAGTTGTTTTACCGCGGTTGCAACCTTCTGCGAATACGTAATTTCGCGGAAGGAGGCGGCGGACAGGGCCCGTGAGAACGATCTCCACTCGGACCCAATTCGCCGCCGGCGAACCGGGCGGCGGAGGCGCTCATACCACCGCCTCATGCCGCCTTGAGTGTGGCCGTAGATGGACGGGACGAGTTTTCCCCTCCATCCGCTATAGTGGCCAGCCGCGAGGAGGTGACGTGCGCGTGTGCCGTGCGTCGCCTAAATAGAGAGTTTATCGACAGATGGTGCCCGCTTTAGCGGACAGGCGCTAGGAGGCATCTGGATGTGGTAATAGCAGCGGTTCCCGGATCCCTCCTATCTCAGGTGCAGAGAGGCACACCGTGTGGTTTTAGTCGGTCCGATTCCGACACACCACCCCGCCGTAAACCCCGGTGGGTGACGGCCCGAGGGGGGATTCCACACGCTAAAAAAAATAAAAAGGTTATCCGTAGAATATAAACAAACTATTGCGCCCTTTTTTTTGTAGATATTTTGAAAATACATAGTTCTGTAGTACACCCCTGATATAAGTAGTATAATTCCCGCAAATTGCTGATGCACCTGACCGCCATTTCAGTGACGTATTTTCGTCATGTTACCGCCCGGTCAAAGAAAACTATATATATTATTATATATTTATATATATTATTCAATAAAATCTAACATTCAAGACGAATGAATATTTTAGTTTGGCGGTATTTTTATTAATACTTTTGTATATTGGTAGTAATGCAGTTCTCGAGCAGTTGTAATAAAGCATAATTTAGTGGTAGATAGATTTGAACTTTATATATTAGGTACGCAGCAATGTTGCAAGCGAGAGAAGTGAAATTGAGCTTGAGTGGACGGCGCATCTCAATTGTTGGACGAGTTCGTAATTGTAGGTACGTAAACAAATACGAGGGGTGATCAATAAATAATGATAATCGGGTACTTCTAGGGCGCACAAAAAACGAAAAAAAAAAATTTTGCTTACTTGTACACCTGATAGTTCAGCATAAAAGAATCATATAAATAGGGCAGGGTTCCCGGGAGGTATATTCGTTTCAATACGAACTGTCGACGAGATAACACTATAATGGAGAAAAACGAAATTAGAGCCGTCATTAAGTACCTCTGCTTGAAAAAAATGTTTACCAAAGACATACACAGTGACTTGTAAGAAACATTAGTGGACTCCTCCATATTCCACAGTTACACGTTGGACAAAGGAATTAAAACTGAGCAGAACATCCACTGAAGATGAACACCGCCAGGGACGCCCATCCACGTCCCTGACCGAGAACGACGTGAAAAAAGTAGACGAAATCATATGGGCTGATCGAAGGGTGACCGTAAGGCATGTTGATCATGCATGCCATGTAATCTCATATGGCAGAATTCAAAAAATAATTTTAAATGGATTGCATGTCAAAAAAATTCAAGGCGTGTTGGGTACCGAGAATGTTAACCGACGAGCAAAAAAGAAACGACTCAACATTTCCAGGGGCAATCTCGAAAAACCTCGAAAATAAAAAAAAATTTGGAACCGTTTCGTGATTATGGACGAGACCTGGATCTCCTAATTTGATCCTGAAACCAAACAACAGTCGATGACCTGAAAACGAGCCTTCTCACCAACGCCAAAGAAATTCAAGGTATCAAGTTCAGTGAGAAAGGTTATGGCGTCTGTTTTTTGGGCTGCTGAAGAAATCAATATGGTGGAATATTTGGAAAAGGGAGCCACCATAACGGGCCCTTACTACGCAGATCAAATAAGAAGATTGCGAGAGGCTATCAAGGAAAAAAGACGCGGCAAATTCCGATCTGGAGTGCTGTTTTACCAAGACAACGCCCCGGCTGTCAAAGCCGCAGTTGCGATGGCTACAATTCAAGAAACGGGATTCGAACTGCTCGAATACCCTCTCTTTTCGCCAGATCTGGCTTCCAGCTAGTTTTATCTCTTTTCTCGTCTCAAAGAACACCTTTGGGGCAAGAAATTTGAGGACGATGGTGATGGCCGCTGTAGAGGCGTTTTTGGAGGGCTAAAACAAAGATTTTTTCTAAGGGAATCATGGGTTTAGAAAAAAGGTATACCAAATGTATTAATGTGTTAGGAGACTATGTTGAAAATAAAATATATTTTTTACTCTAATCATTGTTTTATATATTCATTATCATTACTTATTGATCACGCTTTGTATAATTGCTTAATTTAAATAACGTTTGCCGACTGTAATAAATAATAGTAATAATACGAGTACAAACAATATTCTATTAATAAGTGGATATATTTTATATAAAACTTCCTTGAAACCCTATATAAATCCGACGTATGAATACTTAGGTAATTTAAGCGCACAAAAGTAAAGCTTCTTCATTTTATACTACGTTATATAGCAAAAAAATAACTGTAAAACCTTGGATTTGTGACGCTTAATGATATATGTATACATATAATATATACTAATAGTACACATAAATATGCTGGAGTTGAAAATTGAGAGATTTGTTCTACAATTGTTTTAAGCCAACTACTAAAACTTGAATTTTCTGTTTTGCGAAACTCCACTAGGGTCCCTCAGTTCACCTGCACATTCTTAATTGCATCTCTTTTGTATTGAGTTGTACAGTTTAAAAGCGTTTCAAACGTCAAGATTATTAAAAACGTCAAGAAGAAAGGAATACAGTTTTCTGAAAGCTTAAAATTCACAGCTTATTAACTCATAAACCATCTTCAAAATACAAATAACAAGTTTGTAGAAAGTAATTTCAATTCGTGGCAAACTATTGGCTGAATGGCTTAGATTATTTTTCCAATTGTTTTCCTTCATTATGTTATTCCGAGTCCAGAAATGTTCGAAATTATATGTCAGCAGCACCGAGTAAAACAGTCAAAGAAGCAAACTCCGTTACCATTGAAAAAAGTATAACCACTATTTAATTGAACTGCAACATTTGAAAGTTAACATATACGAGTATATGTAGTGTGTTCAAGAAGTATTGCGAATTTTGTGTATTTTCAAAAAATATTTATTTATTTGTGACTATCTATTTTGCCCACTTCAAAGTAATCCCCCTGGGATATTATACACTTGTGCCAACGTTTTTTCCAATTTTCGAAGCACTTTAAAAAATCATTTTTCGGTCGAGGTAAAGTAGGCGGGTCATAATAATAAAAATAAAACAAGAAACTTGTGGAGATACGATTTATACGTAGAAACGAGTCGCGTTCGTGTCGCACCCGGAGCCGACGCGGAGTGCGCGGCGACCGTCGGCTCGGCTCTGCTGGGGTGTGACGTCACGGCTCGGCTCTGCTGGGGTGTGACGTCACGGCTCGGCTCTGCTGGGGCGTGACGTCACGGCTCGGCTCTGCTGGGGCGTGACGTCACGGCTCGGCTCTGCTGGGGCATGACGTCACAGCTCGAGCACACGTGGGGCGACAGCCGTACGTAGCGCACTTCGGCGAAGACAGCGTGCGCCGTTCCTCTGTATCTCTTAATAAGTTTTACGACGAAGTAGGTACGAACTTCTATGCCACTATACGATCTGCCTATAGAAAATATCTTACAAAATAGGAATGTAACAATACCACCGACGAGACGTATGCGAACGGTGAAAGCGATTCCGTCGGGTGACGCGAGAGAGACGTCCTCCACTACGCTAGGGCTTGCGGCGAGGCGAATTCGCGTGCGGCCGGCGGACGTGTTCACACTTAAGACGGTATCGGGTCAAAACTGGGTCCGGAGCGAATCTCGAAACCGAAGAGACGGGTCACCGACTTCACCGAACGGAACTCTCGTCGGGCCCGAAACCGACGAGGTTCGTTCGTAATACGATCGCGACCGTCGTCGACCGCACCGATCGTACTTAAATTTACATAATCGCTCGGCAGTTTCGGCGATCGCCCGCCGACGGCGGGCGAGCGAATCGGTCCGCTGGATACGATATTTATTGCTCAATTTAAAGCTAGGGCGGCGCCGTCCCGGGCGGCACCGCGCTCACAATTTTGAGGTAGCGAATCGTCGGGAAGAGCGCGCGCGGGGTCACTGCGCGTCCCGCGTCGGGGTCGCGTCCGGGGTCGCGTCCGGGGTCGGCGTCGAGAGGGGGCTCGGCGCCCGAAGGGGAGCCGGCGCGCCGCGCAGCGTCGTCCACTCGCCGCCCGGCTCGTACAGGCACTCCACGCACGCCAGGAACTCCTTGCCGTCGAAGCCGCCCACCGCGTACAGCGCGTCGGGCAGCGCCACCAGGCCGGGCCCGGCGCGCGGGCGGCGCAGCGCGGGCCCGGCGCGCCAGGCCGGCGCCGGCGCGGGCTCCAGCCACTCGCAGCGGCGCAGCGACGCGGCGCCGTCCGAGCCGCCCGCCACCGCGAGCGCGCCGCGCCACACGGCGGCGCCCACGGAGCGGCGCGCCGTGGGCAGCGCGGGGCCCGGCTCCCAGGCGCCGGCGCCGCGCAGGCGCAGCGTCTCGGTGGAGGCGAGGCAGTGCCAGGCGTCGCAGCCGCCGAGCGCCCACAGCGCGCCCTGCCACAGCGCCGCGCCGCACTGCGAGCGCCCCGCGCCCAGCGCCGGCGCGTCGGCCCACGCGCCGTCCGCGTAGCGCAGCACGCGCTTGAGGCTCAGCCCCGCGGCCCAGCCGCCGATCACGTACAGCGCGCCGCTCTCGGGGTCGGCCGCGGCCGCGGCGTGCGACAGCGCCAGCGGCAGCCGCGCCTCGCAGCGCCACTTGCCGTCGCCGAACGCGTCCATCTGGCGAGCGCCGCAGAGATTGCGGATTAATCTTTCGTTCCGATAATGATCCGTTCCCGCGTGAGCGCGCGATCGTACGCGACACCCGTTGTCGGACGCGCGCCGCCGGAGATGCCTATACTGTCGACGTTTTCATAGGTTTCGTTCGTAACGACCGCACGTTTAACTTAAAGGATGAGAAGTGGGCGCCGTGTAGTGTTCGATTCGGTGAGGGCGTCCAGAGTCCCAGTTGTATAGAGGAGTTGGATTGATGCGCCGGTATCTCTGAAATGGGTTGGAGAAAACTAGGAGCGAACGGAAGAGTGGGAGTGTCAGAAATGCCGAGGTTTTTCACCGGCTTTATCTAATCTTGAATCACCTGCAAAACTGGACACTATTCTTTCCGAAATCTGTGCCATAAAACGCTAGCTACGGGCCTCACCGGCTCTAATTGAGGACCTTCAGGTCTTTAAGACCGAGTCGGTCGAGCCGAGGGATGCTTATTCCAACGAAAAGCTTGATGATTATGACGAAAGGCTTTGGTATGCTTCTTGGCACCTCGAGCGTAATGCAGGAAGACCTCGCTGAAACTAAATACGACCTGTTCTAATATGAACAGCGCTTGCGTTTAAATAGCGTTGAAATTAAAAATGTACCTTTAAAAACGGATGAGTATTTGTTGAACATAAAATCAACTACAACTGCCCCAAGTCCCAAATTAACTATACATCCATCTATCTACAATTCGAAGGCAAAGTTAACAATTGTAAGTTTTTGAAGTCGTTATACTGAGAAAGATTTTATAGCAGTTGCACGCTCGGTTAAGGACTTTCGGTCCTTTAGGGTAGTGAACGTGTCTACGTCAGTGATCGTTAAATATCAAACGCAAACAAGTAACAAGAATGAAAACTGTTGCTGAAGAAAAAAAACTATGAATACGTGCGGGTGAAACATAGAAAAATACCTGTACACAAAAATAATACTTCCAAATCTTTCGTTATAAGATTAGTAACTTTTACCCGTATATTTAATTTTTATAAAGAATCTTATATTCGTTGCGTTTTGTATCCTTAACTCACACGGTACTACTTTTTATTGTAAAGGGCACAGAGGGCACATAGCGTACAGAGTACAGAGGTGGACACATGCTCGGCTCAGCACACGCTAGCGGTTTGTTCCGACTGGGCGGCGAAGCGTGGGGTCCTCACTGCAGTTATTGGAGGAGATCTCTCGCTACCGGCCGTCATACGCTGTATGGTCGGTAGTGATAGTTGTTTTACCGCGGTGGCAACCTTCTGCGAAGACTTAATTTCGCGGAAGAAAGCGGCGAAGGCTCGGGAGGACGATCTCCACTCGGACCGGGCGGCGTAGGTGCGCGGACCGGCGCCTCATACCGCCTTGAGTGTGGCCGCGGGTGGACGGGACGGGTTTTCCTCTCCATCCGCTATAGTGGCCAGCCGCGAGGAGGTGACATGCGCGTGTGCCGTACGTCGCCTAAATAGAGAGTTTATCGACAGATGTTGCTCGCTTTAGCGGACAGGCGCTAGGAGGGATCTGGATGTCGTAATAGCAGCGATTCTCGGATCCCTCCTATCTCAGGCGCAGAGTGGCACACCGTGTGGTTTTAGTCGGTCCGATGCCGACACACCACCCCGTCGTAAACCCCGGTGGGGTGACAGCACGAGGGGGTTTCCACACGTTAAAAAAAAAGGCTAATGTGGGTTATTTAAATGTTTCTTACCAGAATGTTGGTAAATTGAGAACTAAAACGGATTCTTAATGTCGTCAAGTTTTAATGAACTCAAAAAAATACTCAAGGGCATGTGACTGTATGAACTTATTCGTGAACTTTATTATTGTGGTCAAAAAAAAGGTTTGACATTTTCCTCACAACTTAGCAATATTCTTGTAAAATGGAATGAGTTAACATTAAATAACCTGACTGACCAATTTGTTGTTGTTGGTAATTTAATTTACCTCGTATCTCGTGGACTCCGTCTGATAATGATGGTGCACTTGTACCTGTGAACCTTTCCTCGGTCGATGAGCTTTTGTTCGCTGTTGAAATGTCCTAGGACTGACCTAGGACCGTATAATGGGGTCCTTAACAAATTGGGTAGAACATTAAATTTGGTTCTCTCGAACGACCTAATTGGTGGGCAAGAACATCCTGACCACTTACTCTGCGCGAACCCCATCCCCCCAGCCTTGTTAATTCATATTGAATTGTCAGATATACTCATATTGAAAAGTGCGCTTGGTGTCAGATATTTATATGATAAAAGTGATTTCCAATCACTGAATAATTAAATAAATACCATTAATTGGGATTGTGAATTCTTTTCTCGGTCAATAGACAACTCAGTGTATTTTTTTAATGAAACCAAACCTTCGAAATAAACATGTACCACATAAAGTCGAACGTAAGGGTAAGAGTCAGTACCCAATATGGAACAATTCTTCATTGATAAGAGCGCTGAAGGAGATATACAAATATATGAATAAGTTTGGTACTTGCGGTCATTTGACTGTTAAACATACTTTTAAATTATAACACATGAGAACTGAATAAATTGAAGCTATCTACTACACGAACTACATTCAGAGTACCGGGTCATCCATAAAAAAATAATCTGCGGTGTTTCTGGTCCTACCTTAACGATCAAAAATGATACACTTCTTGATCATGATAAAAATCAACTACCAACAGCCGAATCCATCTGTGAGGCATTCTTGTCTTATTTTAAATTTACTTTTCTTAACACAGGCTGTCTGATTTCTTTTTTACCGAATTTCTCATTTTGTAACCCTGTAGCTGATATCTGTCAAATCGAAGTAAAAGTTGATGCTGGAATTTGCTCGAGAAGTTAGATATATCTAAATGTGTAGGGTCAAACAATATAGCGGTTCGTTTACTAGTACAATATGCACCATCTATTACCCTGTCAAGTCCGCTTCTTTTGTTAAGTCCGTATCTGTAGGTACAATTCCGATACGATGAAAATCGGCGTTCATTACGCCCGTGCGTGAGAAAGGTTCAAAAACTGAAATTGTGAATTATAGACCAATCTCTAAACTGTGCATTATAGCTAAAGTATTTGAGAGAATTGTCTATAATCATATTTACTGTGCAATCTTGAATTCATTGAGCCCTTTACAGCATAGCTTCCTAAGGAGCCGGTTTACAGCCACCAACCTGATCTCATTATATCCATGAATGACGTTAAACAGGTGGATGTTGTTTACACAGATTACAGTAAAGCTTTCGACAGAATAGACCATTATCTTCTAATTGGGAATTGATGATGATCTTCTGAAATGGTTTTACATAGCGAATAGATCTCAGGCTGTAGCGGTGAACAGTTATAGATCTAATTGGGTGGCGAGCCCCGAAGTTCTCGGCTTGGGCCCCTTTTGTTTCAATCGTTTCCTTCAATCATCGAAGTTACTATGCTTCGCAGACGACATGAAAGCTCTAAAACAAGTATGTTCAAGTGAAGATATATTGGCGCTTCAACATGATTTGAATCGGCTTCAGTCGTCTAAATAAACTCGATCTCAACCCTGCTAAATGTTCTAATGTAACATAGTATTACAGTATTAGGAAATACAATGTATTGCACACATTTTATACTTTTGTGTGTCATACTGTTCACAAAAATAACACCATCCTAGACCTTTTTTTTTTAACGCTGGGAATGCTTTTCGCACCATGCCCTCCGGAGGGACGAAGGGCGTGTGTGGGACTCCCGGAAAACCGGTCTACCCACTAAGCCCTGCGGCGGCCTAACTCGGCAGTCGCAAAGAGCTCTATGAACGCATTAGCGGCATCTGGAGTCCTCCCTGCCGTACCTCACAATTGAGGCACATCCCGGGCACCTCATGTCCCAGGGCAAGACGCTATCGTACCCCTCACCGCTCTACACAGTAAGAGGCGGAACAGCGCCCCACCCTAGACGACACCCCCGGCCCACCGGAGTGTCACCTGTCTCGGGTCGTTTGCAGCGGCCACATCGCCCCAAGATATGGCCACAGCGACCCTTAGGCGGCGATTAGGGGACTAGTGGCTTCTACCGCGTTCCCTTCGCCGCCTCCTTCGAGCGGGTTCCGCCCTTTCCCGATCTCGCTCTGCGGTCTCCTTCTGGAGCATAACATGTTCACAAAAGGAGACCGCGGCTTCCCATCCCTCACCACTCGCCAGCATTGCCGCGATCAATGCTGATGGTGACAGGTTTCGTTCGATCAGTCCGAACAGGACTCGACGCTTAGACTCCCATGCAGGGCAATCCTCCAGCATGTGCTGGGCGGAGTTCCGTTCGTACTCGCAGTGGTGGCATTGTGCCGTAGCCTCCCGTCCTATTCGATTCAGATACTCACCGAAGCAGCTGTGCCCGGTGAGTATCTGAGTCAAACGATAGGTGACACAGTCGCTCCTCTCTACCCACGCTTCGAAGTTCGCGAAGCGCATTGGCTAGCACAGCCCTGAATTTCAAGCCGTGCCTGCCACTTCACCAGAGCTTGCTTACGCGCGTTCTGCCGTAGCATTCCAGGCTCATGATCTGGCGCAGCCTCTTCGTCATTTCGACCGACAGAACGAATTTGGTCGTAGACTATCGCGTCCATGTTGGCCAGAATATCGAAGGGTGGAGATCGCGCCAAGATCGTCGTCGCCTCATAGGAGATTGTGCGGTATCCCCGCACGATCCGTATGGCCATCAACCGCTGCAGGCTCCTGAGTAAGGCCTGGCAGCGCGAGGCACCCGCCAGGTCATTAAACAAGACGGGCGCCCCATAGAGGACCATGGATCTAGACCTGGGAGTGTATCATGATTCTAGGATGCTTTCTAGGACACGCACATTGACGCAATTGTTAAAAAGGTATCTAAATTGTTTGTTTTATAATGTGCGTAGGTGCAAGATGTCCAGAAAGGGTATCGGGTATTTGTAAGTTCAATGAAACAAAAATTATTTGTACGCAATAAAAAAGTTTATTGTTTATTATTAGCATATGAATTGGAGAATTATTTGGAAAAGATGATGTTATCCAAATGATGACCGTTACGTTGCTGGCGCTCTTCTAAACGGAAACTAAGATTGGCGATAACACGTTGACACAGCTATCGATATTGCTGCCATTTCTGACTTGATGTTTTCCTTTAACTGGGTTAGATTCGTCGGATTGTTTTGATAAACCTTACTTTTAAGGTATCCCCATGCAAAATAGTCAAGCGGGCTAAGGTCGGGGCTTCTGGGAGGGCAGTTGATGTTACTCCTTCGCGAAATGACCTTACTAGGGAATAATTCGTTAACAACTTCCATTGAGTCATTTGAGGTATGGTAAGTGGCCCCATCTTGCTGGAACCACGTTCTTGAGTTGAAACCTGCAAACTCCTGCAACTCTGGGACCAAAAAATTTCGCAACATATCGCAATAACGGTCACTATTCACATTAATTGCTCGGCCTCGTTGATCTTCGTGAAAAAAAGGACCAATTATGCCTTTAGCAGACATAGCGGCCCAAACAACGACCTTTGGCGTGTACGATATTCCACACGATAGAGACGTTTCCGTTTAGAAGAATGCCAGCAACGTAACGGTCATCATTTGGATAATATCATCTTTTCCAAATAATTCTCCAATTCATATGCTACTAATAAACAATAAACTTTTTTATTGCGTACAAATAATTTTTGTTTTATTGAACTTACAAATACCCGATACCCTTTCTGGACACCTTGTATAATCATTACGGCTCTGTCACAATCGGACCGGTAACTCTGGTCCGACAAATATAGAGTGACGGAGGTGGAGTTGGACCGAGTCATGCGGCGGCTAGCTTCCCACAACACCGCACCTGGACCTGATGGTGTTCCAGGTCGTGTGTTGGTGATAGCTCTGTCGTTACTGGGGTATAAACTGAGGCGAATTTTTACAGATTACCTCAACCTCGGTATTCTCCCCCTCGGCTGGCAACAAGCGAGACTGGTACTCTTGAAAAAGGAAGGAAGGGCTGCAGATTCTTCCCCTGCAATCCGACCGATGTGCCTGCTGAACGAGTCGGGGACTCCTTGAGAGGGTTATCTCTGACTGGATCAGCGGGCATCAGTCGCGAATTAGCTCTGATCTGTCGGCCTGTCAGTTTGGATTCCGACGGGGACGTTCGATAGTAGGTGCTGTCAGGTGTGTTCGATCCCTGTCGGAGTCGACAATCCAATCAGGGGGGTGGCGTTGGCAGTAAGCCTTGATATCATCAACGCGTTCGGCACCCTTCCCTGGTAGGCAATTAGGGCGGCCCTTGAATATCACGAGGTGCCGCTCTACCTGTGGGCCGTCATAGAGGCCTATCTGTGCGACAGGACAGTGACGTTTATCGATCGGCACGGAGTAGAGAATCGGAAGGTGTGTTACGGGGTTCCCCAAGGCTCCGTATTGGGTCCATTGTTATGGAACCTTGCATACGATTCGGTTCTCTGTACCAGTCTGCTCTCTGACCATAGTGTCGTCTGATATGCGGACGACACGCTTATACTGGCTAAAAGGTCATGCCTTGAGAAGGTGCTTCTGTTCGCCGAGGAGGGGGTGGCTTGTGTTGTGGACAAGATCAGTGAGCTGGGCCTCAGGGTGGCGCCTCAGAAAACTGAGGTAATATGGTTCCATAATCTACGTAGTCGCCAGGAACCAGGAAACAGTCCAGGTGGGTTAGTACATAAAGTACTTGGGCCTTATCCTGGACAGTCCATGGAGCATCAAAGAGCATTTCGGGCGATTAGTTCCCCAAGTCCGAGGGGTAGCAGGTGTGCTGCCCAATCTCGGGGGACCACTGGAAGAAGTTCGCCGCCCCCACATGGGGGTTGTTAGATCTATGGTCCTCTATGGAGCGCCGTCTGGTTTAATGACCTGGCGGGTGTCTCTCGCTGCCGAGCCCTACTCAGGAGCCTGCAGGTTACCTCACAATCTTCTATGAGGCGGCGACGATCTTGGCGCAATCTCCGCCCTTCGACATTCTGACCGGCATGGACCTATGGTTTGTGATGGTCTACGACCAAATTCGTTCTGTCGGTCGGAATAATGAGGCTGTGCCAGATCATGAGCCCGGAATGCTACGGCAAAACGCACATCAACAAGCTCTGGTGACTTGACGGGCACGGCTCGAATCTCAGGGCTGTGCTAGCCAACGCGTGTGAACTTCGAAGCGTAGGAAGAGAAGACCGACTGTGTCACCTATCGGTTGACTCAGATACTCACTGGACACGGCTGCTTCGGTGAGTATCTGAATCGAATAGGAAGGGAGGCTACGGCACAATGCCACCACTGCGGGTCTGAACGGGACTCCGCCCAGCACACGCTGGAGGACTGTCCTGCATGGGAGTCTGAGCGTCGAATCCTTGTCGGACGGATCGGACGAAACCTGTCACCTTCAGCATTGATCGCGGCAATGCTGGCGAGTGGCGAGAGATGGAAAACCGTGGTCTCTTTCTGTGAGGATGTTATGCTCCAGAAGGAGACTGCAGAACGAGATCCGGCAAGGGCCGATCTCGCTCGAAAAGGCGGCGAAGGGGACGCGGCGGAGGTCGGTCTCTCCCTAATCGCCACCTAAGGGTCGCTGCGACCACATCTTGGGTCGATGTGACCGCTGCAAACAACCCGAAACAGGTGACACTCCGATGCAGCCGGCGAGTGTCGTCTAGGGCGGGGCGCTGTTTTGTCTCTTACTGTGTAGAGCCGTGATAGGTACGATAGCGTCTTGGGGCGCCCTGGGGCATGAGGTGCCCGGGATGAACCTCACTTGTGAGGTACGGCAGGGAGGACTCTAGAAGCCGTTAAAGCGTTCCTGGATCTCCACCCGATTGCCGAGGTAGGCCCCCGCGAGGGATTCGTGGGTAAACCGATATAATGTTTACGGAGGTTAAAATCTTTCAAATTCTATATTGTAACTACGTAAGGGTAGATTCTCCAATTTTCACTGGAGTGAGTGTGACATGGGCATTCAACATAATTTTTTCTTATCCATATTCATTTTTAAACCCACTCGTTTAGAGACTCGAAGTGGTTGACGACTACGTGTATTTAGGACAGATTATCCAAGGTTATCCTGGGTAGGTCAAATTTCGAAAAAGAGGTCAATCGTCGAATCCAGCTAGGTTGGGCAGCGTTCGGGAAGCTACGTAACGTTATCTCGTCACATACACCGTATTGTCTCAAGACAAAAGTCTTTGAACAGTGTGTATTGCTAGTGATGACTTACGGCACAGAGACGTGGCCGCTCACTGTGGGCTTGATAAGAAGGTTCATAGTCACCCAAAGAACAATGGAGAGGGCAATGCTCGGAGTTTCTTTGCGTGATCGAAACAGGAATGAGGAGATCCGCAGACGAACCAAGGTCACCGATATTGCCAGTAAAATTGCTAAGCTTAAGTGTCAGTGGCCGGAGTACATTACACGCAAAAACGATGGGACCTTAAAGTTCTGGAGTGGCCACCGCGTCCTGGAAAACGGAGCGTCGGTAGGCCCCCCACAAGGTGGTACGACGACCTGGAGAAATTCGCGGGTAACTGCTGGATGCGGGCGGCACGAGACCGGCTGTTGTGGAGAACCTAGGGAGAGGCCTATGTCCAGTGGACATCTTTTGGCTGGAAAGAAGACCTAAGTAAGGAGTCATTGAGAGAATGTATTACAGATATAGAACCCGTGCTATTTGGAGTACATCAATTGAATCGAAACTTACGTACGTACGGTTATGTAAAGTTGCACCTCCTCCCACTTATAGATCGACATAGAATAGCGGGACTTTACTTTTCTAATCAAAATCTTTAACCACAGCATCAACTGTTCTGGATTGCCAGAGAAAATACTTTTTAACATGCCAGCCAAGGCACTTCGCTGTAGTCCCCTGTTCACATTCCTCAAGCTAAAATAAATTATAAACAGAACGGCTACTTGGAGCGTGCAAGCAGAAATTTTAATGAATTATGTAAACAGTATGACATTGCTCCATTCTCGATTGGTGTGTTCTCGGCGAGGAGTCTAATATCAGTCTTAGTTTTTTATAGTAGCCATAATGTGACATTGCATTATGCTTATACAGACATTGTGGAATTTTGTATTTATTTATTGTTTGTTGTTATTATTTTTATCGTTGTGTTTCTAACCTGCTCGCTTCCAATAACTTAGATTAGTCTGAAAACTAGTTTTCCATGAAACTAATAAACAAATAAATCCCGATTGCCTATATAAATATCTCTTTGGATCGGATTCGCCGACCGGAGAAGAATTCGATAAATCTGTCGCCGGTCTCGTTACGATTCTTCAGGTGGAGCTGAGGGCACAGCTCGTTCTCTCTTCTCGATCCTCTCGACACCTGACCGAATTTTACTAAAGATGGTCCAAGAATTCGCTAACATTTGAATCTAACGTCCCAACAAATGCCACGCGGGACGCGGGGAGGGGTCTGACCGCTAGCTCGTTTCTCGGAATTTTTGTCGCAGTATGGGCTGCACTATCGGCAAAAGGAATCATCGAACCCTACTTTTTCGAAGAATATCTGAATACGTTACGGGAGGTCTCGGGATCGATGCAACTGGAATTTGCTGCCTACAATCGTAACACACGGTTTCAATAGGATGGAGCCACTCGTCATACGTCAAACGAGTCCCTGCCGGTGGTCAAGGACACGTTGCCGGAAAAGCTGATTTCCAGACGAGGCGACATTCCATGGTCACTCAGAAGTCTAGATCTATCCCCAACAGACATCTTTTGAACGTTCGAAGGGGTCATTTGAAGAATCGTGTCTACATCAATAAACCAAATACACTTCGTCGACTAAAAGAAAAATCAGCGAAGAGACGTCGGCGATCTCGCGGTTTCTCCGCCGACGAGTATTCGAAAATTTCGGTGCTCGATTAGAAGAAAATCGGCGTGGAAACGGTGGTCATTTAGACGATGTAATTTTTAAACAATAAATTCCAACGAATTTTCTTTCTCGTAAACAAACAATTTTTATAATCTATCAAATGTTTTTTTTACGTTTTTTTTCAAACGTCAACTAACGTCAACGTTTTCGTGGTCCACCTCGCGTATTACTCACCTAGAGTTCGCTCCTCGCGAAAGACACCGACCGCTCGCGGGGAGAGAGCGCCGGCCGGGGTCCGATCGCTCCGAGGAGCGCCGATCTTTTATCTGCGACGAAAAGAACGAAGGACGGATCCGTACCGTGTCGAGTTCGGTGTGGCCGTCGCTACCGCCGATGACGTACACTCGATCGCGCAGCGCCACGGCGGGGAAGCGCGCGCGCGGCCCGCGCATGTCCGGCAGCGCCGACCACTCGTTGGTGCCGGGGTCGTAGAGCTCCGCGTCGCGCAGCACGCGCGCGCGGTCGTAGCCGCCGCACACCAGCAGCGCGCCGTCCAGCGCCACCGCGCCCGGCGCCGCGCGCCCGTGCGCGAGTCGCGCGCGCCTCTCGCCGCCGTCCGGCTCGGCGCGCGCGCCGCCCAGCGGCCCGCCGCGCACGCCGCCGCCGGCCACGTCGCGCCAGCACACGCGAGCCGCCGCCAGCCGCCCGCGCAGCGCCAGCAGAGCGCGCGTCGCCCGCGTCGCGCCTGCGCACGTCACGGCCTCGTCAGCGCTCGCGTCAGTCGTTCGTTAAACGTACCGCTCGAGCGAAAAACGAAAAGGCACCGACCCTCGATCCGGCAGGCGGCTATCACGGCGCAGTCGCCGCGCGGCGCGCGCGCGCCCAGCTGCAGCGCGGGCAGCGCGCGCTCGGCGTCGGGCGGCTCGGCGCGCGCGGGCGCGGGCCGGCGCGCGGGCCGGGCGCGCGCTGCCGCCTCGCGCCGGTACTCCTGCAGCTCGGGCGCGTCGCCGCGCGCCTCGGGCATCTCGCCGCAGTCGCGCAGCGCGCCCGCGCCGTCCACGTACACGAGGTGCGTGCGCGAGCACAGCTCCCCGAGCTGGCGGAGGGCGAACGGCGGTCAGAGCGGGCGGAGCGGGCGCGGGCCGAGCGCGGGCGGGGCGCGTATACTCACGTCGATGTCGACGTTCCGGTCGCGCAGCCACACGAGCGCGGCGTCGGCGACGGCGAAGGCGGTCTCGTCGCCGCCCTCGGCGCTCGTCTCGCGCAGCATCTCGATGCGCACGAGCGGCAGCGCCGCCAGCGCGCCCGACGCGCAGATCTCCGCGAACTGCGTCGACGAGAGTCGATCGGAAGAAGTTCGGTGTTTATCGATCGTATCCGACGTTCGATCGAATTCGTTTCGATCGGACGAACGAACGTTTCGCTCTAGTTTTATTAAATAGAGCGGAACGCGACAGTACTTTTTTCGCCGTGTAAAAGCGACGGGGCACTCACGTTCTGCGCGATGTAGGCGTCGAGCGCGGCGAGGTGGTGCGGCGCCAGGTCGGGCAGCGCGCGCAGCTCCAGGCAGTCGGCGGGCGTCAGGCGCCGCAGCAGGCGCTCGGCCAGGTGCGCGCGCACGGCGTCCATGCGCAGGCGCCACGCCGCGCAGTACAGCCGCCGCGCCGCGCCCGCCTCGCGCACCCGCAGCCGCCCTGCGACAGTCCGCTTTGCTCTGAGCGGCCGGGTTCGCTCGACGCGCTCTCTCCGAGAGACTCGCGAGCGACCCGTACCTGTGTAGGCGTACTCGACGAGCTCGCGCAGCGCGTCGGCGTCCACGTCGTCCACGCGGTAGGCGAGCGGCGCGGCCGAGGCCGGCGGCGCCAGCGCCTCGAGCAGGTAGGGCGAGGCGGCGGCCAGCACGGCGCGGTGCGCGGGCAGCTCGGCGCCGGCCGCCACGAGCACGGTGTCGAAGTGCTGGCGCGACTTGCGCAGCGCGTTGAGCGCGGCGAGCGCGCGCGCCGGCGCCGCGTCGTCGTGCAGCGACAGCTCGCGCTCCAGCGCCAGCGCCTCCTCGCCCGAGCCGTCCTCGTCGTGCGCCTCGGCGCCGTCTGCACCGGTGATAATGTTTTCGCAGGCCAGATCGAGCGTTTCGCGACATACTCGTGTTCGTGCAACGCGTAGCCTACTGTTGTATTGCCTATACGCTCGGATTCATATCGATTTCGTATATATACGGTGTACATACTGAAAAATAAATTGCTGTTCGGTCGGAGAATCCTTTACGTTGGAGGGACGCGATAATCTATTTCTCCACTAAACCTAACCTAGAATAACCTAGTTTCGGTCGAACGAGAGTCCTGCCTTGGCTACCGAGCTACTCGACTACAATAAATAGCCAAAACTTTGCACCGAACCCAAAGTTTAGACTATTTATTGTATGTGTGCACTCAAATGAAAAATCTAGGTTTCTTAAAATGTTATAAAGTTGTACTAATCAAAGTAAACAGTACCTAAAAGTTTACCTGCTAATCACCATTCCTATGTCTATTTAATAACCAACAATAAGTAAGTAATCAGAAATAAGGAGTCATGCTGATACAGTAACACACATATTCTTTATCTTGCAGATAATAACTCGAGCCATATCTGTGTGATCTATCACGATTAATTCTTTATTACGATTGTTTTATTAATGCACAACAAATAGAAATGGAGCTCCCGATTACATCTAAAACTTATTTCCTATGTTTCACCGACACTTCTGCTTCAAATTATTATATTGTCTATCCCTCACTATCAGCACATTTTTCTAGATGAGAAGCACCTAATTATTAGCTCAGTAGTTTAAATTGTATCTTATAATATTACTTTTAATAATATAATATAATAAAATAATAATTTAATAATAAGTTCACAAAATAAACCACTCTTTTGTTCTTGTTTATATGACTCGAGTCTTCAAAAGTTCAAGACTCAAGTTTCTTACAACACTAGATAAGGACACCCACAAATGTATACCTGCTCTACCTAGTGCAATGTTAACCAGGAAATGTTCCCATCATGTTTACGTCAAAAAGTCACATGCCAGAAAGATCCAATGGCGCAAGTGAGCAGCAACAGGGAGCACGAGTGAGTTATATTAACTATCAACACCCAAACATTGTAATTCAAACTCCTTACAATGCTAGTATTAAATTTGTCCTAATCCTAATCTAGTGGCCCACATGATACACACGTAGCAGAACATAACAGCTACCTTTGTTCACACCGGCAGGAACTAATAACTTCCAATAGAGCAAGTGCCCACTTTCAATTGCTACAATTGGTTCCTTATTGGTACCAACCACATGATATCAAAATTAAACAGAATACACTACTCAAAGTTACATACAGCCAAATATGGCTGCTAGCTAATATTAGTTATAAGTACCTATTCATTTTTTACTTTAATAAAACAGAGTTTTTACTACCACCGACTAAACATACACAAATTTAATTAGTTGAACAGCATAATGGAAGCTTTATTATTATTGTTATTACTTCTAAGGTAGGTCCCAGTTAGCCTAGCCAAACCAAGCCAGTACACATAACACATAGTTGTCAATTATGTGTATAGTATACAGTATGGCAATCAATGAGAAACAACAATGATGGTGTCACATTAATGTTCAATGCCAAACAGCTAAGTAGACTCATCGATGCGTGTTAGGAGCTGACGCGAACGCTATCATAATATATACTTCGGCTCACCGTCACCATTCCTGAAGTCGTCTTGTGGCTTCATATCGTTGGGTCGTTTGGCGTCAGTGAAGGGGCCCGGTGCTCGCTGTCACTGCACCTGCGGCACAAGACGCGCTATGAGCGATCGGAGCCTCGGCGCTAACTGGATTACACTGGTAAGTGGTAAGCACGTGGCTGTGCAGCGGCGCAGCGAAGGCCGCGGCGCAGTTTACAACGGTCACATGGCGCTATGGACGTAAACAAACCCACCTGATGCGCCCGTAACGCTTCCTCGCGTGTCGCGCTCGCTCTCCTCGGCTTGCGCGTCGGACACACACCTCAATTAGTGATAGATTAGTGACATTCCGTAATAAATAACGAGTCACGCGATAATTTACTCTAACGACGTGAACGATCACAAACTGACCTGACACCGCCCGCACTCTGTTTTTATTTTGTAGCAATTGACTGACAAGTGTGAAGTTCTGCCTTGTGACACTGACAGCGAATCATATTTGACATAAACGCAGATAGTTTGAAAGAGATTTGAATAGACAACAATTTAGCGACAAAGAAAATATCGTCTAGTCCAGTCGTAGATATTGAAATAATATTGCTAACGTAGTATAACTCAATATTTGTAGAAGGAAGATAAGCGAACAAAAATACACAACTAAGAAATAGGCAAAACGTGTCTACTATTCCAATATATAAAACTCTGTCTACACAAAACTAAAATATCAAAATAGGTAGGTTTTTATTTTTGCTTTTATTTTTTATTTTTATTTCTCTTTATTCTTTGCTGTTTGCTTTGTGTTATTTTGTGTTCCAAAACTTCTATTAGCATATAGTGTCACAACTCGTGAAAACTTATAATTGGCTTGATGTTGTGTATAAAACAGTCCATTGATTTTTTGTAGCAGTTAGTTTTCTAAACTTTAATAAATCAATAAATTATAATCATGTTCTGATAAATATTAAATGATGTGCATTTCAAGTGACTTTCTTACTACCAGTAGTATATTTTTAGTATAACATCAATTGTCTCTAACAGCCTATGGCTGGACATAGGCCTCTCCTTGGAGAAAAATTTTGGCCTACTTTATCACACAACCTCTTACATGTGTATTTCTAATCAGAACTTTGTGGTATTGCCAGCTTTTAGATAGATTCTTTTATTTTTAATAAATGATAAACTGCCGATGTTCACGATTCCGCCACGTCAAGTGTGACGGAAATGCGTGGGTTTTATATAAATAAATTTTTTTTTGAAGCCGTCCTAAATTTGCCAAAATTAGCAGTGAACTGAATATGGACCTTTTTGTTGTGGTTAGTACACTGATCAAACTGATAAATACAAATAATTGCAAAATATGTACATTTTAATTATAATATAAATCAATGGTAGACACACATAAATCCACATTGCAACATTCACACGTACATAGTATGATGTACTTGCAACGAATAAAAATCATCAAGGCTTCAAGGAAGTTGAGGGATAAATAGGTTAGAAGAGAGGCAAAGTTAATAGCAATAACTTTCATAAATCTGAGTCACTCAGCTCAATTTTGAAAGTCTGTAGAAAGTTGTCAAAACAGAATCTTAAAAAAATGTTTAATTAAAAATCGAATTACTATATACTCCGTCTCACGAAAGAAGTGCCACTAATTTGAAATGAAACTAATTTAACAGGTCGGCCATGTTTGTTATGGTCAAAAGTTTTAGGCATTTATCATATTTACGATGCCTAAAGTTGTAAAAAATACTGGTCGAGAAATAATGATATATTAATACACTATGGCGGTCTAGTGAAATGTTTTCACTCCCGCCTTGGGACTTAAAAGGCATAACAGTCATCGTTGTAGTGTAAAACTTACATATTTGCCATGATAACTTACCCTTGCACCAATGGGCCTCCAGTCTCGCATTTATCAACGAAACACGTTAGTACGGATGCTGTCGCTTTAGGTTGGTCTTCTGTGAGAAGACCAACCTAAAGCGACAGCAGCTTCCATCGAGACAGAAATCAGCGTGGCTCTACTACTGTTAAAGATTATTGATTACCGACACTAATGTACGTATTAAAATTTCTACTGTTTTTGAAAACTGAGATACAACAGTGATAGCATGTATAAGGTATTTATTTTAAACTTATTTGCATAAAAATATATTGTTTGACCTAACAATACAAAATAAAAACCCGGCAAAAATTTTAGTGTTTCAAACGTGATACCAGACGACTGGTTTGTTTAGTGCAAACATCTGAAACCGTTTCAAATAATAGTCTGGCACTAAGCCAATCGGTGCCCACAATTATTAAAATATGAGAACAAATATGTTTAAATTCTGTTTTATTTGATATCTTTACCCTTAGATTTTTTTTCGATCTTTTATATAAGTACATGAGAATTAATCGTTTAATTTTACGAGTATATACTACCAGGAATCCACTCGCTAACTAGGAGTTTTTTGGGCATCCAATAGTAAGGGCTGGTAAAATGCCACAGCTTGAGTGCAGCACTGCGTTTGAGGGACTTATTTCGTGAGATGGAGTATATAGCGATAATGTAATGTGAACAAACAAACAAAAACAGTCAGTCACAGTTGACAGTTGCAAAAAAATTACCTACAGCATTCGATTTAACTGTTATAAAAAATAAAACAATGAAAATGAACGAAAGTATCAATTGATCACAGAACTTATAAATATGAATGTACGTATCACTTAATAAATACAATTTCAAATGACATGACACAATGAAGTATTGGAACTTACTCAAAGGCTAATGACGCTGTTCAAAGCGTTTTTTAAACAAAAAAAACTTTTATTAGTTCCGTTAGAAATAGTAGCAGTAGATACTTTATTACATGCACGTAGTTTTCTAACATTATTGAAATTCTTTAAATTTTTTGCAAATGTTATTTTCAGACATCTGTTTATGTTATTTATGATTTTAATTCTTTCTTTGTAAAAATCGATTATGATACCAAAAAGAAAAATATATGTACTTATTGAGAAGACAACGTTTTTCGGACATTCATTTACACCCCTCTCAAAAATTGGAAATAAATGGAGAAATACATAGTTTTACTAGACTACATCAGCGGGTGCGTAATGTCACCCGGCACTACAAAATACCTTTGAAGAATTTGTTGCCTTTCATCCTGTTGATTTCTTCGAGAAAGGTATCAGACTGCCATTGTGTTGACAAAGATATATAGATTGTGTGGACGAGTGCTTCAATTAATTAATAAATATAAAACATATAACAAATACACTCATTGTTTCGTATAAAATTCGTCAATATCATAGATAAAGATCTAGACTGCCTCGGTGACGCAGTGGTAGTGTATGCGACTGCTGTGCTTGAGTTCTCGGATGCGATGCCGGGATCGAATGAAATATTTGTATGATCTGCAAATATTTGTTTCGAAGTTTGGATGTTTTTCATGTTCAATATATATGTACTTAGTAATATGTATTTACATCAGTTGTCACAGTACTCTCAGTACAAGCTTTGCTTAATTTGGGTCTAGATGGCGTTGTGTGATTTGTAGAATAATATTATATAATTTCATATTTTACGTTGGTTAATAGTATGTGTAGATGTAGTAGCATTCACTGAAAATAGTTCTGGCAGCGCCTATGAACATGTTTACTCGTTTACATGTTCATAACGAATAAAAAACAAATGATTAATAAAAGAGGACCTGGTTTTGTGATTTGGCTTAAATTGTCGTTTTTTGTTCTTTTCTTTAAAATTAAGAGTACTAAGAAATATAGAATATTAAGAGAGCAAAAATATTGTTGTGACAATGAGAGAACAGTGCAACTTTTGAAACGGTTATCGAGTGAGTGAGTGAGTGAGCCTTCAGAGAAGCAACGTTTCTATACTGCAGATGACTATTAGCAGGAATTTCAGACAAATCATGTTACTTTGTTTCTGTGTGGTGATGGATTAAGAATAAGGAGTGTCTAAGAAGAGTCGTGGACTGTTAGAGGCTGGTGATGATGTAACTTTGGTTGGTTTTAGAGCTGAATATTTAGAGTAGGTACTTTCCTAAAAATCACGTTTAACGAAATAAAATAATTTTACATATTAACTCTCCTGAGTTAATATGTAAAATTATTACACATAGCAAGCATGGAGCAAGCGGTTGTAACGCCAGTTTCGACACTTGGCATCCCTTTGACTGGCACATCGGCCGGAGTACACGTGGAAGAGCATCCCAAGGACGCAGTCGATGACGAAATGAAATATTTAATTCCAACGTTTCGGTCTCAAGACACAAATAGAACTAGATGACTCGATGAAGAAACAAACCGATAACAGTAAGACTTAAACATAGAAAGCACAAGGGAAAAGTAGACGTTTCTCGATACATTGGTTATTGCCATTTCCAAAACAAAAATGTAACAATGTGGTAGCGTACCATTAAACCCTAAAATAGTTTTGAATTCGAACAAGTGGTTTCTGACATTAGCGCATTCAAACAAGCGAACAAAGTCTTTAGCTCGCATAATAGAATAGATTTTATGTATAACAAAGCCCTTAGCTAGGTATAATTACGGGTACAATATTCGACGCAACGCCTGTGCTGCCAATCGTAGGTGGTAGAGAAAGTTTGCTATTATTATTTTGGCAAGCGTTAGTTGGTGAGTGATAATTTCCGTGATCCATTTCAGTGATCAGACTTTACCTAGTTCGGTTTTTGCTATTTTCAGTCGCCTAAAGATAAAATTTAAAATTACAATTTAGAAAGGCTGTGTTAATTGCAAAAATTCACTGTCCCCTGATCACCAAACTGGAAATCAAAAATCAACTGTCTAGGTCATCTGGAAGGGGTCTGGTTTTCGATTTGTTTTCAGTAAGTCAGTCGGTAATAATGCCGATTTTCAGTCGTTGATATCTCATTAACCGTTTGAATTTGAAGTTCTACTTGATTCGTTACTTGGGGGCCTCAAAATTCTGAAGAGAGAAAGTCTGTTTCAATGATAGGTCACTGAAAGTACGAGAAGCAGAAGATGCGCAGCGCCCGCAGGACATTTATCAATAAACAAGCATGCGAACTTTTTTACTGCATCGCACCAGCACATCGTGTAGGTACAAGTATCGTAATATTGTTAACCTCATAATATACCTACATAATATATAATATTATGCCTACCCACTTAACCTAGCTAAGTTAGGTCACATTCAAGTTTTAGGCAGTCATTCGTTTATAAATGTAAACTAAGCCTCGCCACAGCATAGAGTAGACACGCTACAAACGGACACAAGGACTAGAAGACGTGTCGCCGCCCTCGGGCCGCTCGGCGAAGCACCGGCGGGGGCGGGGGTGCGATCGATGGCGGCGGGCGCGGCAAGGCGGCAGTGCGCCGCGCTCCTCCCGGCCGCCCGCACTCCACACGAGCGCCATGAGCGCGCTCCGGCCGCGCGCCCGCCGCGCGCCGCTGCTGCTCGCACTCGTCGTCGCACTGTTGCCGCACGCCGACCGAGTCGCGTGAGTACCGCCACCGAGCCGCGCCGCGCCGAGCGCCCGCCGCGGAGCCGAGGGCGCTCGGCCGCGGCCGAGCTGGTGAACCCTGCGTTGCGATCGCTCTTGTCTCAGATGTATTATTTTCCTCCTGTGGCAGCGGCGGCGGCGGCGGCGGGAGCATGTTCGGGGACGTCAATATATCGTCTATTTTGGACTCCTTCAGCATAAGTTACGACAAAAGAGTGAGACCGAACTATGGAGGTGAGTTGAGCATGTTTTATCGTTCTTCTTTTCTGTCGCGTCATCATACGGTCGCTTGCAATGATGTAGTTACGCGTGATGTAGTGTCGATCCGACTCGTTCCGATTACGAAAGCTACACCGAGCCGTTTCTTGTTTACCCGTCTCCATTAAAACATTTTATTTATATGTACTTACGTTCTTAATATTTTACCTACATGTAAAGTGCATCAAAAATCACCATCGGTTGATTTTAGAAAGTGCGTCAGAATTTAGACGCTTAATACGGACTGCCTTGACGATGTAGTCGTGTTAATGCTTAGAGAAAACTTTTAGTGTCTGTAAATTTTAAAAGCGAACCCAGTAATTACGTGTTACGGGAATTGATTAAATATGAGGTAGTACCGGTGATTTAGATTCAATTTCAAATTACGTCCACAAGTTTGACATGTGGGTACCCACACGTATCCTAACCGAGCGAGTTTGAAATGGTTTAATGTACTTATACGTCGGACGAACAGGAGAAGATTTCGCCGATGGTGATATTCCGTGCACAGTTCGGCTACGCAAGCCAGCTACTGTGGATGCGATACGTAGTCGTGTTCTGTATGTTGTGTCATTTCCAGGACCGCCAGTGGAAGTGGGGGTTACCATGTACGTGCTGTCCATCAGTTCTCTGTCCGAAGTGCAAATGGTAGCTACCTAGCTGTAACGTAATGTTGATGAGAGGCGAGGCGCCCGCGCCGCGCCGCCACTGTCCCGGTGGCGGCGAGCGGCGGGCGCTCTGCGCACCGCGCACCCGCACCGCACGTCGTAGCACTCGCGTCCGTTCGTCCGTCCTCAAGCGGGCGTAGCTTTGGCCGCGCCGGTCGCGCCGCTCATACTACATGTCAGGGCTTGCTTGCAGGTCCGCCGGTGGAGGTGGGCGTCACCATGTATGTGCTCTCTATCAGCTCCGTGTCGGAAGTGCTCATGGTACTCGCTCCAGTATGCTCGCACGCGCGCCCGAGCAGCCCCAGACTCGAGGCTGCGAGCATGTCCGCGTTTCATGGATCTGATCGCTGTTCGCTTTCTCGTTATGTTTCATAGTGATCTTGTCTATGACTGGTAACGCTCGTCTTGACTGTGCCATTAATATTGTAATTTGAACACCCGCCGATCAGCTGCCACTTCGAACACGCACCGCAGCTACTGTGGTGATGTAGCCTGGCCAGTGCAATTTTCATATATACTGCAAACGATACCCATCGGTATGCATAACCCTAATGTAATGTTTTACTGAGCCGTGTAAGAAGCGAGATACACGTCATTAGATGCTAGGCTGGTTTTAGTAAAAAGTAAATATAATTGCGTGTCAAGCTGACAGCTTACAGCATCGACTGAACTACCTTCAATAGTGTGCACTACCTGAAGACTATCCTATAGGTATCGAAGTTTAACGCTTGACAACTGCGTCACCGTCTCCCCGGGGAGCAACAAGTTTTGACGATTGCTGCCATCGGCACACAACAACAAGCATTGCGATTCAAACTACACTTCAGTACTTCAATTTACACTAATGCAATCTTCGCCAAATTTTAACGTGGTCTGCCGCTTTTAACTATTGGATAGTAAAACTTACAATTAAATTCAATCCTTACTGCCACTACTAACACTAAGAGGGTTCCAACTATGTGTATTCGAGTGAGGCCAAAATGAGTTTGGAAGTTACGGTCTTGACCCCCGTGTCTCGGAGAGCACGTACCGCCGTCGGTCCTGCACCTGATCTCTACCTGGTTGTGTCAGATTACCGTCCCATCAAATTATGAGAATAAGGGAACAGAGAGTGCACACGCCAAGTGCGTGCACACACTTGTGCGCTATAACTTCTCAGCCGTAGTTGCCTAGTCTTCGTTGGGACCAGCCGCCGCGACCAAAATCGATATCATTATCTTTCCGTGCAGATTGCACTGGCCACACCGCCACGCTGCACCAGTGGGTCAGGAACCATCAATAATATCAGACTAATGTTATAGCAACGACTTTGGTAGTCAATACTTAACATATTTATATATATACATATATCGTGGCCCTATCTCAAATATTATAATAATTACTTCATGGTGCGTCCGAACGCGAGAAGCAATCGTAATACAATAATGATAATGTGGCGAGACATTAGCGACCGTATCGGAACACTTAGAGGCTCTCGTTTAATTTTACATTACAGCTATCGAGTGCAATGTACAAATTAATAATAATTCAACCAATTGTTAATTGCCAAATCGTCGGTTTTCACAAAAGGTGTATTATCAAAAATATTCACCAACTTACCATCTAAATTCTAAACAATTTACAAACTAACTTACATATCATTTGAAGTAGCCTAATAATATACATATTTCATTATGAACCATGACGAGACATTAGCGACAAAATCGTATCACTGTTAGGGTCTCTCGTGTACTTTTGGTTTTATTTGATAATCTGTGAATAATATTACATTACAGTTATCAAGTACAATTATACAAGTTAGTACATAAGTATGTAGAAAGATATTTGGATGAACTTGCCACAAAGGTTTTTTGTAAATAAAAAAACTCCCTTGTAGAAATAAATAGCAGTTAACGTCGACAATGCAAATCGTTGATACTACCCATTGATCTGTTATTCACTAGATTAGTAAATAGGGACCAAGAGTGTTGTCACTACAAACAACAACTTGATCTTGATCAAAGCAAACGTCAGTTTGATGTTCATTGTGGCGCCAACCGAGGTTAACATAGTCACAGGTGATTATTAACATATGTAAATGCGTGCGATTTTATATTACAAAACTATCATAAACCAAGCAGATATACTTTTACAAGTAAATATATTGTTTATATATTGATATTAAAGCAAACAAAGCTGTAATCGAAATAAAATTTAATGATTGCAGTTTATAAAGTGTTACCATTAACACATCTTTTTGAAGTGAAAACTTTAGGCGCGTTGAGCGTTTTGGTAGAGGGTAAAATCCTCGGTTCGCGTCACCGACATGCTAATGATAATAGTATATCTATAGCTATGGAGAATATGATATTATATATTATATATGAAATTTATTATTATTATATATTATATATGATATTATATATTATATATAGCTATATATGAAACAAAAAATTTCATATAATTTTTGCATATAGTTTTAATTACTCTCAACTTAATAGTTCCGTTTTCGCTTCTATCGGCAGTCCCACGACTGCTACTGTTTTTTTTTTTACTAAATTAATGGGAGAATTTGTAATGAGTCAAATAATTTTGTTTTCTTCCTGTTCTAAAATATAAATAGGTTTATTTAGTGTTCACATTCATTTTGATTGTGAATAGATCATTAGCAATCTAATTGTAGTCGTGAAGTTATGTAAACGTACATATATGAATTAATACGTATACCAAATTTTAGCCCTCATACAATAACGCTTAAAATTTATATTAATTATCATCTTTATACATCTGTAAAAATTAAATTGTGTCATGAATACCAGGTAGTAGAGCCACGCTGATTTCAGCACGAGTGGGCCGGCTCGTCCGGGGCAGTACTACCCTCCCACAGAAGATCAACTTAAAGCGCCAGCATCCGTGCTGTCGTCTTTCGTTGGTGAGTGTGAGACCGGAGGTCCATTGATGCAGGGGTGACAGTTGTCGTGGTAAACGTGTGCAATACAATGCTATGATGACTGTCATGTCTTTTACGTCCCCAAGTGAGCCGTAAAAAATCGTAATAGGCCGCCATAATGTGGGTCACCATACTGCATTGTCAGCATTCGCAGTGAGTATGGTGACTACAACTTTTCAAAGAGTAGAGTCATTTTATTAGGCTATTAAAATAAAAAAAAAAAACTTCTTTGTCATTTATTCCATTCAATTATTCTATAAATACACTATTTGAAAATGTTTACATTTTTTTACCCAACTCTTCTCAATTTTTATGGAAAATTTTCCTACAGTAAGTCAACACTCACCCACCATCGTAATATTTATGTTTTATCTTTTTGTAATCATAGCGACGATATTGTACTTGTGTCAAAGCTACGTCGTCACAGTTCAAAGTGGCTACACTTTTGCGACGTGCGGTAATGAAGATTTAACTCAACGGTATTACCAGTCCATTTTATTACGAACGATCATCATCTTTTACATGCGTATCGTAGACACACCCTAGGTGTGCGGACCTGCACACAAGAGTGAGCCGTATAAAGCGCCCGCGGTCCTTTCACGAAGTACGAAGTTTATTTTTGCCATTCCTCGATCAATAGTTTTCTAGTGTAACGGTCATATTTTATGATTAACGATTGAAGCAACGATCAGCGGGGCTCGTTTCCCATCTTAACCAGTGGCGTTAGAAGCGCAGATACAATAGCAGATAGTTTTTGAAGGCCTTTTTATCAGGGTCTTCAATACAAATAAATTAACTTTATTTAATCTTTCTTCTAATATCAACACTTAAAATATGAATTTGGTTTGGTAAAATGTGGCCGTTTCAACCCCAGGGACAACGTTAACGGGTTCCAGTTTTGTGACGTCTATATTACGTACCCATTCGAAGTGGCAGCTGTTGGTTCTACAAAGGTGTTACAGTTGTAGCTCACCCTTGACCACTTAGCGCGTACTTTAAAGTTGTATTAGTTTCTATTTCCTTCTATCTGTATAGTTATGTGAGTAATACTCGTGTATGTGTATTATGGTAATGCATTATTCTCTTTGTACTGCGGTGAGGACACCGGCGCGGCCGTCGCTTCAAGACGCGAACCGCGACGAGCTCACGCCTCAGGGCGGGGCGTGCTCGCCACCACCCCACACCTCGAGTCCTCATAAGCACAAGCACGCACACAAACTCGTTAGTCGATGGAGCCGTCGCGGCCTGGGGTGCTGCAACACCGCCCACACACCCGGCGTCGCGCGACTCACGACCGCCACTTAATCGCCCTTTCGTGTCTTACCTGCTTTAGAAATAAATACATGCGAACTTATTAAACTATTGTAAACGCACGTATTTAAATGAAGTATAATTTAAGTTATTGGGGCTACGAGCAGAAACAATAATACAACTCACGTGGGCACGTATGTTAACACTCGTAAGGCGAGCTGTCAACTGTTATAGTGCGTATGTGTGTAGGTTCTATTCCTCGTGCACTTTTCACTTTTGGTAAATATAATTAACTGACGCTTGTCGCTGTTTTGTGTATTCGATGTTGTACAGTGTTTATATTAGAATAGTACCTACTTACATTACTTTGCCAGATTGTAAACATTGCACTTGTTCTCCACTGTACTGTCCACGCGAGCACGGCGTGCACTGCGCGACTAGTCTATTCTCTGTTGTGCGAGCGGCGAAGCGGGCGGGCCGGGCTCTACCCGCGCCGCCGCTCGCCTTTTTATACTACAATATGCAATGTCTGTTCCCTCAGGACTTCACCTTGGATTTTTACTTCAGACAGTTTTGGACGGATCCTCGACTTGCATATAAGAAACGCGCAGGCGTCGAGACCCTGTCCGTTGGCTCTGAATTTATCCGCAACATCTGGGTGCCGGATACGTTCTTCGTGAACGAGAAACAGTCTTACTTCCACTCGGCCACCACCAGCAATGAGTTTATCCGAATACATCACTCGGGTTCCATCACTCGTAGCATCAGGTGAGCACCGACCTGTCCGTCGCGTGAGTATCCTGCGCACGTGACACTACTGTAGGATCTACTGACGACACTGTTGTCCGTGTTTGCAGGCTCACCATCACGGCATCGTGTCCCATGAACCTGCAGTACTTTCCCATGGATCGGCAGCTGTGTCACATCGAGATCGAGAGCTGTAAGTTTACCCATTCAACTTGCACCCGTGTGCCAGCCGACACAGAACGACGGCGCCTCCACGCGTTACCTTACGTACTTACCACCCACCGCGTACATGCGCTGCGATCTGGTTTCTATTTGATTTTATTTAAATGGGCATGCCCATACATGTTTATATGGATGAAAAGACATGCGCAACTGTTCATGTTTTAAAAATTTGTCTAATTTTGGTAATGTTGAATGCCATTTTGTTTAGAACCTGATCGTGCAGGGTGAGACGACGGCGACGATGCTATTCGATTTTCTAATTGTTATAATGTCATTTATAAAGTAATAAAATTGTCTCAGATTTATAAAGTGGTTCGTAAGAAGATAACATCTCACAGATGATAGAAAAATAGTTACAAACGTATAAGTAAACACCGCCATCGGTGTATGCGTGTGTGTGTTGTGTTCACGGAGCAAGCGTCGAGCCGTCTGTGTGTGCACACGCACAGGCACAGGCTTCCGCTGTCGTGTCGCGCGCCACCCGCACCGACAGTCGTCGCGACCGCCGCATACAGCACCCGCGCGGCCGAGCGCCGCCAGCGCACGCCGGACACTGAGACGTCGCACCGCGGGCGCGACGGGGCACCGCGACACCCTCCTCTCGCACGCTTCTCGCCTTCACGCACCGTCGTCACCACCACCGCACACCATACCGTAGACCGCCACCTGCGCCACTCCCATCTGTAGCACCTTGCATGCGCTCCTTGTACTTCGTTTTGACCGCAACCCTCACCACCGTACACATTGTAGCGCACCATAGTTACCGTTTAATATATTTTTCTATCATCACCGCCGGGTCGTCTCGAGCTTCAACAGGCTCGTCGCGTTACGCCACGGCGCGATCTTTCGTGGCGTGAGTGATAGCGTTTTGTGTTTGGCATGTCCCCGGAGTCGGATACACGATGACCGACATACTGTACGTTTGGAAAGACGGCGCGTCGAGCGTCGGCATGAGCAGTGAAGTGCAGTTGCCGCAGTTCCGAGTGCTCGGCCACCGGCAGCGCGCCACTGTCGTCGCTCTCACCACAGGTAATGATCGCTGGCAGTAGGTAGTAGCGCCAACCGCCCCGCCGCGCCCGCTCGCGCCGCGCGCCCCCTCCTCGTGACGGACGCGACACGACAGCGGCTCCGGTCGCTCCCTGCACGTCACGCGACCCTATTCTCTACGCCACAGTTGGATACACGATGCGCGACATCCGCTACAAGTGGAACGAAGGCCCCAACTCGGTGGGTGTGTCCAACGAAGTGTCACTGCCACAGTTTAAAGTGCTCGGACATCGCCAGCGGGCTATGGAAATATCACTCACAACAGGTTCGAATCAAATGCTTTATTTTATAACGATACATATTTTAAAAATTCTAGATGTACTGTGATGTGCGTAAGCAAAATTTATAATGTAAAGATTTTATTTTATATAACGATGTTATCGTCCACGTTTAACGGCTGCAGGGAACTACTCTCGTTTGGCGTGTGAAATACAGTTCGTGCGCTCGATGGGCTACTACCTGATTCAAATTTACATACCGTCCGGATTGATCGTCATCATTTCTTGGGTGTCGTTCTGGTTGAACCGCAACGCCACACCGGCGCGCGTACAGCTCGGCGTCACAACGGTGCTCACGATGACCACGCTCATGTCTTCCACTAACGCCGCTCTCCCTAAAATATCGTACGTCAAGTCTATCGACGTATACCTCGGGACTTGCTTCGTCATGGTGTTCACCAGCTTGCTCGGTGAGTTTCACTCCGTTCGATCGATCTATACCGTCTCTCAGTTTTCCGTCGCCGACATTCGGCTCTCACCACTGACCGTTTCTTCGTAGAATACGCGACGGTGGGCTACATGTCGAAGCGCATCCAAATGCGGAAACAGCGATTCGTCGCGATACAAAAGATAATGTCGGAAAAAAAGTTGCCAGCGGAGTGCGGCGTAGCGTGGGAAGGCCACGCGCCGGGCGGGCGCCAGGGCGGCGCGCGCGCGGTGCGCTACAAGGCGCGCGACGCGCGGACGCTGCCGGGCCGCTGCCGGGCCGCCGCGCTGGAGGGCGCGCTGGACGAGCTGCCCGGCCCGCCGCTGCACGCGCTGCACGGCGGGAAGGTGGGCCACTCCTTGCGTGTCGCGTCCCTTCGCCGAACTCGAATCATTTTTAATGCCGTCGGGCGTTGCAAGAGATAATCGATTTTAAGAAATCGATATGTATCTTGTTCCTCGATTTACATAAAGGCGTGTAGTTGTAAATAATTAAATGTATAAGTACGCTAACGCTGAATCCCGGGAATGCAATCGTTGCGTTTTGTCAGGGACGCCGAGGAGAGCGAGCAAGCCGTATTATTGTTCTGCTTGTAGTCATAAATCGTGCCTTTTTAAATTAAAAATTTTAACTCACGATTTACAGATTATAGATTAATCTATAGCGTAAAGAAACTCCTACACTGCATGGCTCTATCTATTCTGGGCAGCGTCGTGTAATATATAGCCATCTACCAAAATTGAAATTATTATACTAATACAATAAATTTGGATTTTGATGATAATGGTATATTTTATATAAACCAATGTATCTTCGTCAGGACATTGGCAAGTTCCTGGGCATGACGCCGTCTGACATCGACAAGTACTCGCGCATCGTGTTCCCGGTGTGCTTCGTGTGCTTCAACTTGATGTACTGGATCGTGTACCTGCACGTGTCCGACGTGGTCGCCGACGACCTGGTGCTGCTGGAGGAGAACAAGTAGTCCGCGCCCTCTGCTGTATATACTCACGTACCTACCACCTACACCTACACCCTGCACCACCACCTGTCCAACACACACGCCTCCTCCGAGTCTTCGGCACGTCGACACCGCGCCCTTCGTGTATATAATGGTATCGTGTAACATATATATTTGTATCAAGTTAGCAAAACGCTAGTGTCACAGCCCCTCGTATTGTTAACTGACGATGTGCCCACGTGAACTCTGTACAGACATGTAACTGTGGGCTGTGGACGACCCGGCTGTGCTCCCCGGAGGTCGCCTCGTCGTGTCGCCACTCGCCGGTGTAGCTCATGCATAACAAATGTAGCGACTAACTCATTTTGTTCGTGGAATTTCACAATTTCATTTCACCTAAAAGTTAGGTACTAAAAGTTAAATGATAATGCTCATTAATCTAATTCTGGCTAAGTATGCCCGTGTATCTTGCGACACTGCCAAGTGCACCAGCGCTCTTCAAGCTCAGAGCTCACCTTTCGTAGACTAAGTATTTAACGTAATGCTTTAAGTTTGCCGAAATTACAAGTTCTACGATTTGTTCGACGTCGAGCCCGGTTTGTTAACAAATGAACGAGTGGCTGTTTCTCGGATAAAAGCGTGAGCTCGTATAACTACACGATTGATGACGTCGTCGAGGGCATTCGACGCGCACGACGTGTGGCGTTACTACACCTCGTACACCCTTACACCTGTGACGTCAGATTAATCTCAATATTATGAATTTAACGTACTTACGCTGATAATGAGTTAGATTTTATTACGTAGTACGAAACTGTTAAGTACTATTAGTGACTAATGTATCGAATAGGTGAGCACGCGCACGGTGCGGCACGTTACGAGACTTGCATTTACATGCGATTACTTTGTCTTGTAATAATAATGATTTACTGAACAAGCCTTTTATTTTGCTCCTTTGTAATTTCTTGCCAAATGGTTTCAAAAAGTGAGGCTCTTCTCTGAAGTTAAGACTTTATGTCTTATATGAAAGGTGCCACCGTTCTAATGATTCACCCGACGACACGCCGTCATTCACTGGCGCCAGTTAGACAGCGGCCATCGCACGGCGAACTTGCGAGGAAGGACCTGGCCGCCGCAGCACTTGCTGGCACGGGAGGCAGCACGCATCTCCTGAGAAGGTTGTTCACTACCAAAACAAAAGATCACTTAAGCAATTTGGGGAACTGTTTAAAGAAAAGAACAATGGTGGTGGCAGGTACATCATTGATCTGTAATCACTAATCTAGTGTATAATAACATTAGATTAGTGATTACAGACCAAGAATGTTGTCACTGCAATCAAGAACTTGGTCCTGATCCAAGCAAACGTCAGTTTAGTGTTTAATGTGGCGCCAACCGAGGTTAACATAGTAACAGGTGTCAACAACAATCATTAAAATAGGTAAATAAATACGTTGCAAAAGAATGCGACTCTATGTCATAAAACTTTTCGCAAGTAAATAAATAGTTTATATTTTGATATTAAGATAAACAACGCTATAATCGACATAATAAGAAAAGTTTATTTGTCTTAGAAAATTATTTAGTCATGGTCTTCACGTGAGGTTTACAATATTGTAATTGCACTGGTTTCCAAGCTAGGCTAGAGCCTGTATTTTGAGAGACAGTTCACAAAATGGAATTTACAATCTATTGCAATCAATATAGTAACAGTGGCGATACATGCGAGTATTAACTATATTAGATGAATTTTGTTCTGTAACTTAATTCTAATTAATTGATTTGATAATTTTATTGGTAAGAAGAATAAGAGAAGGTAATAAATGAAGCACAAAAGCGCGCCTTTGTGTGTGTGTGTGTGTGTGTGTGTGTGAGTGCGTGTGTGCGCGTGTGCGCGTGCATGTGCGTGTGTTAATGCTAATCTATGGAATAATGCGGATGTTTATTCTAATAATTTAAGTAAACCTTCAGTACTTTCGTAATCTAGTTGGAATATCCAACTAGTTGCTCTCTTTTCTACCTCGTAGCTATTCAGACTATTCAGACTACGAACAATATTCTCTTTTTTGTTCAATATATTATAAAGGTTGTAGCTTGACTCTTGCACTGACGCTTAGAAAAAGTGGTTCTGCAACGAAATCTGGGACAAACTGCTTGTTTACTGCTTTTTTTTATTAGTGATAGGGATAGGGATAGGGAAAAAGTTAATAATTGCAATGTATAAACAGTGTTACCATTACACATTATTTTTCCAAATTAATATGAGAATTTATAATTAATTAAATAATTTTACTTCAAACTAAGCAGAGCTTGTACTATGATAACTAGATTGGCTGATAGAATATATACTTTTTTTTGTAAATACATACACATACATAGAAAACCAAACTTCGAAACAAATATTTGCAGATCATACAAACATTTGGTCAAACCTGGGAATCGAATACGAGACCTCAAGAACAACGGTCACATTTGGTACCGCTACGCCACCGAGGGATAATTAGCAAATAAATTGTGTAATTTCATGAACGTATGAATGAATACGTGCTAAATTACGACCCTCACACGGCCACGCATTGCATTTATGCTAATAAATGTCGTCATTTATACATACGTAAAATAAAATTGTGATATGAAAGTAAATTGTTCACTCAAACTTACAAAAACGAGTTTTAAAACGGTGAATAGCGGTGTCTGATTTTATTTTTATATAAACTAATATATTTCAACAATAATTGACCAGTTATTTTGTTAGTCGTATTTATTCCATGCAATTATAAACAAATAAATAAACTATTTATTTATTTAATTTTTTTTACAGAATTTATAAACTTATTTTGTAGGTTTTTATAGAAAAATTTTCAAATGGTGTTCAGAATTCGTCTACTATCGTAATATTTTGTTTATGTTTTCAAATCAAACTATCGCCATCCACTGCTGGATGAAAGTCTCATCCAAGGAGCGCCAACCATCCCGGTCTTACACAATTCGCATCCATCTGCTGCCAGCCACCTTCTCCAAGTCGTCGGTCCATCGCACCGCAGGGCACCTCAACTCTAGCACACTTCGGCTCCAGAGACCATCGGTTCATCTGGAGTCATGGCTGGCCCACTTTCACTTCAGCATACTGATTCTCTGTGCGATGTCAGTTACTCCCGTTCTCTGTCGAATAACCTCGTTACGAATTACATCAGCCAGAGAAACACTCAGCATCACACGCTGAGCTACTTTAATTTTGTGGTCCAGTCCAATGGTGAGTGTCCACGTCTCCGCTCTGTCAAATACCTTGGTCTTGAATGATTATGAAATTGCCGACTTGAAAATGTGACGCAGCTCCCCGTATGCTGCCCAGCCCAGACGAATTCTCCTATCGGCCTCCCGATCGAAGTTGTACCGGCCAAGTTTAATAGTTTGCCCAAAGTAGATGTATTTGTACACAACCCCTATAGCAGCGCCATTTACGGTTACGGGACACAGGGATACATGCCTATTATGCATGACTTTCGTTTTTTCTATGTTCATCCCCAGTCCCACTCATTTTGAAGAATCGCCCAGACTGTTGAGCATTAATTGCCAGATCATGCAGAGATTCTGCCAGGATGCCTATGTCGTCTGCAAACGACTTGTTCTTGTGACGCGTGTAAGTGAGACATACGTTACATACATACACACGTACCAGTGTGTTTACTTTCAAATGTGTAGTAGTTTTAAAGCTACGTCGTTATATGTAGTTCAAAGTGGCTACACTTTTTGCGACATGATCAAACAAAACAGAATTAAAACATTTTTTGTTATTAAATTTTAAAAATAAATGTGGTTATTGGTTGGCTTTATTTCAGACTTACGAGTACTAGAGTCACTGCCTGAATTAAAGCCATCCACATTAAAATTGTTATAGATTCCGTTTCACTATCCCTTGCTATAGATATTTAGCATAATGCGGTCCATTTCTTCATTAACCAGTCCGTCGTTTCTGCAAAATTGTACTGCAAAAACACATCTCCTAGAGAAACGCTTGCAAACGCTTCATCCGTCAATTTTAAATTATATACGCGTCTTTATTTTGTTTTATTAGTTGAAACACTACTAAATTAGTATACTTCGTCTATTTTTAATAAAATATGTTTTGCCCAGGTCACTTTAAAATAAATACCATTTTCATACAACCGTTCTTGTATTTTAGTTTTGAGGCAAAGTAGACACTTAAGAATTTTCAATCAACCAATCCATGATAAAGTAGCCAACCCAATGTTTTCATACTCTACAGGCCTCACACTTTCGGTTGGCACTAAATTCATTAATTAAGCTCACGAATGCAATGCTCACTAAAAATCATTTTCGAATTTTTACGCAACCTACTAGCGATTTATTTTAACGTACATTTAAGTACTTATAGGCACTGTGAGTTTTATAAAAAAAAATGGAGATTAATAACCAACCGAGTCCATTGCAGACGGCTCGAAAGAAGAACTTTATTATTTTACAATCAAATTTTGTCAAAATATTAAAGTATCAAATAGTTAAATTTCTTCACTGCTATATTGTTTTATTTTGTAGAGGAAATTAAGTGACAGTGACACTCGAATAGACCACCAGATTTTGGTAAATGTAGCTAGACTATTAAGGAGCTTTTGCGTTAACTGGCGCACATTGTCAAAATTAAAACCCTCCGATTTCTCCGTGTGGTAACGGATTAAGAAAACAGAGCGTCACCACCCCTACTCTTCCCATGGGTGTCGTAAGAGGTGACTAGGGGAACAAAATATGCCTGACGATATCAATGCAAGGAGAGGGAAAATTTGCCACAAACCTTATACCAATCCGGCTTTGTCAGTCTGGTATAATAAGCTTATGTCCAGCAGTGGACAGTTGAAGGCTGTTGATGTTGACGATTGCCAAACTACTTATAAAATAACTAATTGTATACAAAATCAGAGTGTGTGCGTTACCAAACTACTTATAAATACTAATTGTATACAAAAATCAGAGTGCTCATCATCATTAACAGCCTTTCATAGTCCACTGCAGAACATAGGCCTGGGTGCACTTACTTAACTAAAAACAAACTAAGAGGTTTATAGTCTCATTATTTAAATAAAACTCAATTTAACACTGTAATAACATAATTTATTTTTCAGTCACAGGAAACGTGATGATCTTGATTACGGAATAGCAAATTACAATAACACAACCGTGTAGGTGGTGAACAAAACCAATATTCGCAAAGGTAACATGGTATCGACGGAAAATAAGCAATATTTTAGCAATAATCCCAACGGTGTCTGATGTAAGCACTGACATTTTTGCAAAGCTTCTTTTCATAATTACAACACGTTATCGAATAACTTTTCGTACAGTCTAGTGGAGACCAGGTGAATTACTTTATAACTACTGATTGGCTAATGGAAGTCGTGAAATCAAAGTCAATCAAAAATTTTTACGTGATCACCTGTGAAGCATACCTGAACGCATGGGCGTCACCACAATTATTTTCAGAAGGGTGCATCTACATCCACACATACTATTTACCAATATAAAATATAGGATTGTACTCCTATGCACGCGACAGGATAGTGAAGTATATCGAGGTGTGTTGCGGGGTTCCCCAGGGCTCTGTATTGGGTCCATTGTTATGGCATACGATGCGGTCCTTCGTACCAGTCTGCCCTCTGGCCTAAGTATCGTCTGCTATGCAGACGACACACTTACACTGGCTAAAGGGCCACGGATTGAGGAGGTACTTCGGTTCGCCGAGCAGGGAGTGGTTTGTGTTGTGGAAAAGATCTGTGAGCAGGGATTTAGGGTGGCGCCTCAGGAAACTGAGGCGATGTAGTTCCATGGCCTACGTAGGCACCAGGAACCGCCCAGCTCACACCTTCGCGTAGGTGACGAAGAAGTTCAGGTAGACCAGTACTGGAAACACTTAGACCTTATCCTGGACAGTCGATGGAGCTTCGAAGAGCATTTCGGGCGATTAATCCCCCGAGTGTGAGGGATGCGGGTAGTAGGTGCGTTGCATCGTCTGCTGCTCAATTTCGGGGGACCACGGGAAGAAGTTCACCATCTCAACATGGGCGTTGTTAGATCTATGGGACGCCCGTCTAGTTTAATGAACTGGCGAGTGCCTTCCACTGCCCAGCCCTACTCAGGAGCCTGCAGCGGTTGATGGTCGTACGGATCGTGCGGGGTTACCACACAATCTCCTATAAGGCGGTGACGATCCTAGCACGATCTCCGCCTTTCGACATTTTGGCCGACATTGATGCGATAGTCAGAACGCACATAAGCAAGCTCTGGTGACTTGGCAGGCATGGTTCGAAATTTCGAAGCGTGGGTAGAGAGGACCGACTGTGTTACCTAAAGATTGACTCAGATACTCACCGGGCACGGTGCTGCTTCGGTGAGTTTTTGAATCGAATAGACGGGAGGCTACAGCATAATGCCATCACTGCAGGTCCGAACGGGCTCCGCCAAGCATACACTGGAGGACTGTGGTGGAGGACGCGGCAATGCTGGCGAATGGTGAGGGATGGAGCCTCTGTTTATTGAACAGAGGCTCCACCAACACGTGCGTGCGACAGCAGGGGGAGTCGATAGTGGACCTGGTGGTACTGGTGGTCGATGGATGCTTTGATATAAAATAAAGCTGAAGTCCAGAGACAGTAACCCGGCCAGTACCAGCACCGAGTTTAAGGAAACAGTGCGATAAGTCCGCACAGCTTCTAAGCGAAGCCTCCTTGCACTGCATTCAACGCCTTTTGTACTCCAATTTTCTTGGCTGCAGGTGCCCACACGCTCGCTCCGTAAGTTATCATTGGTTCGACGGTGGTGTTGTAAATACACCTAATAATTTCTGGGTGTAGACCCCAGCTGACCTTTACTGAACCGCACGGATAGTAGTTTGAAACAGACAGACTTTATTTTTCAATGACTGATACATACACATTACTTATACTAGATGGTGCTACTTGTAGCATCATTATTATTTAGTTATAAATATAAACAATACCACCACTTAACTAAATAATACATAAATATATATAAGAAATGCAAACACATTAATATTTAGACTATTTATCTAATTTTACAACACCCATCTTTTTAATAAAATAATAATATTTATTTTTTTGACAAACTTTTGGTCAATAAGTGAGCTGGCATTTCAGAACTTTGCAAATATTCTAATTTAACATATTTTTTACCATTGATTCCCTTATAAAATGAAATTTTACGTCTATGTGCTTGGTACTACGATGATATACAGAATTTTCAGTAAGCTTCTGAGCACTCTGACCGTCAATGTATATTGTTACAGGCACATTATTTTGTCATGTAACAAGTTTTTGAGATGAATAGCCTCCTTGGTTGCTTCACAAGCAGCCATATATTCAGCCTTGGTCCTTGATAAAGCCACCGTCTGTTGCTTCCTACTTTCATGTGACACTATACAATTTGAATATACATATAATAGTAAATGCTCAGCTGAAATAAAGACGAAATTTGCGTTTTTCTGAAATAACAATAATTCTTTTATTCACATAATACTTAAGTATACAAAAGTTTTACTACCATTAACATATTTCAGACATAATAACTTACCTCTAATAACAAAAAAAAAAAATTAAAGTCTTTACTTCTAGTTTAAATAATATTATATTTCTATTTAAAATAAAGCAGGAGAATTTTCCCATCACTGTGGCGCAAAGCTTGTGTCATTCCTTTACCTAAAATTACAAATCCCACACATCCCAACCATTTCAGACCAATATCCGTTCTCCCTTTCCTCTCCAAGGTCCTAGAATCCTGTGTGCACAAACAGTTTTCTGACTTTGTCTACAAAAACAACCTATTGAGCCCCTTTCAGTCAGGTTTCAGGCCTGGTCATAGCACTACTTCCGCTCTTCTTAAAGTGATTGGCGATATCAAGGCAGGTATGCAAGATACTGAAGTTACTGTTTTGGTACTAATCGACTTCTCTAATACCTTCAACACAGTCAATCACAATATACTCCTGTCTATCCTTTCCTACCTTGCGGTCTCACCTGAAGCACTGGATTGGTTCTCATCATATCTTCGGGGACGCTAGCAGTCTGTTCATGTCGATGAATCTTCCTCGAGCTGGTGTGATCTTGATTCTGGTGTTCCTCAAGGCGGTATTCTTTCTCCTATATTATTTTCTGTGTATATTAACCTCCTATCCCTGGAACTTTTTTGTGCGTATCATCTGTATGCCGATGACCTACAGCTCTACTCACAGAGTAAAGTGGAAGATATTTCGATAGCAATACAAAAGATCAACCACGACCTAAAAACAATTAACACATGGTCTCAAAGGTTTGGTTTATCAGTAAACCCCACAAAATGTCAAGCTATCATTGTGGGAAGTCACCGTTCGATAAGCAGAGTAGACATTAAGACTCTTCCGGCTATCACTTTTAATGGGACTACCATACCTGTGAGTGGATCGGTGAAAGATCTAGGTTTGCACCTCGATTGCACACTGACCTGGCGTGACCAAGTTGCTAAGCAATGCCGGAGGGTTACTGGGACACTTCGAGCTCTAAATCGTCTGAGAAACTTCCTGCCCGTAAAAACCAAGACTATGCTTGTGCAAACTCTTATCTTCCCCTTAATCGACTATGGTGATGTGTGCTGCTATGACCTGAATGCAGATCTTCTCGATAAATTAGACCGTCTTCTTAATAACTGCATTCGATTTGTTTATAATCTCCGTAAATATGACTATGTATCCTCTTTCCGTTCGCAGCTCAACTGGCTACCAATTCATGTACGCCGAAAATTACGCGCGCTCTCTGTCCTATACTCTATACTCCATAACCCATCTTCGCCAACATATTTAAAATGCTATTTCCAACTCATATGTAGCAATCACGACAGAAAGCTTCGGTCCTCTAACAATCTTCTCCTTCGTTGCCCCTCCCATACATCTGAGTTTGTTGGCTCATCTTTCTTTGTGCAGTCTGTTCTTCTCTGGAATGAGCTTCCCCTCGAGGTCAGGATGGCTACCAACGCTTTTTCTTTCAAAAAAAAAGTGAAGCAGTGTTTACTGAAGCAACTGTCAGAATCCACCAATACATGATTATCATCTTATACTTGTTATGATATTTATTTGTGTAGGTATGTATGTATATAGATTTATATCAACCTAAGTGTGTATATGTATGTATTTATGTATTTATATAAATTTTAGTATATGATAAGTTTGTACATATATATGTATATTTCTGTTATTCAACATCACCTGAAACGCACCTACTTCCTATTTTCTCTGCATCACCCAAAGGTCGACTGGTAGAGAATGCCTTAGGCATTAAGTCCGCCTATGTACATAAAGTGCATGATGTATAATAAATAAATAAATATTTTCCTCATTTTTCTAAAGATTGCTTAACCTCACTTTTTGCGTCTAAAATTTTATCATCGCTCTCACTCATGTGACACTCACAGCTAATAGTTCCATAGATTCTATATTATCTGTATAGACAGTAGCGTAGATATGATATCCTTTACATACAATACCCTGTGTAGGATCTACGGTCTAAATTATCAGAAGCCCAATCAGCATCAGCATAACCAATCAAATCTAAACTATTTTTAACATACTTTAAACCAAATGACTTTGTACTATACAAATACTCTTTAATAATACTCTTTATTTTCATTAACCAGTTTTAACAGTTTAAAAAGTGACCACAGTGACCTTTTAAGCAAAAATGCCTGTGACAAGTCACTGTGCTCTTCCATAGTAGCTGTTTCAATCCCAGAACAGTCCTTTCCAAACCAAACATAGTTATCTTTACAAGTGTCTATTCAAACTAAGCTTTAATACATTAATATATGAAAAGAAAAAACAAAATAATAATAAAAAATAAAAAAATCAATAAGACAAACGAAACCAATATCTTAATACCTTATACGTTAACATTTGTGTGCGTGCGTGCGTGTGTGTGTGGTGTTGTGTGTTTATGTGTGTGTGTGTGTACGTGTGTGTGTGTGTGTGTGCGCGTGTGTCTGTGTGTGTGTGTGTGTGTGTGTGTGTGTGAGCTTATGTTTGCTTGGATGTATGTACTAGAACGGTAAACCATATTTTATATTATATGTTGCAAGAAGGACTCCATTTCTTCGTAACTTAAGGGTGCCAGAAAAGTAGTAACTTGTGTTTTACAGTCTCTTAATGTTTTTCTGCAAATGTCCAAGTTTCTATTAACTTTAGTGTATAGATGTACCGACCGGCTTTTGTACTGTCTGTTTGCAAATTCCGTTTTTGTTTTTGTGCGAGTAAAATTTTGTGGTCTTCTCCTTGTGACGCTGCTTGGAATAGAAGATGGTATTTTATGTTTTTTTAATATTGTATAGAGTATGTATAACTTCCGCACTGATAGAACGTTGCTGATTGAGTATAGGCGGGAAACACCTTTTTTTAAAATACATTACCTTTAATAATGCTCGTTGTGCCCGTTCTATTTACATCATTTTTGCTTTTCCAGCTCCTCCCCATATGGGGATACAATAGATAATAATGGACTGTGCTAAAGCTGTATATATTTCCTTTAAGATATTCCTATGTGAGCCTTGTGTGTTCACATGGTTAGAAGGTACTACATGTCTTAAGGTCTTAAAAATCCATATTAATTTTCTAACTCTAGCAGTGAGCTGATCAATATGGGAGTGCCAGGACAGTCGTTGGTCAACTATCACTCCCAGGTATTTTGTTTTTTCTACCTTTTCTATTGTGGGGCAGTCACATGTAGCTGATTTCGTAAACCCACCACACGAGTGTATTCGAAGATGGAATTCTAATTCTGGTTGCAAATGATTTTGAATACTGTAACAGATGTAGTTAGTTTTAGATGTGTTAAGCGTTAAAAGATTATTTTTCAACCATTCTGCAACAACTCTCATGCCAGCTTCTGCATTTTCTCTTACCGCAGCCCAGGTTTTACCACTGAAGACTACCGCCGCATCAATGACCGCAGCATATGAGAAAATGTGTGCATTGTTGATTTTTAAGTTACATAAATCGTTAATATAAATAATAAACAGCGTAGGGCCAAGCGCACTGCCCTGTGAAATACCATATGATACAGCGGAGTCCCCACTAGTATACTGGTTAAGCCTCACTCTTTGTGTTCTGTCTGACAGATAACTGCTAAAGAGAGACAATTCAGCAGCTCTTAGCCCAAGCTTTGCCAGCTTGTGTATAAGAATGGGAACAGAGACTGTGTCAAACGCTTTTTGAGGTCTATAAATATCGAGAGGTACTTGTGTCCCTTATCAAGCTGCTCAGTTACCAATTGGGTTACAGCCAAAATTGCGTATGCAGTAGACACTCCTTGTCTAAAGCCGAACTGGGAGGTGGATAACAGCTTATATCTCGCCAGGTAACTCGTCAGTCTGTGATTAAGAAGTTTCTCAAGTATCTTTGAAATAGACGGGAGTACAGCAATTGGTCTATAGTTGCCGACGTTATCTCTATCACCACTTTTATACACTGGAGTAATGATTGCTTTCTTTAATAGCGCTGGGAATATACCTTGTCGAAAACAACGGTTAAAAAGGTGCGTAAGTATTGGAACTAGGTCATTCTTTGCAAATTTTAGAAAACTAACAGGTATATTGTCCCAACCAGGAGCGCTATTTGATCTTAAACCCATCAGAATTTGTTCGACTTCAACGGTATCAGTATCTAGTAGGACAAATGAATTAACCTAAGGCACCATTTTGTGAGTTAGGTCATTTAGATGAATACTCGTAGTACTACTCGCTTGTATTTTACAGGCTAGATGTTTCCCTATGTTTGCAAAGTAACCATTAATATAATTAGAGGATTCCGTGGGATCATTTCTAAGGTTCATCAATTCCGAGTTAACGTTATGTAGTTCACTAAAATAGGTTATACGTTTTATGTTTTGCCATAGAAGTTTGTTGTTTTTAACCGAGTTAGCTAGGAGATCTTGTTCATATTTTCTTTTAAGCTTTTTGATTAGGTTATTACAATAGTTTCTGTAACGTTTATACGTGACCTTCAATAGTTCATTGTATCTGTCCCGCCGTACCTCATCTGCAAATTGTTCCTATGCCTAATGCAACGCAAAATACCGGGTGTTATCCAGGGCTTCAGAGTGCGTTTGTTTTTAGGAATGTTACTTGTTGTGGTGCTAACTCTCAGAGACTCAGTAATTGTTTCGATTAAAGTTTGTGTGACAAGGGTAGGATCGTCACAAAACATCAATCTCGAGATATTTTTTTGTTGTAGTACACTAAGTCGAGTTGCGTAGTCAATTTTCGTTTTAGTCTTGATTACAGGATCGTTGATCTTAGATTTAGCGATAGAGAGAAGGATGGTGAAATGATCCGTTACAGTGGTTTGTAGGACGGCAATAAATGCTGAGTACTTATTCTTATTAATTTTTAACATGTAGTGGTCTAAACAGTTGCAGTCTCTAGTGGGCATAGTACGGCCAGCCAATATTCCATAGTTAGAAAGAGCACTTAAGTAGTTAACTCTGTTGTTGTACTCATAAGTTGGTTCGATTTCTTTGGGTGCAAGGTTGATATTGATGTCACCCGCTATTATGATATTATTCTGGCCAGTTAAGGTATCTAAGTGAGACGAGAGTGATTCTATGAACCCAGTGGCGTTAGTTTTAGATGGAGAGCGGTAGATACATAATATAGTGTTAGAAAGAACTTCGAGTTGAAGACATGACGCATTGACCAACTTTACTTCCTTTAATTTACTTTGTAGAACTTTCTTAATATATACAACCACCCCGTCGTTCTGATTGAGCTGAGATGTAGTACAGAAGAAATTGTAATTGTCAAGTTGCGGTATAGGTTTACTTGTGTTTAGTCTACACTCACTTAATATTAAGATATCCGCACTAAAGGGGAGGTTAGACAATGTCACCAAAAAATCATCAAAATTGCGATAAATACTACGAATATTTTGTGATACTATTGTAAGGTCGTTTTTATTAATAACTTTATATGATCTGAGCTCGTTACAGTTACATGCTATTGCCTGAGCAATTTCAACTTTGTCTATTACGTTCATAGTGTAAATTGCGTCATCCATTCATGTAGGGAGCCCGAGACAAGCAAGTCAATCCATGAGCAATACGACACTTTAAATTCACAATTTCATGCGTACTAGTATGTTTAAATTTTGTAGGAAGTGTGTGGGATATGTGTAATGTAAATATGAATTGTTGTATAGCGTAGATTTGTATGAATTTGTATGAGTTTGTGTATTTGTGTGAAGTTGAGTTGATGTAACGTGGGTTCAAGTATGATCGTGGTTTAATATAGCTATACAAATATTTCAATACTCTTTTAATATATTTATAATGAGTCTCTGTATTACAGTTATTAAATTGACTGAGGTAACTAATACAATATGAGATGTCTGGTCTTGTCATAAATGAAAGATACATCAAACTTCCTATTAATTGTTGATAGGGAAATTTAGAATTTGAATTTTCTCCCTTTTCTAATTTAAGATTAATTTGCAGAGGAGTTTCTACATTTTTACGTTTCTCCAGACCAAATTTGCATACTAATTTGTCAATAAAGCTCTCTTGACTTATAAAAATACAATCCTTTTGTATCTTAACATCCATACCTAGACACTGTCTTAATTGACCTAAGTCTTTTAATTTAAATCTCTTACTTAACTGACTTTTTAAAATTTTACTTCTTTATTACAGTCAAAAAACAAGAAAATATCATCGACGAACAATGTCACAAAAGTTTTAACATTTTCAGTTGTTTTTATATACAATGTTCATACATCTGTCAATGTGACCGGACGAGACAACATATCCTCTCACATTACTTAATATTGTTTTAAAGTAGTAAATCGTAATTGTATCTTCGAAAATAAACTTATAATGTAAAGTAAACCTTTTACTAGACATATTGTTGAGTGATTTGGACTGTAAAGTGCGTATTTTCAATATAGTGAACCGAAAAACAATAAATTATATTTCTACCGACTATAACATTGCAGTGCAAAGTGAAATATTCGAACGCGTAAGCGACGCTGTATACCGCGAACATACGACCTTTTTCTCGCGAGTCCACTACGTCTAAAACGGTCGGAGACACAGCTGATCTCTTCGTTTACACTACGTTGTACTATAAACTTTTCGAGTTAAGAAATATCAACTTGTAAAAGTATAAGTATGTTAAAATCCAAAACTACAATGGTTGGAAGTTCGCCTACGCCGTCATGGGGGTGTTGTAGTCGGAAACTCACAGGAAATAAACATGCCATGTGCAGCAAATGTATGAAAACGTATCACTATGCCTGCCTATCGTTTATCGAAAGTTATGTTTTACCTGCTACCTGGCTGTGCGCTGGTTGTTTAAATGATGATATAAGTGCAGACATTACACCGTTGCGCAACATCACGACTACCAAAAGGAACAAAAAACTACCCCCTAATTCACTGCAACAAACTTTCTCTTGTTTGAACATGTCCACAGAAGATATTCTCCAAATAATACGGGAAAGCATGAACCACGAACTAAAGGAACAGCTATCTGTATTTAACGACACTCTTAATGGTAATTTAAGCAAAGAATTACTTTCGATTAAGGAACAAATGGAACAAATGAATGATTCGATGACTTATATGAACAGCAAGGAGGTACTGAAAGAACTACAAGTGGAAAACTCTAGTATGAAAAGCACAATTAGTGATTTAAATACGCGACTTAACCAACTAGAACAACAAACCCGCTCGAACAATATTGAAATTCAATGCCTGCCAGAAAAGAAACATGAAAATCTTCTCGAAATTGTGAGTGAGCTATCGAAGGTTGTTGGATGTAACATTGAACCCCGGGACATTATGCATTGCACTAGAGTCGCCAAGCTCAATCCCAATAATTCTCGCTCGAGATCGGTAGTGGTTCAGCTCGCCTCTTCACGCATTCGGGATCAGCTCCTCGCAGCCACTATCAACTATAACAAATCCAATGCTGAAAACAAGCTAAATTCCACTCACCTGGGATACTCGAGCCCTAAAACACCAATTTTCGTCTCTGAACATCTTTCTGTAAGTAACAGGGCTTTGCACACTGCAGCAAGGATTAAAGCCAAAGAAATTGGTTACCAGTTTGTCTGGGTTAGAGGAGGTCGGATATTCAAGAGGAAGAATTAAGAATGTGAACATGTCCAAATTAGAGACATGGTCGCCCTACACATATTAAATAAATAATGCTCGTCCTATGTAGACATACTTAGTTGTTTTTATTGTTACTTATGGTTTAGTTAGTATAGTATAGTACTTGTTTTTTGTTCTTGTTTATATTGTTTAAATAAATCACATTCGGTACGTTAAAAATATATTACCAAAACACACGAGGGCTACGTACAAAAACACATGAATTTTATCAACAATTATCATGTGAAACGTACGACATCGTAATCATAACAGAGACATAGTTGAACAGTTCTGTCCTGAGGGCAGAGCTATTCGACAATAGATATTTAGTATATAGAAGAGATAAAAATGGTAGGAAAAAGGATGGGAGCGGAGTACTGATAGCTGTGTTAATGTATGTAATGTAATAATGTGTGTGTAATAAAGTCAAAACGTATACTACAATGGGAAAGTCAATGCGAGGATCTCTGGGTCATGGTTGACCTTTTTTTTTTTTTTTTTTTTATATACCACGACGGTGGCAAACAAGCATACGGCCCGCCTGATGGTAAGCGGTTACCGCAGCCTATGAACGCCTGCGGCACCAGGGGCATCACGTGCGCGTTGCCGACCCTTTAAAAACCTATTTACCCCCTTCTTGAAGAGCCCCATACTGTAGTTTCCAGGGAAAACCTCGGCAGGGAGCTCATTCCATAACGGGATTGTTCGCGGGAGAAAATTTCTCTGAAACCGCACTGTGCGCGACCATTTAGGTTCCAATGTATGTGGATGAGCTCCCTGACGATGGCGAGCGGTGCGATGGTAGAAAGTGGCTGTGGGCATCATATCAAACAATTCTTCAGAACACAGCCCATTGTAGAGACGATAGAGCACACACAAGGAGGCAAAGTCTCTCCTAAGACTTAGTGGCTCGATACCGTCTGTGAGATCAGGATCGTCGACTATTCTCACAGCACGTCTCTGAACTGATTCGAAAGGCTCAAGCTGGTACTTCGGTGCTCCCGCCCAGAGATGACAGCAATACTCCATGTGAGGTCGAACTTGTGTTTTGTAAAGTAGTAGCCTTTGTGCCGGTGTGAAGTATCGCTTCGCTCTATTCAGAACACCAAGCTTTTTTGACGCCAGCTTGACCTTCTCTTCCAAATGAGCTCGAAATTGGACGTCACTGGAGATGTCGACACCGAGGATTCCAATGCTCTGTGAGATGGTAAGGGGTGTATTCTGGAATTGTGGAACCACAGTGAAAGGGGTTTTCTTAGCGGTAAACGCACAGACCTACCTATTTCAAAGTCAATTCGTCAAGATGCTCTATGCACAGTTGACCTACCTCCGCCAGTGATCCGTTCAACTTTAGAACACTTTCTAGACCGTTGTAACACTATTCTTGAACAATCAAAACTGTACACATTTGTGGTATGAGATTTTATAATGGCTTGTATCAACTGGAACTTGGTAAGTGACTCAGATAGTTTGTATACACCACCAGGCATCAGTTACTTATTGACTGACTTTACTCATATCAATAGACTCACGCAACTTAATGATATTACTAACAATTCTGGGCGTACTTATACTGGATCTGGTTCTTACTAACTTGCCTTTTACCAGCGTGCATGCTGCTCCAAACCCTTTAAGTGTTGTGGATAGTCTACATCCCCCTTTTGAAATTCACATTAAATCAACTGCTGATACCAGACTTCCTTATAACAACAGCACACCCAAACCTAACTATTATAAACTTAACTATGATAACATTCGCACACAGTTGGGTTCTGTCGACTGGCAACATAAATTTAAAAGATTGACAGATGTTAATCATATGATCGGTGTATTTTACAATGTCGTCGAGGGTATTATTAATACTAATACACCCACTAAAAGTGTATCAAGAATGAAATTTCCTATTTGGTTCGACAAAAGCCTAAAAAAAGCACTGAAAGAAAAAGAAAAGATAAGAAAACGCTACAAAGTCTATGGAAATCCAATGGATGAGTTAGAACTTAAATTACTCAGTAAACGTTGCTCTAAAATGTCGACAAACTGTGATAATAATTATATTGAAAATATAGAAGCAGAGATAAATAGGGATCCAAAAAGGTTTTGGAGCTATATTAAAGGCAAACGAGGCGGCACTAGTTCTTTTCCTCCCTCAATGACTAATAATATCATAACTATCTCTAAAGGCAATGAAATCTGCGAAATGTGTGCTACTCATTTTTATTCTTCTTTTAACGTTCGTCAAACAGTAAAAAGTATTTCAAGCTCAGATTACTTAAATAACAGTTTACCTCTAACAATGCCAGTCATTGAGCGAGAGACCATTTTAAATAAGCTTAAATCTCTAGATCCTCGAAAAGGTCCTGGCCCAGATGGTATTCCTTCAATATTTTTAACTAATTGTGCTATTTATCTAGCTCTTCCTCTAACGGTAATTTTCAATAAATCCCTTACTAACAGCACTTTCCCAGATCTATGGAAGAAGGCTAAGGTCGTACCCATTCATAAATCCAACGAGATCGATCAGATAGCTAACTACAGGCCCATCTCTGTTTTATCCACCCTAGCCAAAGTGTTTGAGTCACTGATATGCCCATTTATGCAGTCCCACTTGGCAATATATTTGAGTAACTCTCAAAATGGCTTTGTGAGAGCCAGATCTACTTGTACTAATCTTGTGACCTTTGCTGAGACGTTGGTAGAAGCTGTGGATTGTGGAGAGGAAGTGGACGTCATTTATACTGATTTTTCCAAAGCCTTCGACAGAACTTCGCACTTCATCCTCTTGGAGAAGCTGGCAGCATATGGCATTAACGATATCCCATACAGCTTCAATTACTCCGAAATTTTTATGTACGCAGACGACCTTAAATTTTCGAGAATTGTAAAAACAAACGACGACATAAATCTGCTTCAGAAAGACATTGATATGTTAGTTGAATGGTGCAATATTAACGACATGTGTCAATAAATGTTATCACATGAAATTTTCTAAAAAAATTATTCCTTTAAAATCTGTATATTATATTGGTCAAAATATTATACAAAGTGTGAAGGAAATCAGGGATTTAGGTGTTATTTTTGACTGTAAACTCACATTTGTACCACACGTTGAAAGTATAGTAAAAAAGGCAGTAGAATTCTGGGATTCGTTTTAAGAAATGCAGTTAAGTTACGAAGTAATAAAACAAAAATTCTTTTATATAACTGCCTTGTACGTACCATTTTAGAGTACTGCAGTCCAGTATGGAGACTGCATTATGCGACACATAAATTAAGGTTGGAGTATATACAGAAGAGGTTCCTTTGGCACCTAGCATATACCTTTAAGATATCTAAAAGGATGAAACCGTATGAAGCGAAATTGACACATTTTAAACTGATCACACTAGAACAACGAAGGAATGTGACAGACTCCATATTTTTATTTAAGCTTCTGAGACACAAGACAGATTGTCCACAACTTTTAAGCAAAATAAAGTTTCATGCTCCAACTAGATATCCTCGTTCTCCTGTCACCCCCCTGCATCCCCCGCTTCGCAGAAGTGTCCTCGGTGCTAACTCTACCATTCCACGACTTTGCAAGCTGCTTAATGGTTGCAGCTCCCTGGTCGATGTACACACTGACTCACTTACCAAACTCCGCAATACCATACAAAATATTAAATAAAAAATACTTTATTTCCTTCTTATCTGTTCTCAGCCAAATTTGTACTGTATTTTTAGCATAAGCATACACTAATTTTTTGTTTATAGTGCATGTGGTGCTTACCTATAAGTAATTGTAACACTATGTCATCTCATACTTTTAAATGTCTTTTAACCATGAAACAGTGTATACAATTGTTGGTGAGCCAAATAAATAAAATAAATACAGGGATTTTTTATAGCCTAGCTGTTGTAAACACACATCAACTTCCTTATACCAAGTTCTAGCCGACTTTTTTTTTTTTTTTTTTTTACGTGTGGAAACCCCCTCAAGCCGTCACCCCACCGGGGTTTACGGCGGGGTGGTGTGTCGGAATCGGACCGACTAAAACCACACGGTGTGCCACTCTGCGCCTGAGATAGGAGGGATCCGGGAACCGCTGCTATTACGACATCCAGATCCCTCCTAGCGCCTGCCCGCTAAAGCGGGCACCGTCTGCGGATAAACTCTCTATTTAGACGACGTACGGCACACGTGCACGTCACCTCCTCGCGGCTGGTCATTATAGCGGGTGGAGGGGAAAACCCGTCCCGTCCACCCGCGGCCACACTCAAGGCGGCATGAGGCGCTGGTATGCGCGCCTCCGCCGCCCGGCTCGCCGGCGGCGAATTGGGTCCGAGTGGATATCGTCCTCCCGGACCTTCTCCGCCGCCTCCTTCCGCGAAATTACGTCTTCGCAGAAGGTTGCGACCGCGGTAAAACAACTGTCGCTACCGGCCATGGAGCGTATGACGGCCGGTAGCGAGAGATTTCCTCCAATAACTGCAGTGAGGACCCCACGCTGCACCGCCCAGGTGGAACAAACCGCTAGCGTGTGCTGAGCCGAGTCCTCACTGCAGTCGCAGTGGTGACAGGCGGGACTCAATTCCCTCCTGGCGACCGAGTGCAGATACTTCCCGAAGCAACCGTGCCCGGAAAGGACCTGCGTCAGTCGGAAGGAAAGGGCCCCGTGCTGCCGCCCTGCCCACTCGGTGATGACCGGCTGGAGAGCCTCCACGAGGGCAAAGCCAGCACGTGGAGTCTCCAACCGGGACGACCAACGAGCCATTGTGATTCGACGAGCGGCCTCACGCCACTCGCGTACCTCTTCGGGCGGGGGCCGTATGCCGCTACCCGCCCGGAAGTCAGCCGTCCGCCGATAAACTTCGGCGAGCACTTCCGTCTCCAAATCCCATGGCGGAGTTCCGGCCAAAGCGCACGCCGCCTCCGTCGATACGGTGCGGTAACCGCGTATGGCTCTGACCGCCAATATCCTCTGAGGGCGCCAGAGGCGAGCCCTATTCTGGGCGGTCAGAGCCGCCGCCCACACCGGTGCACGATACAGCGCCATTGACCGGACAACCCCCGTGTATAGCCGTCTCGTCGCGACGCTAGCTCCGCCCAGATTGGGCAAAAGTCGCCCAAGGGCAGAAGCAGCGCCGACCAGCTTTGGAGAAAGCTGTCGGAAGTGCTCGTCGAAGAACCACCTGCCGTCAAGGATCAGGCCCAGATACTTCATCTGGGCCTGAACCGGTACGAGGACCGAATTGACCACGATGGAGGCGCCGGAGGGTGGTCCACGACGGGGCCCATGGAACAAAAGGGCCTCCGTCTTGTCCAGGGCCACCCGCAAACCCAGCGCCTCAATTCGCCCGACCACCAGTGAGACACCCGTGGTGGCCAGGCGCGCCGCCTCTTGAAAGTTCATCCCCCGGGCCGTGACCAATGTGTCATCTGCGTAACAAAGTACGCCCAGCCCGGGGGGAAGACGACCTCGAAGGGCCCAGTCGTATCCCATGTTCCACAGGAGTGGTCCGAGGACAGACCCCTGCGGAACACCGCACGACATGAGCCGCCGCCTTAGAACACCGTCTCGGTCCTCGTACATGACGGTACGCTCCTCAAGATAGTCTGCCACAAGCCGCCTCAGGTACTTTGGCACCCCGTGGTAGTGGAGTGCTTCCCTGATGCAGCTAAATGGCAGACTATTGAATGTGTTGGCGATGTCCAACGACACCGCCAACAGCACGCCGCCACAGCTCAGGCGCAGCATGGCATCGACCGTCGAACGCCCCGCCCGAAAACCAAATTGGGCGTCCGACAGATCGGGGCCCACCTCGCGGAGGTGCCGGACGATGCGGGCAGAGAGTATCCTCTCAAACAAGCTAGCGTCCAGGACCTCCCTGAGGCGGTCCGACATGTGTTCGGGCCAGCACTCGGGCAGGTATCCCGTCCGGCCCGGGGGCGGTGTTCTTAGAGCAGATCCGTAGAACAACCGCCCCCACCTCCGATTCCCTGACGGGCGGAACATCTTCCTCGTTCTCCCCGTCGTCTCCAACCATGAAGGCCATTGACGGGTGTGTGTGTTCCACCCGCTGCGGGAAAAGGCCCTCGACCACTTCCCGCAGGAAGCTGGGCTGGAGTGTCTCTGTAAGGGGGGGGCCCGACGTGCGGAGCTTTTGCCGGGCCGCACGATAAGGGCGACCCCAGGGGTCACGATCGAGACCCTCCAGCATCTCCTTACTCTTAATTTCTTTGTCGCGGCTTATGGCCAGCTTCAGAGTTTTCCGCGCCTCTCGGTACTCTTCATGAAGCTGGTCCTCCCCGCATTCTTCGCGGTGTCGACGCCGACTACGGGTGTAGGACCTCCGGGCACGAGTACAGGCCGCGCGGAGGTCCGCCAACTCCTAGGACCACCAGTAGACCTCCTTCCGTGGAGGCCGGCAACCTCGGATGCGGGGCATGGCCGCATCACAGATCTGCGCAATGGCATCGCGGAAGCGACCAGTCCCCATGTCGACCTCCTCGGTCGGGGCCTGCGGAGTAGAGAGTTTATCAGCAGATGGTGCCCGCTTTGGCGGGCAGGCGCTAGGAGGGATCTGGATGTCGTAATAGCAGCGGTTCCCGGATCCCTCCTGTCTCAGGCGCAGAGTGGCACACCGTGTGGTTTTAGTCGGTCCGGCACACACCACCCCGCCGTAAACCCCGGTGGGATGACGGCCCGAGGGGGTTTCCACACGTGAAAAACAAAAAAAAAAAAAAAAAAAGGTTAAATTAGGTTAGGTTAGGTTTTTTTTTTTTTTTTTTTAAATAGTTTTGCTGTCATCCTCTTGCATCACAAGAGTCTTTGGCTTTCTCGCAGTATGTCTTTCTGCTAATAATGTTTTGTTCACGCATTTCTTATAATGGTTCTTTTGCATACATCTTCAGCAAAGCGCAAGAATTTTGTGCGTGTTGATGTGTTGCTTAGTAGGAGATGTGCCTCTTCTTTTAATAATTTTGTGCCAAGGCGCTGTTCAGCTTCGTACCGTTGTGTCCCGAATACGGGACACTCAAAAATCACATGCAGGACGGTTTCTTGCTGAGCTTCATCGCAAATACACGACGGGCTCTCCCGACACCCAAAGCGATGCAAGTATTGGGAGAACCCCCCGTGTCCCGTTAACATCTGTGTAACAACGCCTTGGGGTTGGAGCTTTCGCACCAAGGAGTATGCTTCCTTCGCATCCGGGAAGAACACTTTCATGACGGACGCCGTGTGGCCCGACTGATATCTCCGGTTCCATTCGTCAAGCGAGTCGCTGCGTACCTGGCGCCTGACGAATGAAACCGGGCACATGTCATAATCGGGTTTTCTCTGAGACGAAAGTGCCGCTTCCTTCGCCAACTCATCGGCGCGCTCGTTACCGTCGATACCGGCGTGGGCCTTAATCCAGTACAAAGCTACATGTTTGCCTTTGGTCAAGGCCTCGCTGAGGTTTCGGCGCGCCTGTGTTGCAAGAGGATGCAAGGTCCCAGGATTCGTCACCGTCTCTAGCGCTGCCCTTGAGTCGCTGTAGATACCCCAGCTCCCCGCACCGCAATTGAGGACTTCGCTCGAGGCTCTGCATATGGCCAAGAGCTCGGCCTGGTAGACGGTGCAGTACGCCGGCAAGCACAGTTTCCTGCTCCTCAGTTCGGCCCGGCTGTCCCATATGGACAACGCGGCACCAACTTTGCCCTGCAACTTACTACCGTCTGTGAAAATGCGGAGCGACTGCACGTTATGCTGGTCTACCAGGTTTTGGTCCTCCAGACTGCAGAAACTCAGGTCCATACGCAGAGCCGGATGCGGCAGTTCTACAAATCGCACCACACGCTCTACCTCCCGGTCTCCTAGCACTAGCCGGGTCGACCCTTTGCGCGCTTCGTATAGAGCGGCCGCTTCCTTAATACGAAGATCCAGAGGTAGTAACCCTGCCAGTAGTAAGGCCGAGTTGAGGGAGACAGTGCGATACGACTTGCAGATCTTCTGAGCGAATCCTCTCTGCACAGTGTCGAGGAGCCTGCGAATGCCCAGCTTCTCGACGGCGGGAGCATATGCGGCTGCCGCATAAGTGATGACCGGCTCTACCGTCGCAGTGTATATTATGCGTACAACCTCAGGATGCAGTCCCCAGCTTATTTTAGCCGTTCTCGAGAGCTGCTTGTATATATTTAGGGCCTTCCTGCAGACGACGCCGACATGGGTGTTGAACGCCAGCTTATCGTCTATAGTAAGCCCCAAAATTCTCAGCTCTCGGGACATGCCAATGTCGACCCCGCCCATACTCAAGAGCGGGACGTCATGTTTTAGTTTGTTCGTCAGCAGCATGGCGCAGGTCTTATGTGGCGCGAATTTCAATTTATTCCTGACGCCCCACCCGCGAACAAAGTCAAGGGCGGCATTGGCACGTCGCTGCACCTCTGACGCGGTATACTCCGCGAACAGCAGAACCACGTCATCCGCGAATGCTTGGCAGGTGACACCCCGTTCGTGTAGACCCTTTAGGAGGGGATCTAGGAGGATATTCCATAGTATGGGTCCACTAATGGACCCTTGGACGCAGCCCTTTTGGGTATTTCGGCGATATTCCACACCGGCGTACCTCAGTTTCACACATCTGTCGCCTAAGTAGCTATCCAGTAGGCGCCTGATATTGACCGGGCAACCTTCCTCAGCCAGTCGGACCTTGATGGCGGGCCACCATGCGCTATCGAAGGCACCCTCTATATCCAGTGAGACGAGCGTGACTAGCTTTTTCCGCTTAATCTCATCCTTGATATGGTTCACTAAGGTATAAGGTACTGAGCCGCGGTACTAGGTGCCACTGGAGCCTCGCTACGACCATTTTCTCCAGGACTTTTCCCAACACAGGCAAAAGACCGATGGGCCTGTATGATTTGGCGCTCTGATAGTCGTCCTTGCCCGGCTTTCTCAAGACGACTACGGTGGCCTCTTTCCACTTCGTGGGGAAGTGTCCAAGTGTGAGGCACTTGTTGGCCAGGGCAAGGAACGCATCAGGGTCCCGGCGAATGGCCTGACGACAGATGTCTGCGGTGAACCCATCCACACCTGGCGCCTTCTTCGGGTTAAAACTGGACACCGCAGCGATCATCTCGCGCGAAGTAAACGGCGGGTCATGCAGCTCATCATTAACCCGGTCGTTTACCCGCAGTGCGAGCTCCCGGGTGTCCTTATGGTGTTGGTTGTCGGTTTCCTTTAGATCCTCCGGATAGAAGGTCTCCGCCAGGTGCGATGCTGATTCGGCTGCACTGAGAAGTACGCCGTTCTTGACCAGGCTTATATCCTCCTGTCTTTTGGCAGTCCTTTGGATCACTCGGTAAATTCCCTCCCAGACCCCCTCCCTATCCTGCCTGGTACAAAAGCTCTTCCAACTCTCGATTTGAGCACACCTCGCTTTCTTCTCATATTCATTTTTGATTTGCAGGTACTCAGCAACGACAAATTCCCGACGAATCGGGGCGGCACAGCGTATCCTCCTCTTCTTGGTAGCGACTTTCCGCTTCAATGCGGCGAGCTCAACAGTCCACCACGGCATTGCAATTTTGTTTTTGGGTTTAATTTTGGGGATACAAGTGTCACAAGCTTTTTTAATTATGGCCGAATATGACTCTACAACATTTTCCAAATTAGTTTTATTTTTGATTGTGTCTATAGTAATTTTGTTTACATTAAATTCTATTTGTAATTGGGTCAGTTTCTCATGAAACTGGTCCCAATTAGCTTTTTTTGTGTTGTAGAGTCTAGTGGTGGTTTTAACGTTAATGCCAAAGGATTTTTGTTGCCGAATGTGAAATGCAATGCCGTTGTGGTCGGAGCTAGTCATGGCAACATCTACTCGCCATCCCTCCACCAGGCCGATTAAGTCCACTGAGCAGACCGTGAGGTCGACGTGGCTGCTGTAGGTCTTGCCGCCCCTAATCGTGTAGAACGTGGGTGTAGTGCCACTGTTGAGCACCTGCAAATCCATTTCTTCTAATGTGCCACACAATTCCTCTCCTCTCTTATCCTCCGTTGTGCTGCCCCACCAGGAACTTTTGGCGTTTACATCCCCTCTGATAAGCAGGCGTCGGGCTCCCAGCTTCCGCCGGATCCCTCGAAGCTGCTCGAGGTACTCATCGATGGGCTTGTCTGGCTCGTAGTAGACCGAGACCACCGTGAGTTCCCAGGCGCGGGTTCGGATCCTCACCACTGCGGTGTTGTTTGTGGTGAGTTCTGGACACTGTATCACGTCAAGGTCTTGATCGAAGACCGCGATTGCAGCCTTCACAGTTCCGTTTCCATCTACCGACGCCTGGAAAATACGCGCGCCACGGTAGTCTCGCATCCTTCGGATGCTGCCCACATACGGCTCTTGTAGAAGAGCCATTGCCGCTTTTCTTTCCTCGGCAACTGCAAACAACTCGGCGGTCGCTAATTCCTTCCGTTGTAAATTGGCCTGTAGTATCGGATACGCCTTGGTTCCGTCTGAGTGGGGATTCATGATTTCCGTGGTGGGGCCCTTAGCAATACGCTACCTTTGCTCTAGCCAACGCATCCCACTTTTGCCGGACGGGGCAGTCCATGCTAAAGGCATTGTGCCCAGTCGCATCTAATCCGGCTTTAGTGCAATTGCAGCAAGCGGGAGGTGCATTGGCGAGCACACCCCGGCAGCTCCTTCGCTGGTGGGTGCCTCCGCAATGACCGCATATTTCCCCTTTCTCTTGTTCTTCGCAAAGACGTCTGCTGTGCCCATAACCCAGGCAACCAGAGCATTGAACCAGCGGAGACTGGTCTTCCACTGTAACCCGCTGTATGTCTATGTACACAGCAGACGCCTCCGTCATGCGGCCCCAGAGCTTAGTAGACACTCTTGCAACTATGTGGCACATCAGAGGGTTTCTTGCCGCTTTCCGGTATCGAATTTCTATTTTGTCATCCTCAGCTGCAAGGCCCAAGAAGAGTCCGGCGTTTTGTGTCCTCAGGGCTTTGACGACGTCCTCATCCCTATTATATTTTAACACATTCCTGAGGACAACAAGTGGGTCCTGGTTTTTTACATCTTGGACGTCCAGCTGATCGTCTGCTGTTCTCAGTTTGTTTCGGACCCTGCCCCTCTCGTCTTCGTTCCTGCAGCTGATGATGACTTTCCTATCTTTTGCCTTTCGGACTCTGTCGATGCAAAGACCGTCCTCTTTGGCCTTTATGACGGTCCTGATTATACCGAGCACGTCCTCCCCAGTATCATTTACATTTTTGGAGGCGACCACTACCGAGTGCAACACAGGCTTTGTCAGCGATGGCTTGACCCGCGCCGCTGCATCTGCGTAGGTGATAGCCTCCGATTTTTCCTTGAGAGCCTCGTTAAGTTTATCAACTTTCTCACTACTCTCTCTCATTAGTCTACTATGGGCAGTCAGAGAGGAGAGCAGTTGAGAAAGCCTCTCGTCCTGTTGTTTCTGATTATCTTTGTTGCCTGATTCTGTTTTTTGGGGCTCCATTTGGTCTGAAGTGGGCCCCTTCCCCGATTCCGCCTCCTTCACCAGTAGGTAGAGGCCGTCAACAGCCTGGGTAACGCCCTCATAGATATCCTTTCTGAGGTTGCGAGAGTTTTTGAGAAGGATTTTCGCCTTCGTCACCCAGTTTTTTGCCTCTTGAACCCTGTCTGTAATTTTTGGCGTACTGATCTTTGTCGGGTTGTCCGCCACCTCCACCGAATCCATTTGAGCAGGTGGTGTGCTTATAGTGGTTGTGCTTTTCAGCTTTTTGGGCTTCGTGGGGGCGGCAGGCACCGACCTTGGGGAGGGCGCTTTACCGGCCTCCCATTCCCCAACACTCCTCCTGACGCTTGTCCGAGTCACCGTACGTTCTAAGGGGCTCGTGCCTGACATCACGTCCGGGGGAGTACCCTGAGAAGCAGGGGCCGATGGAGTTTGTTTCTTGGCTGGGGTGCGGATACCGAACATATTGTTAGATGAGAGGATCAGGTTTTAGAAAGTAGGTGTGTATAAATACAATTTTCTGGTATTGTAAGTAGTTAATGTATATATCACAGTTAATGTCCTTGCAGGTCCCAGAGCTCAGTCCCGTGAGAGCGACTTAGCAGGGAAACACTTCTTGTTTATAAGAAGTGTCCAAAGTACACCTTCTGCGATCCAGCTGACTGAGACCCGCTCAGAGCCACACACCTAAGTAGACAGCACAAACCTAACCTACGGTTTTACAAAATCAATATTTGGTCAATAAACCAGGTCACGCCGATGATTAGTTCAACTAAATGTAAAAATCTAAAAATCAAATTAAATTCCAAATTAAAATTAAATTAAATTTAAAGTAAATATTAAAATGTTAGGACAACACAAACAGTTGCGGTCAATAAACCGACTAACAAGCACAATGTGTTTGGGTCATTGACTAAATTGTAAAATTTCTAATAAAATTCTAGGTCAAAATCAGTATTAAACTTAAAATTAAATTTCAAAATTACAATACAGAATTAAAATACAATTCGAATATCAGGACAACACAAACAGTTGCGGTCAATAAACCGTCTAACAAGCACAATATGATTGGGTCAATAACTAGTTTTAGAGTTCTAAATAAACTTCTTGGTCAGAACCAGCATTAAAATTAATATTAAAATTTACACAATGCAGAATTAAAATAAAATTTGAATATCAGGACAACACAAACAGTTGCGGTCAATAAACCGTCTAACAAGCACAATATGATTGGGTCAATAACTAGTTTTAGAGTTCTAAATAAACTTCTTGGTCAGAACCAGCATTAAAATTAATATTAAAATTTACACAATGCAGAATTAAAATAAAATTTGAATATCAGGACAACACAAACAGTTGCGGTCAATACACCGTCTAACAAGCACAATATGATTGGGTCAATAACTAGTTTTAGAGTTCTAAATAAACTTCTTGGTCAGAACCAGCATTAAAATTAAAATTAGAATCCAATTTTAATTTCAATTCAAATAAAACAAAGTTAAAGCAAAATTTTCAACATAAAATTAAAATGTATAGTCCTGGTTCTACTCTGCGCAGCAGAGTTGTCTAAGTTTTTGGGATGTATATAGTCCCTGTCAATAAATAAAATAGAATAATTAAAATTTTTGCTTATCTGTGTAGGTTTTTTTTTTTTTTTTTTTTTTCTTTTATAGCAAGTCAAATTGTTATCTGTCTCTACACAGTATAATTTCTATTTGGTTATACTTATCCGATTCTATACTCACAGCCAACCTAAGACTCTACAACTAGAGTCGCAGATCCGCCGCGAGAGCGCACCACTCTACAATATACTTGGCCAGCGGAGTACTGCGTCTCGAGGAACAAAAAACCCCAGCCCAAAAATCCAACTTCTAAACGGCTCTACCTAGAGTGACTCCGATAGTAGCACTAGAAAGCTCTCAGCGCGGGCTAGTTGTTAGACACCCCGTTCGTTCCGATTGGAGCAGTAGTGCCTGAGTTATTGAATTTCAAAGTTTTCGCTAGGATTCGTCGTTTCGTAAATCGAAAACGAAAACGACCCCCCTCCAAAATTGTTTAATGGTCGATTTTTTGGTTTCGTTCCAATTCTACGCCCCAAAAAACAGCACCCACGGTGTCAGCACTCCGTTAGGCCTCTTGGTTCCCCCACTACAGGTCTCCAAAGTTCCGAGAAATTTAAATCTCAGAATACTTCTAGGTCTATTTTAGGTTTTATTCAAAGTTATTTTATTAGTAGTATCGTACAGCTAAAACATCGGCTAAGTAGTAAAATCTATAATTAAAAGTCCCAGATTGCAGTGCCTGGAAAAATATTGCCAAAAAATGGACAAAGACTATGTCTATTTACAATTTAAGTTTAGGTCTAATCTTAAGTACTAACTAATACCTAAAAAGTTAAAGTCTTTATAACTTCGTCATTTGTTATGCTATTTTCGTCGAAAAACTTTCTGGATGTAGAATTTTGTTTAGTCTTTCATAATACAAGATACCCTGAACCCGGGGGTGTAGTTTTCAACCCTTAATCCGCCCGAGTGAAAAATTTTTATTATAAAATTTTTAAAAACTCTTATTTTCACAGTCTTTGATGCGATTTCCTTTGGAAAACTTTTATCACTATTTGCACTTTATGTAGTTTTGAGCAGAATAATAAAAAGGAGGGGTCATCGATCTGCCCTTAGAGCTAGGGTTGTCAAAACTATGTCACACTTTATCTCTTAATAACTTTTTATTTATTTAACGTTTTGTCATGTTTGAAACTGTTTCTGTTTCTACTCACAGCTCTGCACGATGCCCGATGGTCCAATTTCACCCAGCTGCCCGGGATCAGGGACCTCGTGGCCACGTGGTTTTTGGAAAAACCGGTGTAACTTTCCCGAACGTGGCCGGAAAAATATGAGAGGGGTCTCAAAAGGTGGGTACCCCCGAGACGCACCCTCCCACAGTTGAAAAATCAGGGGTCACCGATCTTAATTCGGAGCACGTCACGTTTATGTGAAAATTTTTTACAAGATTAACCCAGAAAATAGGTTAATGTTCTAGGAAAATCCACAGTTTTACTCCGATTTTCACAGGAACTTCACATCCACATAGAGCTCGCGAAGACGAAACTTTTCATATATCACAATCCACTATTATGAAAACTTATACCACAACTTGCGATTTTCGAGTGCGGAGCGACTTAGAAACGCTGCTCACGCGGCGGCTTAGCGTGCGGGACTGGGTTAGGTTAGGTTAGGTTAGGTTGGGGTGCTGGGCTAGAAAACCTCCACGTGGTGCACCCTGGTAACGTTGGCGACGGCACTGTTCCTTCCTGTGCCATTTGGAAGAGAACATCACCGCCAACGGCTAATATTCTAGCACGAAGAAGAGGACACCATTTTCTTCGGTCATTCGGTTGAGGCTTGGTCCAACAGAGCGGGCATTTTTGTCGATTCCTCTGTTGGCTCTTCGCTCTTCGGAGCAATGCGGAGAAAAAAAAATGTTTCTCGGTCGGAGTTCCTCCGCTTTTAGCGGTGGAAAAGAAGGACGGGCTCGGTGTGTACTTACACTGCCACCGAGCAGGCATCAGGAGACGTCGTCTCCCTGCCACCGTCGGCATATCGTAGTCCCGAAAGTAGTGTTGTGGTTATGTCTCGCGACTTCTATCGGGGACGAGGGTCTTGGCTTAACCGCCCGGACTGCGAGGAAGAAAACCTCTATAAAAAATTACCCCGAATCCCGTGTTCTGGTGCGTGGCCAGGGGATGCATGGCTGATGGGCAGTTCAGTCGTAAGCGCACTCCCAGCCGAGGCACCTGCGGACCCCTCGGTTGGGCATAAATATACGCTTGCCCGGGTATTGGGGATCTCTGCCCGGGTCGACCTCTGTTCTCCCCATCTCGTGGGTTCAAAAATGGAATCAAACTTAAATAAAATAAAAACCAATATTGTTAAAGAAAGAAAGAAGGAGATCAATAATAGGAGGGATATAAATGCAAAAGCAGAGGATTTCTCTTCCAACGAAGAGGAAACACTAGTTGGGATGCCTATCTCGGTGGGGCTCCCAGAAGTCATTATGGCTGCTGGGAGCCGTAGAACATCGGAACGATTACGTTCCAGATCCGTCGCGGGCGGTAACTCCAGTGCGAGGGAGGACGCACTGGAACTTATGGAAACGGAGCGATGCGACAGCCGAAAACGCGGACGCTCCAGGGACGAGGAGAGCGACACATCCCAGGAGATGTTGCCTCCTAAGGTTCCAAGCAGTCGCAGAGGGAGGCCACGAACCCCGGTCTCGGCCCCGTCAGGCTCCGTCTTCTGCAAGGCGGAAGCCTATAGACGAGTCAGGGCAGACGGCGAAACACTGGCAGAAGAGGAGATTGCAGATCTCCTGCTGAAAATTAAGGAGCCGATGGTGGGGGATTCAGTTCCCCAAACACCATCATCCATGCAGGAGAGAGCTAACGCGGCGGTGGCCATTATTCACAAAGTGGCCACCAAATCGAGTAACCTTAAGGGCTCTTTTGTGAAAGCCCTTAAGGACTCCTCTTCCGCTATTGTGGGGGTCGTGGATACCCTCATCGGCGACGTGGCTCGCCTCCAGGCGGCCAACGATCGCCTGACGGGGCAAGTGGCTGAGCTCAGCGCTCAGTTCGCCCAATTCCGGGCGCATCGTCCGGCTGTAGATCCGGTCCCGTCCCCGTCTCAGCCTACTTCCTCTTCCAACCTCGGTGTTATTCCTGACGCCCATCTGCGCCAAATTACGGATGTGGTATGGCGCATGATGGACGGACGTCTGGCTGGCCTGGAGGCGAGACTGCCACCGGCCCCCGTTGTCCGGCCGCCACTTGCGGCGCATAAGCCGAAGGCCGCATTGGCACCGTCAGCGCTGCCCGTTGTGGGCGGTCGCGTGACCTATGCCGCGGCGGCGTCGGTGTCTGCTGCTGCCACAACAACTCCGGGGGCACGACGGGCAGCGAAGATAGCGACCAAGACGCCTGCACCAAGGTTGGGGCCAAAAACAGCGGCAAAGGCTGGAGCGGCGTTCCCTCCGCTCCCCACTCCTATTGCTGTACCTGGCACCTCCACATGTGCCCCCTCAACATCTGTCCCTTCCACCGATGGTTGGCAGGTAGTCGGGGGTGCTAAGAAGTCCCGAAAGCGGGGTAAGAAGGCTGCACAAACAGCAGCCTCTACCCCGCAGGCACCATCGGTTGCGGTGGCTACCGCAAAAAAGCCGCGCAAACTGCGGGTGCCTAAAAGCGCGGCTGTGGTGGTCACCGTAACACCGGAGGCAGCTAGTGGCGGACTGTCCTATGCGGCCTTATTTAAAAAGGCCCGGGATAGTTTCGCCACTGATTTCGGGACTGAAGGGGTCAGGTTGCGCCTTGCCCAAACGGGAGCTCGAGTCCTGGAGTTCCCCGGGGCTGAAGGCGCAAAGACGGCGGACAGGTTCGCCGAGAAACTGAGGGAAATCTTTGCAGCCACGGATGGTGTAAAGATCGCCAGGCCTACCAAGTGCGCAGAGTTGCGCATTTCGGGCCTGGATGACTCTGTGACGGCCGAAGATGTCCGCGTTGCAATTAGCGAGAAGACGGGCTGCAACGCGGACAGCATCAGGGTCGGCACCATCCGCCCCGGTCTGGGAGGACTTGGCGCTGTGTGGATCAGCTGTCCCGTGGCGTCGGCCAAAATTTTGGGCGATGCTGGCAAGATCCTCATTGGTTTCGTGAACGCTAGGATTACAGTCCTGGCGCCGAGACCAATGAGGTGTTTTAAGTGTCTATCATCGGGACACACACGCGCCAAGTGTGTTAGCTGTTTTGACTGCAGCGGACTATGCTTCCGCTGTGGTCGACCGGGGCACAAGGCGGCCGAATGCTCTGCCGCCCCTCACTGCCCGGTATGTGCGGCGGGTAACAAGCCCGCCAATCACCAGATTGGGCAGGGAGGCTGCAAACCCAGCATTGCCCGCAATTCTCGGCAAGTGTCAGGGGCTAGCCAGTCGACCCAGGCTGCTTCTGACATCGTTCGTGCGTCGATATCGTCGCCCATGGAGGAGGTTGTAGAGACGGTCAAGTAATGGACCAAGTCTCCAACCTCCTTGTCCAGACGAACCTGAACCACTGTGCCGCAGCGCAGGACCTTTTCCTGCAAACCATGGCACAGTGGTCGATCGGTGTTGCCGTAGCCGCGGAGCCCTATTACGTTCCTCCCCGCCCAAATTGGTTGGGTGATCGGGACGGCTCCGTGGCAGTCGTTGCCTCCACGGCGGCTCATTCCCCACCCTTGTCGCTAAAAGACAAGGGCACTGGATATGTTGCTGCCGAGTGGGGGGGGATCACCATATATGGTGTCTACTTCTCCCCCAACCGGAGTGTGAGCGACTTCGAGGTTTTCCTTAACAACTTGGAAACCTCGATACGGCGACTAACGTCTGGGCACGTTCTGGTGCTGGGGGACTTCAACGCAAAATCCATTGCGTGGGGTTCCCCCAGGACGGACGCTAGGGGCGAGGCCGTAGAGGAGTGGGCGGCCTCGGTGGGCCTCTGTTTATTAAACAGAGGCTCGACCAACACGTGCGTGCGACAGCAGGGGGGGTCAATAGTGGACCTTTCTTTCGCTACCCCTGCCCTCGCCGCACGAGTAAGGAACTGGTGCGTCTTGGAAGAGGTTGAGACGCTCTCGGATCACCTGTACATCCGATTCGAGCTCTCCCGGACCCAGGACCCCAGTAGGGGTCACGCGGCGCGGCGTTCTTCTCGTTTTCCGCGGTGGGCTGTAGCCAAACTAAATAGGGACCTACTAGAGGAGGCGGCCGTCATCTATTCTTGGCTGTCTCCACAGGCCCCGGCCGAGGAGGTTGACATGGGGGCTGGTCGCTTCCGCGATGCGATTACGCAGATCTGCGATGCGGCCATGCCCCGCATCCGAGGTTGTCGGCCTCCACGGAGGGGGGTTTACTGGTGGTCCCAGGAGTTGGCGGACCTCCGTGCGACCTGTACACGTGCCCGGAGGTCCTACACCCGTAGTCGGCGGCGACACCGCGAAGAAGGCGGGGGGGACCAGCTTCACGAGGAGTACCGAGAGGCGCGGAAAACTCTGAAGCTGGCCATTAGCCGCGCCAAAGAAGTGAAGAGGAAGGAGATGCTGGAGAGTCTCGATCGTGACCCCTGGGGTCGCCCTTATCGTGCGGCGCGACAAAAGCTCCGCACGTCGGGCCCCCCCCTTACAGAGACCCTCCAGCCCAGCTTCTTGCAGGAAGTGGTCGAGGGGCTTTTCCCGCAGCGGGTGGAACACACACCCCCGTCGATGGCCTCCTTGGTCAGAGACGACGGGGGATGGAACGAGGATAATGTTCCGCCCGTCAGAGAATCGGAGATAGGGGCGGTCGTTCTACGGATCCGCTCTAAGAACACCGCCCCTGGGCCAGATGGGATACCTGCCCGAGTGTTGGCGCGAACCCTCGACCACATGTCGAATCGCCTTGGGGAAGTCCTAAACGCCAGCTTGGCGTCCGGGCGCTTTCCTGAGGGCTGGAAAAGCGGGAAGCTGGTCCTACTACCTAAGCCGGGACGGTCGACCGATTCGGTCGCGGCCTATAGGCCTATCGTGTTGCTGGACGAGGCGGGTAAATTGTTTGAGAGGATACTCTCTGCCCGCATCGTCCGGCACCTCTGTGAGGTGGGCCCCGATCTGTCGGACGCCCAATACGGGTTTCGAACCGGACGTTCGACAGTCGATGCTGTGTTGCGCCTGAGGGCCGTGACTGAAGAGGCGGTGAGCTGTGGCGGCGTGCTGTTGGCGGTATCGTTGGACATCGCCAACGCATTTAATAGTCTGCCATTTAGCTGCATCAGGGAAGCACTCCATTACCACGGGGTGCCCGAGTACCTGAGGCGGCTTGTGGCAGACTATCTACAGGAGCGTACCGTCATGTACGAGGACCGAGACGGTGTTCTGAGGCGGCGGCTCATGTCGTGCGGTGTTCCACAGGGGTCTGTCCTTGGACCACTCCTGTGGAATATGGGATATGACTGGGCCCTTCGAGGTCGTCTTCCCCCCGGGCTTGGCGTAATTTGTTACGCAGATGACACATTGGTTACGGCTCGGGGAATGAACTTTGCAGAGGCGGCGCGCCTGGCCACCACGGGTGTCTCTCTGGTGGTCGGGCGTATTGAGGCGCTGGGTTTGCGGGTGGCCCTGGACAAGACGGAGGCCCTTTTGTTTCATGGGCCCCGTCGTGGTCCACCCTCCGGCGCCTCCATCGTAGTCAATTCGGTCCTCGTACCGGTTCAGGCCCAGATGAAGTATCTGGGCCTGATCCTTGACGGCAGGTGGCTCTTCGACGAGCACTTCCGACAGCTTACTCCAAAGCTGGTCGGCGCTGCTTCTGCCCTTGGGCGACTTTTGCCCAATTTGGGTGGCTCCAGCGTCGCGACGAGACGGCTATACACGGGGGTTGTCCGGTCAATGGCGCTGTATGGTGCACCAGTGTGGGCGGCGGCTCTGACCGCCCAGAATAGGACTCGCCTCTGGCGTCCTCAGAGGATATTGGCGGTTAGAGCCATACGCGGTTACCGCACTATATCGACGGAGGCGGCGTGCGCCTTAGCCGGAACTCCCCCGTGGGATTTGGAGGCGGAAGTGCTCGCCGAAGTTTATCGGCGAACGGCAGACTTCCGGGTGAGTAGCGGCATCCGGCCCCCGCCCGAAGAGATACGCGAGTGGCGAGAGGCCGCTCGTCAAGCCACGATGGCTCGTTGGTCGTCCCGGCTGGAGGCTCCACGTGCTGGCTTTGCCACCGTGGAGGCTCTCCAGCCGGTCATCGCCGAGTGGGCGGGGCGACAGCACGGGACCCTTTCCTTCCGACTGACGCAGATCCTTTCCGGGCACGGTTGCTTCGGGAAGTATCTGCACTCGGTCGCCAGGAGGGAATTGAGTCCCGCCTGTCACCACTGCGACTGCAGTGAGGACTCGGCTCAGCACACGCTAGCGGTTTGTTCCGCCTGGGCGGCGCAGCGTGGGGTCCTCACTGCAGTTATTGGAGGAGATCTCTCGCTACCGGCCGTCATACGCTCCATGGTCGGTAGCGACAGTTGTTTTACCGCGGTCGCAACCTTCTGCGAAGACGTAATTTCGCGGAAGGAGACGGCGGAGAGGGCCCGGGAGGACGACCTCCACTCGGACCCAATCCGCCGCCGGCGAACCGGGCGGCGGAGGCGCGCGTACCAGCGCCTCATGCCGCCTTGAGTGTGGCCGCGGGTGGACGGGACGGGTTTTCCCCTCCATCCGCTATAGTGGCCAACCGCGAGGAGGTGACGTCCGCGTGTGCCGTACGTCGCCTAAATGGAGAGGTTGTCCGCAGAAGGTGCCCGCTCTAGCGGGCAGGCGCCAGGAGGGGTCTGGATGTCGTAATAACAGCTGTTCCCGGATCCCTCCTATGTCAGGCGCAGAGTGGCACACCGTGTGGTTTTAGTCGGTCCGATTCCGACACACCACCCCGCCGTAAACCCCGGTGGGGTGACGGCCCGAGGGGGTTTCCACACGTTAAAAAAAAAAAAAAAAAAAAAAAAAGGTTAGGATAGGTTGGGGTGCTTGGATAGAAAACCTCCACGTGGTGCACCCTGGTAACGTTGGCGATGGTGTTCATCACTGCCAACGGCTAATATTCTAGCACGAAGAGGAAGCCATTTTCTCCGGCAATTCAGCTGAGACTTGGTCCAACAGAGCGGGCGTGTCTGTCGCATCCTCTGTTGGTTCTTCGCTCTTCGGAGCAATGAGGAGGAAAACCTCGGTAAAAAATCACGATGGTGGGACCCTTTCTAGGGTCGGAGTTCCTCCGCTCAGCGGTGGAAAAGGTAGGACGGGCTCGGTGTGCACTTACACTGCCACCGTGCAGGCATCAGGAGACATAGTCTCCCTGCCGCCGTCGACATATCGTAGTCCCGAGTTGTAGTCTCGCGACTCCAATCGGGGACGAGGGTCTTGGCTTAGCCGCCCGGACTGCTAGGAAGAAAACCTCTCTAAAAAATTACCCCGAATCCCGTGTTCTGGTGCGTGAGCAGGGGATGCATGGCTGATGGGTAGTTCAGTCGCAAGCGCACTCCCAGCCGGGGCACCTGCGGACCCCTCGGTTGGGCACAAATTTACGCTTGCCCGGGTATTGGGGATCTCTGCCCGGGTCGACATTTAGTTCTCCCCATCTCGTGGGTTTAAAAATGGAAAAATTAACAAACACAAACAATCATAATATAGAAAAGAAGGAGAAGAAAAACAGGAAGGGAAAAAGTACAAGAGCGGACGACTTCTCTTCCAACGAGGAGGAAGTATTGGTTGGAGCGCTTATCTCGGTGGGGCTCCCAGAAGTCATAATGGCTGCTGGGAGCCGAAGAACATCGGAACGGTTGCGTTCCAAATCCACCGTGGGCAGTAACTCCAGTACGAGGACAGATGCACTGGACATAATGGAGACGGAGCTGTGTGACAGCAGGAAACGCGGACGCTCCAGGGACGAGGAGAGTGACACGTCCCAGGAGATGCTGCCTCCCAAAATCACCAGCAGCCGTAGAGGGAGATCACGAACCCCGGTCTCGATCCCGTCAGGCTCCGTCTTTTGTAAGGCGGAAGCCTATAGGCGAGTTAGGGCGGACGATGAAGCACTAGCGGAGGAGGAGATTGCTGGTCTCCTGCTGAAAGTCAGGGAGCCGATGGTGGGGGACTCAGTTCCCCAGACACCATCCTCCATGCAGGAGATAGCAAACGCGGCGGTGGCCATTATTCACAAAGTGGCCACCAAGTCGAGTAACCTTAAGGGCTCCTTTATGAGAGCCCTTAAGGACTCCTCTTCCGCAATTGCGGGGGTCGTGGAGACCCTCATCGGAGACGTGGCTCGTCTCCAGGCAGCCAACGACCACCTGACGGGGCAAGTGGCTGAGCTTAGCGCTCAGTTCGCCCAATTCCGGGCGCATCGTCCGGCAGAGGATCCGGCCTCGTCCCCGTCTCAGCCTACTCCGTCTCCCAATGTTGGTACCATCGCTGACGCCCAAATGCGCCAAATCACAGACGCTGTGTGGCGCATGATGGACGGCCGTCTCGCTGGCCTAGAGGCAAGACTGCCTCCTGCCCCTATTGTCCGGCCGCCGCTTGGGGCCCATAGGCCAAAGGTCACATCAGCACCAACATCTCTGCCCGTTGTGGGCGGTCGTGTGTCCTATGCGGCGGCGGCGTCGGTGTCGACTACTCCTGTGGCCACTCCGAGGGCACGACAGGCGGCCAAGGTAATAACCAAGACGGCTGCAGCGAAGTCTGGGCCCAAGAAAGTGGTAAAGGCTGGAGCGGAATATCCTCCGCTCCCCACTCCAACGGGTGTACCTGGCACCACTACATCTGCCCCCTCCACATCTGCCCCATCCAAAGATGGTTGGCAGGTAGTCGGCGGGGTTAAGTCCCGAAAGCGGGGTAAAAAGGCAGCTCAAAAAGCAGCCTCTACCCCGCAGTCGCGAGGATGTTCGCGTTGCAATTAGCGAGAAGACGGGCTGCAACGCGGACAACATCAGGGTCGGCACCATCCGCCCCGGTCCTGGAGGGCTTGGCGCAGTGTGGATCAGCTGTCCGGTAGCGTCGGCCAAAGTTTTGGGCGACGCAGGCAGGATCCTCGTCGGTTTTGTGAATGCCAGAGTCACTGTTCTGGCGGCAAGACCGATGAGGTGCTTCAAATGCCTAGCATCCGGACACACACGCGCCAAGTGCGTGAGTTGTTTTGACTGCAGTGGACTATGTTTCCGCTGCGGTCGACCGGGGCACAAGGCGGCAGAGTGCTCTGCCGCCCCTCACTGCCCAGCTTGTGCGGCGGGTAACAAGCCCGCTAATCATCAGATTGGGCAGGGGGGCTGCAAACCTCCTCGCGATTCTCGGCGAACGTTGGGGGCTAGCCAGTCGGCCCAGGCTGCCTCCGATGCCGTTCGCACGTCGACATCGTCGCCCATGGAGGAGGCTGTAGAGACAGTCCAGTAATGGACCAAGTCTCCAGCCTCCTAGTCCAGACGAACCTGAACCACTGTGCTGCGGCGCAGGACCTTTTCCTGCAAACTATGGCACAGTGGTCGATCGGTGTTGCCGTAGCCGCGGAGCCCTATTATGTTCCTCCCCGTCCAAACTGGTTGGGTGACCGGGACGGTTCCGTGGCAGTCGTCGGCTCTACGGCGGCTCATTCCCCGCCCTTGTCGCTAATAGACAAGGGCACTGGATATGTTGCTGCCGAGTGGGGGGGGATCACTGTATATGGTGTATACTTCTCCCCCAACCGGAGTTTGAACGACTTCGAGGTTTTCCTTAACAACTTGGAAACCTCGATGCGGCGTCTAACGTCTGGGCACGTCTTAGTGCTGGGGGACTTCAACGCAAAGTCCATTGCGTGGGGTTCCCCCAGGACGGACGCCAGGGGCGAGGCCGTAGAGGAGTGGGCGGCCTCGGTGGGCCTCTGTTTACTGAACAGGGGCTCCACCAACACCGTGGATAGTGGACCTTTCGTTCGCTACCCCTGCCCTCGCCGCACGAGTAAGGAACTGGTGTGTCCTGGAAGAGGTTGAGACGCTCTCGGATCACCTCTACATTCGATTCGAGCTCTCCCGGACCCAGGACCCCAGTAGGGGTCACGCGGCGCGGCGTTCTTCTCGCTTGCCGCGGTAGGCTGTAGCCAAACTGAATAGGGACCTACTAGAGGAGGCAGCCATTATTTACTCCTGGCTGTCTCCGCAGGCTCCGACCGAGGAGGTCGACATGGGGGCTGGTCGTTTCCGCGATGCGATTACGCAGATCTGCGGTGCGGCCATGCCCCGCATCCGAGGTTGTCGGCCTCCACGGAAGGAGGTTTACTGGTGGTCCCAGGAGTTGGCGGACCTCCGCGCGGCCTGTACTCGTGCCCGGAGGTCCTACACCCGTAGTCGGCGGCGACACCGCGTAGACGGCGAGGAGGACCAGCTTCATGAGGAGTACCGAGAGGCGCGGAAAACTCTGAAGCTGGCCATTAGCCGCGCCAAAGAAGTGAAGAGGAAGGAGATGCTGGAGGGTCTCGATCGTGACCCCTGGGGTCGCCCTTATCGTGCGGTGCGACAAAAGCTCCGCACGTCGGGCCCCCCCCTTACAGAGACACTCCAGCCCAGCTTCCTGCGGGAAGTGGTCGAGGGTCTTTTCCCGCAGCGGGCGGAGCACACACCCCCGTCGATGGCCTTCATGGTCGAAGACGACGGGGGACGGAACGAGGATAATGTTCCGCCCGTCAGGGAATCGGAGATAGGGGCGGTCGTTCTACGGATTCGCTCTAAGAACACCGCCCATGGGCCAGACGGGATACCTGCCCGTGTGCTGGCCCGTGCCCTCGAACACATGTCGGACCGCCTCAGGGAGATCTTGGACGCTAGCTTGTCGTCCGGACGTTTCCCTGAGTGCTGGAAAAGCGGGAAGCTGGTCCTATTAAGGAAGCCGGGACGGCCTGCCGATTCGGTGGCGGCCTATAGGCCCATTGTGCTGCTGGACGAGGCGGGTAAACTGTTTGAGAGGATACTCTCTGCCCGCATCGTCCGGCACCTCTGCGAGGTGGGCCCCGATCTGTCGGACGCCCAATTTGGTTTTCGGGCGGGGCGTTCGACGGTCGATGCCGTGTTGCGCCTGAGGGCCGTTACCGAAGAGGCAGTGAGCTGTGGCGGCGTGCTGTTGGCGGTGTCGTTGGATATCGCCAACGCATTTAATAGTCTGCCATTTAGCTGCATTAGGGAAGCACTCCACTACCACGGGGTGCCAGAGTACCTGAGGCGGCTTGAGGCAGACTATCTACAGGAGCGTACTGTCATGTACGAGGACCGAGACGGTGTTCTGAAGCGGCGGCTCATGTCGTGCGGTGTTCCACAGGGGTCTGTCCTCGGACCACTCCTGTGGAATATGGGATACGATTGGGCCCTTCGAGGTCGCCTCCCCCCCGGGCTGGGCGTAATTTGTTACGCCGATGACACATTGGTCACGGCCCGGGGGGCGAACTTTCAAGAGGCGGCGCGCTTGGCCACCACGGGAGTCTCTTTGGTGGTCGGGCGTATTGAGGCGCTGGGTTTACGGGTGGCCCTAGATAAGACGGAGGCCCTTTTGTTCCATGGGCCCCGTCGTGGTCCACCACCCGGCGCCTCTATCGTAGTCAATTCGGTCCTCGTACCGGTTCAGGCCCAGATGAAGTACCTGGGCCTGATCCTTGACGGGAGGTGGCTCTTCGACGAGCACTTCCGACAGCTTTCTCCAAAGCTGGTCGGCGCTGCCTCTGCCCTCGGGCGACTTTTGCCGAATTTGGGTGGAGCTAGCGTCGCGACGAGACGGCTATACACGGGGGTTGTCCGGTCAATGGCGCTGTATGGTGCGCCGGTGTGGGCGGCGGCTCTGACCGCCCAGAATAGGGCTCGCCTCTGGCACCCTCAGAGGATATTGGCGGTTAGAGCCATACGCGGTTACCGCACCGTATCGACGGAGGCGGCGTGCGCCTTGGCCGGAACTCCCCCGTGGGATTTGGAGGCGGAAGTGCTCGCCGAAGTTTATCGGCGGACGGCTGACTTCCGGGCGGGCAGCGGCATACGGCCTCCGCCCGAAGAGATACGCGAGTGGCGAGAGGCCGCTCGTCGAGCCACGATAGCTCGTTGGTCGTCTCGGCTGGAGGCTCCACGTGCTGGCTTTGCCGCCGTGGAAGCTCTCCAGCCGGTCATCGCCGAGTGGGCGGGGCGGCAGCACGGGACCCTTTCCTTCCGACTGACGCAGGTCCTTTCCGGGCACGGTTGCTTCGGGAAGTATCTGCACTCGGTCGCCAGGAGGGAATTGAGTCCCGCCTGTCACCACTGCGACTGCAGTGAGGACTCAGCTCAGCACACGCTGGCGGTTTGTTCCGCCTGGGCGGCGCAGCGTGGGGTCCTCACTGCAGTTATTGGAGGAGACCTCTCGCTACCGGCCGTCATACGCTCCATGGTCGGTAGCGACAGTTGTTTTACCGCGGTCGCAACCTTCTGCGAAGACGTAATTTCGCGGAAGGAGGCGGCGGAAAAGGTCCGGGAGGACAATATCCACTCGGACCCAATTCGTCGCCGGCGAGCCGGGCGGCGGAGGCGCGCATACCAGCGCCTCATGCCGCCTTGAGTGTGGCCGCGGGTGGACGGGACGGGTTTTCCCCTCCATCCGCTACAATGGCCAGCCGCGAGGAGGCGACGTCCGCGTGTGCCGTACGTCGCCTAAAATAGAGAGTTTACCCATTGATGGTGCCTGCATTAGCGGGCAGGCGCTGGGAGGGATCTGGATGTCGTAATACCAGCGGTTCCCGGATCCCTCCTATCTCAGGCGCAGAGTGGCACACCGTGTGGTTTTAGTCGGTCCGATTCCGACACACCGCCCCGCCGTAAACCCCGGTGGGGTGACGGCCCGAGGGGGTTTCCACACGTTAAAAAAAAAAAAGGTTAGGTTAGGTTTTTTTTTTTTTTTTTTTTTTTATTTTCTACAGACATATGGTCCGTGCCTTTTTTAAATTAAATTTATTACAAAAAGATTTACAATTTTATATAGCATATGTTGTACTTAACGCGTTACTCGCGCCATTTCATATATAGAATACATAGGAAAAGAATTTACTGTCCAGTTCAGGTTTTTTTTTTTTTTTTTTAAACCGGACTTGCGAAATTTAATTACATTTAATGGAATGATATTTTTTTTTTTTTTTTTTTTTGTATTGAAATTGACAATTGAAATGATTTTTTCCGGGGTTTGTCGCTGGTCATTTTTTGGTTGAGGTCATATTTTGGATAATCTTCGCATCTCGATTTTTGATCGCCATCTCCAAATTATAGTCACTTATTTTGTTTGGGCTTGCTTGCCTCGACTGCTGATGTTATGAATTTCCCGATTGCATCGTCGCTGACGTCGGTGAAATATGTGCAGCTTTGAGTGTGTCTTGAAATCGCCACTACTGCGTGTGAGACACTGTTGTGGATTTGCATGCGCTTTGTCATGCTCTGTATGATGTACACCGTCTTGTAGCTTAGTCCCTGGGCTTCGTGGATTGTTAATATCAAAGAACCCTCACCGCTGGCGTAGCCTTTGGCCTTGAAACTCTCCTTTTCAGCCTGTGTGTGGAAAAGGTAGAGGGTGTTCTCCTGGGTTCTTGTGAAGTTAGTGATGTTGAGGGACTTGATGATTTTGCTGGACGAGTATATGCCATCGTAGATGTTTTGGAGGGCATATGCCACGTCGACGGGATTTCTGTGAGTACAGAGCAGTTCTTGATGTTTATGTGGTGTTATTGAAAGCCTGTGGTACTTGATCTTAAAGAGATTGTCTCGGTCGATGAAGGGGAGTTGGTTAACATCCCCAATCAGAAGTAGTTCTTCCGCCTGGAGGATGCGCACGATCATGACTATGGATCCGAAGTGGTTCATCAGTGCTTCGTCGGCGAGTAGCCTTTTGCACTGACCTCTGGATTCGCTGTTGTATCCATTAGCCAAGACTGATGCCATTGTGGAAACTCTTCTGGCTGCTTCCGTCCCTTGTCGTGCCGAGATTTTCTCCCTCAGGTCCTTTTGGGCTTCTAGCGTCGTGGTCACAACTATATCTCTTTCCGCGTTGAAATTATTTATTATCCAAGTGGTTTTTCCGCACCCTGGAACTCCGTTCACCGTCGTAATGTTTTTAGGTATCTTCCAGGTGTTCGTGGGGTTTTCTTCTTGTAGAATTCTGGCTCTTTCTAGGATCTTGTCATCGAGCCAGATCTCTGTGCACTGCGCGGTGACGACTATGGGGTCATCAGGTGGGGTGGAGAAGGTTATGTGTTCATCCTGTTCTCTATCTGAAGTGACGATCCCCGCAGTGGCATTGTATGCCGCCATGTGAGGTGTCATAGGTCTGCCGCAGATGACTTCTAGCGTTTCGTTGTTGTAAATAGAGGCCTTGGCTTCCTCCAGTAATACTCTGAGGAGTCCTTCATTCTGATGTTCGAATGTTTCTAGGATCTTTTTGCACTGGAGTATTTTTATTCTTCTTGAGGCCTCTATTATTGCCGTGTACTCAATGAAGGCGTTTACGTAGCTGTCAACTGGTGCGGTGACGTCTCTAAAGACAGGTTCTCTGATGGTTCCCTTCTGAGATTGGGTGCGATTCTTTTCTTTAGTTGTCAGGTTTTCTTTGTGGTGTCTTGTTGTTAGGAAGGCCTGTAGTGCCGCAGTTTGTTGTTCCTCTCTTCTGTCTGTGGCTAGTTCTCGACACATTACTGTGGAGATTTTGTTGAACAAGGCCTTCAGTTTACTCTTTTTGCACTTGGATGTCGATTGTGGCGAGTTTGTTTCGAGGCGTTCCCTTTCTTGCAGTTGTTGAAGTTTCTCTGATCCGCTGAGTGGAAGCGGGTCCTGTGGGTCATGGCTAGTCGGTCCATCGGGGGCGGTGCTTGTGGGTGTTTTCGGAGGGAGGAGATAACTGAGATTGTCTTCTCTGTTCTCATACACGATGACTTCATGGTGTTTTGAAGCCTCGATGCATCCCAGATATTCCGCAGCCACGCCCCTGTCAAAGCCCACTGCCATGGCATCCACGCTGATGATTTTCGCCAGCATTGTGTTGCAGCTGCCTTCTGCAATCTTGAGGAGCACGTTGTTGGCGAGTGCGAACTGGGTGCGGTTCTCCTCTCGGTTGAACAGGAGTACCACCTTGCCCCGGGTTTGGATCAGGCGACACTCCGTCCCGCTTACCTCAATTCGCTTGAACGAGTTGTACTTCTCATATTTCAGAGTTGTTCTCGTCGTGCTTCCTTTCAGGAGGACTGCAAGTCCCGGCGAAATGGAGACCCTGTTTTTTATGTCCACGTAGCAGAATGCGAGACCCAGTCGCTCAAAGTTTTTGGCCATGAATAGCGCCACTCCTCTCGTTCGTAGCCCTGGAGCTCCGTTCTCCCCGTGTTCCAGGAGTTGGAGTTCCGGTGTCAGGGTGGGTAGTGTTGGTCGAGTGGGTGCTATTGTTGCCGGTAAAGTTGTTTGCTGCGTCTGGGTCTGTCGAGAGACACTTCTGTCTTGTGTTGGTGTTGGTTCACAATTTTTGTTCCGCTTGGCTGCGATGCGGAAGGTCTTTTCTATGAAGTCGAGAAGTGCAAGTGCAAGGTGCAAATATGAGCGGTGCATTTTTTAGACACGCATTCATCAGACCCAGGAACACCTCAGGGTCACTCTCGATGGCTCTACATCATATATCTGCGGTGAAACCATCCTCACCTGGGGCTTTTTTGGGGTTAAATGTTCCGCTTGCTGCTTTGAGTTCGGCCATTGCGAACGGTGGATCACATAGACCATCTTGTTCTCCGGCGTTCACGGCATCAGCTTTAGCTCGGATACATCGGTGGTGTGCACTGTCGGTGATTTCTAGGTCCTCCGGGTAAAAGGTCTCCGCCAACAACCTTGCAGAGCCGCGCGCATCTAGCGTTTTTCCGTCAGTCTGCAGCGGCAGATCCTCTTCCCTCCTAGTCGTTCTTCCAATCACCCTGTAGATGCCCTGCCAAACCCCTTCCCTGTCCTGTTTCCCGCAGAATTCTTTCCAGCCGTCAGTTTGGGCCTTTGCTGCTTTCAGTTCATACTCTTCTTTTTGTTTCAGGTACTCCTCTACGACCTTCGCTCTCCGTACCGGTGCAGCGCATTTTATTCGGCGCTTCTTGGTGGCAACCCGTTTCTTCATTTCGGCCAGCTCCTCGGACCACCATGGTAGTGTAAATGTTTCTTTATTTTTCTTTGTCGGTATAGACGAGGCGCACGCGTGTCTGACTGCCGTTGTGATTTTATCAACGATTTCGTCAATTTGTTGGGTATCATTGATGTTCTCTATTTTGGTTTTCGTGATTTGGTTCCCTTGCATAATTTGATTAAATTTCTCATGAAATTTAACCCAATTTGCTTTTCTGGTGTTGTAAATTCTTGTAGTTCTATTAATTTTGATTCCTTTCGATCTTTGAAGCCGAATGTTAAAAGTAATTCCGTTGTGGTCTGATCCCGTTAGCCCCTCGTCTACCCTCCAGTTTTCCACTAGGTCTAGTGTGTCCGTGGAGCACGCCGTTACGTCTATAAAGCTGCTGAAACGCCTGCCTCCTCTGATGGTGTCGAAGGTCGGAGTTTCCCCTACGTTGAGTACGTTTAAGCCCAGCTCTTCGAGAGTGCCCGACAGCTCCTCACCCCTACGGTCTATTAAGGGGCTCCCCCACCATGAGCTCTTTGCGTTGGAGTCGCCACCCACGATCACTCGCCCAGGTCCCAGTTCCTCCAATACCCTCCCAAGATGTGTCAAGTACGGATTGATGGGTTCCTCCGGCTCAAAGTAGAAGGATATCAATACGATCCTCCAGGCTTCAGTTTGAATTTCGACCACAGCGATGTTGTCTGTGGTCAAATTAGGGTGTTGTATAACGCTTAGGCTTTGGTCGAAGACGGCTATCGCAGCCTTAGTTTTCCCTTCTCCGACAGTAGAGCTCTGGAAGACTCACATCCCCACCCCGCACTTCATTCTACTGCCCCCGCCCACGTATGGTTCTTGGATAAGGGCCGCGGCGACTCCACGCTTTTTCGACTCAATTAGCAGCTCTTCGGTAGCCAGCTTTTTTCTTTGGAGGTTTACCTGCACCAATTTGTAACTATGTTGTTCGCCCCGGACGCCCTCAGCAATACGCTACCGACGATCTCGCCAATGCGTCCCATCGCTTCCGAATGGGGCACTCCGCATCGAAGGCGTTATGGTCTGCCTTACCGTTCTTGGTTGCTACGCAGTTCCTACATTGCGGCACATCTCCCGCCAGTAGCGCCGGGCATTTCTCTCGCATATGTGGGTCCCCGCAGTGGCTACACAGTGGAATGCTATCCTTGCAGTATTTCCTGCTGTGTCCGTATCCTAGGCACGTCGAGCATTGTATCAGCGGTGACTGGTCGTAGACCCTTACTCGCTGGAGGTCTATATGGACACTTCCAGCTCCGGTCAGACGCTGCCAGACGGGGGGGGACACCTGCATAACGACGTGGCTCATGAGTGGGTTTCGAGCCCTTCGTCTGTATTTGACGACCAGTTGCTGGTCGTCCGATTTTATGTCGTCTAGCAAGTGGGCATTCTGGTTTTTCAATGCCGTCACCACCTCGTCGTCCGTGTTGTATGCTAAGACGTCTCTCAGAATGATTAGAGGATGCTTGTTTTTGACATCCTCCACCTTTAGGTTCCCCGTTCTTCCTATTTTGTCCCTTACCTTGTTCAATTCCTCTTTCGTATTGAACCCAATTACTACCTTCTGGTCTCTTGCCTTTCTGAGTTTGTCCACCCTTATTCCTTCTTTCCTGGCGTCGACAGCCGTCCTAATTTTTGCTATGACCTCTGCACTGGTGTCGTTCTCATCCGTGGATGACACTACCACCGAGTGCAGAGGCTTTTGAACTGCTGTTATCCTCGCGGGGTTAGCCGCCATCTCTGCATATGAGGGACTCTTGCCAGCTACATAGTGTCCCAGGGACCGCTCGAGCCGGTCGTCCAAAGCTTGACCATGCTTTGTGCAGTCCTCCAAGACACTTCTGTGTGCTACCGTAACCTCACTTAGCTGCTTGAGGTTTATTTTTAATTTTTTAGTCTCCTCCATGCACCGGTGGAGCAGTTCGCTGTGATCCCGTATCGACTGTTGCAGGACATCCCTTTCTCTCCCCGGGTCCTGGCCTCCATCGCCGTCATTCTCCTGCGCCTGTCCCCGAGCATCAGAAGAGGGCACCTGTGCTCTTCTCTGCTGTTCGGCCTCCTTCACCAGCAAGTAGAGCCTGTCCACCGCCTGCAGGAATCCCGCCTTTATGTCCGCCTTCAAGTTTCGTGAGGCATTTAGGTGGAGCTTTGCCTTGTTCAGGCACTCCCTGGCTTCGACGACTCTACTCGCCTGCTCTACCCTTACGGTTTTTGGAGAGCTTTCTGAGGCCACCGGTGTCTCGCGCCTCCCTTGTGAAGGCACCTCGCAAGACTTCGGCTGAGAAGTCGCGCGTATTCCTCTTTTTGGGGGGGAGGTGGTAGAGGGCCTAGTCTCGGGTTTACCTGCCTCCCACTCCCCTATGCTTCTCCTGACTTTTGAGTCGAACTGTGCCCTGCTTTCTCCCACACTCGGGCGCGCCTCCCGGGGTGAGACCGAGGCATTTGTCTCCGGTGGCGACTGCACCCCCTGCTGGGGCTTTTTGACCGGGGTTCTAATGCCAATCATATCGTTGGAGGTATGCGTCAGATTGTTAAGGGGATGTATAGAGTCCAAAATTTTAGTCGAATACGACTACGTACGCATATAGTCAGCAATAAGATTGACGTCACAATAATTTAATAAAAAATTTTTTGCAACTCTATATAGAGTCGCACCTGTTTTATGTGTAATGTGAAGTCAAAATATGTAAACATATCAATAAGTCAACAACAACAAAGAAGATAGAGCGAAACAAATTTAGAGATAAACTCTATATAGAGTTTGTGTCTCTCCGGTTGGTCTATTTCTATGCGTACCGGTCAAAAAACACGGTACGCAGCGTAAACTTAGTTTCTAACACTCTTATACACTATAAAAAAATTTTACAAGCAGTCTATCTCTAGGTAGAGCACTTTTTGCTTTGTAGCCCTTCTCTACCGGGTCGGCAGTGTATACCCTATAAGTCAATCGACCCCAAAACTCCTCTCTCAGAACCCGGTCTCCAATGACTCTACATAGAGTCGTTTGGGTACCGGCACCAGATAGATCTCGGCGTGGCCAGTCGTTTGACACCAAGAAGTAAGCCGATCGGAGCAAAAATGGCTGAGTTATGGCGACTCAAAGTTTGCCTTAAATTTTTTGGTTTCGTAATCCGAAAACGAAAATGACCCCCCTGAAAGATGTAGAAGGGTCTAGTTTTTTCAGGTTAGCCGGTTAGGCTAGCCTAAAAAATAATTTCAGCGGTCTCAGATCACGAACCGGCCCTCTGGCTTGGGAGTTATAGGCTCCAGAAGTTTGGGGGGGCTGAGGTTCAGAAATTTTTACAGGTCTTACTTAGGTTTTATTAATTTTGGTATAATTTGCTTCCTCCTGCACCTAAAAATCCGATAAGGAGAGCACCCTTATCCCAGTTTGTCCAGCTACCAGGATCTAGAATTTTTTTTTCTAGAAGTGCACTGCTTCCACGTCTGCTGGTTGATAGACTTATAGTGTTTACTTAAATACTAACTTAAACCTAAAAAATTAAAGTCTCTATATCTCCGTTTTTTGTGGTCCAATTTTAGTGGAAAAACTTTCGTTATGTGTATTTTCACTTTGTCTTTCGTTGGGGGTTCTTAGTATAAGTCTGGGGGTGGGATTTTCATCCTTTAATATCGTCTATATCAATTTTTTATTTTATCAAAGTTTATATTGCTCTATTTCGACAGTTTTTGAACCAATTTGAATGGAAAAAATGTTGAGAGTATCTATAATCTATGAACTTTAGTTTCAAGGCACAAAAAAGTAGGGTTGTCGGTCAATTTACTGAGCTAGGGTTGTCTAAACAATGTCACACTTCACACTCAAGTAACTTTTGAACCACTTAACTTATTTTGTTTCCTGAAACGGCTTACTGCTCCTCAGGTGGTCCCGCATACAGCTCCTCACTTCACTTTCGCCTGGTTGCTCGGGATCAGGGACCTCGTGGCCACGTGGTTTCCGGAAAAACCTGTATAAGTTTTTCATACGCGGCCAGAAAAATCTGAAAGGGGTCTCAGAAGATGCGTATCCCCGAGACACACCCTCCCACAGCAAAAAACACAGGGGTCGTCGATCTATTTCCGGGGTTTTATCACTTTATTCCACCAAAAATAACCCACAAAAAGTTTCCGCGGTGGGCTGTAGCCAAATTAAATAGGGACCTACTAGAGGAGGCGGCCATTATTCACTCTTGGCTGTCTCCGCAGGCCCCGACCGAGGAGGTCGATATGGGGGCTGGCCGCTTTCGTGATGCGATCACGCTGATCTGCGATGCGGCCATGCCCCGTATAAGAGGTCGTCGACCTCCACGGAAGGAGGTTTACTGGTGGTCCCAAGAGCTGTCGGACCTCCGTGCGGCCTGTACTCGTGCCCGGAGGTCCTACACCCGCAGTCGGCGGCGTCACCGCGAAGATGGCGGGAGGGACCAGCTTCATGAGGAGTACCGAGAGGCGCGGAAAACTCTGAAGCTGGCTATTAGCCGCGCCAAAGATGCGAAACGAAAGGAGATGCTGGAGGGTCTCGATCGTGACCCCTGGGGTCGCCCCTATCGTGCGGCACGACAGAAGCTCCGTACGTCGGGCCCCCCCCTTACAGAGGCACTCCAGCCCAGCTTCCTGCAGGAAGTGGTCGAGGGTCTTTTCCCGCAGCGGGCAGAGCACACACCCCCGTCGATGGTCTTCATCGTCGGAGACGACGGGGGTAACGAGGACGATGTTCCGCCCGTCAGGGAATCGGAGATTGGGGCGGTTGTTCTACGGATCCGCTCTAAGAACACCGCCCCCGGGCCAGACGGGATACCTGCCCGAGTGCTGGCCCCAGCCCTCGAACACATGTCGAACCACCTCAGGGAGGTCCTGGACGCTAGCCTGGCGTCCGGACGCTTCCCTGAGTGCTGGAAAAGCGGGAAGCTGGTCCTATTAAAGAAGCCGGGACGGCCTGCCGATTCGGTAGCGGCCTATAGGCCCATCGTGTTGCTGGACGAGGCGGGTAAACTGTTTGAGAGGGTACTCTCTGCCCGCATCGTCCGGCACCTCTGCGAAGTGGGCCCCGATCTGTCGGACGCCCAATTCGGTTTTCGAGCGGGGCGTTCGACAGTCGATGCTGTGTTGCGCCTGAGGGCCGTTACCGAAGAGGCAGTGAGCTGTGGCGGCGTGCTGTTGGCGGTGTCGTTGGACATCGCCAACGCATTTAATAGTCTGCCATTTAGCTGCATCAGGGAAGCACTCCACTACCACGGGGTGCCAGAGTACCTGAGGCGGCTTGTGGCAGACTATCTTGAGGAGCGTACCGTCGTGTACGAGGACCGAGATGGTATTCTGAGGCGGCGGCCCATGTCGTGCGGTGTTCCACAGGGGTCCGTCCTCGGACCACTCCTGTGGAATATGGGATACGACTGGGCCCTTCGAGGTCGTCTTCCCCCCGGGCTGGGCGTAATTTGTTACGCCGATGACACATTGGTCACGGCCCGGGGGGCGAACTTTCAAGAGGCGGCGCGCCTGGCCACCGTGGGAGTCTCTTTGGTGGTCGGGCGCATTGAGGCGCTGGGTTTACGGGTGGCCCTAGATAAGACGGAAGCCCTTTTGTTTCATGGGCCCCGTCGTGGTCCACCCCCTGGTGCCTCTATCGTAGTCAATTCGGTCCTCGTACCGATTAAGGCCCAGATGAAGTATCTGGGCCTGATCCTCGACGGCAGGTGGCTCTTCGACGAGCACTTCCGACAGCTTACTCCAAAGCTGGTCGGCGCTGCTTCTGCTCTTGGGCGACTTTTGCCCAATTTGGGTGGAGCCAGCGTTGCGACGAGACAGCTATACACGGGGGTTGTTCGGTCAATGGCACTGTATGGTGCACCGGTGTGGGCGGCGGCTCTGACCGCCCAGAATAGGGCGCGCCTCTGGCGCCCTCAGAGGATATTGGCGGTTAGAGCCATACGCGGTTACCGCACCGTATCGACGGAGGCGGCGTGCGCGTTAGCCGGAACTCCCCCGTGGGATTTGGAGGCGGAAGTGCTCGCCGAAGTTTATCGGCGAACGGCAGACTTTCGGGTGGGTAGCGGCATTCGGCCCCCGCCCGAAGAGATACGCGAGTGGCGAGAGGCCGCTCGTCGAGCCACGATGGCTCGTTGGTCGTCCCGGCTGGAGGCTCCACGTGCTGGCTTTGCCGCCGTGGAGGCTCTCCAGCCGGTCATCGCCGAGTGGACAGGGCGGCAGCACGGGACCCTTTCCTTCCGACTGACGCAGATTCTTTCCGGGCATGGTTGCTTCGGGAAGTATCTGCACTCGGTCGCCAGGAGGGAATTGAGTCCCGCCTGTCACCACTGCAACTGCAGTGAGGACTCGGCTCAGCACACATTGGCGGTTTGTTCCGCCTGGGCGGCGCAGCGTGGGGTCCTCACTGCAGTTATTGGAGGCGATCTCTCGCTACCGGCCGTAATACGCTCCATGGTCGGTAGCGACAGTTGTTTTACCGCGGTCGCAACCTTCTGCGAAGACGTAATTTCGCGGAAGGAGGCGGCGGAGAAGGCCCGGGAGGACAGTATCCACTCGGACCCAATTCGCCGCCGGCGAGCCGGGCGGCGGAGGCGCGCATACCAGCGCCTCATGCCGCCTTGAGTGTGGCCGCGGGTGGACGGGACGGGTTTTCCCCTCCATCCGCTACAATGGTCAGCCGCGAGGGGGCGACGTGCGTGTGTGCCGTACGTCGCCTAAAATAGAGAGTTTATCCGCAGATGGTGCCCGAGGTAGCGGGCAGGCGCTAGGAGGGATCTGGATGTCGTAATAGCAGCGGTTCCCGGATCCCTCCTATCTCAGGCGCAGAGTGGCACACCGTGTGGTTTTAGTCGGTCCGATTCCGACACACCACCCCGCCGTAAACCCCGGTGGGGTGACGGCCCGAGGGGGTTTCCACACGTTAAAAAAAAAAAAAAAAAAAAAGGTTTTTTTTTTTTTTTTTTTTTTTTAAAAGGCACCCGCCATCGCAGGGTGTTGCAGCCTCCTGTGACTCATGCAAGTGTCACAGATCGTTTTTAAAACTAGTACATGTTTTCGTGTGACCTTGGTTAGGTCTTAGTGATTTATATTAGCTTAACAGTGTATTTAACAGGCTGCTCCTGAACATTCCGAGCCAGCGTGTTCGTTAATTCTAAGTGTAGCTAGCTGTACAATATTTTCACATGCCGTCCTCGAACACTCCAGACCAGCCTGTGCTTACTCTATCCCTACGTTACAATTTACTACGGCTCCAGTTACATCTACTTTAGACCCACTTACCACATTATGCTAGTGTTCCTAATTCTACATACTTTTACTTAATCTAAGCTACTATATATAGTTGGTTACTTATTCTAATTACAGATATTCTTATTTACTATATGCTTTTTCTTTATTTACTATTTCTATTATTTACTATTTTAACAATTTCTTCACAATATTCTATAAAACTACAATTTTTGTTCTTATCTGCTAATATTTTGCTCAGATTTTCTGTGCACATCTTTGTACTTATTAAGTGCTCGAGGTCGTATCGAGTTTTTGCGTGAATTGGACACTCGAGTAGCAAGTGGAGCACACTCTCTTCTTTGTCAGGCTCACAAACGCAAGATGGGGTGTCCCTACACTTAAACCTATGGAGGTATTGGGCAAATACTCCATGCCCTGTGAGCACCTGAGCCAATCCTGGTGTTATGGTTATCCGCCGGATGGTGTGATATGCGTTTACCGCATCAGGAAGAAACACCTTCGTGACGGAGGCGGTTTCGCCTGACTGGAACCTCTTGTTCCATTCGTCCAGGGTATCCTCTCGGATACACCTTTTGACGAATGAGATCGGGCAGCGATCGTAGTCAGGCAACCTCCGGCAGGAAAGTGCTGCCTCCTTTGCCAGATGGTCAGCGCGTTCGTTTCCCAGGAGACCTGCGTGAGCTTTGATGTAAAACAATGCAACAGCTTTGTTCTGACCAATAGCCACTCGCAGGTTTTCGCGCGTCTTAATGGCTAGGGGATGAAGTGCTTCGTGGTTGGTGACGGTCTCTAGTGCGGATCTGGAGTCACTATAGATGCCGTAAGTGCATTCGTTACGCTTCAGTACCTCACTCGTGGCTCGACATATGGCAAGGAGTTCCGCCTGGTACACCGTGCAGTACGCGGATAGACTGAGCTTAACGGTTTTTATTTCGGCCTCGCCGTTCCAGATGGAAAGCGCCGCTCCGACTTTGCCCTTAAGCTTGCTGCCGTCGGTGTATATTCGCACCGCCTGCACGTTGTTTTCGTGAACATGAGCTTGAGTCGTCAAGCTAGCGAAACTCAGTGCCATATGTGTCGCCGGGTGAGACACCTCCGCGAACCCCACTACTCGTTCTACCTCCCTATCTCCCAGCACTAGCCGAGACGACCCTTTCCTGGCCTCATACAGAGCGGCTGCTTCTTGTACTCTGAGGTCGAGAGGTAGTATCCCGGCCAGTATCAACGCCGAGTTTAATGAAACCGTACGGTATGCTCTGCATAATTTTTGAGCGAAGCCTCTTTGCACCGCGTTCAAGGCTTTCTGTACCCCGACTTTCTTGGCTGCAGGTGCCCACACGCCCGCACCATAGGTGATGATGGGTTCTACGGCGGCGAAATAGATACACCTGATAATTTCAGGGTGTAGACCCCAGCTGATCTTGGTGGCACGTGAAAGCTGTTTGTAGATGTTTGTTGCCTTTCTACACACGTTTGCAACGTGTGTGTTGAAGGTCAGCTTCTCGTCTATGGTGAGACCCAAAATCCTAACCTCCCTTGACATGCCAATGCGGATCCCTCCCATGCTCAGTTGTGGGATGTCGTATTTTAATTTCCGCGTTAGTAGCATTGCGCACGTTTTGTGAAAAATATGAGAGGGGTCTCAAAAGGTAGGTACCCCCGAGACGCACCCTTTCACAGTTAAAAAAGTAGGAGTCACCGATCTTAAATTCGCGGAATTCACGTTTATGTGAAAATTTTTCACTAGATTAACCCGGAAAAAAGGTTAATGTTCTAGGAAAATCCACAGTTTCACTCCGATTTTCACAGGAACTTCACGCCTACATAGAGCTCGCGAAAACGAATCTTTTGACATATCACAATCCACTATTAGGAAAAATTATACCACAACTTGGAATTTTCGAGCGCGGAGCGACTTAGAAACGCTGTTCACGCGGCGGCTTAGCGTGCGGGACTCGGTTAGGTTAGGTTAGGTTAGGTTAGGTTAGGTTAGGTTAGGTTAGGTTAGGTTAGGTTAGGTTAGGTTAGGTTAGGTTAGGTTAGATTAGGTTAGGTTGGGGTGCTGGGCTAGAAAACCTCCACGTGGTGCACCCTGGAAACGTTGGCGATGGTGCTGTTCATCACTGCCAACGGCTAATATTCTAGCACGAAGAGGAAGCCATTTTCTTCGGCAATTCGGCCGAGACTTGGTCCAACAGAGCGGGCATTTTTGTCGATTCCTCTGTTGGCTCTTCGCTCTTCGGAGCAATGAGGAGGAAAACCTCGATAAAAAATCATTATGGTGGGACCCTTTCATGGGTCGACGTTTCTCCACTTTCAATGGTGGAGAAAGGAGAACGGGCTCGGTGTGTACTCACACTGCCACCGAGCAGGCATTGGAAGATTTAATCTTCCTGCCACCGTTGTCACATCGTAATCCCGAAAGGAGTGTCGTGGTTATGTCTCGCGACACCAATCGGGGGCGAGGGTCTTGGCTTAGCCGCCCGGACTGCGAGGAAGAAAACCTCTTTAAAAAATTACCCCGAATCCCGTGTTCTGGTGCGTGACCAGGGGATGCATGGCTGATGGGCAGTTCAGTCGTAAGCGCACTCCCAGCCGAGGCACCTGCGGACCCCTCGGTTGGGCATAAATTTACGCTTGCCCGGGTATTGGGGATCTCTGCCCGGGTCGACCTCTGTTCTCCCCATCTCGTGGGTTCAAACATGGAATCTTTAATCAAAACTAAAACTAAAACCAATACTCTTAACGAAAGAAAGAAGGAAATGAATAAGGAGAAGGAGAAAAATGCAAGAGCAGAGGACTTCTCTTCGCATGAAGAGGAAGCATTAGTTGGGATGCCTATCTCGGTGGGGCTCCCAGAAGTCATTATGGCTGCTGGGAGCCGTAGAACATCGGAACGATTACGTTCCAGATCCGTCGCGGGTGGTAGCTCTAGTGCTAGGGAGGATGCACTGGAGTTTATGGAAACTGAACTATGCGACAGCCGAAAACGCGGACGCGACAGGGACGAGGAGAGCGACACATCCCAGGAGATGTTGCCTCCTAAGGTTCCAAGTAGTCGCAGAGGGAGGCCACGAACCCCGGTCTCGGCCCCGGCAGGCTCCGTCTTCTGCAAGGCGGAAGCCTATAGACGAGTCAGGGCAGACGGCGAAACACTGGCGGAGGAGGAGATTGCAGATCTCCTGCTGAAAATTAAGGAGCCGATGGTGGGGGATTCAGTTCCCCAAACACCATCGTCCATGCAGGAGAGAGCGAATGCGGCGGTGGCCATTATTCACAAAGTGGCCACCAAATCGAGTAACCTTAAGGGCTCTTTTGTAAGAGCCCTTAAGGACTCCTCTTTCGCTATTGCGGGGGTCGTCGATACCCTCATCGGGGACGTGGCTCGTCTGCAGGCAGCCAACGATCGCCTGACGGGGCAAGTGGCTGAGCTCAGCGCTCAGTTCGCCCAATTCCGGGCGCATCGTCCGGCTGTAGATCCGGTCTCGTCCGCGTCTCACCCTGCTCCCTCTTCCAACCTCGGTGGTATTCCTGATGCCCATCTGCGCCAAATTACGGATGCAGTATGGCGCATGATGGACGGGCGTCTGGCTGGCCTGGAAGCGAGGCTGCCACCGGCCCCCGTTGTCCGCCCGCCGCTTGCGGCGCATAAGCCGAAGGCCGCATTGGCACCGTCAGCGCTTCCCGTTGTGGGCGGTCGCGTGACCTATGCGGCAGCGGCGTTGGTGTCTGCTGCTCCCGCAACAGCTCCGGGGGCACGACGGGCAGCGAAGGTAGCGACCAAGACGCCTGCACCGAGGTTAGTGTCCAAAACAGCGGCAAAGGCTGGAGCGGATTTCCCTCCGCTCCCCACTCCAACCGCTGTACCTGGCACCACCACATCTGCCCCCTCCACATCTGCCCTATTCAAAGATGGTTGGCAGGTAGTCGGCGGGGCAAAGTCCCGAAAGCGGGGTAAACAGGCAGCTCAAAAAGCAGCCTCTACCCCGCAGTCGCCATCAGTGGTAGTGGCCACTACGAAGAAGCCCCGCAAGCTGCAAGTGCCCAAAACCGCGGCGGTGGTGGTCACCGTGTCACCGGAGGCGGCTAGCAGCGGACTGTCCTACGCGGCCATATTCCAGAGGGCCCGGGCTAGTCTTACCAGTGATATCGGGACGGTAGGAGTCAGGCTGCGCCTTGCTCAAACAGGAGCTCGAGTGCTCGAGTTCCCTGGAGCTGAAGGCGCAAAAACGGCAGATGCCTTTGCTGAGAAATTGCGAGGCATGTTTGCAGCCACGGATGGTGTGAAGATCGCCAGACCTACCAAGTGTGCAGAGTTGCGCATCTCGGGTCTGGACGACTCTATAACGACCGAGGATATCCGCGTTGCAGTAAGAGAGAAGATGGGGTGCAACGCGGAAAACATTAGGGTCGGCACCATTCGCCCCGGTCCAGGAGGGCTTGGCGCAGTGTGGGTCAGCTGTCCCGTAGCGTCGGCCAAAATTTTGGGCGACGCCGGTAGACTGCTCATCGGTTTCGTGAGCGCTAGGATCACAGTCCTGGCGGCGAGACCGATGAGGTGTTTTAAATGTCTGGCATCGGGACACACACGCGCCAAGTGCGTGAGTTGTTTTGACTGCAGCGGACTATGCTTCCGCTGCGGTCGACCGGGGCACAAGGCGGCAGAGTGCTCTGCCGCCCCTCACTGCCCAGCGTGTGCGGCGGGTAATAAGCCCGCCGATCATCAGATTGGACAGGGGGGCTGCAAGCCACCACGCACATCTCGGCAAGTGTCGGGGGCTAGCCAGTCGACCCAGGCTGCCTCTGACGTCGTTTCTGCGTCGACATCATCGCCCATGGAGGAGGTTGTAGAGACGGTTCAGTAATGGACCAAGTCTCCAACCTCCTTGTCCAGACGAACCTCAACCACTGTGCCGCGGCGCAGGACCTTTTCCTGCAAACCATGGCACAGTGGTCTATCGGTGTTGCCGTAGCCGCGGAACCCTATTACGTTCCTCCCCGTCCAAACTGGTTGGGTGACCGGGACGGTTCCGTGGCAGTCGTCGGCTCCACGGCGGCTCATTCCCCGCCCTTGTCGCTAAGGGACAAGGGTACTGGATATGTTGCTGCCGAGTGGGGGGGCATCACCGTATATGGTGTTTACTTCTCCCCCAACCGGAGTTTGAGCGACTTCGAGGTTTTCCTTAACAACTTGGAAACCTCGATGCGGCGTCTAACGTCTGGGCACGTCTTAGTGCTGGGGGACTTCAACGCGAAGTCCATTGCGTGGGGTTCCCCCAGGACGGACGCCAGGGGCGAGGCCGTAGAGGAGTGGGCGGCCTCGGTGGGCCTCTGTTTATTGAACAGGGGCTCCACCAACACGTGCGTGCGACAGCAGGGAGGGTCGATAGTGGACCTTTCGTTCGCTACCCCTGCCCTCGCCGCACGAGTAAGGAACTGGTGTGTCCTGGAAGAGGTTGAGACGCTCTCGGATCACCTCTACATTCAATTTGAGCTCTCCCGGACCCAGGACCCCAGTAGGGGTCACGCGGCGCGGCGTTCTTCTCTCTTTCCACGGTGGGCTGTAGCCAAACTGAATAGGGACCTACTAGAGGAGGCAGCCATAATTCACTCATGGCTGTCTCCGCAGGCTCCGGCCGAGGAGGTCGACATGGGGGCTGGTCGTTTCTGCGATGCGATTACGCAGATTTGCGATGCGGCCATGCCCCGCATCCGAGGTTGTCGGCCTCCACGGAAGGAGATTTACTGGTGGTCCCAGGAGTTGGCGGACCTCCGCGCGGCCTGTACTCGTGCCCGGAGGTCCTACACCCGTAGTCGGCGGCGACACCGTGAAGATGGTGAGGAGGATCAGCTTCATGAGGAGTACCGAGAGGCGCGGAAAACTCTGAAGCTGGCCATCAGCCGCGCCAAAGAAATTAAGCGAAAGGAAATGCTGGAGGGTCTCGATCGTGACCCCTGGGGTCGCCCTTATCGTGCGGCGCGACAAAAGCTCCGCACATCGGGCCCCCCCCTTACAGAGACCCTCCAGCTCAGCTTCCTGCAGGAAGTGGTCGAGGGCCTTTTCCCGCAACGGGTGGAGCACACACCCCCGTCGATGGCCTTCACGGTCGGAGACGACGGGGCGAGCGAGGACAGTGTTCCGCCCGTCAGGGAATCGGAGGTAGGGGCGGTTGTTCTACGGATCCGCTCTAAAAACACCGCCCCCGGGCCAGACGGGATACCTGCCCGAGTGCTGGCCCGAGCCCTCGAACACATGTCGGACCGTCTCAGGGAGGTCCTGGACGTTAGCTTGGCGTCTGGACGCTTCCCTGAGTGCTGGAAAAGCGGGCAGCTGGTCCTATTGAGGAAGCCGGGACGGCCAGCCGAATCGGTAGCGGCCTATAGGCCCATCGTGTTGCTGGACGAGGCGGGTAAACTGTTTGAGAGGATACTCTCTGCCCGCATCGTCCGGCACCTCTGCGAGGTGGGCCCCGATCTGTCGGACGCCCAATTTGGTTTTCGGGCGGGGCGTTCGACGGTCGATGCCGTGCTGCGCCTGAGGGCCGTTACCGAAGAGGCGGTGAGCTGTGGCGGCGTGCTGTTGGCGGTGTCGTTGGACATCGCCAACGCATTTAATAGTCTGCCATTTAGCTGCATCAGGGAAGCACTTCACTACCATGGGGTGCCAAAGTACCTGAGGCGGCTTGTGGCAGACTATCTTGAGGAGCGTACCGTCATGTACGAGGACCGAGACGGTGTTCTGAGGCGGCGGCTCATGTCGTGCGGTGTTCCACAGGGGTCTGTCCTCGGACCACTCCTGTGGAACATGGGATACGACTGGGCCCTTCGAGGTAGTCTTCCCCCCGGGCTGGGCGTAATTTGTTACGCAGATGACACATTGGTCACGGCCCGGGGAGCAAACTTTCAAGAGGCGGCGCGCCTGGCCACCACGGGTGTCTCTCTGGTGGTCGGGCGAATTGAGGCACTGGGTTTGCGGGTGGCCCTGGACAAGACGGAGGCCCTTTTGTTCCATGGGCCCCGTCGTGGTCCACCCTCCGGCGCCTCCATCGTGGTCAATTCGGTCCTCGTACCGGTTCAGGCCCAGATGAAGTATCTGGGCCTGATCCTCGACGGCAGGTGGCTCTTCGACGAGCACTTCCGACAGCTTTCTCCAAAGCTGGTCGGCGCTGCTTCTGCCCTTGGGCGACTTTTGCCCAATCTGGGTGGAGCTAGCGTGGCGACGAGACGGCTATACACGGGGGTTGTCCGGTCAATGGCGCTGTATGGTGCACCGGTGTGGGCGGCGGCTCTGACCGCCCAGAATAGGGCTCGCCTCTGGCGCCCTCAGAGGATATTGGCGGTTAGAGCCATACGCGGTTACCGCACCGTATCGACGGAGGCGGCGTGCGCCTTGGCCGGAACTCCCCCGTGGGATTTGGAGGCGGAAGTGCTCGCCGAAGTTTATCGGCGGACAGCTGACTTCCGGGCGGGTAGCGGCATACGGCCCCCACCCGAAGAGATACGCGAGTGGCGAGAGGCCGCTCGTCGAGCCACGATGGCTCGTTGGTCGTCCCGGCTGGAGGCTCCACGTGCTGGCTTTGCCGCCGTGGAGGCTCTCCAGCCGGTCATCGCCGAGTGGGCGGGGCGGCAGCACGGGACCCTTTCCTTCCGACTGACGCAGGTCCTTTCCGGGCACGGTTGCTTCGGGAAGTATCTGCACTCGGTCGCCAGGAGGGAATTGAGTCCCGCCTGTCACCACTGCGACTGCAGTGAGGACTCGGCTCAACACACGCTAGCGGTTTGTTCCGCCTGGGCGGCGCAGCGTGGGGTCCTCACTGCAGTTATTGGAGGAGACCTCTCGCTACCGGCCGTCATACGCTCCATGACCGGTAGCGACAGTTGTTTTACCGCGGTCGCAACCTTCTGCGAAGACGTAATTTCGCGGAAGGAGGCGGCGGAGAAGGCCCGGGAGGACGATATCTACTCGGACCCAATTCGCCGCCGGCGAGCCGGGCGTCGGAGGCGCGCATACCAGCGCCTCATGCCGCCTTGAGTGTGGCCGCGGGTGGACGGGATGGGTTTTCCCCTCCATCCGCTACAACGGCCAGCCGCGAGGAGGCGACGTCCGCGTGTGCCGTACGTCGCCTAAAAATAGAGAGTTTATCCGCAGATGGTGCCCGAGGTAGCGGGCAGGCGCTAGGAGGGATCTGGATGTCGTAATAGCAGCGGTTCCTGGATCCCTCCTATCTCAGGCGCAGAGTGGCACACCGTGTGGTTTTAGTCGGTCCGATTCCGACACACCACCCCGCCGTAAACCCCGGTGGGGTGACGGCCCGAGGGGGTTTCCACACGTTAAAAAAAAAAAAAAAAAAAAAGGTTAGGTTAGGTTAGGTTAGGTTAGGTTAGGTTAGGTTAGGTTAGGTTAGGTTAGGTTAGGTTAGGTTAGGTTAGGTTTTTTTTTTTTTTTTTTTTTTCTGTGTTTTTGACGTTATGTGTTATTACGTCATTTGAAAATTTTTTCAATTAGTGCTATGTGTTGTACGTGCCTTTATTTTCACGCACCTATATTTTTTTTTTTTTTTTTTTTTTTTTTTTTTTGAGTACCATGCACTAATATTTATTTGACATGCAGTTTATTACAATTTTAAAAATAAGATGCAAAAATTATACAAGATTAATATAGGACTAAATTTAACTTGAACATTTGATATAATAAACTTAAAAATTTAATAGATAAGATGCAAAAATTATACAATATTAAACTTTGACTAACTTTAACTACCATTGACTACAATCTTGAGCCGTTTGTTCTGCCCGCAGCTCTCATGACTCGTGCTCCGTACCGAAGAAACCGGTCTCTGCTTGCCTCGTGCCTGACGAGCTCAGCCAGGTTGCATGTGCTGAGGTCGATCCCGAGGCTACTCTCACAGTCGTGACGTAGTGACATATATCTGGGACAGTGTCTGATGAGATGTTCGACTGTCTCTATTGTCACGTCGTCACAGATGCACCGCGGGGAATCAGCAAGCTTGAACCGGTGCAGGTATTCTCTGACACCCCCGTGACCAGTAAGCAGTTGGGACCCCACATTGGTGTGGTTGCGGGTTCCGAATATCTTGAAGGCTTCTTGCACATCTTCAAGGAAGAGTTGAGTGGTTTTCCCGGTGGGAGACTCTTCGTATCTCAACTGCCACTCCTCAATCGTTGCTCTTCTGATGAGGTACCTGGCTCTGGACAACGGGAAGTCAGTGTACACAGGGGCTCTCTTGTCCTTTAGGGCTCCTTCTTTAGCCAACTCGTCAGCTCTCTCGTTGCCTGGTAATCCCGCATGTGCCTTGATCCACACCCACTGAACATCCCCTCCCTTCTCTTCTAGTTCGGTGAGCTGGTTCTTAATGTGGTTGGTGATTGGATGAAGGGAAGCTGGATCAGCCAGGGTCTCCAGTGCCGATCTTGAGTCACTAAGGATGTACGTCTTCTTGTTATTGGAGTCTTTTTTCGCCATCGAGAGAGCTCGGGTGATGGCCACAAGCTCCGCCTGAAATACACTGCAGTGATCGGAGAGTCTGAAGCGGGCGTGCCCGATCTCCTGTCCTCCTCGCCATACTGTGACGCCCCCCCCGACATGACCCTCAATCTTGCTGCCATCCGTGTATATGTGGACCCTGTCTGGGTCCAGCTGGTCGAGTTCCTCCAGCGATGACACGCGCAGATGAGTCAACCCCCTTCTAAGAGCGGGATGGGGAAGAGCGAAAGGGCTGAGGCGCCTCTCCATTGTGTAGTCGGGCAGCGCAGACAGGGAGCGCCCCCTCCGAACCTCGTAGAGTTTGAGCTGTTCTTGTGCTCTCAGGTCCAGAGGGAGAATTCCCGACAGAACGGCTGCTGATGTGAAAGAGGTGGTCCGGTGAGCCTTTGCAATCAAGATTGCAAACTGTCTGGTGATTCTGTCTAGCACTACCCGATTGTACTTTTTCTTGGCGACTTCCGCCCAAACACTGGCTGCATACAGGACTGTAGGTTCAACCACAGCCCGGTATATAATTCGCAGCACATTAGAGTTTAGGCCCCATCCCGCCGAGGCCGTTCTCGCGACTCTTTTATAGAGTGCAACCGCTTTCCGATGTGCACCGGCCAAGTGTTCCCTGAAATTGAGCTGACTGTCGATGGTGAGTCCCAAGACCTTTAGGGAGTCTCTGTAATGTAGCTCAGTGCCATTTAAGGTTAGTTGCGGCGCAGTAGCTTTTAGTTTGCGCGTTGTAAAAATGGCCTGAGTCTTGTGGGCAGCGAAGCGCATCTTATATGCCTGCCCCCAGTCCGCAACAGTATCCAGCGCCCGCTGTGCGCTAAGTCGCACCTCCTCTGTGGTCCTTCCTGAGGCGACGACTAAGATGTCGTCGGCGAAAGCCTGAATGTGGGCTTTCAATTTTTCAGCCGCTCTCAGTAGTGGGTCGAGCTGCACGTTCCACAGGAGAGGACCGCAGGTGGATCCCTGTATGCATCCTTTGTTGGTTTCGCAGGTGACCGATTCTCCCGCATACTGCACGGTGACCTCCCTGTCGCTGAGGTAGCTCGAGAGCAGCCTCAGGGTTGAGGGTTCGGTCTTTTTGTTGAGGAGCTCTCCCATGACAGCAGGCCACCAGGCATTGTCAAAGGCCCCCTCGATATCGAGGGAGATGACGACTACCAGCTGCCTGTCGCTCCTGAGCCTTCGTATCATGCTGACGACGTCGTACAGGGCGTCTTCTGTGCTGCGCTGCGGCATGAAGCCGTACTGTCTGGGGCTGAGCTTGGAGCCGCTACCCAGCTCCCAGAGGAGTCTGGTGGCAAATAACTTCTCGAGAACCTTCCCGAAAACCGGCAACAAGCCGATAGGTCTGTACGACTTTGGTTCATCGTATGTTTCTTTGCCCGGCTTGGGAACTATGCGGATAACCGCTCTCTTCCAAGCCCGCGGAAAGTAGCCCAATCTCAGACAAGCGTTGTATGTTGATAACAACAGCGCAGGCTTACTCAACATAACTCTCGAGCAAATGTCCGAGGTGAGTCCATCGCGCCCCGGAGCCTTTCTCGGGTTCATGGCTTTCAGAACCGTCCAGACTTCCGAGGCGGTGAACTCTACGAAGTTTAAGGTTCCCTCGTTTATGAGCCTCAGACTCTCCGTCACTGCCGCCCTCCGCTCTCGTTGTTCCTGGGTGTCCGTTTCCTTTAAGTCCGGGGGATAGAAGGTCTTAGTTAGAAGCCGCGCCGAAGCGAGGGCATCCAATGTAGCGCCGGGCGAGGTGGGGTCCCTCAAGGACTCATCCTGTTTAATTTCGCCACATACGCGGATGACTCTATATATCCCGTCCCACACGGACTCCTTCTCCTGTCTGCCGCAGAATTCTCTCCAGCTCCGGGTGATGGCCTCTTGGATAGCCTCCTTGTATTCCTTTTTTGCCTCCAGGTAGCGGTCAACGGCGAACTGTCTGCGCTCTGCGCTTGCGTTCTTGATTCTGTTGCGCAGCCTGTTTGTAGAGGCCTTCATCTCCTGCAGTTCATCCGTCCACCAGTGTGCCCCGAGACGTTTTTTCCTACCGGAGGAGGCAGGAGGGATCGCCGCTGTGCATGCATCACCAACAGAGTCGGTAATCGATGCTACCAGCTCCTCCAGTTCCTCCGCTCTTGATGCTGCCTCCAGTAGGTCTGGGGTAAGGCCACGCCTGTCCAAGGCTTCTGCCAGCTCGCTGTCGAACTGTTCCCAGTCCGCCCCTTTGGTGTTGTACCGCTTGGTAGTCGGCTTAGGGGGCGCCACTGGCCCGCCGTCGACCGCCACGTAGAAGGAAATCGGACGGTGGTCAGAGAGATCTGACAAGTCCGCATCCACCTTCCAGCCCGCGATCCTCGGCGCAAGGCGGTCCGAAGCCATGGTGACGTCCACAATGCTGGTATAGTGGCGACCCAGTCTAAACTCTGAGAACGTGGGCGCGGTCCCCTCGTTGATTACCTGGAGTGACTCTTGCGCCATGAACTCCACCAGCGAGACTCCCCTTACGTCCTCGCAGTCACAGCCCCACCAGGGGCTCTTGGCGTTCATGTCTCCGGCCAATAGGCAGTGATCGGCGCGCAGAGCGGTCCTGATACTCCTCAGCTTGGGCAGGTCCTCGTTAAGGTTAGAGTCCCCCTCTAGGTATACACTTATGACCGCCACTACAAGGCCCCCCAGAGAGACCCTAATACCGACCATGTTGTGCGCTGCACAGTCTGGTTCCGAGGACACCCGCAGCCGATCATCCATGACCACTATTGCTGCCTTAGATGGTAGGTCACTCGCGTCATCCTGGAATATTCTGACGCCCGCCACTTCCAGTCTTTTCGAGGCGCCCACGTATGGTTCCTGAAGCAGCAGAAGAGATACTCCCTCATTAGCTGCCACTCTTATCAAATCCTTCGTCGCTGCGAAACCCCTTCCCAGGTTTGCCTGAACGATCTTCATCTTTGGTTGTTGTTCCTGTTGGGGGCCCTCAGCAATAGCTAACGGCTGTGCGAGCTATCTTATCCCACTTTTGCCAGACTGGACACTCAGTGGAATATGCCGGATGGTTGGCGCCGTGTCCGCAGTTGGCGCACTTGGGTGTCTGGTTCCTCCGGGTACATGTGCGGGTGTCATGGGTTTCTGAGCAGTAAGCACAAGTAGGACTCTTGCTCTTGCATTCGGACGCTCGGTGACCAAATCCTAAACACCGGTAGCACTGGACTACTGGGGATTGGTCGACTGCGGGCACCATTTGGTACCCAATGCGTACCTTTCTATTCTGTAAAGCCTTCCATGTCTGTGGGCTTACCTCCAGTATAACATTATTAGTTACACCCGTTCTTCCCTTAACCCTGCGAACAACCCTTGCACGCCTCTGTTTCTCCGGAACCCCCTCCAGCAGACCACTGTTTTGGCTCAGGACCGCCACTCCGATTTTCTCATCGGTGAGGTGATGGGCTACTCCTATCAGTCGTAGGTGCGGCGGCTTCTTCGGCGCGTTCACCGCCGAAAGTCCGACCTTGGACGCCTTGATGGCATTCCCAAGTACCCGCCGTTCTTCCTGCGACGCACATTCCGCTACCACCTTACCCCTCCTGATTCTTCTGAGGCCCTTCACCCCCACTCCCAGAGAGACGACGTCCACGCTTTTCTTAAGCGCGTCGATGACATCGCCACCGGAGTGCAGCGGGTTTATAGACTCCACGATGAGTCCGTACGTCGCGTCGACGTCGGCCGGAGCGCCAGGCGCCACTGAAGGTCCCACCCGGGGACCCGGGCGCCGACCGGAAGCCGGGGCACTCCCAATCACCGACGCGTACGTACGAACCTTCTCGCCTATGTCCGCCGTACGATCCGCTAGATTGTCTATCTTTGATTTTAGAGGTTTAATAGCTCCCTCTATTATCTCTTTTGTACCTGTTTGGGTCATTTCAGCTCCGAGGCTCATCGGAACTTCAGGTCCCCTGGGCACCGTTAGGATGAGGTCTTTGACCTCCGCTATATCAGCCCTAATAGATCGGAACATCTCAGCTGTGTGTTCCTTTGTCCCCGCGGTATCCCCACGTGAGTCCCCGCGGGGCACAGGCGGCGAGGCCGAACGCTCCTTCTCTACTATTGCGGTATTTCTGTTTACCGCCTCCCGCAGCTGCTCCAGCTGTCGGCTCATTCCCCCCATTGCCTCGAGGATGCAGCTCCCCTCCGGCGCGGCGGGCTCAACAGGAGAACTGTCCGCCCTCACCTGACCGCGCACCATATCCGCCACCTCCAGACGCCACTTGTCGACGTCGACCTGCAGGACCCTGAACTGGTCCAGCAGTCCCTGCATCTTTGGACCCAGGGAAAGCAGTTCCGGATCCGGGTGGGGGCCCGGGGTCAAGCTCTGCACCCGCGGGGCCCCACCGGTTGACGGTTCTCGTTCTGGACGCGGGAGGCGTCCGGCTGTCGCCCTCTGAAGCTCCAAGTGGATGCTCCCTATTGTTTTGATAGGAGCATCCATCTCATAGTTGAGCCACCTTTGGATGCCCTCCAGCAGCTCGCGCTGCTCCGATATCAGGCGCTGGGTCTCGGCCAGCTGCTCCATCGTACGACTACTGATGTCGGCTACTCTACGGGTGTGTGCCCTTTCAACGCGTACCAACTCCTTTGCGGCTCGCGTGCGCTCCTCCTCCAGCGCCACCCGGTGTCTGTTTCGCGAGTCTGACACGCCCAGCACTGTTTCATACAGTGCCTGCATGCATTCGAGCGCCTCCGTTTTACAGTCGCGGCGCATGTTGGTAGCTTTTTCCAGGGCTTCTTTACCGTCCTGGAGCAGTCTATTTGCTCGAACGGTGGCCAGGTCCATCGCGACTCCCACGAATTTTCCTACAGGGGGCAGCATACTAGCTCTGCCGCTTCTCCAACTCCTGTGGCTCTCGGCGTCTGATAGAGCCTCATCGGTGTCGTTGGCATCCACCGCCACCAGTTGACCAAGCTCCAGGACAGAACTGTTGGTTAATTCTACGGTGCGAGATTCCCCTCCAGTATGGCCTGTATAGACGCTACCTTCCCGGTGTGCCTGTGGAACTGTCGAGCCGGTCATAGACCAGAACTCTAGTCTCTCCATATTGTCGCCTGGGTTGAGGGACTCAGCACTCTTATAGGGCGTTCCCTCCCCCCGTCCAGCCAGGGTATCCCCCATCGACTCCGCCGGAGACCCCACCCGACCAGGCGAGGCCAGCTTCTCTCCCTTGGTAAGCCCTCGGGAGAGGTCCGCCGCGTCGCGTCTCGCCGTGGTCTGGGCGTTTTTGACGGTTGTAGCCTTCCGAAGGCTCCCCGACACAGACTTTACCGGCTTAGAGGGCCTTACCGGCTTGTTGCGTCCCCCCCGGTCACTCCTTGTTCCAGAGGCGCGGGGTTGCACTTCAGCCGGAGGTCCCCCCAAACCGGAGTTACCGGAGGCTTCGATGGCGTCCATGGGTGTGAAAAATAAGAGAAAACAAAGCTATGAACTCGAAATGTAAAGCTCGAGGAGACTTGTGTACGCTCTATGTAGAGCAACCAGGTTGCAGGTGTTGTGTTATAGTGTCCCTGGTGGGGGGAAACGACAATTTCCCAAAAAAGTCCACCCAAAAAATGTAATTCCGAAACGGCTCTAGGTAGAGTCGTTCTGATAGTGGCCAGGGAAAGGTCTCGACGCGGGGTATTTTTTTGATACCCCGTTTGTCCCGATCGGACCAATAGTCCCTGAGATATTTTTGATTAAAATTTTCGTTAAAATTGTCGTTTCGTAATTTGAAACTAAAATTGACCCCCTTAAATAGTCTGGATAGAGCCGAACTTTCGATTCCCTCTGTTAAATCTTGTCTAAAAAATAAGTTTGACGGTGTTAGAACTTCGCCCGGTCAACCGGTTCTGAAGTTATAGCCGTTTGAAATTTCACTAAAAATATTGTTTACAAATTTCCAGGTCTTGGTTAGGTTTTATGAAAAAGTGTAATCTTGGTACTAGGAATTGTATTTTCGTCTAGACCAATATACACTTTCAAAGCCAAGGAGTTCAGCTAACAGAATCTGGAGAAAGAATTTTGAAATTCTTTCCCCAACCGCCCTATCTATGTACTTAGACTTTAGGTTTTTCTTTGTTCCTAAGTTGACCTAGAAATTTGAAATGGAGTATAACTCCCCCGTTTATAGTCTGATTTTGTTGGGAAAACTTTTAAATTGTTGGTCTTCGTTCGGGCTACACCGGTAGTAACCTGGTTTGCGTCTAGGGGTGCGATTTTCAACCCCTAGCTGGTTTGTTTACAAAAACTTTTTTGAAAGTTCACAGGTGTATTATTGACCGGTTTTTAATGTTTTTCACACCGAACTTTGTGAGTACGTTCACCACTTATTGGACTTAGTTGGGGTCGACCAAAACAGGAGGTTGCCTAGCCACCCCCAGAGTTAGGGATGTTAACACTGAGTCACACTATTATCTTTGTTATGGGATAACCACTTAACTTTTTTTAAATGTTGAAGCTGCTTCCGGCTCTGTAGGCAGTCCCGGACGTGATTGTCAGTCCTGTTCCAGTCTCACCACTCCGGATCAAGGACCTCGTGGCCACACCCAGTTCGGAAAAACCCTTATTTCTTATCGGATTTTCGTCGGAAAAATCCGAGAGGGGTCTCAAAGGTTAGATCTCCCCGAGACGCACCCTCCCACAGCAAAAAACACCGGGGTCACTAAACGTTTTCCGGAGTTATCGACTATTTCACTATTTTGCCACCTTAGTTAACCCTCAGAAATTTTTTATTTTTAGAAAATCCACAATTCTTATCGGATTTCCACGGGGTTTTCACTGTTGCACAGAACACGCGATCCCGATTGTTTCGGTGTGTAGATTTCACTTCCTACACCCTTGGATTAGGGATTTACGACCACCCCCCTTTTTTTAAAAAAGTTTGTAACTTTCCCAATTTTCACGCGAAAATTACGGGAGAGGTCTCAAAAGATAGACCTCGCCGAGACGCTCCCCACGACAATTTAAAAAAGATAGGTTACCGATCTTGTTTAAAAAATAAACAGGATGTAAACAAACTTCAATTTGGGATTTTTTTATTGTTGTGAAAAACCACTTATTTTTAGCCCGATTTTCACGCGGTTTTCACCGTTGTGTTAGTCACTCTGTCACGAATCGTATGGTATGTCTCTTGACCTTCTGGGACCTCAGGATAAGGTACCCGTGGCCACACCCAATTTCGGAAAAAGTTCCACAACTTTCACAATTTCCACGGGAAAATTATGGGAGAGGTCTCAAAAGATAGACCTCGCCCAGACGCACGTTTCCACAATTGAAAATCTATAGGTTATCGATCTACTTCCGGCGGTAATCACGTTATAACACAAATTCGTTGACGGAAAAACGGTTTTTGTTGTGAAAAATAGGGTAATTTTCGTCCGATTTTCACGCGGTTTTCACAGTTGCGTAGGTCTCACTGTTACGAATCTTTTGATGTATAGCACTCTATGGTTTGAGAAACTTTTACCACCGACTTGATTTTTAAGGTACGGAGCGACTCAAAAGTGCTGTTTACGCGACGGCGAGGGGCGCGGTACTGGTTAGGTTAGGTTAGGTTAGGTTAGGTTAGGTTAGGTTAGGTTAGGTTAGGTTTTTTTTGTTTTTTTTTTTTTAATACTTATACCTCCAACGTGATCGGAGCCTATGTTAGCCTTTTCCGTTCATACTAGTTCTCGCTATTATGCCTCTCGCACTGCCATGCTTCATACTGGATCTTTCTTACATTCATCGTCTTTCTTGCCTTTATGGGTGGGACTCCCATCTAACTAGCTACGCTACCGTTTTGTTTCTGACTTGGGGGTAATGAGGTGACAAATTGGTTTGTTCTTTATTTAAATTATGTTACATTTTCGGCTATCTTATTTATAGGTTTACATTTTGTCTTATCCATTTAATAGCTTACATATTATCTTACTTTTCTACTTACATATTATCCTACTATTAGTTTCTTACAGCTATACATTTGTATGATTCCTAAGATTATTTACTATTGCTAAAGACATTTCTCCGAGCCTTCTGTTTACCTTATTCTATTTTTACACCTTAATTTCTATACTTAATGTCAATATAATTATTATATTAGTTAAGTATATTTTGCTTTACGTTTTGTTTCGCTCTATCGTTCTTATTGCTATCTTTACACAGTAGTCCAGAAATTTGTCCCTATTATTGCTGAACATTATCTCACTTATGACGCCAGATTCGAGTCGGATATTTAGATTCCTCTCCAATGTATATCGTTCGTTGCCGTAAATCGGGCAATCCAACAATATATGTGGAACCGTTTCATCCGCTTCGGGGTCACAGACACATGAGGGGCTCCCCTTACACCTGAAGCGGTTCAAGTATTGGGAGAAGCCTCCGTGTCCCGTCATAATCTGCGTTTTTATGTTCGTCACGCTCATTTTTCTTATTACCCTGTATGCCGCCATCGCATCCGGGAAAAACAGTTTGGTCACTGAGGAGGTACCTCCGGTGGTGTATCGTCGGTTCCACTCGCGGAGCGTATCCGCTCGCAGGCTGCGCCTGACGTATGAAACCGGGCACCGATCGTAATCGTGTCTTTTCTTCGAGCCCACGGCAGCCGCCTTCGCCAGCTCATCTGCTCTTTCGTTGCCTACCATCCCCGCATGTGCTTTGACCCAAAACAAAGCAACAGTTTTGCTTTGGAGAGACGCTTGTTTTAGGTTGTCTCTTGCTTTGACTGCTAGGGGATGGAGGCAACTGTGATTCTCCACCGTTTGAAGGGCCGCCATGGAATCGCTGCAAACCCCGAAAGACCTCGCTCCGTGACTCCGGACCTCCTCCGTCGCTCTACATATAGCTAGCAACTCCGCCTGGTACACACTACAATATGCTGGCAGGGATAATTTGATGGCTTTTGTTTCGGCATCGTGGTTCCATACTGACACGGCGGCTCCCACCCCACCAGCTACCTTGCTCCCATCAGTGAACAGCCGAATGTCATATTCATTGTGCATGTCCACCGAGTCCTGGTTCGCAAGATTTGCTATTTTTAGTTCCTTGTTTTCTGCGGGATGCGGAACCTCCAGTGCCGATGCCATTCCCTCGACCTCTCTACCGGCCAGCGCCGGCTGTGGCACCCCTCTCTTTGCCTCATACAGCCTGGCAGTCTCCCTGACTCGCAGGTCTAAGGGGAGCATTCCAGCCAGCAAAAGGGCAGAGTGCAGCGACACAGTGCGGTATGCCTTGCATACTTTCTGGGCTATCCCACGCTGCAATGTCCCCATCTGCTTTGCTATTCCCAGCCTCTCCGCTGCGGGAGCCCATACGCTGGCGGCATACAGGACAACAGGCTCCACTACGGCTACGTATATTACTCTAACAACCTCGGGGTGCAGTCCCCAGCTGACTTTTGCCGCTCTTGACAGCTGTTTGTAGATCCCTATTGCCTTTCTACAGACATTTGAGACATGGGCATTGAAAGTGAGTTTGTCGTCTATTGTAACTCCCAACATTTTTATTTGTCTCGACATGACAACGTCGACCCCGCCCATGCTCAGACGTGGGACGTCGTACTTCAGTTTCCTGGTAATGACCATGGCTTTGGTCTTGTTTGGTGCGAATTTTAGCTTATTGTCGACGCCCCACGTGCGAACACGTTCAAGTGCGACATTGGCATGTTCCTCAATGCCCTGTGCTGTGTCGCCGTCGAACACCAGGACGACATCATCAGCAAATGCCTGGCAGTAGTACCCCCCCGCCTCCAGGTCTGTGAGGAGTGGGTTCAGCAGGATGTTCCACAAAATGGGGCCCCCGATGGAACCCTGAACACACCCTTTATTTGTGCTCTTGCTGAACTCTTCTCCCGCATATCTAATTGTGACCCTTCTATGGGCGAGGTAACTGTCTATGACTCTCCTGATGTTCCACGGGACTTTTTCCTCTGCCAGCCGGACTCTTATAATTGGCCACCAGGCCCCATCAAAGGCTCCCTCTATGTCCAGAGACACCAGTGTAACTATCTTCTTTTGACTTAGTTTTTTACGAACATGTTGCATCAGATCATAGAGGGAGTCTTCGGTACCCCTTTGCGGCATGAATCCGTACTGGCGAGTACTTATTTTCGGCATTACGTAATACTTTAGGCGAACCACCAGCATTTTTTCGAGTATCTTGCCAAAAACAGGGAGGAGGCCAATCGGTCTATATGATCGCGGGCTTGTGTAGTCTGTTTTACCCGGTTTCCTCATCGCGATTACCGTAGCCCTCTTCCAGGCACCGGGGAAATAATAATTTTCCAGACACGCATTCATCAGACCCAGGAACACCTCAGGGTCACTCTCAATGGCTCTACGACATATATCCGCGGTGAAACCGTCCTCACCTGGGGCTTTTTTGGGGTTGATTGTTCCGCTTGCTGCTTTGAGTTCGGCCATTGTGAACGGTGGATCACATAGACCATCTTGCTCTCCAGCGTTCACGGCATCAGCTTTAGCTCGGATATATCGGTGGTGTGCACTGTCGGTGATTTCTAGGTCCTCCGGGTAAAACGTCTCCGCCAACAACCTTGCAGAGCCGCGCGCATCCAGCGTTTTTCCGTCGGTCTGCAGCGGCAGATCCTCTTCCCTCCTAGTTGTTCTTCCGATCACCCTGTAGATGCCCTGCCAGACCCCCTCCCTGTCCTGTTTCCCGCAGAATTCTTTCCAGCTGTCAGTTTGGGCCTTTGCTGCTTTCAGTTCATACTCTTCTTTTTGTTTCAGGTACTCCTCTACGACCCTCGCTCTCCGTACCGGAGCAGCGCATTTTATTCGGCGCTTCTTGGTGGCAACCCGTTTCTTCATTTCGGCGAGCTCCTCGGACCACCATGGTAGAGTGAGTGTTTCTTTACTCTTCTTTGTTGGTATAGACGAGGCGCACGCGTGTCTGACTGCCGTTGTGATTTTATCAACGATTTCGTCAATTTGTTGGGTATCTTTGATGTTCTTTATTTTTGTTTTCGTGATTTGGTTCCCTTGCATAATTTGGTTAAATTTCTCATGAAATTTAACCCAATTTGCTTTTCTGGTGTTGTAAATTCTAGTTGTTCTGTTGATCTTGACTCCTTTGGATTTTTTAAGCCTAATGCTAAAAGTAATTCCGTTGTGATCCGATCCCGTTAGCCCCTCGTCTACCCTCCAGTCCTCCACTAGGTCTAGTGTGTCCGTGGAGCACGCCGTTACGTCTATAAAGCTGCTGAAACGCCTGCCTCCTCTGATGGTGTCGAAGGTCGGAGTTTCCCCTACGTTGAGTACGTTTAAGCCCAGCTCTTCGAGAGTGCCCGACAGCTCCTCACCCCTGCGGTCTATTAAGGGGCTCCCCCACCATGAGCTCTTTGCGTTGGAGTCGCCACCCACGATCACCCGCCCAGGTCCCAGTTCCTCCAGTACCTTCCCAAGATGCGTCAAGTACGGATTGATGGGTTCTTCCGGTTCAAAATAAAAGGATACCAGTACGATCCTCCAGGCCCCAGTTTGGATTTCGACCACAGCGATGTTGTCTGTGGTCAAATTAGGGTGTTGTATTACACTTAGGCTTTGGTCGAAAACGGCTATCGCAGCCTTAGTTTTCCCTTCTCCGACTGTAGAGCTCTGGAAGACTCGCATCCCCACCCCGCACTTCATTCTACTGCCCCCGCCCACGTATGGTTCTTGGATAAGGGCCGCAGCGACTCCACGCTTTTTCGACTCAATGAGTAGCTCGTCGGTAGCCAGCCTTTTTCTCTGGAGGTTTACTTGCACCAATTTGTAGCTGTGTCGTTCGCCCCGGACGCCCTCAGCAGTACGCTACTGTTGATCTCGCCAATGCATCCCATCGCTTCCGGATGGGGCACTCCGCGTCGAAGGCGTTATGGTTTGCCTTACCATTTTTGGTTGCTACGCAGTTCCTGCACTGCGGCACATCTCCCGCCAGTAGCGCCGGGCATTTCTCCCGCATATGTGGGTCCCCACAGTGGCTACACAGTGGAACGCTTTCTTTACAGTATTTCCTACTGTGTCCGTATCCTAGGCACGTCGAGCACTGTATCAGCGGTGACTGGTCGTTGACCCTCACTCGCTGGAGGTCTATATGGACACTTCCAGCTCCAGTCAGACGCTGCCAGACGGGGGGTGACACCTGCATAACGACATGGCTCATAAGTGGGTTTCGAGCCCTTCGTCTGTATTTGACGACTAGTTGTTGGTCGTCCGATTTTATGTCGCCTAGCAGGTGGGCATTTTGGTTCTTCAGTGCCGTCACCACCTCGTCGTCCGTGTTGTATGCTAGGACGTCCCTCAGAATAATTAGAGGATGCTTATTTTTCACTTCCTCCACCTTTAGGTTTCCCGTCCTCCCTATTCTGTCCCTTACCTTGTTCAATTCCTCTTTCGTATTGAACCCAATAACTACCTTCTGGTCTCTTGCTTTTCTAAGTTTGTCCACCCTTATTCCTTCTTTCCTGGCGTCGACAGCCGTCCTAATTTTTGCTATGACCTCTGCACTGGTGTCGTTCTCATCCGTGGATGACACTACGACCGAGTGCAGAGGCTTTTGCACTGCTGTTTTCCTCGCGGGGTTAGCCGCTATCTCTGCAAAAGAGGGACTTTTGCCAGCTACATAGTGTCCCGTGGACTGCCTGAGCTGGTTGTCCAGAGCCTGGCCATGCTTTGTGCAGTCCTCCAAGACACTTCTGTGTGCCGCCGTAACCTCACTTAGCTGCTTGAGGTTTATTTTTAATTTTCTAGTCTCCTCCATGCACCGGTGGAGCAGTTCGCTGTGATCCCGCATCGACTGCTGTAGGACATCCCTTTCTCTCCCCAGGTCCTGGCCTCCAACGCCGTCATTCTCCTGCGCCTGTCCCCGAGCATCAGAAGAGGGCACCTGTGCTCTTCTCTGCTGTTCGGCCTCCTTCACCAGCAAGTAGAGCCTGTCCACTGCCTGCAGGACTCCCGCCTTTATGTCCGCCTTCAAGTTTCGTGAGGCATTTAGGTGGAGCTTTGCCTTGTTCAGGCACTCCCTGGCTTCGACGACTCTACTCGCCTGCTCTACCCTTACGTTTTTTGGGGAGCTTTCTGAGGCCACCGGTGTCCCGCGCCTCCCTTGTGAAGGCACCTCGCAAGACTTCGGCTGAGAAGTCGCGCGTATTCCTCTTTTTGGGGGGGAGGTGGTAGAGGGCCTAGTCTCGGGTTTCCCTGCCTCCCACTCCCCTATGCTTCTCCTGACTTTGGAGTCGCACTGTGCCCTGCTTTCTCCCACACTCGGGCGCGCCTCTCGGGGTGAGACCGAAGCATCTGTCTCCGGTGGCGACTGCACCCCCTGCTGGGGCTTTTTGACCGGGGTTCTAATGCCAATCATATCGTTGGAGGTATGCGTCAGTTTGTAAAAAGGATGTATAGAGTCCAAAATTCAGTCGAAAACGACTACGTACGCATATAGTCAGCAATGAGATTAACGTCACAATAGTTTAATAAAAAATTTTTGAGCAACTCTATATAGAGTCGCACCCGTGTTATATATAATGTGAGGTCAAAATATGTAAAAAATATCAATAAGTCACAACAACAAAGAAAACAGAGCGAAACAAATTTAGAGACAAACTCTATATAGAGTTTGTGTCACTCCGGTTGGTCTATATCTATGCGTACCGGTCAAAAAACACGGTACGCAGCGTAAACTTAGTTTCTAGCACACTTATACACTACAAAGAGTTTAATAAACAGTCTATCTCTAGGTAGAGCACTTTTTACTTTGTAGCCCTCCTCTACCGGGTCGGCAGTATGTACCCTGTACGTCAATCGACCCCAAAAACTCCACTTACAGAACCCGGTCTCCAATAACTCTACATAGAGTCGTTTCGGTACCGGCACCAGATAGATCTCGGCGTGGCCAGTCGTTTGACACCAAGGAGTAAGCCGATCGGAGCAGAAATGGCTGAGTTATGGCGACTCAAAGTTTGCCTTAAATTTTCTGGTTTCGTAATCCGAAAACGAAAATGACCCCCCTGAAAGATGTAGAAAGGTCTAGTTTTTTCGGGTTAGCTGGTTAGGCTAGCCTAAAAAATAATTTCAGCGGTCTTAGATCACGAACCGGCCCTCTGGCTTAGGAGTTATAGGCTCCAGAAGTTTGGGGGGGCTGAGGTTTAGAAATTTTTCTAGGTCTTATTTAGGTTTTGTTAATTTTGGTATAACTTGCTTCCTTCTGCACCTAAAAATCCGATAAGGAGAGCGCCCTTATCCCAGTTTGTCCAGCTACCAGGATCTAGAAAAAATTTTTCTAGAAGTGCACTGCTTCAACGTCTGCTGGTTGATAGACTTATAGTGTTTACTTAAATACTAACTTAAACCTAAAAAATTAAAGTCTCTATAATTCCGTTTTTTGTGGTCCAATTTTAATGGAAAAACTTTCGTTATGTGTATTTTCACTTTGTCTTTCGTTGGGGTTTCTTAATATAAGTCTAGGGGTGGGATTTTCATCCCTTAATAGCGTCTATGTCACTTTTTTATTTTACAAAAGTTTGTGTTGCTCTATTTCGACAGTTTTTGAACCAATTTAATTGGAAAAAATGTTGAGAGTATCTATAGTCTATAAATTTTATTTTCAAGGCACAAAAAAGTAGGGTTGTCGATCTTTTTATTGAGCTAGGGTTGTCAAAACAATGTCTCACTTCTAACTCAAATAACTTTTGAACCACTTAACTTATTTTGTTTCCCGAAACGGTTTACTGCTCCTCAGGTGGTCCCGCTTACAGCTCCTCACTTCACTTCCGCCTGGTTGCTCGGGATCAGGGACCTCGTGGCCACGTGGTTTTTGGAAAAACCTGTATAAGTTTTCCAAACGCAGCCAGAAAAATCTGAAAGGGGTCTCAAAAGATGGGTATCCCCGAGACACACCCTCCCACAGCAAAAAACACAGGGGTCGTCGATCGTTTTCCGGAGTTTTATCACTTTTTTACATCAAAAATAACCCCCAAAAAAGTTTTAGTTCAGGGAAAAACCGCAATTTTCATTCGATTTTCTCGGGGTTTTTTCTATTGTACAGAGCTCGTGATTTTACATATTTTGCGTACACTTTTTAACTCCGGAAGCCTCCGGATCAAGGACCTCGTGGCCACGCCCTTTTTGGAAAAAGTCCTGTAACTTTTCCACTTTTCGGCGGAAAATTCCAAAAGGGGGCTCAAACGATAGGTCTCCGCAGGGCGCTCCTTTCCACAATTCACAAAGTGTAGGTCGTCGATCTAGTTCCGCGGATATAACACGATATATCACAATTTCACCCAAAAATATAGTTTTTCTTAGGGAAAAATCCACAATTTTCGTCCGATTTCTTCGCGGTTTTCACTAAAGTGTAGATCTCGTTATTCTACGACTTTTAATGTATAGCACTGCTATACTGCTTTCACTTTTACCACCAGTGTGATTTTTAGTATACGGAGCGACTTAAAAGTGCTGTTAACGCGACGGAGCGGGACGCAGTACTGGGTTAGGTTAGGTTAGGTTAGGTTAGGTTAGGTTAGGTTAGGTTAGGTTAGGTTAGGTTAGGTTAGGTTAGGTTAGGTTAGGTTAGGTTAGGTTAGGTTAGGTTAGGTTAGGTTAGGTTAGGTTAGGTTAGGTTTTTTTTTTTTTTTTTTTTTTTTTTTTTTTTTTTTATCTTCTACCTCCAACATGATCGGAGTCTATGTTTACTTATCCTTTCATTCCAGTTCTCGCTTTTTTTCTTCTCGTACTATCATGCTTCATGCCATATCTTTCTGTCATTCATCATCTTTCTATGACTATGGGTGGGACTCCCATCTAGCTATCTAACTATCTACTTTTATTTTATGTTTTTTGTGTTAGGGGTAATGAGTTGACAATTAGCGTTTATTTCTCTACCAATGTTCTAGTTACATTTTGGCTTTTATACTTATTTAGGTTAACATTTTTAATCTTATCTATATAATCATATAATATACATTGCTTATCTTACAGCTACACATTTTTATACTATATCTCTTAACTATTACTGACTATTTCTAACAAGATTTTGTTGAGCCTACTGTTAAACTTATTTTATTTTATACATTACTTTTTATACTTATCATTAATATACTTATTATATTTATGAAGTATAATTTAATTACATTTTATTACGGTCTATGATTTTTGCTGCTATGTTTGTACAGTAGTCCAAAAACTTATCTCTATCTTTTCCTAACATTATCTCTTTTACCACATTTGGTTCGAGTCGGACGTCTAGTTCGTTTTCGATTTTGTCACGCTGTTTGTCATAAGCCGGGCAGTCGAACAGCACGTGTGAAACTGTTTCACCCACTGCGGGGTCACAGACACACGACGGGTTCTCCTTGCACCTGAATCGATTCAAGTACTCGGAGAAACCCCCGTGACCCGTCATGATTTGTGTTTTCAGGCTTGTTATTTCTATTTTTCGTATTATACTGTATGCCGCCACCGCATCCGGGAAGAATAATTTGGTCACTGAGGCCGCTCCACCGGCAGTGTAACGACGGTTCCACTCACTGAGCGTTTCCGCTCGCAAGCTCCGCCGGACAAATGAGACCGGACACAGATCGTAATCTGGCTTTTTCTTGGAGCCCGTGGCCGCTGCCTTCGCCAACTCGTCGGCTCTTTCGTTACCTACCATCCCCGCGTGTGCCTTAATCCAAAACAAGGTGACAACTTTGTTTTGGAGAGATGCATGTTTTATATTTTCTCTTGTTTTGACCGCTAAGGGATGGAGGCAACTTTGGTTTTTGATCGTTTGAAGGGCCGCCATGGAGTCACTGTATATTCCAAAGGACGCCGCACCGTACCTCAGGACCTCCCCCGTTGCCCTGCATATTGCCAGGAGCTCCGCCTGATAGACGGTGCAATATGCCGGCAGAGCCAGTTTGATGGTTTTGGTTTCTGACTCGTAGTTCCATATTGATATGGCGGCTCCTACCCCACCAGCAATCTTGCTTCCATCTGTGAACATACGAATATCGTATAGGCTGTGTGTTGTGTCCACTTGGTCCTGGTTCGCAAGATTTCCTATCTCGAATTCCATGTTTTCTGCAGGATGAGGAACCCCCAGCGCCGATGCCATCTTTTCGACCTCTCTACCGATCAGCGCCGGCAGCGGCACCCCTCTCCTTGCCTCGTACAACCTTGCAGTCTCTCTGACTCGCAGGTCCAGGGGGAGTATCCCAGCCAGCAAAAGCGCGGAGTGCAGCGACACAGTGCGGTATGCCTTACACAATTTTTGGGCTATCCCACGCTGCAATGTCCCCATCTGCTTGACAATTCCCAGCTTTTCCACGGCAGGAGCCCATACGCTGGCGGCATACAGGATAATAGGTTCCACGGCAGCTAGGTATATCACCCTAATTACTTCAGGGTGCAATCCCCAACTAGTTTTTGCCGCTCTTGATAGCTGCTTATAAATCCCCATTGCCCTTCGACACACACTCGAGACGTGAGCATTGAATGTCAATTTTTCGTCTATTATGACTCCTAATAGCTTTATTTCTCTTGACATGACAATGTCAACCCCACCCATGCTCAGACGTGGGGCGTCGTATTTCAATTTTCTGGTAATGACCATAGCATTGGTTTTGTTCGGTGCAAATTTTAATTTATTATCGACGCCCCACACCAGAACACGTTCAAGTGCGGCATTCGCCTGTCTCTCAATGCCCTGTGCTGTGTCACTGTCAATTACCAGGACAACGTCGTCAGCAAATGCTTGACAGTAGTACCCCTCCGTTTCTAGGTCTCTAAGGAGTGGGTCCAATAGGATGTTCCACAAAATGGGGCCCCCAATAGAACCCTGAACACATCCCTTGTTAGTAGTCTTGCAGAATTCTTCTCCCGCGTATCTAACTTTGACCCTTCTATGGGTGAGGTAACTGTCCATGACTCCCCTTATATTCCATGGAACTTTTTCCTCGGCCAGCCGAACTCTTATAATTGGCCACCAGGCCCCATCGAAGGCTCCCTCTATGTCCAGAGACACCAATGTGACTATTTTCTTTTGACTCAGTTTTTTCCGGACATGTTGTATCAGGTCATAGAGAGAGTCCTCGGTACCCCTTTGCGGCATGAATCCGTACTGGCGAGTACTCATCTTCGGCATTACGTGGTACTTTAGGCGAGCCACTAGCATCTTTTCATATATCTTCCCAAAAATGGGGAGGAGGCCAATTGGTCTATATGAACGAGGGTTTGTGTAGTCAGATTTGCCCGGCTTCCTCATCACGATTACCGTGGCCCTCTTCCAGGCCCTGGGAAAATAACAATTTTTGAGGCACGCGTTCACCAGACTCAGGAACACCTCAGGGTCACTCTCGATGGCTCGGCAACATATGTCTGCGGTGAAACCGTCCTCACCTGGGGCTTTTTTGGGGTTAAATGATCCACTTGCTGATTTTAATTCGGCCATTGTAAACGGTGGGTCACACAGACCATCTTGTTCTCCAGCGTTCACGGCATCAGCTTTGGTTCGGATATATTGATGGTATACATTGTCGGTAATTTCAAGGTCCTCTGGGTAAAAGGTCTCCGCCAATAACCTTGCAGAGCCGTACGCATCCAGCATTTCTCCGTCAGTCTGCAGTGGCAGATCCTCTTCCCTCCTTGACGTTCTTCCAATCACCCTGTAGATGCCCTCCCAGACCCCTTCCTTGTCCTGTTTCCCGCAGAACTCCTTCCAACTTCTAGTTTGGGCTTTTGCCGCTTTCAATTCATACTCTTTTTTCTGTTGTAGGTATTCCTCTACGACCTTCGATCTCCGTACCGGTGCAGCGCATTTTATACGACGCTTCTTGGTGGCAACCTGTTTCTTCATTTCGGCCAGCTCCTCGGACCACCATGGTAGAGTAAGTGTTTCCTTACTTTTCTTTGTTGGCATAGACGAGGCGCATGCGTGTTTGACTGCCGTTGTAATTTTGTCAACGGTTTCGTCAATTTGTTGGGTGTCCTTAACTTTCTCTATATTTGCTTTCGTAATTTGTTTTTCTTGCATAATTTGGTTGAGTTTCTCATGAAATTCAACCCAATTTGCTTTCCTAGTATTGTAAAGTCTTGTTGTTCTGTTAATTTTGATTCCTTTTGATTTTTGAAGCCGAATGTTAAAAATAATGCCATTGTGATCCGATCCCGTTAGCCCCTCGTCTACCCTCCAGTCCTCCACCCGGTCCAGTATGTCTGTAGAGCACGCCGTTATGTCCACAAAGCTGCTGAAGCGTTTGCCCCCTCTGATTGTATCGAAGGTCGGAGTTTCCCCTACGTTGAGTATATTTAAGCCTAGCTCTTCGAGAGTTCCCGCCATCTCTTCCCCCCTACGGTCTATTGAAGGGCTTCCCCACCATGAGCTTTTTGCGTTTGAATCACCCCCCACGATCACTCCCCCAGGTCCCAGTTCTTCTACGATCTTTTCCAGATGCACCAAGTACGGATTGATGGGCTCGTCCGGCTCAAAGTAGAACGATATCAGTGCTACCTTCCATGCTCCGGTTTGAACTTCGACCACAGCGATGTTGTCTGTGGTCAATTTTGGGTGTTGTATAATATCAAGGGATTGGTCAAAGACGGCTATCGCCGCCTTTGTTTTCCCTTCTCCCACGGTGGAGCTCTGAAAAACCCGCATTCCCACACTGCATCTCATTTTACTGCCTCCGCCTACATATGGTTCCTGGACAAGAGCCGCGGCAACTCCACGCCTTTTGGACTCAATCAATAGCTCGTTTGTAGCCAGCTTTTGTCTTTGTAGGTTGGCTTGTACGAATTTAAATTTCTGTTGTACGCCTTGGACGCCCTTAGCAGTATGCCACGGTTGATCTGGCTAGCTCGTCCCACCTCCGGCGAGTCACGCAATCGAGGCTGAAAGCGTTATGGTCTACTCTGTCCATATTAGCTTTACAACAGTTGCGACATTTTGGCTGCACACCTGTGAGCCAGTCGGTGCAGTCCACTCTCAGATGTGGGCCCCCACAGTGGCTGCACAGGTCCGCTGGTTCCGTGCAGAACCTTTTACCGTGCCCAAAACCTAGGCACCGCGTGCACTGCACCAGCGGAGTCTGATCCTCGACTCTGACTCGCTGCAGGTCTATGTGCACGCTGCCAGCCTCGACTGCCCTCTGCCATATGATCGGTGACACACTGACTACCACATGTCCGGTGTGAGGATTCCTGGTTTTTCGTCTGTACTTAATTTCGAGCCTGTCGTCCTCATCATCCAGGCCACCAAAAACACCCCGGTTCTGATTCCTCAGTGCCTTTAGGACGTCCTCATCCGTATTCATTAGTAGGACATTCCTCAAGATCAGAAGTGGGTCCCTGTTCCTAACTTCCTCGATGGTGAGGTCGACTCCTTTTTTCTCGAGCCGGTTTTTTACTTTTTCCCTATCCTCTTTCGATCTAAAGCCCATTATGATTTTTCTGTCCTTTGCTTTTCTTATCTTTTCGACTTTGATCCAGCCGTCCTTGGCGTCCACTGCTTTCCTGACTTTATCCAGCACGGCCTCACCGGTTTCCGTCTCGTCCTTCGAGGTGACCACTACTGAATGCAGTGTGTTCCTCATTTGGGCCGGCTTGCCACCGTGGGATGCTGTCACCCCCGCATATGTTCTGATGGCTGTCAGTTCCATCGATTCCATCTGTTTTTGAATCTTCTCATTTAGGTGTTCTATTTTCTTGTTGTTTATTTCTAGTAGTTTAGAGTGTTCCTCTATTCGTGTGATGAGAAGATTTGATGGTGTTTCGCTTAGTTTTGTGCCGGCCAATGAGGTGGTTTTCGCTTCTAAGTGGTCTTTCCTCTCACCATCCTTTCTTAGCCTGTTTGCTTGAGCATCCGTTTCGGCCTCCTTGACCAATTGGTATAGCCGATCAATCGCCTCGACGATACCCACCTTCAAGTCATTTTTTAGATTTCGCGAGTTGTTCAGATGGAGCTTTGCCTTTGTTAGGCAAGCTCTGGCCTCTGCAACTCGGTTTGAACATTTTTCCTGCGGGCTTGTGGTTTCCATGCTCGTATTTCGGGCTACCATAACTTTACCGTCTTGCGACAGTGTCGGTTTTGGTTTGGCCTTTGAGGGCCCGGCCTGTGCCGCCCTGTTTGTAGTGGTGGGTGTTGTATCTGCTTTTGCCGCCTCCCATTCTCCTATACTGCGCCTCACGTTTGCGCTTTGCGCGGGTGACTTTTCGGGTGACTTTTCACCTACGGTCTTTTTGACCGGTGTTCTAATTCCGATCATGTTGTAGTATGCGTCTAGTATATTTAAAAAAGATAATGTCAAGATAATAATAATTAGTAAAAATTTTTCAAAATCACTATAATTCCTTATTTTAGTATAGTCCTATTGCTTGTCACAGACAAACGTCTAAGTATAGTAGAGTATACAATATAGTACACTCCCAAGTTAAAATAAAAATAAAAATAAAAAATAATATAAAAATATACAAGTAAAAAAAAAATTTTTTTTTTTTTTTTGTCAATTCCCAATATATATACTGGTCATGTAAGGCAATATGTTTATATATTGGTCAAAAAACACAATATTCAGAATAATAAAATTTACAAATTACTCTATGTCAATAATCAAGGCAAAACTCTACGTAGAGCTTGCCTTTAAGAGGTGCAGTAAGGACCCTGTCCTTAGTTGAGGGGAGGAAACGACAATTTCCCAAAAATTCTTACCCAAAAATTTCAATTACAAAACGGCTCTAGCTAGAGTCGTTCTGACGATTGCATTGAAAAGGTCTCGGCGCGGGGTGGTTTTTAGACACCCCGTTTGTTCCGATCGGAGCAATAGTTCTCCAGATATAATTGATTTAAATTTCGCTAAAAATTCTCGTTTCGTAATTTGAAAACAAATTTGACCCCCCTCAATAATAGTAGTAGAGCCGATTTTTTGATACCGTCGGCTTCGTTTACTCTAAAAAATAGCTTCCACGGTTTAAAAACTTCGCAGGCTCAACTGGTTTGAAAAATATGGCCGTTTTAATTTTTTATAAAAATTTTGTTGATATTTAGTTAGGTCACATTTAGGTTTCTTAGAAACCTGTTTCTATAGCACAAAAAACCACATAAAAATCTAACAACTACTTGATATTAAAGCTAAGGAGTCCTGTTTTAAAGATCTAGAAAAATATTTACTAAAAACTTATTCTAAGTGTCCTATCTATTAACTTAGATTCTAGTCTTTATCTTAGCACTAACTTAACCTAAGATTTTGAAATGGTTTATAACTGGCTCATTTACTGTTGGATTTTTGTGGGAAAACTTTTCACTTATAGGTCCTTCTTAGGACTATAACTTCCGTCACCTGTTTTGGGTATAGGGGTTCGATTTCCAACCCTAAACTGTCTTGTTTACATTTGAATTTTTCAAAAATTTCACAGGCCCAAAAAAGTACTAATTTTTAGTGTTTTCCTCACCAAATTTTATAGATATGTTCACCACTTAGTTGCTTTTATTTTAAGATTTAAATTAGGGGGTTGTCTAGCTACCCTTAGCGTTAGGGTTGTTCACAGTAAGTCACTATTAAAAATGTAATTATTAATAAACCACTTAACTTTTCTCAATGTTCTAAACGGGTTCTGGGTCTGTTTGTGAACCTGCACGTCACTGTCTATCCAGTTCTGGTCTCACACCTCTGGATCGAGGACCTCGTGGCCACGCCCTTTTCGGAAAAGTCTTAATAACTTTTCCAAACGCCGCCGGAAAAATCTGAAAGGGGTCTCAGGAGATAGGTACCTCCGAGACACACCCTCCCACAGCAAAAAACACAGGGGTCATCGATCGAATTCCGGGGTTTTTATTAGTTTTTTCACTTTTATATCACTGAACTTAACCCACAAAAAAGTTTTTGTACAAGGAAAATCCACAGTTTTCACTCGATTTTCTCGTGGTTTCTTCTATTGTATAGAGCTCGCGGTTTTGAAGATTTTGAGTATAATTTTGACCTCCGGAAACCTCCGGATCAGGGACCTCGTGGCCACACCCTTTTTAGAAAAAGTTCTATAACTTTTCCAATCTTTATTGGAAAAATCCAAAAAGGGTCCGAAACGATAGGCCTCCACAAGGCACTTCTTTCCACAATTCCAAAAGTATATATGTTATCGATCTAGATTCGCCGTTAACTGCATCAAAACACAATTTTTCAAATAAAAATCGGTCTTTGTTAGGAAAAAATCCGCAATTTCCAACGGATTTTCACACGGTTTTCACTATCAAGTAAAACTCGCGATTTCGAACAGTTTGATGTATCACACTCTATACTTTTCACAACTTTTACCACTTGTACTATTTTTTGACTACGGAGCGACTTAAAAGTGCTGTTTACGCGGCAGCGGAGGGCGCGGTACTGGGTTAGGTTAGGTTAGGTTAGGTTAGGTTAGGTTAGGTTAGGTTAGGTTAGGTTAGGTTAGGTTAGGTTAGGTTAGGTTAGGTTAGGTTAGGTTAGGTTAGGTTAGGTTAGGTTAGGTTAGGTTAGGTTAGGTTAGGTTAGGTTTTTTTTTTTTTTTTTTTTTTTATTAAAAGCAGGCACTCGCCATCGCAGGGTGTTGCTGCCTGGTCCTAGGTCCTCCAACATAATTGGAGCCTGTTTCCACCATATACTGTTTATACATCTCGCTCTTATACGTCTCTCAACATCACCAAATCACTACACTACTGTCTAATACAATATACATAAGCCTTAGTCTACTTATTTTCTAAAACATCACTTATTTCTTAACAATAGTACTACGAACTATGATACAATTTAACTTAAACTACCGCTTACACACTAGTCAATGTACTTATTCTAAATCTTATTTTATGCTGTACGATGATATAACTTAGTATATTGTGACAGCATTTTTACTATAGCTTAGTTTTATTTCTTTTTATAACTATGTTAGCAATTTTGACGCAGTAGTCTAGCAACGTGCCCCTATCTTTGCTCAGCATAATACTCGCTATGTTTGTAGCTTCTATTTTTAGGCCTAATCGGTGTTCAACCTCGTGCCGTTCCCTCATGTGTACCGGGCACTCGAACAAAATATGTTGCACTGTTTCACAAACTCCTGGGTCACAGACGCAGGACGGGCTCTCCTTGCATCGGAAGCGGTTCAGATACTCGGAGAACCCGCCGTGCCCCGTCATGACCTGGGTCTTAACACCAGTGGCCTCAAATTTCCTAACCACTCTATACGCTTGTCTTGCATCAGGCAAGAATATCTTAGTTACCGAAGCTGTTTTTTCGGTTTGATACCTCTCGTTCCACTCGTCAAGGGTTGCACTTCGGATGCTACCCTTGACGAATGAAACAGGGCATAAATCGTAGTCCGGTTTACGTTTTGAGCCCTCAGCCGCCGACTTAGCCAGCTCGTCAGCTCTCTCGTTACCCTGCAACCCCACGTGGGCTTTAATCCAGAACAAGGTCACAGCTTTGCTCTGGAGAAACGCTCGTTTCAAATGTTCTCTAGCTCTCACCGCTAACGGATGCAAGGAACGAGGATTTTGCAGGGTTTGAAGAGCGGCCATCGAGTCGCTATATACTCCAAACGTATTGCCATCACGTATGGTGGTTTCTCTTGTTGCCCTGCAAAGTGCCAGCAGTTCAGCCTGGTACACTGTGCAGTAACTTGGTAAAGCAAGCTTGATGATGTCAATTTCCATCTCGTTTGTCCAGATTGTCAAGGCGGCTCCGACTTTACCCGCTATCTTGCTCCCATCGGTAAAAATTTTTATTGCCGCATTTCCACTCTGCAAGTACTGCTCCTGGTCAACAATAGGTTTTATACATAAGGCCATATGCTCAGCAGGGTGAGGAGCGTTTACGCTCCTCACCATACGTTCTATCTCCCTATCCTTCAATGCTTCCCAGGCTATTCCCCTCTTACTTTCGTATAACAAGGCGGCCTCACGCACCCGAAGGTCGAGGGGGAGAATCCCCGCCAACACCAGTGCTGAGTTTAAGGAGACTGTGCGATAGGCTCGACATAGTTTTTGGGCTACTCCACGTTGCAATACGTTAAGCTGCTTCCTAACACCTAGTTTGTTTACGGCCGATGACCAGGCACTGGCCCCGTAAAGGACAATAGGCTCCATAGTTGCCATGTAAATCATGCGAATGACTTCTGGATGCAGTCCCCAACTGGTTCTGGCTGCTCTGGTCAGTTGCCTGTAAACTCCTATTGCTTTCTTACAGGCATAGGTGGTGTGGCTATTGAAAGTCAGCTTTTCGTCAATTATGACCCCTAACAGTTTCATTTCCTTGGTCGCCCCAATGCCGACATCGCCCATGCTCAGTCGTGGGATGTCGTACCGTAGCTTGTTTGTTATGGTCATTGCCATAGTCTTTTGCGGCGCGAATTTCAATTTGTTGGCGACTCCCCACTCCCAAACATGCCCAAGGGCCGCATTGGCGCGTCCTTGGATTTCACCTGCGGTTTCTCCGTGAAATATGAGCACAATGTCATCTGCAAAAGCCTGGCAGTAGTCTCCCCTGGTTTCTAGGCTCTTCAGGAGTGGATCTAACAAAAGATTCCACAGGATAGGGCCCCCTATTGAACCCTGTACACAACCTTTGTGAGTTTCTTTTCTGTGTTCCTCTCCGCCGTATCGGACTCTAACACTTCTATGTTTTAGATAACTGTCCATCAACCGCCGGAGGTTTATAGGGCATTTTTCTTCGGCCAATCTTACTCTAATGGCTGGCCACCATGCACTGTCGAATGCTCCCTCTATGTCCAGTGAAACGACTGTTACAATCTGTTTTGAACGAAGTTTTTTGCGGATGTGCTGCATTAGGTCATAGAGAGAGTCTTCGGTGCTCCTTTGGGGCATAAAACCATACTGCAGTGTACTCATTCTGGGCAGCAAGTAATGCCTAAGACGTCCGACTAGCATCTTTTCGAAAATTTTTCCGAGTACTGGTAACAAGCCTATCGGTCTTAAACATTTGGGAGTTGTGTAGTCGCTTTTTCCGGGTTTCCTAAGTACCACCACGGTTGCCTCTTTCCAAGGTCTCGGGAAGTGATGCATAGCTAGGCACTTGTTCAAGAGCCCCAGAAACACCTCAGGATCACTCTCGATAGCGTGTCGACAAATATCCGCGGTAAAGCCATCCGCCCCAGGTGCTTTCCGTGGATTGAAGGAATCCACTGACGCCTTAAGCTCGAATAGCGTGAACTCGCGATCCCAAGATTCACCTTGCTCTCCAGTGTTCACCATTTCCGCTCTTTGTCTTATTTGGCGATGATGGGCATTATCCGCGTCTTCTAAATCTGCCGGATAGAATGTCTCCGCTATAAGTTTCGCCGACTCACTCGCATCCAGCTCCTCCCCGTCCCTCCACAAGTGCAAATCCTCAGCTCTGACGGTTGTTCGTCCGATCACCCTGTAAATCCCGTCCCACACGCTCTCCCTGTCCTGCTTGCCACAAAACTCCTTCCAGCTCTCTATTTGCGCTTTTGCGGCTGCCATCTCATATTCTTCTTTCTCTTTCAGGTACTCCTCTACTACCTTCTGTCTACGCACCGGAGCGGCACAGCGTATTCTGTTCTTCAGCGTGGCTACTTTCTTCTTCATCTGGCTTAGCTTCTGTGACCACCACGGCATGGTAAGTTGTTTCTTATTTATAATTTTGGGTATTGAATTATCACATGTTTTAGTTATGATGTTATTAAATTTATTAACGACTATTTCTATCTGTTCTACTGATTCTATTTTACTAATTTCTGTTACGGTTATTTCCTGTTTTAGCTTTAATTGTTCCAATTTCTTATGAAATAGAGTCCAATTTGCTTTCCTGGTATTGTAAATTCTAGTGGTTCTACTTATTTCTATTCCTCTACTTTTTTGAAGGTTAACACTAAATATCACGCCGTTGTGGTCCGAGCTCGTAAGACTTTCATCTACTGCCCAGCTGTCCACGATATCTAAGATATCGGTGGTACAGATGGTTACGTCTACGTAGCTGGTGAAACGCCGGCCACCCCTCACGGTGTCGAATGTAGGAGTTTCCCCGTTGTTCAGAATATGAAGATCCAATTCATGCAGCATTCCAGAAAGCTCTTCTCCTCTTCTATCGGTCTTGGGACCTCCCCACCAGCAGCTCTTCGCGTTTGCATCCCCTCCAGCGACCCACCTTTTCCCTAATTTAGCGTCTATGTTTTTGAGGTGCTCCAAGTACGGTTGTATTGGTTGATCCGGCTCAAAATAAAAAGAGATGAGTGCAATTTCCCAAGTGCCTATTTGTATACTCAAAACAATGATGTTATTTGTGGTAAGACTCGAATATTGCTTAATCCTGAGGTTTGGGTCGAAGACTGCTATTGCTGCCTTCACCGTACCCTCCTCGCAATTTGTGTTTTGGAATATACGCACTCCCTGATGACTCCTCATCTCTTTGGCTCCGCCTACATACGGTTCTTGTAGTAGGGCTATTGCAACTTTCCTCTTACTTGCTTCAAGTAGCACCTCATTCGTGGCTAGTTTCTTTCGCTGGAGGTTCGCCTGTATTATACGATAGGTTGTTTTATCGTCCGTAGCTGTATTAGCAATATGCTACTGTCGATCGAGCAAGTCGGTCCCATTTTCTCCTTGTAGGACACTCAAGATAGAAGGCGTTATGGTCCGTTTTGTCAATTTGCGCCTTGGTACAGTTTCGGCAGTTTGGCTTCCCACCTGCAAGCCGTTCGGCGCAATCCTGGTTTAGGTGTAGACCACCACAGTGACTGCACAAATCCGCCGGTTCCTTACAGAAGCGCTTCCCATGTCCATAGCCCAGACAGCGGGTGCACTGAACTAGTGGGGATTGGTCTTCCACTCGGACCCGCTGCAGATCAATATGCAGTGATCCGGCTTTTAGGGTTCTCCCCCAAATGACGGGCGAGACACCAAGAATTATGTGGCAAGTGTGGGGATTTCTAGCTCTCTTCCGATACTTGATCGTTATTCTATCTTCCCCCTTTTCGAGTCCGTGAAAGATCTCACTATTCTGATTCCGGAAGGCTTTTGTTACATCTTCATCCGTGTTAACAGACAAGACGTCCTTAAGCATCAGAAGAGGGTCCCTGTTATTCACCTCCTCGACTCGCAGATGGACACCGTCTCTTTCGAGTCTCTCTCGGGCTCTATTTCTCTCCTCCCTGGAACTGAAACCCAAGATAACTTTCCTGTCTTTAGCCTTTCTTACCCTCTCTACCTTGACCCAGCCCTCCTTTGCATCCACCGCTTTCCTAATTCTGTTTAGGACCTCCTCTCCTGTCTCTGTTTCTTCCTTTGAGGTCACTATTACAGAGTGAAGGGTTGCATTTACTGCTGCCCTGAGGCTGTTTACACCTTGACTGGTGACAGCTTCTGCGTAAGAAAGGGGGGCAGTTTTTTCCTGGTCATCGGTACGCCGTGCTTCCAACACCTTTTCCAGATTTCTCATCCTTTCGGTGTGCTCCTGGATGGACCTCATGTGCTCCCTCAGCACTATCGTTAATCGATCCTCACTCATCACATCATCAGCTGGTTGCGTTTGTACATCAATTTCTTGTCCCTTCTTTTTGTTTTCTCCTTCCTTGACCAACTCATACAATCTCTCGATCGCCACTGTCACGTCTGCCTTTATGTCGGCTCTGATGTTCCTGGATTGGCCAAGCAATATTTTGGCTTTTACTAGATGAGCTTTAGCCTCGGCACTTCTTGAGGCATACTTTGGTTTTGTTACTGGCGGCGACTGAGTCTGCGCTTCAGTTGATGCCCTGCGCATTGGTGCTCGGGTCTCACTTGGGAGAGGGGCTACTTTACTTTTTGTTTTGATTGGGGCCCCGAGGGGTTTTTTAGTCGGGGATTTAATGGGTGATGTTTTAGATGCTGGTTTACCAACTTCCCATTCCCCAATACTTCGCCTCACATTTGAAGTCTGTGATGATGACCTCGACTGTATCTCTGTGACGTCCTCGGTGTTTGCAGTTCCTGGAGAAGCATCCATCGCTTTTTTCACTGGTGTTCTAATTCCAAGCATCTTTAGTCACAAGCTGTTCAATGTTCAGTGTGTTGTAAATGGACACACTACGTGAGTACAGGTACAGTTAATAATCACTCCTAGCTATTATCACGTCAATACTCCAATCTTACACTACCAATATACCAAGACCAGGGACAGGCTGCTGCTACAATAATAAACAATTTCTGTGTGTCTATACAATTAATAATTTCAAAAAAAAAGAAAACTTTTGCTACATATAGAGCCGTCCAACTTTGCCTCTCAAAGTTGTCAATAATATAGGGATGTAAGGTCCCTGTCATATACAATATAAAACAAAATAATAAAAGCTAAATAAGAAACGAATATTTAGTATCCCTATGTAGAGTCGTTCTTCTCTGCACAGCAGAGTTGTCTCTGTCTTTTAAGGGATGTATAGTCCCTGTCAAAACTCTGTTAACCAATTATAACTAAAAATTTCTCTCTAAATATTCTCGAGTGGGTCGGTTATTTAATTGACCTACAAGTCATGCAAAAATGTTTCCAAAATAGGAGGTCAGACAATATGTAAATTTAATATAGTATTCAAAGTCAAAAAAAAAAAAAACGAAATAAAACAAAATAGAGACAAAACTCTATGTAGAGTTTTGAGTCTGTCTCTATAGTCTAACTCTATGCGTACCGGTCAATAAACTCGGTACGCAACGTAACTACAGTTTTAGGCAAGAGGATGTGCACTAGTGTATTTGGAATCGCTCTACATACACTATACAGAGCTTGGGTGCTGGTATAATGTGTTTAGGTACTGTTTATTTACAATTTGGGACCCTTAAGGATACAAAAGTGTTTTTCTCTATGTAGAGCACTTTGCACTCTGTAACCCTCCCGTGTGGGGTCCCTTGTATGTACCCTATGACTCAGATTGCCCCAAGCAGCACTTCCAGAACCCAGTTTCCAAATGACTCTATGTAGAGTCGGTTTAGTGCCGGTATCAGATAGATCTCGGCGTGGCCAGTTTTTTGATACCAAGAAGTAAGCTGATCGGAGCAGAAATGGCTGAGTTGTTACAACTCAAAGTTTGCCTTAAATTCTTGGTTACGTAATCCGAAAATGAAAATGACCCCCCTGAAAAATGTAAAAAGGTCTAGTTTTTTCAGGTTAACGGGTTCAGCTAGCTCAAAAAATAGTTTTAGCGGTTTCAGATTACGAGTCGGCCCTCTGGCTTCGGAGTTATAGGCTCCGAAAGTTTAGGGAGATTGAAGTTCTGAGAATTTCTTAGGTCTAACTTAGGTTTTATTAATATTGATGTGTTTTACATCATCCTGCACCCAAAAATCCGATGAAAAGAGCGTTCTCATCCCAGTTTATCCAGGTACCAGGATCTAGAAAAAATTTTTCTAGAAGTGCACTATTTCCACGTCTGCTGGTTGATAAACTTATAGTATTTACTTAAGCACTAACTTAAACCTAAAAGTTTACAGTCTCTATAACTTTGTTGTTTATGGTCCAATTTTAGTCGAAAAACTTTCCTAACGTATGTTTTCACTTGGTCTCTTGTTTAGGATTCTCAGTGTGAGTCTGGGGGTGGGATTTTCATCCCTTAATAGCGTCTGTGTAAATTTTTTATTTTATAAAAGTTCGTATCGCTCTATTTTAATTGTTTTTGATCCGATTTTGTTGGAAAAAATATCGAGAGAATCTGCAGTCTGTAAACTTTAATGTCAAGGCACAAAAAAGTAGGGTTGTCGGTCTATTTACTGAGCTAGGGTTGTCAAAACAATGTCACACTTCACACTCAAGTAACTTTTGAACCACTTAACTTATTTTGTTGCCTGAAACGGTTTACTGCTCCTCAGGTGGTCCCGCATACAGCTCCTCACTTCACTTCCTCCTGGTTGCTCGGGATCAGGGACCTCGTGGCCACGTGGTTTTCGGAAAAACTGCTGTAGCTTTCCCGAACGTGGCCGGAAAAATATGAAAGGGGTCTCAAAAGATGGGTATCCCCGAGACACACCCTCCCACAGTAAAAAACACAGGGGTCGTCGATCGATTTCCGGAGATTTTGCACTTAATTCCACTAAAATTAACCCCCAAAAAAGTTTTTGTTCTAGGAAAAACCACAATTTTCACACAATTTTCCCGGGGTTTTTACTGTTGTACAGAGTTCGTGATTCTACAGATTTTGTGTACACTTATTGCCTCCGGAAACCTCCGGATCAGGGACCTCGTGGCCACACCCTTTTTGGAAAAAGTCCTATAACTTTTCCAATTTTCATTGGAAAAATCCAAAAAGGGGTCGAAACGATAGGTCTCCGCAGGGCGCTCCTTTCCACAATTCACAAAGTGTAGGTCGTCGATCTAGTTCCGCGGATATATCACTAATTGTCACAATTTCACACAAAAATTTAGTTTTCCTTAAGGAAAAATCCACAATTTTCGTCCGATTTCTTCGCGGTTTTCACTAAGACGTAGACCTCGTTATTCTACGTCTTTTGATGTATAGCACTGCTATACTGCTAAAACTTTTACCACTGGTCTGATTTTTCGTGTACGGAGCGACTTAAAAGTGCTGTTAACGCGACAAAGCGGGGCGCAGTACTCGGTTAGGTTAGGTTAGGTTAGGTTAGGTTAGGTTAGGTTAGGTTAGGTTAGGTTAGGTTAGGTTAGGTTAGGTTAGGTTAGGTTAGGTTAGGTTAGGTTAGGTTAGGTTAGGTTAGGTTAGGTTAGGTTAGGTTAGGTTAGGTTAGGTTAGGTTAGGTTAGGTTAGGTTAGGTTAGGTTAGGTTAGGTTAGGTTAGGTTAGGTTAGGTTAGGTTAGGTTAGGTTAGGTTAGGTTAGGTTAGGTTAGGTTAGGTTAGGTTAGGTTAGGTTAGGTTAGGTTAGGTTAGGTTAGGTTAGGTTAGGTTAGGTTAGGTTAGGTTAGGTTAGGTTAGGTTAGGTTAGGTTAGGTTAGGTTAGGTTAGGTTAGGTTAGGTTAGGTTAGGTTAGGTTAGGTTAGGTTAGGTTAGGTTAGGTTAGGTTAGGTTAGGTTAGGTTAGGTTAGGTTAGGTTAGGTTAGGTTAGGTTAGGTTAGGTTAGGTTAGGTTAGGTTAGGTTAGGTTAGGTTAGGTTAGGTTAGGTTAGGTTAGGTTAGGTTAGGTTAGGTTAGGTTAGGTTAGGTTAGGTTAGGTTAGGTTAGGTTAGGTTAGGTTAGGTTAGGTTAGGTTAGGTTAGGTTAGGTTAGGTTAGGTTAGGTTAGGTTAGGTTAGGTTAGGTTAGGTTAGGTTAGGTTAGGTTAGGTTAGGTTAGGTTAGGTTAGGTTAGGTTAGGTTAGGTTAGGTTAGGTTAGGTTAGGTTAGGTTAGGTTAGGTTAGGTTAGGTTAGGTTAGGTTAGGTTAGGTTAGGTTAGGTTAGGTTAGGTTAGGTTAGGTTAGGTTAGGTTAGGTTAGGTTAGGTTAGGTTAGGTTAGGTTAGGTTAGGTTAGGTTAGGTTAGGTTAGGTTAGGTTAGGTTAGGTTAGGTTAGGTTAGGTTAGGTTAGGTTAGGTTAGGTTAGGTTAGGTTAGGTTAGGTTAGGTTAGGTTAGGTTAGGTTAGGTTAGGTTAGGTTAGGTTAGGTTAGGTTAGGTTAGGTTAGGTTAGGTTAGGTTAGGTTAGGTTAGGTTAGGTTAGGTTAGGTTAGGTTAGGTTAGGTTAGGTTAGGTTAGGTTAGGTTAGGTTAGGTTAGGTTAGGTTAGGTTAGGTTAGGTTAGGTTAGGTTAGGTTAGGTTAGGTTAGGTTAGGTTAGGTTAGGTTAGGTTAGGTTAGGTTAGGTTAGGTTAGGTTAGGTTAGGTTAGGTTAGGTTAGGTTAGGTTAGGTTAGGTTAGGTTAGGTTAGGTTAGGTTAGGTTAGGTTAGGTTAGGTTAGGTTAGGTTAGGTTAGGTTAGGTTAGGTTAGGTTAGGTTAGGTTAGGTTAGGTTAGGTTAGGTTAGGTTAGGTTAGGTTAGGTTAGGTTAGGTTAGGTTAGGTTAGGTTAGGTTAGGTTAGGTTAGGTTAGGTTAGGTTAGGTTAGGTTAGGTTAGGTTAGGTTAGGTTAGGTTAGGTTAGGTTAGGTTAGGTTAGGTTAGGTTAGGTTAGGTTAGGTTAGGTTAGGTTAGGTTAGGTTAGGTTAGGTTAGGTTAGGTTAGGTTAGGTTAGGTTAGGTTAGGTTAGGTTAGGTTAGGTTAGGTTAGGTAGGTTAGGTTAGGTTAGGTTAGGTTAGGTTAGGTTAGGTTAGGTTAGGTTAGGTTAGGTTAGGTTAGGTTAGGTTAGGTTAGGTTAGGTTAGGTTAGGTTAGGTTAGGTTAGGTTAGGTTAGGTTAGGTTAGGTTAGGTTAGGTTAGGTTAGGTTAGGTTAGGTTAGGTTAGGTTAGGTTAGGTTAGGTTAGGTTAGGTTAGGTTAGGTTAGGTTAGGTTAGGTTAGGTTAGGTTAGGTTAGGTTAGGTTAGGTTAGGTTAGGTTAGGTTAGGTTAGGTTAGGTTAGGTTAGGTTAGGTTAGGTTAGGTTAGGTTAGGTTAGGTTAGGTTAGGTTAGGTTAGGTTAGGTTAGGTTAGGTTAGGTTAGGTTAGGTTAGGTTAGGTTAGGTTAGGTTAGGTTAGGTTAGGTTAGGTTAGGTTAGGTTAGGTTAGGTTAGGTTAGGTTAGGTTAGGTTAGGTTAGGTTAGGTTAGGTTAGGTTAGGTTAGGTTAGGTTAGGTTAGGTTAGGTTAGGTTAGGTTAGGTTAGGTTAGGTTAGGTTAGGTTAGGTTAGGTTAGGTTAGGTTAGGTTAGGTTAGGTTAGGTTAGGTTAGGTTAGGTTAGGTTAGGTTAGGTTAGGTTAGGTTAGGTTAGGTTAGGTTAGGTTAGGTTAGGTTAGGTTAGGTTAGGTTAGGTTAGGTTAGGTTAGGTTAGGTTAGGTTAGGTTAGGTTAGGTTAGGTTAGGTTAGGTTAGGTTAGGTTAGGTTAGGTTAGGTTAGGTTAGGTTAGGTTAGGTTAGGTTAGGTTAGGTTAGGTTAGGTTAGGTTAGGTTAGGTTAGGTTAGGTTAGGTTAGGTTAGGTTAGGTTAGGTTAGGTTAGGTTAGGTTAGGTTAGGTTAGGTTAGGTTAGGTTAGGTTAGGTTAGGTTAGGTTAGGTTAGGTTAGGTTAGGTTAGGTTAGGTTAGGTTAGGTTAGGTTAGGTTAGGTTAGGTTAGGTTAGGTTAGGTTAGGTTAGTTAGGTTAGGTTAGGTTAGGTTAGGTTAGGTTAGGTTAGGTTAGGTTAGGTTAGGTTAGGTTAGGTTAGGTTAGGTTAGGTTAGGTTAGGTTAGGTTAGGTTAGGTTAGGTTAGGTTAGGTTAGGTTAGGTTAGGTTAGGTTAGGTTAGGTTAGGTTAGGTTAGGTTAGGTTAGGTTAGGTTAGGTTAGGTTAGGTTAGGTTAGGTTAGGTTAGGTTAGGTTAGGTTAGGTTAGGTTAGGTTAGGTTAGGTTAGGTTAGGTTAGGTTAGGTTAGGTTAGGTTAGGTTAGGTTAGGTTAGGTTAGGTTAGGTTAGGTTAGGTTAGGTTAGGTTAGGTTAGGTTAGGTTAGGTTAGGTTAGGTTAGGTTAGGTTAGGTTAGGTTAGGTTAGGTTAGGTTAGGTTAGGTTAGGTTAGGTTAGGTTAGGTTAGGTTAGGTTAGGTTAGGTTAGGTTAGGTTAGGTTAGGTTAGGTTAGGTTAGGTTAGGTTAGGTTAGGTTAGGTTAGGTTAGGTTAGGTTAGGTTAGGTTAGGTTAGGTTAGGTTAGGTTAGGTTAGGTTAGGTTAGGTTAGGTTAGGTTAGGTTAGGTTAGGTTAGGTTAGGTTAGGTTAGGTTAGGTTAGGTTAGGTTAGGTTAGGTTAGGTTAGGTTAGGTTAGGTTAGGTTAGGTTAGGTTAGGTTAGGTTAGGTTAGGTTAGGTTAGGTTAGGTTAGGTTAGGTTAGGTTAGGTTAGGTTAGGTTAGGTTAGGTTAGGTTAGGTTAGGTTAGGTTAGGTTAGGTTAGGTTAGGTTAGGTTAGGTTAGGTTAGGTTAGGTTAGGTTAGGTTAGGTTAGGTTAGGTTAGGTTAGGTTAGGTTAGGTTAGGTTAGGTTAGGTTAGGTTAGGTTAGGTTAGGTTAGGTTAGGTTAGGTTAGGTTAGGTTAGGTTAGGTTAGGTTAGGTTAGGTTAGGTTAGGTTAGGTTAGGTTAGGTTAGGTTAGGTTAGGTTAGGTTAGGTTAGGTTAGGTTAGGTTAGGTTAGGTTAGGTTAGGTTAGGTTAGGTTAGGTTAGGTTAGGTTAGGTTAGGTTAGGTTAGGTTAGGTTAGGTTAGGTTAGGTTAGGTTAGGTTAGGTTAGGTTAGGTTAGGTTAGGTTAGGTTAGGTTAGGTTAGGTTAGGTTAGGTTAGGTTAGGTTAGGTTAGGTTAGGTTAGGTTAGGTTAGGTTAGGTTAGGTTAGGTTAGGTTAGGTTAGGTTAGGTTAGGTTAGGTTAGGTTAGGTTAGGTTAGGTTAGGTTAGGTTAGGTTAGGTTAGGTTAGGTTAGGTTAGGTTAGGTTAGGTTAGGTTAGGTTAGGTTAGGTTAGGTTAGGTTAGGTTAGGTTAGGTTACTTAGGTTAGGTTAGGTTAGGTTAGGTTAGGTTAGGTTAGGTTAGGTTAGGTTAGGTTAGGTTAGGTTAGGTTAGGTTAGGTTAGGTTAGGTTAGGTTAGGTTAGGTTAGGTTAGGTTAGGTTAGGTTAGGTTAGGTTAGGTTAGGTTAGGTTAGGTTAGGTTAGGTTAGGTTAGGTTAGGTTAGGTTAGGTTAGGTTAGGTTAGGTTAGGTTAGGTTAGGTTAGGTTAGGTTAGGTTAGGTTAGGTTAGGTTAGGTTAGGTTAGGTTAGGTTAGGTTAGGTTAGGTTAGGTTAGGTTAGGTTAGGTTAGGTTAGGTTAGGTTAGGTTAGGTTAGGTTAGGTTAGGTTAGGTTAGGTTAGGTTAGGTTAGGTTAGGTTAGGTTAGGTTAGGTTAGGTTAGGTTAGGTTAGGTTAGGTTAGGTTAGGTTAGGTTAGGTTAGGTTAGGTTAGGTTAGGTTAGGTTAGGTTAGGTTAGGTTAGGTTAGGTTAGGTTAGGTTAGGTTAGGTTAGGTTAGGTTAGGTTAGGTTAGGTTAGGTTAGGTTAGGTTAGGTTAGGTTAGGTTAGGTTAGGTTAGGTTAGGTTAGGTTAGGTTAGGTTAGGTTAGGTTAGGTTAGGTTAGGTTAGGTTAGGTTAGGTTAGGTTAGGTTAGGTTAGGTTAGGTCTAGGTTAGGTTAGGTTAGGTTAGGTTAGGTTAGGTTAGGTTAGGTTAGGTTAGGTTAGGTTAGGTTAGGTTAGGTTAGGTTAGGTTAGGTTAGGTTAGGTTAGGTTAGGTTAGGTTAGGTTAGGTTAGGTTAGGTTAGGTTAGGTTAGGTTAGGTTAGGTTAGGTTAGGTTAGGTTAGGTTAGGTTAGGTTAGGTTAGGTTAGGTTAGGTTAGGTTAGGTTAGGTTAGGTTAGGTTAGGTTAGGTTAGGTTAGGTTAGGTTAGG